>OZ059834.1:36205194-37523978 GCA_964057195.1 Orthosia cruda | reverse complement strand
AATGAGTTAAAAAAGCTTTTAAAACAACGTTTTTTCATAGTCAACAAATCCTACATCATGGGTATGCATAAAAGTAATTGGTGGGCCATATTTGATTTAGAATGATGTCACTTAGCTATCGGGTGGGGATAACTGTTTTAAAATTCAGATGCAAGATTTACCAATACATAATAAATCAAAATTAAACACTAAAAAAATTCAAGCAGTTTTCAAGTTGCTATGCTGCAGAACCCTAAAAACCATGTCCTCACTATCCCATACGCTACAGAAAATTTACTCAGGTATAACGTTGGACGACAATCTATACCAATATTATAAAGAGGAAAGATTTTTTTTGTTTGTTTGTTTGTTTGTACCGAATAGGCTCCAAAACTACTGGACCGATTTCAAAAATTCTTTCACCGTTGGGAAGCTACTCTATGCCCGGGTGACATAGGCTAAACCGTGAGGCGTCCTCTAGTATTTAATATCACCAGTCATGTAACGAATTTTATTAAAAATCAAAAGAATTTCGTAACGTTAGGGCTGATAGAACCTTTGTTACCTAGAAATGACTAAATTGGTTCTTTGATGTGACAATAAATCATTCTTTTTGTTAGATCGCGCCAGTTTTAGGATAGACATTAATCACTTGAAAATATAGATTCTATGAGATAGGTCGTTCTCTCAACAAACACATCTTCAAAGTGCTTCAGGATTAAAAACATTTTATTATTTTGTTAGGCTCGCGTTTGACTACTATCTCACATGATGTTTCTCTCACTTTTGTCTTCATTCTCTGTCACTCTCCAGGGTTTGCTGTAAGAGAACTCAACATTGAGTTAAGCTCGCCTTTGTACATGTACTTTATTATTACATTGTATTGAATATTGTTTTTGGTTGGTAATAAATAATTAAGACTGATGGTAAGTGATGATTTGGTCGACTACGGAGCTTGTTTACCTAAAAGTAACCTATTCACTCCATGTTATATTTTCGAGCTTGTTTGGGGTTGAAACTCCTGGTCCGTGGGGTCCGAGTGCTCACGCATTATTTAGAGATCTATGTAAACACCTAGTTGACACTTCGCGTGATCCAAGGGCTGGCTTTTACCTTGGTCAGAGGATTCAAGCATTGCCATACAACGTGGCATTATTGCTGCCACTATTTTGGGCACATTACCAGTGGACAACGATGTGGAGGCGTTTTTCGACGCCAATTTTCAGAATAGAATATTTTTTACCCGGCTGCAAGGAAAGGGTTATGTTTTTCTTATTTTGTATTTTGATCGTAGCAGGTGGCGTTCTGTTTCTGCCTACCCCCATGGGAAAAAGGCGTGAGTTTATGTATGTATGTAGATAGCATAATGAACATACATAGGTAAGGAACAACCTTGCATAACGTTTTCATACGAAATCGCAGTAAGTGGATTTGTAATATACCTACCTACCTTGGGTTATGCGCATTTCGTCCCATTTGCACTTCGTCCCACGTTCGCAGTAGGTCCCATTCGCACTTGGTCCCATTCGCGGTTAGTGCCATTCGCAGTTGGTCCCATTCGCAGTTGGTCCCATTCGCAGCTGGTCCCATTCGCAGTTAGTCCCATTAGCAGTTCGTCCCATGCAAGTATTTTATAAGGGAAGAGGTATGTTTATGGTCCAAAATAATTCGGTGCCAAGTGGTGCATTTTTGTTGCGTGCGCCTATACAAAAGTCAAGAGCAAACTTTCAAACATTTTCGATCATTTACCAAAGATCCTCGTGCTCGAGGTATGCTTTAAGATTATCAATAGCCGCGTACTGACTGAGCGAGGATGTTTGCCGCGCAACGTTTTCCGCGCGAGGCCTTTCAGTCTATATTTTTTGCATGAGGCTGCCGCGCGCGCAAAGGCCGAGCCAGGGTGAGACTGAGCCAGCATGGAATGCTCATTTTAACGTGAAGTCGAACAGAGACTACGCATGCCTAACGCGGCGTATAGCCAGTTTGTTCCTCCTATAAGATCCTAGCAAAGAATCGTTTTATTTTAAATCCTCTGTTTGAATGTTCATTTCCCGGTTTATGTTTCTCCACGCATCTTCTCTTAGTCCTCTATTATTATAATCAGAACATTGTGCGTCCTAAAGTAGTCTACATCCACCATACCTTACCATTCGAAGGTTGGCACCGTTGCATGAATAGTCGGATACCTAAAAATCCAAACTCGTTTTGTTTCTGTTCAAAATACACCAAGAAGGAATATACTGGGACAAGATTCCAAAAAAAACCTCTTTTGTAACGAAAAATGGAAAAACAGGCTGTAGATATTAATGTTGATCGAAAATATAATAAGCTGTTTAAGAAACTACAGCGGGGATCTTTATCTGTGGGTGACTTCATGAAGTAATATTTTTACAGTTTAGTAACTTTTACGTGTGACTTGTAGCCTTATGACATACTCATTGTACTGTATCCATGTTTGATTAAAAATAGTCAGTCTACCCCTTACCTTTTCACTCTTGACTTAAATATCTAGGGGTATTTTAGGGGATCAGGAAACACAGAGTCCTTCAGGCACTTCCACTCTTTAGCTCTATGCACAATGAAAGTATTCCCAAAACGTTTAGTATACACACTATGGTGGGATGTCCACCATGTAACGATGGCGAATCACCATACGTCTTGTAGTCAGTTGATGGAAAGGGCTAGACGGCACTAAACTGTGCAATTTCAATGCACACTCACCGAAATATAACCTACATACAGCCGGTTTCTCTGATTCTCTTGTAATCAAACAAATCTCGCGAATTTTGCTTCAAACATATAAGAAACCTTCTCCCTATTTACAGCGCAAGGTAGGAGGTTATGCGCACTTCGTCCCATTCGCACTTTGTCCCATTCGCACTTCGTCCCACGTTCGCAGTAGGTCCCATTCGCGGTTAGTCCCATTCGCAGTTGGTCCCGTTCGCGGCTGGTCCCAGTCGCAGTTAGTCCCATTCGCATTTCGTCTCATGGTAGAATAATTTTTTATAACTTGTAAATTTTAGTTGTTAACGTTCAAAAGTTAATGGCATAAAACAACAAATATAATAATTAAACATCCAAATTAGATAAGTTAGCAATGTAATAAGTAAAATAATAAACACACTTCTCATTCGACAAATAACAGTAAGTAGGTATACAATCAGTGAATATTTTTAATCAAACATGGATACAGTACAATGAGTATGTCATAAGGCTACAAGTCACACGTAAAAGTTACTAAACTGTAAAAATATTACTTCATGAAGTCACCCACAGATAAAGATCCCCGCTGTAGTTTCTTAAACAGCTTATTATATTTTCGATCAACATTAATATCTACAGCCTGTTTTTCCATTTTTCGTTACAAAAGAGGTTTTTTTTGGAATCTTGTCCCAGTATATTCCTTCTTGGTGTATTTTGAACAGAAACAAAACGAGTTTGGATTTTTAGGTATCCGACTATTCATGCAACGGTGCCAACCTTCGAATGGTAAGGTATGGTGGATGTAGACTACTTTAGGACGCACAATGTTCTGATTATAATAATAGAGGACTAAGAGAAGATGCGTGGAGAAACATAAACCGGGAAATGAACATTCAAACAGAGGATTTAAAATAAAACGATTCTTTGCTAGGATCTTATAGGAGGAACAAACTGGCTATACGCCGCGTTAGGCATGCGTAGTCTCTGTTCGACTTCACGTTAAACTGAGCATTCCATGCTGGCTCAGTCTCACCCTGGCTCGGCCTTTGCGCGCGCGGCAGCCTCATGCAAAAAATATAGACTGAAAGGCCTCGCGCGGAAAACGTTGCGCGGCAAACATCCTCGCTCAGTCAGTACGCGGCTATTGATAATCTTAAAGCATACCTCGAGCACGAGGATCTTTGGTAAATGATCGAAAATGTTTGAAAGTTTGCTCTTGACTTTTGTATAGGCGCACGCAACAAAAATGCACCACTTGGCACCGAATTATTTTGGACCATAAACATACCTCTTCCCTTATAAAATACTTGCATGGGACGAACTGCTAATGGGACTAACTGCGAATGGGACCAGCTGCGAATGGGACCAACTGCGAATGGGACCAACTGCGAATGGCACTAACCGCGAATGGGACCAAGTGCGAATGGGACCTACTGCGAACGTGGGACGAAGTGCAAATGGGACGAAATGCGCATAACCCAAGGTAGGTAGGTATATTACAAATCCACTTACTGCGATTTCGTATGAAAACGTTATGCAAGGTTGTTCCTTACCTATGTATGTTCATTATGCTATCTACATACATACATAAACTCACGCCTTTTTCCCATGGGGGTAGGCAGAAACAGAACGCCACCTGCTACGATCAAAATACAAAATAAGAAAAACATAACCCTTTCCTTGCAGCCGGGTAAAAAATATTCTATTCTGAAAATTGGCGTCGAAAAACGCCTCCACATCGTTGTCCACTGGTAATGTGCCCAAAATAGTGGCAGCAATAATGCCACGTTGTATGGCAATGCTTGAATCCTCTGACCAAGGTAAAAGCCAGCCCTTGGATCACGCGAAGTGTCAACTAGGTGTTTACATAGATCTCTAAATAATGCGTGAGCACTCGGACCCCACGGACCAGGAGTTTCAACCCCAAACAAGCTCGAAAATATAACATGGAGTGAATAGGTTACTTTTAGGTAAACAAGCTCCGTAGTCGACCAAATCATCACTTACCATCAGTCTTAATTATTTATTACCAACCAAAAACAATATTCAATACAATGTAATAATAAAGTACATGTACAAAGGCGAGCTTAACTCAATGTTGAGTTCTCTTACAGCAAACCCTGGAGAGTGACAGAGAATGAAGACAAAAGTGAGAGAAACATCATGTGAGATAGTAGTCAAACGCGAGCCTAACAAAATAATAAAATGTTTTTAATCCTGAAGCACTTTGAAGATGTGTTTGTTGAGAGAACGACCTATCTCATAGAATCTATATTTTCAAGTGATTAATGTCTATCCTAAAACTGGCGCGATCTAACAAAAAGAATGATTTATTGTCACATCAAAGAACCAATTTAGTCATTTCTAGGTAACAAAGGTTCTATCAGCCCTAACGTTACGAAATTCTTTTGATTTTTAATAAAATTCGTTACATGACTGGTGATATTAAATACTAGAGGACGCCTCACGGTTTAGCCTATGTCACCCGGGCATAGAGTAGCTTCCCAACGGTGAAAGAATTTTTGAAATCGGTCCAGTAGTTTTGGAGCCTATTCGGTACAAACAAACAAACAAACAAAAAAATCTTTCCTCTTTATAATATTGGTATAGATTGTCGTCCAACGTTATACCTGAGTAAATTTTCTGTAGCGTATGGGATAGTGAGGACATGGTTTTTAGGGTTCTGCAGCATAGCAACTTGAAAACTGCTTGAATTTTTTTAGTGTTTAATTTTGATTTATTATGTATTGGTAAATCTTGCATCTGAATTTTAAAACAGTTATCCCCACCCGATAGCTAAGTGACATCATTCTAAATCAAATATGGCCCACCAATTACTTTTATGCATACCCATGATGTAGGATTTGTTGACTATGAAAAACGTTGTTTTAAAAGCTTTTTTAACTCATTTTTTTTTCATAAGTCTTATTTACGGATTGACTTTTTTTGTACCTACTCGTACATTGTCAATCTTTGACGGGGTCTTATATGTCTTATATTTTTTAGTTTTATGTTTCTCTTGTTCCTGTATTTTCTGGTGTACAATAAAGTATAGTTATCATGTTGCAGTCAAAACTCATAACCAATTAAAAGTACTTTTAACTAGCAATATCAGTCAAAAGTACTTTGACTGAGATTATAGTCAAAACTAGTTTTAGATTGGCTAAAACTAGTTTTGACTATAATCTCAGTCTTTCAACTTTCAAAAAGCTGGTTAAAATTAGTTTTGAGTGACTAATTTCGTTAAAAGTAGTTTTGACTGGTTCTATCAGTCAAAACTCTTAAAAAGTTTAGGTGGTCGACATAAATTACGAAGAAATGCAGATTATAAAGTTTTTAAAACTAAATATAATTGGAGATTCCACAGATATTTGTAAAATAATACAAAAAAAAATCTTTTATTACATACTAACTGGTTAAAAGTGATTTTGACTGAAGCTCTAGTGGTTAAAACTAGTTTTGACAAAGAACGTAAGTCAAAATCATTTTACCACATATTAATAGTCAGTTAAAATCACTATCAACTACAGATTTTCAGACAAAACTACTTTTGACCAACGTGTTCAGTCGAAATTACTTTTGGCTGATTTTTTCAGTTAAAAGTCCTTTATTTTGACTGCAACATATATTAATATAAATTTACAGGGAGAGGATCATGAAAAATGTAAAAATACCCTTAACCCTTTTCCACTTAAGTTTGGCAATTAAGGGGCTGAATACTCAAAATAGGCTTTCTTTTAAACATTTTTTAGCCAAATCTATTGAAGATGTGGCAGCGGAAAAAAGATATGTTAATCTTGATCATATTTCCGAAAACTTTGTTGTGGCCGAAACACGTTTACGCACAAAAACCTCGATACAATTGAATGGCAAAGTAACCTCTTACCGTGATCTTCAAAAGATTTTTCCGGTAATACTGACCAGCGTACATTTGTACAATTAACAACAATAACGTATCATAAAAGGACGCAAAACTTCATTGTCTTATATATTGAAGTTTCATTCATTATTTTTAAGTAATTCATATTATTATGTTTTGTAAAAAAGTCTACACAAATTCCATCGTGCTTCTCTTTCCATCCAGTGCAATTCGACAGTGACCGCTTTGCGGCGTTGCTAGGTGGACGTATGTCGCTTTTTCCGCAAAAAGCAAAAATAATATTCAATTTATTTCTCGTCAATTCAATCTGTCAAAAAAATATCAGGTATAATGCAGCCAGATCATGTAGCCTGGTGGCTTTAATTGAAACTAATGAAATCACAAGTAATATTGTCAAAGTCTGTATTATTTTTATTTTTTGGCACTACCGCTGTCACTGGCATCTATATTTTTATTGTATTATAAACGACTCACGTCGTTTAGTTTACTTACTAAGTCCATAACTAAAAAGTATTTGAACCTCTTTGAAAATACAACAAATGTTATCTCAATTTGAATTAAACAATATTTAAAATATAGGTAAGGTCGAATACTATTTTAACCTTCTTCGTTCATGTGAAAACAATAGAAGCAAAAAACACAGAACATGGAATGGTCGTACCAACCACGCTGGCAGTGTCTCGAAATGACAGAACTAATAAAATTCTTCGTATCCATTTGTTTCAATCTTTGTTTCTTTCTAACATACGGCACCTAGAACTGACCAAAAAATGTCAAATTCGTGAGAAATGATAATCTATTTCTCACGAATTTGACATTTTTCGTCGTTTCAACCAAAAATCGTCCACATGTGGACATAAAGCTCACCAAGAATCACCACATTGATCAGTCCTGTATTTTTCGCAATTAACTATCCCAATTGCAATAACGGGCTACAATAAAAGTTTGTTGGTCTATTAATATTGTTAAGCTAATTATTAATTGATCTTATCGTTTTGCCAAATCGGCACTGACAATTCTTATTTATTAACAAAAAATCCGCCGATCGCCCTGGAGAGTAAACTCAAAGACTTACACTTGGGGATTGCCAGAGATTTACGCAGCATACTGGATGTAAAAAGAACAGACCGAATACGGAACACGCTGTGTTCCCAAACGGGCATAATAGACGTGGGTAAAAAGGCTGTTCGGCTCAAATGGGCCAATGCCATTACGGCTCACGATAGTAGCATGCAAATTGAGCACTGGGCAAGCCTCCATAATCTTGAAGATGGAACACACCGTTGAGGCCGGTCCAGAAATAGGTGCCGAGATGATTTGGACGCGTACCGTGAGGGTTGGTTCTAGACGGTGCGGGAAAAGAATGTCTGGAATGACTTCGGTGTACTCTTATGAATTTAATTGGGGATGGATGAAGAGGGAGGGGACGGCCAAAGAAAAGATAGATGGACTGTGTGAGGAGTGATATTAAAGAAAAGGGAGTCAATTACAGCGTGGTGCGGGACAGAACGATATGGAAGAAGAAAACGTGTTGCGCCGACCCCAAGTAACATGGGACAAGGGCAGGTAGATGATGATGATGATGATGATTTCAAACTTTTACCGGTAAGACTTAGTAAATCTGTTTTACCGATAAAATAATAAGTTTCATCATAGTTTTTTTTTTTAAACTGAAACAACAGTTCGGCTTTTACAGTAACATATACGTGTTTGTGAGGCATACACTGTTTTTAGTATTTATGTTTTCCGTTTTAGGGTTCCCTAGCCAAAAGGCAAAAAACGGAACCCTTATGGATTCGTCATGTCTGTCTGTCTGTCTGTCTGTCTGTCCGTCCGTATGTCACAGCAACTTTTTTCCGAAACTATAAGAACTATGCTGTTGAAACTTGGTAAGTAGGTGTATTCTGTGAACCGCATTAAGATTTTCAAACAAAAATAGAAAAAAACTGAAACTTAATTTTTTTTTCATCCTCCCTGTACGTGGGGGTATCTATGGATAGATCTTCAAAAATGATATTGAGGTTTCTAATATTTTTTTTTCTAAACTGAATAGTTTGCGTGAGAGACACTTCCAAAGTGGTAAAATGTGCCCCCCCCCCCCCTGAAACTTATAAAATAAGAGAATGATAAAACTAAAAAAAATGTATCATGTACATTACCATATAAACTTCCACCGAAAATTGGTTTGAACGAGATAAAGTAAGTAGTTTTTTTTAAATACGTCATAAATCGTAAACCACAATTTAGCAAGTACGGAACCCTACGTGCGCGAGTCCGACTCGCACTTAGCCGGTTTTTTGCATTCGTTGTGCCTGGCGCATATAAACATTTTCTTTCTTTCTATATTTTCTTTAAACACCTACACTGTATCAATAATTATAGCAAATAAATGATTGATTGATTGATTGATATATAACAAACAATAGCAACAAATAGTTTCAGCCGTTCTCTAGTGAGACGCTTACAATCACATAAAGCATTTTTAGGGTTCCGTCTATCTCCCTGTCTGTCTGTCCGTCTGTCACGAGGCTGGATCTCATGAACCGTGATAGCAAGGCAATTTTTTTTTTTTACAGATGGTGTATTTCTGTTGCCGCTATAACAACAAATACTAAAAACAGAACAAAATCAATATTTAAGTGGGGCTCCCATACAACATACGTGTTCTTTTCCGTTTTTTGCGATAATGGTACGGAACCTTTGTGCGCGAGTGCAACTCGCACTTGGCGGTTTTTTTTTATTTATATAGATAGATAAAGTTTACATGACCGTGTTTTTTGTGCCCTGTCTATTTGTTTTTTAACTCTAATATACAGAAAAGCGGCACCACGTGACCTCACCACAGAGGGCTGATGTATATCAAAACCCAGTAAGTGCTTTGTAATTATTATATTCCAGGAGAGCGGAAAGTCATCTTGTATTAGTAACTAAATGATATATTAAGATTTCAAGAGAATACTAAACAAGGAATATGAACCTACTAATTGTACAAATGATATTAATAGCGTCATACATTCTATTGCATATTTTAAACATGCCTAAAAAAGACAATTCCAAACCTAGTAAGTTTTGGATATTTGCTAATTTAAGGTGTCTTTACAATTTGATGTGACTTTCCTATTGTAAATAATGATAAAATTGATAACTGAAAGCACCAAATCTCAATTCAAATTTAAAGTTTCCAGTTTAATATTGCACAGTCCATTTCAGTATAGTAAAACTCATTAAAATAATATAAATAAAATTATCTAGCTATTAAACCAATATAAAAAAAATGTAACGTACTGTGTTCTTATATGTGGCAGTCGCATAGAAGCAGACATAATTATAATATTTATTCAATTTGCACGGCAAAGACTCGTATGACACTAGCCAGAAGCCCTATTTTAGTGATCTTTATTTTCGTAGCAATAAGGTTGCATTCATAGACAAAATAACAGTGAACGATCTGATGTCAGATGCTAGCCAGTTTGAAATAAGAACTTGCGCGGTTATATTTTTGTAAAAAACCACCGGAAGAGTCCGTTTATGATATGGGCCTCTGTGGTCGGCCTTGTGTATTTAATTTTCAAATACTTTTCGCTCCAATTTAAGTTTTCCCCTAAGCTGTCAATGACAGTGGGCGTGGCTTAGAACCTCAGATGTCGATTGTCAACTGTTCGAATACAGCCCCTTAAGTGGCAGAGGGCAGGGCACATTGCTCGCAGAACGGATGGCCGATGGGGCCGAAAAGTTCTGGAATGGCGACCGCGAACCGGAAGACGTTACGTTGGAAGCCCTCCCTCTAGGTGGACCGATGACCTGGTTAAGGTTGCGGGAAGGCGCTGGATGCGAGACGCACGGGATCGGTCAATGTGGCGATGCCTGGGGGAGGCCTATGTTCAGCAGTAGACGTCTTTTGGCTGAAATAATGATGTGATGATGACAAACCCTTTTCCTCCTAAAAATAACCTACTTTTTTGAGGTCGTTTAAAAAGAAGCGGCTGATCAATACATTTAAATATCATTATGTTTGCGTAATTCGACAAAATAAAGACAACACCGGTTTCATTTTCACAATATGAGGTATATTTTTGTATGACAATAATATTACCTATTCAAAACGATAGATTTTATTGAACACCTATTTGAAACGTGTTTCCATTAGGTTTGCTTTTTCTCTTCGTAAGTAAACTAAGCCGGGTCGGTGTGTGGGTGTGAGGCATTTTATCTTTAGGTAATTTAAACCCGTGATGAATTGTTAGTTGTGATGACAATCTCATAGCTTGAGTAAACCCCGGCACGGACTGACTAACATATTATTAGTGAAGCTTTTATTAAACAAATATCTTGTTACTGCCTCGTACGTCTGATATGGTCGCAAGCGCTAACGCTGAGCATAAGGTTCTTTCTTTTTTTTTAGCTCCTGTAAATGCTCATGCATACTGCACTACCACGGGGAGATAGTGCAGTTATGTGGGACTCCAACCCACTGAAATTCCACGATGTCCGCCTGTGCCGCTTTTGGCGGGAATGCCAGACGACACCGTATATGGCAACCTTGGTCCCCTTGTGACGGGTCAATGGCCCCACCACCTATCATTAGGGGATAGGGAGAGCGGCCAACGCTATACCGACACTCCTCCTGCCATGCGGAGTCTATTTAGTAATCTGTGCCTGCGGCCCCACCGCGTACGCCATCAGACGGTGGCGACCCCGTCCAGGCCGCGAAAGGTAGGGAGAGCGGCGCACCGCAATACCGGCACTCCTCTCCCGCCGCGGCCTCCAACCCTCAGCCGCGATATCGTATGCGATCTGGGACGCTCCACAAGACATCGCGGCCCGCCTCAGTTGCGATGTCGCCTGTTACCAAGCGGCACCGCAACCTACTAGTTGGCCGCTACGTCGTCGGCTTAATGGGCAAAAGCCCTGACGAGCGGCCCCTCTTCCTCTTCGCTTCACCGTAGGTGTCCAAGCCATGGCTACTGAGCCCCCGCGCTTCGACAATGCGGGTATCCACCGGGGGGGGAACATGAGGTCCTGGGCAAATTGTTATTGGGTTTTTCATCTGGATTGTTTCAGTAGCAGCCCGGAGTCTGTATTTGAGCCCGGTCGGTGGCAATAGGTTCGCCCCTATAACATGCGAATTAAACATACCTAACAGGCTAAATCCGTCTCAGCTGGGCAGTGTTCGGGCAGTTGCGCGGTATCTTCTCGTCCAACTTACCACAGTGTCTCAAGACGAAAGTCTATAACCAGTGTGTGTTGCCAGTTATGACATATGGGTCTGAAACGTGGTCGCACACAATGTGCTTCATTAGAAAGCTTACAGTCACCCAAAGGGCAATGGATAGGGCCATGCTGGGAGTATCCTTACGTGATCGAATCAGAAATGTAGAGATCCGCAAGAGAACCAGGGTTAACGACATAGCCCAAAAAATTGCCAATCTAAAGTGGCAGTCGGTAGGGCACATTGCTCGCAGAACGGATGGTAGATATGGCAGACAAGTTCTTGAGTGGTGACTGGAAACTGGAAGACGTTGCGTTGGAAGGCTTCCCACTAGATGGACCGATTTACTAGTAATGGTTTCGGGTATCCGCTGGATGCGGGACGCACGGGACCGGCCAATGTGGCGGCGCTTGGGGGAGATTCAGCAGTGGACGTCTTTCAGCTGATATGATGATGATGATGATGAACTGGCAAAATGTCGGAATATGTGATGTTATGTTATCTTTTGTTATATTTAAGAGTTTATTCCTCGTTTAACATAATCAGCCTTAAGTGTTTCTACTTCTGGTCTCCTCTCTGTGTGAGGAAGTGGATTGTAAAATTATAATCAACCAAACTGGTCCTATGCAGATTGGTGGAACCATATGTCCTCAAATTTTTGATCCTAGGACATGGCAGTTTCTTCAAGATATTGTTTCCTTGATTTACACAAAGTAAAGTGCCTGCCTGGGGTAGTACGTGCGACCTACAACTACAGCTGAACAACAAGAGTACCACGGCCGTTTCCACTGCATCACCACGGTTCAGTTCCTCGATTATATTTGCGAAATTCAATCTTTTTGATATGAATAAATATAAATAAAGAGTTTATAGAAGCATTCCCATGTATTGTATTGTATCAAACTATCTACGCGACTTTTCATACCCTTCTCACCACGACAAGTACATGCTTCTCATGTTTTTCGGACCCTTGTCGTTCAGTCCAGCGGTTATTAGTTAGATTTGTTTTATTAATGCTGAACCACGACTAGACAGACGGATTGAGACGTGAGGAGTCCGACTCTAACCCTACCATCAAACTGTTGACAGTTTTGTTAAGTGAACATAGACTTAAAATTGAATATTTAATCAGCATTAAAATAATATCAATATTCAATTTTGCATCTATGTTCCCTTCACTCAAATATCGACACTTCTTCGAACTTCGAACTGTCAACGTTCGGGCAATTTTCGAATCAAGAACTTGAAGTTGAGTAGATATTTGACAAAATATAGTTTAGACTAGTGTTTCTTAACCTGTGGTCCGCGGATGCCTCGGGGTACACGAGTATAAGTTTGGGGGTCCGCAGTCTCTTCTATGGGTCATTTAACAATTATAAATAAATGCCACCAAAAGTATCGTAATCGGTACGCTTAGTAAGTGAATTTTAGAGCACATATATAAGCAATGACGTAAACTTGCTTGCATAATTATGTTCGATACGATCACAACGACAGCATAAGTGAGGATTTTTTATTCTGTATACCACTGCCTTCACATACTACAGGTAAAGCTATATTTGAAGTATTGAACAATTTTGTGTCCACTCGTGAAACACCGTAGGATAAATGTGAGGCAGTTAGTTCCGACGGGATATGACCAGTACACGAATAAGAATTCAAGCGTACGTGAAGAAAATGAATCCATATATTTTCTGGCATCATTGGTACGTTCATAGAGGCAGTTGCTAAAAATATGCCTAAAAAATTAACGACATAGTAGTAGGTAGTGAATTTTATTAAAGCTAGGCCATAAAATACCCGTATTTTCGGTGTGATTTGTGAAGAAACGGGAAGCATTCACAAACAGTTGGTATTACATGCTGAAGTGCGTTGGTTGTTTCGTAGCAAAGATGTGTCTCGTGTTTTTGAACTGGGATCGGAATGTTCTTTTTGAAGAATACTGTAGGCGGCGGCGTCAATAAACTTGCTGATCACTTCAATGACTTTGGATGGCTGACAATGGCAGCATATTTAGCTGATATCTTCAGTGCTCTTAACGAGATGAACTTGGGTCTACAAGGAGATATATCAACATATATTAAGTTGAAGATAAAATAGAAACGATGCTAAAAAGCTTGACCTTTGGACCAATCGTACAATTAAAAAAGTGGAACCCGATTTGAGATTATAACTTAGTAGTAACACCTATCCAAATAACACTAATTTAGTTGCAATAAAAATACAACCGACTTCCAAATAAAAAAACAAAAAAGTGAAAAATAACTTCAATTTCGGAAGTCGGTGTTCTTGTTTTATTTTCTTCGTTTTTTGACACCGACTGCCGAAATTGAAGTTATTTTTCACTTTTTTGTTTTTTTATTTGGAAGTCGGTTGTATTTTTTGTAAAAAGTTTTTTTATTTTTTTCACATTTTAGTTGTGCTACACAATTTATATAGGCTAGGTACCAATAATGCCCAAAGTGAAGCCAGAATAGATTTACCCAATAACATAAAACTTAAACAAATTCGGTCGAATAAAGGTATACCAAGGTGAACTGTTCACACCTGCGTACCCCTTTAGAGCGTACTAGTGTGATGTTATGTTATGAAATGGTGTAAACAATAAACATAAATGCGATTGCAGCTATCCCGAGTGATTTGCCGTCATTTATTGAAGAGTTCTGATGTATATCTCCGAAGTTCTTTATCAGATCTTGATGAAAATTAAATGGGACCACATGACAAACACCAGCTTTCAAATTAAAAAAGAATCATCAAATTCGGTTCACCCAGTAACAAGTTCTGAGGTAACAGACATAAAAAAAAAAAAAAAATGTACAGTCGAATTGAGAACCTCCTCCTTTTTTTGAAGTCGGTTAAAAAGCAGCACCAACCTTCACATTAATGTATTTTTAGATGAAATTATTTGTTTGTGTCATTAGTACCATAATAAATGATACGAAATTTACTGCATTTTTTTTTATTAAGGGGTACTTGAAATTTTGCTTGCTTTCCTAGGAGTCCGCGTGGACTGAAAAAGGTTAGGAAACGCTGCTTTAGACTGAAAACCTGTCAAACTCAATACAATACGATCAGGAGCCATATCATGACGTGTCAAAACTATTATGACGCAACTATTATGTGAAAAAGGGTCAGAGCTATTTATCTTTTACTAGCGGACGCCTCGCGGTTTCACCCACGTAGTTCACGTTCCCGTGGGAATACAGTAATAAAAAGTAGCGTTTGTCACCAGGGTCATAGTGTAGCTTCCCAACGGTGAAATAATTTTTGAAATAGGTCCAATAGTTTTTAAGTTTATTCGATACATACAAAACCACAAATCTTTCCTCTTTATAATATTATTATTATATATACATATAGATAACTCCGTCTCTCACAATGTAACTATGATATGTTTTGACACGTCATGGTAAAGGCCCAGGAATTTGTGAAGCCATTCTTAACTCCAAATATTCTATTCAGAAACAAGCCCGTAGACATACCAAAAAAGATATGTGATCTAGGACTGGACGAGCAGTTCATCTCATTCCTTGCGGTCATTATTTTCTTTTGGTAATGCCCACGCTCATCTGCTAACGACATCCTATTCTCCGCGATGGCTACTATGATGTTTGCCCATCTCCGACCCACCGGCTGGCTTCCCTGGAGACCTGTGTCCCAGCAGTGGGTTTATTAAAAGACTGATGATGATGACATTGATATCGAAAACCTTTCTTCGGAATTTGATTTCTGGAGCTTAGTCTATTAGTCGTTTGCGAACCCTCCATGGCTTCATCTGTGCAATTCTTTGTCTGATTACACAGCTTCCTAAAATTTTTATGTATGTTTAAGATTAGAGATTTGCTCAATTTATTTCTTGTCATTGCTAATACTGTCATTACTTTTACAGCAGAATGCTTGTTATTTTAGGTCGTAAAGCCATTGTACTACTTATCTTTGGGTGAACATGTTGCCAATTATTTTGGTATTACAGGAACATCGGTAACTAACCGTGATATCCACAAAATAACACTGTTATTCTAGGATTTTTGGTAGGATTTCAAATTTTACTAAACCTAAGATACCTACATTGTTAGGTTTTGGGTGGAAGAAAGAAAAATAAAATATTTATATTTGTCCTTGTTACCTTGTTATTGTTTTTCATTTTTCGACACCGACTTCGAAAAAGAGAGTTATTTTTCACTTTTTAACCGACTGTCCAAAAAGGAGGAGGTTCTATGTTCGACATTATGTTTGTTTTTTTTGTTTATGTTCACCGATTACTCCGTCAAGTGTAGACCGATTTTGAAAATTATTTTTTTGTTTGATAGAATATGTTCCCAAATTGGACCCATTTTAATTAGGTGAAGATCTGATGAAAAACTTCGGAGATAATATACAACAGAACTCTTCCATAAATGACGGCAGATCATCAGCTTGGTACACTATTATTTCACCGGTTATGTTCAAGTTTCATGATATTCGGGTAAAGAACTAAAAAGTGAAAAATAAAAAAAACTTTTTTACAAAAAAATACTACCGACTGCCAAATAAAAACACTACAACGTGAAAAATTGATTTTATTTATGGAAGTCGGTGTCCATAATGCAAAAAAGGTACCTATCAACAACACCGACTTCCAAAAAGAAAGTAAATTTTCACTTAGTAGTGTTTTGCTTTGAAAGTCAGTTAATTTTTTTGTTAAAAAAGTGTTTTATTTATCTCTTTTTAGTTTTGGTAGACCTCAAATTACCATGAAAATTATTTATTGACAAAGTACATCTTACGATGATTCCAATAAGACCAAACACGATTAGAATACGTTGTTTTATTTCGGAGTTCCAGTGCCTGCCTTACGGCTTCATCATCAGATCACTTCGATGGTAACCATTTTTATAAGTATCTTTTATTTATAAGTATTTACTGCATCATATTCGGTTAACTATTCGAGATAACTTATACCCATGACATACTTATCACTAAGGAGTTCTAGAGACCCTCTGTGGTTTTCTTCGTCAGTTCCACTTTACCAAATGATACTTTCTGAGTGCAAATGCTTGCATTGTTCATGAAAATACCAAAATCGCTACACGTATGCCTATAATATTTGAGGAGTTTCCTCGATTTATCGAGGATCCCAATCATCAGATCCTAATCTGATGACCATGGGACCACCCGGAAAATATATCCTTTCAAACAAAAGAAGAATTTGCCAAATCGGTCCAGCCGTCTTTGAGTAATCGGGCAACAAACAGAAAAAAAAGATGCCGACGAATTGAGAACCTCCTCCTTTTCTAATAAAATATTTATACGTTGTAGCTTTTTGTACTTTATTGTTCACCCAAATTAAGCTTACCTTCATTCAGAATATCTCTCTTTTACGGATTGCTTTTAATCCTATCCCAATATTAACCCGACCGCAAGATTAATTACATTGCGGGCCACGATCGAGCGATTCATCACATTACTTAATAACCCGCAATGACGGTAATGCAACTGCCATGATAACTGTTTGCAGGTGAAATGTGGCCTAAGCCTTATCTGCAAGTTATAGTTTCAACAACAGATATACGAGTACAAAAGCATAGAATAGAAACTCCCTCTTTTGAAGCCGGTAATAAATTAAGTATTAAATGAGGATATCCGCAGGAGAATCAAAGTTACCGACACAGCCCGAAGAATTGCGAAACTTAAGTGGCAGTGGGCAGGGCACATTGCTCGCAGAACGGATGGCCGATGGGGCCGAAAAGTTCTCGAATGGCGACCGCGAACTGGAAGACGATACGTTGGAAGGCCTCCCGATGGAGGATGTATACCGATGACCTGGTTAAGATTGCGGGAATGCGCTGGATGCGAGACGTACTGGATCGGTCAATGTGGCGACGCCTGGGGGAGGCCTATGTGCAGCAGTGGACGTCTTTCGCCTAAAATAATGATGAATGAATAAAAATTAAGTTAATATTTTCCACAGCGAACGTTTGTAAGAATCACGTAAAAGGCGCTGAAGTACCTAATATAATGTACTAACACGCTTATTCCATTCTATTGCAGTAATGATAATGACATGATTTCATGTCAGATATTGTGGGATACGAACTATAGTGAATTTTATAGTTATTTACTGTTACTAATGGAGTTATTAGTGCTTGAACAAAGGCTGTGCCGATGGGGAAATCTAATTTAGCACGCTTGTTCCTTTCTTGCATGCAACAAATTATAAACTAAAAAAATAATAGGCAGTCATGAGGACTGCCAACAGAAGTTTTGTGTAACAGATGGGTCTGCTATTCCGTAATACGTCACATTAGCATGTCGCTAACGGGAACCCACAAGTTTTGCTCCTACCAAAAATCGCTGAACGCGGCAATATAAGTTTTCAATAGAAAATTCATATTTTTTTGTATTACTCTGAGCCATTTCATTTGATTTTGATTAACGTGCATAAAAACAATTGGTCCGTCATCTTTGGGAGATGTAGAATGAAGTGACATAGCTAACAATACTTACGTATATGCAAACGTATTTACAAAATTATAGCTGCTTTAAAAGTCAATTGCAAGATTCGAGCCATAATTACTAACAAAGTAATGGGCAAGTTAATTAAAAACTTGTATAAAGGTTGGTTCTGCAGCCTAAAGCAAGTATCTAAAAGTTTTCTTACTTACTAGTCAGTCAGAATGGTTTTTTGTTCGTTTCTTGAATCTGAATTGTTGGTGCCCAATCGATGGCAAACGGCTTGCGCTTCAAAACTGAAGAAATAAGAATGAATTATGAATACAACTCTGATGAACCCTTTTTGGAATACCTTTGAGCGTGATGTTATGTTATCTACACCGTTTCGCCATATTATAGAAATACTTCTATGTTTTCACCAGACATTACAAAGGAATTGTCTCGAAAACAAAGCTCACACTTCAACCGGTAAAGCTCCATTGTATGCATAACTTTCAGAACACTATTTCCTTTGTAGAAAATGCACCTTCAAACCACAAACGATACAAATCTGTTGTTTCATGACTTTCAAGCACACGTTTAATGTATCAAAGGCAAATCTAAATACAATACAGGTCCACAGACCGTTGCCCTGAAGCCTCAACTAAAATATAAATATTTCTTGCAACTAAAGAAAATAGCTCAGAAAATAAAGGTCAAGGTGGAAATACTGTCATAAGTTTAGTATTTGTGTCTTATTTGAAGTCGAAAGATTCAAAAGGAGAGATTATCACTTCACCAAGCAAGCAAGCAATTGAATTTACTTTAAATTTTGTAATCCAACTTGAATAATACCTATACATTCTAGGCCTAAATACATTAATGATCGTGGAACATGGGTCTTCAATATATTACTGCATAAAAGATTGTAACCTTATAATATAGTATCTATAATTGCCGCAGATCGTCGATATGATATTGTGGACTATATTGGTGTACAATAAAGTATCTTAAATACAATAAAGTATCGTAAGCTTTATCTTTTTTGATGTACCTAACTAGAAGTAAGCCCGCTCCTAATAAGAATAAAAAATCTTATTTACATAAAAATACTACCGACTTCAAAAAAAAAAACTACGTTGTGAAAAAAAACAATTTTCTTTTGCGTTGTGGACACCGACTTTTAAAAATAAAGTTATTTTTCACTTTATATTTTTTTTTATTTGGAAGTCGATAGTATTTTTTTGTAAAAAAGTTTTTATTTTTCACTTTTTAGTTTTACCTACTAATAGACAAGTTGTTTAAGGTACCTATGACGCCAGAATAGATTACCCGAATATCATGAAACTTGAACATAACCGGTGAAATGAGATTTGCCGTTAATTTATTGACGAGTTCTGTCGTATATCATCGAAGTTCTTCATCAGATCTTCACCAAATTAAAATGGGACCAATTTCGAAACATACTTTTTAAACAAAACAAGAATTTTCTATATCGGTCCATAATTGGAGATATCGGTGAAAATAACAAAAAACAAAAAAAGTCGAACATGAGAACCTCCTCCTTTTTGGAAAGTCGGTTAAAAATATTGCCGGGCCTCCAACTGATATCCTCAACCTAAAATACAACAGATTTAATGGTAAAGAAATAGGCCTTACAAACACTACCGGATAATGGCATTGTACACCAAAATTATAACACAGCTTTTACAATACCTTTTGCTAATTCTATGGTTACAATGACGGTCTCATCACAGGATTGCTTATTGTTCGCATTGCTTGACACACCACAAGATATAGGACTGACAGGATATACATAGAACAAAAGCGTTCACACACAGAAGCTACCTCAATAGGCATGGCTCCATAATAATACCAGGATTTAGCTGCCTTACTGTAAGATAAAGGCCTCTTCTCAGCATTAATCACGCTTACTATAAGTTCAGGTTTCGTTGCCTCGCCTTTATGTCAGTGTTCTACATCTGACTGCGATATGTACAATCTGCACATCATATCTTATGGGAGTGTATTCTATATGTCAGTGTTCTACATCTGACTGCGAATATGTACAATGTGCACATCATATCTTATGGGAGTGTATTCTTTATGTCAGTGTTCTACATCTGACTGCGAATATGTACAATCTGCACATCATATCTTATAGGAGTGTATTCTTTGGCAGAACGAACGCAATATTATGTTGAATAATGTACAGGCTGCATCTAGAGTTGTTTATTATACGGACCTTGTAGAAACTAGAAAAAATATCCGTGCTTTCAAGCGTTTTAACTATACCTGACCTATTCATTGCCTCGGCGCTTTTCTGTTGGTCGCCACTGTTGATTCTGGCTTTCAGGAGTTGCAGTGGTTTGGAGTTGGAGTGCGATGGGATTATAAGTCCAGGTTTCCTCACGATGTTTTCTTTCACCGTTTTCAGCGATGTCCATGATAAACTTAAAAATACATATTTAGCCGGATTTGAACACACGACCTTAAGAACGAGAGATGAAGTCTGAGCCTCTGGGTCACCAACAATAATAATTAAGAGCTCATCCATTCCAAAATAGACACCCAATCATGTGTACCTAAACTCGGCATGATTAGGACGGTCCTTATACACGGTAATGAGACTCATTATAACTTGATTGTAGGTCTGATTGCGGCCCTCTGTAGATGCTCATAGAAGAGGCGCGTTGTTAGAGCCTCTTGAAAGGGATCTGACACGTCTGAAACGTCCTAGGTCATGTTTTTTAAATTGTGTTTATTTTAAGACGACCTTTATGGGTATAAATATCTTATTTCTGTTACTTACGTTAAAGTAAAACCTATTTTTTTCAGAAAGGTTGGGTGCGTAATAGTCATGTATGCCACCAGTAGGCAATTTTTAAGCGATAACTGGATGTTCTACTTTCCAAACCGAAAAAATTTCATATAACGTTAAAACCCCTATTTTATCCCCATAGGGGTAGAATTTCCAAAAACTAATAAATACATGGTATTTTTTTATCTACATAGAGAAGAATCTAAAATTTCACGTATCCAACTTTCAAACTGTAGAAATTACATACAAACTTGCAACCCCCTTTTTACCCCCTTAGGGGACGAATTTCCAAAAACCAATAAATACATTAATTATTTTTATGTACCAAAAGCGTAAATCTAAAATTTCAATTGTCCAACTTTTAAACTGTAGAAATTATATACAAACTTTCAACCCCCTTTTACCCCCTTAGGGGACGAATTTCCAAAAATAATTATATGAATTAATTATTTTTATCAACCAAGAGCGTAAATCTAAAATTTCAAGTTTCCATCTTATAAACTGTAGAAATTACATACAAACTTTCAACCCCCTTTTTACCCACTTAGGGTTGGGATTTAGAAAAACCAATATACACGTTAATTATATCTATCAACCAAGAGCGCAATGTAAAATTTCATGTGTCCAATTTGCAAACTGTAAAAACTTCATACAAACTTTCAACCCCCTTTTTACCCCCTCAGGGGCCGAAAATCCAAAAACCAATAAATACATTAATTATTTTTATGTACCAAAAGCGTAAATCTAAAATTTCAATTGTCCAACTTTTAAACTGTAGAAATTATATACAAACTTTCAACCCCCTTTTACCCCCTTAGGGGACGAATTACCAAAAACAAATATATGAATTAATTCTTTTTATCAACCAAGAGCGTAAATCTAAAATTTCATATAACGTTAAAACCCCTATTTTATCCCCATAGGGGTAGAATTTCCAAAAACTAATAAATACATGGTTTTTTTTTATCTACATAGAGATTAAATCTTAAATTTCACGTATCCAACTTTCAAACTGTAGAAATTACATACAAACTTTCAACCCCCTTTTACCCCCTTAGGGGACGAATTACCAAAAACAAATATATGAATTAATTCTTTTTATCAACCAAGAGCGTAAATCTAAAATTTCAAGTTTCCATCTTATAAAATGTAGAAATTACATATAAACTTTCAACCCCCTTTTTACCCCCTTAGGGTTGGAATTTAGAAAAACCAATAAACACATTATTTCTATCAACCAAGAGCATAATGTAAAATTTCATGTGTCCAATTTGCAAACTGTAAAAACTTCATACAAACTTTCAACCCCCTTTTTACCCCCTCAGGGGCCGAAAATCCAAAAACTAATAAACACATTAATTCTTTTTATCAACCAAGAGCGTAAATCTAAAATTTCACGTGCCCAACTTACAAACTGTAGAAATTACATACAAACTTTCAACCCCCTTTTTACCCCCTTAGGGGTGGAATTTCCAAAAATCCTTTCTTAGTGCTCACTTACGCCACATGAGGAACCTTTCTGCCAAATTTCATTCTTCTAGGCCTAGCGGTTTAGGTTGTGCGTTGATCGATCAGTCAGTCAGTCAGTTTCTTCTTTTATACATATATATAGATTACCGCAGTTCGTAAGGTCCGCTTCAATGTTGTACAGTGAAGCTTTATTATAAGTAAAAGATCACAGAGCTCTGAGGTTAAAGTTATTTATATTAATATCAGATATTTTGATTTCAAGATTTTCATGTCCTACGACGCAATTAAAATTGCGCCGATATCGCGCATGTATTTTTTATGAAATATCGAGTACTAAAGGATAAAAAAAAAAACAAAATTAGCGATTATTCAAAATCGCTTATCGGTGTGAGATAAATTGAATCGCGTCGAGCCATCAGGAAAGTCGCTTTGAGTTTAATATTACAACTGAACTATAATGGAATTGGGTTGGATACATCTGCTGCCACACCACGTAGATCCACCGTAGAGTGCCGGTTGATGACTGTGTCCAGCGGTTAATGGGTCAAACTCTCGACCCAGTGGGTCTACGTGTGTGTGTCTCTTAATGGCAAATGACATCATGGCAGGTCCAAAATGCTTGATAGACGGGTCTGAAAAAAATAATAAAATTGTTAAACTTTCTAAAATTAACCATTAGGTTAATAGGAGAATCGGATAAAGATACGAAATACTTAATAAGAAAAATACTTACTAAAAATATTCACACTCAATACATTTTACAAAGAAACATCAAATACACCAAATTAGGCTCAGAAATGCAAATGACTTACAATTATACTCATCACCCAAACTATGGCAAAAAATTTTATGTACAAAGGTGCTGTTTTATTGTATACTAAACTACCAAACAACTTTAAAAATGCGAAATCCATGTCAATATTTAAGAAACACTTAAAATTACATATCCTTAAAAAAGCGAGCGCACCTTAGTACATTACATACCACTTCTAGTTGCGTGCGTTCTGTGTATGTTTACGTTCTGGCTGTGTTATTTTTTTTTCGTTTACCCTATACTTTTAGAAAGTTTTTGCATAACGTATTTTTTTTTTGCCAAAACTGTATGTAAATCAATAATGTGTATTTAAATTCGTTGATCATTTCTCATGTAAGTGAAGTAATTTCTTGTGGGAAATAAAGACATCTCAAATACATAAATATATTAATATAGTGCACTGCTATAAAAACACTTCAACTTTCTCTTCTGAAGACCTAGAGGCCGCTATTACTGATCTGTTTGATCTGATCGTAACCCCACTGCAAAAACCTGCAGGCATTTTTTTTAAATAAAACTTAATTTTTAATGAATGATACTTGATAGTACAAAAGTTTGCTACAGGGTTGCCTGGCAATATCTAACCACAATTAACAGTGGGATCTTTTACTATAAATGAAGGAAAAACATTCACAAATTGAAATTGAGCCACATTACCAGCTGTGATAGAACAATTAAGAAGAGAGGTATCTTCATATTCTATTACAGCCTGGGCATCGTGTTCTGTAAGCTGAGGGCACTTTTTTCTGAAGCGTAAGTAAAGATAGAATTACGACTCCATACTAAGTAAATACTGGCCACTGGTTGAACTGAACCACGATGTTGACGGTTGACATATTAACAAGAAGAAAAGACTTGAACTTAATTTTTCATTGAATTTAAATGTATTAATTTATTTATTTTCCTCCTTGCGAAAAATGTAGCTAGGTTAAGAATCAACCTTTGATCCTTAAAACTTAAAAATATCTACACATAGATGTCTACAATTACAAAAGAAACACGATTATTAATTTTGCAAGGCTTTCCACACGTCGCGATTCATCCTAATTGGATGAATCGCGACGTGTTGATGATGATGAGACATGATCGCAACTTAAGAAAAGGTAATGGTTATGTTCGCCATGTTTTACTCCTCTGGAATGCTTTCATCGCGGGACAATTGTGACTCAACTGTCAGCTTTTATGCTCATCGTGATGTTAAATCTTATATGTTGTCTCACAAACACATATGGTTTTAAATCGCCAACCCGTATTGAGTAAGCTCGGTGATGGATGCTCGTGCTTTCTCTAGAGAAAAAGCATTTGCCCTGCACTGGGTCAGTAACTGGTCGTTATTATTACTCGTATTAATTTCAAGACATACTGTTGCCCGCGACTTCGTCCGCGTAAAAATCGTAAGACAAAAAAAAACCATCCCAGTGCGAGTCGGACTCGTACACGAAGGGTTCCGTACCATTTTCGCAAAAAACGGCACAAAAATCAAGTTTGTTGTATGGGAGCCCCACTTAAATATTTATTTTATTCTGTTTTTAGTATTTGTTGTTATAGAAATACATCATCTGTGAAAATATCAACTCTCTAGCTATCACGGTTCTTGAGATACAGCCTGGTGACAGACATACAAACAGACAGACGGACCGCGGAGTCTTAGTAATAGGGTCCCGTTTTTACCCTTTGGGTATGGAACCCTAAAAACATGGCATTTGCACGGAACCCTATTTCTTTTTTCTAAAATGAAAGTGTAAGTTACTCCTTATAGCATAAGCTAAATGCCAGTGAAAGTCCCGTCAAAATCTGGTTTCGGAGATTAGCCGGTACAAACATACCGGTAGACAAAAAAAAAAACCGGCCAAGTGCGAGTTGGACTCGCGCACGAAGGGTTCCGTACCATTACAGCAAAAAACGGCATGAAAATCAGGTTTTTTGTATGGGAGCCCTCCTTAAATATTTATTTTATTCTGTTTTTAGTATTTGTTGTTATAGCGGCAACAGAAAAATACATCATCTGTGAAAATATCAACTCTCTAGCTATCACGGTTCTTGAGATACAGCCTGGTGACAGACAGACAGACAGACAGACAGACGGACCGCGGAGTCTTAGTAATAGGGTCCCGTTTTTACCCTTTGGGTACGGAACCCTAAAAATAAAATTATTTTCAGGTACCTACCATACATATTTTCATATGTATTTTTTGTGCTATTTGTTTGTTTTCATGTAAGTTTTTTTTACTAATTAGTACTTTGAAATAGTACCGAGTTAGATCGCGTTATAAATATACTTTTATGGTAAAATATAGAGTTTCACCATATCAAAACGGTAAAAACTTTTTCCACATCTTTCCACCACTTCTAAAAAAAGTACTTTAAAGTGTTAGTGAAAGTGTCAATTTTAAAATCGTTTAGCAGATTTTTAAACTGTTGTTTTTATTACAGATTCGACATTACGTGTGATTGAGATGTCTCGGAAATCGTTGTACATGCTTGTTAAAGCTAGCCCAGCTAGAAGATCGTAACGTCGAACTGTACGATTGGCATCCAATGACGCCAACCCTTCACAAAATCCTAGTGCACGGTACAACTGTAATAAAATATTTCATCCCTATCGGACAACTATCCGAAGTGGCCGCAGAAGCTCCTAATAAGCACTACCGCTGACACGGGCAAAATGATGGCTGAAAATTTTCGAGGATTGAATGTAATCAAGATGTCCTCAACAGGCTGCTTCTCACACATCAGATCCTTTTGTAAGTTGCGTACGGAAACGTACACCTAGCAAAAGCCAGTACTTTATGAGTGAAGCCATAGAGTTGTTCGAGCCAGAAGAACTGGATACAGAAGAAGACCAATCATCGAGACTTGCGCACTCAGACGAAACAAAAAGATTTTTTGTCTTTGCCGTAATTTTTATAAAATAAAATAAACTTTTATTCAAAAAAAAGCATAATATATGATTTCCTTTATTCATATACGTATTTTTATTAATTTCCAATAAAATAAAAGTGCTAATAATTTTTTTCCGGTTTTGAAGTCAAAATGCTCCTTAGTGCGGCGCAACAATGCGACAACGATGTTACAAGTGTTACAACGCGTTATCACAGAAACCACAGATATAAATCTAACTAGATGACGCGATTGTATGTACTTTGCGGGTCAATAAATGGAATCGGCACCGGGAATCCACCAAAATCTAGAAAAACTCCTGTTTCTAAGGTGAAAGTAGAAACAGGAGTTTTCTAGATTTTCTATGTCTATTATGTAACACATCGCCTAAGAAATTAGTTTCGAAATATGAACATTTAGACACAATATTATAAAAAAAAACAAAATTACATATTATCAGTTACGAAAAGACTTTTGTATGGATGTAACTGGCAGAATGATACTGAACCTATTACCTCTCGAAAAAGCGCGCGTTGACTTTGTGTATGTCGCATCAAGGCTGGCCGATAGATGCAAAACATCGGGCAATCAAGATGTATTCCCTTAGGTTAAGACATCGTGTGTCGCAGGTCGGTGGGTACAATCGTGCAAATGAAATCACAGAAATTATTCGATACACTGGGTTTATTCAAATAGACACAGTTACAATCTTGCTTACTAATATTACGGATCGACACTGATTCTACGACGTCTTCGCTCCAAGGCGGTCAGTATTCAACTGCTCTATTATTCTGTCCCGCTACGCAAGTGGTTAGAAAAAGTGCGCCAATGCGTAGTTGTTCTTGCTTTGCTGCCAGATGGCGTGCTTGCGATTTTTGTTGACGTCCGTACTATTGACTAAACCATGTATATTATAGTCTGAATGTTTCTAATAAATTGTTGTTGGTACTGATTTGCATTTAATTAAGAATTGTTCGTGTCTCGCATAAAAAGGCTTCATTTTAACACATCTACATCGCGAAATTGGCTACATCGCTCGTGTTAAAATCTCGACATTTTATGCTCGACACGAAATGTTCTATTTTATGTCATATTGAGCTGTAAATACTGTATAGACAAAGTTGGCCGAGACATTGGAAATGTTTTCTTTCATGTAAATTTGTTTTCAAATCATGTGTGAAAAAGTGGAACGCTTGGTTTTCATACAGATGGAGAGACTTGCGTTATCTAGTTAGATTTATGTCTGTGACAGAAACTGATCTATATGTCAAGAAACTTTAGAACAAGCCTTAATACCTAATATCAGAATGCGATCAGAAGCGAACCCAGTACCTAACACTTACCTAGTATACAATTCAATTCGTTAGTAAGACATTCAAATTTAAATCAGTACAATTCCGGGAACTAACAAACAGCTCGTAACTTTCTTAGAACCCATCAACTTAGAACTTATAAACTTTTGCGGACAACTATTGAGTAGGCAAGTTCTTCAATAGTAACTTCAGTTTCGGGCGGACTTTGTAACAACTTGAAGTTAAATTAGCTTCTTTGAAGTTACTGCGAACTGATTGAACCTTTCAATTGTTGTAAGATTCGGGAAGTCTTTTCAACATTTAATAAGTAATTGGATGCTTCTGCAAGAAGAGAAAAGTAAGCATTGGTTAGAAAGAAGTGAGCGTTGTTATTTTTGTTAAGTCAAAGTGTACTCATTGTTGAGAACCACTAAATAAGTAGCGTTAATTGTGGGTTTTGAACTTTTTATATGGAAGCTGGTTTGGTGATTTTGAAAATTGTGGTTCACCAGAAAACTGGTAGGAATATAGGGTTACTGACACCTCTACGTATTTCCAGCAGGGCGTGATTATGACCATTTATTAATAATTATTAGGAATCCAGGCGGAAACCTATTGGTTTTGAGAAAACCCAAGTTTTATGTTTTTATCACGCTTTTTATTAGCTTGGTATGTATGTATCTATGTAACGGAATCTTTGAAGGTGATTTTCGCCCCCTTCAAAACGTCGGATTAATTTGAAACTTTGCACATGGCTTATCAAGGACCAATGGCAATGCAACAATTTGTAACATTATCCTTACCAGGATCTTCACCATTAGCGATTGAACTAAAAAGCAAATGACAGTTAAAAAAAACTAATAAACACGCTTTAATATAAAACCAAACTAAAAAGTAGAAAATAATTCTCAATAAATTTAAATTAAAAAGAGTGTGATTAAAAAAAGCGTGTGGTGCTTTGCGATATTTTCAAAATGACTATATATGTCAATAAAATATTCATCTCATCTCATTCACAAAAAAAATATTTTTGTTTATCACACTATTCTTAATTTAAATTTATTGAAAAAAAAAAACTACTTTTTAGTTTGGTTTTCTATTAAACCGTTTTTTAAACTATTATTTATTTCTATATTAGTGACGATTCAGACTTTCTCGTGTGCTTAATATTGTTGCAAATCCTCACAATAAATACTATAATTATATGTGAGTCGATTCAAGATTCTTTATTAGCATGAGAGCTTGCAGGTTGTTCAATAACATTTTCAATTCAGTCATGTTTGCTCTTAGAGACGTCGAGGACACTAAAACAAACATACATGCCCTGAGCTGCCCAGTGCTTTACAGTGTAGCATCCCCGAGATATTTGGATGCAAGTTATAAGAAAACTTTATTTTCAAATATCAGCATTAATGTGGCATTTTAGAGTAGATACTTAAAAGACTTATTCGTACCTACAATAAAGGCGAGATAGTGACAAAATTCGAGCCTATCAAGATAAAAAATAGTACAACTATACTTACATTTTGTCCACAAACAGTTTAGGTATTACCGACCCTTTTGTTGTAAGTTGTGTGCGCAATTTAGGTTACTAAACTTTTGAAGGCTTTGTCTTTACACAGCTTAAATGAGTGAAGTATTTGGACACGCCACTGTTAGGGATGGCAATATCTATTTTTAAGAAATAAAAATGTTGATGTTCTCCAAAGTTCTCACTAAAGGCTGCGCAATACGAAATATTAATTACTAGCTTTTTCGCGCGACCAAAGACCCGTGGTCAATCAAACTGGTACCTGTTTTTTTTTTCGGGATAAAAGAAAACAATAGTGTAGCTGTTCATCAGTGAAAGAATTTAAAAAATCGGATCAATAATTTAAAAGATTACCGCCTAAAATAAAAAAACTATTTTTTTCTTCGTAATAATATCTCAGTCTCAAGAGTGAGTTTTGCCCAAATGCATACGAGCAAAACCCACTCTTGGCCCAAAACTAATTCAAGAAACCCAGGTACTTATGCCGGCCGGGTTTCCTGAATTAGCTTTGGGCCCTTAAGTGAGAGGTTTTTCCACTGTTCTATAACGAAATGTTTTAACGAGTCAAACCATAAGTTCCAAATGGTGTCGTGTCTAAATGTGTCGATATGACAACAAGGGAATCCATATCACGCACCTTTTTTGCGAGATCAGAAATGCGGGATTAGTGATGCAGGATTCCGCTTGAATAATCCCGCATTTTTGTTATATAATAATAATATATCAATATATAATATTTTCTGTTATAAAAGTTATCATAGCAAGTTAAACACGTGAAAAATTACTTGAGTTATGATTAAAACTGGCCAAGTGCGAGTCGAACTCGCGCACAAAGGGTTCCGTACCATTATCTCAAAAAACGGCACAAAAATCACGATTGATGTATGGGAGCCCCACTTAAATATTTATTTTATTCTGTTTTTAGTATTTGTTGATATAGTGGCAACAGAAATACATCATCTGTGAAAATTTTAACTGCCTAGCTATCACGGTTCATGATATACAACCTGGTGACAGACAGACAGACGGACAGCGGAGTCTTAGCAATAGGGTCCCGTTTTTACCCTTTGGGTACGGAACCTTAGGTAGTTAAATACAAAGTGTTGTTAACACATATTGGGCAAAAGATTCCATTATAACGAATTGAGCAAAATGATGTATATCACAAAATATACAAAGATATATCACAGCAAAACAGGTATGCAATATGGTATTAAAACTAGGGATAGAAAAAAGACAATAGTGCAGTCTATCACACAATTATCACAGAAAATATAGAATTCAATAAACTTATGTACTAACATGAAATACTGCCGGCTATACATATCCTTGCTGCATTCCGTGCTAGCATTTAAATATCATACATAAATATTAATGAAGCACGGTGCGCCTCAGGTTTTATTTCGATGTATAACCGCAGTGGCTACTCTAATGCAATATTCCAAAAACTTAGCCTTAAATTTCTTGTCCATGAGCCCATGCAGGCTCTCCCTCGTTATTTTCCTGTCCAGCTCACATTCCAGTCGGTAGCGTTCCCTGATAAATAACGGGCACTCTACTAGTATGTGCTGGACAGTCTCTGCCACGCCTGGATCGCAGACGCACGTTGGGCTCTCCTTACACTTGAAGCGATTCAAGTATTCAGAGAACCCACCGTGCCCCGTCAAAACTTGCGTGAGGACGCCTTCAGGCCGCACTTGTTGTACGATACGGAAAGCCGCTATTGCATCCGGAAGAAACATTTTCGCCAAGTAGCTCGTTTAGTTCTACTGCTTCACGTTTACTTGTCTTCAACTTTTTTTTTTTTAAATAACTACTTAAAACTAAACAATAACTCAATCCCGCGGGACCCGCGGGAACTGCAGGATTGATGACCTCAATACCGCAGACTTGCGTGAGCGCGATTTGATTCCCTAATGAAAACTATCTAGCGTACAATAATTCAAAAAATGTGACAGCCCTAGTAATTAGTAGGATCTATGTAGTTATCTTTAATAGCGCCATTATTCTTTCACGCCGTCCGTTGGGTCATTTTATCATTTACGTTAAGTCTACACTAATACAGCGTTATTTTTGTGTAACGTTCATATATTAGAATAACTTTGGAAGAAGACTAGTGTTAATAAAGGATTGAGTATTTAGAAAGGCTTATTCTGACTTACAATAAACATAGCAGTATAGGTACCTTATAATACGCTTATTTCCCAGAAACTATAGAACACCACCTGTTACGATTTCTTCATACTCCATTTGCTTCACAGATCTGGTCATACTGGCTTAATTCATTGGCAATATTTCAGAGGGTGAAAATTGTCATGACTATGAACAACTTTTAATATTGTTCCAATCTTAATATCTAAATATAATTATAATTGATATTCTCTACATTTTATCGATGTTAACGTAAATGTATTAAATACCTGATTGATACAATACCCAAAAGTTGTTTATATTCAGAATACTTTTATCGTCTGAATATAGTCAACGAATTAAACGTCAGCCTACACAGAGTGGACGGCCAAATCCGAAACTATGAGGAATAGCGGCAAACACTCAAAGGAGTCACGAGGCCGATCTTAACGAAAAGTAAAACTACATCATTGGATTTTTGAATAATCAATATTCCTAGCCAGTAATCGAACCCGTTGGTTTTGAAAAAAAAACACATGCTGTATACTACAACACTGTACACCATACGACCGTGTTGCTGATAAGGATCAAATACTGGGAAGTAATGACATATGAAAAACTTAAGCAAAAGGCTCATTTTTAACAAAAAATATTTTTTTTATGAAATCTGAAAAGAGTCATCATCATCATCAGTCTTTTTAATGATCCCACTGCTGGGACACAGGCCTCCTCTCTGTGAGAGAGAATGGACTGAAATGCACCAACCACGCGGGCCCAATGCGGGTTGGTGGATATCACATGTATTCGATTTTTTGTTTCTAGGACATGCCGGTTTCCACACGACGTTTTCCGTTTTGAGAGCAGTGGTGGTGAAATAATTTTCACAAAGTAAAGCACCTGCCTGAGTTTGAACCCGTGACCTACAACTTATAAGTCGCGGACGACACCACTAGGCCACCACTGCACTCCACGAACACTCGCCGTATTATGCTATTGATGACATGAAAAAATCATTAAATAATGGTCATCGTTTCATCACTTACTACGGTTTATTAGGGAGGTACAGGTTAACGTAGGAGGAAATAAGTATTTTGTAAAAAAAAATGCCTTTTGCTTAAATTTGTTGTTTTTTCAAAATGAACGGTTTCGATTCCTGGCTAGGAATATTGATTTTTCAAAATCTTAAGATGCGGTTTTAGTTTACATCAAAATCGGCCCTGTGACTCTTTTGAATGTTTTCGCTCTTCGAAATAAGTATTTTGTAAAAAAAAATGCCTTTTGCTTAAATTTGTTGTTTTTTTCAAAATGAACGGTTTCGATTCCTGGCTAGGAATATTAATTTTTCAAAATCTAAAGATGCGGTTTTAGTTTACATCAAAATCGGCCCTGTGACTCTTTTGAATGTTTTCGCTCTTCGAAATAAGTATTTTGTAAAAAAAAATGCCTTTTGCTTAAATTTGTTGTTTTTTCAAAATGAACGGTTTCGATTCCTGGCTAGGAATATTGATTTTTCAAAATCTAAAGATGCGGTTTTAGTTTACATCAAAATCGGCCCTGTGACTCTTTTGAATGTTTTCGCTCTTCGAAATAAGTATTTTGTAAAAAAAAATGCCTTTTGCTTAAATTTGTTGTTTTTTCAAAATGAACGGTTTCGATTCCTGGCTAGGAATATTGATTTTTCAAAATCTGAAGATGCAGTTTTAGTTTACATCAAAATCGGCCCTGTCACTCTTTTGAATTTTTTCGCTCTTCGTCGTAGTTTCGGATTTGGCCATCCTCGCCCAATTAGAAAACTCATTCTGTATATGGACGGCAATTAACGGCGGTAGGCCAACTTCATTGATGGATTGAGTTATTTTTAAATTCATAGAATTCATGTAGCGTCTTTGGCAGATTTGTTGAAGCTGTGTTGAGCAATTTGCTTCCGCGCTACGATACATAGGCAGACGCCATTTCATCCTTTGGCTAAATGGCTATTGCTAGTTTAATTTATCTGTGTGAAAGAGTTTTTCTTTAAAAAACCTCATAACATCGGGCCTGTATGAAGTGAAGTGTTAAAAATATTCCTATAGTATGTTATACCCAATTTCATAAGTCATGTGTATGTCTCATAATATGGGGGACAGGTATATTCCCATCAACCGGTGTCTTTGTAACGCCATAACAAAACCTACATGAAGAAAACTTTGTATGTATTCATGTCAATCACGTCAATTTCAAAAGACTTTCAATCTAAGAAGCTTTTCGATCTTAGCTAGGTGATATCGAAGCGAACTAATTAAGAGTTCTATCGAAGCGAGTTGAGCCTCACTGTAATTTGTGGGCAAATTGAGTGTTTTGTCTAAATCTAACTAGATCCCTCCATCTGTATGAATACCAAGCGTGCCAGTTTTTCACACACAATTTAAGTACAAAGGAGTTGTTCCAGCCTGAGCCAGCACTATGTACACTATCTGTTAAAATCGCTGTATAATATAGTAACCGTTTTTTACCGTCAATTTTCTTTAATTTCACTTCGTTTCAATATACACGCAAATTAACTTTGTCAAGTAGAGCAACACTAGGTTGCAAAACTAAAACAATCACTAGAAACACCGAAACATATCCAATTCAAAGTCAAAGGAAAGAAAGACTCACAGATGTCATTTCATAAAACTGTCAAAGTCATCAAACATCATGTCAAAAATAACTGTCATGGCTGCCCTATAAATAGGGTTATCTTAGTATAAAACTTTATCATTTTTGTATGCCTGTACCCTTCTTCAAATTAATTTGTTAGTATTTATAAGGAATTCCTCTATTTTTTTTCTATTTATCTATGTAGTGTACATAGAGGTGGCCCAAAATCAAACATCTCCTTTACTTTTACTATTGGCAAGCCACACTAGCAGCTAGTTAGCAGATGCGTGTATTTCAGATAGCTTGGAGATATCCGATCTGTCCTTTTTTTCTTGAAACAGTTCAATGTGATTTTGTGAGTGCTGTCACAACCTTTCGGGAGCCTAATTCCATGCTGTTACAGCTCGGGTAGGCAGGAATTGTTTCGAAGGGTTCTTCCTTGAGGAATTCCTCCTATAGCTTGAGAGAATATCCTCGCGACTGTTTGTTGGCATTCAGTGTGTAATTACCGATGTAAAAAAATGTTTCCAGTGTCGGTCAACAGTCAGTGTTTTATGTAGAGTTTTTACAGCAATACGGCATAATACGCATCATCTAGTTAGATTTATGTCTGGGTTAGTAATGTAAGTACTGCTTGTACCTGAGAACTGTATTATGTACTTGATAATGTTTCGGGTGTAAAGTTTTTTGTGAAGATATAAGTAAAAATTGTTGTGTTTACTGTTGAGATTGCCTGAAACCCCTCTTTTTACACTGGGATTGTGACACATTCGTCATTTATTTTTATTGTCATTGTATTTAGTATGTATGTATTTATATATATATTTCATAGCATATGTATTTATCTGTGTATCTATTATAATATAGTATTTTAAAAACGTTATTGTCACACCAATGACAACCCCACTTCGTGTCCAGACAATTATTGTCCATACCAGGCTGCCTGGTATAGATCGCGGCATGCGATAAGGCCGCCCATTGTATGTGTATTAATTTTAAGTTTCTTTTTTATAATTGTACTTTAAGGTATACAATAAAGCGTATAATAAATCTATGTAGCAATCTGCGTAGCCTATTTACAATTACGTTGGGGTCGGTTCTAGTCTTGTAAGATAACTTTTCCTTACTCACCAGCCAGCTCAGGGGTAGATATTCTGGATGAGACAATTGCAGGGATGATTTCGCATGAGGGTCGACAGAAGTAAAAGTCTTTATATTTGGTCAACTAATTTAATAATACACAGGCATCACTACTGCATCACAATTTTAAAGGTATCCCACTTACTTGTAGATGGTATATAAACTACCCTTTAAACTTAGCATCAGATGTATGATATAACAACCAGCATCGTTCCTTTTGTGCCGATTGCATCACGTATCTCACCAGCCGAAGTATCATGGGTGTCCGGAGCCTGTTGTTGAATGCTGTGAAGCTGTTCTTAATACATGTCGTTGACCAAGTTTATTCTATATATTATTGATTATATTTTAATTAATCCTAAGAGAAGAGAATTCCACGAATACTCACAGCGCTTGCTGGCACATAATAATTTTAAACTTAGGGCTGTTTCCCTGTCTCCTTCGAGTCATTTTAATTCATATTATTTCTGTTCCTCAATAGTATTTTATTTTAGGACCTTCTCGATATCCATTCGTAATGAAAAAGAAATGTCACTCTCGTCGGCCATAGACATTGAGAATTTTATTGACCCATAGAGATGTCATGTCTATATTTTCTTTAAGTAATTATGTATACCAGAAATTAATAGGCTAGACATGTAGGAGATTGTGTGCTTGTTGAATTATATTAATACACACAATATCTAGCGGGTTTCGTAAAGAATTTATAATAATTCCGCCCCGACCTTAACGCCATCTAGTACTAAAGTGCCTCAACCACCTAGTGACACACCTAGGTGAGAAAGTACACTTGATAGTTACTATTCCTGACACCAGATGTCGCCGCGAGTCATTACGGAAATATATTTGTTACAGTAAATCTCACCCCGGTTAAAAAAAATTGATTTACAATTTTTTTTTGAATTTACCATATTTCCATGCATATTGTGAATCTAGCTTGCTCCCTAACAGAAATTGAGGCAGTCCAAGAAAATCTAATTCATATGAGAACTACCTACATTAAGTTTTATAAAAAATAAAAAAACTAATAGTTTGAAAAAATAAAGTTCAAAACATATTTCTCAAGATTTTAAGTTTCTAATTATGTACAAAATGTACTAAATATTAGAACATTAGTAATAGTCCAATAACTAGCAGATAAAAACTTTGATTGTTCTCATCTAAGACTAATACGACATACTCAGTGATTGTCCCAAAACAGACAGCAATGAAAAGCATTCATATATCAGAACACAATCGCCAAGTAGCCAGTTTAAATGCTAGTTATGCCATTAACTAATTTTATTTAAGTTAATGTTTGATTCATCAAACATTTAAGTATGTTAGTATGTTAAATGTTTAAGAGTCAGGTTATACTCAAAAGAGATTTAACCTTTTATTAATTTTAAGTTTAGACCAATAAATGATCAAGTTTTATAAACAACAGAAACACTGCTTTTTTAAATCGGCAAGTGTTATAAGTATCAAGTTGTTCAAATGTATATAAGTAAATGTAGACAAGTACTAAATCAAGTTAAGATTCGCAACAGAAAGTAACATTGCCTTTTAAATCAGCAAATATTACATTAAGTACCCATTCATTGTATAGATATAGGATAACCTAATCAAGTTAAGATTCGCAACGAAAAGTAAACCCGCCTTTTTAAATCAGCAAGGGTTACAGTGAGCACCTATCCGTTGTATAGATGTAGGTAAATGTCTACTTTAGTTAATTTTATAATTCAGAATACTACTAAGTTTTTGCATCATTGTGCTTCCCTTCATCCATCCATATACATACCCTGTTATTAAATTAACGCCAACGTATTATTCTTGAAAAAAAATCCTTATACCCTACCAGCATTCATTCATCCCTTTCTTAATTAAATATTTGCACCTCCATTATTGAATTCCGTGCAAATATTTTAACACAACAATGATTTTAACTAGAGAATCTTCATATTTTTACATTAATGTATTTAAATCAATTGAGGACCATTGTTAACATGGACACTTATAGGCTTTCTGTGTACAAGAAACACTATTCACGATAGTATTGTTTGTTGTAATCCATATAGGAAACAACATAACATATCTACCATAGTGATCAGAGTATAATAAATACCACATTGTATTTCTTTTAGTTGACACAGGAAAAAAAAAGACCTAATAAGTTTAAGCATTGTTCACATGTACAAATTTAGGTAATTTTGTGTACAAGAAACACTAGTAATTCAATCAAAGTACTGCTTGTTGCATTCCGTATAGGAAGAAATCAACATAACAATTAGAATATACTATAAAATTGTGCTTCTTCTAGTTGACACAGTAAAAACATCCTAATAAGTCACTACAAATTGTTTATTTTAAGATTGGGCGCCAGTGGGATCATAATTAAATAGCTATTATAGATGTCCCACATTTTCTTATGGCATTAATACCTTCCTAAAGAATTTAACAATTAAGTTATATTTATTTTTAGTATAAATAATTAAGTATGAAAATAATTATTAGAGAAATTTTCATTAAGTAATGTTTAAAGCGAGCTACAATACATATAATTGTAAAAGTACCTCCTGAATTTAACTCTTTATTTAAATGAACAGCTCAGCAACAGGTTTCCGAACACCAGTGTACCTCATCAGATAACAACACATGTGCGGGATAATCCATCTCCTTGATGCTTCCACTATGATTCAACTACACAGGGAACGATACTGCTTGCAGACCACATCTCCAGTTGCTTTATGATCTGTTGAAATATAATAACATTTAAGTATATGAACCAATTCTTCTTTATGAAGATAGTCAAATAAAATTGCAAAAGCATGCTGAACAAAAAACACTTTTTGTTCCAAATATACAAAACTAATTATCAGTAAAACAAAACATTAAACAAAACAAACATAATAGGCTAGACATGTAGGAGATTGTGTGCTTGTTGAATTATATTAATACACACAATACCTAGCGGGTTTCGTAAAGAATTTATAATAATTCCGCCCCGACCTTAACGCCATCTAGTACTAAAGTGCCTCAACCACCTAGTGACACACCTAGGTGAGAAAGTACACTTCATAGTTACTATTCCTGACACCAGATGTCGCCGCGAGTCATTACGGAAATATATTTGTTACAGTCTTGCCAGATGCAGCTAAGTAGGTACCAGTTTTTTACATGAAGCAGCTGCCTTTCTGACCTCCAAAACCCAGTAACTGAGTAACACGATACCTCTTGGGAAGATTGGTGTCAAGTGGTGTCCGATTTTCTAGCTTAAGACTACCGTTACGATTAGTAAAGATAAAAACTAAGTATCGTTTTTGGTATTCCCTGACCAAAGAGCTCCTATATGAAACTTGGCACATATATTCTCGGTGTTTTTAGGGTTCCGTAACCAAAGAGAAAAAACGGGACCCTATTACTAAGACTCCACGGTCCGTCTGTCTGACTGTCTGTTTGTCACCAGGCATTATCTCATGAACCGTGATAGCTAGACATTTTCACAGATGATGTATTTCTGTGGCCGCTATAACAAAAAATACTATAAATAGAATAAAATTAATATTTAAGTGGGACTCCCATACAACAAACGTAATTTTGTGTCGTTTTTTGCGATAATGGTACGGTTTTTCAGTAAGCCCAACCTACTCAGCTATTAAGTTTTCTCTCTTTATATGCTTGCTCAACAACCCTGCCAGTTCCCCCTTTATTTTTGCAATTAATTAAAACAGTAAGTACCTTTTTAATACCGCCATAACGCTGACTTAATTCTCCTTAAAATGTCAAATGGTGGGCTTCACAAACAAAAGTGAATGTAAAACAAGCTGAAAGAAAAGCTCGCATTATTTTTCTTAGTAAATCTTCAGCACCTTTTTGTAATGGAGCCGAGTCTTTATATTATTGTTCTCCCAAAATATCTTTAGACAGCCTACAGAATTCATAAAAAGCTTTCCCTGGTATATTATTATCTTGACACTTATTAACGCTTTGTTAACTGTCCTTATCAATTTCATGTGAATGGAGAAAGAGAAATGGATTACCTGTGATGCCATTTAAATTTTGCGTTTATGAATCAATATGCTAGTCACTTTCATAGAACAAGTAACGTCGATTCGGCAGTGACTGAATACGCCATTGCTAAGAATATTCGTGGTCGTGCCAATGCACGGCAATCCGTTGAGCTCATGTTTCGACTGTCATAGCCAAAGCCATAGTCAGAATAAAAGAAAGAAAAGTATTTATTGTTACAGAATTCTTTGAGTGACTGACACGCTTCGAAAGTATTGACAATGCCATCGCTAGCTGTGGCCGGCTAGTCTCGGAGTATTGTGGTCTGAAATTCATAATATTTGGGCCATTAGTACATTGGGTTAAACTGACTAATTATGAAAATTTTATAGCAATCAGCCTTATCTCTGCTGAAAGGAGAGGTATATATTACTTAGTTTAAAGAAAACTTGCAAATCCTTTGATTGCAATTTAAATTATGTAAAGTATAATACTCACAACAGATCTATGTGTCTCTGAATTGCCTGCAAGACTCTGCGCAGTAGCTATATTTGTGTCAATGTTGAAGGTAAAGATAGCTATTTATAACTGTCTCTTTCACTTGCTTACGTTTGTCGCATCTTCCTATATCGGTTACTCTATACAGTATACTCGATGACAAACTGTTTATTGTGCAATGGTCGGCAGAGCCAACTTCAGAGACACAAAGATCCGTTGTGACTATTATAACAAAAGTTCTCCGAGACTCGCCGGTCACTGCTATGGACGGCATTGTCAATACATTGCAACTATGTGGAGAGGAAAGAGTCACAGCCTCTGTTATTTTATTCAATGTCTTCTTTATGTAATGGTTACAGCTATTATAACTTTCGGAAACCCAGTATACAAAAATTCCACACAAAATTCTGACTAAAATATTAAAGTCCGCACCTGTGCATAGCATACTCATGTAGAGTGAACTTTCCACATGATTGCAACGCTTGCATCGTTTGCATCAAGCAGTAGCAATATTTGTAGCGCTTTTTGAGTGATCTCAAGTGGAAAACTATGGACTATCGCTCCTTGACGCACCTCGATGGTTCTGAAAAGGTTTAAATATTTAAAATTCGAACATTATGAACGTATGCTATAAGGGCCTTTCGATTCGTATAAATGTAGGGTAGTTTTAACTTAAAGTTGGGAATTTTGTTTGAAAAGTTTATTTTGTTTCGTGCGAGTTTTTGAACAAGCTTGGTATTGGAATTATGTGAGTTATTTTCGGGCACATGAGGGAATGCACCCGCTCAGGAATAAAAATATTTTTATGAAACATTTATTATATAAAAAAAAAAAAACTAGATATTAGTGAACACCGTACAAAAATCGATTACGGTTTACAAGAAGTTAGCGGAGAAACAGAAATTACGTCGACAAACGCAAGCTCGGACAGCGTCTTTGTTTTATACTGTTTAGAGATTTCTGTCGAACTATGTAATATGTACCTTTTAACAATCTAAGTAGTGTCCTAGCAGTCAGTTGTTTTCTATCTTCTCCATACTTCCTACTATGCGTTTCAAGTGAGGAAGTCCGCGTCAATGACCTCGAACAGTCAACTATCACAAAAAATACGGTTAGTACAGAAAGCTTAATCGCGTGGTAATTGTGTTTTCCCCTTTTTACTATTCATCATCTGCCTGCCCTTGTCCCATGTTACTTGTGGTCATTGCAACATTTTTTTATTCCATACCATCCTGTCCCCCGCCACGCTATCACTGACTCCCTTTTCTTTCATATCACTCCTCACACAGTCCATCCATCTTTTCTTTGGGCGTCCCCTACCTTTCCATCCACATTTATATTCATAACTCTTTTAGTAACATGTGCTTCATCACTCTCATCACATGCCCATACCAGGATAAACGGTTTCCTTTCAACTTTTCTGTCACTGGCGCCACTTTAAAACTTAATCCAATATATACTCATTTCTCACTTTATCCATTCTCATCACTCTGTACATCCATCTCAACATTCTGATCCATACAGTACGATGGGTCTAATCACGGAGGTGTAAATTTTTCCCCTTGTACTTGATCCATCCGTGGATACCAAGTTGTTCTATGAGAACAGAATATCAGCGCAGCGTTTCTCTATTTTGAATATCGATGCACATGCTGAGATAGGAGCCTTTTTTGTTTCGCACGGGGTTTTTATTTTTTATTATTGTTTAATTTTATGCTCATTTCTCGTGTCTCCTGTGCGGAACACAAATCAATATTTTTTCTTTCTTTCTTTCTATGACCTGTTGCCATTTCATCCATCCCGAATTGATCCGGTGCGTTACGTCGGAGCAGATCGGTTTGGGTGTTCAGGGGATAGCTATAGGCACGAAACTGGAGAGACCAAAGTCGCAGAACAAGTATGCAGTTTTGGTTCTGTTCAATTTCAAGCTAACGTTTTCCAATCTGGGCCACCAAACCTCCAATCTGTTCTGGATCTCTAGGCCACTCTCGGCAACCAGCACAATGTCATCGGCAAACATAATACACCAGGATGCCTTTTCCTGTGTGTCAGATGTCAGAGCATACACTATCATCAGGAAAGAGGAGGTAAGAACTGAGGGCCGACCCTTGGTGCAAACCGACTGCCACACCGAAACTGCCAGTAGTGCCCACTGTAGACTGGACTTGGGTACTGCATCGACTGAACATAGCTCGGATCAACTGTACAGTTAGAGGTCCAAAGTGCAGTCATACTCTACCAAAATCAAAACTTTTTTTTTTTTATAATTGGCTCGCGCTTGACCACTATCTCACCTGACGGTAAGCAATGATGTGGTCGACGGTGAGGCACGCTTGCCTAAAAGTAACCTATTCACTCTTGACTTAAGACCCATTTCTTTTTTTTTTGCGTGGGGAAATGCATACTGCACTGCCACGGTGAGATAGTGCAGGTATGTGGGACTCTAACCCACTATAATCCACGGTGTCCTCCTGTGCCGCGTTAGCACTCACCACGAAACCGCCGCGGCTGTCCGTCACCGGACCCTCCTCGGGGGAGTACCCCGAAAAATAGCCATACTCCTGTGGCGGGAAGAGAACCTTTTGCAACATAATAAAAAAAGACTTTTTCTAAAAATGAAGCCTGAAAGGGCCCGCATACAAAATTTCATGAAAATCTTTGGAGCCGTATCCGAGATTCAGAAAAAGAGTCGGCCCTGGCTCAAGCAACTGAAGAAACATGGGTGGGTTTTAGTCAGTAAAAGTCTGACACGCCCTGTTGGGGATAAGTTCCCGCATACTACGCCAAATTCTGCCGAGTTACATGCCGGGGATTATACCGTTAATAAAAAATATCTATCTATCTATCTGCCTAGCCTTTTTCCAATTATGTTGGGGTCGGCTTCCAGTCTAACCGGATTCAGCTGAGTATCACTGTTTTAAATGGAGCAACTGCCTATCTGACCTCCACTACCCAGTAACTGGGTAACACGGTACCCCTTGGCAAGCCTGGTGTCAGATCTAAAGCTTCTGACTACCCGTAAAGACTGTCAAAGATCTTAACGTGCTTCCCGAGGCACGGAGGAAACTCGGTATGTTGAAACGATCACCCATTTACGGACCAACCCCGTCAAGCGTTGCTTAACCTTGAAGATCGACCCGTGCGGCTGTTATTAAAAAATATATATTCAGAAAAATAAATATCAATGTTCCCTACATTCAAGCCGGTCCACACGGCAGCGGCGTGGTTGCGTTGCGTCGATGCAATGCAAATATCTTGACACATTGCCGCCGCCTTCAATGATTAGGCACACCTCTCCCGCTTCGTCTCGCGGGCTACATAACAGTCAGTCGTGTATGCGTTGCGTGGACGCAGCGCAACGTGTGGACACTATGGTTATTTTATTAGAATTTAAGGCTTAGCACGCATTGCGATTTTCATACGTGCGAATTTTATCCGCACGAATTATTGTCCGCGTACTAAATTTAACTAACACGCACTGCGGATAAAATCCCGCGCGATTTTTATCTCCTTCTACCTGTTCATAGAGTTCAAAATATTCGCGCGAATAAAAACCGCAGTACGTGCTAAGCCTAAATCAACGCAGCGACAGCGTTACGTCGACGCAACGCTAACGCAACGTGACGCAACGCGCCGTGTGGACCGGCTCTTACTGCCTCTTATTTGCCAATTTGTCCCGCTAGGTTTCTCACTAATACACGGAGGAAAAACACATCGCTTTCTCTCCCGTCTATGGGTTTTATGACTGTGTTTGAGATTACCCTGTGTTTCAAATACACATTGTGCATGTTTTTAGTCTTTTGATATTGTTATTTTTTTTTTTTTTTGAGGGTGAACCTCTTGCAAAAACGGGCGAAAATATTTTGGTTTATTCCCATCGGCCACCCTCGATTGGCCACCCCGGTGGCCGATGGGAATTATTTAGTGAAATTTGCCACCTTCCTTTATTCCCATCTGCCACCGGGGTGGCGGATGGCACTAACTAGTGGCGTTTGCCACCCCGGTGGTCGATGGGACTTATTTAGTGAAATCTGCCACGATCCTTTATTCCCATCTGCCACCGGGGTGGTGGTCGTTTCTCATGACATTTGTCACATAAAAGTGAATGTTGATGCTGTGACCGGGAACTAAAGGTGCTGTCCCTGATAACATTATACGTATAATATCATCTAAATTTGCATTGCTCTACCTATTTCAATTTTGTTTTTTGGAAGTCTGACTCAAAGTGTTGTCCCCAAATTATAGAAATTTGTTTTTATTTCGCCCGTACATAAGAAGGGGTCTAAAAAAGAGATTACTAACCATGGGCCTAAATCCAAGCTGTGCATTATAGCACAACATTTGAGAGGATTGTCTATAACCAGTTATATCCGCCCTTGCGAGCTGAAAGAGCTATCTTTCAGCACGGATTTTTAAAAGGACGGTCTACCACTTTTAATTTGATTTTATTTAATGATTTTATTACGGATGTTATGGATAATGTTAAGCAGGTCGATGTGGTCAATGTCAATTTTGATATTTATTATTAATGTATTTAGACTTCATGCACAAAGATACTAATAAGGTAATATACTAACAAGACGCACGGCTATGCACCATCGGTACATGGTGGACATCCCACTTATACGCACAAAGCGATTTTAATACTTTCATTGTGCGCACTGCTGACGAGTGGAATTTCCTGCCGGAGTCTTATTCCCTGATAGCTACAACCTTTGGGTTAAGTCGAGAGTGAATAGGTTACTTCTAGCAAGCGTGCTTCATCGTAGACCACATAATCGCTTACCATCAGGCGAGATGTTGGTCAAACGCGAGCCTTTATAGTTAAAAAACAGAAAATACATTTATGAAGTAACATAAAAGAAGAAAGCGCGTGCAGGACTGACCACCCGAGCGAGTGGTGCGAGTAATCGCCCGTCGCACAAAAACACTAGCTTATAGCCGAGCGGTAAAACTAACGGAACTACACACTCGCTTCTTGCCAACTCGTATCTAGGTTCTAACTATACTCGCTGCTGGCTGTTTGTCGGCGATGGGACAAGTACCTTAGTTGTGAAAATAAATCCGTAATTTCCGCTTGAATGCAAACCGACTTGTAACAGTCCTGTTCACGAAAGGAAGCACGTTCCAGAGAAGAATGGACTGAATATAGAAGGAAGAATGGACTAGTTAAGGCTTAGGCATAGCACGCACAGCGATTTTCATTCGCGCGAATATTTTTCCGCGCGAATTTTTTAGTACTATTTGGGCGCGATTTTTTTTTCCGCTGTGCGTGCAGCTTCATACATTTCCATAGGTCACAGAAAGCGCGAAAAAAAATTGCGCTCAAATAGTACTAAAAAAAACGCGTGGAAAATAATTCGCGCGAATCAAAATCGCTGTGCGTGCTATGCCTAATTTGGAAGGAAAAGTGAACAAAATCAGTAGTATGAGAAGGACAGAGCAAGAGGAGATTTCAGGAGATTATTAAAAGAAAGCAGAAAAATTACATGAAATTGTTGCCAACGCAAAGAAAAAATGTTGATGTGTAATGGTTTAAAATTCTACCAAAATCCTTCAATGATTAATAGTCAAATATGAACCTTGAAAACTTTCTTGATATTTTTTCTATTCACACCGTTTTACGGTCATGAGAATCGACCACCCGACTAAACTAATGAAGGTGGCAGATGGCAATAAACCGGCAAACACCACTAGTTAGTACCATCCGCCACCCCGGTGGCCGATGGGAATAAATGAAGGTGGTAAATTTCACTAAATAATTCCCATCGGCCACCGGGGTGGCCAATCGAGGGTGGCCGATGGGAATAAACCATGTTTTGCAATAGACAAATTGCGTCCGACCTCGACCAGTGCCAACGGCACAAGCCCCGATTCTTACTTTAATGTCATCCGCTTTCACGCTACTGACAGTTTTTCATAGACTGGCACAAATTCAATCATTTCGGAGTTGTCATCACAATTAGTCGAATGCGATAAATAGTTGATTACAATTTAGATGGAATAATAATAATATTCTTGATCACAAAAACAGTCTTAATAATCTAATAACATAATATCTAAAACTTAACACTTTATACTCGTATTGGATCAGCTTTGCGTAGTGTTCCCTGTTGTGATCGGTTCTCGAGTGGAAAATCGAGGTACGAGCACGAATATGTAAATGGTGGTTTCGCCTCGTGTTTTGCGTCGGAAGCGGCTTTATGGATATTAGTCAGAGGGAAAACAGTGACGAGACGAAATATTGTTTACACATTCACTTTATGAGGAAGACATTTGACATACACTTAAACATTGCTTGTTTTGTAAATAAAATAAAGCAAAATCTACTTAGTTTGAGATGCGGAATATATATATATATATGGTGGCACATGTGTTGGATCATTCGGTTCCCTTCATTATAGTTGAGCTGTGTGGTGCCGATCAGTTGGGATTGGTCATAACTTAGCTGCCTCGGCCTGTTTTTAATTACCTATTTATTGTATTTTTAATTGTTTGTTTTACTTTAGACGCTTTTACGTGCACGTTTTTTTTACATCGTTCTCACATATATGTACTTTCCAACAAGAACATTGTAACCAAATACTTGTAAAACACTTATTTTTTAAAGAGTAAGTGTGGAGTTTCTTGTCCATTCTTCTCCATAACAAGCTACATTTCCGAATGGACGGTAGAATCAATTATTATTACTTTTTAATCTAATTTTTTTTTCGACTTTCAAAAGTGCCGCTTAATGTCCTAATTGAGTAAAGAAATTTTGATTTCGATTTATGAATTTTGATTATATTTCTGAGAATTTGGTTGTTTCTGTTCCAAGAGTTAGAAACAGCTCGGTATAAATGAACGGTAAACTTACCTTTTACCCTCTCTTTTTTTTGAGCTTATAGATTTTTCAACCCCCGACGGAAAAAGAAGAGTGATATAAGTTTGACGTGTGTAACTGTGTGTTTGTGTATTTGTCTGTGGCATCACAGCTCCTAAATGGATGGATGAACCGGATTTTGATTTAGTTTGAAATGTGACTTGGAGGGAGAGGAATTATTGGGAGTGTTCTTAGCTATGTTTGATAAAAATTGGTTCAGCCGTTCTGAAGTTATGGGCTATTTACTGTTTGAATCAGGCTAATTTCGCAAGACTTCGTGTCATAATTACGTGTTCGATAGATTGTTGATCGAAACTATATAAATTATGTAGTTTAAAAAGAATGAAATAAAAGAAATTGTCGGGGGTAGAAGGTATTACTTTGTAGGCTGCAAAAAAAAACAACAGCATCCATAATCACCAAACTAGTATGCAATATTTTACATGAATCGGTTGGGGATAACGGTTTTAAAATTATTAGCAGTGTTTGGTCCATCATTATCATCATCAACAATCCAGCCGAAAGACGTGCACTGCCGAACATAGGCCTCTCCCAAGCGTCGCCACATCGACCATCGGTTTGGTCCATACCTATATACAAACCATAACAAACAAGGCAAATTAGAAAAATTATTGTAGAAAATGCAATCTGCAATAACGTCATCTCGAAATTAAAACGGAAATCTTACTTCCTGTCACACGATTAAAAGTTGATTTAAGTTAAGAAGAGTCAATTCTAAGCCGTCTCACGTAGCAAGTCCGAATATCCGAAACCCGAGAGACATTAAATTGGCTACCGTTTTGTATTAACTAGCCTTTGCCACCGATTTCGTCCGTACCGAAGTCGAAAATTCATCCCTCGGGACAGTCCCACCGGGATTAAAATTCTTGTGTCCTGATCCAAGCCATGGTCACAGTAAAATATAAAAACAGTATGGAAACTACCTACAAACGCTCGAAACGGCCCACTCACGCAAACATATGCACCGACGGCGACGAGACCATTAAGGCACTTCTGCATTGCTGTCAGTAGTGCGAGCCGCTTTGCGTTTGGAGGTAGTTTCCATACTGTTTGTATATTATTACTGTGCCATGGTCTACTCGTGTTGCGAATTAGAGCCTGCTAGTCTAAATGCATTTTAGTTTATTCTTCCGTGCCTCTGAGAGCTAGCACGATGTAGGATTATACACGGATTAGTTTAAAACCAACTGAGCTCTGGCCAGCCATGTCTCCAAGCACGCTTTATTTAACGCTTTGTTTTTAAATATCTACAGGCCCGTGCAGAAAAAACTCAAAAGACTATCTACTTATTAAATCTGTGATTACTAAAAGAGGGATACGACAGGTATAACCTTGTCCAGATAGCCTTGTCCAGGCGAATGCGCGCTGAATAGAGCGGTCGCGGGCGCGATTAAGTGGCCACGGTACATCGTGAGTTGTTGACTGTTGTAGCGGGCAGTAGAGGCTAGACAGTTTTTTCTTCAGGAGAGCAGTGGTGGCCCAGTGGTAACGGCCGCGATTTACAAGTTGCAGGTCGTGGTTTCGAACCCAGGCAGGCGCTTTACTTTGTGTAAATTATTTCATCACCACTGCTCTCAAAACGGCGAAGGAAAACATCGTGAGGAAACCGGCATGTCCTAGAACCAAAAATTCGAAGACATGTGGCATCCATCAACCAGCACTGTCTTGGTGCATGGTCGCAATGCCAAAATGTAAAAGATTGATTGACAATCCCATAAATTTATGAAATTTTTACAATCTTTTATTTAACTTGCAGTGTATGTGTACGTAAGTATGTTCGGCGGGCTTATTATGTAAGGAACAGCAAGCAGCAATAATTGTACAATTATTGCACGATCAATTTAATGACCTGGCTACTGAGGCCTTTAAGTCAAGTCTATTTTTTTGACAGTCACTTTTAACAGAAGCTATTAAACCTGTCCAATGGTTTATAAAATTAATATTTTCATAAGCTGGTTGTGGACGCTGTTTTTTTTTCTTCAATTAATTACTATTTAGCTCCAATATTCCGTTAAATTAATAGTTGCAGATATTACATATGTATTTGTAACAGTAAATATGGCAGTGAATATTGGATATTAGAATTTTATTTATATATTATAATAATTTGAAAAAGAACAATGGCGAAATCTTAGCTGACTTAAATTTGAGCTTCTGAAAGTGAGTTATGTACGAAAAATTCCATTAATTGTCTACGTGTTTTCAAAGTATAACATAAACTGGTGCACCACGTATAAAAAAAACATTATAAATGAAAGTTATTTGATGTTTTCGTTAAATTTAATTAGCTTAGTGTTGCCATCTTACACTTATTCTGCCAAGTGACTGTAGTAAATAAATCACTATTTTATTTGTTATTATAATAAGATGTATTAACAATACAGTTTAAGTCTAAGTGTAGGTGTCCCTTGCAGAGAGGTAGTGTAGTAGAAATAAAAGAATTACTTACAATTAATGATAGACAAAACTACTAGTACCCAAGTCTAGAAAAAAAATAGCTTGGTTGTTGACGAGGATCTTTTGATTTCGTCAAAGTCGCCTAGTATAAATAAATATACTCTTTTCAAAGAGTATCTTTTCAAATTTATATTGAAATAACTAGGCAAGAGCAAAACTTATGCGATATTGCCCTTTTACGTCCACGAAATTGAATAATATTACCTATAAACACATTGCGTGTTTATGACTAGATATATGAATGTGAGTAAAGCAAAAGAAGTATGTAAGGATCGTAGCAGGTGGCGTTCTGTGGTTTCTGCCTAACCCCATGGGAAAAAGGCGTGAGTGTATGTATGTATAAACACATTATTAAAAGTTACCCAGACATAACCTATGCGTAATACGAAATGATCGCGATCACCTTGCGATAAATGCATATTTTATTTACCAGATTTTTATTGTTAGCAGTGCTTTCGTAAAATTATTATGGTGTGGCTACCGCTCATTCATAATGCGGATTTGCGATTGAAGAGCAATTATTTCGCAAAAATAAGCCTGCCGATTTTTTGACGTAAAGTGATAATCGCGCGATGATTGTACAATCTCTGCGCATATATTGCTGATTGCTGTTCCATACGTAATAAGCCTGCGGGTCAAATCTTGCAAATGAATTTTAAAGCAGTTATCCTCCACCGATTAAGATGAAATTTTGCATACACGTTTAGTTTGGATGACAATATATGGCTAGCTAAATGAAGTCATTCTAAATCCAATATGGCGGACGGCCAGAGATGGCGTACTAGTTACTTTTAGTGCACTGCATGATATGGGTATCAAATGAAAGGGTTTGCTGAGAAGAATACGAAAAAAACTAGTGTAAAAAAAAACCTTTTCTTGATAGACTCATCATCATCGTCATTTGACTGGAGCCTCTGTTTCCTGAGAGTAAAACAATAGACGAACGCAAGCTCCCGCTCCCCGCTCGTCCGTTGTCGAATCGATGGCGGTGAAGACAAAGCGAATAAATGATTAAATTACATACTCAAGAAACATAAGTAAATTATATTGTGAAGGTCCACACAAAATAGCTCAGCGATCCGGATCCGGACCGATGTCCGCCATTTGGTGACCCCTGGTCTAGTGGTTGCAAGTGCTACTGAGCATGAGGTGCTGGGTTCGATGCCCGGGTCGAGCAAAGAGTTATTTGGGTTCTTCCGACTGAAATTCTTCTCTAACAGCCCGGAGTCTGGCTTTGTGCCCTGTTGATGTCAATAGGCTCATTCTCTTACATGGGACTCAAAAACATAACTCGCGAAATCTGGGCGAATTACGCTACAGGTACAGAGACTACATGTGTGATGTTATGTTATGCTATGGACGCAAACGGCGGTTTCATAAGTTTGATACTACGCGCTTTTTTTTTTTTGTTCCGGGGTGGAAAATCTTCATTGGATGTCCTCCGCACTGGGGGGCCGGAGGGGTCTGTCAGACTCGTACTGACTAAAAACCACCCCGGTGTTCCGTCTCACACCTACGCCTGGGGTCGCGGGAACAACGATACTTCCGCAACCCCCGGCTAGTGCCGGCCCGCCTCCGCGGGCCACTACCTCGGGTTGGGGGGGAGTGAGGTGTTTGAATCCCCGGCAACGTCGGAGAGGGGCGCGCGTGGAACACTACGCGCCGTCACCTCGGGTCCAGATGTTTGGGGGCGACGGACGTCCCGGAGTCCGTCGCCCCTGGACCCATTTACGGGGGCCGACTCTCTAAAAGCCAGGAGTCTGGATTTGTGCCCTTTTGATGATGGCAATAGGGTCACCCCTATTACATGGGACTTAAAAACATAACTCGCGAAATGTGAGCGTATTAGTGGTTCATCTCTTCTTAACCCTTCAAGGACTGCAGGTGTGATGTTATTTTATGTTATCGATGTTAACGGCGGTTTCATAAGTTTGATACTTCGCACCCGCTTCAGTACCTGCGCAAGCTCTTAGCCCTGGTCGCAGCCTTAATTCCGATCTAGATGAGCTACGTAGTGATGTGAAAATGTCGATAAAAACGATGAATGGCTGAAGGAGGATTAATCGCTAGATTGTCAATTGTTTGGATTACCAGGTTCAATCACTTTTGGTAATTGAGAGCCGGCTGTGTCAGTAGATACATAATATGTATATGTAGGTCTATTTTTCGGGATTATAAAGGATGGCCTTAATGTCAATGACAAAATTGATTGATGATTTGGTAGTACTCGTACATAAGTAGATTTTAAGGGTGACACAAATAAGGAATGATGTCTGTATTAACAGAGCTATAAAAAATCTTTTTTACAAAAATTACAACCGACTTTCAAACAAAAACACTACAAAGTGAAAATAACTTCAATTTCGGAAGTCGGTGTTCCTGTTTTTGTTTCTTCGTTTTTTGACACCAACTTCCGAAATTAAATGGGACCACATGACAAGCACGAGCGTTCAAATAAAAAAAGAACCATCAAAATCGGTTTATCCAATAAAAAGTTCTGAGGTAAAACACATTAAAAAAAATACAGTCGAATTGATAACCTCCTCCTTTTTGCGAAGTCAGTTAAAAATAAAGTAATCGAAATTAAAAGTACCTACCTTTTTTTGTAGACGAGGGAAAGAGGTGCCTGGTTCCTTCAAAAGGTGACTGCTATTTTTACCCGACTACGGCAAAGCAAAAGGGAGGGTTATGTGTTTGACCGGTGTGTGGGTTATGTATGTATGTTTATCTGTTTCCTCATAACTTATAAACAACTTATCATAATTTGACAAAAGAGGTGTTATTGGAAGCGTCTTGTTTGTCCGCTAGTTATAGGCTATGCCAAGTCATATTATTTGAATATGGCGCCCTCTAGGGGACACGAAGTCAAGAACAAAGAAAAAGGTTTGGGTTAGGGGGTAAAAAAAAGGTGGTATCATATTTTTGTCAAGCGTAACGTTTGCGAGACATAACAAGTCAAAGACAGGAAAATATTTTTTAACCTACCCTACCTGCCTATTTGTTAAACTATTTATTTGAGTCAAAATTAATACTACAATACGAATGTAACCAACTTTTGTTTCTACCGACTATCTAATTAAATTTTAGAACACAAAAGCTGCTATTGTGACTTAACTATGATAGTGAGATATCTTCTCTCGCAGATGTTTTCCAGGTAAATTATTACCTGAAAATTATTACTTGAGTACTTAGCGCACGCCAAAGAATGAATTTTATAGGTGTTGCTACTTTGGTTTACATTTTCTTAAGGACCTCAATTTTTTTTGAAAATTAATTATAGCCTATGTAACTCGGCAATAATGTAGCTTTCAATAGGTTTTATTTTAAATTGGTCCAGTTTTTTCGGATCCTATTCGGTACAAACAAACAAACAACCAAAAAAATCCTTTCCTCTTTTTATTATTGGTATAGAATACCAGACCAATTAATTTGCGGTACATCACACTAGGGCTGATTCCTCTCTGTGACCAAGTTAGGGCAATTTTCTTTGTTTTAAGGTTTTTCCCACCTTTGTTGGGGTCGGCTTCCAGTGTAACCGGATTCAGATCTAGTGTTTCACATGGAGCGACTGCCTATCCGACCTCCACAACCCAATAACTGGAAAAACAGCGTGGCAAGACTGGTATCAGATCTCAGGTTTCTAGACTACCCGTAATGACTGTCAAAGATCTTCAAATGACAGCACGGAGGAAACTCACTATGTAAAGATCCCCGGACCGACCTTGGCAAGCATTGCTTAACCTTGAAGATCAACCCATGTGGCTGTTATTATTTATTACTAGTGGACGCTTCGCGGTTTCACCCGCGTAGTGCCCGTTCCCGTGGGAATACAGGGATAAAAAGTAGCCTAAGCAAGCAAAAAAGCTACACTATCCCCGGGTTGTCACCCGTAGTGTAGCTTTTTAACGGTGAAAGGATTTTGGAAATCGGTCTAGTAGTTTTCAAGTTTATTCGTTACATACTAAAATACAAACATACTGACTCCTGTAACACAGGTTAATCACCTAGCACAGGAGTCAGGGACTTCACTGAACTGTATTCTTTTTCTTATGTACATAATAGTAGATTAGTAGCCAAGGGCTGTAAGGCATCAATTGCAGCCCGAGATATTTAGGCGCACGAGCGCAGCGAGGGCGCCTATAGTTCGAGGTTGCAATTGGTGGTTACACCCGACCTAACTATTCTGGTTTACATCTCGATTGTGAGGTAAGTAGAAAAAAACCGGCATTACAAGAATAAAACATTTTATTTGTTTAAATTTATAGTGAAATGAGAACAATTTTCAAATTTTAAGGACAGGTGTTTTTGGGTATGTTAATGTTTGAGATTTTGTTATTTGTTGGTCATGGATAAAATCTGACGGGATGAAGCTTTCTTCAGCAGAAGTTGATGGTTGCGGATCATCTCTTGAAAAAGATGTTTCATTTTTTGAAAGCTGAATAGTTTTCGTTATTTTGTTGGTAATTTTACTTTTATTTTGTATGGAATCTTCAATGTAACCTTCAACCACCTTACTGGGTTTCCACCCACCGTGCCTTTTTATAGTGGTTAAGTTAGCCCCAGAATCGGCTAAAAGTGTAGCCGATGTTCTCTGGAAGCAATGACCTGTGTACAATGCCGGGTTTGCTAACTTTAAATAACTTGCGATTTGCTTCGGCATACTTCTGATGGTATTTTTTCCAATAACTTGTTTGTAGCACTTGCCTTGGTGGTACTTTTAAAAAAATCGGTTGGTGTTTATATTTTCAGGACGAAGATTTCTGTATTTTTGTACGAATTCAGAGAATTCTTGAGGAACTACAAATGTTTGGTCAATTTTATTTTTGTGTTCGGTAGTTTAACTACTAACAACTGACCCTGTTGTTCTATTTTCTCTATTGTTATAGTTGTCAATTCAATACCTCGGCATGCGCCAGTTATACCGAAGATAAGAACTACCTAAAACAAGCGAAATATATAAATAAGTATGTTTTATAGGATTGTAAGAGTATAAAAAATTAATTATGAAGTATTACCATTATATGATTATTATTTTACGTACCTTTACAGCTAAATATGTGTCATCAGGGGCTTCATTTATGAATGTTTTCACATCTTGCGCTGTAAAAACCTTTGACTTTTTACTTTTGTGCCCAGCAGATTGTCTTTTTAGAAAAGATGATAATTTTGAATAAATGGTTCTTGATGGCTGCACCTTTTTTGATAGCTCACTATAGTTTGTTTAGAATACTGTCTCGGATAAAAACTTTAATCGTTTTTCTGTTCGCCACTTTATGAACTCGTCGTAAGTTTTCAAATATCTCTCAAAATCTAAATCTAAATCAATTTTTTTATTTCACATATGCCTACATGGGCACTTATAAAACGTCGACAAAAGGTGCACGGTTCGGGTTGGTCGTTTCCTATGGAGAAGAACCGGCAAGAAACAAACTCCATGGTTACTCTTTTAAAAATGGTTTGGTTTTACAATATTTCCATGTATTATTTATGCATTAGTACTTAGATATGGGGGGACAACATAGGCCCGACTTATGACAATAAGTCGTAAGAAACTAAAAAAATAAAATAAAAAGATTATATATTAAATAAAAAAAGTTCACAAATGTTAACTAGCATCTAGAAGGCCTACCATGTTCACACATTCACAAAACAATCGGTAAAATAATCTATATAAAAGTAAAAAATAATAAAAATAAGTATAACAAGACTAAATTTAACATGTGGCACAAATGTTGTTATCAGTGCTTTAACTATTCTTAGCAAAGGGCTATAAAGATGATTGAAAACCATTGTAAAAAGTCTAATTAAAAGAAGGAAAGAAAAATGAGATTGAGAATAGTTAGAGACATCCACATATTTGTGTCGTTTACAAGTTACCAGGGAAGCTGCATGCGCAGAAGGAGCTAAGGCCAAATGTTTTTATCTTCAACGTAGTCCTTGATTTTATAATATGCTTTTTTAATAAGGATACGTTTGATGTAGTTTTTGAACTTTCCATCGGTCATTTCTATAACTGACATTGGCTACTTGTTATAAAAGCGTATACTGTTTATAAGAAAAGACTTGCTAGTTTTCGTTAATCTGAATTTGGGTATTACAATTTCGTGCTTACTGCGTGTATTTAAATTATGGAAGTCACCTCTAGTTTGTTTTTTCTCTAGATTGCGCTGATTGCCCTCTTTTGTGGGATGAAAATTGAGTCAACGTCTGCTGCTGATCGCCACAGCAGAATGCCATAAGACATAATACTGTGGAAATAAGCATAGTATACTAACCTAGCTGTAGCTACATCGGTTAGCTGCCTTATTTTCCTTACTGCATATGCAGCCGAACTTAACCTACCCGAAAGAGTTCTAATGTGCGCGCCCCACTGCAATTTTGAATCGTTAGTAATCCCTAAAAATACAGTTTCCGTTATAACTTCAAGATTTTTGCCGTCAAGATTTAAGTTTAGGTCATGTTGTGGTACATTTGGTAAAGAGAACTCTAGACATTATTTTTTTTCGCATTCAGTAAAAGATTGTTAGCTGCGAACCATTTTGAGAGAACAATTAGACTTTCGTTTACATTTAAGACATCCGTATCTTGCCTATCTATTTTAAAAATTTGCGAAGTAACATCAGCAAATAGAATTATATCCGATAATTTGGCCATCATAAAAGGGAGATCATTAATGTAAACAAGAAAAAGGAAAGGGCCGAGAATTGAACCTTGCGGCACGCCCATCTTGACTAGAGACCCGGAAGACGTCGCCCCATTAATATTTACTTTCTGCTGTCTGTTTGATAAATAGGAAAGCACGAGATCAGCAGATTTTCCACGAATTCCGTAGTGGTGTAATTTACAGATCAGTGTGTTGTGGTCGACGCAGTCGAAAGCTTTTGAGATATCACAGAAAATGCCAATGGCATTCTGGGACCTCTCCCAAGCTTCCAAGATGTGGCTAATGAGTTTTACTCCCGCGTCCGTTGTCGACCTACCTTTCGTGAAACCAAACTGTTGACTATGCAGGATCCCATTTGAATTGAAGTGAGACAACATCTGTTCCAGCATGATTTATTCATAGATTTTACTCAATGCTGGAAGCACGGATATAGGTCTATAATTAGAAGGATCACTCTTATAGCCTGATTTGAAAATTGGTACTACTTTACTGTGTTTCATTAAATCAGGAAAAGTGCCGCTGTCCAAACATTGATTGAATATGCCTGTTAGGACAGGAGCAATTGAGTCAATAATATCTCCAAGAACCCTAACGGATATCTCCCACAAGTCTTCAGTATTTTTTATATTGAGACTTTTGAACGCGTTTTTAATTGTATTGAACGTGGTTTAAATTTAAATGTTGGTATGTCTTTAGTAAAGTTTTCTTTAAGAAGAGCTTCAGCTAATTTAGAGGAGGAAGGAAGAGACTTTGTAACCTCTAACGGAATGTTGGTAAAGAAATTTTCTAATGTCTCAGCGACTTCTTGCCTATCAGTAATGGTTTGATTAGTTATTTTCAAAGACAACTCGTTCTGATCGCGTTGTTGTATCTTTCCAGTTTCTCTATTAATCTCTCTCTTTAGAAGTTTCAGGCAAAATATTGTTAATTGCTACTTCAGCTTCCATTTTCATTGAATCGAGAGTGCAGCTTATATCTTCATCACTTGAAGAACTCATGTTTTTTCCTAATTAGCACGTAATTATATAAAAATCCCAAAAACAAACAATATTTAAAGTAAAAGTTTATTATATTCTGTTTTTAGTATTTGTTGTTATAGCGGCAACAGAAATACATCATCTGTGAAAATTTCAACTGTCTAGCTATCACGGTTCATGAGATACAGCCTGGTGACAGACAGAAAGACAGACAGACAGACGGACCGCGGAGTCTTAGTAATAAGGTCCCGTTTTTATCCTTTGGGTACGGAACCCTAAAAAGACAAAAAGAATCACCCGTGTTCCTTCAGTTGCTTGAGCCAGGGCCGCGGTAACTCTCTTTCAAATTTATCCACGACAATTTATGGAGCCCTGGCATTTTATTATCTCACAGGTGTGAAAAGTAAAGAAAGCTTCTCTGGGATAAAGCCTGTCTGTGTCTTGGACAGATTGAACGTAAATAAGTCTCTCGTTACGCTCAGGGTTTATAAGCCGCCCGTGACGTAAAACAGAGCTTTATCCCCTTAGTGCATATTCTAGTATTAAACATTAAAAACTCTTCAATACGTGCATTTTTACGTCATTGACAGGATATGAATCACGTAAAAAAATCAAAACATTACTTTTTATTGAAAAATTTAGAATACAGTTTTTTTTTTTGGAAAACTAATTTAAACAAAATGCTTTTCCAAACAAATAGCCGATGCATACGTAATCATAAATATTACGAGTAAATATTTATTCTTAGGTAGGTAATAGGAAGACAAACAACAAACCAATGTTTTCAATGACGTCTGTTTTCTCTGTAAACTTTTAGTGTAATTCAAACTTTATATACAGTAATAAATGATTTGTATTTAACGCAATATACGTAGTATAATATTCAGGAAAAATTCAGGAAAACATATGATTTTATAGAATTATGCGTAAGTTAAGCAAGCTATCTTAGCGTAGCGTATTATTGCTCGCAGAACGTATAGGCAATGGAAGGCTGGGAGGTCTGGCTAGGTTGTGGTCGATGACTTGGTTAAGGGGGCAGGATTTGCTGAATGCGAGACGCACGGGACCAGTCGATGAGCTGACACTTGAGGAAGGCCTATATTCAGCAGCCATCTCACTTCTTTCTTTTCTCCTACCCCTCTTTACTCTCAATCATGGCAAGGTACAGAAGAAAAAAGCTGTAAAGTGGCAGCACTCACTGTCACATAAGGTGCACCTCTGTAACATCAGAGGTGATACACCCAAACCTTGTTGCAGTCCACCGTCATCTAGAGACTGATAAACCAGCACTTTTGTTCCATTCGTAGACGGAGGTCGGATGTCCTTCAGACGTGGCATATCTTTCTTACCCAGGGTTTAACCTGGAGCACAAGTGTGTATGTTATCGGCGTCTCCGAAACCTTGAAGCCTCTCAATATTAGGCCAGAACAGCTGCTTAAGTTGAATCAAGCGCAAGTTCGATCTTGCATGGAGTACTGTTCTCATCTTTGGGCCGGATCTGCCAAATATCAGCTTGATGCACTAGAGTCGATCGAAAATCGAGCCAAGAGGCTCTTTGGCAATAAGGCACTGGTTGAGTCAAAGCCCCAGAGCCTTGAACATCGTCGCCGAGTTGCTAGCTTGTCGGTTTTTATCAGTTGCATTTTGGGAAGTGTGCGATGAAATTGTATGACTGCCTAGCCCATTTCATCATCGGACTACAAGACTTACGGCGATGCACCATTGTTACTTACATGCTGGACATTCCACCCATACGCACTAAACTTTTGGCAATACTTTCATTATGCGTACGGCTAATGGAATTGAATGCCCTGCCGGAGTCTGTGTTTCCCGATAGCTACAACCTCGAGGTCTTTAGTCAAGAGTGAATAGTTTACTTCTAGGCAAGCGTGCTTCACCGTCGACCACATCATCGCTTACCATCAGATCACATAGTGGTCAAGCGCGAGCCTATTAACAACAACAAAAAAGGCAATGGATGTGTTTTCGCTGAAATGGTTATGATGATGATAGCAATCGCTTCTATAATTATGAATCTGTACGTGTGCCATCTTGTAGCAATGAGCTTGATCATTGTAAGTGAATCTAATAGGGACATCATTAACTAACTTAATAAATTGAACACTAATTGGTAAGATAATCCCAAACCATATTTTATTTTATCTATTAATATTTTTATCACAAAAATACATACAGGACAAACAATAACAAAAACAAGTGCACATTGGGCGTTCTTATCGCACTAGGCAATCTTTTGCAGACAATCATCACTCATTAACCCCCGACGGAAAAAGAGGGGTGTTATAAGTTTGAGGTGTGTTGCTGTGTATCTGTGTGTCTGTGTATCTGTGTATCTGTGTGTCTGTCTGTGGCATCATAGCGCCTCAACGGATGAACCGATTTTGATTTAGTTTTTTTTGTTGGAAAGGTGATTGTGTCGAGAGTGTTCTTAGCTATTTTTGAAAAAAATCGGTTGAGCCGTTCAAAAGTTGTTTTACTGTTTGAATCGGGATGTTTTCGCAAGATAAATGTGTCGGGGGTTTTTTAAAATTTTGAAATTTTTCTTCTTTGGCCTTTATATAAATTTTCTGCTTCCAGCCAAATGTAAAATAGCTCACACAAGCCGAATGTTTACGCAAAGCGTTTTGATTTCAATGTCACGGTCGTAAAAGCGAACGGCGGAAAATAGATTCAGGTCATGGCCCACAGAGGACGCTCTACTGACCCGATAGAACAAAATTAAGAATTAAATACTGCGTAGAGATTCTTGGGTAAAAACTGATAATTATATTTCGTCCGTCAGTGAGATTATCAAGTAATATTGGACAAGTATTTTTTGCTTTATCATATTAGTCAAAATTTTCATATTAGTAAAAACATGACGCCACACGAAATTTCAACACGAAGGATCCACACGGAACCCTATTGCTGTGACTCACGTGTCCGTCTGTCTGTCCGTCTGTCCGTCGCGCCATCGTCACAAGGGTTTTTCGACCAAACGGTAGGAGATACAGTCTTCAAATTTCCACAGTATAAGCATCTTTTTGACCCAAAGCCATACAAAATGCTTTTTTTTTTGTGGCTCCCATACAGCAAAAGGGGAGCGGACTAGGTTTTTCTTTGAAATGCCCTCATTTTTCTATTACAACCAACTTAATTCTGCGGTTTGGTACGGAATCCTAAATGTGCGAAATCCGACACGCACTTGGCCGGTTTTTTGTTTACGTGACAAAAGAAAACATACGTGTCCAATATTTTTTATTAATCTACCTAGACAGACAAACAAATTATTTTTAATCATCATCCCTATAGAGACCACTCGTTTTACGAAAATTTACCGGTAGAACTTTTAAATGTTTTTTTTTCCGCATTTTTATTCAGGTTTATTTGGTTTGTTAGACAAGGCGAGCTTTTTCTTTATTTCAGTCTTTGTCAGCTGATCTGCCACAGAGCATAGAAACGCGGCCACTACTTTAATGCTGTTCTGTGGGCTTAGTACAAGTTTTGTGTCACTGGATCGCGTTAGTTAGCACTTTCTCAGCGGTCTCAACCAATCATAACGCTGTATTTGCATACACTGAGTTTAGTTGAACTAATCGCGATTACTTTCATTGGTGAAATCGGCCCTAAGTCAGCTTCCAAATTCACTAAAGTTTCTGATCTAGTCTATAAGGGAGCTGAAATAATTAGATACTACAATTGAATGTTAGCTACATAGCAAAGAATGCAGTTCAAAAACAGACGTAGAGAAACCGAGAAAGGTCATGTAGACACGGAGACTGTTAACACTGCAACTCAGATACGTGCGTCAAATGACGGCATTATTTCCATGTTGACAATCTCTATGTATAACGATGAATTGGGAGGCCTGGTCATCTACCAACCCGCATTGGGCCCGCGTCGTGGATTACGGCCCATTCTCTCTCACATAGAGCAGTCCTATGCCCCAACAGTGGGAACATTAAAAAACAAAAAACCCGACTGCTTAAAAAGTGAACTAAAAAGACGTAAACAAGAAGAAAATCATGCTGTGCAGTCGGAGGATACATATTATTCGCGAGCTGGCTGACCAAAACCAGATGTATCCTCCGACTGCACAGCATGATTTTCTTCTTGTTTACGTCTTTTTAGTTCGCTTTTTAACCAATCGGGTCTTTTGTTTCTTTTTTTTTTCAACCTTTTAGTCTTTTTTTATTTATTATTAGGTTCCTACATTTAAACATATAAGTGTTATATATATTTTTGAAATAACCTCTTAATCCCCTTTATTTTGATACCCCACACGATGGGTTTGGAAGAAAAAAAACCCACAAAATGGCGCCCAAAAGCCTTTTTCTTTTCTTTTCCAATTTTAATGTAGCCAGTGACATCCGCAGGGTTAAGACGAAACGATTGACGTAAGAATCATCAAAATCAGCCAACACGTTTGGTCTCTAGAACGCCACATAAGAAAAAACATACATACATACATAGACTGACATTACCCTCCTTCGGCAGTCGGGTAAAAAGACTGATGATGATGATGATGGGGAGCCTGGATTTCAGAAATATAGGCCTAGGCTTACTTTAGACTGTAGATCGCCCACAAATTACGATTTTTTGTCTAAATATCTTTCACTATAAACAGCTAAGATATGGTCGTTTGTTCGTAAGGTGATTTACGTTTACGATTTTTAACACACGACACACTGCATACGGTCTGTCGTCCGTTCGTTTGTTCACTAGACACGATTCTGCAATGGCACTGCAGTGTGGTATTGTTTTATAAGCGCTTGAGTGACGAACTACGCGTGAGACATGCGGTGCAGTGTGTCTTGTCGTCAACAAGCGCATACCGGTTTTGTTCAGTCGCTAAATCGTCACCACAAAAAAATCGCGACGACATAGCGGCATCGACAACACAGCCAAAAAACCATATGAAAATCGTGTCGCGTGTGGTGCGGTGTCGTTCAATGAACAAACGGTCCATACAAATATGGAGCTCTGAATTGTGACCACATTTTGCGGTGTCGTGTGTCGCGTCGTCAACAAAGGCCTAGATGTTATTTGTTATTTTATTATTTTAATGTACAACGCCATAATTATATCGAGCTTGTCGGTAAACTTTTTGATTGTTGGAGACTTGAAATGACATGCCACGTTCCGGGCTATCGATTATGTCTGGTTAGAAAATAAATATCTTTGTTACGGTCGACTTGTGCTCTCAGTAATTTTAGAGACTTCCAATTCTCCTACGATAACGTGTGCCAATGTAGAAGACAGTCAGACGGTTTAAGTTGGGTTGTAGTCAGGGGTTTAAGCCACACCTGCCTTCTAACTAATTATTGAATAATTTACGCCACCCAATCCACAATTTCCACCACGTTAATTTTCAGCATTCAATATCAGTGCGTCAGAGACTTAATAACCGCAGATTTCTAGGCTGCGTGCGTCTAGTGTTTGGCGGTTTGGAGTCCCTGTCGGACTGATATTTAGTGCCCAAAATTGACGGGGTGGAAATTATTTATGTACTTCCAAAATAAATATTTGACAAAATAAATGCAAAATACTTGATTTTGTCTTAAATTTATGCAAAAATTTATTATATTTTTGTTTGAAGATCAATAAGTACAAAAAAAAACGTTTTTACAAAAAATAAAATTCTACCGACTTCCAAATAAGAAAACTACAAAGTAAAAAATAACTTAATTTTTGGAAGTCAGTGTCCATAACGTAAAAAAAATTGGTACCTACCAAAGACACCATAATCGTAAAAAGAAACCACAATAATTTTTGAAAAAAGTTTTTTTTCAAAAATTAGTTTCAAAGTAGTTACGTAAGGTACCTATAATGCCAGAATAGATTACCCGAATATCATGAAACTGAACATAATCGGTGAAATGAGAGTGTACCAAGGTGAACTGTACACATCTGCGTTCCCTTTTAGAGCGTACTGGCGTGATGTTATGTTATGAAATGGTATAAACAATAAACAGACATGCGATTGCAGCAATCCCGAGATTTAGTTATTTATTGAAGAGTTATGTTGTATATCTCCGACGTTCTTCATCAGATCTTCACGAAATTAAAATGTGACCAATTTCGGAACATACACATACAAACAAAAAAAAAAAATTTTCAAAACAGGTCCTCAATTGACGGAGATATCGGTGAACATACATTAAAAAAAAACAAACATAAAGTCGAACTAAGAACCTCCACCTTTTTGGTAAGTCGGTTAAAAATTACTAATAAAAAAGCCAAAAAACAAATTACAAAGATTGGAACTTACGCCGAACGATTGGAAGTCTTGTATCTAAACCACCAGGCTATGTACTCCGTTGACATTGGGTTGAAATAGTAGTTTTCTCAAAAATGGTATGTAATATTGCCATAACATCTCCAAAAAGTCTCCAGAAAGTGAATTCTACCGGAGACTTATTCACAACTATCCAGTAAGAAGCGAGATTTTAAATTTGGAATCTCCTACTGTCCAGTAAGTAAGTATGTAATTTACTTACTGGACAGTAGTAGGGATAGGTCCGATATATCAAAACGTAACTTATATCGGATATGTGTTAGATATCATATCATATCGTTATCAATATCAAAATAACCGATATTACTGAAACTATATCTAATATAACTGTACTACTAATACCGATATCTGAAAACCGAACCAAACCATTTACTTTTCAAAATCAATGACGAACAACGAACAAAAATAATTATGCCCGCGTTAGGCCTTTTTATTCGCGCGAATTTTCGCCCATTCTGCGGCCTATGGAATTGTATGAAGCTGCACGCATTGCGGTAAAAACTACATAAATCCGCGCAAATAAAATCGCAGTGCCTGCTAAGCCTTAAAATTGTTCATTTGTTTTTTTTTTTCAAAAAACAGCTTTCTATTAGCAATCCAGTTGGAAATTTAAATAAAACCTTTGATAAGTTACATCCTTGGTTGCCATGTTTCGGTGAAAAAGATCGTTCCATTTTTAAATTACACGACAGATATGAGTTTACTATGTACTTTATTTGGCCGCTACATACGGCAGATATGGATTTTTATACAACTTTTGCCGGCCGCTGCTCTCATGTATTTGGTCTGTACTGCAATTTCGATTTTTCTCGAAGAAGGTTGTCAAAATAATGCTCAAATTTCCAAGCATGTTTGAGAAAATATAAATAAATGCCCCCGGTAAATCGATCACAATATCTATCAGTAATTGCCCTAATATGAATGTAACCTAACATATTAATTAAACGAATTTGTTGTTAAACTTTCTTTCATTTTTGAGAAAAACATTATACAAGCCTCAACCAGTAAGAAAGACATCCTGGCCTCGTATATAACCGGACCTCACCTGCGGTTCGGTCCGGTTAACTCATACTTGGCCAGGAAGTCTTACTTACTGGATTCTGCAGTAATGTACTATTACGAAATAGTAGACATGTACTAGACATGTCGCTATTTACATATTGCTATACTGCTAACTCTTCATACTAAAAAGCGTGATAATATATAACCTATACAGTGGCTAAACTATTAGGGAATATTTAGCAATATTTGTTATTGAGTAATTACAATATTTCGCTAAACAGTAGTAAAAACAGACTTACTGTATCATTGTTTATCCTCCAGAGTTACTAGCGTGATAATATAATTATAGTCTATAGATTTACCAGATCTATAGAGAACGTTTTGCATTATTTTTGTCCCATTTTTCCAGGCTTGCGCTAAACTATAGTAGAAAACACACATTGCTTATCACCCAAGTCAAATAGCGTGATAATTTATAGAATAGAATAGAATAATTTATTGAAAAATAAATACGTTAACAAAAATGTACATTAGGTGCAGTCAATGATATTCAAATAAACAGATTCGTTATACACTCACAAAACAATTGAAAAAAGTGTTCCGCACTCACACTTTTCATTCATCTGACATTTCAATACAAGTCGAAAGGGATGGCTTGATAAAACCAACAAGAAAAAAAGAGACAGCTAGTGTTTGTCACTTGCGTGTGAATGTAAACAAACATTATTCTGACCACCAATGTTGTTATCTTTTTCTAACCAAATATCAGAATATTAGGAAAAAAATGAATTAAATTTATTTTTTATTTTTTTTTGAATTGAGGCGTATTGCGTACTTACATATGGTATGAGATCCCTTCTGTTTTATGTACTTTGGTATCATAATTGGTACAATTTCTAAATACTCACGATGGCATTTTTTTATTTTGTTTTTGTTTCAACAAAGCGTATCGCTCTTCGCCATGCGTGACATAAACTAAAGACTAAAGGTCACAATTGTGACCTATTCGAGTCTTCACAATGCGCACGCTCATAACATATCTATTTATTTGAATATCATTGAGGTGCAGTAGTATTATTTCTAAAAGAATGTTATAAATAGTGCTTATATGTAAACTATAAGAACAATATTTTATTACAACTGCAAGATTATATACAAGAATTTCTATTTTTCGTAGGGACCTGCCTGATATAGGTTCTTTCAAAACTGTGTTTCAGGCCATCACTTAACATAAAGCAATAATTGGGTCAATAAAATTATTAAATAAAATTAGCCTATTAACAAACACAAAAATACATAAATTGGTACAAAACACAAAAAAGAAACAAAAAATAATTAAAAGTAAATAATTTAAGTATGTACAAGTAGATATGAGGGTATATCATAATCAAACAACAATTTCTAGAAGTTTTTCTTTGTCTTTGTAATTGCGTGTCCCTAAATAATCTGTTAAGGTAGGAAAAGGTAGGAAAAGGTCCTAAAAATACATAAAACCGATTAATAAAAGCATGCTTGGTCTGTGACATTGTGCATACCAGATCCTTCCGTCTCTTGTCGGAAGGAACTGGATCATAGGGAAGTGCAATGTGCTGTTGCAGTATTGTGTGAAAAATTAATAATTGGCGTACTGTAAGAACATTACATGCTATACATTATGCACTATGCATTATAGACTATATGTTTTAATTTTTTTTAATTCAATATTCTACCGCGGACATGTGGCAGTCCGCGCTCTTTTTTATTGTGTTTATATTTTGTTTTTCATAATAATTACAATTGTTTGACTCCTACGTCGGACATTACTTTTAGGCTTACTTAACTGACTTAAGTCTACGTGAGTTCATCCCTCACAAAATCCTATATATATATTACACACTGGCATTACAATTTTATGTTTCTATTTACTACTTATCTTTATGTTATTAACTATTTTGTTTACTTATTTCTATTGATACACTGCTTATGTTATACTTATGTTATGTTATTACTATATCTATTGGTACACTTTCGGAGAAGATGCATGGCAGTGCGAGCAGACCAGTTCCGGCCGACGGTACCGGTTATAGAACCCCGTCGTTAGGACGTTAAGGTGAGTATGACTGACTCGCTCCACCATGCAGCTTCACATATATATATTTTTTATTGCTTTACATTAGCCTACATGTTGCTCTGATCTCTATAAATGTATGTGAAAAATTTGAACAGAATTTGTTAAGTAGGTTTGGCGCCAATTAAATGCATTCCAGCAGAAAAATATAAAAGAATTAAAAAAAAAATAGTTTAATATCTTTCATAAACCCCGAAGCTTCAATATTTTCTCTCAAAAATTGAATGTACAGTTTTGGCGTATCTACGATTGTATTGTATGTATAAAGATTTTAATGTTGATTTTGATTTTATTGAATCAGTATGGTAGGTAAGCGTCGATTTCTATCTGCAGGATCTAAACTAAAATATCCGTGTCGGGGTGCCATAAGTTTCTGAGCTCGCTTCGTTTGCTCTTGGACCAATATTTATCGAATTGCCCAACAGTTAGGTAGCAATTTTGTATTAGACTTATCTAGTGTAACATATTACGATTGTAAGCAAAACACGAAGTGTCGTGGTGGCCCAGTGGCTAAGACCTCGCCTGTCGTGCTTGAGGTCGTAGGTTCGAATCCGGGCAAGTACCAATGTGAATTTTTCAAATTCATATGTACTTTCTAAGTTAATCTTGGACATCACAGGCAACGGTGAAGGAAAACATCGTGAGGAAACCTGGACTTATAGAGTTATAATGTAAGTCTGAAATAGCCAAGTCAGAGGCCTGTGGGGATTCACAGAGGCGGCTTTATTAACTCTGACACCAGAGGTGGCAACACCTCACACGAAAAAGAAGAAAGAGAAGCAAAACACGGGTCCTGCCAGCTTTGCATTCCATCCCGATTCATCGTTATTGTACGAACAAAACTAATAACAACTGCTTGACAAGCATATTGTTGTTAGATGGCTTCCCGGAATGCCCACCAATGGTATAGTGATTTCGTCTGGCATCCACGTTAGCTAGGGTTGCCAACTATTTTTTAGAATAAATAGAATACTTATATCTGATATTAGAAAGGATGAAAGAGTACCTTCGGACTTAAAAGAAAGAGTAAGAACCATTGGACGAAATAATTGTAAAAGTACAAATTATTATAACAAAGCCCTGGTTGTCTTTTCTCACTTGACAAAAATCAGCATTTAATTCCAAGGCAGAGTATATCAAAATAAACAGAGTATTTTAGCAAACTCTATTGTTTTTGTAGATTATAAAAAAACCGGCCAAGTGCGAGTCGCGCACGAAGGGTTCCGTACCATCATCGCAAAAAACAGCAAAAAAATCACTTTTGTTGTATGGGAGCCCAACTTAAATATTTATTTTATTCTGTTTTTAGTATTTGTTGTTATAGCGGCAACAGAAATACATCATCTGTGAAAATTTCGGCTGTCTTGCTATCACTGTTCATGAGATACAGCTTGGTGACAGACAGACAGACAGACGGACCGCAGAATCTTAGGAATAGGGTCCCGTTCTTACCCTTTGTATACGGAACCCTAAAAATCCAAAGCAATATAAACTACATACATTACACCGTAATAGATTCAGTTGGCAACCCTTACGTTACCAGACCTACTTAATTTATTTTATGTTTACGGTACGGTTGCCCGTTAATGTACCAAATGAGTGCAAAGTGGTGTAATTTGCGTCCCTCAAAATGCGTTTAAGTAAAATTTGATATCGGTGTTATGTTAATATTGGTAACTTTGCGTTTTACCAGCGGCTTTGGTGCCGTGACCTAACCTTGGCTACTTTTTGGGAATACAAAACCGGTCAAGTGCGAGTCGAACTCGTGCGCCGGGGGTTCCGTACATTCTGATAAATAAAGCTAGTCCTCTAAATTGTATGAGCGCCCATACAACTCAGAGGACTATCTTAATTGGCGTCAACTATGTTTGTATGGAGAAACACTTTCATTATTAACTTTTTTTTTATTTTTTGGAATTTTTCCTTTCCAGTTGAAAATTTTGGTAAATTTTGGTACTTACAAATTTTCGTGAAAATCTAAATTTGCCCATATCTTTTTATCGTGTTGACTTAGGACCTTGATTTTTATACACCTAATAGGGACTAAACACCTCAGTATATAATATAAATTTCAACTTGCTAAGTTCATCCGTTCCTGATGAAACACGGACAGACAGATGGACAATAGAGTGTTATAAGGGTTCCTTTTTTTACATTTTGAGTTACGGAACCCTAAAAAAGTAGCCTATGTCAACAAAATAATTGTCGTAATCGGATCAGCTGGCAATTCCTGAGATTACGTTCTACAAACATATAAAATAAAATTTTATCTCTTTATGATATTAGTTGAGATAGTTACCAAAAGGGTCGATCAAGGGTTAAATCTGCGCTTACCGAAGTCGGTCCGTAAATGGGATGGGTGATCATCTATTAGGTACATAATATCGACATCCATTTGAAGCCCCGGTACCGTGAAGTACCTAACGTGTTAACATTTTCTTTTCTTTGAGAAATGCGCCATTGGGGTGATGGTACCCCCATCAACGGTGCATCAGAACACATTGCATGCCGTGACCACCCCAGGAACCAAACCAGCACATGGGCGCCAGACGACCCCATGTACGGCACCCTCGGTCTCCCTGTGACGGGTCAGGTCAGTGGCCCCCCCACCTACCACTTTTCGGCTCAGGCACCGCGTCCACCATCAGACGGTGGCTACCCCGTCCATGCCGCGGAAAGTAGGGAGAGCGACACTGCTCTCCCGCCGCGGCCTCCAACCCTCAGCCGAGATATCGTAGGTACCATACCTGGGACGCTCCATACAACATCGCGGCCCGCCTCAGTTGCGATATTGTATCTGTTACTAAGCGGCACCGCAGCCTACTTGTTGGCCGCTACGTCGTTGGCTTAATCAGCAAAAGCCCTGACGAGCGGTATATCCTCTGGTTCCTCTTCGTTTAACCGTGGGTGATCAAGCCACAGCTACTGAGCCCCCTCGCCTCAACAATGCGGGAACCCACCGGGGAGGTGCGGGAACCCACCGGGGAGGTGCGGGAACCCACGGGGGCCTAACCACCTAGCAACTGGATTATGGAGGTCAGAAAGGTTGTCGCTCCTTGTAAAATTATTGTGTTCAGTTGGATCTAGTTATCGTGGTAACTGAATACAAGCATTCTTCTTGTAAGAACCCAATAGTGGGGCAAAGCCTTGGCAGATGATGGGTGCTGACTTATTTCTGTAGTATATGTGCACTCTTGCATAACTCTTCGGGGAATATAGGTGTCCTGTTATGCTTATTACCCGACTGCCGAAGGAGGGTAATGTATTTATCAGTCTATGTATATATGTTTGTTCCTATGTGGCGTTCTAAAGACCAAAAACGTTGGCCGAATTTGATAATTAAAACGTCAATGGATTTTCCTTAACCTTGCGAGTCATCTACATTAAAATTGGAAAATAGAAAAATGACGGCTTTATGCGCCATATCGTGGGGACTCATTTTTTTTCATCCCTTCTCGTCGTAGGGGTATCAAAATAAAGGATTTTAAGAGGTTATTTCAAAAATAAATAACTATTATATATTTAAATGTACCTAATTCGAAAAAAAGGTAACTAAATAGTTATAAATAAAAAAAACCCGGCTACTTAAAAAGCGAATAAAAAGTCAGCCAGCTCGCGAATATGAATCTGCCGACTGAACAGCATGTTTTTCCTCTTGTTTTCGTTTTTTAGTTCGCTTCTTAAGCAGTCTGGTTTTTTCATTCTTTGAATTTTTTCTTTTAATTTGGTTCATTTGTGATGGTTTTTTAATTGTGACAATAAGTACTTTTTCTTTCGTTGTTTTCTTTACTAAGCTCATGATTAACAATATTTGCCTTCCTACCTATGCTTTTATGTTTAATAGATTGTATTAAGCAACATACATAATTTAACATCACGCCAATACTCCCTAAATATATATATTTAATTTATTGATGTATGAATATTTATTATTATTTTAATGTGTGCAATTTTGCTGCTAAGTTATTTTAGTTTTATGTAATTTTGTCTATTTGTGACTTGTAGCTTCATATTGGAGCAATCTGTAAAGATGTTATAATTGTTAATAATAAATAAATAAATAATAAAGAGTTGGGCAGAGGGACATCCACAATTAGCTAGTTATGTTTAAGTCTCATTTAATAGGGGACGAGCCTACTGCCGTCATCATTATATCAGCCGAAAGCGTCGCCACATTCACCGGTCCCGTGCGTCTCGTCTGGCTTCGGCCACGGCTACTACCATCAATCAGGCATAAGTCCAGACACCAGGCTGCTACTGAGAAATTCCAGATTGAAAACCCAATAACACTTTGCCCGACCCGGGCATCGAAACCAGGACCGCTCAGTAGTAACACTTGCGACAACCACACCACCGAGGTGGCTTTTATTAAAATACTTTAAAAACTTACTTACATTACTTTTTTGTAACCTTTGCAATCCCATTATGACATAAAATATTAGGGGTTAAAGTATGAAATTGCCGATTTGTACTGAAAAATTGATTTTTTATTTTACATATTTACTAAAATAATTATCATTATTATCTATACATTGCTGCCATCTAATAGAAAGGTCATTTATGCCTTTGCGATAGAACTCTGGTGATCTAGATTCGACAAACTGTGTGAAAGCATTTTGTACTGCATCCTGAGAAGAAAACTTTTTATCACGTAGAAAATTGTCCAAATCACGAAAAACATGGCAGCAAGGTCTGGCGAATACGGTGGGTGACGAATAGTTTCTAATTGCAGTTCCTGTAGAGTTTAAACGGTTTCTCGTGCTGTATGAGGTCTCGCGTTATCATCGAGCAATAATGGTGGAGATCGATTCATGAGTCGGGGCTGTTTCACTGCTAGTTTTGCTATCATTGTTCGGAGTTCGGCACAGTAGACATCTGCCGTTATTGCTTGACCAGATCGGCGAAAGCTATAGTGAATAACACCATGCTGAGACCACCAAACATTACCTTTTTATTGGTAAGCTTTGCTTTAGGACACTGTTGCGAAGTTTGACCTGGGATCAGCCATTGCATTTTTCTCCTACGGTTATCGTAAAGAATCCATTTTTCATCACATGTCACAATTTGATCCAATATTCCTCCATTTTTGTATCGATTCAACAAGGCAACACAAGTTTCAACACGCGTTTCATTCTGCAGATCAGTCAAATCATGAGGCACCCATTTACATATTTTTAATTTTATTGATTTGACGCAAATTAGTCAATATTGTTGGTAAGGTAACGTTAATCCATGCCGCTAATTCCTGGGTAGTTTGGCTCGGATCGGCTTCCATTCAATTCGTTGTTCACCTGTGTGGGCGGTCTTCCACGTGGTTCGTTCTTCAAATCAAAGTTTCCATCACGATAGCGTTTAAACCAAAATCGCAAGGTGCGTTCATTAGCAGTCCCCTCTCCAAACGTTACATTGATATTGCGAGCTGTTTCTGCCGCGTTAGTACCGCGTCGGAACTCGTATTCAAAAATCACTCGAGTTTTCGAAGTATCCATCTTTCTTGTCTAAGCTGAATAAAAAATCAACTGAAAGTCGATAATCGAATGTTGCACATTTTTTTAAAGAAGAACTTCATAGGTACCATGTGAAAAAAGTTTCACTCAAAAAATCCCAAACCATGAAGGTTCTATGTCAATTCGAAGTACCTATTACAATAAAAAGGCAATTTCATACTTTTACCCCTATTATTAGTAATTATTATGTCATTTATGTCCTTTAAAATCGTTCAACCGGCCTCTATTCAACATCATTATACAAAGTATAATCGTGTCACGTAGCTTTTAATATGGTTTATTGCCTTATAAAAAGTGTTTACGATCGAGATAGTGCTAGAGTGACATTATTGCTCATATTTACGAGCTCGTTAAGTACTCGCCACGATTAATAATGCTGGTTAAACTACCAATAATCACAATTATTTCGATAAGAGATATGATATTGTTATTGGCAAGGTTTTGGCGTAGTGGAGATGAGCAAAGCTTTTCGAGGTTGACCAGTAAATGGCCGTCCTTTGCGTACCGAGACTCCTCTATGCCTCTGAAAGCACGAAAGCCGTTGTAGATCTTTAAAATTCGATAAGTATTACTTACGTCCGTAACAATTTTCAAAAAGCAAAAACAATATTTTGTTGCTGAGCCTGCAGAACACCGACAACCCTCGACCTTCAAAACGAGTACAGGCAGCCCTATTTTCCGGTCATTAATCTAAGCAAAGATTAATGGTAAAACAAGCGGCTAATATGGGCATACGGGTATATTTGTTCCGTCACCTCAAGTCATGTCCCAGCTTGAGCCCCTGAACGTCACCCAACTAATCAAGCAATAACTGACAAGCTTATATATTGATTAATTGAATTGCCGTTAATTATCCACGTGGACGGCTTAGCCGTACCTACAGCAGTATTCAGTGGCGTAACAATAAGGCGGCAGAGCAGCAAAATACAACGGGGTCCCAGTCAGCTAATTACAAAGTTTATAATCAATTTAAGTTAGGTATTATAATCCCCGGCCAGAGACATTGTATACCTAGACGGAACATATTTAAGACGCAATTTTAGTATCGGTATTCACTTTCGCACTAACAGATAATGTCATAAGCAAAAAGAGATAGATATATACTTTTGTCTATGCCATCTTTTGTACCAGTGTGGGCGAGTGTGCTATACATACTTCTATATAGACATAAATCAGTACCAGATCTGTGACACTGTCATATCGATATTGTTTCGATTTCTCCCCGATCTACAAATTTTCTCAATTGATACTCTGTTAGAATCATTCCTGACTGGGCCTTTTTTATGTTTTCTTTAGAGATTCTTTATAATTATTTAAAGAGTGGATGTGTACTCCTACTTGAACTTATCACTCATTGTACAAAAACACTGCCACTTTTTTGTAACTTTTAACTCTGTGCATTATACATGTTGTATATAATGTTTAATAATAGCTAGCGCAAATACTACGTCATGATAAATAAAGTGAAAAAAATTATATGCTCTCGTACGATTGTACAAATAGAATCGATTGTTGATTTTTCTTTGTGACTGTTGTCACATCTCTAACATCAAAACGTAAGTACGTAAACTATCGTAGCTCTATCAGCGAATGCATAAAGTTTTTTTTATGTTTCTAAATGAATGGCTTAAATGAAACTATACTGCCTCGACTTATATAAAACTAAGATTACATTATTCTAGACAGCCATTGGAATGATTTCACTGCACAATAATTTCAATATGCTAGTCGATAACTCACCTGTGGAAAGTTAACCTTTGATTATTTCCTGATAATACGCCCATTCTACTCTTGCAACCGATAACCACACACACCATGGTTTATGAATATAATTAATCAACAAAATTCTTCCTGTTAATAAGTAATGGTTAAAAATAACACGCTTTAATAGAAAACCAAACTAAAATGTAGAAAATAATTTTCAATAAATTTAAATTAAGAATAGTGTGATTAACAAAAAAATTATTTTATTGTAAAACAGCGTGGGTTGCTTGATGACAAAATACTGCAATATTATTCTATATCTTCTTCGGCTTAGCCTTTTACAACTATATTGGGCTCGGCTTCCAATAGAAGTTGCAGCTAAGTAACATAATTTTACATAGAACGACTTCCTATCTGACCCCCTTAAGAAAGTAATTAGGTAACACGAGAACCTTTGGCAAGATCGATGTCCGATTTTCTGGCTTTTAACAACCCGTAATGGTTATCAAAGATGTACAAATGCAGCCGGGACCAACGGATTAACGTCCTTGCCGACGCACGGGGGTGTTAGAGCATAATCACCCATCCACAGACTAACCTTGGCAAGCGTTGGCGAACCATGAATATGTGAACCGTACAGCTAAATACTAACAGATACATCTGTTAGTATTTAGCTCAGTTTAGGTGTACAAGCAATATTAATTGGGTCTTGAAAGTTCGCTATATAATTCCCGTAGCGATTGTGGGTGTACTTGCTAATGATATGAATTTGTCTGGCTTTCTTCCAGTGGATTGCGAAGGGAAACTGAAGCTGGCTTGTTTACGTGTACGTTTTGTAATGTATAGTCGTGTGTGGCAAGGAGTTACTAGTGTTACCAGATATAAATCTAACTAGATGACTGCCAGTTTGGACTTATGGTATTCAGTTATGGGGCTGCACCAAACAGAGCAATATATTAATTTTACAATGATTCCAGAAGAAAGTGCTAACGGCAATTGTAAATGCACCTTGGTACATACTTAGTACTATAGTTTATCTTCGCACTGGAATGCCTTGCAGCAATAACACTAATGGAGCACAAACTTATGATAACTACTAGCTGACCCTCGGGGCTTCGCTCCCGTCAACTGGCTACCTACCTACCCTGGCTACCCTGCCTACCCTGCCTACCCTGGATACCCTGGCTACCATGGCTACCCTGGCTACCCTGGCTACCCTGGCTACCCTGGCTACCCTGGCTACCCTGACTACCCTGGCCACCCTGGCTACCCTGGCTTCCCTGGTCACCCTGGCTACTCTGGCTACTCTCTAGCTACCTTTGCCCCTAACCTATCTACCCTGACTGCAATGGCTACCTTGGCTACCCTGCCTACCCTGCCAGAACCCGGCGACCCTGGCTACCCTGGCCACCCTGGCTACCCTGGCTTCCCTGGCTTCCCTGGCTACTCTAGCTACTCTGGCTACTCTGGCTACTCTGGCTACCCTGGCTACCTTTCCCCTAACCTGGCTACCATGGCTACCCTGGCTACTCTGGCTACCCTGGCTACCCTGGCCACCCTAGCTTCCCTGGCTACTCTGGCTACCCTGGCCACCCTGGCTACCTAGGCTACTCTAGCTACTCTGGCTACTCTGGCTACCCTGGCTACCTTGCCCCTACCCTGGCTACCATGGCTACCCTGGCTACTCTGGCTACCCTGGCTACCCTGGCCACCCTAGCTTCCCTGGCTACTCTGGCTACCTGTAATGTATGTATCTAGTAATAAGTTATTGTGGGTAAGTTGATATTGTTTATTATTTAGTATTGTAGGTAGTCCGGTTGATGTAACGTTTTAGCCAGTCATTATACTCGTTCCTGTGAGTTGCTACGTATTTTATTTTGTTCCCGCATCCAGAGTGCTCCCAACCCAAGAATCTTTCAGTGGCGACGAGGATAAACTAAACAGATAAGGTGTGTCAGGCTTGTCTGGTGAATTGGCAAACGGTAAAAAGAACAAAAAAAAAAAAAAATGTCACTCGGCAAGATTAACGAGTTCGACATACATAAGGACGATTGGAGGTTATACGTCGAACGGCTTGAGCAGTACTTTATAGTTAATAAAGTATCGACTGAGTTTCAAGTGCCGACGTTAATCACCGTTATGGGTGCAGCTAGCTACGAGTTGTTGGTGAATTTGTGTACTCCGGCGAAACCTAAGACAAAGACATTTGAACAGATAACGGTCATTATGGAGAAACATCTTCAGCCGAAACCGAGTGAGTTGGCGGAGCGTTATAAATTTCGTAATCGCAAACAATGTACCAGTGAAAATATATCGGATTATGTAACTGTTTTGAAAAAAATGTCAAAGACTTGTGAGTTCGGAACGTGGTTCGAAGAAAGTTTAAGAGACCAGTTGGTTTGCGGGATTAAAAGCGAGATCATTAGACAAAGACTGTTTGCAGAACCCAAGTTAGATTTCATGAAGGCATATAATCTGGCCGTAAGCATGGAGGCGGCAGAGAAAGATGCAGCAGCAGTGATGGAAGGGTCTGTTAGTGCGTCGAAGGGACCGGTGGACTGTCAGCTGATGATGAGTATGCGGCGGAGTAAATGTAAACAGTTAGACTTGTACGTGATAAAAAATGGTAAAACAATGTTACTCGGGAGGCAATGGATGGCAGCGTTATTAATACAATTGCCGTTATTACATTATGATTCATATGTAAATAACAATAATATTTTAAATGGTACAAATTTTGATGTAAACGTATTTAGTTCCAGATACTCTAAAGTTTTCGCGGACGGTTTGGGGCGATTCACTGGTGGTAAGGTGGGCATACACTTGCGGCCAGGCGCACGGCCTGTGTTCATGCGTGCGCGCCCGCTTGCGTATGCGCTGCGCGAGCCGGTGGAGCGCACGCTGGACCAGCTGGTGCAGGACAACATTCTCACTCCGGTCGAGCGTTCTGACTGGGCGACGCCCATAGTGCCCGTCGTAAAGAAGGACGGCAGCATAAGGATTTGTGCCGATTATAAGCTCACATTAAATAAGGTAATAGAAGTCGATCGCTATCCACTACCTAGGGTTGAAGACTTACTAGTTCGATTAAACGGTGGTGAACATTACAGTAAGATAGACCTTTCCCAAGCTTATGCTCAATTTGAACTAAATGATTCACGAAAGTACACGGTTATTAACACGCACAAAGGTTTGTTCCGGTATAATAGATTAGTGTATGGACTTGCGTCAAGCCCGGCCATATTCCAGAGAAGACTGGAACAGGATGTTTGTAGATTTACCGCAGGTAGGCGTATTCCTTGATGACGTCATCATAACGGGGCGCACAGTGTCCGAACACATGACGAATTTATGCAAAGTTTTTGATCGATTAGAACAGTATGGTTTGCGAGTGAGGAGGGACAAATGTTCATTCTTTGCTAAATCTGTTGTTTACTTGGGGCATGTTATCAGTAAAGATGGTGTTCATACTTGTTCGGATAAGGTCAAGGCGATAATAAAGACGCCGGCACCGTCGAACATATCGGAGCTGAGGGCGTTTATAGGCATGGTTATGTATTATGCTAAGTTTATAAAGAATGTCAGTACAATTTTAGCCCCAATGTACAACTTATTGAGATTAGGAGTGAAATATGACTGGAATGATGACTGCAAACATGCGTTTGGTAAGGTTAAAGCGTTGTTAGCCAGTAGTGAGGTACTAACACACTACTCGGTCGAGTTGCCACTCGTACTGACTACCGACGCGAGCAGCGTGGGGGTCGGCGCCGTACTGTCCCATATCACGCCGAGCGGTGAGCGGCCGATAGCTTACGCCTCGCGGTCACTTAGTGTAGCTGAGCGATCATATTCACAGATTGATCGAGAAGCGCTGGCGATAGTTTTCGGAGTCAGAAAGTACCATCAGTATTTGTACGGTCGAAAGTTTGTGCTGAAAACCGACCATAAACCATTGACTTATATTTTTGGAGATAAAGTAGGAATACCAATAATGGCTGCATCTCGTTTACAGAGATGGGCAGTATTGTTATCCGCATATAATTATAGTATAGAATATGTAGGATCAAAAAAAAATTGCGCGGACGCATTGTCACGTCTACCTAATATGATAGATATACACTCGGATAGGAAAGACAGTACGTATGTACATTTTGTAGAAGAATTTTTACCCAACACGCATACCGATGTTAAGGAGGCGACACAAAAAGATATCGAGTTATGTAGAATAATGTCTTACGTACAGTCTGGCTGGCCAAATGAGTGTCCAGCCATGGCGGAAATACAACCGTATTTCCATAGACGTCGCGAATTATATTCGGAATTCGGGTGCCTTATGTGGGGGTACAGAATGGTAATACCCTCGAAATTAAGAAATCTTGTTTTAAGACAGTTACACAGTGGACATTTGGGTATCGTGAAGATGAAAGGGCTAGCTCGTAGTTATGTCTGGTGGCCCAACGTAGATGCGGATATAGAAGCAATGTGTAAGCAGTGCGAGACATGCGCCGCGGAGGCCGACGCACCACCTCGGGCGCCGCCGCAGCCGTGGCCTTATACAGCGCAACCGTGGACTAGATTGCATATGGATTTTCTAGGGCCATATCAGGGAACAAAATTTTTTGTGTTGGTTGATGAATGTGATGAATGTGAAATTGTGTGTGTTGTAAAATGAAAGTGGATAGAATTTTTTGAAATTAAACACACAAATGCTTTAAGTGTAATTAAGGTCTTAAGAGCCACATTTGCTAGATTCGGTTTACCCGAGGAGTTAGTTTCGGATCAAGGACCTCCGTTCACTAGTGCAGAGTTGTATTCATTTCTAAAAATTAATGGCATACGCCAAAACTTCTCACCTGCCTACCACCCGGCATCGAATGGTGCGGCAGAAAACGCGGTCAAACTTTGTAAGCGGGCCATTAAAAAGGCGTATAGGGATAGTGTTGATGTGGATACTGCTTTACAAACATTCCTGTTAGCGTACCGAAATTCAGTGCACAGCACTACAGGCGAGACACCTGCGTCAATGCTACAAAGGCGCTCACTGCGTTCTCGGCTCGACTTGTTACGAGGGCAGAGGTCAATAGAAAATAAGGTACGGGAGACACAGGGGCGCCAGACAGACAGTGACGGGCTTAAGTCACGAACTCTGTGCGAAGGTGATACGGTTTGGGCGAGACAGTACGGTGCGTCAGACAAGTGGGTGAATGGAACTGTGAGAGAGGTAGAAGGTACTCGTAGGTACGTAGTGGATAGTGGTGATGGTCGACTTCTCAAAAGACACATTGACCAAATCAGGCGCCGTTCTCGGCTGTCAGATGTTCCTTGTCAAGGAAACGAAGCTAACAAAGAACCATGCGACCGAAGTGAGACTGTTGTGCCGTTACAAACGGATGGATTGGTAGAGGCATCGGAGTCGAGAAATTTGTTTAAAGAACAGCTAGGTATTACAAAAGAGGATGATATGGAAGGCAAAGGAAGCAGTGATCCAAAAATTAATATTGTGCCACCGATACCTCCGACCATCGATCCACCTAGTTGTAATACTGAGCCGACGGCGACACCACCAGGGACGCGCTCCAAACGAATACGCAGACCGGTCGTGCGTTTTGAAATAGATTAATTATATAAGTAGCTGATAAGTCTAGTATGTATAAATATGTATGTGTATATACTTAAGTATCCTAAGAATAAGAAGGGAGGTGTAATGTATGTATCTAGTAATAAGTTATTGTGGGTAAGTTGATATTGTTTATTATTTAGTATTGTAGGTAGTCCGGTTGATGTAACGTTTTAGCCAGTCATTATACTCGTTCCTGTGAGTTGCTACGTATTTTATTTTGTTCCCGCATCCAGAGTGCTCCCAACCCAAGAATCTTTCCTAGGTGGCCACCCTGGCTACCTAGGCTTCCCTGGCTACTCTGGCTACTCTGGCTACTCTGGCTACTCTGGCTACTCTGGCTACCCTGGCTACCATTGCTACCTTGGCTACTCTGGCCACCCTGGCTACCTTGGCTACCCTTCCTACCCTACCTACCCTGGCTACCTTGCCTACCTATCTACAAATTTTTATCTATCATCAATAGTTTCCTCATCGCACGCCAAATAATGTATTTTACAGGCAACATTTTGCTACCTTGGGTTACATTATTGCAATTTTCATAAGGATCTCTATTTTTTTTGGAAATATATTATAGCCTATGACACTCAGGAATAATGGCTCTAACTGAAGCTTTCTACTGGTAAAAGAATTTTCAAAATCGGTGCAGTAGATCCAGAGATTACCCCTACAACGTCACAAACTCACAAACTTTACCTCTTTATAATATTATAGATAAGTCCAGGTTTCCTCACGATGTTTTCCTTCACCGTTGTCAGCGATATCCAAGATAAACTTAGAAAGTACATATGAATTGAAAAGTCACATTGGTACTTTGCCCTTATGAAAGAATAAAGAAGATCTCTCGTTCTTGATGTCAAATAAAAAACAAAAAAAATGTTAATTTCAATTAAAAAGGGCATTTCGTTACATATTATTGGAGATCACCTTAAAAGCAAGGAATTGCTTGTATCAGGAGAGTTCGCACTTTCCCTTATCATTATTGTAATCAATTCAAATGTAAACATGCAAGACTAAAAATAAAAGGGTAACTTAATTTTATACAAACAGCTCTGCAAATAAATGAGCGATAAGCGTAAGAAAAGGCCAGAATCGCGCATGTACGTGTGGTATGTGTGTCACGAGTGAGTGTGTGAGTAAGTGCGTGAGTATGGGTGTGAGTGTGAATAGTGAGGTTTTGTGGTGTGTGAGTAAGTGCGTGAGTATGGGTGTGAGTGTGAATAGTGAGGTTTTGTGGTGTGTGAGTTATAATTAGCAAAGCTTAGTTCACCTGTCCTAATTTATATCCTATCTTTATAAATACGATAGTGTGTCTCTGTCACGAGTGCAATCATGACATCAAGCATGAGAGGTCGTCTTAGCCACTTGGCCACCACGACATGTTATGCCCTCCGTGTATCGCTAGCTATTTTAATTTGACTCTCTACAATAACTGACTTATGATTGTCACTCGTCGCTAAGTGCGCGGTAACACTTACCTACATCAGGCCCGCAATATGGCGTCTGGCGCGTTCAAAGCCGCGGTAATGAAGCGATAATCCTCGCGGTGAACTTCACTCAGCGTTATGACTGTTGTGAGTCGAGTAGATTGGAGAAGTAAAGGTGCAGCCAGACTGCAGTACATCGCAGTCTTTCAAGGGTTTTTTAAGGGCTCATCGTGTAAATAGATTAATATTTGCAAGAGAACTTTTGGTCTGGGGTATGAGTGATTGAAGTACAGTGCTTTTTACAGACGATACTAAACTTTAGTTTTTTAATGTTAGTATCATCAGTGATACTAATGTTAAATCTAAAAGTCTGATTATAAATAAATGTGTTGATTATAAAAAAACTTTTGTTTTTATTTACAATATTACAACCGAGCCTAGGGGCCAACAAATTTCAATGTTTTTATTTGGGGACTAAAATGGTTATGAATATAAATGTGGATGGATGGAGAGGGAGAGGAAGGCCAAAGGAAAGATGGATGGACTGTGTGAGGAATGATATGAAAGATAAGGGAGTCAGTGTTAGCGTGATAGGGGACAGGACGGTATGGAGGAAGAAAACCGTGTTGCGCCGATTCCAAGTAACATGGGATATATAACTCTTTACATCCATTTTTTTCACAGCCCAAAATTCTGATCCATGAAGTACGACAGGTCCAATCACGGACTTGTAGATTTTCCGCTTGTGCGGTACCACTTGCAACCATTAGATCAAAATAGAAAATCAATAAAAATCCAGAACAGTCGATGTAATTTTTCGAGCCAAACCCTTTCATTTGATACCCATTTCAAGGCAGTGCACGAAAAATAGGTCCGCCATCTTGGGCCGTCCGCCATATTGGATTTAGAATTACGTCACTTAGCTAATAATGCATTGTCATCTAAACTAAACGTGTATGCAAAATTTAATTTTAATATATAATAGGATAACTGCTTCAATATTCAGTTGCAAGATTTGACCCGAATACACTAACATACCTACATTGCAAGTTAAATAAAAGCTTGTAAAGAAATTGTCATCTGTCAGTGGCAGTGTGTCCTTGCCCTAAGAGTGTGTCACTCATTGTGACATTACATCATAATATGGCTGTGGGACGTAGTGCCCCTCCTTATTTGGGTTAATCTGCTTCGAATATGTGGTAATATGCTGATCAAAGCAAATAAGGTTTCTAATACGGATAGGTATTAGGGATAATTTGCTTGACGGAAGATGAATATGAATAATTCTGACATCGGTTAATCCCCTTGTGTCTGTCAGATTATTCCATAGCTCAAACTTGAATTCAAATAATTATAATTTGCCAGATTATATTAAAAAATAGTATTCAATACCTTGTGTTTTTATTACCCGACTACGGCGAAGCAAAAGGGAGGGTTATGTTTTTGACCGGTATTTTTATCTGTTCCCTCATAACTTCTAAAATACTTATCATAATGTGACAAATGAGATGTCGTTGGAAGCGTCTTATTAGTCGCTAAGTGACGTCACATTAAATTAAATATGGCTCCGTCTAGGGGCCAGGAAGTCAAGAAAATCTTCTTTTTTTTTTAAATGAAGATAGTGTTTGGTACATCATAAGTTTGTCAAGCGTACCGTTTGCGAGGTGTATCCCGTCAGTCATAAAAAGTATATTTTAACCGACTACGGCGTCGCAGTTTCCACTCTTGTAAGTTATGGATTACTAGCACTCCGCCCGCGACTTCGTTCGCATGATTCCGTATTTTATTTAACTAAACTATGTGCAGTTAGTGAAGGCGATCAAAAATAAGCTATTGATAAATCAAGAATAAATGGTATATCGTAGATATCTACGGTTTAAGTTAGGATTTAGAGGACATAGAACCTCCTCATTTTAAGTCGGTTAAAAATCTTATTCCATGGGCAATAATAAATTGCCATCTTTAGTTTTTCAGAATTGCCCCCAGAAGATGTTTTAGGGAAATCAAAGGTTTTTTGAAGAATCATACGGCGCTAAGATGACCTCTTCCTCGATTTGGAACTACCGAACTGGTCCGTTAGTCCAGTGTTGTTTGACGGAGATATCGGTGAACATACACAAAAAATAATTAAGTACCTTACTAAAGGAAAATTGCCTATTAGGTCCACCTAAAAAGTGAAAAATAAAAAATCTATTTTACACGCTACACACTATTTACACAACGAAAAAAATTGGTACCTACCAAAGACACCGACTTCGAAAAATTTTTTTTTTGTTTACTTTGTCACACTACAAAGTAAAAAATAAATTTCTTTAGTTGGAATTTAGTAATATTTTTTTGTAAAAAAGTTTTATACAAATAAATGTCTCTTTAAAGGTTGAATTTCCAAAACTCCCTCCTTAGTGCTCACCTACATGATTAAAAGAAGCTATGTGTAATAAAATACTTCAAAAATCTTGATTGCCCCTAAATAGTATTTTGGGGATCGTTCCGAAAAACGAATAACTATTAGGGTTGCTATTAGTTATTCGTTTTTATTTGTGACAAATTTCAAGTTTATTAAACCAAGATCTTCAATACCCCCATCTTCTTTTAGGGGTAATTTCGAAAAACTAATAATTATATCCTTTATTATTTACTTAGGTTAGTATTTGTCCCAAGTTTCAAGTTTATTAATCCAAGAAATGAGATTTTCCATACAAATTTTAACATCCTAAGGGATGTTAAAATTTGTATGGAAAATCGTAATTTAGGAGTAGTTTTGAAAAACTTGTAATGACAACCATTACTTTAAAAACAATAAAAATAAAAAAATTGCTGTTAGTATTGATGCCAAGTTTCAAATATATAAGCCCAACAAATTGCCACCTTTAACCTCCATTAGGGGTTGAATTTCCGGAAATCAATAAACTCATTACTTATTTTATTAATCGTGATTTTTCAGTAATCGGTTTTTAGTTTTTGAACTTATTTTTATTAAAGGACTTTGGGTTTATTGCAGTGCCACATCACATTTTTTTCTGTTTAGTTTTTTTATATGTATCTTTATCTTCTATATATATAAAAGAAGAAACTGACTGACTGACTGACTGATCGATCAACGCACAGCCTAAACCGCTAGGCCTAGAAGAATGAAATTTGGCAGAAAGGTTCCTCATGTGGCGTAAGTGAGCACTAAGAAAGGATTTTTGGAAATTCCACCCCAAAGGGGGTAAATAGGGGGTTGAAAGTTTGTATGTAATTTCTACATTTTGTAAGTTGGGCACGTGAAATTTTAGATTTACGCTCTTGGTTGATAAAAAAAAAATGTATTTATTAGTTTTTGGATATTCGACCCATATGGGGGTAAAAAGGGGGTTGAAAGTTTGTATGAAGTTTTTACAGTTTGCAAATTGTACACATGCAATTTTACGTTACGCTCTTGGTTGATAAAGATAATTAATGTGTTTATAATTAATAATTTAATTAATTAATGTGTTTTGTAATTAATGTGACGTGGTCGCTCACAATGGGCCTTATCAGAAAGCTCAAAGTCACCCAAAGGGCAATGGAGAGGGCTATGCTCGGAATTTCCTTGCGTGATCACGTCAGGAATGATGATATCCGCAGGAGAACCAAAGTTACCGACATAGCCCGAAGAATTGCCAAACTTAAGTGGCAGTGGGCAGGGCACATTGCTCGCAGAACGGATGGCCGATGGGGCCGAAAGGTTCTGGAATGGCGACCGCGAACCGGAAGACGATACGTTGGAAGGCCTCCCACTAGGTGGACTGATGACCTGGTTAAGGTTGCGGGCAGGCGCTGGATGCGAGACGCACGGGATCGGTCAATGTGGCGACGCCTGGGGGAGGCCTATGTCCAGCAGTGGACGTCTTTCGGCTGAAATGATGATGATGATGATGAATGTGGTTATTGGTTTTTATAAATTCCAACCCTAAGGGGGTAAAAAGGGGGTTGAAAGTTTGTATGTAATTTCTACAGTTTGTAAGTTGGGCACGTGAAATTTTAGATTTACGCTCTTGGTTGATAAGAAGAAATAAGTCATATATTGGTTTTTGGAAATTGGACCCATAAGGGGGTTAAAAAGGGGTAGAAAGATTGTATGAAATTTTTACAGTTTGTAAGTTGGTCACGTGAAATTTTAAATTTACGCATTTGGTACATAAAAAGAATTCATATATTTATTGGAAATTCGTCCCCTAAGGGGGTAAAAAGGGGGTTGAAAGTTTGTATGTAATTTATACAGTTTGAAAGTTGGACACGTGAAATTTTAGATTTAATCTCTAGGTAGATATAAAAAACCATGTATTTATTAGTTTTCTACCCCTATGGGGATAAAATAGGGGTTGTAACGTTATATGAAATTTCTTCGGTTTGGAAGATAAAACATCTAAAATTGTAGGTTTTCGCCCCTGATTAATAAAAAAACAATGAATTTAATTATTTCCGGAAATGCCACCCCTAACTGGGCTAAAAAGGGGGTTGAAAGTTTGTATGTAATTTCTATAGTTTGTATGTTAGAGTTGGAGTTGATGAAAAGAATTCATGTAATTATTAGGATTTAGGAATTCTACCCCTAAGGAGAATAAAGTAGGGGTTGAAACTTTATATGAAATTTCTTCGGTTTGGAAGGTAAAATATCTAAAATAGTAGGTTCACGCTCTTGATTAATAAAATAAGTAATGAGTTTATTGATTTCCGGAAATTCAACCCCTAATGGAGGTTAAAGGTGGCAATTTGTTGGGCTTATATATTTGAAACTTGGAATCAATACTAACAGCAATTTTTTTTTTTATTGATTTTAAAGTAATGGTTGTCATTACAAGTTTTTCAAAACTACTCCTAAATTACGATTTAAGGGATGTTACACTACAAAGTAAAAAATAAATTTCTTTAGTTGGAATTTAGTAATATTTTTTTGTAAAAAAGTTTTATACAAATAAATGTCTCTTTAAAGGTTGAATTTCCAAAACTCCCTCCTTAGTGCCCACCTACATGATTAAAAGAAGCTATGTGTAATAAAATACTTCAAAAATCTTGATTGCCCCTAAATAGTATTTTGGGGATCGTTCCGAAAAACGAATAACTATTAGGGTTGCTATTAGTTATTCGTTTTTATTTGTGACAAATTTCAAGTTTATTAAACCAAGATCTTCAATACCCCCATCTTCTTTTAGGGGTAATTTCGAAAAACTAATATGTATATCCTTTATTATTTACTTAGGTTAGTATTTGTCCCAAGTTTCAAGTTTATTAATCCAAGAAATGAGATTTTCCATACAAATTTTAACATCCCTTAAATCGTAATTTAGGAGTAGTTATGAAAAACTTGTAATGACAACCATTACTTTAAAAACAATAAAAAAAAAAAATGCTGTTAGTATTGATGCCAAGTTTCAAATATATAAGCCCAACAAATTGCCACCTTTAACCTCCATTAGGGGTTGAATTTCCGGAAATCAATAAACTCATTACTTATTTTATTAATCAAGAGCGTGAACCTACTATTTTAGATATTTTACCTTCCAAACCGAAGAAATTTCATATAAAGTTTCAACCCCTACTTTATTCTCCTTAGGGGTAGAATTCCTAAATCCTAATAATTACATGAATTCTTTTCATCAACTCCAACTCTAACTTACAAACTATAGAAATTACATACAAACTTTCAACCCCCTTTTTAGCCCAGTTAGGGGTGGCATTTCCGGAAATAATTAAATTCATTGTTTTTTTATTAATCAGGGGCGAAAACCTACAATTTTAGATGTTTTATCTTCCAAACCGAAGAAATTTCATATAACGTTACAACCCCTATTTTATCCCCATAGGCGTAGAAAACTAATAAATACATGGTTTTTTATATCTACCTAGAGATTAAATCTAAAATTTCACGTGTCCAACTTTCAAACTGTATAAATTACATACAAACTTTCAACCCCCTTTTTACCCCCTTAGGGGACGAATTTCCAATAAATATATGAATTCTTTTTATGTACCAAAAGCGTTAATCTAAAATTTCACGTGACCAACTTACAAACTGTAAAAATTTCATACAATCTTTCTACCCCTTTTTAACCCCCTTATGGGTCCAATTTCCAAAAACCAATATATGACTTAATTCTTCTTATCAACCAAGAGCGTAAATCTAAAATTTCACGTTCCCAACTTACAAACTGTAGAAATTACATACAAACTTTCAACCCCCTTTTTACCCCCTTAGGGTTGGAATTTATAAAAACCAATAAACACATTAATCTTTATCAACCAAGAGCGTAACGTAAAATTGCATGTGCACAATTTGCAAACTGTAAAAACTTCATACAAACTTTCAACCCCCTTTTTACCCCCATATGGGTCGAATATCCAAAAACTAATAAATACATTTTTTTTTTATCAACCAAGAGCGTAAATCTAAAATTTCACGTGCCCAACTTACAAAATGTAGAAATTACATACAAACTTTCAACCCCCTATTTACCCCCTTTGGGGTGGAATTTCCAAAAATCCTTTCTTAGTGCTCACTTACGCCACATGAGGAACCTTTCTGCCAAATTTCATTCTTCTAGGCCTAGCGGTGTAGGCTGTGCGTTGATCGATCAGTCAGTCAGTCAGTCAGTTTCTTCTTTTATATATATAGAAGATAAAGATACATGTAAAAAAACTAAACAGAAAAAAATGTGATGTGGCACTGCAATAACCCAAAGTCCTTTAATAAAAATAAGTTCAAAAACTAAAAACCGATTACTGAAAAATCACGCTCTAAAAAGTATGAAACAAGAAAATGCCCTACCTACGGAATAGTTTGTTCATAATGGTTCAGATTAAATATTCTCATCTGAAATGGTACAGATGAGAATATTGTCATGTTTCACACTTTTTTAGAGCGTGATTTTTTATTAGTCGGGTTTTAGTTTTTGATCCTTGTTTTTTATCACTAAAGTTACTCCCTTTCAATATGGAACACGCTCAGTGGAACTTTTGTTTGAACTTTTTTCTGTCTCTTTTCCGTTGTTCTTACTGTTTTGATTTGTCTGTGTCGAATCTTCATGCTTTCTATTCTATTATCAATATACATGAGGCTACGTTTAGGCCCGTTTGGTAGGATTAGGCTCGACCCCTTTGCTTAAAAATGGTTGTGTAATTTTTGAAATAATAATAAAAGTTCTAATGATCATAACCTAATTTCATTTGATAGGTATACTTTTTTTTTAATGTAACGATCAAATGATATAATGAATTATTGATACAATTTAATTTTATATGGTTTAATGAACATTTTCTATAACGCTCAATTAGTATAATATTCAAAATCTATAATTATAATTGCCGGCACGTAACTTGGCAAGAGTCGTTAGATGCGCACAAGTCGTTTTTAGGTCTCCTTGGGGGGACGTTTAGTACCGTTCCGAGCGCGATTGGTTGGTCAGTTGACACAAGCATCGACTGACCAATCGCGTCGCCACTCAACGCCAAAACCTTGCCAACTTACATGCTGGGGATTATAAAGTTTAATATAATTTAGAAACCTCCATTTTGTTTTGTATACTTTTTGCCTAAAACTGATTACATTTATTTATGACACACACAACACTTATCAGATAAAAGAGCACAAAGGTACTGCTTATTTCAAAAGAAATTTCTTCAAGCGACAGGAAAATATATAGTATTTATTAGTCCAAGAGCGAGCGATGCGAGCTTGGGAGCTTAGGGCACCCCGACACGGATAGGTTAGGTTCGAAGGGGATGACGGGAGCTGAAAAGAGCGAGTAAAGTGAGCGAACTTAGCTCCGTCATCTCCTTCATGTTAGGTTACGTTAGGAAACCGGGTACCGGAGCTCCGTCGAATTTGTTGCTTAAACGTCTATCCACACATATCAGGGCCGTGCCCGGGACGCGGACAGACCGTGACCCGTCAGGGGCTCAAAAAAATATCGGTGAGTACTGTTTATATGAACTCGTTCACACACGTCCGTGCACGGGCCGAGCACGGGCCAGCGACGGAGCTTCAATGCCTGGGCCCGGCCCTGATATGTGTGGATTGACCTTGAATAGTAATCGTACTTACCTATCATACTGATTGAACGTGTATAATGCTCTTTTTATGTAACACAAAAAGAGCATCATAGAAATTCATAATTATATGAAATTAACATATTATACTAAATGTTAATAGAACAAGTGCAGGTTATATGAAATATAACATTAGATCACATGAAATTATGTTATTTGTTTTTATAGCATTTCACCCGCGTAGTTCCCGTTCCCGTGAGATATCATGGATGAAAAGTAGCCTATGTCACCCGGAGATATTGTAGCTTCCCAATGCTGAAAGAATTTATGAAATCGGTCCAGTAGTTTTCAAGTTTATTCGTTACATAAAAAAATACAAATCTTTCCTCTTTATAATATTAGTACAGATGAAAATTATATTCTATGATCATTATTTCAAATGATATTATACTATCTGTTATTATGCCATACATTTTTATTGCCGTACAAACCCCTTAAAAACATACCTAGTACATGGCCAAATGTTGCTTTTGTGTATCTATTCCCTCTGTCTATCTCTTCGGCGATTATCCACAGTCGTGGTGTTATATGAAACAATATGTTTTGGGGAGTAAACGACGGACAAACCCTTTTGTTCGTCCTTATATTCCCCAAAACGCATTAGATTATATTATAAATCCAATTTAGAATGACGTCACTTAGCTAGTTATGCATTGTCATCCAAACTAAACGTGTATGCAAAATTGCATCTCAATCGGTGGAGGATAACTGCTTTAAAAATCAGTTCCAAGATTTGACCCGAACACACTTACATACATACATATTACATATATACATACATTTCAAGTTAAATAAAAGCTTGTAAAAGGGAAGTTTGTACAAATGTTTGCTGTGTGTTTTGAGAGTTACTGTGAGCAGGTGGCAACGACGACGGCTATGTTGGCAAGCTGCCATGCAAATATTAAAAGTAGAATAGGTATTGTTTGGTTTGAAAGAAAGAAAGAAAACTAGTTTATTTGGCACACACAGATACACACAATGTATAGGTACAAATAAAAGGGAGCTTAACTTTAAAACAATTATATTTATTTTAATTTTATTTATTTATTCGGTTTGATTCTATTTATTTGGTTCGCTTTTAATGGTTTGTTTCGTATGATTGGGCAAATTAAACCAAATAGTTTTAATTTTAAACCCTTTAAAATTGAGTTAGAACAAATTTCGCATCCTAACTAATCCATACTATCACACTAATCCTTACATAGTATAAAACAAAATCGCTTCCCACTGTCTGTCTGTCCCTATGTATGCTTAGTTAAAGAAGGGTCAGTGGGAAGTTAAAAAAATGTTTGGAACAATATTATAAAATCTAACATTGGCAGCCTTTCATTCCTTTATTTTCCAATATTTTTTTAAAACATAAAATACAGTATTTATCTACGCAACGAGTTCTAAACAACGATACCCCACTCGATGGGGTAAGACAATTTTCTTTTTCACGACCACCTTTTGCTGTATGGGAGCCCCCCTTAAAAACATTTAAAAATATTTCTTAATAATTTGTATGGCTTTTGTTCAACAAGGTGCTCATACTATAAACATTTGAAGACTGTAGCTCCAACCATTTGGCTGTAAAACCTGTGTGACAGACCTCGGACAGACAGACAGACACGTGAGTTACAGCAAGTGGATTCACTAGTAGCTAAGCTCAGCAGTAGCGCTAAACAACGGTGCAGTCTGTATTGCCTGATAGCTACAACCTGGGTCTGGTCAACTCTGGTCTTTAAGTCAAGAGTGAATAGGTTACTTCTAGGTAAGCGTGCTTCACCGTCGACCACATCATCGCTTACCATCAGGTAAAATAGTGGTCAAACGCGAGCCTACAAAAAAAAAATACAGTTACAATACAATAATTATTATTGTAACATAATCCGACACAAACAAAGCGTAGCTTGCAATCAGATGATGAAAATAATTAATAGACTAATCTGTAAAATAGATTTTAAACTTTCTACATTTAGAATTAGAAACTAATTAACACAAATGAAGTTAGAACTTGAGTATAGTATTATAATTTCAATAATATTTTCAGGAATTAGGACGCGTTTTGAAGAGAAGAATTCCGACAGCAAAATATCCTCTATTTCTTTGAAAGCTCAGATTAAAATTAAAATAATAATATTATAATAACACAAGAAACAAATGCAGGACGCGCGTCTTCGTATTGTCTCAGGCCTGTTTACACAACACGAAACTTTTAGGCGCGGCAGCCGCAAGAAAACTTTCGTATCGTGTAACCAGATGCTTATCGTTTTGTTATGATTAGACACAAACATTATTGCCAAACCAGGGATTGAAAATGTAAGGATAACAGAAAGCCAAATAAATAATAATATAGAAGAAAGGCCACCTTATTAGTGTTGCCCAGAGACATTATTGTCGTTATAACAATAACATACTGTTGTTGTAATATTTCTCTATTGTGTTCCAAGTATCTACTACGTAGAAAATGATGGTTATTTTGGCCTTTTGATTTTTGGAGTACTTTTTTTTTATTGAAGCAACAATACAAGTTCTTAGGTACTGTATACACGTATACCAGGGTGTGCACGTAAATGTAACAGACCTTTCTGCAGCCTTATTACGTAATGAATTCGGAAAGGCAAAAGACAAAGAGAATGAAAAAACCGGCCAAGTGCGAGTTGGACTCGCGCACGAAGGGTTCCGTACCATTATCGCAAAAAACGGCCAAAAAATCACGTTTGTTGTATAGAAGCACTTAAATATTTATTTTATTCTGTTTTTAGTATGTGTTGTTATAGCGGCAACAGAAATACATAATCTGTGAAAATTTCAACTGTCTAGTTATCACTGTTCATGAGATACAGCCTGGTGGCAGACAGACAGACACCCAGACGGACCATGGAGTCTTAGTAATAGGGTCCCGTTTTTACCTTTTGGGTACGGAACACTAAAAATCGATCAATCACATGCGACAGACGCCAAGTGAATTTCCGTCTATGTGATTGGTAGATTTCTCGTACTTATTAACATTTGCAGATCATCATCATCATATCAGCCGAAAAACGTCCACAGCCATAGTCTCCCCTAAGCGTCACCAAATTGAACGGTCCCGTACGCCTCACATCTAGCGGAGTCCCGCCACCCTCACCAGGTCATCTGTCCACCTAGTGGGAGGCCTTCCAACGCAGCGTCTTCCTGTTTGTGGTCGCCACTCCAGAACTTTTCGGCCCCAGCGACCATCCGTTCTGCCAGAAATGTGCCCTGCCCACTGCAACTTAAGTTTGGCAATTCTTCGGGATGTCGATAACTCCTGTCACATTTCTGATTCGATCACGCAAGGGAATTTCAGGTTCCGACCTTCCTGATTGCGCGATGCAATTATAATTTCATCGAAAGGCAATATTTCACACGTATTTTCTAAGAAGGTTTCAAGTGCAAATTGGTCGAATTTGAAAGAAAGAAAGAAAATATTTATTTGTGACCCGCACAGGAGACACGCGATGGGCAATATCCAAACAATAACAAAAATAAATAACCCCGTGCGAGCCCTCAAAGGCTTCTATCACAGCATGTGCAACGATATTAAAAAGAAAATAACGCTGCGCTGATATTCTGATAGGGCCCACTGTTGATTTGATGCCACGGACACATTCACGAAAACGGAACATACAATATTTAAGGAATAAAGTAGAATAAAATAAATAATAACAAAATAGTATAAGCGCAGAAGGTGAGTCACAATATGTATGTGTATAACCTATAAAACAAATATATAAATAAAACACATTAAATATTCGACCAAAATTCCGACGGCTCAATGATCATTTGTCGAAACCGTAGACAAAGAACAGAGCACGATAATCTATGGTCGGCGTCGTCTGTCAAATGAATATTTTCGCATTGCGTTCATGTGATTGGTCTTGCAATTTCAGTTAATAAAAAACGCATCGATGTGATATAAATCACATCACGTCGGCGTCGTGGCATCAGGAAGGTCGCTAATTTTACCATGTGCGAATTCAAAACATTCAATATCTTAAGTCATTGATAAAAATGACAACATAAACACATTATTGGAAATAACTAACAATGGCGGCATAGTTTCTAGACATAAGATAGATTCTCGAGATCAAGTCCGACGACAGTTATTGATAATGGCCAGGGCTGTCAAATAGTTGTTAATTTCCACAGCTTTTAGACAGAGAAAATTAAAACTAATCACACTTTATATATATATTATACAGGGTGTCCCAGAAATCGACGTCAAGCCGTAAATGGGTGATAGACCAAGTTATAACAGTTCTCAGAAAAATACGAAAAAAAATCTATCTCATGTTTTTAAAAAATTATGTTCACTTTAAAAATTTACTAAAAAAATCAATCTCTGTAATGGTTCTTTAACTCCAATTGCTACAAATCCCATAATTTATCAATTTTTTTTATTATTATGTAATCTTGAATAATGCTTGTGTAGATTTTTGCCTAAAATTTAAAGCCAACTCCTCCTACTTAGAAGAAAATAAAACTTTTTAAAACCAAATTATTCAAATTTACTGTTTCGCCCAACTTTAACTGACATTATGCCCGTTTAGTAAGAGAACATCTTGATGAAGAATACCCGCTCAGGTGGATAGGGCGCGGTGGGACAATCTTGTGGCCACCCCGTTCGCCTGATTTAAATCCCCTAGATTTTTTTCCGCTCCCCAGTAAAAAAAATCTTGTGGCCACCCCGTTCGCCTGATTTAAATCCCCTAGATTTTTTTTACTGAGCGGGTATTCTTCATCAAGATGTTCTCTTACTAAACGGGCATAATGCGCTGGGCAGCCATCTTGCTTGCTCACACTTCGTAAAATGACTCTCTCCATCTCTAGCGAATTAGAAACGGAGTTTAGCAAAGCTTTAGGTAAGCTAAAGTCATTTTAAGGAAGTATGGACATTTTGGGTAAAAACCGATACTATTTACAAAAAAAAATTTGACCATTTATTGAAAACGTAATCTAGCAAGTGTTACACCATTTTTGAATCCTTATTAAATGCGCCAATTTTTCATGTTACTTGCCAAACTAGCGTAGTACATTTTTTTTTCAGTACAGTCAGTTAAAGTTGGGCGAAACAGTAAATTTGAATAATTTGGTTTTGAAAAAGTTTAATTTTCTTCTAAGTAGGAGGAGTTGGCTTTAAATTTTAGGCAAAAATCTACACAAGCATTATTCAAGATTACATAATAATAAAAAAAAATGATAAATTATGGGATTTGTAGCAATTGGAGTTAAAGAACCATTACAGGGATTGATTTTTTTAGTAAATTTTTAAAGTGAACATAATTTTTTAAAAACATGAGATAGATTTTTTTTCGTATTTTTCTGAGAACTGTTATAACTTGGTCTATCACCCATTTACGGCTTGACGTCGATTTCTGGGACACCCTGTATAATAATATAATACAGAATAGAATATATTAGAATAGAATATACTTTATTGTGCAACAAAAAAAGAAATTACACATATATTTAACTTTATAAAGGCGATAGATAGTATGTGAGTGTACGTTTGTTTGTTTAACATTTTTTTTTGGGAATAAACACTTTTTATTTTTTTGCTTTTTTGTTCGTTATTTCGTCGGTTATTTTTTTTGTTAAAAAGGTTTTATTCGATGAAATGTTGCGGTCAATGACGTTTTACTGAATACAACAATCGTGAACTACGAAAAATACATTGTTAAATGCCACGTTATTCTCAACAAAAGATAACCTGAGTTCAATTTTTTTTTGCTCTAGCACATGCTGGTTTCCTAACAATGTTTTCCTTACCGATTAGAGTACATTGGTGATGAAAAAAAATACACTAAGTAATGGGTTGGAATTTACGATCTACGATACTAAAAGCCGGGTACTTATTAGTGAACTATAACTGTAACTAGACAGGTACAGTAACGAGGTTAACAGTAATGTTCTGCTCGCGGCAGAACATTACTGGCGGCGTGGTTCGGCAACCACGTACACACTAGGATTTTTGGTAACACATAACAATTACAGTTACAGATCGCTAATGAGTACCTGGCTTTAAGTATCGTGTATCGTGACTTGAGGTGTATATATTCCCCAATGTTAACGCAGTACTGGCCGTGCGCCCGCTCGAAGCCAGAATAGCAATGTTGAAGCTGCTTTTGGACAGTTTTGTTTGCAAAATATTCTGTGATTTACGTATACTATTATGAAGAAATTCTAGCTATAATCATTTTTGGGTAATTTTTTTTTAATCGTCCAAGTTGTTTTGGAGGAGTATGCAAAAGTAGCGAAAAAATATGGTGTTATTAATTATTTTTTTAAAGCAAAACTATTAGCTACACGGAAAGCCATGTTTCACAAAATATGAACAGTACAAACATTTTCTAAATGTCCCTCGTACACAAGTTTAATAATTTGTGGACATGGAAATTAGCATTCGTTTGTATTCGGAAATGCGATCATTGCCGAGGGACATTAAGAAAATTGTTGTACTGTACATTAATCAATAATATATATTTTTTTCAAATCGTTTAACCTAGCTGTTACTAAGAAGTATGCTTTAGAAAGTAACAGTTTTACGGCACTAAAGCGTTGAAAGGCCCCAAAGACGCAGATACCCCTCAGTAGCTGATTTTAAAATCACGTCTAAACAGCTATTCGTATTTTTTTGGAAAAAGTATATGTTACATTAGGCCATTTACTTAATAATTTGATCTAAGAAAATTTGAAGTTTGATTCGTATCATCATCATCATCATATCAGCCGAAAGACGTCCACTGCTGGACATAGGCCTCCCCCAAGCGTCGCCACTTTGACCGGTCCCGTGCGTCTCGCAACCAAAGTATCGTATAACGTATGATTCGTATAACATAGTGTAATTAATTTGTAAAGTTATGTCTAACACAGACAAAAAAACGACAATTGCTCCAAAACCACCATCTCATAGACAATTTAATTACCTGCTTTTCGGTCTAAGATTTCTTTTAAGTCTTAGAATAATTAGGAAAATACAAAAATCTACTGAATTTCGGGTCGCGCAGTTGTGAAACGCGTGCGCGTTTTGATCCCTCAAGGTCGTTAGCGACTATCATCTTAAGATAGAGTCCTTACGACTAGCAATCTTTGCGAGAATATAGAGCAGTGGCATTGCAACTAACAGTAAATTCTCTCAAAAGGTTCATTTGAATGCGACAGCCCTGTTGTCTAGAAGCCTCTCAATGGTGATTGAAGACTGTAGCGTTCTCTGCGAAGTGGTCTTGGCGTTGTTTTGTGTCCAGTTGCTAGCTCGTCGCCCTTTCAGCCTTTATGCAGCTAGCACAATCACACTTCAATATAGATAGAAGTATACCTGGTAGAAGTTTTTAGAGGAACTTTTTAATTTTGCAGAAATTGAAAAGACATATGTTACAAAGTTTCAGGTTAATGATGATTTCCATACCTACATCTTATCTTACTAATCTAACGTGAAAGTTTATGAGGGTGGATGGATGGATGTTTGTTACTCTTTTACGCAAAAACTAGTAAGCGGATTTTGATGAAACTTTACAGAAATATAGCTTATTCATCAGAATAACACTTAGGCTATAAATATTAAGATATTGGAATACCACGGGTATTAGTACACCACGCGGGCGAAGTCGCTGGCACAAGCTAGCAAGAACATATTTCGTAATTACAAAAACAAAATGAGGAAATCATGCTCTACATTATATTAATAAATAAAATATTGAAAGCAGGCAACACTTTCGATCGGAAATCAAACGATATCCAATTTGAGTTGAGTGCTAGGCTCCAGTGGTTTCACCGGAATCAAAACGAGCGAAGGTAAAATTGCCGCTATCCACCGGATTGAGTTTTTGTACGGAATTTAATTAATAAAGTTGGTTTCCGTATTTCGAGAGTTTCGTAACGTATTTCTGAGTGGGTTTGAGGCATATGTTGTACAGTTTTGTTTTGGTTTTGGTAGCATTGGACAAGAGACGGAAATGAAGAAAGAAAATACGTTTGCGCATTTCTTAGTACTTGTTATCCATAAAAAAAAAACTTTTTTCGTACAAGTAACATCCATTTTGGGTTAGTAAACGAGAACACTTATACCTATGTTAGTACACTCTTCATTTCTAAAAATAATATCTAAAAAACTTATTTAGTAACGAGGTTGTTGTTCCGAATGCATTTCAGAACAACATCCCCTAATAACGGAGTTTCATACCTCCCGGCTATGGTTTTAAGGATGGAGTTGGAGCTAGCCCGTACTCTGCAGAGCAAAGAGACAGATCTTGCCTGACGATGGCATGAATATCATCGACGCGAGATTCCGCGAACATACCTGATGCCCTGCAGAAAAGAGGCAGCCCCAACATCATCCTGAACCCGTTATTATATTGGACCCGTAAGGCGCTGATAGCCCGCTGATTGTAGTTGGTGCACAAGCGGCACCTGTAAAATACTTGGCAATGAGCTTTAAAAAGTGTTATTTTTACTGGATTGCTACACCGTGCAAACCAGCGAGCCAACATATTACAACAAACTGCCAGCGCCATAACAGTAGAATATTAAAACGTCTGTCGATATCATATATTACGAATCCTTCTGCTCTTCTCTATGTTTCATCGTTGGTGCGCTTCGAGCAATAATTTTGGTGCACTTCAAAGTTGGTGCGCTTCGAGGAATAATCCTTTAGCTCAATCATAAGATTTGAACTGATGTATTAGTCGACTTTTGTTGCTGAGTTTACTTTACATTTTGCCCGTTAGAAACACTTGTTTTCTGATAAAGTACTTCTCCACGTATCCTACAGGTATATTAAAAACACGAAAGTATGTGAAAAACTACTAAACAGATTTTATGAAACTTGACAATTAACACTTTTGATGAAGTGGAGAAAGTACCAATTACCTAAATGCTGGCGGAGCCGCGGTTGGCAGCTTGACTAACTTTACTCTTCCTTTGTTCCAGAGCCGTTAGTGTATCTACTGACTGCCTCGCCCTTCACGCTGTACACCACTGTCAGCTACCATGACTATCCAACAGGTAAAGTCTCATCTGCCACCCATTCCACCTGTATGCCATGGCAGGACTGCGCATCGTGGCGGTACTGTAGCTAGTGTCTTTACTGGCTGACAATGGTATACAGCGTGAAGGGTGAGGCTTCCCGCTGTATACCACTATCAGCTACCATGACCATCCACCAGGTAAAGCCTCATCTACCACCCCCTCCAACTGTATTCCATGGCAGGACTGCGCATCGTGGCAGCACTGTGGTTGCGGTTCTACTGGCTGCCTTGCCTTTCGTGCTGTACACCACTGTTAGCTACCATGACAATCCACCAGGTAAAGCCTCATCTACCACCCCCTTCACCTGTATGCCATGGCAGGACTGCGCATCGTGGCGGCACTGTGGCTAGTGTCTCTATTGGGTACCTCAACCTTCGCGCTGTATGCCACTGTCAGCTACCATGACTATCAACCAGGTAAGGCCTCATCTGCCACCCCTCCACCTGTATGCCATGGCAGGACTGCGCATCATAGTGGCACTGTGGGTAGTGTCTCTACTGGCTGCCTCACCCTTCGCGCTGTACAGCACTGCTAGCTACCATGACTATATACGTAAGTCTCATCTGTTATTCTTTAACACTCCGTAAACTGGAGCAAATTGTGGGAATAGAGGTATCCAACACCTCATGACTTCTTTCAGCTCAAGAAACACCCGCCTCTTAGTCGTGTAGTAACGCTGTGGATCAATTACGTAGCGAAGTAGGTCACTGCGAATTTAATTTCGTGAAATAGGGGATTATAAATCCATTAAACCTCTGATACTATTGTTCAGACTATATCTCATTTGATGGCGTACCCCAAATGTCCGTTTACCTACACTAGATGACCTGAGCAACGCCTCTGACTCTGCAATAAACGTGGTCACTAATGGGCCCAAACTATATGATTAAACGTAGTACGATAAACGGAAAGGAAGACGAGGAGAAATTAGGAGCAAAGTACGACTATATAGGCCGGTTGGTAAAGCCGCTACAGTTTGTGTCCGAAACCATGCCTAGCAGGGCTATCGTTCCGGCTATCGCTCAGCTTATCGCAGACCACAGCCCGTAGGGACCCTTTAGGTTTCCAATCTAACCAAGGATAAGTATCCTGTCTGTGTCTTGAATGTTTCTTAAAGCATTTTACTACCAGTTGAGAATATATCGGCATCAAGTATTCCCATAACTTTACGAGTTGTTCATGATCTACTGTCAGGCTACAAAAACTATGAAATGCTTCCCTAGAGGCACTTAGATTCCTTATCTGTGTCTTTGCTGAAAGAAAAATGTGGTATGAAATATTATAATACCAACAAGATAAACAAAATGGTGTAATTTATAAAGTTGATTTATCGCATAAAAATCTCTTTATACCATTCCCCCTCTAAAAAGCTTATTTTATTCACTGAAAACAGTGAATAAAAAGCACTTTTAATCACTGTTTTGGTGTTTGAATTTAGAACACACCAATATAATATTCAAACTCCATCTCAATGCTGTACAACCTCCTTACGCATAAAATATTTGATACAAACTTAGATAGAGATAGAGTTAGAGATAGACATAGAGTTAGAGATAGACATAGAGTTAGAAATAGACATAGAGATAGGGATAGAGATAGAGATTGAGATAGAGATACAAAATAAATGATTGATTGATTGATAGAGATAGAGTTAGACATAGAGATAGGGAAAGAGATAGAGAATGATATAGAGATAGAGTAAGATATAGAGTTAGAGTTACATATAGAGATAGAGATGGAGTTAGAGTTCGAGATAGAGGTAGAGATAGAGTTAGAGATAGAGTTAGAGATAGAGTTAGAGATAGAGTTAGAGATAGAGTTAGAGATAGAGTTAGAGATAGAGTTAGAGATAGAGTTAGAGATAGAGTTAGAGATAGAGTTAGAGATAGAGTTAGAGATAGAGTTAGAGATAGAGTTAGAGATAGAATTAGAGATAGAGTTAGAGATAGAGTTAGAGATAGAGTTAGAGATAGAGTTAGAGATAGTGTTAGAGATAGAGTTAGAGATAGAGTTAGAGATAGAGTTAGAGATAGAGTTAGAGATAGAGTTAGAGATAGAGTTAGAGATAGAGTTAGAGATAGAGTTCGAGATAGAGTTAGAGATAGAGTTAGAGATAGAGTTAGAGATAGAGAATAGAGTTAGAGATAGAGTTAGAGATAGAGTTACAGATAGAGTTACAGATAGAGTTACAGATAGAGTTACAGATAGAGTTACAGATAGAGTTACAGATAGAGTTAGAGATAGAGTTACATATAGAGTTACAGATAGAGTTAGAGATAGAGATTGAAACACAAGTGCTGTTACCTAGCTCAGGGGTCAGGGTTTCACATTTTTTTGTAAATTTTGAAGGTAATAAACCCATTTATTTATTATTATTTCTTGTGCCGCTTCAATCTTGCTTTTTCTCGTAGTCATGGTATAAAATATAGTATGCAACTCTTGAATAAAACGGATTTATATCGAGGGCCATGAATCACTCGCGTCGCTCATGATTCTAACACTTGAATCACTCGCTATGCTCGTGATTCAATCATCATGAATCACTCCCTACGGTCGTGATTCAGTCGTTAGAATCCTTCACTTACTTGTGATTCATCTTTGGCCCTCGCATTAAATCCGTCTTTTATTCACTAGTTGCATAATATACTATTGTTTCTGAAATACCTTCTGCGCTTAAAAAATGTTATATCCAATGTTATGTAAGATTTTGCGATCGGCTTACAAAAAACACAGCAGGCAGTTTTATTAATATGCAGGCTTATTTATAAAAACTTTTAAATCATATGATGCTTAACCCTTTAAGTGCCCGAAACGTGGTTCCACGCGTCTATGGAGAAATTGAATTAAGAATCTATTCTTATTCTTTATTGTACACAAAACATAGAAAAATACAAATACAATAGGACAGTTTATGTACAAAGGCGAGCTTAACCCATAGTTGGGTTCTCTAACAGCAAACCTCAGTTGCGTAGAGAAATATGCATTTGAGGATAGTACATCCATGTGCACAACAAAAGCTTATTAAAAATTCGTAACAATTTTAAATACTTACTAAACTTACTTTAACTACTTTACTATACTTACTTTTAATCTATGCTAATAAGGTCCATTTATCACAATGACAAAAACAGATTTTAGAAACAGAATTGTAACAATGAAAGAAAATGTTGAAACCCCTCACATGATGGCATTTAGTTTCACTACAAATGAAACCGTTCAAACCGGAGCAAACCGCCATGATAAATGTCGTCAAAATCCAGTGATATCTAGTATCCCTAGATACTCGTATTTCACAACGAACTACCTATCTGTAAAGAATAACGCCCGATGTCTCCATCAAAAGAAAATATTGAAAAGTGAACATTGATATTTCGGGTCCACAATTCCTCATATTTCAGTCCTCATATTTTCGATATCTACAGTGACAATCGTAACTGATGACTCCCATTTGGCTTTTTATTCCATTGCGTTCTAGTGACCTTGTCAAAGGTCACGGTGAGAACTAAGACATTAAGGCGCACATTATTTATTTATTTGTTTACCCTCGCGCTGGAAAGCCTTGCAGCAATTACACCAATGGAGTACAAACTTTTTTTTTTTTATATATTATTGTATGACCTACAGATAGTTGTTCCGGCTCTGGGTGTTTATGTAAGTGAGTTTATATGTTTGTAAACGCACCCACGATACAGGAAGAAATTCCTAGTGTGGTTGCCCCACACTAGGAAATTCGTTTAAAAAAAAGAAAAAAAAAATCGGTAATTTTTTGCCTCGAAATGGTTATCTCTGAAATAAATCTAAACTCAGGAATTTGAAGTTATGATAGTTTCAACTCAAACACGGTGTAGGTAGTTGTAATAACCTCTACTGTCCACTTGGGGAATACAGTTGTGCTTTTATGGTAATGATTTCAAATTCAAACTCAATATTTATTCGAGACCATAAAATAAATTTCCTCTTCTAGTTTAACTTTAAATTGACAAAAACATTACCGTGCAAAGTGTTATTTTTAACCCATTTGCAAAATAAATTATCATTTATCAAATGGAATTTTTAAGCCACTACGGTAAAACCAATGTTGAAAGCTCTATCTAGGTATGCCGCCACCTACGAACGATTTATGCCGTTCTAATACCAACAACTATCACTAATATTTGTTTCATCTTATTTTTTTTTTCTATTCCGAACGGATACCATAGTTTAAACTAATACCAAAACAATGTCAAAGATATAAGGTGCAGTCAGTAAAAATGAAAACTTTTAATTAAAAATTTTAATTTTGATAGCAAACGTCTAGCACATTAATAAAATATTATGTTTGATAATCAACTATATATTATAATTTTAGTTCCTCCTTGTTCATTTTTTTGCAAAAGCATTAAAACAAGAACAATTTACTTACAATCTAAAAATTACAAAATATCTCAGAAAATCAACTCTTAATTTATATTAGAACTAGAGGACGCCTCGCGGTTTCACCCGCGTAGTGCCCGTTCCCGTGGGAATACAGGGATAAAAAGTAGCCTATGTCACCCGGGGATAGAGTAGCTTTCCAACGGTGAAAGAATTTTTGAAATCGGTCCAGTAGTTTTGGAGCCTATTCGGTACAAACAAACAAACAAACAAAAAAATCTTTCCTCTTTATAATATTGGTATAGATTTACCTGACATAGTTATTATTAGATAGGTATGTAGGTAAGTATTTACGTCTAGGTACCAATCTAATAATAAGTACGTCATGTAATTTTTTCATAAATACAAATAACTTTTAATCCAACAATTGTAAAATATCACAGAAAATCATTTTTTTGTATAATCAAAACAGTCATTCATCACCTACATAGCAATGAATCAGCAAATTACGTTTTTTTAGTAGCAAGATCATAATCTGTACACTTATTGCAACGATCTACTCTGTCGTCGTGATGAGATCTTGAGTTTTTTTTATTTATAGCAATTGAATGTGCTAATATTCACGTATATAAAACACAAATAACCATTGGTGTAAATTAAAGTCAATAACTAACAGAAAAAATTGGCTAGGTTTGACTGAGCTGACTGTACCAAATTCAAGTTATTAGTATTCGTTCGCATTTTAAATTTAATTATTTAAAGATTGGTTCGGAATAGAAAATAAATATGAGGTAAAACAAATACCAGTGGTATTAGTTGTTTGTATTAGAACCTTCCTTCCTTTCCTTCCTCTTCAATGGAGGTTTGTGGGACTTTATTTATTTATTTATTATAAGGTACACCAACAGCATTACATACAAAACAGTTTGTAGTAAACAAAGAAAAATAAAGGTGTAGGTATGTATGCCTATTACAGGTATACGCAGCTTACACCATATGGTCAGAAACACTAAATTATTTAAAATATTAATATATATATTAATGGGACTTTGCACCCCTGTTCTGCATACTTCTAAACCAACACTCGGACTATATACCTAATGTTTATTTCTAATGGTCATGAATTTACTACTGTTATTGTGCCTTAAAGAATATCTAAATAGGCTAAAAGTAGGGTTATGATTTTAACCCGTAGATTATGACATGTATTTGACAAAATTTATGTATCAGATATTTGACAGAATTTATTTAACATGCAGTTCAAACAAATACGAGTAGTACCTAAAATCCCAACAATTATTCAAGTTGGTTTACTTTTACATAAACTTTTATTTGGATCATTTGTTATCTATGCTAGTAACATTTGAAGTCACAGTAAAGTCGCGCCAGCTTGCAGTAAAGAACCATTTTCTGTGTTTGTGTTCACCGTAAGCTTCGAAGAACCATTACTTCGGCTTTTTGTTTGAAAACTGTCTAGTGGCTTTGAAAGATCAATAATATTCATCGCAAACAAGGTAAAATTGCAAAAAAAGGTAAACTTTTATTTTGTTTTGAATCAAATCAGAATTAAGGCCGTACCCTGACCAAAACATCGCCGTGAACATTCCTAGTGCCCTAGCGGCACACTGGTGGCGCATGAGTTACGCCCAGATTTTAGAATAAGTTCTTTATAAAATCGAATTTTGGTCTTTTGAAAAATTGTCTATCTATTAGTGTTAGTACAAAAATTAATTAATGAACACTTTACGAAGAGATGCATGCTATCAATAATTATTTCTCATTTTTATGGTTTTGTTGGAAGGAGATTAGTGAAACATATACTTTATGAAAAAAGAAAACTACCATTTTGGAATCAATAATATGTAGAAATTTAATGTATTTTTATTAGTTCATATTTATTTTTAAATACGAGTAGATAGCTCCTAAAAAATGCACGAAAAACGGCTGGCGCGGCGATTTTCTCGGGGTATCGGCTTAATCCTGAAGTAATAGTTGTTCAAATTCATAAGTGAACTTTAGTATTCAAATGTACCCAATGAATAATTAAAAGCCATCCTGTACAGTCTGAAACGGGTAAGATTATGAAATAATATTCCAGAAACGATAAACGAATAAACCCTACGTGAAAGTGGTATATTATCAATTATGCAGTACCAACCCCACCTAACACCAGTAGCCACTTAAGATTAATATAAGGATTCATTTGTTATTCTATGTACAATTAGCCAAGTTAAGGTTCCCCTAGTTAACGGCACGAACTATTTTGTGCGCGGGGTTAAAATGCATGCTGTCTCATCCGACAACACGTGCGAAAGAGATTGATGCTGTGATGAGCAGTAAGAAGCTAGTTCTCGTACGAATTAGCACTTTTGCTTTGTAGCAAAATGGATGATGATTTAGGGCGAAAACGAGCACGCGAAATTTTATGAACAGACCTTTGGGAGTCTAGATATCATGAAAAAACTACTTAATGTATATTTTCAAAATAAAATTATTTGCATTGTTGAATTACTAATCTATCCCTGTATGGAGGCCGTTTTGCAATTTTCCTTCTTCTTATGGTATTTATTTCCGCCAAAAGATGCGTTAAAATTACTGTTGAAATATGGAACTTTCGACGCTCATATCTTTCAAATATTGTATTGTTTTACTTTTCTGTTTTCATACAAGGCTAGATAATGATGAGACAAATTGATATAATTTTTATTTTAAACGTACACCGTCAAATAGTGGAGTAATCGCCAGACTACGTTTGTATGGAAGAATTTTTGACTAGTGTAACCTTAAGGGTACCTTTCCACAAAATATGCACTACTTTTATTTATTTAACAATAAATGTACATACTCTTAATAAACAGCAAGAAGAAGGAACATAATGTTTATCTACACTCACAACGTAATGTTCCAAATATGAATTTAAAAAAAAAGTATTAACACGTACTTTATATTCGTGCATAGGTAAAATTAAAAAAAAACTTTACAGTGCAACATTTTCCTTCGCTTTTCAAACAACTGCATCATAAAATAACTTTACAATGCATGTCCTCGAAAAGAGTGTTTTCCAAGCAGCCAAACTGTGCGGAAAGTGTCAATTTTTTCACTAGTGCTTTTTACTTTTCTGTATTTTTAAATTTTTAACTCCAATGTCAGCCCGACGCATAGAGTTTTTTATTATTTGAGAAAAGTTTTACAAATTAGTTAAGCACAGATTATAAATTATCATTTATATAAAACGTAAAATAAAACTAATACTTCAATAAAGGCGTTTTTAATTACTCTAGATTTAGATTTTGATCAATAAATTAATTTTAAATATTCATTAAATATGTTTAGCAGAACGTATATTTTGCTCGTGCCTTTTTGCGTTACGACGTGACAGCTATTTGCACATGCGCAGTAGATATGCCCGAGGAACTATTAGTTAATCTGTGGATATGCTGAGCGCGCTTGAATAAGCCCGCCATTTTATTAATTTCTTGCTTGGTTCAGATATATTTTTTTATTTCCGCTCACAATGCATAGTAAAATGTTCTATGATACACGTATGTAAGGTGAATGCACTCATCAGGAATCACCTACCTTCCGTACTTGTAGCATAAATAACAATTTTAATTTTATAGCACAATTTTACTTTTTAATTTATTGGCGCTTATGGGCTCATTGACTTAATGTAGAAAAGTCATTGTCGTTGTCTATGGATGCGCGCGCTGCGCAGTCATGGTGCAATGAGAATATAAATTGCGCGCCATACCGCATATTTTAACCATTTCCACTTTTATTTTATTTCAACTGTATGAGTGAAGATAAATTAGTGTATGCAACGGCATATAATTAGGTATTAAGACACTCGCGTGTTATTATTATCACATTTGACTTGGCCACATGTGATAAACCCACGCTTGTGTTTTAATAATTAATCTCTATTATAAATGGACATTGCATAAACTACTATTTTGAATTCGTATTTGCAACATTACGTTGTGAGTGTGGATAAAAATATTTTATCATTTTTATTCCTTTATTTATACTTCTTTCTTATTTAATACATTTCAAAATATTAATTTAAAAAATATCAAAAAACCCAACTGCTTAAAAAACGAACTAAAAAGACGTAAACAAGAAGAAAATCATGCTGTGCAGTCGGATGATACATATTCGCGAGCTGGCTGACCAAAACCAGATGTATCCTCCGACTACACAGCATGATTTTCTTCTTGATAACGTCTTGTTAGTTCGCTTTTTAAGCAGTCGGGTTTTTTGATATTTTTAATTATCTTTTTTTATTTACAAGTTTTTAGTTATTTTTTTTTAATTATGTACATTTAAACATATAAGTGTTATATATTTTTGAAATTGCCTCTTAAAACCCTTTATTTTGATACCCCAAACGATGGGTTTGGAAGAAAAAAAAAATGTTTCACCCACAAAATGTCGCCCAAAATCCGCCATTTTTTTCTTTTCCAATTTTTATGTAGCCAGTGACACTCGCAGGGTTAAGATGAATCGATTGACGTAAGAATCATCAAAATCGGCCAACGCGTTTGGTCTCTGGAACGCCACATAGGAACAATCATACATGCATACATAGACTGATAAACACATTACCCTCCTTCGGCAGTCGGGTAAAAAGAAAACTTAAAAACATTTAAAAATATAAAAAATAGAGGCCAAACGATATCGGGAACAGGGTCCAAGCTACCGGTGGTTAAGGCTCCAGAGACAGGAACCTCCTCACAATGCGAGCCGTATCGAGGAGTCTGCCTTTTGTATCAGACCCTTGATCCAACCGCCCAATGATAGCCTCGACAGATGGTCGTCGAGGCTCTTGGCCATCAGGCCGTTGGCCGTAACGATAATCGGCAAAATGATCGCCGAGTCCACATTCCACATGTCGACAACCTCGTGTGCTAAGTCGAGATACTTGATTTCTTTCATTTTTATGTCTTTTATTTAACTTTTTTCTTATTTATTACATTTTTAAATATTTTTACAAAACACACAAAAAAGAAAAAACATTTGAAAATATAAAAAATAGAGGCCCACCGGTATCGGGAACAGGGTCCAAGCTACCGGCGGTCAGGGCTCCAGAGAGAGGAACCTCCTAACAATACGAGCCGTGTCCAGCAGTACTGCTTTCTGGATCAGGCCCTTGACCCAGCCGCCTAACGAGAGCCTCCTAAGGTGTTGGTCGAGGCTCGTGGCTATTAAGCCATGGGCTGACACGACTATCGGTACAATGATCGCTGAGTCCACATCCCACATGTCGACAACCTCGCGAGCCAAGTCAAGATACTTGATTTGCTTATCTTTCTCGGCTTTCACGAGGTTCCCGTCATGCGGGACAGTTATGTCAACAATCATTGCACGCCTCTCGATTCGGTCCACCACCACTATATCAGGCTTATTAGCGATAATAGTTCTGTCAGTGATGATGGACCGATCCCAGTACAATGTGATATTGCCATTCTCGAGAACTGGGTCGGGCACATACCTGTAGTACGGCACCTCCGACGCCACAAGAGTGTATTTCAGAGCAAGTTGCTGATGGATAATCCTGGCTACAAGGTTGTGCCTATGCAAGTACTCTTCGTTAGCTAGACGAGAACAACCAGAGATAATGTGGCGGATCGATTCACCCGGACGGTGACATGCCCGACAGATGTCAACCGTGCCATCCTTTACAATAAATCTCCGGTAGTTATTCGTCATGATAACTTCGTCCATAATTGCACAGACGAAACCTTCGGTTTCCCCAAAGAGGTCACCGAATCGCAGCCAGGCTACGGACGCTGATTGATCTACTTCGGACCCATGTAGGGCCCGGAAAAAGCGTCCGTGAAGCTCCTTACTCTGCCATACCTCCTTGCGGTCGTTAGTGTCAAGCACTACAGGCTTGCGCCAGTTCTCATTCGCCAAGGAGATCGGGGTGAGTCCCTTGTCCACTGCTACTACATCTCGATGAATACCCACGTCGGTGTTTAGAAAATATTCTCTGAGATTGCATATCTCGCGGTTGTGGAGATTTTTGGCATTTAAAAAGCCTCGGCCTCCACACTTCCGCGGGATATACAATCTCATGACTGACGATCGTGGGTGATGCATTCGATATGCAGTCAGCAGTGTACGGACCCGCCTATCCAGGGCGTCAAGTTCCGTTTGAGTCCATTTGAGTATGCCGAAAGAGTACATCAGCACCGGCATGACCCAACCGTTGAAGGCGCGCACCTTGTTTCCGCCCGAAAGAAGGCTATTGAATACCTTCTTCAGGCGGCCAAAGAAGCGTTCCCTCAACGATTGCTTCATGTCTATAGTACTGATACCTAACGCTTCCGACATACCCAAATACTTATAGGTTTCGTTTGGAGAGAGGGATCTCAGGTTTATGGAATCCGCAAGTTGAATTCCTACGGATTCCACAATCTCCCCTCGCTTTACATGCATGACCGCACATTTGTCCACACCAAACTCCATCCTGATGGCGCTACTAAATGTTTCAGTTACCTTTAGTAGCTCCATCAGCTGAAGATTGCTGGGGGCAAAAAGCTTCAAGTCATCCATGTAAAGGAGGTGAGATATAACCTGACCACCTCTCTTCAACCGATAGCCTAGCCCTGAATTCTCCAGCATCATGCTTAGAGGATTCAAGGCTAGGCAAAACCAAAGTGGACTCAAACTATCGCCCTGGAATATACCTCGCTCGATCTTTACAGGTTCGCTATTCCTCTGGATATTTCGACATCCTGGATAGCGAAGGACTGTGCTCCATTGCCTCATACACGACATCAGGAAGGTGCGTAGAGTTGTATCTATTTTATACAATTCTAGCACCCTCATGAGCCATGTATGCGGCACCGAGTCATAGGCCTTCTTATAATCTATCCAACATGTCGACAGATCCTTTCGGGAACGCCGAACCTGTTGGCTAATGGCCATATCAATAAGGAGTAGCTCCTTAGTACCGCGGGACCCGTTCCTACATCCATTCTGAGAGACCGACATGATGGAGTTATTGTCAACATGTTTATTAATTTTTACTCTCAAAATGGATGTAAGAACCTTATAGACCGTTGGTAAACATGTAATTGGTCTATAATTTTTGGGTTCCGCGGTGCTACCAGACTTGTGGAGCAGGTGGGTTATACCTGTCGTAAGGAACTTGGGTAGCGAACCAGACTCTAAGGCTGCCTGGTACTGAGATGCCAAACGAGCGTGTGACCTTTGTAGCCACTTGATCCAAAAGTTGTGCAGTCCGTCCGGTCCTGGAGATTTCCAGTTCGGCAACGGACGGACTGCACGGGCTACATCTTGGGGGCTGATCGTGATAGCCCCCATTTCTTGTATTGGATCACACGCTCGTTCGACCTCCCGAGTCCATTCACCTTCGGTGTGACTGACAGGCACCGACCAGATGCTGCGCCAGAATGAAGACATAGCGTCATCATCCGGCAGGTGCGTATCAGTCACACCTTGGTTGAGTCGCTCCCAAGCCCGATAAACCCACCTTTCATTACTTTGGAATGTGCGATTCTGGGTGTATCGCTCCACTCTCCGCCTGTACCTACGAATACGGTTTGCCCATGCATACACTTTTTGTTTCAGGAAGTCGATGCGCTCTGTGACATGGGATATATAGTCCCGGGGGCTGACATCAGTCCCCGAAAACGCCCGTCTCACAAAGCGCATCACTCTTGGGCGGCTATTGCCCTCCCTGAAACAAATTAGTTTGCCGATGAGTGCTCTGGCCCCACCAATACGACGCTCGATCCTGCACTGCCAAGCCGGTACGGCTGGTTTCGGTCGTGTAGCTCTGTCATCTGCAAATTTGACATGAGCTACACGACATGCCGCTACAGCCGCGCAGTACATAATCGAATGTGTATCAGTGAGGTCTTTGCAGTCATCAAAATAGTTTAACAACTGCGAATCCAGAACAGCCACCAGCGCCCTATTCTTGTTATGCATGGGCAAACGAGGTAATCGTGGCCTAAGTTCGGGTGGCATGTTGTGATACTCCCGAATAGCACACTCCAAAGCACTCCTCAATTCCTCATTGCACTGGGTACTTACGTTTGTAACCCTGTCACTACTCTCCTCATCAGCGTGGTTGGACTGTGGTAGCACCACAGCCTGCGACGTTGGGGCAGTGACACGGTTACCCATTTCCGTTCGGAGGCGATCAAGTACAGTATCATCCAACATACGATTACGCTGGATGACCCGCACCTGATCCGAAAGTCGTTGGGCCGAAACGTTGACGGCTGGCTCAAGTACCTGAAACAAAGAGAGCATCCGGACACGGTACGCGGTCAGGTTGTTTCCTCCCTCTGTAGCCCCAAAGTAAGCGCGCATGTCATTTTCGTTTATGGATTGTGTCCATCTCATGCGCTGCACACTTCCGCCGGGTGCTGGGACCCTATCAGAGACCGGTAAGCCTCGAGGTCCTAAGCGGTCCGGCGGCCGGCGTCCTCCCCGTCGACGCGCAGGTGGTGGTGTCGTCGGCGGAGAGAAGTACTCGTCGCTCGAGCTCGACGTAACTGCCACAGCCGGTGTCACAGCACTCACGGTGGGGCTGGTTTCCGGCGGCGGCGAGGCGGAGCTGGGCGACGAGGCCGGAGATGGTGGGCGTGCACGTCTTGCAGCGGCAGCTCTCGTCAACATGACGTAGTTTTCATTTTTCTCATAATTTGTAATTCAGTTTATAAATCGGTCATAATTTTGATAATGTTATTGTATTATGTTTTTTTTTTCTTGGTTTCATTGTATATATATATCTGCACTATTTAGATGGTTGAAATTTTATATTTTGTAATAAATTTGGTAGAGAAATCATTTTTATTATTATTATTACTTTGCATCCTCACAATCTGCTACCGAAGCTCTAGAGAAGAGAGATTCTATCAACAAATGCGTCAGCCACAGCGATAGTAAAAATGACAAAAATGTACGTATAGGATTGCCAAGCGCCATCGAAATGTTTCGTGATCAACAATCCCCTTAATTTAGGCACTTCCATCATAGCCATCTTTGATAGAATTACACTTATCAAGAGCTTCTGGCATAACTTTGGTGGATACAAGTCACATATTTTCACGGCTTCGTTATACGTCTTCGCGCAACCTCGGTACATAGCGCATCTTTGGTGGAATACCATCCTTAACTGGTCTATTTAAAGGAGGGTCTGCAATTAAATAAACATCATTGTATTATGTTAAAACGTGTAAAGGGTAAATATACATAAGTCTTCCTCATGGATTTATAAAACTAGATAGTGACGGGCTTGTTTGTTTGTGTTATTTTATGCGCATTTGACTCTTTCAAGCGGGATATTTTCGCAAGATACTGTGTTATAATAACGTGTTTCGATGGATTGTCGAGCGAAGCGTGTCTACTACTAGATAAATGATTAAGTTTAAAAAACATGAGTTAATCAGGGCTTTTTTTTAATTTATACTTGTTCCAGACGCCCTAGAAAAGTGACATTATACCATCAAAAGCCTGACGATAGCGATTGTAAAAAGGCAAAATTGTATGGGACTGACAAGCGATATCAAAAAATCACGTGATCAATCCCTTACATTTTAACATTTTGACTATCGTCTTCGCTGACATCGAATGCAACTTGCCTAACGCCTCAGGATAAAAATAAGCCAATAACACTCAACGATACTGTAGTTTCCTCTCAGTGTAGATTTATTGTAACGGTATCAACACTGCCAGAGATTATCTCCTGCTCACAAAGAATTTGGCCTCTTTATTCATCATATCAGCCGAAAGACGTCTACTGCTGGACATAGGCCTCCCCCCAAGCGTCGCCACATTGATCGGCCCCGTGTGTCTCGCATTCAGCGGATCCTCGCAACCTTCACCAGGTCATAGGTCCACCTGGTGGGAGGCCTTCCAACGCAACGTCTTCCGGTTCGCGGTCGCCACTTCAGAATCTTTCTGCCCCATCGGCCATCTGTTCTGCGAGCAATGTGCCACTTAAGTTTGGCAATTCTTCGGGCTATGTCGATAACCCTGGTTCTCTTGCGGATCTCTACATTTCTGATTCGGTCACGCAAGGAAACTCTGAGCATAACTGTCTCCATTATATCCCTCTTTATTATATTAATTAATTTCGATTTGATTCAACCTTTCGATTATTCATTAACAAAAGATACTTGTAGACTTAAGTATTTTGTGCAAACAGCACTAAATTTTAAATTAAATACCATTTATTTCATTAATCTATTCACAATCATAAATTTTGGCAATTGTTGCCCGTCCAAATTCAAATTCATTGCTCTTTTGTCATTTTAAAATTGAAAGCTAAGTTAGTTTAAATACGTTATTTCAGGTCTCATAAAAGATGTAGACTGAGATTGAATTTATTTTAAGTCGCTATAGCGCAACGGTTAGTGTTGGCAAGAAACACGCACAATTGGTACTAGGTTTGAATCCACTGCTTGATAAACATAGGTTATTTATATTTAGGCCACTGGGAGCTTTATATCCTAGTAGGTCAGTATTTTAAGAAGATCTACACTACAGTTATTTATTTATTATTTATTATATACTTTATTGTACACCACTTAAATAATTACAGAACAAAACATTTATAAAGATAAGTGTACAATGGGCGGCCTTATCGCACAGGGCAATCTCTTAAATCAATAGTAATACAAATTTTTAGTCAAAGCCAAATCATTTATTTCAATTAGGCCATTAAACGGCGCCTTTTAAAGGCAACCAATAAATATTTGATTCTACTGTCCATTCGCGACGGTAGTTTGTTATGGAGAAGGACAGTCCAAAATTCCATATTTATTCTATTCCAAAAAGGTGTTATACAATATTTGCTTAACATTAATTAATTAAATATAGACACACGAGGACGATGCACCTAGAATAACACTATTATACGATGTACAAAGCAAAAACATGTAAATTTATTCATTTGGTAAAATAGGAACATGGTACTCACATACTTACAAATATTGTTGGAAATAGAGAAAACTTGATACAACCACGCTCTTAGGTTGGCTCATATAAATAAGTAGGAAAGAGATAATATAATATTTGGCAAAAAAACCTCAAAATACTATTCATATTTGTGTAAATACAGCAAAAGAGTGGAATTCCCTGCCGGAGTCTGTATTTCCCGATAGCTACAACCTGGGAGTCTATAAGTCAAGAGTGAATAGGTTTTTTCTAGGCAAGCGTGCTTCATCGTCGACCACATCATTGCTTACCATCAGGTGACATAGTGGTCAAGCGCAAGCCTATAACTAATAAAAAAAACTCAAAGTAATCTACGCCCTAATCTAGATTACTACACTACCTCTCTCGAAAATCTCATTTAAATTGGATCTATTTTAAGCTTAGTAAAGTAAATAGTACCCAAAATATTAAAATAGACATAAATATTCATTAGGATTATCGTAGAGCTTTGCTGACACGGTGTACCAATATAACAAAAAGTTCTTTGTAGACACGGAGTACCAACCAAACAAAAAGTAAAATCTCCCTACATCCAAGTTACAAAAAAGACTGTGTGACCTATTGTCGTATTCTGCTAAACAGAGCAACATATTTTTAAGTCTATTTACAATTCACAACACTATACATACCATACCTTCATATCTTTTGATATTGTATCAACTTTTGTAATTCATTTTTATATTTTCTTTCTATTGTTATCATTTGAAAAGCATACTTTTAGTTATCTCTGATTGTTTTAATATCTAAAACTTAAATTATACTGCTAATTTGTAATTCTTGCAATATTTTTCTACTGTGACATTTTCATCTGACATGACATGTGTCTGTCTATTTTATTTACTTAAACCAGAGACGGTAACATAGGTACCATGGACTAGACCTGCTTTAAGCTAGGTGTACATTATTATAAGGGTAGCGTAGACTGACGCCCTTTGTGAACCGTTTTTATTCGTTCTGGTCTTATTTTCTTAATTGAAATTTGAATTTAAAATTTAGACGATATGACACAGAACGATGAAAAAAGGGCGTCAGTTTTTTTTTTTTTTAATCGGGACTGAACGCTGAAAGTCGTTTTACTACTGAGTATTACAAAGTGTATCATCTGATTTGAAAACTCCTGGAAATCTCTAAACTGTAAAACGAAAAAGTATATTTGGCGAGTATTTTACTAGTTTTTTTTTTTAACAAAACGGAATATCGAAACATCGAAATACCGGGTGAAGACACCCTAGAAGGATACAAGGATTTTTTCGGTGATGTTCTTTAGAAAGGCTGCAGTACTTATAAATGCGTGTGTAATTAGATGAATAAACAAAATAAACAAAAGGAGACCTTCTACGAACCATACATAATGAATCGTAGCAGGCGGCGTTCTGTCTTTATCCTCTTGGGAATAAGGCGTGAGTTTATGTAAGTAGTATGTAAAACTTTTACGATCCGTGCTGGACAACTACACAACAGGCACGGATTTGTCTGAGCTTAATGTAAATATATTTTAACGGTACCATTACTAGACAATAGTGATGTTTCCTGGGTAGAAAAATTATAATTCTATTTACTCCGTCAGTGAGATTATCAAATGATATTGGACACGTATTTTTCGCTTTATCAAATAAATAAAAACTGACAAAGATAAAGCGCATCAAAGTTCAGGAGTGGGGGCTTGTGACGTCACTTTTTCAGTATAAAGTGTAGCACACCGTGACGTCACACGATATTTCAACGCACTGTATCGTCGTCATTTCTTGTTTACTGACAAAAGAAAAAATACGTGTACAATATTTTTAGGTTACCTTACTGTCGGACTAAATATATATTTTTGTCAACTACCCTATTGTGGGTGCTTTCGCCCCAAGACTGGAACGTTCGAGGCGTTCAAGCACTTAAATGGCATGGCACTAAATCGCCTGTTGTTAGATTGGTAGCTATTCTTATGGAAGGGATTAAAATAACTATTATATAAGAATTAATAAATATTGGTATAAGAATTAGAAAAAATGTAGGGTTCAAAGATTTTGTTTTCAACTGAAACTACTTTGAAAACGTACATGCAACTAGAATGTATAAAATATAAGTACCTATAGTCAGAATTTTAATTCGATTCCAGATTTGACATTAGCTACTTTCATTTTGTGAAATAATGATACCACATATAATAGTGTAGTGATGAACACAAAAATCGATAAACAATCAGTGTGTGTGCCATCAGTGTGCCAATTGAAGACTAAATTATTGATTTTTATTTAAATAAATACATAATTATTCATAATAATTATTTATTAATTAGTAATCGCTGCTCTATTTTATAAAAAGGTAAAAAAATTTGTTTTTATATTAAATACAAAACTTATACTACAAGAGCCTCGATAGTTTTCAGTATTGGCAACCCGTGCGCGCTCGTGCAGCTATCGCCATTTTGTTTATCGTGTCATTCGGCTTCATTCTCCCAGTGTGACTGCACGAATATCTTATTTCATTGCGAATCGATATTTTGTTGGGTTTTTGTTAAAGTGTTGTTACGTTGTGTTTGTTGTTACGTTTATAGTTTTTTGTGAACTTTGAGTGAATCTATTTGTTTTGGTTTTCCATCAAAATGGATCAATATATCATTGACAATATCACAGACACATTTATAATAAATGTTACAGAAAGTGACAGCGATAGCGATGACGGCAACAATATATAAAATAAATTATTACCATAATACATCTATCGGTTTTATTTAACATGTTCCTTCATGATCACATTTTTTTATTTATTTCACACACAATTATAAAAGAAAAGTCTCAGATCGTTAATTAATCGTCAAAACTAAATTATCGGTTCAGAAATATTTAATTTCCTGATATACTTAGTTTACGAGAGTAAAATTATAAATGAGAAGAATCGATCCGGAAATATTCCATTTCCATATCGAATAATTTTGCAAGGTCACTATTTAGTACTTGTCATAACGTTGCAACACTGAAATTGTCAAATCTGGAATCGAATTAAAATTCCGAGTATAACACTTTATCTTAATCCTAATACACTCGCGAGCAATGAAAAAGTTCCAGTGACATAGCACCAAATTACTCCTAAACGGGAAAGGCTAGCTTAATGGCGCCGTCTGCAATATTGAAGTACATTTAACAGCACATCAGAATATTACCAACTAAAAACGTAAATATTGTATTCAAATTTTTAAATAAATGTTTTGAAAAATTGGGGCCATTTGGCAAATAAAAGCAAATCTCTAAGTAGGGGTTTTATTATGTGTAAACGTAGGTTTTGATAACTCAGTACTTGGTATTTCCTCCATGTGCTCTCAATACAGCTTTTACGCGATTGGGCATGCTGAATACCAGATTCCTCAGTATATGCTGAGGAATGTTCTCCCATTCTTCGATGAGCGCGTAATTCGAGTCACGAAGAGTAATTGGAGGTGGAACTCGTTTTCTCACACGTCTGTCAAGCTCGTCCCAAGCATGCTCAATAGGATTCAAATCGGGGCTCCTTGCTGGCCACTCCATTTTGTGGATTCCTACGTCCTGAAGATACTCATTTACAACTTGAGCAGTGTGGGCCCGTGCATTATCGTGCATGGACACTGCATTGTCGTCCATATTGGCAAAAAAGGACCAGCATGTTCATTGAGAATCTCATTGATGTATTTCACAGCAGTTAGGTTCCCGTTATTGGAACTAACGCTGTTCGACCCTCTGCAGATATACAGCCCACACGTGAACGGTACCTCCACCGTGTGACACTATTTCTTCAAAACATACTTGTGCAAAACTTTCTCCTGGTCGTCGGTATACTCCTTTCCTCCCATCATGATGGTACAGCTTAAATCTTGACTCATCAGATAACATCACTCTGCCCCATTCGTCCTCACCCCATTCTGTATGCTCGCGGGCGTATCGCAATCGGACAACTTTATGATGCCGTTCCAGTTTTGGGCCGTTTGCTGGCCTGTAAGGCTTCAATCCTCTTTCGGCAAGACGTCTCCTGACTGTCCACTAGCTTATTGGCTCCCTTCGAGCTTGCAGAAGTTGTTGTTGAACCGCAACTCCCGTCTGATGTCGATTTCTTAACATGGCTGCCGCAATGAAACGATCTTCTCGGACTGTTGTGCACCTTGGCTTGCCAGTACCTGGTCTTCTCAGGTTTAATCCAGTCTCCCTAAACATTTGGATCACTCGTCGGACAGTAGTATGTGTCACGCCCATTATTCTGGCCGTATTTCTTTGGCTGGTCCCCAATTCCACCATAGTGATGATTCTCGTACAATCCTCGGGTGATAGGGGCATGATTTATGGGTACGAGAGCCGTAAGACTTTACAATTTAAGAATTCTTTCGCAACGGCGAAAACAAGGATGAAATCAAAAGCAAAACAAAAAACGAAACAAATGTATTCCGAAGTTTTCAAACCCCAAAATTTTGTTTTTCTCCTTTTTTTATCCATGGTTCTATGTCTTAGGAGATATTAAGGTGTTTGTTGGAATTTTGTGGGTGGAACTTTTTCATTGCTAGGCAGTTTATATAAAACACAATATTTTTTTCTATCTTTATCCGTTATAGACTTTGAAACCATCCAACCGATTTCATTAGAAAGGCAGAAATGCGTAGATAGTTTCAGACCCAAAAAAAAACAAGCAAACCTTTTTTTTTCAACAAATAAATAAAAAGTTTTTATTTTTTTAGAGTAGTAGCACACCCCGGATATCCATTAGTGTAATATAAAAGTTTTAAAACAAGATGACGAGGTGAAGTAGTTTTTAATAAAATGAGGGCTTAGTGCTAAACTAAGGTAAAACTTAACTTAAAACTTTATAATTTAGGGTAAGCAGGCCTAATTACTGTTAGAGTACCTATTAATTTAATTATTACGAGTACTAGCTTCCGCCAGCGGCTTCACCCGCGTAAAAAGTGTTAAATCATCCCAATGGAACATTTTACCGGGATAAAAATAGCCTATGTGCTATTCAATACTATAATCTATCTCTGTGCCAAATTTCATCTAGATCCGTCCAGCCGTTTGAGCGCTCACAAAATTTTGCCTTTATAGTATTAGTTTGAAATCAAAATGAAAATCAAATAGTTTATTTCAAATAAACCTTAGAGGTACTTTTGCATAGCCAAACAAAAAAAAAAGATAACTAGTTGCAAATTCGCAAGCGTTAGTAGGTCTCAATGGAGAAGTATTTGCAAGGAACTCCATGGACACTCTTTTCCATCAGTTTTAATTACAATTTTTTGGTTACATCATTCTTGTTGAAAGAATACATATATGTGAGAACAGTCAGAAGTCACATATAGAGCAAGTTTGTAAAAGACTTGGAGCTCTTATGCTCTATACAGATTAAGGAACTCTGTCAACCAGTCTGCACTACTAACTGCCTATCATGGATATGTTGCTTCAATCATACGCTATGGGATAATTTTCTGGGGCAACTCTGTAGAAAAAGAGCGTGCCTTTAGAGCTCATAAACGCTGTATTAGGTCGATGTGCAATATACGCCAAACGGATTCATGCAGGCCACACTTTATTAATTTAAATATATTAACTCTCCCTAGTGTATACATATATGAAACTGTTATGTTCATTAAATCAAACCCTATCTTATTTGAGTTTTGTACTAGGACCAGACAGAAAGACATGCTGCGCACAGTTGCCAGTAATACAAAGCTTTTGCACCAAAGCATTTTTTTGTATGGGCCCACGTATCTATAATAATCTGCCGCCGTTTTTCAGAACTATGAGCAATATTAATGGCTTTAAAAAAAACTCCATGAATTATTAATAAGTAAATGTTATAACTCTATTATAGAATTTCTAAATGACAAGACACTGAAATAGCCGGTTTATTACAACAAACCAATGGGTGCATATGCATGAATTTGTAAACTATTACTGACAAACTATGAAGCGACACTATTTAATTGTTTTTACTATTTTATAGCATTACTAATTAATAATTTGACATTGCATATTATACTTATTTAATCTTTATTTGTATTGCATGACAATTTGATGCTTTGTATTTTAAATAGACTGATATTATGAATGTTGTATGCCTCAACGGCGGGACATAGCAGATCTACCTGTAACCAACACATCAACTTATGTACCTACAATCCACAATAAATTATTTGAAACAATGTAACAAGACGTGCACGTAATGCTTCTAGAGTAACAACGAATTAAAAAAAAAGTACAATCACAGGCCGAGGCAGCAAAGTTATGACCAATCCCAACTGATGGCGCCCGTTCACGAACATGTCGCATGGATCGGCACCACTCAGCTCACCCATCATGAAGGGAACCGAATGATCCAACACATGTGCCACCATCAGAGAGAAATTAGAGAGAGCATGGCACACTCAACTGCCAAGGCACACATAAGTCAACGAAACGACACATAGGACAGTGAATGGTAGATTTTCAGGCGGAACATAGTACTCACACATGTGCTGTGCAGTTATATAATACTAAAAGAAATTTAGTTTATACGATACAAATATATTCATACAGTCTTCAGCAGGTCCAACAATACTTCATAACTTTTCTGCCCATCACTTGTTCTTGCACTCTAGTGGCTGCGAAGCAGGACCAGCATTGAGCCAAGCATTTTTATCAGCGATGTAATCCCCCAACTTATAGGGGGGCGCGAACCGGAAGACGTTGCGTTGGATGGCCTCCCACCAGGTGGACCGATGACCTGGTGAAGATTGCGGGGATCCGCTGGATGCGAGACGCACGGGACCGATCAATGTGGCGACGCTTGGGTGAGGCCTATGTCCAGCAGTAGACGTCTATCGGCTGATATGATGATGATGATGATAATCATGAATAGAGGGCGAGCCTTTTGACATTATCAGGGCACGTATCCAGACTCTGTGCTGCTACTAAGTAATGGCAGAGGATCCAGATGGCAAAACCCAATACCACATATCACGAGGGAATCAAATCAAGGTGCTTATTCTCAACCGTTGCGCTTGTTACCATTATTATAGGTTTAATTGACACACACTACAAACTTATTAGTAAATATGATTATTTATTTAATATTTTACTGATATTCAACCCATTGTTTGAAGTTTATATTTATTTTTAATTACTAAGAACCAGTTGTTGTAATTAAATTTTCACACCTTTCGATTCTGTATAGTTTCAGCTATACACACGTATTTTTTTTATTTTGGCGTAGTTGCAGTAGTTTACTAGATTATAAGCTTTAAGGCGCAGATACCCCTCAGTAGCTGATTTTAAAATGAGAATCACGTCTAAACGGCTAGTTGTTATTTTGGAAAAAATATATGTTACATAAGACCATTTTCTAAATTATTTGATCTAAGAAAATTTTGAGTTTAATTCGTATATCATGGTGTAATTAATTTGTAAAGTTATGTCTAAAACGGTCAAAAACACGACAATCGCACTAAAACCGCTGGGCGTATTTTAATGAAATCGACATCATCTCAAAGACAATTCAATTATCTATATTTTGATTTGAGGCTTTTTTAAATTTAAAGTCAAAGAATAATAAGGGAAGTACAAAAAACTACAAAATTTTGGGTGGCGCGGGTGTGAAACGAGCGCGCGGTTTGTTCCGTCAAGGTTGTTGGTGTTAGTCGTCGTCTTAAGAATCAAGTGTCCCACGCAAATTTAGCGGCTAAGCCACAAAAATGACTGGGACGCTTGACTACCCCGTGTGTTCGCCGCGCGAACGGGCATGTTTTACTTAGCAGAATTCGAAACAAAAACTTATGTTTACAGTTCATAATTACACTATGGAATCACATGATTTATTTTTCTTCACCTACCGCACAAATAAGCTTGATTAAGGACAACAATTTCTGGAACGTTTCACCAAGATTTTCAAACAAAATTAAACCATTCTAAGCTTTGATTTTTTCGCGGCGTCTGAAGGCAAACATATAAAATGAATTCGCGCGTTTCCAGAGGTAAAGTAAATAATAACTCGAGGTAAAAACAGTTGAAAAGCAACGATCACAGAGTTTGAAGTCAGTTTTGTAATAAAGAAGCATTTCTATTTATTTCCTTCTGAACAATTGCGAGTAAAAGACTGAAATCCACACCTTTTTGTGTGGGAGATAAAGTTCTTTATTGTATAGCTATCTAGTAATAGAAAGATTGGATTTTTATGTTAGGAAGTTACCATGGAAGATGTCATGAAGAAAGTTAGGAGTACGTATGTGGATGGCTATAAAAGAGTAAGGGAAGACCAAAGACTCGATGGATGGTTTAAGATCTGATCACTTTACACTTTTCTGCATACTGGCAACCTACTGTAGGCCGTCTAGAATTCCGTATCCGTATAGAATTTTCGTCTTACTGGTTATATTTAAATATAATTACGTTCATATTCATAAAACATTTATTTACACCAATTTGTCAAATTAAATTGAGGAGTTATGTCACATCGATTCGATGAATTTCTTACGATTGAGCCTTACCTACAACACTATGCTCCGGCTCTTGCAACATTAAAAAAAATATGGTCATTGGCTTCAGCTGCCAACAGTATAAGAAATTAAAAATCACAATTTAGGTAAGTAAATTTTTTCTCACGGGTTCGTCTCCTATGGCCCTATCTCCTAGAAACCGTGGCTTTCTTCGGATGAAAAGTAGCTTATAACAATCAGCGATTGTGTATTGTCTATCAGTGAAAGAATACTCACTCGGATTAGTACTTCCTTCGGGGAGTTCTAACTTTATTATAGTCACTACGGATCTTTGTGCCTCTGAAGTTGGCTCTGCCAACCATTGCGCAAGAAACAGTTTGTCATTGAGTATACTGCATAGAGTAAGCGAGATAGGACGATGCGACAAACGTAAGCGAGTGAAAGAGACAGTTATACAATGCTATCTTCACCTTACATATTGACACAAAAATAGCTAACGCGCACGGTCTTGCAGCCAATTCAGAGACACAATGTTCCGTTGTGAGTATTATACCCTTTAGAAACGTACTAGCTTCTGCCAGCGGCTTCGCCCGCATTTTATCATCCCATAGCAACATTATACCGGGTTAAACAGAGTCCAGACTATAATCTATCTTTGTGCCAAATTTCATCCAGATACGTTCAGCCATTCTGGCATGATTGAGTAACAAACATACATCCACATACAAATCCATTCAAACTTTCACATTTATAATATTAGTAAGAAGATAATAAAATTTTACCAAGATTAGTTAAGAACTTAAGATACTCTATATAATAGTAATAATAATGCTAACTTCTTTACTTTGGCCTCAAATAATTGTAGAAGTTTTATTTTTATTTTATAGGGTTTTTAGATTTGAATCACTTGTTTACTTATAGGTAATTTATCGTTATTTTATCCAACCTTCCACATCATCATCATCATTTCATGCGAAAAAGGTCCACTGCTGGACATTGGTCTCCCCCAGAGGCCACAACAATTGTTCCTGTGCGTACCGCATCCAGCGGTTTTCCTACAACCTTAACCAATTAATCGGTTCACTTAACCTTCTACAACCTTCTGTAGCCTAAGCTTCCAAATTGACTGAATATTCATTCCCTTTTTAGGGTTCTGTAGTCAACAAGGAACCCTTGTAGTATCGCCATGTCCGTCCGCAGCTTAGCTAAGAGACGTTTAGTACTAGAAAGCTATAATTTGGCATGGATATACATATTAATCACGCCAACAAAGTGGTAAAATAAAAACAAAATTTTATTTTTATTCTATTTATTTTATCATTACACATAACATTGTACCCGTAAATTGGGGTTTGTTTCATTTTTATCGGTTATCCCATGGTGTGGGGTATTGTTGGATAGGCCATTCAAAAATATTATCGGTTTATCGAAACTTTTTTCAATTTAGGCATCCGTTCGCGTATAATTAAGCTTTAAATGGCAAATTTTTGTTAGAGTCAAGTGCTCCCCCTGCCAGCTAAAAGGATGCTAAAAATTCACGGCAGTAGTATACATACCGAAATTTAAAGGAAAACTATCACAGCTAAGTATACCTTACAAGTTTACGAGTAATAGTCGCCCAACTTATAAAATGTAATTGGAAAAGTAAATAAATTGTATATTGTTGTATGGGGACAACAGTTTTCGACCAAAGTTAATTTAGTCCCTTCGTTAGAGCAATTCGGTGCTTTCATTGTTTATGAACGTTAGTAATGTTCCCTATTTATTTTGGTGAATGTAGCTGTTTATACGGAACCTGTGCGCGAGTCAGACTCGCGCTTGGTCGATTTTTTTTTCACTTTTCTCCCCGTAGCTATTCCTGCGACGTCGTATTCTGTAGGATAATAATCATAAATAACGGTCGTTTTTATTTGAAAGTAGTTAGTATTTTTTTTATTGTTTAAATTTTTTCACTTTTTATTTGTACCTAATAGGCAAGTTCTTTAGTAAGGAACCTATAATACCAGAATAGATTACCCGAATATCATGAAACTTGAAAATAAACGGTGAAATGAGGGTGTACCAAGGTGAACTGTATACATCTGCGTACCCCTTTAGAGAGTACTGTCATGATGTTATGTTATGAAATGGTATAAACAATAAACAGATATGCGTTTGCAGCAATCCCGAGAGATATGCCGTCATTTATTGAAGAGTTATATTGTATATCTCCAAAGTTCTACATCAGATCTTCACCAAATTAAAATGAAAACAATTTGGAAACATACTTTTTCAAACAAATTTTTTTTTTTCCAAAATCGTTCCACAATTGACGGAGATATCGGCGAATATAAAATGGATTTCAACAGTAGTAGTGGGGTATCGTTGGATAGGCGATTCAAAAATATTATCGGTTTATCGAAACTTTTTTCAATTCAGGCATCCGTTCGCGTAAAATTAAGCTTTAAATGGCAATTTTTTGTTAGAGTCAAGTGCTCCAAAAGTCTCCAAAGGTGTCCAGAGGATGCTAAAAATTCACGGCTGTAGTATACATACCGAAATTTAAAGGAAAACTATCACAGCTAAGTATACCTTACAAGTTTACGAGTAATAGTCACCCAACTTATAAAATGTACTTGGAAAAGTAAAAAAAATGTATATTGATATATTTTCGACCAAACAACAGTTTTCGACCAAAGTTAATTTAGTTCCTTCGTTAGAGCAATTCGGTGCTTTAATTGTTTATGAACGTTAGTAATGTTCCCTATTTATTTTGGTGAATGTAGCTGTTTATACGGAACCTGTGCGTGAGTCAGAATCGCACTTGGTCGATTTTTGTTTTCACTTTTCTCCCCGTAGCTATTCCTGCGACGTCGTATTCTGTGGGATATTACTCATAAATAACGGCATGTCTTCTCTATAAGCTCGAGTTCGTACATTTTCTACCTCTTCGTAGCTGCGGGGAGAGATAACACTAATTACGTGTCTGTCTTCAGCCTTATTTGTATGTACACCTACTTGTATGCAATACATACATCTAGTTTTGTAGTCCTACATCAAATTGGTTTCATGTGGTTAGTTAATTAATTGAAACGGAGACACCTATCATTACAGCAGCGTAATTACTTAAGGTTGCACTAGTCGATCATTCTTCCATACAAACATAGGCTGGCGATTACTCCACTGTTTGAAGATGAACGATCAAAATAAAAAATGGTATCAATTTGTCTTATCATTATCTAGCCCTGTATGAAAACAAAAAAGTAAGAAAATAAAATAAGTTATGAGCGTCGAATGTTCCATATTTTATGACTAATTTAACGCATCTTTGGGTGGAAATAAATACCACAAGAAGAAGGAAAAACAAAACAGCCACCATACAGGAATAGATTAGTACTTCATCAATGCAAATCTTTTTATTTTAAAAATATACATTTAGTCGTTTTTTCATGATATCCATACTCCCAAAGGTCTATTTATAAAATTTCGCGCGCTCGTTTTCGTCCTAAATCATTATCCATTTCGCTACAAATTTGTCAAAGTGCTAATTCGTACGCGAACTAGCTTCTTACTGCTCACCACAGCATCTCTTTCGCACGTGTTGTCGGATAAGATAGCATGCATTTTAACCCCGCGCACAAAATAGTTCGTTCCGTCGACTAGGGCAACCTTAACATATAAATATGTACGATGCATTTAGGGCGCTTAGGCATTGCAATCGATCCGTGTTCGTGAAATTTCGGTTTCGAAGTAGCCGTAGTACTTCTTGTAGGGAAGCTTACGCACTACATCTGAACTCTTTCCGTCATAATCTATCATAATTCAGAATATTTTACAACGCCGTGGTGCCTCTCAAGCCAGTCCTCAAAGACGAGCCTCATCGCCGCAATTGTAGCATGTCCAGCACTGGGTTAGAAATGGAAAGGAAAGGGTTTTACTTTTAGCTTTAAGAGATGAATAAATAAATTTAAGACTTCATTTTCGTTTTTACCAAAAAAGATCTTGCTTTTAGACCCAGCTGTTTAGTTTGTCCATCGTCTGTATAATTTAAAATTTTATTAGTAGGACGGGAAGGTATATTCAACACCGTTTTAAATTAATTTTTAACCTTTACAAGGACGTACAGAACTTTTTGATCCGAAAAATTAAAAGCCTTGCACGTCAGCTAAGCTCCGAGCATGACCAGTATTTAATATTCCATCTCTATTGAACCTTGGATCCGTCGAAGGTCACACAATTAATTAGGGATCAATAATTCATCGCAATATGTCAGCCTGCCTTACAGTGGACGTGCCAAGAATTACCTACACCTACTCAGAAAGGTACCCACACCTATTCACATTACAACTAGGTACCTGGTAGGTACTGGAGGTCCCGTGCGTCTCGCATCCAGCGGACGCCTGCCAACCTCACCAGGTCATCTGTCCACCTGGTTGGCCTTCCAACGCAACATCTTCCGGTTCGCGGTCGCCACTCCAGAACTTTTCGGCCCCATCGACCATCCGTAATAATGATATCCATAATTATAATCATTAACTTCAAAACATTTCATTTACACATACTTGGCAAAGTTGTATTTGTGAGTTCGAGGACTTTAATTTATACCACACCGAAAGCCCTACTGACATATATAAAGCTTTCCTGATTCTCTTAACTAGATTCTCGTTCTTCCGCAACCCATAATAATCCCCGCTTCCGAATCCAAATAACACGTCAACGGAATTTCCGCTTCCCTCCACATTCCCCAATGAATCCAGCAAATACTGCCGCCGGGAATAGCTGACATCCGCACGAAATTAATGTAACAAACCGAAAAACAAAACAAAAACACCTATTGGGGTGCTTTCACACCAATAATCAAGTAGCGAGGCTGCCTAAGGATGCGTAGCGAAGCTGTGAAAATAAAAGTGACTGTTTTTCTTCTTTTTATTTTCGTATCCAATCAAATTAAGTCTCAAACTGTTGAAATTTGGTTCGAACAGTGTGTGGCTTATACTGACAGGGACAGCTCTGTGATTCGCCAGGTCCAGATCCTGAAAGGTGCAGGCTGCAGGAAGGGCAGCCAATGATGTGGGGCATAACCTGCGAAGGAGCCCTACACTGCCACTGTGTTTGAGATGGGTCAATAATACTTAATTTTCCTCTGTAGCATGCAAACCCAGCTTTTTGTATGCAAACATAGTTCTGCTTGCTCTTGTCCATCAGAGCGTTGCCAAGTCAGGCTACGAAAATAAAGTGATTCCATTGGTGAATAGGTCATTACATATAAATGTAACGTCGTATTTTTTTAAATATAATATATTTATTTAATCTAAGTGTGTACCATTGCTATCTATGCACTTTTGCCATATCATAGGTAGTTCATTGATCTCTTTACTTAAAAACCATTCGGACGGGAATCAATAAAATCTTTGAAGGAGCTTTGGACTGCCCCATTGGAGTTGAATTTTTTCCCTTGCAAGAAGTGATCCAAATTTCGAAAAAAATGGTAATCTATTGGAGAAAGGTCCGGGGAGTACGGTGGATATCTTAGACATTACAATTGAAGCTCCTCTAATTTGGTAGGCGTCTGTTGGGCAGTGTGTGGTCTAGCTTTTTCCTGAAGCAGCAGTGGCCTAGAGCGATTGACATGCTTCGGCTGTTTATTACAATAGACATCCGCCGTTATCGTCTGGCTAGATTAAAGAAAGCTGTAGTGAATGACACCTGCACTAGTCCACCAAACGCTCACAAGTAATTTCTTTTGAGTCAATTTTCGCTTGGGGCAGGATTTGGCTGGTTCGCCAGGGTTCAGCCATTGCGATCAGCGTTTCCGATTATTGTAAAGGATCCAATTTTCATCACAGGTAATGATTCGATTAAAAATACCTTCATTATTGTGCCGGTTGAGTAATGTAACACAGCAGTCGACGCGCGTTTGTCGGTTTGCTGCACTCAATTCATGAGGTACCCACCTTTCAAGCTTTTTCACCTTTCCAATTTGCTTCAAGTGGATTAAAACAGTTTTATCACTAACACCGCAGCCTGCAGCTAACTTGGACGTGGTTTGCGATGGATCCGCTTCCACAAAAGCCTTCAATTCTTCATTATCTACTTTCGTCTCCGGCCGTCCACGGCGCTTGTTCTGCAGGTCTAAATTTCCAGAACGAAAACGTTGGAACCAAAAACGCACTGTGTTTTCTTTTACGACACCGTCGCCATACACATCATTACTCCTTCGAGCCGTTTCTGCAGCACTGGTGCCACGATGAAACTCGTACTCGTAAGTAACGCGATATTTCAAGATTTCCATTTTGTAAAATGACTGGCGCAAAGAAAAACCAAAAGAGGAAAATAAATGAATTACGTATTATGTATAAATTTAAAATTGGAATTCCAAACCAAAGAGGAGATAGTTGAGATCAAAGTGGCCAGTACGACAAAACGCCAATTTCGTAGATATGGACCTAATAAAAGTCGAGCAGTCCATCTCAGAGCTATAATTAGATTGACTCCATGTACAACATAAATCTACCGACATAAAACCGGAAAAATTTCCTAATGAATTTTTGAGAGAATTCCTTCAATAAAGAATACACTAGATATAGGATCCCATACAAAACTTATCTTTTAAACTGACGCCAATTGTGTTTAGGTAATTCTAAGAATTCTACTTAAAATAAATATACTTTAATGCAAATTCAACCTTAAATGTAATGTTTAAAGTTGCATTCGCAAAACTATGTACAAAAAAGCTATGTGCTTCGACAAGGAATGAGTGGAGTCGAAACGTTCAATTATTTTTTTGTACCATCGATATACTAGATTAAGAATCAGGAACGAAAATAAGTCGCTCAAATGGCCACACACACTTATCTACCTATCTTTCTATATTATAAAAATCAATTGCTGTTCGTTGGTCTCGATAAAACTCAAAAACGGCTGGTACGATTTGAATATTTTTTTTTTGTTTTATTCGCTCAAATAAAGAGAGAGTTTAAAAAATATATATATACGTAGGCGGGTAGGTAGGTAGGATAGTTAGGTAAGGTAGGAAGGTACGTAGGGTAGGATTTGCTTGAAAACTTGAAAATTAAAAGTCAGACTGGACCACATCATCGCTTAAGGTAGTGGTCAAACGCGTGACTAAAGATTATAAAAAAAGGTTACATGTAGGTACAAAAATATTTATTATAAAATAAAACTTAAAATTTCAGCAATAAGGTTAAAAACACTATGTAGGAAATTTCGGGGTTACTTTATTTCGTTTTCTATGGATCATTAGGAAAGCTAAAAAAAAAAAGCTTTACAAACTACTCCATGCATTCTCTGTTCCAGAACAGTCGATGTTTGTTACAATAGTTGGCGCGTTCGCTTTTTCGACGCAAACGTTGGTCAAATCATTTTATTTGGTAATTGATTCATATTTACTATTTAATACGGTTTTTACTTTATGAAAATCACATAATGATATAAAATTGCCGAAAAAAAGATATTTCTTACAAAAACTAGGTGTTACGGTGATTATTTGCACAGTTTTTGAACGCACATTTGGCATTTTTAACGTATTAATGTTGGCTATGATTGGACCATACTAATTTGAAATAGTGCCACAACCGTATTTGTGGCCATATTTTTCCGCCCGCTTTTGAAGCGCTGACTGGGAATCTAGTGTATTCTTCATCGAAGGAGAACAACGTTCGATGATTGACGTTACAATACTGCGCCAGCTCGACATACTGACTATAAATATACGCTTTTGACACCAAACTGTGAACATTTGAAACTAACTGTAACACTGCGTGTGACGTGAGCATTCAAACGTAACACCGATTCAATTGTTATGATAATTTCGGACGAGACACTGACAATGGACCGCTTTCCAATGCTCTGCTGCCCTCACTGCTTGTACAGTTCGATTTGAACCTAAAGGGGGCTGTAAAGTGAGCTTTTCGCTGAATAGGCCCCTTCGTTGTAGCATGAATTTGCTAGTGCGCAGCGAAACGACACTCCGCGTTTCGCTGCGCACTAGCAAATTCATGCTACAACGAAGGGGCCTATTCAATAAATATACTTTAATGCAAATTCAACCTTAAATGTAATGTTTAAAGTTGCATTCGCAAAACTATGTACAAAAAAGCTATGTGCTTCGACAAGGAATGAGTGGAGTCGAAACGTTCAATTATTTTTTTGTACCATCGATATACTAGATTAAGAATCAGGAACGAAAATAAGTCGCTCAAATGGCCACACACACTTATCTACCTATCTTTCTATATTATAAAAATCAATTGCTGTTCGTTGGTCTCGATAAAACTCAAAAACGGCTGGTACGATTTGAATATTTTTTTTTTGTTTTATTCGCTCAAATAAAGAGAGAGTTTAAAAAATATATATATACGTAGGCGGGTAGGTAGGTAGGATAGTTAGGTAAGGTAGGAAGGTACGTAGGGAGTGCGAGCGGAGTGTTCCGAGTGTACTTAATCTACTTATAGTAGTGTGTGCGAAAACCCTTGATGTTACAAGTTGTAAGCTCGCATTTGGCCACTATCTCACCTGATGGTAAGAAAGAAAAAACCGGCCAAGTGCGAGTCGGACTCGCGCACCGTGGGTTCCGTACAAACCTCAGCTTAAAGGTATTATAGACCAGAGTATTTGATATGAATTTCAATTTAATACCTCTACGCGTTCATGAGGACAGGGGGAGTAAGTTTAAAATTATTAAAAAAAAATATTATATGATGTAACTAAAAATTTAATTTGTGCTATAAGACGTTGCTTCGTACCAAATTTGAAGATTCTGAGTTCACGGGAAGTACCCTGTAGGTTTTGATTCCATTGCGGGTGTCGAAAAATTGCGGAAATTTGCGTTGTATATTTTGATTGTGTTGGCTTAGAAGTTTTTCACAGCTTTAAGGTATAGCAAACATAAGTATTTGGTATAAACTTCAGCTTGATACCTCCACGCGTTCCTGAGGAAAAGGCTCTTGACAGACAGATGGTCGGAACGACAACAAAGTGATCCTAAAAGGGATCCGTTTTTTTTTCCTTTCGAGGTACGGAACCCTAAAATATTTATTTGTGACCCGCAGAGGAGACATGAGATAAGCCAAACACAAGCAATACCAAAAATAAAAATAAATGACCTCGTGCGAGAGCAAAAAGGCTCCTATCTCAACATGTGCAAGGGATCACTCTTGCCTAGAAGTAACCGATAGTTGCTTGAATCTGGATATCACGTGAACGATTTTGATGAGGAACAACCTTTTAAATCAAACGACAATAACCACAACCATAACTATTCAGTTCCGTAGTGCCGCTCATCCGGTATTTCGCTCCGCGTATCACCGGAACCGCTCTAAATCACGTGAAGTATTTCTGCGATTCATTTGACACGATTTACGTTTGGCTACGTTTGCCAAAGGGTTATGTGACACATTTTTCGTTCCGATAGTGATCGGGCTGGCGTTTGGAACGCTGTAAATGGGATGGATGAGTATTTGATGTGGTAGCGAGTCGTGGTGAAAATTAATAGGTAGAGTGCGCGCAAGATAAGTCTGCGCGCGACGGGTGGCGTGCTTAATGTTGCTAACATAACTGATCTTTTTTCCTTCATTTAATCAATAGTCCTTTTTCATTACTCGAAACTTAAAGTTATTTAAGTTAAGCATAATTAATTAATAGCTTTTTCTACTTGCATAGAATATGATGAAAACAGCTTCATGAAATTATTGTAAATCTTTTATTGAATGCTTAGTAGTACCTACTGTTAAATTTGGTCTAACAATGGACCTGTAGTGGCTAATACCGTCCATTTCAATTTCAATTCATTTTAAATTTCTTCTTCAACATTTTTTAAGAAGCTGCTGCCACATAACCCTCTTGAGTTATTTGGGTGACGGTGCGTTCAGAAACAATCATGCATTATATTACATGATGCCGGTTCTGTTCCGCTGGTATATTTATGTACCACCCAAAAACCAATACTGTCAGGCACCGGTAGTACGAAAATTTAGGGAAATTTTTGTATAATGGTATCCCTAAAAGTTACCTGTCAAATAAGTAACGTGGGCTCTATATTTGTAAAACGGTACCGTAGGCTCGTTGTTGTATTGTTTACTTCAAGAAAACATCCCTACCAGCACTTTAAATTACTTTTGGCATAATGATGGCGATTATTTATTTCGGAAACTAATAAAAACACGGAACACATCACACTCTCTTGACACCTGTCATAAATGACAAACGATTAGTTCCGATTTTAACAGCGCGCAGACTTATCTTGCGCGCACTCTAGGTATAGATGTATATTTTCTGGAAAACTTTCGCTTGTTTTAGAAACAAGCGAATGTTTTTCAGAAAGTTTTCGGCTCACAAAAAATGTTTGTTTGAAATTATTTTCAGTTATTTTTGGAAATATGTAGAACAGGGTGTAAAATCCCGTAACCTCTATTAAAAAGCTAGATCCTCCGACCGGAAGGGTGTTGTATCCGGTCCGGGCAACTGCCCGACGGTTGTTGTCGGACTGTTGTATCATCATCAGCCTTATAATGTTCCCACTGCTGGGACACATGCATCCTCTCTGTGAGACAGGTAATGGGCCTTAATCCACCACGCGGGCCCAGTGGTGGATGTCACATGTCTTCGATTTTTTGGTTCTAGGACATGCCGTTTTCCTTTTGTTTTCCTTCATGGTGAAGAAATAATTTACAAAGGAAAGCGCCTGCCTGGGTTCGAACTCACGATCTACGACACGTACGTCGGGGCCGTTACCACTGGGCTGTTGTATATTGTGTTCAAATCACGCCGAAATCTCTGCTTGCGCGATGCAGAGTTTTTGTGGGACCTGAGCTGCCGTCATTAGTTCGAACGTGGCGGCTTGGATTCCGCTACAGTTTCTTAGTTCCTATACTTCTTTACCCTGACATTGTATTTTCATTAAACACATTTTTCTACTGTTTTCATTATGGCAAACTGGCAGTGTTTTTAAGCAACTATATTCAGGGCAATAGGTGTATATTCTTGCTAAAAGAATACCGAGAATATATCTGAAAAGTTGCATATTATAGAGATGGCCCTTTGGCCAGGAGTCAATTCCAGTTTTCCAAAATGGACACTGAACGTGCAGGACCGTTGATTTAATCAGGTGCGGCTTGAAACAAAATGACGTAAATAGGCAATCCGACGAGGAAGAACGTGGCAGCTTAGATGCCGCTACAGTATCATAGTTTCTATACTTCTGTACCCTGACATTGTATTTAATTAAATATATTTTCTACTGTTTTCATTATGGAGGGGAAACTGGCAGTGTTTTTAAGCAACTATATTCAGGGCAATAGGTGTATATTCTTGCTAAAAGAATACCGAGAATATATCTGAAAAGTTGCATATTATAGAGATGGCCCTTTGGCCAAGAGTCAATTCCAGTTTTCCAAAATGGACACTGAACGTGCAGGACCGTTGATTTAATCAGGTGCGGCTTGAAACAAAATGACGTAAATAGGCAATCCGACGAGGAAGAACGTGGCGGCTTGGATTCCGCTACAGTTTCTTAGTTCCTATACTTCTTTACCCTGACATTGTATTTTCATTAAACACATTTTTCTACTGTTTTCATTATGGCAAACTGGCAGTGTTTTTAAGCAACTATATTCAGGGCGATAGGTCTATATTCTTGCTAAAAGAATACCGAGAATATATCTGAAAAGTTGCAGATAGGGATGGCTCTTTGGCCAGGAGTCATTTTCAGATTTCCAAAATGGACACTGAACGTGCAGAACCGATGATTTGATCAGGTGAGGCTTGACACAAAATAACGTAAATAGGCAATCTGACGAAGAAGGTTTTTCCTAAATCGGACGGCTTTTGAAACCTTCGATTTTAATACTGTTCAAACCAATCTACTAATTCAATAATAAATCTATACTAATAATATTATAAAGAGGAATGATTTATCTGTATATCTAGTTTTATGGGCTACAACTTATTTAAAAAGAATTTAGTTAACGGGAACGAAGACACGGGGAACCGGTAGTAATTCATAATTCAGGTCATGGGTTCCATAACAAGCAAAATTCCGAATGGATGGTAGAATCAATTATTATTACTTATAAATTTAAATTTATGACATTCAAAAGAGCCGCATGGCCTAATTGAAATAAAGAAATTTTACCTTAACTTTAAATATTGCCAATGTGACTTTTTCAATTCATAATATATTATTCCTAAGTTTATCTTCGACATCGCTGACAACGGTGTAGGAATCGAGGAATCCTGGACTTATACCTATAAATAAAAGTTTGAAATCGCCGTCCCGCATTGAGCAACTGTGGTGTACTTGCTCGTGCGGCGTGCTTTGTATGAGAAGAGGCCTTTGCCTTGCAGTGGGATCATAAATCTATGAGTGGGACATTTACCTGGCTGATATTATATATATATTTATGCATTGACTTAATAATAACAGATACGATTGGAATTTTTGTGCATAAACGGCTTTTTTTTGGCTTTTGCGTTCGTTCTCACCTCAATGTCTTTATTGACACTATTTATTTTATTTGTCAACCTTTATTTGTTATTTTCCACACATTAAGTCCGCCTTCAAACACAATATATTTTATTCAATGAATTTTAAAAGTGAATTTGTATACTTAATGGCGTCGATTCGGCTGGCGACATTTTTTTACGCAAGAGCAAAAAAGCGATAAATTTGCGATTTGTATACCTTTCACGCTCCAGTCTGTATTGTATGCCGATACAAACGAGCTCTGTTTAAAAATACGATCCGAAATTCACTAACTTTGCGCTTTTGTAGCTTTTGTATTATACCTAAGTAAGTAGATATAACTTTTGAGGACTTCATTATGAGACGTTTATCATTGAATTTGTGCATCTTAGGTGACTTTCTCACCTGCTCGGTGAGTTTTCGCTACGTTTTCGTTTCTCTAAAGATTTTTTACCGAGAGCCACTTTTTTTATTCTTTTTCTTTTACTTTTATACTACATGTATATGTCAGTCCGGTTAGTCTTATTATTATTCACTAGTTCTATATCACTAGTTTAACACAAGATGATAACAGTTTAAACAAAAGACAAGCTCCTTCACTGATAGGGTTTGAGAGTATAGAATTCATGATTCCGACCTGCAATTTGTCCAGATCTAATTTTTCTAATAATTCCTCTCTCTCTGCATGAAATTGAAGACATTACATCAATAAATGGTAAACATCATCTATTACTCCACAATAATCACACTTAGGGGAAGAAATCTTTCCCATTAAAAATTATTTGATGGAATATGTCCGGTTCTGATTCTGTGCGCTATAATAATTATTTGATGGAATATGTCCGGTTCTGATTCTGTGCGCTATAATAATTAGTTGCCTACTTAACCGACTATATGTATACCAATGTATACGAGGAGGCTGACATTGGATAGTTATATACCATATGCCCTTTTGCAATGATCTCTGATTGAAATATTCCTTTCACAAATCATAATACTGTCCATTGTATTTCGTTAATATTTCTGAATAATATAGTTTCTCATAAATTTCTTGTCCTTCTGTTCTTCCATTTTTCGCCAATATATCCGCCTCCTCAGATCCACTCCTTTCTCCGCTAATTCCTCTATTTTAGAGAGTAACTCGTATACTCGTACTACGGTAGAGGTAGAGGCGCATAGAGCTGTATGATATAGGGCACTCTTACTGTCTGAACATATAACAGCTTTGTTGTCATTAATTGTTTTGATATATGATAGTGCTTCTGAGATCGCAATAAGCTCCAACGACATAATACACACATTTCCAATTACTTTAAAACATCCAATAGCGTTCTTGCGAGTGAACAAAATATCCCCTAACTTTCTTGCTCAAAGATCCATCTATATAAATTGCTACCCAACAAAAGCTCTCACCTAATAACATGCAGTCGGTAAAAAGTCTGCGCAGATTCGGTACAGAAATGAAAACGCACCGAGCCGGTGTGAAAGGCGCCTTAAAAAATATTTTAATAATAATAAGTGAGCGATGACGCTCTCGGGTCTCTGACTAAACGCGTGAAGTTTTCCACTTTTGGATGGATCCGTTTTCTACAAACATGTTAGTGGCTTTTAAGTTATTTTGTTACTTTTGGTGCCTAAGTCTCAAACACAAAATTTCTTTTAATTTTTATAATGCTAAATAACTTACGAACTTGAACTGAGTTAAAATTGGTTGTCTTTCCTGTCTATTAAAGCCAATCTCTATGCCAAAGAACCTGAGAATAAAACCTGTACAAAGAGCGCATAAGGCGAGTAAAATTTAATAGCAATAAGGTAGCGTCTTATCTCTCCTAGTGAAGTGCAAGATTAAAGCTGTCATTGCATTCTAACGGTACCTATATAAATTACTAGAGGACGCCTCGCGGTTTCACCCGCGTAGTTCCCGTTCCCGTGGGAATAAAGGGATAAAAAGTAGCCTATGTCACTCGGGGATAGAGTAGCTTCCCAACGGTGAAAGCATTTTTGAAATCGGTCCAGTAGTTTTGGAGCCTATTCGGTACAAACAAACAAACAAAAAAATCTTTCCTCTTTATAATATTCGTATAGAAGATAAGTTTCCTTTAAAAAAAGGGGACGAGAACTCATTGAGCATTACAAAAAAATCCTCCTCATAGCAGGGAAGAGTGCCCAAGGAGCCGGCAGGAGCCAGATTCTTTGGCAGCTAAAAAGGCCAATCCTCTGATCTCGTGAATAATTGACTAACAGTTTGCTGCTGTCCCGAAAGTTTGATGAACACTTGTTTTTTTTTTAGTTCATTTATTTATTAGCCTATGTATATTTAGTTATTTATTAAGTTTCTTATTGATAAATCCAGCAAATGCTGAGTTGGTAACCCTATGTCACAGATTACCTCCCAATAGATACCACATGCCTACTGTTTTGTTTGATTCCAAGTTCACCAAATTTGGCGGAAGGTACTGGTTGCGCGGGGAGTGACAAGTGCGCCGTGATTAGCTATTCAAGGTCACGGTACATGTCGTAGTGACGGGACATGCGCATTAAATGTCGATAAAAATATCGATATTTATCATTTATGTAAAATTTCTTAGCAGACGATTTTATAATTACTTTAATAACGATAAAGAAAAAACATCTATCGAGAAAAGATTTTGATTTTGGCCAAAAGTGATTTAATGTAATTGTAATCCTATGTAAACAGGGCCACTCTGAGCTCTGGTTATGAGTAGAGCACAATTAGTTCAAAGTAAAATTAAACTAATTTGTTAATTTTTAATTAATCAATTTTAACAAAATTATTTTATTCTCCTATTTACCTAATTAAACATCGATCATCGATACTTTTCGATAAGCGAAGAACGTATTTTCTCAACATTTTTACTTCAGTGGAAAAAAGATAGCAATATAATAATTCCATAAGAGTGAAAGAGACTTTCACAAAAGACATCAACGAGCGCTACTGTAAAGTGTGCAATTTTGATTTGTTAACCATAATAACTTGAACTTTCTTAGATTGGTCAATATTTATTACTTTGCCTACTGGTGGAATGTTATCCCATTTTTTTTTAACTTGAAGGGCTGGTTGATTTTCCACACCATTTTACTGCACATTTCGTCTTTTTTTTTTAAGGCAAACCGTTGATAACTATTTTTTAAACAATTAAAACTAGAAATCGCTTGCGTCCCTACAGCTCTAATGTCTGGTCGACACTAAAGAGATCATACCGTGCGCTCAGTTATATCAGCCTAAATAGGCTGATGTGTGGTGCGCGTAAGTTTTCTTCTATGCGGAATCTATTGGGAGGTAATATGTGCCCTATGTATATACCCTGGTTTGGGCACGTTCAGCTCAATTTGTCTTTGTACTTCATTTCTGTACTGTCTTTTACTAGTGTAAAAAGCTTTTTTTCGATGTTTGTTGCTGTTATACATTTATTCTATTCTAAATACATCAATTTATTTTCAGGACGATGTACGCAAGCAAGCCGGGGAGTCCTGGCACTCTGAACGGAGTCAATGGCAGCGTGCACGGAGAGGCAAGACAGGCACAGTCCAAGAAGACCATAATCAGGATGCTGGGTGAGAACTCCTAAACTACCTATTATTTTGATTGAAACTGACACCTACATTCCAGAAAAGCTATTGAATGGAGGAGCTCGTTGCTAAATAATAACTGCCGCAAGGGTCGATCTTCAAGGTCAAGCAATGCTTACTGTAGTCAATCCGCGGATAAGTAACCATCTTGACACAGCGAGATTCCTCTGTGCCTCGGACGTTGAGCCGTTGGTCCCGGCTGTCATTTGAAGATCTTTGACAGTCGTTACGGGTAGTCAGAAGTCTGAAGTCTGACACCAGTCTTGCCAAGGAGTATCGTGTTAGTCGTGGAGGTCAAATACGTAGTCGCTCCATGTGTAATACTGATATCTAGCTGAATCCGGTCAGACAGGAAGACCTTATAGATGGCGATTCGATTTGTATCACACCGATATGCGATTTTAACACGCTTTTATTAGCTTGGATTCTATGAATTTATGTATCTATGTAACGGAATCTTTGAACGTTATTTTCACCCCCATCAAAACTTTGCACACTTATCAAGGACCGATGACAGTGCAATAAATTAGTTAGTTTGTCCCATTACCCTTACCAGGATCTTTAATATTAGCGATTGAAATAAAAGTAAAAAATAAATAATAGTTTCAAAAAAAAACTAAAAAACACGCTTTAATAGAAAACTAAACTAAAAAGTAGAAAATAATTTTCAATACATTTAAATTCAGAATAGTGTGAAAAAATACAAAAGAAAATATTTTATTATGAAAAAGCGTGGGGTGCTTTTTAAGATTTAAAAAATACTCTACTTTTACCAATATAATTCAAAAACATAGTATAAAAATTAACATCAAACACCCCACGCTTATTTATAATATATTTTTTCGGTAGTTTTTTTCACACTATTCTGAATTTTAATGTATTGAAAATTATTGTCCACTGTTTAGTTTGGTTTTTTACTAAAGGAAATTGCTAGTACGTTCACATGTTTTGGTTTAGGACGAATGCTACAAATACTTAAGCAATTATGATGGTACAAAATGTTGAAATTTTTAATTTTGAAATTATTATTAATGAGTATTTTGGAACATTAGTTAAGTGCAGCATTTACTTACTTTAATTATTCTAGATGCAGTCGAGGTCATAACCTAAACTATAGGTCTAACTCTCCTTTTTACACGTAGGTAAAAACTTGTAAATAAGTACACAACCCTAAAAGTATTTCCGTGAGAAAATAATGATACCAATACATCTTCCTGTTATCGCCGTCCCCATGGTAACACTATAAGTACAATATTTAACTTCCTCTCCGATGAACCGAAGTTTTTTTTCAACCCAAACACAGATACAAATCTCTAACATGACCTTATATACATTTAAACACACAAAGAACGCGTGTTTCGTCATTGTCACGGTGACAAAGCGAGGGTCGCGTCCCGTCAATCTAGTGAGGCAGTTTTCAAGATTTTGAGTAGTTATGCAACCGAACTCTTTAGAGAACTTACTATGGACCTTGCTCAGTTTGTAGCGATGGTGAACCAACACTTAAAAGAGAGATCTTTTTTCCTAGCTAAAAAAAATAACTGACTTCAAAGTCGGTGTCGCAAAACGTTAAAAATATGAGGTTCGAAAGACACCGACATCCGAAACGAAAGTTATTTTGCAGTTTTTAGTGTTTTTTTTAACTCTGGTCATAATTTTATAAAAAAGTTTTTAAAATATTAGATTAGATCACGCTTGCAGCTATGCAATTTAAGCTTAAAAAGTCCAGCTTTTATACCTAGAACCTTTTACGGGTAAACTCTTAGGCCTTGTTTTTTGATCCGTAGTTAACTAATGGTTAAATATATTAATCAATGCTTTAAATTTTTTGTAAAGTCCGCTTTTTAATCAATTGTTGGTCAAATAAGTTGGAGAGTTTATTATTTGACCATTGTGTGTGTGTGTGTGTGTGCGAGACCGACTGGCACTTGGCCGGTTTTATTTGGTTTACCAACAATTGCATACACTGGTATAAGCAAAATAAACAGAAGCAAAAAATCTGAATAATACAATATATACAAGAAAATATAAATAAAAGACTACACTATCCAGGTTGCACTAAATTATACTAAATAAATAAAATAAAACAAATTAAACTGAAAAAAACTACGTATTACGAAAACAGGTAACATGTTTGCCACACCCGGTGAGATATTGCCGGGCTAGGAAACTCCATGTTAGGGAAGATACTTATAAAAACTGGCTTTCATTTTGTCTAAACTTTCAAAATGGCGGTCGATCACTGCAACCGTTCACAATCCTGCAAAACGTTTTCTTCAGTGTAACTATCTCATCTCATTGCATCCACATCTAAAAGATCTTTATAATAAAGCACCTACACACAGCGGCGTGCTTATTATATTCTTTAACAAAAAATAAAACGCTATACCAAGTTCAGAAACGTCTTTATAAATTTTAATACCTGTATAACTAGAAAGAGTGGGTTGGCGAAGGAGAAGATTATTGTGATCTACATAGGATTTAAACTTTAGAAAAAAATTAACCGTTTTTAGAAAGCAATTTTAAAACTAATGTATAAGTTAGTAAGGTTTAAAAGAAACAGTATGGGTTGCACAGTAACTTAGATCAGTTAAGCTTGTCAACAAGCTTTTATATAAAAATTAAATTGATACGAGAAAGCAACGTGTGTGCCAAATTTCAGCACAATCGAACACTGGGAAGTGGGTCAAAATTAACTTGTGAGATTTGATTACAGCCACCGTTGTAATAAATAATAAAAAAAAAATGTAAAAAGCCCACAATTAATTTCAATAAATACAACAATGAGAATTTGATGATTGGAGATGAAGTAAATTTGGAGCACATGATCACTACATATTATAAAACAAAGTCTCCAGCCGCATCTATCTGTCTGAAACGGATTTTTCTCTCAAAACAAAGTCTCCAGCGCATCTATCTGTCTGAAACGGGCGGGTCGCTAGTAATATTATAAATGCGAAAGTAACTCTGTCTGTCTGTCCATCTGCTACTTTTTCACCCTTAAACCTCTGAAGCGGTTTTTATTAAATTTGGTATAGTTTGAGACCCTGGGCCTTCCCATGTCCTTACATAGGATAGTTTTTATCCCGGAAATCATCTTTAAGGGGTGGAAATGGAAAGGGTGGTGGCAGTTTCCATCTTTACGCAGATGACTTGCAGCTGTATCGACATTTTACTATAGATGACGCTGGTTTAGCTATCGCGGCTATGAACCGGGACCTGGCATGTATCAGCTCATGGGCTAAGTCATTTGGTCTACAAATTAACCCAAGTAAATCACAGGCCATGGTCATAAGCAGCAAATTCGTTCGCAGTGCGGCTAACGTTGCTTCTTTGATGCCTCTATATCTCGACGGTGTTCGCATAGAATTTACCGAAACCGCAAAGGATCTAGGGGTTATCATTAATTCCAATCTTTCGTGGCATGCGCAGGTCAATGAAGTCAGTCGTAAGGTTCATTTTTCATTCCATTCGCTGAAATGCCTTCAGAGTCTATTGCCCTTAAAGACGAAAATTTCCTTGGCGCAAACACTTATTCAGCCGATTACTAATGCATTCGCTTTGTTTATGGTCTACGTAAGTATGATCATGTTTCTCACCTTCGCAAAGAACTCAAGTGGCTCCCAATCCATCTTCGCAGGAACACTCGGCTTTTATGTCTCCTGTTCAACATCTTACACAACCCGTCTTATCCTTCCTACCTGCGTGAGCGATTTTCTTACGCTCGCTCTAGAGACGCACTATGTAGGTCACATCTTAGATCCCTCCTTAAATCCCTCCCTCATAAAACTAGCTATTATTCCTATTCCTTCTCCATCCATGCTGTAAGATTGTGGAACTCACTTCCGCCTAGCATCAGAGATCTAGATACTATCTCGCTTTTTAAAAAACGCTTAAAAGAGCATTATCTTTCCTCTCAAATCTGATCTTTATAAGCATATGTATATATATTTAGTATCTATATATTTTAGTGTTATGTATTTATTTAAGTATGTATCACGTACACTACATGTGTATGTTTATATATCTTAGATTAGTCGTTCCTTTTCTTCTCTTCCTGTTCTCACACACAATTTGTCTACATTTCTTCTTCATTTCTCTTTTTCGCGGGCTCGTACAGGTCGACCACCCACCTAATAACAGCGTGGCATGGACCGGGCGTGCTGGGCCCTTTCGACCATCCACCTGTACAACACAAACCTACCTAACGTACCTGGCTCGTAACAGACGTCAGGTCGGTCGATCTCGAAGCACCAAGGGTGCCAGATTTCTTCCAGATGCTTAACACACCATACTATGTCACATACACCAAACAACAGGTCACCAAAGCACCAGAGGCACCAGGCTCCCACCTCCCATCAAACAGCAGATCGGTCTCGAAGCACCAAGTGTGCCAGATACCTTCCAGATGCTTAACACACCATACTATGTCACATACTCCAAACAATAGGTCACCAAAGCACCGGAGGCACCAGGCTCCCACCCAGATACCACCACATAAGCAGCCGTACATCGCTTGCCTAGACAGTAACTAGACTGCATCTCTACGATTGGACTGCTTTCGGTGGTGAAGCACCTTTCTACAACTCATAATGTCAATGCATCAACTTCCACTTTAACAAGTACTATCACAATATCGATTCTCTTTACCCTCAGTATCAATTCAACACTCACGAACAGTCAGACCCAGAACAATCACTTGCAGGCCACGCAAATATCAACTCCACATGAAAATGGAACTCGCGACACACAGCGCAGCATCCAGTCAGTCAGCCACTGCGCCATCAAAACGGCAATAAAAATTAATGAACGACATAACCACATATAGACACACTACCTACTACTACTACGTGTGATGTATTTCCACGAAATAGGCGTGATAATAGTAGGCTATGTCTCCCTAGTGCGAGAACGACTTTAATGAGCAAAAGTGTCTGCTACATGGCGCCAGTCGTTTATGATAAATTACCGAGGAGTTGGAAAGAATTAAACTTGACGTTATATAAAAAAAAACTTCGAATTGTTTTAGTAGACAAGGCGTATTATAGCGTGACGGAATTTTTAATGGAGAAAGACATTTCTTGATTGCTTTTGATAATGATTATAAATTTGAATAATATGACATTTAATTTATTTTTTTATTTAACTCCAATAAGAAATAAGTTGAATGCAGAAGAATTGTGTATAATGTAAATAACTATTGAAATACTTCATAATTAAATTGTAATTATATTTAATTAATCTTTATATTGACATTGTTTATCTTTATTATTATGTACTTAGCATCTCTACTGTATTTTGAACTTTTGCATGCCTTCTGGTTAAATATGGCTGTTCCTAATTGTATTGTTTATGTCACCATGTTTTTTTTTGTAGCCATATTTGCAAAATAAATATCTTATCTTATATCTATACTAATATTATCAAGAGGAAAGATTTGTATTTTTGTATGTAACGAATAAACTAAACTTAAAAAACTACCAATATGAAGAAATTACAAAATTTCTGAGATACTGTCACTAAAGCACTAACCATTTATTTATTTATTTATATACACTTTATTGTACACCATAATAAACAAGAAAAAGAAACTTAATACTAAAACAAAATACAATAGGCGGCCTTATCGCTTTCCGCGATCTCTTCCAGGCAACCTGGCAACCATTATATTATGTTATGACACAATGCATACCTATTTTTACATTAAGATAATTTTATGACACAAAATGACATGTCTGCACTCACCAATCCATGTCTGCAAGCAGAGGGGTATAGCGCACCCTTAACTCACCAACCAAGTTCAAGCTTCAAGCAATAGGATACCACTACATGTTGTCCAGAGAATGAACCTTAGACCCCATGTTCAGTAGGTGCACCAGCAATTACCAGACCAACAAGGTAACAAACACACACAGCAAATAAAAATCAATCATCACTAGAAAAGTAAAATGCACAGTCTCAGAGCAAGATACACAGTCAAAGAGTAACAGCAAAGATAATCATACTATGTTTCATAAGACAAAAGTTAAGAGTTTTGTGAAAGCCATAATTATCCACAATTTGAAACAACCTTGAATCTGTAATGTGCAATCAATTCCTTTTTTTCTTCACTTAATTTCTTTTAAAAGACAAAAACATTTTGTATTGTAGTTTAGTAGAAGTTCAACGGCTATAAATTGTAATTTTTGTTTAACCGACTGCAGTAGAACCACAAAAGGGTGGTAATGTTTTGTCCAATGACCTTAAAGTGACCTTACCCGTTACTGTGGATACTTTCCGTAATCAGATGTTTCGTAAATCTGATTTCCTCATGCGCATCACATTCTTCAATTATGACTTTATTACCATTACTTTTAACACACCATAGTACCAGGCCGGTAGAGTTAAGAATCCCATCACTTGAGGTACTTTTCAAACTTGTTAAGGCCGTACCCTGACCAAAAAATCAGCATGAGATGTGAGCATTCCTATTGGCCTACCGGCACTGGTGGCGCATAAATTACAGTAGTGAATACGCCCAGATTTTAGAATAACTTCTTTATAAAATCGAATATTGGTCTTTTGAAAAAAATAAATCTACCAAAATGTTCGTTATCAAATTGTCTATCCAATAAGTGTTAGTACAAAAAAATATTAATGAACACTTTACGAGGAGATGCACGCTTTCAATCATTATTTCTCATATTTATGGTTTTGTTGGAAGGAGATTAGTGAAACATAAACAACATTTAAAAAAAAAAAAAAACTACAAATTTGGAATCAATAATATGTAAAAATTTAATGTATTTTTATTAGTTGATATTTTATTTTAAATAACGAGTAGATAGCTCTTAAAAACTGCACGAAAAACGGCTAGCGCGGCGTTTTGCTCGGGGTATCGCCTTAACCATGTTTCCAACATAGTGATAATTCTCTCCGGACCATGATTTGCAAAATCAAGCATTGATTTTAGTTCCTGGTTTTTGTACCAACTTATTGGAATCCTTCCAGTATTCTTACAATTAAAATAAACAGCTGAGCTCAAAAGCCTAAAGCATTTATTTAAAACAAACCATTTTCAAGCACTTTTCAACTAAACTAACATTTACCGGCTTTAGTGAACATGATTATTATGAGAATTTCGTTATCTTCATTAGTTTAAACTAGTTACTGTTATTGTTAATCCTCCAAATTTAATTAAGGTGGTTTCATGACCAAACTTTATGGTTGCGGCATGTTTTCCAGGTACTCCTTGGGCTACAAATAAGATTATGTTCTGAACGATTACGCGTCACACTAACTCTTTACTTAAATGAGGTTTCCCGCTACCAACTTTCTTTCAGTAGGTAACTTCACTGATCACAAGTTTTTCGATTGTTATTTCACTAGTCTCCTCAATAAAAAGCCCTTATATCCCACGATCTGATATAGGGAATACTGTGTAATTGTCAGGAAAAGCCAATATTGCATGGGTTCTTTTCGGGCTAATACGAGTTAGACAAACCAACTTCTTCGCTTGTATGCAGGGTCACATTATGTATTGGCGAATAACGTAGGTATATGACATTCCACTAAACACGTAGTTTTATTTACACGAACACTCGGTCACTATCACTGTATTCAAGTCCAGTTCTTATCACAAATTCACAATTCAATCATACCCGCCATATTCAGATATTCTTACTCTTCGATCCTTGACCTCTCTCCCTTCTTCGCGCCAAAAACTAGTGCTTAGTGTTACGTCAAGTTGACATATGTCAAAGTTCAAAGTCGTTCCAAACCATAGCTCTCGTCAAAACGAAATCGTTAGAAGTGCCTATATATCACTGACCTCTATCATACAAGTACGCTGGACCTACGATAAGCCGGGCCATAGTGAGGCGATTTGATTTTCGCCATTTTGGCGCTGATGGCAGAAGTGGGTGGGAACGGAACTAAAAAGAGAGATGGGACAATGAGATAAATACATCGATAAAACACATTTCAGACAGACAGATATTTCCGACGGGTTATATATATATTATATACTTAATAAAGCTGATGAGTTTGTTTGGTTGAACGCGCAAATCTCAGGAACTACAAGACCGATTTCATAAGTTGGATTGGTACGTTATCCATTTATGTACCACGGAAGTAGCCGGGGCAGACTGCTAGTCTTAGAATAAGCTGAAGCCGGACAAAGGGGTACTTAGTATGTGGCTAGCTTAATCCAAAAATAAATAGGGAACGTTTTTAAATAGAAATGAGTTTTTTTTTGGGATGGAGTGGAATAGGTAAGGTATTTGTAGTAAATAAAAATATATGTACAATCTTTTAACAGTTTTTATTAGAAACTTATTTTGTACATCACGACAAAATCAGACTAAACGCATCATTGAATAGAATAATTATTTTTGTAGGACAGTGTGCCCAAATAACATAATCTTATAATAACAAAATAAGTGCAAAAATTCACCTATTTCATCTTGCAGTGTTGTTGATTCCGTTTCATCTAAACGATATTTTTTTATTGTACGTATATTTTCAGCATCGCTATAAACATTTACATCAAATTTATAGTATATTTATAGTTTAATAAAACAGTCATCAGAGAAGTGCTTTGAACAGATGTAATTATATCTTTCCGGCCGCCAACTAGGCTTTTCAATATTTTCAGTCATAATTCCAGTCTTCCTTTGTCAGTCGGCAACCTGTGAATTATTTTTTAAATTATATGTATTTGATAATAAAAACCAGTCATCGGCGATTTCCGTTCTTGAAAGTAAAAATACATCGACAGGAAAAATATCGATAAGTTTTATCGACAGGTAACTTTGACTGCACTATTAAATTTTATTGTTTATAAAAAAATTGGTAATGCAAAGACAAATATGATGTTATTACGTATGATAAGATTAATGATACATTTTTAAGTATATAATATCAATAGAAGTTTAATTTGTTGAATATTAGCCGTAAATTCACTTACTTGTGGAATGTAACCCCACTTCCCTTCTGGTAACGAGTTTTGCATAATACACGCTCTTTCATAGTTTACCCACCACTTATTTCAGTATCAACTAAATTAATACGACACAACAAACAAGTTTAATAGCGTTAAACCTCCAAAAACACTTTAAAAACACGGGAGACAATCCGACATTTGCAAGTTACGTCAAATTTAGTTCTCTTCCCACGTATTGGGGGCGCTTCAAATTGGCACATTAAAGACCTGTCATTTCGAAGGGTATCGTAAGTCCAGCGTACTTGTATGATAGAGGTCAGTGCTATATATATATATATATTTATGCATAGACTTAATAATAACATAAATACGATTGGAATTTTTCTGACTAAACGGCTTTCTCGTTCGTTCGCACCTCATTGTCTTTATTGACGCAATTTATTTTATTTGTCGACCTTTATTTGTTATTTTCCACACATTAAGTCCGCCTTCAAACACAATATATTTTATTAATGAATTTTAAAAGTGAATTTGTATACTTAATGGCGTCGATTCGGCTGGCGACGTTTTTTTACGCAAGAGCAAAAAAGCGATAAATTTGCGATTTGTATACCTTTCACGCTCCAGTCCGTATTGTATGTCGATACAAACGAGCTCTGCTTAAAAATACGATCCGAAATTCACTAACTTAGCGCTTTTGTAGCTTTTGTATTAAACCTAAGTAAGTAGATTTAAGTTTTGACGACTTCATTATGAGACGTTTAACAATGAATTTGTGTATCTTAGGCGGCTTTCTCACCTGCTCGGTGGGTTTTCGTTTCGTTTTCGTTTCTGTAACGATTCTCTAAAAATTATTTACCGAGAGCCAATTTTTTTTTACTACTTTTATATGTCAGTCCGGTCTGTCTTATTATTATTCACTAGTTCTATATCACTAGTTTAACTCAAGATGATTATAGTTTAAACAAAAGACAAGCTCCTTCACTGTTAGGGTTTGAGAGTATAGAATTCATGATTCCGACCTGCAATTTGTCCAGATCTATTTTTTCTAATAATTCCTCTCTCTCTACATGAAATTGAACACATTCCATCAATAAATGGTATACATCATCTATTACTCCACAATAATCACATTTAGGGGAAGAAATCTTTTCCATTTAAAAAGGCAAAATTATTTGATGGAATATGTCCGGTTCTGATTCTGCGCCCTATAATAATTAGTTGCCTACTTAACCGACTATAATATGTATACACGAGGAGGCTGACATTGGATAGTTATATACCATAATAATATGCCCCATTGCAATGATCTCTGATTAAAATATTCCTTCCACAAATCATAACACTGTCCATTATATTTCGTTAATATTTCTGAAAAATATGGTGTCACATAAATTTCTTGTCCTTCTGTTCTTCCATGTTTCGCCAATATATCCGCCTCCTCAGATCCACTCCTCTTCCGCTAATTCCTCTATTTTAGAGAGTAACTCGTATACTACGGTGTGCCTCTACGGTGAGCTGTATTATATAGGGCACTCTTACTGTCTGAACATATAACAGCTTTGTTGTCTTTAATTGATTTGATATATGATAGTGCTGCTGAGACCGCAATAAGCTCCAACAACATAAAACACACATTTCCAATTACTTTAAAACATACGCTAGCGTTTTCTTGCGAACGAACATAAAATGAAGCTCTCCTACCTTTCTTGCTCAAAGATCCATCTGTATAAATTCCTACCCAACAAAAGCTCTCATCTAATAACATACAGTCGGTAAAACGTCTGTGCAGATTCGGTATAGAAATGAAAACGCACCGAGCCGGTGAGAAAGGCGCCTTAAAAATATTTTAATAATAATAAGTGAGCGATGACGCTCTCGGGTCTCTGACTAAACGCGTGAAGTTTTCCACTTTTGGACGTGATCCTTACTTCAAACGTGTTTAGGCTTTTAAGTTGTTTTGTTATTACTTTTGGTGCCTAATGGCTGGTTTCTGATTTGAGTAAAGCAGCAATAATCAGTTGAGTATTGTGAAATCAAATTGCAAATCAGTGTCAAATAATTTAGGAAGCGTTTGAGTTTTTTACGTTTCACAATTGAGAATCTACCTAGCTCAGTTAAGTTAGTACCTACATAAGTATGGACCTGTCGAAGATCCATTCACTTTCTCTTTCACCCTTACGTTCCATTTTACAATAGAAAGCCTATCGGCTTTCTAATCTTGTGATGTCTCCATCACAACATTGCATAAAATTTACTAATATAAAATTTATACAGCTATAAAAAGTACGTTAGTATTATATTACTTTATTCAAGATTAAAAAAAACAAGTTATTAAATATGTTATAATCTTTAATTACTTGATTTTTCATAATTAAGCAATTTAATAGATACCTATTTGAAATGTATACAACCTTATAATGAAACTATGAAATGGATCGTAGGCAATTACTTCAAGATTGCCATAGCAACCGTATTTATTTTGTCAAAGATGTCTTGTCCAAAGAAAATAATATCTAATATAATTTGTTACTGCCAAAATCAAGAATTTAAGCTTATAATTACTAAAAGTGAATGTGTTCAGAGCGAGCAGTTGCTCGTTCTTGTGATACCTCATAGAACTACAGAATATTTTACTCAAAATTTCATAAGATCTCTCAAGAGGAAAGAGAACCGACACACACACAGAATTCGTGCATCTGCATTGGAATCTGATTGCAATTGTGATTTACCATCAAATATGGATTTTTGTGATAAAATTTGTAATGAGTGACCTAGGTTTTCAATTCAAGACCAAAGGCTTTGCTAGCCATCGAAGAGCCGCCGAAGGAAAACAATATTAGCCAGGGTCGGTGCCATTGGATATGTGCCGATGAAGAAGAACTGTGTTTTAATCTAAGTTAACGAACAATATATTATCGGCCTACTTATTTTGTAAAATAATAAATAAATGAGACTTATCATGCTGTTTTTATCATCTTTATTGTAAGTACTGATACCAAAATCGTATCATACAAAAGCCAAATTCTGTACACATTTTCATCGTTGTAACTTTTTTTATCGTAAGGATCCTACTAATATTCTATATAGGTATGAAAGTCTGTATGTTTAGATATTGGTTAATCACACCTCAATGGTTGAACGTATTTGATAATATATCATTTGGAATACAATTACACAATGACTAATAATAAAATGATTTAATAATAAAAAAATAGATATAATAATAAATAAAGCCTTTTATTCTGAAATCAGAGATTTAAAACTGTAGATACAATACATCTTTATAGTTTATAAAAAGTTCCTAATCTCAGTGAGCCTCAGGCTTTACTTAGTCAGGCTTAGGCCTCCACTAACAGTTTCCATTGGGGTCTCTCATGAGCAACTCGCCAATAGCACAGCCCGCCATCGCTTACACTTTGTGCCTTCATCTTGGTGCTTTTCTCCATTTCCTTTGGTTAACGCGAATCATATGACCGGTCCATCTTCACTTTTCACATAGTTCCTGTAGGATAACTCTCGGTTTTCGCGCAGGAAAAGCCACTGGCAACCACAAACACAAAAACTGGCCCTTTTAAATATTTTTGTTGAGGATCTCACTCATCATAATAATCATTTCTGCCGAAAGACTGCTGGATACAGGCCTTCCCGGCACTCAGCATTCAGCGTCACCACATCAACCGGTACTGTGCGTCTTTCATACATTGGAAGCCCGCAAACTCAACCAGGTTATCGGTCTGTAGAGGGAGGCTTTTCAGCCCCATCGACCACCCGTTCTTCGAGCAACTGAAATCTATCAGGCGTGAAATATTTGCATCCAATCTAATGTTTTCGATAATTCAGGTCGAACACTCTTCTGCCACGCATCGGTATTCGTTGAGGCATCTCTAAGGAAGACAAGGATGTATCTTCATCACTCGTTTTATAAGTTTTTATATATTATTTTGTATTTATTTCGCTTCATTAACGTTTAAGCAAGGGCTTGTCAACTATCAACTGACAAATGTAACCAGTGTAGCCAGATTTGACGAGCCCCAAGTCGCCGAAAATTTCGTTTTTCCATTTATAAAAAACTCAAGACGACCACTGTTCATTAAAACCACGAAACATTCTACGAAACGTAAATTTCCATTGTTGCCTTGAACACTCTAGTATTATGTTGACTCTATATAGTAAAATGTTGTATGATACACGTACGTAAGATGATTCCCGACTCGTGACGAAATATGCCACTCATCGGGAATCACCTACCTTCCGCACTTGTAGCATAAATAACTATTACAATGCATGTCCTCGAAAAGAGCGTTTTCCAAGTAGCCAAACTGTGCGGAAAGTGTCACATTTTTTCACTAGTGCTTTTTACTTTTCTGTATTTTTTTAATTTTTAGGGTTCCGTACCCAAAGGGTAAAAACGGGACCCTATTACTAAGACTCCGCGGTCCGTCTGTCTGTCTGTCTGTCACCAGGCTGTATCTCATGAACCGTGATAGCTAGACTGTTGAAATTTTCACAGATTATTATTTCTGTAGCCGCTATAACAACAAATACTAAAAGCAGAATAAAATAGTACATTGTGTATTAAGGGCGGTAGGTAAGGAATTACGATCGAGACTCTAGTAGAAGCCCGAAGTCGAAGACTGAGGGCTTTCTGAGTCGAGGTTCGTAATTCCCGTACCGCCCCTGATACACACAATGTTTTTCATCACATTTGCGAGTAATAATTATGAATTATAGCTTTAATACACAAGTCAGCACAGCTGTTATTACGAAATACGTGAACCTTTTTTTTAAGCAGTTGGCGAATTTTTGCCCACACCACAGATTATACAGTGTTTCGTTCAGAAACTTTAAGGGCAAATACTTACGTAGGTATACAGCCATGACGGAGTGTAAAAAGAATTAAATAATTTCGACGTTTTCATACTATAACTATTAAAATCGATTATTAAGAACATTAGTTGAGTATTTGGGCGCACGGTTGGCGCAGTGGTTGAGCGATTGACTGCTGCGCTGCGTGTCGCGGGTTCGATTCCCGCACGGAACAAATATTTGTATGACCTACAGATAGTTGTTCCGGCTCTGGGTGTTGTGTATGTGAGTTTATATGTTTGTAAACGCACCCACGATACAGGAAGAAATTCCTAGTGTAGGGCAACGATTAAAAAAAAAAAAAAAAAAAAACATTTAAGTAACATGTAGCGAGATTGCAAAGAAATTTCTGTTTAGATAACATTTTATGACAATTTTTCAATTGCGTGTAAACTCCTTGCTTGAACTTGCATGACCTGTGTGCTGTGCTGTAAATTAAAAAAATATTACTTACCGCCCTAGGGCTTCATGACAAACAAAAAAGCCCGAGGGTTTTATATGGGGCATTACGGCTAAGTTAACCTGTATGTATTGATACTGTTTACGTGCAAGTGTGATGAAAATATAATTTAAGTGGGGCTCCCATACAACAAACGTGTTTTTTTTTCCCGTTTTATGCGATAAATGTACGGAAACCTTCGTGCGCGAGTCAAACTCGCACTTGGCCGGTTTTTTAACTCCGTCGTCAACCAGACGCATAGAGTCCTTATTATTTGAGAAAAGTTTAAAAAAATAGTTAAGTACAGATTATCATTCATATAAAAGGCAAAATATAACTAATACTTCATTAAATGCGCCTTTAATTACTCTAGATTCAGTTTGATCAATAAATTAATTTTAAATATTCATTAAAAACATATTTATGTTTAGTAGAACGTATATTTTGCTCGTTCCTTGTTACGTCGTGACAGCTATTTGCACATGAGCAGTAGGTATACCCGAGGATATGCTGAGCGCGCTTGAATAAGCCCGCCATTTTATTAATTTCTTGCTTGGTTCAGATATATTATTTTTATTGCCTCGCACAATGCATAGTAAAGTTGCTCACTCGCTTCGCTCGCTCGTGAATAAAAATGCCACTTATCGGGAATCACTGACCTTCCGCACTTGTAGCATAAATAGCTATTCTATTTTTTAGTTTGGCTTTTACTTAACGGAATTGCTAGTACATTCACATGTTTATGTTTATGCTACAAATACTTAGGTAATTATGATGGTACAAAATGATGAAATTTTAATTTATAAATTATTATTAATGAGTATTTTGGAATATTAGTTAAGTGCAGCGTTTACTCTAAACGATGATTAAACGAGTAAGTTTATGTAACAATTTAATGATTCTAGATGGTGTCGATTAAAAGTATTTTCGTGTGAAAATAATGATACCAATACTTCTTTCTGTTATCACCGTCCCCATGGTAGCACTATAAGTACAATATTTAACTTCCTCTCCGATGAACCGAAGTTTTTTTTTTAACCCAAACACAGATACAAATCTCTAATATGACCTTATTTACATTTAAACACATAAAAAACGCGTGTCTCGTCATTGTCACGGTGACAAAGCGAGGGTCACCTCCCGTCAATTTTCGGGTAATTCCTTTATATAGTTACTAAGCATTTTCTCGCGGTTTTGCTCCTATGGTGTAGCCCTCAGTGAAATATTTTACGTAATTGGATCAGTAAATCCAGGATTACCGATCTTCAAAGTTAAGGTTACCCTAGTCAACGGCACGAACTATTTCGTGTGCGGGGAGAAATGGATGATGATTTAGGACGAAACCGAGGGTGCGAAATTTTATAAACAGACCTTCGGTAATATGGATATTATGATAAAACTACTAAATGTATCTGTTCAAAATAAAAATATTTGCATTGTTGAACTACTGTATGGTGACTGTTTTGCAATTTTCTTTCTTCTTATGGCATTTATTTGCGCCAAAAGATGCGTTTAAATTAGTGTTGAAATATGGAACTTTCGACGCTCATAACTTTCAAATATATTTTTTTTTACTTTTTTTGTTTCCATACAGGCCTAGATAATGATAAGACAAATTGATATCATTTTGTATTTTGAATGTTCACTGTCAAACAGTGGAGTAATCGTCAGACTACGTTTGTGTGGGAGAATGATCAACTAGGGCAACCTTAATCTGTCTGTTAAGTTGGATCTCATTTCATTATTCTAATGTCTTCTTGTCAATGGCAAATACAATAAATACTATGTAGTGTTCAGCTACGGCAACACCATTAGCACAAGCAGCAATGGTAATGAGAATGAAGAAGTGTTTTGTTTTTGAAGCCAGTTATTTTTTTTGCAAAAAAGTTTAGATTTCGTTTGCAGCTTTGCTATTATCAAAGCATACGCAATTTTAGCATAAAAAGTCCAGCTTTGATCCCTAGAAACTTTTACAGGTCAAACTATTAGGCCTAGTTTTTAGATCTTTAGATCCGTGGTTAACTAATGGTTAAATATTTTAACCAATGGTTTAAAATTTCGGGTAAGTCCATTTTTTCATTAATTGTATGTGTGTGTGTGTGAGAGAGACCGACTGTCACTTGGCCGGTTTTATTTTTTATTTATTTATTTGGTTCACCAACAATTTTATACACTGGTATAAGCAAAATAAACAGAAGCAAAAAATCTGAATAAGCATGCAGTAGAGTAAACTCTGCATTTACACAAAACGTTGTCGTAACTTACAAGAAAATAGAAATAAAAGACTACACTTACGCATCCTGGATGATGCACTAAATTAAACTTAATAAATAATTTAAAGTAAATTAAAACAAGTAAAACTAGGCTTACGAAAAAAGGGTAATATGATTGCCACGTCATCTAGTGAGATACTGTAGGGCTAGAAAACTCAATGTTCGGGAAGATACTTATAAAAACTGGCATTCAATTTGCTTAAACTGTCAATATGGATCAATGGTCGATCCGATTACTGCAACCGTTCACAATCCTGCAAAAGGTTTTCTTCAGTGTAACTATCTCATCTCATTGCACCCACGTCTAAAAGCTCTTATAATAAAGCACTTACACAAAGCAGCGTCCCTTATTATATTCTCAAAAAAGAAAACGCTATTCCAAGCTCAGAAACGTCTTTATAAAATTCTAATGCCTGTTTAACTAGAAATAGTGAGCTGGCAAAGGCGAAGATTATTTTGTTCTTCCTAAGATTTAAACTTTTGAAAAAAAGTGAATCGTTTTGTAGAAAGCAATTTTAAACAAATGTATAAATTAGTAAGGTTTTGAAAGAAGCAGTATAAGTTGCACAATAACTCAGATAAGTTAAGCTTGTAAATAAGCTTTTATATAAAAATTGCAACGTGTGTGCCAAAGCACAATGGCAGAAGCCCGTACATTGTTTTAGCTAAGATTGAATTCTTACACGTTTGAATGAAAAATATCTTGTTTAACTCAGGGTCATGTTCTGAATTAGTTTGTGCAAGAAGTTTTGTTCGAGAACGCCGATATTCAGTCATGAACTTTTATTCAATTTCGTTGAAATAAAAGTTCAATATCGCATTAGTATTTCCCTTAATTATTAATAAATATATTATTAATAAATATACTCTTTGGAAAGAGTATATTTATTTAAATTAAGCGACTTTGACATGTATCAAAAGGACATAGTCAACAACCAAACAATTTTTTTTTAATACTTGGACTTTAATTGTTTTGCCTATCATTGATTGAAAGTAAGTAATTAATTTATTTACACTTTACTACAGTATTCTTAGCTTACTGCAAATAACACCTACACTTATACATAAACTGTATTGTTAATTCATTTACTCCGTTTTATTATAATAATAAATACAATAATGATATACTTACTGAAGTCACTCACTACTTGTTGCCTTAAATTCTCGTCTGACTAACTACCTGGAAAAGAATAATATACTTGCACTAAACCAATACGGGTTCAGGAAACATAAATGTACTGAAGATGCAGTTCTGGATCTCACCAACAACATAATTAATGCTCTTGATAATAAAACCAAAACAATAGGCATATTTCTAGATCTGTCCAAAGCATTTGACACTGTCTCTGTCACCATCCTCCTTGAGAAAATGGAACGCATGGGAATCAGGGGCATGGCTCTAAGCATATTCAAAGACTACCTTACAGGACGAAGCCAATGTGTGAAAATACAAACCTCTCAAAGTGATTACATTGACCTCAGTGGCTTCGGGGTGCCCCAGGGTAGTGTACTTGGTCCCACACTCTTTCTTATTTACGCAAACGAACTTTGTCAACTCAATATAAAGAATTGTAAAATATTTGCCTATGCGGACGACACCGCTGTACTTGTATTTAGTAAAACCTGGGAAGATGCTCACATTGATGCAGAGAATGCTCTCAGAATTATTATAACGTGGTTGAATGCTAACTTGCTCACTCTGAATGCCGCTAAAACTAATTATCTCGCTTTCTCACCATCCACTCAATCCCAACCCTCAAGTGATTTGCTCTCCCTTAGGGCTCATAGTTGTCTTGACACAAACGCACAGACCTGCAATTGCCAATGCATAGAGAGGGCAAGTAATGTCAAGTACCTTGGTGTGTTCCTTGACTCCACCTTGAATTGGCACACGCATTTGAAGGTATTGACAGGGCGTGTCCGCAAACTCATATTTACCTTCAAAAGGCTTCGATCGACTTTGCAGAGTGGTTCGCTTACAGCTGTGTATTATGCTCTGGCACAGTCCCTTCTTGCGTACTGTATTTCGGCGTGGGGTGGTGCTTATGCCACGGCGTTTCTAAAAGTTGAAAGGGCACAGAGAGCTGTCTTAAAAGTTATATACAAGAAACCACGCATGTACCCTACATCTTTGCTACATAGCGAGTGTAAACTTCTATCTGTGAGACAGCTCTTTGTCCTTCAGTCGATTCTGCGCCAACACTCTTCTCTCACGTATGTCCCAGGGCTCATGAGTGGGAAACGACGCAAGAGTCATGTATGTCCTACAGTACGCCATAGGACCACTCTTGCTAGTCGACATTTCTATGTTCTCGGCCCTCGCCTTTATAACAAAGCAAAACAACTCAACATTTACGAGCATTCGTTCTCAAAGTGCAAACTACTGTTGCGTGATTGGCTGTTGAAACTCTCATATGGTGATACTGAAAGCCTTCTTGTACAACCGATATAGTTCTACAGTGAAATCTGTACACTCACAAGCAATCACACACACATGCACACACACACACGCACACACACATATCAAACAACACACATACACAACAAGCCTACACAGTACACCCACACCTACAGTTACTTTCTTTTGATTACCGACTTGTTCCTATTTTTGCATGTATTCCTTATTACATAATTGGCTATTTCCAACAAATATTGGCATGCATGTACTGCCAATACGCTGTCTCATTGTATATGGAAGGCCCTGTCTCCTGTGATACAGTTTTCTATAACTAGTACAGGAAACAGGTGATCTTTTCCACTAAAAGTTAACTACTACTGTGTATTGCATAATCTTTGCATCGATATCTGGTGGAAAAATATGATTTGTAACACTGTTTTTGGACCAATAAATCATTATTATTAAATTATTATTATTATAATTATTATTACTTGTGTATTTATTATTATAGTGACAAGACACTTGGCAGAATAAATGTAAAATGGCAACAATAAGCTAATGAAAGTCAACGAAAAAGTCAAATAACTTTCATATTTTTTTTTTATCCTTGGTAAACTAGACTTGGTACGGTTTTTAAAAGTATAACATTAACTGGTTCACCAGTTAATGTTATACTTTTAAAAACCGTAGACAATTAATGGAATTTCTTTGGTATATAACTCACTTTCAGACGCTCAAATTTGAGTCAGCTAAGATTTCGCCATTGTTCTTTCAGCTCAATCGGATTTAACTTGTTAGATTTGATTACAGACACCGTTGTAATAAATAATAAAAAGCTTGTAATAAAAAAGTTAATTAAAAAAATCTAAAAACAAAAGAAAAGAAGAAGCGACGTAAAAAACGAAAACTAAAAAGACGTAAACAAGAAGAAAATCATGTTGTGCAGTCAGAGGATGCAAGAAGCACTAGCCGGTTGACCAAAACCAGATGATGTCTTTATAGTTCGCTTCTTAAGCAGTCGGGTTTTTTGATTGTTTTAATTACCTTTTTTTGTTTATAACTTTTATTTAACTTTTGTTTTTCGAATCTAGTTTAATTTAAACATATAAGTGTTATTTATTTCTGAAATCAACTCTTAATACGGGGGGTATTAAGAGTTGATTTCATAGCAAGTAAACAATTTAACCCCCACAATATGGCGACTTAAGTGACTACTCATCCGCAAAATATTTCATCCGCGGATGAAACGTTACCCTTTTAAAATTGTAAGGCGACACATCCGAACATCCGCAAGTTCGGATGAGTCGTCGCTTAGTTAATATTGATGTTTTCATATCGGCCAAATAGAAAAACAAACATTTGTGTAAAGGAACATGGCGCCCAAAATCTGCCATTTTTCTATTTTCCAATTTTAATGCAGCCAGCGACACTCGCAAGGTTAAGACGAATCGATTGACATAAGAATCATAAAAATCGGCCAACGCGTTTGGTCTGTAGAACGCCACAACAAACATTCATACATACATACATAGTTTGATAAACACATTACCCTCCTTCGGCAGTCGGGTAAAAACCCCACAATTAATTTCAATAAATACAACAATGAGAATTTGATGATTGGAGGTGAAGTAAATTTGGAGGACATGATTACTACATAATTATTATAAAACAAAGTCGTGTCTATCTGTCTATTCGCGATAAAGTAAAAAAAAACAGCCAAGTGCGAGCCGGACTCGCGCACGAAGGGTTCCGTACCATTATCGCAAAAAAACGGCAAAAAAACGGTAAAAAGAACGCGTCTGTTGTATGGGAGCCCCACTTATAAATACTTATTTTATTCTGTTTTTATTATTTGTTGTTATAGCGGCAACAGAAATAAATCATCTGTGAAAATTTCAACTGTGAACAGTGATAGCTAATCACTGTTCATGAGATACAGCCGGGTGACAGACGGACAGACAGAGAGACAGACGGATCGCGGAGTCTTAGTAATAGGGTTCCGTTTTTAACCTTTGGCTACGGAACCCTAAAAACGGATTTTCGTGTGGTTTTCACCAATAGAAACAGTGAGAAACGAGGAAGGTTTTTGTTTCGTCCCGATTTTTAAAATATTGTTGCAACACTGTGCCAGCTATGCTCTGCTCTGCACTGCTCAGCTATATTTCGTTCATTGTGAGTTGAATTTGCGCCCGCCGTTCGCGATCGGTTTGTGGGGCGCCCGCGAAGTCGGTTTTGAATATATTTCACGCACAACGAAGTGCTTTTGCGGGCAACGTGTTCTGTCTGGTGGACGCCGGAGCCTTCGTTCCAGACAGCCGTCAAACTATCCCTTATTGTCCTAATATTGTATATATTCTCCTATCCCCAATCTCACGGCACGATATTAATCGACCCCCAGGAGCCTACCGCAGGAATCCCAGGTAAGTGAATAGAATAGTACCGGCCAACCCTTGTGACATCTTATACCCGTAGTAGGAACCAGTATATCTCCCAATAAGGAGCAAATCCCCCAGCTTTCCCCTACTGCGTTACGGCAGTTTCGTGGGATACAGGTTCAGAAAGGGTCCAGGAGTCCCAACGCCGCTATGGGCCCCGGTGTTTATCTCCTGGCTTGGGACCCGAAGACCTGTATTTAACAGTTTTTGTACATAATTTGTCACGGGCGAAGTCGGGGCGGGTCGCTAGTAATATTATAAATGAGAAAATCTGTCTATCCATCTGTTACTTTTTCACCGTTATTTATAACTTAAATTTGGTATGGAGATAGTTTGAGACCCTGGGAAGGACGTAATAATTAAACAAGGATAGTTTTTATCCCGGCAATCATCCTTAAGGGGTAGCAATGGAAGGGGGGGCGGCAGCTTGTATGGTGACTAATAATTTATCAAGTAAGGCGGCCCACACTCCTACAATATTTATTGCTCGATATAAAATAATAGGGTATTCGAAGTACTAATGCTACGCAGACGAAGTCGCGGGCAATAGCTAGTTTGGAATATGAGGATAAATACCATACCGTACATGCATACGTGACCAAAGTAACAAAATAATTTAAAACTTCAGACATAGGTGCAATCATCTCTAAATCACTTGTGACTCTTGTGACCCAAATCACTCGTGTCGTGTGACAGGAGCGTATTTATAAGCAGGCCCTTGTCAACCCCTCGAAGCATTTAAGACAGTTTTAACCCGTTTCGCGACATAACATATTTTTCCTAAAAAGCTATCGATTAATAATGTGTTTAATCTGAGGCTTTGGAGAAACGAACCTTAAAGTAAACATAAACATGAAAACTTGATATTTAGCAAGATAATATTTTTTAACTGGAACTAAGTAATTTCATACACATGTCTTTTTTCTTTTAAATCTTAACAAAACAAGCTTCTGTTTATTTATATTTTATAGGCTCGCGCTTGACCACTATCTCACCTGATGGTAAGCGATGATGTGGTCGACGGTGAAGCACGCTTGCCTAGAAATAACGTATTCATTCACTTTTAACTTAAAGACCCCTAGATTCTCGCTGTCGGAATACACAGATTTCGGATTTTGCACAATGCACGGTACTTACCGTGCATTGTACCTAATCCTAACCAAACATATATGTAATATGTTTGGCACTATCGAACACTAACAAACTTACAAGGTAAATTAAATAACATCCTTAATCATCAATCCAAAAAAATTGGCGGAGCGTTACAAAGACGGGTAATCTTTTTCCCGCGTGATTTTGTAAAGCTTGTGAGATGAAAAAAAAGTATGGGGAGGCGTGATATTATTATTGATTCTTGTGTTATAGGGTGTAATGCTGTAAATAAAATAAAAACATTGATAAATAATGTTTTTTTTTTACACAAAACTGGCCAAATTTCTCCTCATACGACATTAACAAATAAATTACAAGGTAAAACTGGATAAATCATTTTGAAATATGATAGCTTATTTCATAGCAATTCTAACAACATAAGTTTCATACATGGTTTCGATACAAAACTTTCGAGAAATCGGCGTTTTAGTGAGACCGGGCCGATAGCGCAAAATGGCGCCGGGGTACCCCGACAGATACAACCGATGCGTGCCTCCAAGTGGTTAACACAGGTAGCTAAACTCTGTCTCACCTTGGCAAATAATTTCTCGTAAAAATATTAGTACACGGATTAATCTGCGAACGCGATACCGTTCGAAACCTTAATTGGAGGATTGTCAACATAAAGTAGCAAGACAAACAAATGTGATAATTTCGTATGCCCGTTTTCACTAATACGCTAATACTAAACATCATATAAATGATTCAAAATGTAAAAGAAGAAATTAATGACTGTTTGCAAAAAGTGCTGTTGGATTTTTAAAGGTCAGTTGTTGCCAAAATTCACATCTAGGTATAAACATAAAACGAATTAACAAGGCAAGTTAAATAAAAGCTTGTAGCATTAAACCTGTTGACCTAATCTTTTTCTAGGAAACTTTGCTGGCACTTGCCGCTCTCATTAACAACCATGTTGCCATTGCTTGAATGACTCATCTATCGGAATGTCTAACTAACCCGTCTGGACGTGTGTGTGTGCACAAGATAATGCACAAAGCTAATTACAGGAATATATTGCTTTTAAGACTTATAAATACAAGCGTTTTTCAATTAGTGCTAAACATTGCTAAAAGTACAACCGTACAGAGAACATCTTATAATTGAAAGTTGGTTATTAAATATAATGGACGGGGAAAACGATTTGTTTAACTCTGATTTTGATCAAGAGGATTGATGATCACAAGGATTGCGAAGCTGTTGAAACATCTATCGCAGTAAGAGAGATCTATAACAGTAGTGACTATATGGAGACTTGCCGCCTACTAGAAAAACATTTAAGGGTAAGTATTAACTTATACAAATGTGATTTACTTATAATGTGGGTGTATTATATGTGCATCGCTGCCTATTCCGGGCAATATAAACCTGATGCTATGTTGTTATACTAAATGTTTCTAATCGTTAATTATTTTCATTTTTAGTCGTCTAATAAAGAAATCCCTTAAAAGGAGCCACGAAAACAACAACAGGTGTAGGACGAACAAGCCGAAAAGACAACGGCTTGAGGAAGAACCATCGACTTCATCTCATATGAAGAGCGATGACAAGATTCCCTGCGAAGGTAATTCAAGGTACGAGTAGAAATTATGTTAAAAAAAGGACTTTTGCAAATAATTAAAAAATGACGCACAGATATCCTTCATTGCACGATGAAGGAATTGTGGAACGTCATTGTTATTTTAGTAGCGTTACAATACTTAAAAAAACCGACCAAGTGCGTGTCCGACTTTGCACATTTGGGGTTCCGTACCAAACCGCAAAAAAAGTTGGTTTTAATAGGAATTATTAGCAAACTTCAAAGAAAAATCTGATTTATCAATAGGTATATTGGTATATATTAGTAAAATATACGTAATAATAAACATTATCACTAAATTTCAAGTACATAGGTTAATGGAAAGTTAAACAATTCTTCGGAACAACATTTTGAAAAAATATGCTGACTTTGCTCTTCTCATTCCTTTATTTGCCAATATTTTTCAAAACAAAAAATACAGTATTTATCTCTAAACAAAGATACGCCTTCGACGTAGCAGATCAATTTTTTTTTTTTGCTATCCACACTTTATTTGTATGGGAGCTCCACTTAAAACATTTAAAACATTTTTTGTCAATTTGTATGGCTCTGGGTCAACAAGATGCTTATACTGTGAAAATTTGAAGACTGTAGTTCCAACCGTTTGGCTGTAAAACTTGTGTGACAGACAACGGACAGACAGACGGATACGTGATTGACAGCAATAGGGCTCCGTTTGGACCCTACGTGTACGGAACCCCAAAAAAGTATCTTTTATTGAATAAGTTTTTGGTAAAGAATTTACTCAAGAAATATTTGTAGTCCAACTGTTGCTGGGCTACAGCAGGCCATCTAGTTAGTAACAAAAGCCCGATGAGTTGTTACTAAGGATCTCTTAATTGCATTGGTGTAATCATTTTTACATTGTCTCAAACTAAAACTCACCGCGTTCAAATGATCCTAGCTTTTCTGCACATTTAGTTGAAATCTGGCTTTCTAAATAACACAACAGCTTTTTATATTGTTATGTTGCTTATGTTGGTAAAATTTTGTTTTCGTTCCACAGTGTGCACAAATGCGACGCCTACGTGACTGTGAACTTCGTAGGTGCGTCGCTACAGGATGCGATGATTCTCCTAGAGTTTGAACAGCTAGCAGCAGAGCGGTGGAGATGTGACACAGATGGAGAATATTCGCGAAGAGACAGTTTCTGCTAATTATACTATAGCCATTTAACGTTCCCACTGCTGGGACAACCTCTTCCTCTTTGTGAGAGGTAATGGGACTAATTCTATGTGGATCCAGTGCGGGTGGGCATGGAAACCGCCGAATGTTTTCCTTCACCGATTGTTAAGTTTATTTCTATACTTAGAATGAATAAATTAAATAAGTGAAGAAGCAGTTTTTTATTCTTACATTGAACATTTTGAACACATACTCATGAGTAATCCCTTATCTACTCCACTAGCAAGTTCTGGAGACGTTTCAGTGAACGAAACCAGCAAAATACCTCCTGCTTATTTCTGCAATGTGCATATTTAAGATAAGTTGTGAGGACTAAGAAAACACGCTTTTTTAGGCTATAATTAGCTCGACGATAAAAAATAAAATCCGCACGGGTCGATCTTCAAGGTTAAACAACGCTTGTCGAGGTCGATCTGTGAATGGGTGACCATCTATACAAAGCGACGTTCCTCCGTGCCTCGGTAAGCACGTTAAGGCATTGGTCGCGGCTGACATTTGAAGATCTTTAACAGTCGTTACGGGTGTCAAAAGCTCGAGATCTGACACCAGTACGGCCAATGGGTATTGTGTTACCCAGTAACAGTAACCGGGAGGAGGAAGGAGGGTGAAGGAGGAGGAGGTAAAATAGGCTGAGGCTCCATGTAAAATGCTGGTACTCATCTGAGTCCAGTTAGAGAGCAAGCCGACCCCAACATAGTTCCTAAAGGCTGGGCAGCTTAATTGGAATAGGCTATTGCAAGCTCATTGAACAAAACAGGAGGGAGAGAGACTGATGGTTACACAAAATATTGATGGAATATCTGCCTGACTGATATTTTTAAGATCATTATTGTTGACATCGATAGCTCCCGTGAGCTTCTCAAGCGTTAAGTGGCGATAAAGCTGCTGGTCCTCTGCATAGTGATGGTAGTGTGAAGGTAAGAGCTTAGTGGTAGTGGTAATAAAAAAAACCGGCCAAGTGCGAGTCGGACTCGCGCACGAAGGATTCCGTACCATTATCGCAAAAAACGGCAAAAAAATCACGTTTGTTGTATGGGAGCCCCTCTTAAATATTTATTTTATTCTGTTTTTAGTATTTGTTGTTATAGCGGCAACAGAAATACAGCATCTGTAAAAAATTCAACTGTCTAGCTATCACGGTTCATGAAATACAGCCTGGTGACAGACAGACAGACAGACGGACCTCGGAGTCTCAGTAATAGGGTCCTGTTTTTACCCTTTGGGTACGGAACCCTAAAAATAAGAAAAGAAGTGGAGAAAGGAGGAGGGGAGGAGTTAAGCTCGCCTTTGTACATGAATTTTGTTTTAACTTTCTGTGAATTTATTATTTCGGTGTACAATAAAGAATTAACAATTAACACTTAGCGACTAATTAACTGAGAACTATCATATAAATATCATATCATGTGGATATTTTTATTACAAGCTTTAAAATATTACCTTGCTTTCGTGTGTGTGTCTGGCACCTATTAATCCATTTTTGAAGCATTTCCTGGCATCCGATAGAAAAAATATTAACTTAAAAAAAAACAGATCTATATACAAATACAAAGGGGAGAGGGAAAAGGGCCCATTATTCATAAAAAAATCATCCACATCTATGTCAATGGCCAGAACCCAGTACGCTGGCAGCATTGCCACGTTGGATGGCAATACTGATTCTCTGGCCGAAGAAAAGGGCAGGCCTCTGGTCACGTGAAGAGTCGACGAGCTTTGTGCTAATTGCTCGAAAAACTCGATAGGTACGCACTGATTAAGTTGTAACTTAGCGTACTTTGTAACTTTTGAAAAGTTGAAATAAGTTATGGTACTATGAAGCTGGTCTCATAATAATGCCGGAAGATGGCCACAGCATCTCCTCAATCAGATAAGATAGCACCGTTATAGTATAAAAAGGTAGTTAAAAAAATATCCGTAACAAACCAAAATCTCTGAGTACATTACATGCCTAAAGGGGCTGCAAACTCTACACAAGTTTTTAATAACTTGTCGGCAAAACTTCACAGTCAGGATGGATCTTATAATCCTCATCTTTATTCCTTACATAGTATAAAACAAAGTCGCTGCCCGCTGTCTGTCCCTATGTATGCTTAGATCTTTAAAACTACGCAATGGATTTTGATGCGGTTTTTTTTAGTAGATAGAGTGACTCAAGAGGAAGATTTATATGTATAATACATAGAAATGGCATAAAAAAAACAAAAGTAAAATATGAATAAAGGTTTTATGACAAATAAAACCATGGAGCATGATTATATTTATCATTACCACGAAAATTACCCATCTCAGCACCCTGTGATATATCATTGGCTTGTCTGTGAAAGTGCCATAAAAATATGTTTTACTTTACTTTTAAACACCTTATTCGGTTTTAAGTTTCTCACCTGTAGCCAAATTGACAATCTACAATCGATTACGCTAGTAGAAAACGAAACAAGTATGGGAATGACACATGAACGTTAAGTCACGTGGTCAGACCATACAAATAGAAGGCGTTAACGATTGTAGAAAGAGATTCGATACGTAACGTTTGTAACTTGGCTAGGGAGGCTGCTATTTTCGGTACAGTCGGTCAAAATTACCCATACTCATTTTACTAACTTTACTTCATATGTAAGAAACTTTTGGGACGGACGAAACGCAATTACATGAGATTCACATTAGTCTTGAGTAGTGCTAATTGATGAAACTAGACCAAGCCACTTGGTCGGCAAGCACTTGGAAAACTATCCAAACTGCTGCCCATTCATTTAACTAGACCAATCTAGTTAAATGAATGGGCAGCAGTTTGGATAGTTTTCTGTGACTTCCATATATAAATATGTTTTATTTACCTTAACTGGAAAAATTGGAACCCTCGGTGTGTCCGACTTGCACTTTGTCGGTTTTTTTTACCCGACCGCCGAAGGAGGGAAATGTGTTTATCAGTCTATGTATGTATGTTTGTTCCTATGTGGCGTTCTAGAGACCAAATGAGTAGGCCGATTTTTATAATTCTTACGTTATCGATTCGTCTTAACCTTGCGAGTGTCACTGCCTACATTAAAATTGGAAAATAGAAAAATGCCGGATTTTGGGCGCCATATTGTGGAGGCCCAATTTGTTTTTTGCGTCCATACACATCGTGTGTGGTATCAAAATAAAGGGTTTTAAGAGGTGATTCTAAAAATATATAACATCTATATGTTTAAATGTACCTAATTCGAAAAAAATATGTAAACTGAAAAGTTATAAATAATTAAATCATCATCAACATCATCGCTTACCATCAGGTGAGATAGTGGTCAAGCGCAATCCTAAGCCTATCAACAATAAAACAAGTTATAAATAAAAAAAGTTCATTATAAAGTATACGTATGCATTCCACATCCTTCTTCGACAATCTTTTACAGTTCAAGCAGCTCGTTTGTGGAATGCATTACCTATTGAAGTGAGGCGTGCTCAATCCTTACCAACATTCAAAAAAATGGTGAAGGAGCATTTCCTTTCACTATAATTAGTCTTCTCCTTTCTCTATGATATTTTTGTTATATATTAGTATATTATGTATTATTTTACGTATGTTTTTATGTTATTATGTCTAAGTATTATTATTTAAGATATGTTGTACACTGACAACCCTAAATTCCTCTCCTCTCGTTCAGTCCATCCAAAGGTTGTCTGTAAGAGATTGCCCTGTGCGATAAGACCGCCCATTGTACACTTGCTTTTATGATTTGCTATAAGCTGCTATAAGATGCTTTATCCTGTATATATATTTGTGTGGTGTACAATAAAGAATATAATAAATAAATAAATAAATTAAAAAAATCAAAAAACCCGACTGCAACTAAAAAGACTTAAACAAGAAGAAAATCATGCTGTGCTGTCGGAGAATAGATCTGGTTTTGGTCAGTCAGCTCACGAATATGTAACCTCCGACTGCACAGCATGATTATCTTCTTGTTTACGTCTTTTTAACACAGGGCCTTACCTATCTCAGACACCATGCTCCATACAAGGTTACGTATTAGGATTTATGATACTTGTCACTGTATTTTGATGTCGAGGTAAATAAAGTTTATTATCATTATTATGTCCTTTATTCATTTCTTTTCTTATTTACCTACATTTTTAAATACTTTTGTAAAATAAATTACAAAAAAAAATCAGTTAAAAATATAAAAAATAGAGGCCCACCGGTAACGGGAACAGGGTCCAAGCTACCGACGGTCAGGGCTCCCGAGAGAGGAACCTCCTAACAATACGAGCCGTGTCCAGCAGTGCTGCTTTCTGGATCAGGTCCATGACCCAGCCGCCTAACGAGAGCCTCCTAAGGTGTTGGTCGAGGTCATTGCCTGACACGACTATCGGTACAATGATCGCTGTGTCCACATCCCACATATCGACAACCTCGCGAGCCAAGTCAAGATACTAGATTTGCTTATCTTTCTTCATTATTATATTATTTTTGTTGCAGTCGGGTTTTTCGATTTTTTAAATTAACTTTTTATTTGTTGCATTGTCACTAGAGATAAACGACTGTGCAATATTTCAGCCCAGTCAAACACCAGGTAGTGGGGCAAAAACTTCTTTGTTTACACACAGACCGGGACAGGTGAGAAACTAAATAATCTCGTAGGTAATAATAATACAAGGGGCTTATTGCTATGCGCTACTGGAATGTCTAGTGGTCTGAAACATTCTGGAATTCTGACGTAGAATGTCTGGGCCTTGTTTGGGCTCTATAACGCCAATATTTGCCATATGTCTGTCCCACTTTGGCCCCAATAATCACCGCAAATTTGTGGTTGCCAGAGAGTAGGTACTCCATAGTTCTAGAGTACGTCCAATTATAGTGAAGGATTTCCACGAAATTATTTAGCAGCAACGTAGAAACGGCATTGTTCTTGTAAAATTGTACTTGGTACGCTAACTCCAAATTAAATTGTGTTTGACAGCAAACTTCATTGCAAAGCTGGACATTGACAATGTACAGCTTTGCAATGAAAATAAGGGTGAAAAAGAAGCGCACAGAGCAGACATGCCAGTACTCGTAGTTTCAGAAGCTTATGTCAATTCATATGTACTTTCTAAGTTTATCCTGGACATCACTGACAACGGTGAAGGAAAACATCATGAATAAATCTGAACTAATAGTGAGTTTATTAATAAGATTGTGCTTCACTGGTGTAATTGCTGCAAGTCGTTCCAGTATCAAGAAAAACGAATAAATCAATAATCGATTTATTCCGGTCAGATCCCCTGATCTGATCCCATGCTGGTTATTATTATTCTTTAATTCCTGTCTGATCCACAATGAACTTTGACATTCCGGTCTGATCCCCTTCCTTTTTTCGAAGGTAAGTACAGTCAAGAGAAAAACAATAGTACATGTAAATTTTTAGTACAGCAAGCAATTGTTATTACTACATATTATAAAATAAAGTCACCTGCCGCGTTTGTGCGCGATAAACTCAAAAACGGGACTCCTCCATGGCTCGGAAAGTGTGCTGTTGATAGCTGTTAGTTCAGGCTGTCATTTGTCAAAATACTGTTATTACGGGTAGTCTGAAGGCAGAAAATCTGTCACCAGTCATGCCAAGGAAAACCCCATGTTGTGTCCGTGTTCCGTGTGTTAGTTGAGGAGGTCAGACAGGCAGGCAATCAATCTGCCTATCCATTTTCCAACTACATATATTGGGGACAGCTTCCAGTAAAACCGGATGAAGATGAGTACCCGTAGTTTATATGCAGCGACTGCCTTGCTGACCGCTAAATCCGCCTAGACTGAAAGCTGACCCACGATAACCTATTTGGGAAAGGCTAGACAAATTCAGTAATTAGCTTCACAGTCTTGATGATCACTTGTTTAGACGAAGTCTGTTATGTTCATAGTTAATGGTAGAGTAGGTATTACTACTAGAAATAATAAATGCTGATTAACTTGTACTTATTATTATAATCGTTATTAGAGATACAAAAGGAGATACATTTCCTACACATGCAATGGCAGCGGAATTGACATAGAGTTTACGGATGTCGACATAGACAATCCTGATAGATTAGTGCAGTCCGCTATGGCACAGATTATATGAGAATAAATTGTCTTTGTCTAACAGTCTCTCCCACGTTGTTAGTTCCTTTCCCATGCTAAAGATTCAATCGATCAGGCTTCCTTCTAATTCTCTGTGACCGACGAAACTCCATCTCAAGAGGTTCATTTGTACTTACTGATTGTCTTGGTACTGTCGGTTCCACAGGTTCTGGTTCCTGCTGTACTGGAATCGGCTCATGTTCCTTCATGGGACTGTTAGGCTTCCTCATCTGGCTTCCTACAGGAGATGTATCCCTTGTCTCTAGAGGACTAGGTTGCGGAGTTTCCTTTCTTTCAGGTTGTAGCCCTGTAGCCAGGGTCTCTTGCTGGTGTCTAGGATTGAAGCGGTAAGTATCAGGTAAGTAATAATTTTCATTCATGCATGAGGTTTCTATGATTTGGTCTACATGTCTTTGATGTATCCTTCCATCTACCTTTACTTCATAATGTAATTTTCCTCTTCTGTTGATTATGTTTCCGAATTTCCATTTATTACTGTCATACATTCTAATCTGTACTCTGTCTCCTTTCTTAAATTGCTTGTGTACTTTTAGAAGATCATTCTTGCATTCTTTTTCTGTATCTTCCCTTTTCACTAAATCAATTCTTGTTCTATACAATCTCTTAAACATCATCTCTGCCGGGCTTAAACCAGTAGCACTATTTGGTGTTTTCCTATAAGTCATCAGGAATTTTTGAAGTTTGTCCTGCAGTGATCCTTCCTCATTAATCATTGCCTTGAGTTTCTGTTTAAATGTCTGAACGTATCTTTCTGCTTGTCCGTTTGTGGATGGATGAAACGGTGCAGTGAATTTTGCTTGAATTCCATTTCCTTTCAAAAATCGTAACATTTCTTCTGACCGAAACTGTGGTCCATTATCTGACACTTGAGTTATTGGCAAGCCAAATGTAGTGTATAACTTTTTTAGTATTTTTATTGTTGATGTCGATGTAATAGACATAGTTGGTATGACTTCTAGCCACTTAGTGTAAGCGTCTACAACAATAAGGAAATAATTGTTCATAAATGGACTAGCGTAATCTATGTGAATTCGGCTCCATGGCTCCTTAGGATATTCCCAACAGTGTACTGGTACTTTCACAGGATTTTTCTGCATCAGGCAACACATTTTGCATTCTTTTACCATCTGTTCTATATCTGAATCAATATACTTCCACCATACATAGCTTCTTGCTAAAGCTTTCATTTTCACAATCCCTGTATGCGCTGTATGAAGTTCCTCTAAGATTTTGGGTTGTAATTCTTTGGGTATAATAATTCTTATGCCATAAAAAATGCAGTTATTTTGCAGTGAAAATTCATGAAGTCTTTTTGGGTCATTTCTGCCAGATTGTATGTCCAGGTAAAGTTTTTGTAGATCCGGATCTTTTCTAGTAGCTTCTCTTATTTCTTGTAATGTAAATGGCATTTCTGAGATCTGATTTAAATAGAATGCATCATCATCCGTTAGATTATCATTGCCCATTTCTGTAAGATTATTCAATCTAGAAAAATAATCAGCGTTTGCATGTTCTGTAGTCTTCCTTAGCTTTATGTTATAATCAAAGCCTGCTAAGAAATTGGCATAATGTACCAATCTGATAGCTGTAGTTGCAGGTGTAACTTTTTCTGGGTGCAAAATTCTAGCTAAAGGTTGGTTGTCAATAATCAGTGTGATCTTCCTTCCATAGCAATATTGAAAGAATTTCTTCAAACCCCATATTAAAGCTGCTGCTTCCTTGTCTAGCTGGCTGTAACCTTTTTCAGCTTTAGTCAGAGATCTTGATGCAAATGCTATGGGTCGTTCAGTTTTGTCCGGCATGGTGTGTGATAATACAGCTCCAAATCCAGTAGGTGATGCATCTGTAGCTAGAGTAACGGGTAAGTTGCCATGAAATGGTATTAATACTTTTTCTCCACAAATTTCTTCTTATAATTGTTTAAAAATATTTTCACATTCTTTAGTCCATATAAATTCTGTATCTTTTTGTAGTAGTTTATAAAGTGGATTTAACTTTGATGCTAGATTTGGAATAAACTGTTGATAATAATTGATCATCCCCAAAAAGGTGCGTAGAGATGATACATCAGTAGGACGTGGACTCTTTTTAATAACATAGACTTTATCTTGAGTGGGATGTAATCCATTTTCATTAATTGTATGTCCCAGGTAAGTGACAGACTTTTGAAAAAATTGACATTTCTTCTTGTTTAGGTGTAAACCACATTTATGTAATTTCTCAAAAACTGTTCTAATTCTTTGTAATAATTGAATGTATGTACCTGCTTGTAAAGCAATGTCATCGAAGAAACATGCTGTACCTTCAACGCCTTGTAGCGTTTGATCCATGTAATGCTGCCACACATTTGGGGCTACCTTAACACCAAACATCAACCTTTTGACCTTATAGGTACCTTTACTTGTACTGATGGACTGCATCTTCGCTGTCTCCTCACTGGTTAACATGTGTAGGTATGCTTGATTTATATCAAGTGTGCAGAAGTACTTTCCACCGCTCAATTTTGAGAAGATTTCCTCAATTCTAGGAATAGGGTAATTGCAATTTTCAAGATTTTTATTTAAGGTTGCTCTGTAATCTGCACATAAACGTACCTTGCCATTTTGTTTAATTACAGGGACCACAGGAGTACCTCACTGTGAATATGTAACTTTCTCAAGGATGCCAGCTTTTTCTAATCTGTCAATTTCAGTTTCTACTTGATTTTTCAATGCAAATGGTACTGGACGTGGTTTCAAAAATATTGGTACTGCTCCTTCCTTTAATTTAAATGTAGCCTGAAAATTATTAATTTTTCCAATTTCTTCTGAAAATAATTCTTTGTATTCTTGTAACAAATTTTGTAATTGTACTTTAAATTCTTGTTCTGTTATATCATTTTCTTCTTTTGTGATAGAGTTGACATTGAATTGTAAGTTTAGTTCCCTCAGCCACTCTCTTCCGACAACAGGATCTACTTTGCTTTCTATAACAAATATTCTTCCTTGTATTACTTTATTATTGTATAAAATCTGTATCATTGAAGTTCCAACAGGTTTAATAATTTCCCCCGTGTATGTTCTTAACTTTACTGATGTACTTGTTAATTGTAGTTTAGGAAAATATTTGTAAAAATATTCTGCAGAGCAAGTGGTAACAGCTGCACCTGTATCCATTTCTAACTTGTGTAATTTCCCGTTTAGTTGCAATGAGATATAGAATTTATCATTATTTATGCTTTGTATTTTATGTATTTCGTATATTTCTTCATCAGAATTACTGTCAGTATCTATTTCTATTTGTTTCTGTTCCTTGAAGCAAACTGACTGTACATGGCCTTTCACTTTACATCTCTTGCAAAACAGCTTATCTCTCAGTTTACACTGACTCGCTTTGTGGTTATTATTCCCACAGCAGTAGCACTTAATTTCTTTATTTGTATTTTCTCGTTTTCTGTATGTATTGTTCTTCAAAATATCTTTATTTGCTGTGATTTTATTAATGTTTGGTAGTATTTCCGTTCCCATTTCTTTTGTTTCAGTTTTGGAAGTTTCTATTGCTAATGCTATTTTTAAAATGTCTTCAAATTTAGTAGTGGCCGGTTCCTGTAGCAGCCTTTCTTTTATTTCAGAATTTCGCAATCCTCGTATGAACTGTACCCGCAGATGTGTTTCAAATGTTGTATGTTTGCAATTATTACAATTAAAGTTACATTTTCCACCAATTTCCTTTAACCCAGCCACATAGTTAGCGATTGATTCATACTCATATTGAGTTCTTAAGCAAAACTTGTGTTGCTGTGCAACTTCTCCTGGTTCTGGAGCAATGTGGTTGCACAGGATTTTTACCAATTCATCGTATGATTTTGACTCAGGTATGTTTGGGGCTGTAATGTTCTTTAACACTTGGTAATACTTGGGTCCAATACAATTTAAAAATATTTGTAACTTTGTAACATCATCGGTAACACCCTTTAAGGTAATGTAATTTTGTAATCTTTGTAAATAACTTTGGAAGGATTCATTAACTTCATCATATGGTTGTAAATTTATGCCACTAACCGGCTTCGTACCTTGTTCTAGTAGTGCTCTTTGTAAATTAGCCTGTTGTACTTGCATGCCATGCAACGTCTCCATCATTTGTGTGAGAACTTGGGTTATCTGTTGCTCCATTGTTGTAGGTGATTAGATGCAGAAGGTAAGAAATTTCACTTTTTGGTTTGCGTAGGTTCTGTCACGATCCTCGTCGCCACTGTTATGTTCATAGTTAATGGTAGAGTAGGTATTACTACTAGAAATAATAAATGCTGATTAACTTGTACTTATTATTATAATCGTTATTAGAGATACAAAAGGAGATACATTTCCTACACATGCAATGGCAGCGGAATTGACATAGAGTTTACGGATGTCGACATAGACAATCCTGATAGATTAGTGCAGTCCGCAATGGCACAGATTATATGAGAATAAATTGTCTTTGTCTAACAAAGTCCAAACACAGAATTTGGTTAGGCATTGTATATTGCACCCGGAACTGGTTTGCAGCGCAAACATCACTAATGGGGTCTCAAGCTGCTCCGGTAAGAAGACAAAGGATTACCTACTCATGGGTGAGTGTTGAAGATGTTAAACGTTAGAATAATAACTCTGTATTTTTAGATATTTAATTTATTTACTCTATAGAAATAAATATTTTACTATGTTCCCGCTCACAGAGAGGAGACCTGTATCTTAGCCTTCGGAACGTTAAAGGCTATAGTATCATAGGTATAACTGTCTTATCGCTAGTATTTTATATCTGTGCCGCTGCTTCGCTGCTCTGCTGCTTTATCGGCAAACTCTAGGAGAATCATCGCGTCCGGTAGGGATGCACCGCTGTCGTTCACAGACGCGCAAGGGTCACTCGCAGACGCGCAAGGGTCACTCGCAGATGCACAGAGGTCGCTCGCCGAAGCGCAGGGATCGCTCACAGACGCGCAAGGATCACTCACAGATGCGCAAGGGTCATTCAGAGACGCGCAAGGGTTACTCCCAGACGCGCAAGGGTCATTCGCAGATGCACAGAGGTCGCTCGCCGAAGCGCATGGTTCGCTCACAGAGGCGCAGGGGTCACTCACGGTCGTACATGGATGGCTCGCCGAAGCGCAGAGATCGCTCGCAGACGCACAGGGGTCACTTGCAGCCACGCAGGGATCGCTCTTCGAAGCGCAGGGGTCGCTCACAGACGCGCTGGGGTCCTTCGCCGAAGCGTAGGGGACGATAACAGACGCGCAGGGGTTGCTAGTAGACGTGAATGGATCGCTTGCCGAAGTGCAGGGGTCGCTCTTAGACGCGCCGGGGTCGCTTGCAGACGGACAGAGGTTGCTCTCAGACGCGCTGGCGTCGCAGTTACTTACACTGTGGGGTGAAAACATAATTTTATATTAGTAAAGCAATATAACAAATTGGTAGTCCAGCAACAGTTAGACAATCAATCAAAGTTCACCGTAAGATTTTAAATGATTTGCAAAAATACTTTTCTTAACATAAATTCGAGACGTACGTTCCATTACTCTCGCAGGTCACTATGACATCACTCCCCATATGAGATAAAGTGGATGGTTCTGGTATAGCTACTTCACGACATCTTCTTTTTGCGCTGTTAATCACATTTCTGCTGTATTCATAGCATTTGTATAAATATTTTATTTGTTTACTTACTCATTAATAATGTGCATTTCTGCTATGATCACGGCAGCCAGAAGCTTCTCAGACAACGAGTTGTAATAATCTTCAATATATTCGCAGAGGTTGTAAAGCTCTTCATCAAAAGCAGAGTTAAACAAATCATTTTGTCTGTCCATGATTTTTAAAGATGTTTCAAGTAAAATAATGTTCTCTATTTGGTTGTATTTTAATAATGGTTAACGCAAAGTGAAATCGCTTGTATTTATACGTCTTATCAAGCAAGTCAGGTAATTATAGTTCTGTAATTAGTTAATATGTTTTGTTTGCTAACTAATATTCATTGTTATCGTCTGCACCATCGTCCAAACCGATTAGAAATTTCAAATTATCGATAGATGAGTCATGTAACCGACGCAAGAGTGGTAAGTGCAAGCAAAGGTTTACAGAAAATATTAGGTTTGATGCTAATTTCAAGTCCTTATTTAACTTGCTTTGTTAATTTGTTTTATGATTATACCTAAATGTGAATTTTGCCACCAATTGACCGTTAAAAAATACTTTTTGCAGACAGTCATTAATTTCTTATTTTTAACCGACTTCTAAAAAAGGTGGAGGTTCTCAATTCGTCAGCATCTTTTTTATTTTATTTTTTATATATGTTACACGATTACTCAAAGACGCCTGGGCCGATTTCGAAAATTCTTCATTTGTTTGAAAGGGTATACTTCCTAGTTGGTCCCATGGTCATCAGGTCAGGATCTGATGATGGGATCCTGGAGAAATCGAGGGAATTCGTCAAATACTATAGGTATACATATAGCGATTTTGGTATTTTGATCAACAAGCGTTTTCACTCAAAAAGTATCATTTGGTGAAGTGGAAATGTTGAAGAAGACCACAGAGGGTCACTGGGACTCCTCAGTGATACGTATGTCACGGGTATAAGATATCTCAAATAGTTAACCGACTATGATGACGCAAGTACTAAATAATTGGTACTTATGAAAATGGAACCATCGAACTGATCTAATGATGAAGCCGGAAGGTAGGCACTGGAACTCCGAAATAAAACAATGTAGGTAAATAAATTAATTGTGTTTGGACTTATTGTAATCTTCGTGTGATGTAATTTGTTAATACATGATTTTCATGATAATTTGAGGAACCTACAAAAATAAAAAGAGAAAAATATAAACCTTTTAACAAAAAAATAATACATTTAGATTTAGAATAATTTATATGATGTTCAGTATTAGCGTATTATTGAAAACGGGCATACGAGATTTTCACATTTGTTGCATCTTGATTCTTTATGTTAGCAATCCTCCAATTAAGGTGGAAACCGTTCGCAGATTAATCCGTGTACGAATATTTTTACGAGAAATTATTTGTCAAGACAGAGTTTGGTCAAATCGGCCTATGTAGATTTTATGTAGCCACCTGTGTTAATCAGGATTCGTAACGCAACGCCAGACGGAACATAGTATTACGAGACTCCCATTTAATAATATAAAATCTAGCAATAACTAAATAGCTAAAAGTTTAGCTTCCTGCACTACGGTCACTGGTTCAATTTGCGCGCCTAAAGGTGGCACATAGGTGTTTTGATTTTAGTGTAAGTGAATAGTGCATTTAATTTTGATGACATTTTTCAAGATTTTCTCAGTAATTTGTGTCCGGTTAGTAGGCACGCCCTCCAGTAGATGGATGTGGTACCAACTAACCGAACCACCCATACGAACATAAATATATATTTATGTTTATTTTTTAAGGTTTCTTTTTCGTGACAGGCAAACTGCAGTTATCACCTATGGGACCGAGGTATGGTCGGTCACAATAGAACATATCAGAAAGCTTAAAGACACCCAAAGGGCAATGGAAAGGGCTATGCTCGGAGTTTCCTTGCGTGATTGCATCAGAAATGAGGATATCCGCAGGAGAACCAAAGTTACCGTCATAGCCCGAAGAATTGCGATTGCTTAAGTAGCAGATGGCAGGCAGAACGGATGACCAATGGGGCCAAAAAGTTTTGGCAAGGCGACCGTGAACCGGAAAACGATGCGTTGGAAGGCCTCCCATTAGGTGGACCGATGACCTGGTTAAGGTTGCGGGAATGCGCTGAATGTGAATCACACGGGATCGTTCAATGTGGTGACGCCTGAGGGAGGCCAATGTCCAACAGTGGACGTCATTCGGCTGAAATGATGATGTTGACAGTTGAGCAGTGGTGGCCCAGTGGTTACGGTCCCGACTTACGAGTTGTAAGTCATGGGTTCGAACCCGAGCAGGCACTTTACTTTGTGTAATTTATTTCATCACCACTGCTCTCAAAACGGTGAAGGAAAACATCGTGAGGAAACCGGCATGTCCTAGAACCAAAAATTCAAGGTATCCAAGCATATTGGGATGCGGACGCCGCACCGTATAGCACAAATTGCTTCATATGAAATGTTCGTGAAGATTTGAATCTGTGCCTCGGCTCGGCCCGCGCCCGTCACGGTCTTGCATAATTCGGTGGATTTCAAAAACAAAGATGTTATATCGCAGAACTTTTCAAATATACATCACAAATGATTAAAAGGGCCTTAGACTCTTCGAGGGGTTGACGGGGCCTGCCTAGGAATATGCTCCTGTCACTCGAGTGATTTGGGTCAGAAGAGTCACAAGTGATTGAGAGGTGTGAATGCTGATGTTCTGAATTACTTTGTTGATCTAGATCACGAACGCGTGGACTGTGAGTTGTCATATTCCAAATCATATCTTCCAATTCGACTCCACCTCGAATCATTAAATTGTCAGTTAAAGCTTAGTATTTATTGACATCAATCCGTTGTGTGCCTAAAACGTGAATCAGCCGAGACACAATGTCTTTTTAATTGTTTTGGTAATTACGGCACACAACCGGTTAATCAAGTGTTTTTTCCAATGTCATGTGATTTTATGTTAGAATTCGCAGAATACACAGCTTAGGTCTCTGTGGGTATTTCTGTAGACCTGATGTAATACTTTCTTTCAGTCGTGATTGAGGTCAAGAGTGCGGCTTATACTGTAATAAAAATAAGCTGCGGCCATGAAACGTCCATAAACAACATTAACATGAAACGACCACAAACAAGATCAGAAACGTCCACAAATAACATTAACATGAAACGACCACACAAAAACATTATAATTAAACGTCCACAAACAACATTAACATGAAACCTCCACAAACAACATTAACAAGGTGGCAAGATTTGACGAGATACAGAAGTATCTCGAGCTAAGTGGCAGGCTATTCTGTAAAAAATATCACCGTGAAAACATAGGTGATGGAAGGATAGAAAACTCACTTCATGTTCACATCACCTTAGTTTTACAGTGAATTTTTTACATAATAACACAACTGGCCAGAATGCGTTCGTATTCGTGAGTTTGAGCATCATTTATGAACTCAAACCCTACCGCTTTTTTAACCTGATAGAGCAGCAAGATATTTAAGTTACTGATAAACCTTACTTATCCTCGTACTAAATGGTTTTAAAATTGCTTTCTATAAAATGGTTTACTTTTTACTAAAGTTTTAATCGAACAAATTTACTTCTTTGCACACCCATTCTTTCTAGTTATACAGGCATTAGAATTTTATAAAGTTTTATTGAACCTGGCTATCTCGTATTATTTTTTGTTAAAGAACATAATAGGGCACGCTGCTTTGTGTAAGTGTTTTATTAAAAAGAGCTTTTAAAGTGGGTGCAACGAGGTAAGTACTGATCAACTACTCAGGAAACTCATCGGCCTAGCCTTTTCAACTTTATTGGTATCGGCTTCCAGTCTAACCGATGCAGCTGAGATTTACATGAAGTGGTTGCCTATCTGGCCTCCACAACCCAGTAACTGGGTAACACGTTACCCCCTGGCAAGATTGGTGTCAGATTTCCTGGGGTCTGACTATCCGTAAAGACTGACAAAGATCTACAAATTGGACAGCCGGAACCAACAGCTAAATTTGCTTTCCGAGGCAGGGAGAAATCTCGCTATGTAAAGATGGTCACCCATCCACGCACCGACCTCGGCAAAGGTGTAAGGTAAATTCCCTTACTCACCAGCCAGCTCAGGGGTAGATGTTCAGGATGAGACAATTGCAGGGATGATTTCGCATGAGGGTCGACAGAAGTAAAAGTCTTTCTATTTGGTCAACTAGTTTAATAACACTTTGGCATCACTGCAGCATTACAATTTAAAGGTATTACACTTACTTGTGTATGGGATATAAAATACCCTTCAAACATAGCACCAGATGTATGATATCACAATCAGCATCGTTCCTCTGTGCAAATGGCATCCAGTATCTCACCGGCCGAAATATCATGGGTGTTCGGAGCCTGTTGTTGAATGCTGTATAGCTGTTCCTATTTCACGTCGTTGACCATGTTTTATTCTATTGTCTATCTATATTTAAAATTAATCCTAAGGAGCCCTGTCGATGGGAAAAATGCAGTATTAGCATCATACAAGCACATGTCTCACAAGCATGAAAATATAGTTTAATTCCACCAATACTCACAGCGCTTGCTGGCACATTATATTTTATATTTAGGGCTGTTTCCCTGTCGCCTCCGAGTCATTCCGATTGCTTTATTTAACTTTTGTTAATAGGAAGTTTTTTCGACCTCCTGCGTATCAATTAGCAATGCAAAAAGAAATGTCACTCTTGTCGGCCATAGACACTGAGCATTTTATTGACCAATAGAGACGTCATGTCTATATTTTCTTTAAGTAATTATGTTTACCAGAAATTAATAACCTAGATATGTAGGAAATTGTGTGCTTGTTGAATTATATTAATACACACAATATCTAATAGGTTTTGTAAAGAATTTTAATAATTCCGCCCCGACCTCAACGCCATCTAGTACCAAAGTCGTGAATCTCTTACTAGCTTTCTCTCATAATTGTAATTGCTTCTAATGCAACTCTGTCAGATGTCGCTGAAAGCCGTTACGGAAATTTATTTGTTACAATACATCTTACCCCGGTAAAAAAAAAATTGATATACCATTTTTTTTAATTTACCATATTTCCATGCATATTGTGAATCTAGCTTGCTCCCTAACAGAAATTGAGGCAGTCCAAGAAAATCTAATTCATATGAGAACTACCTACATTAAGTTTTGTAAAATAACTAATAGTTTTATAAAAATAAAGTTCAAAACTTATTTCTCAAGTTTTTAAGTTTCTAATTATGTACAAAATGTACTAAATATTAGAACATTAGTAATAGTCCAATAACTAGCAGATAAAAACTTTGATTGTTCTCATCTAAGACTAATACGACATACTCAGTGATTGTCCCCAAACAGATAGCAATGAAAAGCATCCATATATCAAAACACAATCGCCAAGTAGCCAGTTTAAATGCTAGTTATGCCATTAACTAAGTTTATTTAAGTTAATGTTTGATTCATAAAGCATTTAAGTATGTTAAATGTTTAAGAGTCAGGTTATACTCAAAAGAGATTTAACCTTTTCTTATTTTTAAATTTAGACCAATAACTGATCAAGTTAAGTTTTATAAACAACAGAAACACTGCTTTTTTAAATCGGCAAGTGTTATAAGTATCAAGTTGTTCAAATGTATATAAGTAAATGTAAACAAGTACTAAATCAAGTTAAGATTCGCAACAGAAAGTAACATTGCCTTTTAAATCAGCAAATATTACATTAAGTACCCATTCATTGTATAGATATAGGATAACCTAATCAAGTTAAGATTCGCAACGAAAAGTAAACCCGCCTTTTTAAATCAGCAAGGGTTACATTGAGCACCTATCCGTTGTATAGATGAAGGTAAATGTCTACTTTAGTTAAATTTTATAATTTAGAATACTAAGCTAAGTTTTTGCATCATTGTGTTTCCTTTCATACATCCCTATACATACCCAGTTATTAATACGTTAACTTAGAAAAAAAATCCTTATACCCTATCAGCATTCATTCATCCCTTTCTTAATTAAATATTTGCACCTCCATTATTGAATTCCGTGCAAATATTCAATTAAAAATATTTACACCTCCATTATTGAATTATGTGTAAATATTTTAACACAACAATGATTATAACTAGAGAATCTTCATATTTTACATTAATGTATTAAAATCAATTGAGGACCATTGTTAACATGAACACTTTTAGGCTTTCCGTGTACAAGAAACACTAAAATATCACTATAGCATTGTTTGTTGTAATCCGTATAGGAAACAACATAACCTATCTACCATAGTGATCAGAGTATAATAAATACAACATTGTGTTTCTTTTAGTTGACACAGGAAAAAAAAAGACCTAATAAGTTTAAGCATTGTTCACATGTACAAATTTAGGTAATTTTGTGTACAAGAAACACTAGTATATCCATCACAGTATTGCTTGTTGCATTCCGTATAGGAAGAAATCAACATAACAATTAGAATATACTATAAAATTGTGCTTCTTCTAGTTGACACAGTAAAAACATCCTAATAAGTCACTACAAATTGTTTATTTTAAGATTAGGCGCCATTGGGATCATAGTTAAATAGTTATTATAGATGCCCCACATTTTCTTTTGGCATTAATATCTTCCAAAAGAATTTAGCAATTAAGTTATATTTATTTTTAGTATAAATAATTAAGTGTGAAAATAATGATTAGAGAAATTCTCATTATGTAATATTTAAAGCGAGCTACGATACGTATTATTGCAAAAGTACCTCCTGAATTTAACTCTTTATTTTAAATGAACAGCTCAGCAACATGTTTCCGAACACAAGTGTACCTCATCAGACAACATATGTGCGGGATAATCCATCTCCTTGATGCTTCCACTATGATACAACTACTCAGGGAACGATACTGCTTGCAGACCACATCTCCAGTTGCTTTATGATCTGTTGAAATATAATAACATTTAAGTATATGAACTAATTCTTCTTTATGAAGATAGTCAAATAAAGTTGCTTTATGCATGTTGAACAAAACCACTTTTTTGTTCTAAATATTCAAAACTAATTATCAGTTAAACAAAACATTCACTGGTGGAAATGTATCTTTTAAATAAAACATGTGACTATAACCGCACTTTTAAATTTTATATAATATTAATGTTTTGTTATTTCAAGTTTTAAATTAAGCAATCATGAAGTTAACCTATAGTTTGGTTAAGTTCTTAAGTATTCAAGTTATAACTATTAGACACAAAATAAGTAATTAAGTATTACAATCAAACTACATGCGACACATTGGTCGTACAAATTGCAAGTTTGTCAAGTACCTCTATCAAGCTTCATGCGACACGTTGGGCGTACAATTGTAGGGTAAATTCCCTTACTCACCAGCCAGCTCAGGGGTAGATGTTCAGGATGAGACAATTGCAGGGATGATTTCGCATGAGGGTTGACAGAAGTAAAAGTCTTTCTATTTGGTCAACTAGTTTAATAACACTTTGGCATCACTGCAGCATTACAATTTAAAGGTATTACACTTACTTGTGTATGGGATATAAAATACCCTTCAAACATAGCACCAGATGTATGATATCACAATCAGCATCGTTCCTCTGTGCAAATGGCATCCAGTATCTCACCGGCCGAAATATCATGGGTGTTCGAAGCCTGTTGTTGAATGCTGTATAGCTGTTCCTATTTCACGTCGTTGACCATGTTTTATTCTATTGTCTATCTATATTTAAAATTAATCCTAAGGAGCCCTGTCGATGGGAAAAATGCAGTATTAGCATCATACAAGCACATGTCTCACAAGCATGAAAATATAGTTTAATTCCACCAATACTCACAGCGCTTGCTGGCACATTATATTTTATATTTAGGGCTGTTTCCCTGTCGCCTCCGAGTCATTCCGATTGCTTTATTTAACTTTTGTTAATAGGAAGTTTTTTCGACCTCCTGCGTATCAATTAGCAATGCAAAAAGAAATGTCACTCTTGTCGGCCATAGACACTGAGCATTTTATTGACCAATAGAGACGTCATGTCTATATTTTCTTTAAGTAATTATGTTTACCAGAAATTAATAACCTAGATATGTAGGAAATTGTGTGCTTGTTGAATTATATTAATACACACAATATCTAATAGGTTTTGTAAAGAATTTTAATAATTCCGCCCCGACCTCAACGCCATCTAGTACCAAAGTCGTGAATCTCTTACTAGCTTTCTCTCATAATTGTAATTGCATCTAGTGCAACTCTGTCAGATGTCGCTGAAAGCCGTTACGGAAATTTATTTGTTACAAAGGTTGCTTAACTTTGAAAATCAACCCCGTGCGGATGTTAATATTTAGCCCCGAGCTCCTCAGGAAACGCTTGGTCTAGTTTCATCTTTGGATTTCATTACTCTTATCTCTAATCTTAATATCTTACCTTCGTTCATACTCAATACTTTCGAAATGAAATTCTATTCCCACACATATATATCTTTTATTACATAACCTGCTTACGTAACCTGATAGCTACAACCTGGGAGTCTTTAAGTCAAGAGTGAATAGGTTTCTTCTAGGCAAACGTGTTTCATCGTCGACCACATCATTGCTTACCATCAGATGATATAATTTTAATAAATAACGGAACACTGCGTGACCAAAATAGTTTGAAACACAGATATAAATCTAACTAGATGACGAAAAGTACGATCAATTATCGTAATTTGAGCTTCTCATTTAGCATTATCGGCACCGGAAATCCACCGAAATCTAGAAAAATGCCATTTTAAGCCATATTGAGCTATAAAGACTGTATAGAAAAAGTTGGCCGAGGCATTGGAAACGTTTTCTTTCATTGGTAAGTAAATTTGTTTGTAAATTGCGTGTGTAAAAGTGGCACGCTTGGTTTTTATACAGATGGAAGGACTTGCGTTATCTAGTTAGATTTATGTCTGTGGTTTCAATACAAAAATAAAAATAGAAATGATATGTTTAACTTTTTCCCTGTTATTTATTACGGAAACAGAAATCAAATCAACACATTTGAGGTAAACATGTGTTTGGGGACCAAACTAGGACGCGTGTGCGATTGGTTCACGAGCCTTTTTTTATTTATACTTGTTTTGTCTTAATCCATCACGTCTGTGAAGTTTGCCAACTACTTAAAAAACCCTGCAATTCCCTCTTGTCATCCAATGTTAGCTGTTGTTTGTACTACAAAAATAGCTAGCCTTACACGTCCAGCAGAGCGTTCTAAAAGAGATGCTTTGAACTTATTACCTAAGTGCTTAAATTAGCTAATTTAATTACTTTATTTTGATCTAAATGTTTTGTTTTTGGTATAAGGTTTGATACTAACTTAGTTTCTTAATTGTCTGTAATTTTAACCTTAACACCTATTTCAGGCAAAAACTAATTTGTCCTAGGCCAGGCTGGTTTATCATTTTGACTGGATATAATTATTCTAGGATAATCTAGTTTAGCCTAAATACTTTAAGCTCGCCTAGTTTCGGCCTAGGCTTAACAGATTGAATCTTCGCAAGTGACAAAATAAAGATGTAGAAATCTGTTCACGCAAGGACTGTTCCTCGCCCCTTTATTATTATCTCTCAACCAACAGCGTACCCTGACACGGACATCTTAGGTTCAAAGAATAGTAATATTATTATGTCATTCTTCTAAATAACATCACGTAGCACATTTTACCTATATGTACATAAGTACACATATGTCACCAATATATTTTGCTACCTTTCGAGAGAGGGGTGGCAATTGGTATAATCTGTGTCTGTACCTATAATAAGGGTGATCCTATTCTGGCATATATAGACTCCAGATTGACTAAAATATATATTAAAAATAATATAATTATATAGAATAAGGTAGAAACCGCGATACACAAGGAAGGCTTGCTTTTATAATTTGTCGCGTGCGAACCTAGGGCAGGACCTTAGTTTCATTATAAACCATACCGATCCCCAAGCCCCGCTAATCTATTATATTTGTTTCAGCTGCGGTAGTGGTAGCATTCTTCGTGTGTTCGACGCCTCACTACCACACCATCAACGAGTACTTGTTTTATGTCGCCGGCGCCTTCTACTATGTCATGAGCCATAGGTGAGTGATCTGCCACTTCTAGTGCCTGTTTATCGTCTATTACAAAGATTACCTCTTTTCTATCGCCTGCGCCTGTTACTATTCTCTTCTTTGTTAATGGCACCTTCTACTATGTCTTTGCTACCGTCAACCCTATCCAGTACTATGTCATGAGACATAGGTGAGCTATCTTCCACTTTTCCATCTACCATGTAGAAGCATCTATGCCACCACCTTACGAACTAATGACCTGACGTCACATAAATCATGCATCGCCCAAGCAGCGTTCTCGGTGCGATTAAAACGTATACAACAGTCCAACAACAACCGTGGTGCAATTGACCGAACCAGACACAACACCCGTCTGGTCGGAGGATCCTCCATTTCAATGGAGGTTGTGGTACTTTACACCCTGTTCCGCATATCTGAAAACCCGTATCTCTTCAATGTCACTGGTGTCTTTTACTATATCTCTGCTACCATCTATCCTATCCCGTACAATGTCATGATTCCATTAACCATATGTAGGTGGTCTTCCACTTCTTTTTCTACCTCAGCTGGATGAAGCACTACCACACGATCAGTGAGTACTTGTTCTTCATCGTCTTCTACGTCATAGGCCTCTTCTACTATATCTCGGCTACAGTTTACCTCATCCTGTACAATGACTACCTGTATCGAGAGCCATAGGTGAGTGGTTTTCCACTTCTTCATCTATCATATCATCAACGAATACGACTTCTACGTTATCGGCCCCTTCTCTATACCTCTGTTACCGTCAAACCCATCCTGTACAATGTCATTAGCCATATTATGTGTGTGGTCTTCCATTTCTTCATTTAAAACAGCGTGACGAGAGAATACCACATCGTCAACGAGAACCCGTTCTACGTCACTGGCGCCTTCTTTTTTATCTATGCTACCATCAATCCCATCGTATACAATGTCATGAGCCATAGGTGAGTGGTGTGCCACTTCTTCATCTACCAAACCATCAACGAGTACCTCTTTTCTGGCACCGGTGCATTGTATTACAAGTATATCTCTACCACTGCCAATCCTTTTGTGTACTATTTAATGAGGTTTTGGTTTGCTAACTGAATATTGTAAGCCCTCAGCAAGTGTAATGAGCTTTCCTATGTTTCAAATTGTAGGTGGGATCGCCTCTACGACCCAAGGGCATTATCCGCCTGGATGCGTAATTGGCAAGCAGTGGGTTGAATTTATTCTTATAGTTAAAGGTTCTTGCAAAATTGTTCGACCCCTGAATACAGCTTAAGTGCTTTCCTGGGAGGAATATGGATACAAACTAAGAAAACAACATAAAAAGCCGTACGTATAGCCGCAATCCAGAGCTTCGCAACTGTGTCCCGCGTACGGAATCAATTACATTGTATACTAAACTTTTAGTATAGCATAGCAAACTCTATTGCTTTCTGAATGTCCCGTTGAGTTTGTAGATCCATTTAATCATTACTACATTATATATTCTCTCCCTCAGGTACCGCATCGCCTTCACGGAAACCCTGTGCTGTGGCAAGGTCAGCAGAAAGAAGAGTAGATGCCGCGAGCATTCCAGCATCAGAGAAACTACGGTCAACCACACGTCTGACGGAACCCACCTCGTTAGGGTTCGCTCCGAGATCCAAGATAAGAGGAACCGCCTCGACAGGAGGAGCAGGAGATGCAGCTACTACGGAACAGAAACCACCAGCCTATGCAGTGAAAAGTGGAGACAGGAGACGCCGAATAAGATGAATATCCTCCTCATCAATGATAGGAATAGCGTGACGTCATCTCTTTGTAACAATAATGATAGCCTGTTACTTAAAGATGGTATGGTGATTTTAAGATTGACGGAGAAGTTACTTAAATATTTAAAGGCGTAAGTATGTGTAAAATCAAAAGTTTCGCCGGATATTGTGATAAAATGATTTTGTACACGTAATTCTAAAATGTACTTTTTAAGAGTTATTTAAACGTTTTCTGTATATCTAATAAGTCAGCAAGTACCTTATGTGCTTATAATGCGTTAACTGTTGATACAAAATAAACAAAAAAAAAGAGAATAATCTACAGCTTGGGCTGTATTGTTGTTGACCAAATACTTTCAAAAGTTATATTTTTTTGTTGTGCTTTAACTAAATTAAACTAAAGTATTAGCATTTATGGTCAAACTGGGCATTGGCATAGAAATACAGGATTTCAGGCTACATAAGAAAATATTTAAATTTTTTATACTTACTTTTTACCTTTGTAAAATTACTGTGTAATTTATAACAATACTCAATATTCGATTCGGTCTCGAGCGTCTTTGGCAGGTGGACGTGTGTCGGTTGTCCTAGTGACTTCTAATTGTAAATTCTGTGATTGGTGCATCTTGTGATATTTCAATTCCTTGTCGCTCTTCGGGCACCTAAAGCTGTCATTTACGCCCACTGGGCGTTACTAGAGAGAGATACAAATATTTCTGACACCTACTACTAAAATCGTGTTTTGAAAAATAACAGCGGTGGGCGGGGATTTGAACCTGCGTCGTGTTGAGCGAAAGTGAAGAGCTACCGTGCGCCAGACCTCCGCGCCACGGCGCAAGTAGCAGCGAGCATCGAATAAGCGGGCCGCTACGAGCGGCTGACGTCATCTGAGTGCCACTGAGTTGCTACGTGCTACGCGCTACGGATCAGCAAGCTACGCACGTCATATTATCGGCTACGAACACGGCCTACGAAACGCGTTTAATATGTCAGGATCTAAACGTACTCCGCCAAAGTCTCAGCGCATCAATCTGAGTGATACACAATCAGAACCGGATATTACCTCGGCTGTTGGTGAATATGTCACAAGCAGGAGCAAACGCCCCAGACCCGGAAATTCACCATCAAGTGGGGATGGAGTTTACCAACAAATATACCAAGACACTAGTCTCGCTGTGAAGCTGGAAGAACAAACCTCCCTAATGGCAAAATTAGTGGCAGATATACGGGAGATTAAATCACAAAACGTTAAGATACAGGAGTCGAATGCCGAAATCTGCAAGACAAATACAGAGATTGAGCGATCTATGTCCTTTATGAATAAAAATTTTGAAGAATTAAGAAAAGAAGTTGAGGAACTAAAAAAGGAAAGACAGGAGCAACGTTGCTACATAGAAACCTTAGAAAAAAAGATTGTCGATCTCCAATTTAAATCACGCTCAGCCGGTATGGAAATCCGTAACATTCCACAGAAAGACAGCGAGAATACAAGTGGACTTATTCAAACAGTGTGCAGCATCGGCAAGCTGGTTGGAGTTCCTATCACCGAACCTGAATTAAGAGATATATACCGCCTACCTGGGAAATCCACTTCGGCTACCAATACACGCCCAATTATAGCGGAATTTACGTCAGTGCAAACCAAGCAGAAGTTAATATCTGCTGTCCGTGCTTATAATAAAAACATAGAAACTAAAGAGAATAAATTGAACACTGAACAAATTGGCATTCCCGGCAAACGGCAACCAGTCTATGTCGCTGAACAACTAACAGCCAGCTCTAAAAAGCTTTTCTACATGGCACGTGAATTTGCCAAGAACAATCACTATAGTTTTTGCTGGATAAACAACGGGAACATTTTCCTCCGTAAGAAAGTCGGTGACAAACAGCTACTTATTCATTCGGAAAAATGTCTCCAGGACCTTGGTATGAAGATTATATGACTTCCTCTGTTATTTATGTTCACACGTCTTGCTTATATCGTAATGTTAATTACACTCTGCATTAATTACTTTGTACTTGACTTAACACACATTTTACTAATATACTTACCCGTACGTACACATAACACAAACTATATCCTATATACCTTCATCTATATTAAAATATTGATCATAAGCATACTCATCAAAACACACACATTCACATACACACAAACAAACTTAAGTGTTACTTCAACAGGGAGAGGTGTAATCTTTGATCTAGTTACAATAATGTTCAGCCTCCCTATGCCCATAATTAGTTATCACTTGAAATACAAATGGATACTATACTAAAAATTAATGACGATTTGGACATATTAAGGCTGGATAACTCTTTTTCTTGTAATCCACAAGAATGTACAAATTATATTAACGTTTCCGAGAGTAATATTAAATTATTACACATAAATATACGCAGCGTAAAGAAAAATTTTGATAACGTACAAGCGTTGATCTGTTCTACTAAAATTAGCTTTGACATTATTGTGCTAACTGAGTGTTGGCTGAGCAAAATAAATAGCCCGCCGGTACTTAATGGTTTTCTGTCTCACTCAACTAAATTAACATCAAATCAAAATGAAGGTGTCATAATTTATACAAAAATGGGATTAAATGTCACAGTTTGGGAACCACGCATAATAAACGCCAACTCCCTTATATGTCAGCTAGACTCTAAGTTTGCTTTTGTAGCTGTTTACCGCTCTCCGTCTTATAACAGCTTAGATCAAACAGAAAATTTCCTATCCGGCTTAAATAATGTTTTGAGTGAACTTTCTCCTTTCCCAAATATCGCACTTATCGGTGATTTAAATATCGATATTAAACCGGGTAACAAGAGCCCCCATAGTTTTGAATATCTCATCCAAAATGCTTCCCATGGTCTACTCCCTACTCACCTAATACCCACTAGATTAGAAAACTGTCTTGATCATATTTTATTAAAGTCCAAATTACCTTCCATCACATTAATTCTTGAAACGTACATCACCGACCATAAACCAATTATGCTTACGTTAACGAACGCGAACCCAACTCGAAAGCAAAAATACACTATCTCCCGCCCAAATCTAGATGCCATTAAATCTGAATTAGAAAACATAAATTTTTCCGACCTTTATAAGATTAATGACTCAAATGAAGCCCTGAATATGTTTTTATCAATAGTAACTACCGTAATAACAAAACACACTAACAAAATTACAATTCCTAAGAAACATAGAACTATAAAACCCTGGATTACACCAGGCTTGTTAAAATGTATTAAAAATAGGGATAGGCTGCATATGAAATCAAAAAAATCACCAAATAACTTAATTTTAAAACTAACGTATACACGCTACAGAAATTTTTGTAACGATTTACTCCGGAAACTTAAAATAGCCTTTGATAAAAGTGAACTTGAAAAGTCAAAAAATAATCCCAAAGCTCTTTGGAAAACCATACAAGAAATCACTAATACTCGTAAAGTACGCACCAGTCCCGATGAATTGCTAAAACTAGGTGACAATCCTCACTCTTCCGTGAATCAAGTATGTTCCTTCTTTAGTAATATTGGTAAAAACTTAGCGGCAGATATATTAAAATCTCACGATCCTACTAATGCTCCCTCTGCCAGTGACCGATCCGAAAAGTTCAATTTTACACCTCCAGCTAGCTCCCTTGTTTTACTAGACACCGATGAAGATGAGGTAGAAAAAATCATCTTAAAACTACGTAATGATTGTGCTGTAGGTTGGGATGGAATATCATCTAACTTGCTGAAAATTTGTCGCCACATACTAGTGCCACCAATCACCTACATAATATATGCAATCTTAGCTTGCAATCAGGAACGTTTCCCGACGGACTCAAAAAAGCTATAGTCCATCCAATATATAAGAGCGGGAACAGAACCTGTGTCAGCAATTACAGGCCAATTTCCATCCTCCCTTCCCTTTCAAAAATTATTGAAAAGATTCTTAACCGACAACTTAGGGGTTTTTTACACAAACACAGTACTATAGCTGAGAACCAGTATGGCTTCAAGTCTGGGGTTTCGACGGAGGATGCTGTGCTGGATCTCACACAATTCGTAGCAAGAAAACTAGATAGTGGAGCTAAGTGTATGGGTATATTTCTGGACCTGTCGAAAGCTTTTGACACAGTTTCTGTTCCCAAACTTATCTCAAAACTGGAGCTTCTGGGGATACGTGGCATAGCACTAGACATTTTCAAAGATTACCTCAAGAACCGCTCTCAGCAGGTTAAAATAGATGCGTATCTCAGCAATGAGGAAATCGTGACATACGGTGTGCCCCAAGGAAGCATACTGGGTCCCACATTATTCCAAATTTATGTCAATGACCTCTGCAGGATGATGCTACCAAACAGCAAGATCTACGCATACGCTGATGACACTGCGATTATCATCTATGGTTCTACTTGGGAAGAGGTTAAAACTAAGGCAGAAATAGCACTAAATAGTATTATGGTTCCACCTAAATCTACTTACATTAAACTTGGACAAATCTTGCTACATTCCTTTCGCAATCCGACGAAACACTAAGCCACCTCACAGCTTTATTGTAACTGCTCACTCTTGCCGCAATTCTTCAACACCGTGTTCGTGTCCTACACTAACTAGAAGTGACTGTATAAAGTATCTAGGTCTGCAAATAGATGACGGTCTACGATGGGACAAACAGCTAGAAATGATAACTAGCAGGACAATGCGTCTTATATATGTTTTTAAATCCCTAAGAGAATCGGCCGATATTAACACATTAAAAATGGTTTATATTCGCACTGTGTCAATCGATTGTCGGATATTGCATTACTGCATGGGGTGGTGCTATTAAAACTAATTTCCTGAGGGCAGAGCGAGCTCAGAGAGCCGTACTAAAAGTTATGTCAAAGAAACCCTACCTATATCCTACCAGACAACTTTATGATGAAAATAAAATATTAACAGTTAGGCAGCTCTTCATCTTGCAGTCTGTCCTCAGAACTCATAGAATCATGCCCAGATCCGACCCAAGAAAACGCACAAATGTCCCATCCGGTGTAACACATAAAACTACATTTGCCGAACGCCAATATTACGTCATAGGTGCTTATATATATAAGAAACTACACAAAATATTAAACATACTAGATTTAAACAGACACACGCTAAAACACAAAATCACAGAATGGCTACTACAACAGGACTACCTCACAATGGAGAATCTTCTAGCATACATCTCTTAACAATACAATCGTAAAATCTACGCACATATACACACAACATGCACGCACATACACACATATATACACAACATGCACGCACGTGCACAGACATATACATACAACATGCACGCACATACACACACATATATACACAACATAAACGCACATGCACATACACGAACTCTCACATACATACACAACATACTAAGTAACCTACACTTATTTTCATAGGATAACTTTAGCTTAATATTATGTAACATCGACACTGTTTCACTTGTCAATATTGTCAATATTTACTGTACCCATATGGCTGAACCCTATCTCTTAAGATACAGGCTGGACCTAGTTTAAGGGATAGAGTCTATATAATTGTGCTTATTATTTGTGATAAATGTAAATTTTATAACCTACAATGTATACAGTGCAATTGTCATGTTTTATGAAATAAATACTTTTATTATTTATTATTTATTATTTATACTTTCTTATCAAGCATTGAGATTTGTCTGTAAATAACCTCTGTCACACGTATAAAAAAATATCGATAGTTCCAAGTAAGTAGTATTTTTTTGTAGTATAATACCGGCGGCTCAATAGACATATCTCTAAATCCTTGAAAAGAGACCTCCGCCGATTCAATACCGAGCGTATTAAAGACGCGATCGAGCGAAATAAAGGCTCCAAGGTGTTTGCAAGGGATCTGGCTATTGGGCAGAGCCAACTCACGAAACTGAAGACCGACGATGGCAGGATCGTATCCGCCAAACCGGAGCTTCTCAGGGAGATCGAGACATTCTATGGGCAGTTGTACACATCGATCAGCAAGCCCGTTGCGAGTCTAGCAAACGACCCAAGAGCTAGATTGACCCGGCACTATACCGAAGATATCCCGGACGTCAGCCTGTACGAGATTAGGATGGCTCTGAAACAGCTCAAAAACAACAAGGCGCCGGGTGATGACGGAATTACGGCCGAACTCCTGAAGGCGGGTGGCAAACCGGTCCTTAGGGCCCTTCAGAAGCTGTTTGATTCCGTCATACTCGAGGGCAAAACGCCACAGGCATGGTGCAGGGGTGTGGTGGTACTCTTCTTCAAGAAGGGCGACAATGCCCGGCTGAAGAACTATAGGCCCATCTCACTTCTTAGCCATGTCTACAAGTTGTTTTCAAGAGTCATCACGAATCGTGTCGCGCGCAAGTTTGACGATTTCCAGCCCCCCGAACAAGCCGGATTCCGAAAAGGCTTTAGCACCGTAGACCACATACATACGCTGCGGCAGGTTATACAGAAGACCGAAGAGTATAACGTGCCTCTATGTTTAGCGTTTGTGGACTATGAGAAAGCCTTCGATTCGATCGAGACTTGGGCTGTACTGCAGTCTCTCCAACGGTGCCAGATCGACTACCGGTACATTGAGGTGTTGAAGTGTTTGTACAAAAACGTCACCATGTCAGTCCGTCTTCAGGATCAGACCTCGAAACCAATCCTTCTCCGGTGCGGCGTGAGACAGGGAGACGTCATTTCTCCGAAACTGTTCACTGCTGCGCTGGAGGATGTCTTCAAGGTTCTGGACTGGAGGGGGCTGGGCATCAACGTTAATGGCGAGTACATTACTCACCTTCGGTTTGCCGACGACATAGTGGTCATGGCTGAGACCATGGAGAGCCTCAGTAAAATGCTCGATGACCTCAGTAGAGCTTCCGAAAGAGTGGGTCTTAAAATGAACATGGACAAAACCAAGATCATGGTGAATGCCCATGTAACACCCACTCCTATCAAGGTCGGAGACTCTACACTCGAAGTTGTAGACCATTATGTCTACCTGGGCCAAACGGTCCAGTTGGGTAGGTCCAATTTCGAGAAAGAGATCAACCGTCGAATTCGACTCGGCTGGGCGGCGTTCGGGAAGTTGCGTGGTATCTTCTCGTCCAATTTACCGCAGTGTCTCAAGACGAAAGTCTATGACCAGTGTGTGTTGCCAGTGATCACCTATGGAACCGAGACGTGGTCGCTCACAATGGGCCTTATCAGAAAGCTCAAAGTCACCCAAAGGGCAATGGAGAGGGCTATGCTCGGAATTTCCTTGCGTGATCACGTCAGAAATGATGATATCCGCAGGAGAACCAAAGTTACCGACATAGCCCGAAGAATTGCCAAACTTAAGTGGCAGTGGGCAGGGCACATTGCTCGCAGAACGGATGGCCGATGGGGCCGAAAAGTTCTGGAATGGCGACCGCGAACCGGAAGATGATACGCTGGAAGGCCTCCCACTAGGTGGACTGATGACCTGGTTAAGGATGCGGGAAGGCGCTGGATGCGAGACGCACGGGATCGGTCAATGTGGCGAAGCCTGGGGGAGGCCTATGTCCAGCAGTGGATGTCTTTCGGCTGAAATGATGATGATGATGATGATTTTTTTGTAGTAGTCAGTGCCCAGCAAAATATTGCTTTTGAAATACCAACTAAATATTTTCTTGATTTCTTGATTATAATGAGCATGAATCAAAATGTATGTATCTTACTTCATTCTTAAGTACCAGGCCGACCGAGCTCTGCTCGGGTGAAAATATAGAAAACGACGTTTTCTAAAAATGAAACGTAGCTAGATCGATTTATTCCCTGCCGACTCGGATTTTTTTTCTCGTTTGTCACACTACTGATTTTTCACACCATTTATTCGTAATTAGTGCTGTTCTAGTTAAACTATGTACCTAATTAGTTAAATTAAAAACTTTCAAATAACGTTTTTAACGCAATGTTTCCAGGAAATGTCCCAATGGTATTTATTTCAAAAGTGTAAATTGGCAGAAAATTATAAAATTATCTTTATCAGTTTGGTTGACTCTTCTTTTAATTCGACATTAATTTTCTTTTGATTGAAAAATACTGTTAATAATTTGAGTATGGTTATTATTAAGCCTTTATTGCTGGTAATAAATATACGTTAATATCAAACTGTTTTATCTTAAATATCTAACATATCGGATTGCCCGGTTTAGTGAACAGCGTGTCCTGTGACAAAAAGGCCTCTTGCAGCTGTTTACACTCTTTACTATTATTAGCCTTTCTTGACCAGTTTGTCCCTCCAGTAATCTTTATATCATCTGTCCATCTTTTAGCTTGTCTGCCTCTCTTTCTTTTGCCATCACGTGGTTGCCATTCCGTTATAATTTTAGTCCATTTATCCTGCTATGTGTCCTGTCCATCGCCATTTCAACTGTTTTATTTTCTTCAGTATGTCTTCCACCTTTGTCTCCTTTCCTTTCAATTTCCGTTCAGTTTTAGAAATTGTTTATGAGTCAACGATGCCATGTTTGGCATCCATACGTGAGACATGGCAAGATACATGAGTTGAACACTTTTTTCTTGGCTGTCATAAGAAAGACTTTTGAAAATCTCTTTAAGGGACTAATATCTTTTCCAAGCGCAAGCCACTCTTCTTTCTATTTTTGTATCTGGCTGATCTTTGAATGATATAATTTGTCCCAAGTATGTGTAATTCCTAACATATTCAATGTAATGTAATGTCTAACGTATTAGTATGGTTACTTAGTTATTATTTATTTATTTAAACTTCATGCACAAAGGTACAAAGGCGGACTTAATGCCTTAGGCATTCTCTACCAGTCAACCAAGGGTGGTGCAGAGATAACATGGCAGGTGCATTTATATTTAAAACGTGGAATGCAAACAACAAAACAAAAAATAACAATAATAAGCCGTTTAAATACATATATTACAAATATATCTTATACATATTATAATACATACCTATATTATTTATGTTTTATTTCATTGGGAGTGCCAACTTTCACAAACGTTGTTTGTTCTGTGCCTTTGACCAAATATATACTATCAGCAGATCGACTTTATTAGAATATAAAGGTACCGCACTACAAATTATCGTATACATGGTGTGGTAAAATCAGTGGTGAAAAACGGGAAAAAAAATTCCTGTTTGTCATACTGGTGTGATAATATGGTGTGACTACAAGTCGGCAAGGGATTTATTGCCCCCGAAACACCCTGCACAATAAATTCATGGAAATCGTTGTATGGAGCCGTTTCCAAAATTCAGATTATATATAAACATATATATAAGAATTGCTCGTTTAAAGGTATTAGATAAATATATACAAGAATTTCTCGTTTAAAGGTATTAGATAGATAAGAGTATTATAAATGGGAAAGTTTTTAAGTATGGATGTTTGTTAATCTCTCACGCAATAACTACAGAACGAATATATATACTTTATAGTAACATAGCTTATACATCATAATAAAATATAGGCTATAATTTATAAAGATATTGGAGAAAAAACCTACTTGGTTGGAGCCGTAGGCGGCAGCAAGTATTTCTATAAATGCTCAAATTCTGCTGAATGTGATCACTTATCCTTGAATAATTTTATCTTCAATAACATTTTGACGCTTTTATTCGCATAATATCAGATTCTCAAAATAGCAGATTCTCAAAATATTAGAATCGCTAAATATTATATTCTCAAAATAGCCAAAGTACAATCAAGCACTCAAAATAAATAAAGTTAAGACCTTGTTTAGCCTTTTTTATTTATTTTAAAATATTTACACAAAAAGGAAAAACCAAAAAATAGAAAAAGGTGAAGGTCTAAAATTGTCATTGTCATTAATAATATTAGACCTTGGCTTTTTGACATGTGGAATCATAACCTCTTAATATAAATAAAATGTAGGTATGCAACGACAGTCGCTTTTTACAAAGGCTGTTGAAGACTGACCGACTGACAAAATTTTGCATATGTTAAAGTATGTATTTATTTAATGATAGTAAAATGTCTAAACATTTTAGTATCGTAATTTTATTTGAGGTGCAGTCTGTTATTATGTTGGCAATCTTCCTATCTTAAGTTAAAAAACTGGAAGAGTGTTGGTTTAGCCGTGTAAGGTAGAATTTTCACCCTACTCACCAGCTAACTCAGGGGTAGGTGATCAGGATGAGACAATAGCAGGGATGATTTCGCATGAGGGTCGACAGAAGTAAAAGTCTTTCTATTTGGTCAACTAATTTAATTTTTACTTCAGCAGCACTACAGCTTCATAATGTATTGATATGATACATATAAAACTTACTCGTATATGGGCTATAATATACCCTTAAAACATAGTACCAGATGTATGATATCTCAATCAGCACCGTCCCTCTGTGCAGTTGGCATCCAGTTTCTCGCCGGTCAAAATATCATGGGTATTCGGAGCCTGTTGTTGAAAACTGTACCTGTCGCTCTTATGTATTGTTGACCATTATTATTATATATTTATTGATTAATTAAAATTATCCTAATGAGCCCTGCCAATGGAAAAAATGCACGATGAGCATCATATAAGCACATGTTTCACAAGCATGAAAATATAGACTAATTCAACCAATACTCACAGCGCTTGCTGGCACATTATATATTTATATTTGGGGCTGGTTCCCTGCCGCCTCCGAGTCATCTTGATTATGTTAGATGAACCTTTTTTTCTTAATCGATATTTTCGTATACGTACAAATGAAGAATTAGCAATAGAATGTAAATGTTACTCTTGTCAGTCATAGACATTGAGCGTTTTATCGACCAATAGATTTGAGCATAATTAATAGACTTGTCCTTTTATATTTATAAATTGAATTGTGTGTTTTATTATAATATATATTTATTACACACAATTCATATTTACTTATATTTAAATCAATTTAGTATATTTCAACCGACAGTAGCGCCATTTGACAGAATTACATTTGAAGTAATGTCAATTAAGAAAGAAAGCTAGTCAGAGATTCACGCCTTTGACACTAGATGTCGTTATTCTATATAACAGTATTATTAATTGTTACAGCCGGCATAATTTAATTTATTCTTCGGTGCCAACCTTCGACTGCATTCGTGGTTCGATGTTTTTCACCGTGGCAGCTGAATATATCCTTTGTAATTTTTTGCAACCATTGGTTGTTAAAAAAATTCAATAAAATTGAGATAATTCCGTCTCAGGTGCAATTTCATGAATAGTCAGATATGCTTCTGGCATCAAGGCAGCAAAGCTAAAAGCGTGCAAAGATGCGTAATTTTGCGACCGTCCTTAGTTTCATTGTAAGCCATTTTTTTGCTCATTCTGAACACCGCATTCAAATAATAGTAATTGCAACCTTTGATGCTAATATTCGGAGACACTTCTATCATTGCTTGAATTGCTGCGATTTCAAAGTCACATTTAAACGTGCTGATATTCATATTAAATTGATCTTTCAGTATACGGAATAATCGCCTGTTTGTATTTGTGTTCTTATTAGGTAGTAAAGCGTAGATAATAGGTACAATATCAATCGTATCATCATCTCGAGTAATATCAATACACAAGGTATATAATTGATAAAAAGGAGTAGGTGTAACTTTAAAAGTGCCATCACCGTATATAGTTGTGACAAACTGAAAATACTCGCGGATAATAATAATCGGTATAATTCTGTCATCTGATTTGATGTCGTAGTCGTCAAACAAAAATAAATCTTTAACGAGTTGATGCGGCAATCTTACATTTTTTGACTTTGTCCACTTTGAATTGCCAACGATAAAAAATTTGTTTCGGGTTCTATATAGTGCATCTTTTACCGATGTAAATGGCAAAATGGCGTGTTGTCTACCCCGGAATGGAACATTTCTTAAAAAAATAATATCATAAATTTTTGTTATGGATTCATAGTTTTCACATACCTTGATTGCATTGCATTGATCCATTATTGAATGTAACGAATTGCGTTCATCATCAAGAGTACAGATATGTTTTGCTACGCGTATTATCTCATTTTTAGTGTTGAGCTTTATTGATGTTCGGCAATTTTGTTGGTTACAACAACGCCAGTTTGTGGTCCCAGACTTATTTTTCATATAAAATTATACTTGAAGCCGGAATGTAGAAAGGCATGTTTGTTTTTTTGATTTTTAATGAATCTGATAGTAGAGGAACATGACTCCATTTTAAAATCATACACTAATTTATTAAAAATATGTTGAACTTGAAATCAATGATTTTAAGAAATTACAGTGACAGACAATCTCAACCAAATAAATACTTAAACCTTGCCAGAATTAGGTACTCATAGCAAAGAGATTTTATGGGATTATTCATAGCCGAGTCATGAACATTATCAGTCTTATAACAAAAAACGAAATAAACCTTGGTTTAAACATGTACTATCAAGTCCAGGCTTATCTGCAAAACCATGGTCTAAACTTGTCCGTATTACAAAACTTAAAAAAAACCGTGGTTTTCATAGTCCCGTCATTTGAACCATTGTCAATATATCAACCACAGATTAATACAAATATCATTCGTTCACCATAATATCATTCAATTGCAACGCTCCGTATGCCCAGAAATAAAAACGTTTTGATAATACGATAAGGATTAAATTACGTTTAAGAGTGTTAAAAATATTGAGACTTTGTTATTTTGTTATTTATCCATTGAAGTTTTGTTTAGATTTAAGCCAATTACTTAAATTCTTAATAATTACTAATAATACATCTACGTACGTGTAACGAAACGTAACATTCTCGCGCGTTATATGAAACTATAACATTAAACAAAACCATCGCAAGCTGAACAAAGTTCACTAAGCTTAGGAATTTTAAGTTATCGAAGTCACTAATATTATTGAGCAATTGCCTCTTTGTTAATAATATATATAATAATATATTATGATGGACCAACAAAAAAAAAACGATCTGAGAATTGGAGTACCGAGGAAAAAGTAATATCCTCAATAATATATTAAATTAACCATGTTAATTTCCATTTTCGGGTAAAAACAACAAAACACAATAAAAAAGATGCTATAACCTAAAAGAGAAACTGACATATACGACTTAGACCATCGTTAAACTAGGGGCCGCCGAGGTTTAGCGTTAGACCATGATTTGGACTACGGTTTATCGCTAAACCATTATTTGTAATATCATTTTTGTGTAAACCACAGTTTATAGAGATTTAAACCTGGGTTTTTAGTTAAACCGCTTTTTGTAATAAGACTGTATAAGTTGACCGGATATTTTCATCGAACGAATCACATAAAGTTCAATAAATATAAATATAAAATGCACTTCTCGAGTCAAATATACAAATTCAGCTATTTTGAGAACATAATACTTAGCGAATCTATTATTTTGAGAATCTGATATTATGCGAATAAAGGTTTTTCACGTTACAGAAATATAACTGTACCTACTGAAATAACCTATTATTATAAGAAACTACATACAATATTAGTATCACCTACATTTCTCTTATCGTTCCAATTGTCCAGCGTCTCTAGGGAGCGAGCCCCAAAAATATAATATGAAGGGCCTGATCGATGCTCCATGTGTGGTGTGATTGCCTATGGTTACGTTATGAAGGGCTATCCTCGGAGGACGACACTAATTGAATTTCAACGAAAATTACTTTATTATAGTGTTTTCTATGAATCAACGTCATCATGTCACCATTGGTCGAGGCATGGGCAACTTATGGGTTTAGCTTCATCCTCATATTGAAGTCGATTTAGCAAGACAAGTAACAAGCTATCAAAGAAAGGGACCAGTCCCGTGGTGGGATTGTAACTTGCCTAATAAACTTTTAAACTAATAAACTGTCAAAAGATTATGAAAGGGGCCTGTTCACTCGAAGATAACAACTTTGAAGAGATTCTGGTTGAACGCGTTCGGAAACATAGACGCAGGTGTGAGTGAGTTCTTCTCTTTCTCTGTGCGCATTATGAGTGATGTTTGCAAACGCTTGGTGCGAATTGGTAGAATGGCAACCAGGTTAGGATATTATCTTGCCACTGCAACTCTACGCTTGCACTCCACGGCCTAATTGGCCCCCTTCTGCCATCGGACATATAGACGCACCCGCACATGTCCGATGGTAGAAGGGGGCTGGTGGAATGAGGTTGTGGAGTTCTTGAGCACACTTACTGAAGTACAGTCTGTGGAAGGCCGACAAGCAGACAACCTTGTGGCGATGAACTAATATGTGAAGCTTCGTATCCACCAGTTTAACATTGCCAATGAGCCTCCTAGTCCTGCGTTCCAAGTTGGTATTTAGCTGAGCCATCCCAAAGGTGGCTGCAATAATCCATGCAGGATTGGACTTGCGCTTTGTAAAGAGTTAAAAACTGTCCAGGCGTAAAGTATCGCTTCACTCTATTTGCGATGCCCATTTTTTTGGAGCAATTTGGGATTTCTAGGTACAACAACACATCGTGATAGTGTTTCAACCCAAGGAAAGTTCTTACTAACTAAGAATTGTTGTCAAAGAAGGTAAATAATTAATTTATCAGACAGTACAGAGAATGTCATTCCAGAGGCGCGGTTGTGGCTCAAATAGAAGACAATAAAAATCCTATAGCCTGACTTTGCCGCGAAGATTGCCGACATTTTACTATTCACTGCCGCGTAAAACTGACTTTATTAAAACCCGAGTCAACTAAAACAAGAATTAGACGAGCAACAACGTTACAAACCCACATAACAAGACGTTTGCGTCATTTTATGGAGTCCTTCAATTTGTAATAAGTTCGTAAACTTGATACTATTAATAGCCATTTTGAACTTTGCATTGTAAACAGTAATTACATTCTCGTAAAACAAGTAGATATTGGTTAGGTTTTCTCTTAGGAAACAACAGTTGTATAGGATTCATCCCATGCAAATTAACTATATTTAACTAAAGCAGGAGAGGCAATAGGTTATGGCCTATTTGATATTAAATCAAGTATTTATATTTTTGGAGCCCACAAGAATAACCCCTACTAGTGCCACATGCTTAGATAATAACTAACCAGTCTACAAAGAAATTATAAATTTACTAGATTCTGATCATTGCGGGCAGAGGATTACTATACCAAACCAAAACAACAAAGTGGCTAAAAAGGATATCACTGTTAACCCCAAAACTGCAAGTCGCTTGGCAGCTTTTAAAGTTAAATTCATTTATAAATTACCAATTTTAAACAATTCATGCTGATCCTAATCATCTATATGATGTTTTTTTTTCTGTATACTGTAAACAATTCAATTCCACCTTTATTCCCAAGACTGTCTTCGTTAATAGTAACGCATCATTGGGCTACCATTGGTATTCATAAAAGTAGAACACGGCTTTATGAGCTGTACAATAAAGGGACTTATGTAAACACTGCTGAATTTAATTTATATGTTAGAAATTATTCATAATTATTTAAAAAAGTTTGTTGTTTGGCCAAGTCGCGTTATTTGAGTTCGCAGATTAAAAACAGTGGTAATGTTATTAAAACGACTTGGAATATTGTAAATAGAGAAACGTAAAAAAATTGCGTCGTACAGATGAAACTAAAATAAAAAAAATCTTTTTCAGAAAGGCAAAGAAGAATCAGTCACAGAAATCAGAATCGTTCAAATTAATACTGAGTAGCTTAATAATGCCAGCATATTGGTATCCCACTGCTGGGCCAAAGCCTCTTCTCATACAATGAAGGCACGACGAGCGTCAATTATGGCGTTAATTACAGAAAAAACAAAACCGAAAGAAAAAAAAGAAACTGATTTAAAAAGGAATATCCCTTAAAAATAAAGTTTATTTAAATTAAGAATTTAAAATCAATCCGAAGTTAACACAGTTCATAGTGGCCAGTTTAATAAATCGTCAATTTCATAGTAAAAGACCAAGATAAAACCCACCCAAGTCCAGGTTTTCTCGTATGTTTCATACAACGAGGTCAGTGAAACTGCTATAACCGATAAAAACAGCTATGGGTAACTGTTAGATCATGTCATTGATTTAAAACAGCATTATTTTATTCGCCTGAAATCGAGATGGACAAGACAAATCCTAAGAGAAGAAAAACAGTTAATCCAAAAATCAAACCCAACTGTTCAAGAAAAAACAACAAACTAAAAAAATCAAAATAACCGACTGCTTAAGAAGCGAACTAAAAAGACGTAAACAAGAAGAAAATCATGCTGTGCAGTCGGAGGATACATATTCGCGAGCTGGCTGACCAAAACCAGATGTTTCCCTTTTTGAATTAAATTTTATTTTTTGGTACATTTAAACATATAAGTGTTATATATTTAAATCACCCTTTATTTTTACACCACACACGATGGGTTTGGAAGAAAAATAAACCACAATATAGAGCCCAAAAGCCACCATTTTTCGTTACACTCGCAAGGTTAAGACTAATCGATTGACGTAAGAATCATCAAAATCGTCAAACGCGGATTGGTCTCTAGAATGCCACATTGGAACAAACATACATACATAGACTGATAAACACATTACCCTACTTCGGCAGTCGGATATAAAGAAAAGTGGACGAAACTGATAATAACAGAATGGTACCCGCGCTATATTAAAAGGAACAAAGGTAGACAAACTTAAACGTAAAAATAGCTGGTCCTGAATGGACTGGCAGGCTTATTGCGTATCTTTTGCAAGAGCAAAACGATAGCGATCAAACGCTTTATGTCATAAAAGTCGGCTTACCTGCAGTGTAGGTATTTTAGGTCCTACACAATCGTTTGCTAATCTCTGTTTGTCTAATGCACTTATTTAAAAAAACCCCGCCAACAACTCTAAAATTTCTGTATTGAAGAGCAATTATTGCGCAAAATCACTATCGTTTTGCTCTTGCAAAAGATACGTAATAAGCCTGCCGGACTGCTGAAGAAAGGACAAAATGGAAGGCTTTACAAGAGGCCCTTGTCGAAGGACAAACTGCTAAAGAAAAACCAGATGACGATCTTCTTCTTTTCGAGTCGATACAAAACTCTTTAGATATTTTGGGACCAGTTGGCAGCCACACCAATAGTAGCGTCAGTGGCTTTTATTAGGTCCTCTAAGGTGCAACTGTGTGGGCACTTGGGACACTCCAGCATGTGTGTCATATTCTGCAAACGGGCACCGCATTCACATTGTGTGTTAGACGAGCCAAATCATTTCGCCAAATTGTCTTTGCAGCGGCCTACTTGGGTTCGCAATCGATTGAGTGCTTTCCATACAGGTCACTACAGTTCACGGCCAGGTGGCAGGTATTCATGGGGTTTCAGCTTGTTTCTTAGTGTGGGTGGATGGTCTTGAATGACCTGTGTGCAGCGGAGAAAACTCTTCCGGCTCTTAAATCTACCCGGGGCTGTAGTGTGATCATACAGTGTGTTGAAGACTGCTATTCATTATCTGCGGTCTCAACTATCATTCTCTATTATTTGTGTGTGTCATCTGTCATCATCGTAGGCTAATCACAATCGCGCGTTGTCTGGTGCACAGCGACAAATATTGTTCCCATTTCCCTCTTTTCCTCGAATTTTGTATGAATGCAATAATTGTTTTTTTGTTAAATATATACGCATTATTGGATTCATTAGCAACGGACGGATTTTATTGAAGAATTTCTGAACAATTTTAGAAAAATCGAAGGGCACATGCCCTTACAGATTGGATGTCGGGAATCGGATTCCTGGTTTTTTCTCCAGCACGCATGCGCCTCTCCTTTTACTTTTGGTGATGCAATACCAGCCAACGGGTATTGCTTGTTGAGTGGAGTTGGTTTTTAGGCAACCCGATATAATTCGACACGTCTCGTTTAGAGTAATGTCAACTTGCTTTGCATGAGCAGATCGGTGTCACACTGGACACGCGAGTTCGCCACTCGAGTGGCGTTAACATAAATTGCACTGTGATTCCACAAGCTCGGCGCACCCTGTACAGCTAGCCCTCGCCGGTAACGCAGAATCCAGTCGACCAATCCTTTCTCCACTGGGAAACTCAAAATGTTGCCGATACAATTTACTAAATATTGTAAAATATAATTAAGAAGTTAATTAATTGTTACACTGTATGTTAAAGATACAGTAATAAAGGCTTGTTTTATTTTATTATTCAGAATTATAGCAATTTCTTCAGATTAATAAATTCAACCTAATTTTAAACTCCTTCATGTTTGTTTAATCCTAAGGGCCGTCTGTTTATCAGTCGCTGGTATGACGGCTGCAATGCGGTGGAAACACGACGGCATTCCGGGAATCCCAGGAGACACACAGTGACAATGTTATATCTTGTTATTCACGGGCTATTTCTTGTTATATTCGATAACACAAGATAAACCGGAACTGCATTGTGGCGAGTGGCAGGTTGATTGTCAATGAGAAAAGCGACTTGAATAATTTACAAAGATAAACCTTATAGTTGTAACGATCTGTTTTAAATCCAATTATGAAGGTGACAGCCGGAAGTCTTAAAATAAAAGAAGTTAATTTAAAGAAGAGTTTAATTACTTTTAAATTACAATTAAATACATTCTTGTACGATGCTACCGAAGTGCCAGATTAATTTGTACATAAATACAATTCCAGACGATTGCGAAACGCGGCGACACGAGGCTTCGAGTCAGTAGAGTCCCTGTGTTGCAATTTTGTGTGGAAGCACCCGTTGTATGTAATTAGCTATCACGTCGCTATTAAGCCAATTTGGTGTTGGCAGGGCACGTAACACGCCTCACAACAATAAGAATGTTTTGCAAAAGTTAACGTACTCAATTACATGGCAAAGCTGTGTCTGTAAATACTTACAGAGTCTTTATATGAAATAACATTGTATCATTCATTAGTTGATAAAGACTGCCAAAAAGTTAACATATAAGGAATTGACCGCGTGAAATTGTCGTAGCGCTTGCTAATCCTTCATCATCATCATCAGCCTTTTTAATGTTCCCACTGCTGGGAAACAGGCCTCCTCTCTGTGAGAGGGAATGTGCCGTAATCCACCACGCGGGCGCCCAATGCGGGTTGGTGGATGTCACATGTATTCGAATTTTGGTTTCTAGGACATGACGGTTTTCTCACGATGTTTTCCTTTACCGTTTAGAGAGCACTGGTGGTGAAATAATTTACACAAAGTAAACCGCCTGCCTTGGTTTGAACCCACGACTTACATCTTATAAATCGCAGCCGATACCACTAAGCCACCACTGCACTCCGCTAATCCTATACAATATAGAAATTTTCCTTTATTCCCAAAATACATTGGTACGGTGGTACCAAAGACATAAATCTAAATAGATAACGCAAGTCCCTACATCTATATGAAAACCAAGCGTGCCACTTTTTCACACACAATTTAAAAACAAATTTACTAACCAATGGAAGAAAACATTTACAATGCCTTCGACATTTTTTTCTATACAGTCTTTACAACTCAATATGCTATTTTTCTTGATTTCGGTTGATTTCCGGTGCCGATAATGCTAAATGAAAAGCTCAAATTACGATCATTGATCGTAATTTTACTTCGGGTTTACCACACGAAGTACAAACAATCGCGTCATCTAGTTAGATTTTTATCTATAGACAACGAGATTTCACGCTAGTACCACTGGTGGTACAGTTCGATGGTACTAGTGGGAACAATGGAAATTTTGACAATTGTTTCGATGATAGACGAGCCGAGCACTTCGCGGCGTCTTTGTCCGCGGCGTTCGAGGCTCGTAAGTCGTTCCACATTTACATTACAACACACATTACACATACACATCACACACATCGTTACATTTTTTGTGGTTAATTTTTTTTGTGCGGTTTTTTGTCGGTTCGAATTTGTGCTCGGTTCGTCTAGCGTAGACGCAGCTTTAGACTCTAGACCAGAGACACAAATCTAACTAGATAACGCAAGTCCCTCCATCTTTATGAAAACCAAGCGTGCCACTTTTTCACACACAATTAAAAACAAATTTACTTACCAATGAAAGAAAACATTTCTTATGCCTCAGCCAACTTTTTCTATACAGTTTTTACAGCTCAATATGGCATAATTAGGCAATTTTCTATATTTCGGTGGATTTCCGGTGCCGATAATGCTAAATGAAAATCTCCAAGTACGATCATTGAACGTAATTTTACTCCGGTTTTTTTGACTCGCGAAGTACATACAATCACGTCATCTAGTTAGATTTATATCTGTGCTCTAGACATAGAGTAATCACAACGATGACGATGGTTGAAATGCCAAAATGTAAGGGATTGATTACGTGACATTTTCTATAGCGCTTCTCTTCTCTGCACCTTAAGATATTACTTGAAACAATATATCATTGCTTAAACATGTATGTAAGTATCATCATCACCATCATTACAGCCTACCTAAAGGCGTGCACTGCTGGGCATAAACACTTTTAATCCCAAGATCAAAACAAGAGAAGGACACAAAATAGAACAAAGTTCGGACTTGAAGAGCCTTGCCTTATTTCGGTCTCTCTGACGCAAATAATCCAGTAGAACTATTCTTAGACATTATCATTACAAGACTATTTCTAGAGTACCTATTATAATATATGCAAAGGATTCTAAATAACCCATATAATCTACGTAATTCAGTTGCAATTGGACAACATTGTGGATACAGCTCTTTCATGGTGCGTACAGCTAAGGAGTGGAATTCTCTGCCAGAGTTTGTGTTTCCTGATAAGGAAACCCGGGAGTCTTTAAGTCAAGAGTGAATTGGTTACTTCTAGGCAAGCGGGATTCACAGTTGACCACATCATTGCTTACCTTCATGTGAGAAGTAGTCAAACGCGAGCCACTCAAATAAAAAAGGATTTACTTTTTCAAAGTCAAGCACAACTATTTTCACGGCAACTGTCGGGGATCGGGGATACAGACATTGTTAGATAGTTTTCTTATGTGTTCTGTTGAAAAGCTGCCTTCTTTTGCGTTTAATAGATTACTGGTGAAAACTCTCAGAATATAGGAACAGTGAAGTAATACCATTGTGAGAACTTTATATTATTGTAAAATTTCTTACTTCCTTGGATAAACCTGTGACTTTAGGGTGAGATATTAAACGTATTAACTTTAATCTGTACTAAAAGTAAATAAATGCCGTCTAATGGTAATAATGGAAAATCCTTTTTTCTATAGAAATTTACATAAGAGAACGTTTTCGTTAAAGTAACGAGTACGTAAAAAAACTGGCACACCTCTGGTAACTCTCAACTTCGAAAAGGACAACGTATGAGCATTGACATAGCCACACAAATCAAAGAATGTGTTTGAATTAATAATACATTTACTGCAACTCATCAGTTAGTCAAAAATTAAAGGAAGTCGACCGCTGGAGGGATATCACCCACTGTTTCTCGTTAAATAAAAAAAATCATACACTATTTTTATTTTTGTTTCTTTTGTACAGAAAACTAGTTGTAAGCCTGTCAGTTAGTGCTAAATAAATTTTATTCTCTATCTTTATTTCACCAGGAAATACTTATTGTAATTTAAATAATTCATCTAATTCTTATTTATCAAATTGATTACGTCTATTTGATGAACGATGGACTCTATTACATGCAAATTCAAACAACTTTGAAACATTCAAGTTGATTCAAGCCATTTGCCATAAAATGTGGTGCTCTCCAAGTTCCGTCTCGCTTCATTGAACTTTAAGATTTTGCGAAAAACGATCCAGACTTCCAGAGCTCTTTATAAAGGTTTCTTGACTTAAAGTGCAAAATAACTCAACATAAACGGGAAGGGTATTAAGAAGGATTTCTAAAAGGAAAAGAGAATTAAGCCAACATCCACTGTCTATTTATGGGTGCAATTTTTTACTAGCAAAGTAAACGCAGGCGGTTATTCAGCCATACTAATATTCTTTTTCTTCGTATCGTGTCAATTTATCTAATTAAAACTTCACTGCACAAAGGTACACTGGCAGACCTAATGCCTCTGTCATTTTCTACCAGTCAACCAAGGGTGGTGAAGAGACAACATGGCAGGTGCATTGTTTTTAACATTTATACATTTGATTCAAGTCAAGTCTTAAGACTTGAACGAGGCCAACGACATAGCTATCCAGGTCACATTCTAGTCAGACAAAATGTGAGTCGAATCGACGCGTAAAGCAGGAGAAGAATATTGGTTAATGCATCAGTAACTCTGTCTGCTTGTTTGTTACGTTTTCATTGAAGAATTTCGGTTTTTGGAAAACTCTATTCTATGTATTCCGCTGGATGCGAGACGCACGGGAACGATCAAAGTGAAGACGCTTCAGGGAAGCCTATGTCCAGCAGTGGACGTCTTTCGGCTGATATGATGATGATTATGATAATTGTATAAAGATAGAATAGATATTGGAGAAGACAATATATGTTTCGTCCCATTTTTAACCGACTTCCCAAAAAGGAGGAGGTTTCTCAATTCGACCGTATATATATTTTTTTTTTTATGTGTGTTCGCGTATAACTTCGTCGTTTATGAACTGATTTTGATTATTCTTTTTTTTAGTATTTACTTGCAACACCGTATCAGTGGGCTGTCAACGATTTTGACAGCTGACACTAACAGTGTAGTTAGAAAATTTGGATTGAACACGCGAGAAATTCGGTGTATTGTATTTTAATTACCTAATCGAGCGATATTTTATTGATTTGTAATAGCTAATAGCGCCCTCTGTTCGCAATCGGTTAGTGGGACGCCCGCGCTGTCGGTTTTGTATAGATTTCACGCGCATCGAAGTGCTTTTGCGGGAAACGTGCTGCCTGGTGGACGCCGGCCGGATTCTTCGGTCCAGACAGCCGTCAGTCTATCCCTTATTGTCCTTTATTATATATATTCTCCTATCCCTAACTTCACGGCACGAGATCGATCGACGCCCAGGAGTCTACCGCAGGAATCTAAGGTAAGTGACTATAATAGTAATAGTAGTAGGAACCAGTATATCTCCCAACAAGGAGCAAATCCCTAGCTTTCCACTGCCGCGAACCACGGTTTCGTGGGATACAGGTTCAGACAGGGTCCAGGAGTTCCCAACGCTGCTATGGGCCCCAGCGTTAGCTCCTGGCTTGGGACCAGAAGACCTGTATTTAACAATATATGATACTTTTCCTGGCAGTACGTACCCCTGAGACAATTACCTGGCATTATCATGATCATAATCATGTACGAGTACCTATCTTATGTTCCGTGGTTGTTGAATTAGGTAATTTACCTATGTTTACAATATTTCTAATTATGTGAGAACCATGTTCCTATTTTTCAAATGAAGGAATTTACCTGTTAGTGCTTGTATTACTTAATACCTATACGTAGTATAGTAGTGCTGGGTGCGTCGTCCTTACGTTTATGAATTTATGTATGTATGAAAATGTTGTAAAAACACTTTTTTTTTTAAAGGGTTATTTGGAGTAGCTCGTCGGTTCTTCTCCATAATGCTACTTTTCCGAAAGGACGGTAGAATCAATTATTATTTACTTTGTATTTATATTTTTGAAGTTCAAAAGTGCCGCTTAATGGTCTAGTAGAAATAAATAAGGCTTGTCTTTGCTTGTCTAAAAGTCGTCTACTACTAATAAATACTTATTACATAGGTACATTATAATTAAACAGGGTGCAAAAATTCAATTCCTGAAAAGGGTTCATTGTACCCATTATTATGAACAACATTTACTATCGGGGCAAACTCATAATTTGTAATAAAAGAATTCCTTTACATTTATCAAATCAAATCAAATCAAATCTTTTTATTGTGGGCATAGGTTATACAGACAGATGTTAGGTAAATTTCAGGTCCATTATGTCCTACCTAGTAGGCATACAATAATTAAGTCAACATGCAAAATAATCATAGATATCACATATAAAGCAAATCTTACAAAATACGAATTAGGTGCATGGTGACAGATTGTAGTAGATACTAATTATGTATTAAGAAAATCTTGGATCGTGTAGTACGCTTTGTCAATTAAAAAAATACGTAATTTATATTTGAATAGTGGCAGTTCCTTAGTGTTTAAAATGTCCACAGGTATCCTATTGTAAATTTTAGATGCCATCTCGAAAATGTATGCTTATGCGTATGATTATTTATGTTTGCATATCTCGGCAATATATATTTTTTTGCGATTTCAGTGTTGGCACCATTGTAAAAGTTGATCATAATGATGTTATTTTCAGGTATTACTTTGTTTATGTTACCCGTCATAACCGTTCACTGCAACACAACAACTGAATTAGTTGACCGTAACAAGAACGAATGCATTGTTGAGCCGTGAGCCGAGACAGATTGTAATAACTAGATTGTACACCGCGAAATGAAGTCTCTGCTCATCACTATGTCAGCGCTAATTGGATGCTGGCTGATCGTGCTCCTCATGCATGCCAAGGTAAACAATGTTTTTTTTTTGAAGATAAAATGCACGTAAAAAAGAAAAAAAATGAAGCAAAAAGAGTATGTAAGGATCGAAAATATCTTGAGCTTATATAAGAACAATGATTTTAGCACAACAGAACGTAATTACAATATGAACTAATAAATAACGTAGTATAACACAAACTAATATTAACAATTGTTTACAAACGCTTTTATAAAACGGGAGAGAGAAATAACTCATGAGGCATCAAAAAACTCGTCCACATAACTGTCAATGCGAAAAGGGCCTAAAACACAACGTGGCAGCATTGATTTTAATCTGGTTTTCACAGTAGTGTTAAAATAAATTCCACAAAGTAAAGCGCATTCTTCAACTCGTAAGTCGGGGTCGCAGATACCAGGGCCACTAATGCTCTTGAGTATATGGCTCTCATCACCCTTTGTATCAAATTCGAATATTGTTTTTTTTTGTTAGACCCATAACGTTCTACGCTTTTTCATTAATTCCTGCCTGCTGCGCTTTCGGGCCGAATTGTATTATTTCATACAATTATGTAGGTCGCAACCTCATCTGGCACCATCTGATTCTGTTCCTCCTACATAAGCGCAGGTACGTATGTATCTACTTAGCTTAGGTTATGATGATAGTGACCCGCATTTCGGGAAATTGAACGAGCTTGGTTAAAGCCAGTTTGGTTGGAGTACAACCAAATTGGATAAGTATAGCTATTTCACTATTTACCGGCGACTCCACATCTAACCGCATATCATGTATCGTATATATCATGGATTACTAAACTATTTTGGGCAACCCCTTAGCCAAAATGAACTGATACCTCAGACCCCCACAGCCAAATTACTTTAAAAAGCCGCTTATTGACTTGCCGAGTTTTTTCATATTGTACGAACTTGTGCACGCTTATCGACTAGTTCAGTTTTTTAAAAGTACAACAATGATACTTCTTACTAAAATTAAATCATTCTTATAACAAGTTGGTACATGTAACCCAACTTATACAGTATCTTCAAAGTTTCAAATAAGAACTTGTGTTGATTATTAGGGGTCGATTTTAAGACCTCGTCGAGCCCCAAGGTCAGTTTTCGTTTATATCGACCCCTGTGACACCGATTTTGACCCTAAGGGGTCGATATCGACCACCTTGGGAATCCTTTGTAAATATCGTACTAGAAGACGCCTCGCGGTTTCACCCGCGTAGTTCCCGTTCCCGTGAGAATACAGGGATAAACAGTAGCCTATGTCACACGAGGATAGAGTAGCTTCCCAACGGTGAAAGAATTTTTGAAATCGGTCAAGTAGTTTTGGAGCCTATTCGGTACAAACAAACAAAAAAATCTTTCCTCTTTATAATATTGGTATAGATTACAAGTCGTTTCAAAGCAAACAAATTCGCAGTATCGTTTTATAAAGCACTATAAATAACAAATTGAAGCCATGGAACTTACTTTCTAAGTAAAATATTTTATGAAAGACGTGAATTAACTTAATAAACGTGAAGGTCAACTTCAAGTTTATTAAGTTCATTTCGTAAGACTCCAACAATCAATTGCTGCCTGTTCTCTCGGCGTTTACAGCCCGCACGCACCTTTCACAGAACATACTCGTAAAAGGCCGCTTTCTGAATCGAGTATTTGGAATATAAAACGCATCAAACCCTACTTTTTGTAGCCAATGTTTGTGAGATCTAAAAGCTTATGTAGTTTTTGAAAAATAAAACTATTAGACACAACTGCTACTGCTCTAATACTATTGTTACTTAAAATGATTAAATCTGAAATCGGGGGCATATCATAGTAATGAGTGTAAATAACTATAACTGTTTTTATTCATTTGAATCTCGTCGAAAACGTACTAACACCCCAAGAGCAGATTTTGGCCTTGACCAGAAGATAAGCTTCGCCACATTCATATACGAGTATATGTACTATGCACTAGATTTGGCGATCCGAACACTCACTCTGTTCGACTGAACTGTACTGCAATACGTACACCGTACTTTACACTATGTTGAACGAAACGGCTTCCACGGAATTTCATAGCGCTTACGAAGTTTTGATCGCAAGTAAACTAATCTCTATAAGCGATCTAGCGTTGCATGTTTTAATAGTTTGATTAGACAACATAAATAATGTTTAGCGCTGCAGCGAACTTTAGTTCTAACTCACTAGCATTTGTACAAACGGCTTTCATGAATGTTCTTGTCTATCCGTAGAATATATGTCAATTTTTAGCCATAATACGAAGCAATCCCGCTAATCTTTCGGGCACAATACCAGTAGATAGGGATGCGGAAGAAATTTTTGATGACACATTTTAGTTAGAATATTGTATTTTTTTATTCGTTAATAAATTCTATAAAACTGTTGCAAAGTTAACTTTGAACATAAGAAAATTCCTAGAAATTGGCAACAGGAAAGTTTTGGAACTGGCTCTTTTACAAAGAGAAATTCCTTCAGCTGTTTTTTTTACGCTAACTTCACAACTTCCTCGTCAGCTCCTCAGGGGCTCGTCTGTGTGTTTAACAAAGACGAAGAGAGCTCTTCACAGGATTTGGATTCAATATTTTACACTGTATTAGCCTTTTAAGTAGTCTCCGGACACGTTTTTGTGAAAATGACATGTATTTTAATATGTCAGGGTTGCAAGGAAAATACGTGTATCTAATAGTAACAACAGTCGAAATCCCAGAATGAAAGGCGACTAACAAAAGGTATTTACAAGTCAGACAGGAGTAGAAACGCCGGGAGGGGACGTCCTAGAAGACGTACAATGAATCTTATTGACGACCCTACCAATTTTTTTTTCTAGTGTCTTTCTTCCGCGGAGAATCTTAACACCGCCATTCAGAAAATGACATCAAATGCACAACGCAGATGGCGTTGTGCATTTATTCATTTTAATGGAAAGTTGCGGGGCGCGCCATTTTTATAGTACCTACTATAAAAAGTTTTGATTCCAATTTTGACTTGTCTGTGGCAACGCCCGCTCTAGTGCATGCGCTGTTAATACGGAGATTTGCTGGGTTTTTATGCCATTCATACGTTTTGCTGTACTGAATTAATAAAGAATTAATTTTTTGAGTTTTATTTTTATTTTGTAGGTTCGATCCCAATGTATGAGTGTAGATAAAGAAGTGCATGAAACTGCACATTATTTAATAGATGCCCCTTATTATGCAACAGTTTCATAAACTACTATTAAATAATAATAGTTTGGAAAGTATTTTTTAAAACATGTCAGCGGTATGTCGTGCAAAATATTTGATAAATGATTGTATACATTTTTCTTAAATAATTCCTGTTCTATTCATGGCAGCTGAAGTCTATCTTTATGCCGTGTTCTGCTATTTGGCCTGTCAGTGCTAGTTTCAAATAAATTATAGTTTCTCTATACAACATATTATATCAGTTGTGTGTAATTTAACTTCTTTTACAAAAACTAGCCATTTGAGTTGTGAGAGAGTAAGACTGCACGACCCTTGACTGTACATAGTTGGATAAAGGCTAGACTGATTGATAGTTTTTATCTTGATAAAGTATTGCGTTATAAATTCTTGTGTTTACTCCTTTCAGACGATATGGTGCAGCTGCGATGCCTGAGTGAGTATATTTAAAGGTATCGTTTAGACAAGAACTAAGTACTTACTAAGAAACTACCTACCGACGTATGGTATTTATTTATTCGTTTATCCTCGCACTTGAACGCCTTGCATCAATAACACTAATGGAGCACAATCTTATAACTCACTATAAGTCCAGGTTTCCTCACGAAGTTTTCCTTCACCGTCGTTGTCAGCGATGTCCAAGATAAACTTATAAAGAACATAATGAATTGAAAAAGTCACCTTTGTAATTGGCCGGATTCAAATCCACGACCTCAAGCACAAGAGGCGAGGTCTTAGCCACTGGACCACGACGACATATATATGGATGCTTATAATTATGGAGTTTTAGGTGTAGCATAGCATAATCAGACTACGAGAATAATGTTCCCACTGCTGAGATACAGGCCTTCTTTCTGTGCGAGGGAAAGGGCAATAAGCTACCACTTGGGTCCAGTGCGGTTTGGTATCCACCAATGTGAAATCTGTCATAAGTCTTCTAATTTACAGTTCTATGAAATTTTCTCACGATGTTTTCTCTACATGTGAAATCCACCGATATGCGAGCAGTGGAGCTTTAGGTAGTTTTATTTTATTCCAAGCAATCGTGTGATAAGTACCTAATATCCGCTTTCAACATCTGAATCCCTGCTAAGCCATATATTTCAGTTTCTTAGCATGACGATGTGTTACCCACACAACGTCATCTCTTAACTCTGCTATAAAAACTGAATTTAGGGTTATAGATTATTTACATATATTTGCAAAACAAAATTACAGTGTAGATGAGAATTAAGGTTGCCCTAGTCGACGGCACGAACTATTTTGTGCGCGGGGTTAAAATGCATGCTATCTCATCCGACAACCCGTGCGAAAGAGATAGATGCTGTGATGAGCAGTAAGAAGCTATTTCGCGTACGAATTAGCACTTTTACAATTTGTAGCGAAATGGATGATGATTTAGGACGAAAACGAGCTCGGATATCATGAAAAAGCGACTAAATGTATATTTTCAAAATAAAATTATTTGCATTGTTGAACTACTAATCTATAACTGTATGGAGGCTGTTTAGCCATTTTCCTTCTTCCTAGGGTATTTATTTCCGCCCGCCGCCGATGCGTTAAAATTAGTTTTGAAATATGGAACCTTTCGACGCTGATAATTAAAAAAAAAATCTTTTTTGGTTCCATGCAGGGCTATAATAATGATGAGATAAATTGATAACATTTTTTATTTTGAACGTACATCGTCAAACAGTGGAGTAATGAGTTACTACTTTTGTAAGGAAGAATGATCGACTAGTGCAATTTCCTTGCGTGATCACGTCAGAAATGATGATATCCGCAGGAGAACCAAAGTTACCGGACATAGCCCGAAGAATTTCCAAACTTAAGTGGCAGTGGGCAGGGCACATTGCTCGCAGAACGGATGGCCGATGGGGCCGAAAAGTTCTGGAATGGCGAACCGGAAGACGATACGTTGGAAGGCCTCCCACTAGGTGGACTGATGACCTGGTTAAGGTTGCGGGAAGGCGCTGGATGCGAGACGCACGGGATCGGTCAATGTGGCGACGCCTGGGGGAGGCCTATGTCCAGCAGTGGACGTCTTTCGGCTGAAATTATGATGAACAAGAGCTGAATCACTATAGCCAATGTAATCACTTTAAACTAAAAGCTAAGTTTTTGTTGTTGTATCGACATTCATCAAGTCTGAGGCGTTTCGAAAATTAATTTAATTTGACTCTGAATTTGGTTTTCAGTGCGACGGCACCATGTGTTCCTCTGGAGTAAGTATAGAAAAATAACCACTAACATATATAATGTAATAAGGACAGATCATATAGTACAAAAAAAACAGGCTTCTTTTGAGTAAGCTCACTCCATCGTCAACTTAGTTTCTGTCACCTCTGACCTAGACTAGAATCAAGAGCAAACCCATCAAAAATAAAAATAAATGAGAAATAAACTTTATTTCAGACCTAAATCAGTCCATAACTTGTTAGTGGTTAGTAACAGATTGTGCTTAAATGCTATGTTAGTGTTATTAGTACTTAATTTGATTTAACCTTACCTATATTTCCACCTAGTGTCTTTGGTCACTTAGTATACTTGACCGAAACGTCAGGACGGCCTTATATTTACTATTAATGTATGAGGATGTGGAAAGGAGAGTGAATGCAGGGAATAAAGTGAATGGTGCTATACATGCGGTTGTGACCAGCAAAACGATGTCTCCAGAAGCTCGACTCGCCGTTCACAACAGCGTGCTGGTGCCTACACTTATGTATGGAAGTGAAGGGTGGGTATGGCAAAAAAGACATGAAAGTAGGATTAATGCAGTAGAAATGCGCTCCTTGCGAAGTATGTGTGGGGTAACTTTAAATGATAGGTTGAGGAATGAGGTAATAAGACAACGTTGTGGTCTAAAAGAAGATGTAGTGACTAAAATTGAAAAGAGTATGTTAAGATGGTTTGGCCATGTTGAGAGGATGAATGAAAGGCGACTAACGAAATGTATTTACAAGGCAGACGTGAATGGAAACGCCGGGAGGGGACGCCCTAGAAAGACATACATATACCTTATAGGTGATGTTCTTCAAAAAGGCCAGGTGCGCAGTTCTCATAACCGGCGTGTGTGTATGACTAGATGCATGAATTTGAGTGAAGCAAAAGAAGTATGTAAGGATCGTAGCAGGTGGATCGTTCTGTAGTTTCTGCCTACCCCCATGGGAAAAAGGCGTGAGTTTATGTATGTATGTATCTATGATTTAAATATCACAATTAATTCCTTGTAAGTACCAGTTGTAACCTCAAGCACGACAGAACCAAAGCAACTTTTCATAAAATATTCACAAAATAACATGACTGATGAAGTAATGACAGTAAGACTGATTGCCAATTTTCTTTGTACCAGTTGTAACCTCAAACACGACAAAGCCAAAGAAACTGTTCATAAAATATTCACAAAAATAACATGACTGTAAGACAGTAAGACTGATTGCCAATTTTCTCGTAATTATTGCCTAATTTCGCGTAAAACTCCATTACATGATTGATGGTAATTATTGGGCTTTCAAAACAAGCCATGGGGTCTAGATCTTCGATTTAATTTATTACAATAAAAACATTACCGCTAGAGATTATAGGCTAAATATCAGCATTCAAGCCGAGTTTTAAGTCTTTGGATGGGTGATCCTTCTTTAGCTTGCAGAGCACGAATTCTTAAGACAAATCTTTCAAAATAAATTTCAATACGGTAGGTAGATACAGGTTTTTGTACCGAACATATACCGCGTATTGTTTTCAAAATAGCTAACTAAATTAGGCAAGTAATTCTAAAAAAAACCTTTTTATAAAAAATACAACCAACTTCCAATTAAAACACTAGAAAGTTAAAAATAACTTCAATTTCGGAAACGACACCGACGGAAGTCGGTTGTTTTTATTTTTCTCTTTTTCGTAGTGTTACATATCTATAACGCCCACAGTTATGCCAGAATAGAAAACAACAAGCCGAATAACATAAAACTAAACTAACCGGTGAAATGAGAATGTACCAGGGTGAACTGTATATATCTGCGTACCCCTTTAGAAAGAACCGGCGTGATTTTATATTATGAAATGGCGTAAGTAAACAAAAAACAGACAAACCCATGCAAAAACATGCGATTGCAGCAATTTCGAGAGATTTGCCGTTGTTTATTGAAGAGTTATGTTGTATATCCTCGAAGTTCTTCATCAGACGGGACCACACGAGAAGCACCAGCTTTCAAATAAAAAAACTCATCAAGATCGGTTCACCTAGTAAAAAGTTTTGAGGTAAAACACAAAAAAAAGCAGTCGAATTAAGAACCTTCTCCTTTTTGAAATCGGTTAAAACAGCCTGTGTGTCACGTATTTTTTTTGCTTGACGAGTAAGAAGAATCTTTATTTAGTTGTCGTATGTCGTGTATGGTACATAACAATATAAACTAGGCTTAAATATATATATATGATATTATTCTCATGGAATATCAAATAACACAGTCTATTCTTCGAACATAGACTTTTATACTTTACTTTTTACTTAATTTAAGAATTTAATTCTTTTATTACGAGTATGCGTACAGCTAAGGAGTGGAATTGCTAGAGTCTGTGTTGCCCGATAGCTACAATCTAGGGGACTTTAAGTCAAGAGTAAATAGGTTACTTGCTAGTGCGAGTGTGCTCCACCGTCGACCACATCATCGCTTACCATCAGGTGAGATATTGTTCAAGCGCGAGCCTATTTTTAACCGACTTCAAAAAAAGGAGGAGGTTCTCAATTCGCCGGAATCTTTTTTTTTTTTTTATGTATGTTCCCCGATTACTCAAAGACGCCTGGACCGATTTCAAAAAATCTTCTTTTGTTTTGAAGGGTATACTTCCTAGTTGGTCCCATAGTCATCAGGTCAGGATCTGATGATGGGATCCCAGAGAAATCGAGGGAACTCCTCAAATATTATAGGTATTTATATAGTGATTTTGGTATTTTCACCAACAATGCAATCACTTGCACTAAGAAAGTATAATTTGGTGAAGTGGAACTGATGAAGAAGACCACAGATGGCCACTGAAACTCCTTAATGCTAAGTATGTCACGGGTATAAAATATCTCGAATAGTTAACCGACTATGATTAAGCAAATAATTATAAATGAATGGTACTGATGAAAATGGTACCATTGAACTGTTCTGATGATGAAGCCGGAAGGTAGGCACTGGAACTCTGAAATAAAACAATGTATCCTAGCCGTGCTTGGGCTTATTGTAATCGTCATGAGATGTACTTTGGCCATAAATGATTATCATGTTAATTGGAGATACCTACCAAAACTAAAAAGAGAAAAATAAAAAACTTTTTAACAAAAAATCAAACCGACTTCCAAAACAAAAAACTACAAAGCAAAAAATTACTTTCTTTTCCGAAGTCGGTGTCGAAAAACCGAAAAAAAATGGGAACAAAAGACACCGACTTCGGAAAAGAAAGTTATTTTTTGGTTTGTAGTTTTTTGTTCTGGAAGTCGGTTTGATTTTTTGTTAAAAAGTTTTTTTTTAATTTAAAAAAAAACATAAATAGGTAGACAAAACGTTTCCATGCGTTTAAATTCCCCAGCGTTTCGTGTTACTACGCACATACGAGCAGTAAATATTTTCTGCCCTGCTCATCGCTCCAGTTCCTAACCAACAAATTATCTTAAATTACCCCATTACCAACAATAACGATTAACGAACGACAGTTCTAACAACCGACGATCAAGGTAAAGCTATTACCACTTAAACGGCGAAGTGCCACGCACGATGTTCATCTTGGCAGAAACAATGTTTAAACTGTGCTAATGGAGCACCATTTCATTGGTAGGTACTTACCTAGGGCTACAAAAGGTTTAAGTGTTAATATATTGAGAAGAACGATCGTTGCTGATAAAGATATCAGAATTATTGGATTGCGTGGCTCATAAGAGCAACCGATCAGTTTTAGGGTTCCATACCTCAAAAGGTGATAAAAAAACTTTTTTACAAAAAAAATCTACCGACTTCCAACTAAACACACTACAAAGTGAAAAATAACTTTCTTTTTCGAAGTCGGTGTCTTTGGTAGGTACCAATTTTTTCGTTATGGACACCGAGTTCGAAATAGAAAGTTATTTTTCACTTTGTAGTGTTTTTAGTTGGAAGTCGGTAGATTTTTTTTTATAATATTTTTTTTTTATTTAACTCTTTTTAGTTGTACTTATTAAGCAACTTGCCTTTAGTAAGGTAGAGGTACTTATAATGCCAGAATAGATTACCCGAATACCATGAACATAACCGGCGAAATGAGAGTGTACCAAGGTGAACTGTACACATCTGCGTACCTCTTATAGTGTACTGCCTTGATGTTATGTTATGAAATGGTCTAAACAATAAACATTCATGCGATTGCAGCAATCCCGAGAGATTTGCCGTTAATTATTGAAGAGTTCTGTTGTATATCTCCAAAGTTCTTCATCAGATCTTCACCAAATTAAAATGGTACTAATTTCGGAACATACTCTATCAAACAAAAAGAATTTTCAAAATTGGTCCACAATTGACGTAGATTTCGGTGAACATACACAAAAAAAAACATACAAGTTGTCGAACATAGAACCTCCTCCTTTTTTGAAAGTCGGTTAAACAAGGAACCCTTATAAGATCACTCTCTTGTCCGTCTGTCCGTGTGTCACCACCGATTTTTGGAATTTTAACAAAATACTGCGGTCTATTAGGTGTATAAAAATCAAGGTCCTGGGTCAACACGATAAAAAGATACGGGCAAATTTAGATTTTCGCGAAAACTTGTAAGTACCAAAATTTACCCTAATTTACAATTTTTTTTTTCGAAATTTTCTCTTTACTTGTGCTGTAAAACCTTGCTTTTAACCAAAATTGTCAATTCTAGGTCAACCGGAAGTACTCTATAGGTTTTGGGTCGAAAACCTATGTGGTAGTATCCGTTGACCTAGTTACCTAATTATATTGGTGAATGTAGGTAGCTGTTTGTACGGAACCCTCGGTGCGCGAGTCCGACTCGCACTTAGTCAAGTCAAGACTGCCACACACACTGCACTTAAAAATAACCAGTCGGTTATTTTTAACCCCCGACGGAAAAAGAGGGGTGTTATAAGTTTGAGGTGTGTTGCTGTGTATCTGTGTATCTTTGTGTCTGTGTATCTGTGTATCTGTGTATCTGTGTGTCTGTGTATCTGTGTATCTGTGTGTCTGTCTGTGGCATCATAGCACCTCAACGGATGAACCGATTTAGATTTAGTTTTTTTTGTTGGAAAGGTGATTGTGTCGAGAGTGTTCTTAGCTATGTTTGAAAAAACCGGTTGAGCCCTTCAAAAGTTATGGGCGTTTTACTGTTTGAATCGGGATGTTTTCCCAAGATAAATGTGTCGGGGGTTTTTTTTTAATTTTGAAATTTTACTTGTTAAGTGCAGTGTGTGTGGCAGTCGTCAGATTTAAAGAAATTTGGAACATAAAAAATATAGATTTAGTTTTTTTTTAAAGTTATCTCATTTACGGGGACAATTTCATCGTGTGCTTTGCCTATTTCGGTATGTTATTTTGCGTCAAGCTACACCCGATGTAATGAAAATGAACGGCGGAAATCTGTAAGTGGACCCCTGACCAAAGGACTCATATCTGAATTTGATCAGATATATTCTCGGTGTTGTATCAGCTAGCCGCACCTACTCAGCTGTGAACTGTTCGCCCTGAATATACAAACTCAAAAACCTTACCAGCTCTCTACAGCATGGTTTTTACTACCTAATTTAATACTAAGTACTCAAAAAGTAGGAATAAATTTGACCTTAGAGTAGTCGCGTTAAATAAGGCTTCCCTGTAATTAACAGAGTTACTTAATCCAAGCAAAAATATGCTGATTGATCAAGCTGAAGCTAATCTCAACTTAATTGCACAGCGCTTCAGAGCAGTTTTTCTTACTTACTTAATTAGAAAATATCAATTAGTTATTCCATTTTAAAGATGAATATAAAGATAATTTATTTTTCAAACATGCTTTTACATACAGATCAAACATGCAAGATCTTAAATACAAATAAAAAGTAGACTGACGAGGCGTACTAAAATGTTTTTATAAAACAAATAAATAATTAATTCAAAAAACCAAAGACTGGTTCTCACTAACATTCAATATAAAATGTTATGAGAATAACAATGCTATAGAAATAACAATATAAAAATAGTAATAATAATATAAACGTTCACGAACGTCAAAAGGAATCTGTTAAAAAGTCATTTATATTATAATAACACTTGTCTGTTAACTTTTTTTTTTGGATTTTTTGTTTGTACATATTTTCGGGGCTACAAAAATAAAAGCTTGTCTCCATGAGGGCAGTTTTTGCCGAGTGCAAGCAAAGTTGGCAATTGTCACGTCTGTTGGGCGGAAAACTGACAGATAATCGTGGAACGTGTTGGGGGTTAGACTTTACAAACGATGGAATTTCAAAAATATATAGAGACGGAAAGTTACAATATCAATCAATCTACCTAGCCTTATCCCAACCATATTAGGCACGGGTCTCCAGTCTAACCGCGGTAGCAGTTGAGTACCTACAGTATTTTACAGGGAGAGCCGGGTTCTCTGATACCCACAACTTAATAACTGGGTAACATGAAACTCCTTGGCAATACTGCCGGGTGAGCACGGCCTCTGTGATAGGCTTGAGTCACGTATTTCATCACGGTTTTTGCTCCCAAATTGTGATAAAAATGTGTGACTCCAGACTATCACAGTAGGCCGTGTTCGCCCGGCTGGTGCCAGATTTTCTGGTTTCTGGCTACCGTAACAACTGTCAAAGATCTTTAAATGGCAGCAGGGACTAACTGCTTAACGTGTTTTCTGAGGCATGGAGGAGACTCGGTATGTCTCGGTATGGTGGATGGTCACCATCCACGGACCGAAATTGAACGTTGCTTAACCTCTTCCCTCTTAAATGAATCACATATGATTCACGTGATTGTTTAACTATTGTGTCTGCTATATGGACAGTAAAGGTCTATCCACACATATCAAAAAAATATCGTTGCGTACATTTTATATGAACTCGTTCACACCACGGCCAGTGACGAATCTTCAATGATTGGGCGCGGCCCTGTCACGTCCCAGGCACGGCCCTGATATGTGTGGATAGACCTTTACTGTCCATATAGCAGACACAATAGTTAAACAATCACGTGAATCATATGTGATTCACGGCCAGTGACGAATCTTCAATGATTGGGCCCGGCCCTGTCACGTCCCAGGCATGGCCCTGATATGTGTGGATAGACCTTTAACCTGTTAATCTTGAAGATCAACCCGTGCAGCTGTTATGACTAAGGGCCGATTTCACCAATCTTCACTAATCGCGATTAGTTCAACTAAACTCAGATTATGCAAATACAGCGTTCTGATTGGTAGGCTGTGTCAACCTAAATGCTCGTTCACCCAGAGGTCCATTTTATAGGTCCGCTTTATCATATACGTACATATCATATACGTACATATCATATATTTTTTAACAGACTTCACAAAAAGGAGGAAGTTCTCAATTCAGTTGAATATTTTTTTAGAGTTCCGTACCCGAAGGGTAAAACGGGACCCTATTACTAAGAACCCGCGATCCATCTGTCTGTCTGTCTGTCTGTCACCAGGCTGTATCTCATGAACCGTGATAGCTAGACAGTTGAAATTTTCACAGATGATTGCCGCTATAACAAAAAATACTAAGAACAGAATAAAATAAATATTTAAGTGCGGCTCCCACACAACAAACGTGTTTTTTTGCCGTTTTTTGCGATAATGGTACGGAACCCATCGTGCGCGAGTCAAACTCGCACTTGGCCGGTTTTTTATACTATCTCTCTGTTATAAACCAATCTTAAAAGGAAAAGTAAGCAGTGATTTTAAGTAAATTCATCTCTGAGGACACACAATGAAACATGGGATCATGGGATATTCTTATCTTTGGCACATTTTCTACAAGTTCGTCTGCACACATCTGCTTACCCCTCGGGAAATAAGACAGCAACTCATTTGTCCGTGTGAGACCGGCTCTGTATAGGTAGCCTAGATTTCGCTAGGGATGCATTAGAAGGCAGTAAGTTCAGGTACTTGTGTACAGCCGGTGTACTTTGCGTTGTGATCAAAGTAAGCTAACTTGCTGATAAGTTCATATTTTCGTTTGGACGCGAAAGTTTTGATACACGTAACTACTTAATAAGAAACTAGATAACTAAGTGAGCAGGGTGGAGTCTTGTTTTATTTTTTATTTCTGTTATATTTTATAAATATAACGATATTGTCTTGTAGGATAAATATAAATTTTGGCATTAATTTTATATGGCTGCGACTAAAATAATCAGCAGGTGTTCATTGACAGACACAGGATGAATAAAGCGGTTAGTCCCGCTATGCTCGACTCAAAAAATACCTACAAAAAAGTGCCGCTATGCACGAAATTCTTCGATTCTACGTGAACAATGGAAGGTACAGTTGGAAAGAAAAGTGTTTGAATTCAATTAAATTGAGCAGGAATCTAAAAAATATTGAAATTAAACTAAAACCCAATCAACAATGTTCGTTCGAAATATTTTTAGGTTACGTTTATCTTTAATGGAAAGTCGTTTCGTTTTTCATAGTTCTATGGAATGGACGGACACTATATTTTTAAAATGAATGATGCGAAAGGTTGAGCGGCGGTGAGGCGAATATGCGTTAGTATGATGAAACGGAACGTTTATTAACCTTTTTTCGAGAAAGTAATGGCATTTACATTCTAGGTTTTCTTTATTTCCTTTTTAAATGGTTAAATAAAATATTATACACTAACACTTTTTTCATCACTGCCAGTGAAAGTGATTTCGAGCATAACGGAACTTTTTACTAGTTACTTTTTGAGTCGAGCATAGCGGGACTAGAGCATAGCGGGACAAACCGGAACGAAGTAACACAATCAATCATGTTTTTATTTTGATTCTGAAATTATTAAGTTCTTGACAAAATATTTTGTTACTTTAAAATTGTCTTGTAAGTATTTAACAAACCCATGTCTTACATTACAGTGTATTGGAACAAATTGCTCGGCAACAGTGAGTTAATATAAATTATTTTAATTATTTATTTCATGAGAGAAAATAATTTTGCAAAAGTATGACCTATAATATGACCTACCAGAATAGTTCCTCGATCGGCACAAGTAGAATTATTCTAAGTTTCGTTTTAAATTGCAGTGTAAAGGAACTCAGTGCTCTGCGGGGGTGAGTTTGCAAATACACTGTCGTTCAAAGAAACTGCATCAAAGTAGGTATAGGCTTCCATATTTTTGCTAATGTGTGCGGGGCACGTTTCTTTTGGTGCAGATGCTTGTAGAAGAGTCTATTAATTATCGATGTGGGGACCATGCAATCATGTCTTGTAATCAGTAAACCTAAACTTTACGGAACCCCGTTTTGCTATCCTGCATTTTTTTTTGGCAGTCTTCGAACGTCATTGTATTTCTTACATTCTAATCATTAATATTAAAACCATACACACACCCACACACCAAAACCCACCTACACACACCAACAATAAACACGTACACATACACACACACCATCACACACATGCACACACACACACATATCCAAAGTTATTGCAGACCAAAAGAGCATGCGCGTCTTTCATTTCTTTTGTTTTACCCTGTTTTTTTATTATTAATTTATTGCACAGCTTATATATTATGCAAAGTACCACAAATGGGCGAAGACACCTGTAACACAGGTTGCTAACTAACACAGGAGCCAAGGCTTCAAATAAGTATGTTACACCTGTATTTTGTGTCAATAAACATACAAAGTTGAAACTGTGACCTTCAATATACCAGAAGTTTCTCCGGTATGTATTCATACTTAATCTCACACGTTTTTACATCGCGGTAGGCAGAAACTACAGAACGCCAACTGCTACAATCCTTACAAAGTCCTTTTGCTTCCTTTACGTTCATACATCTGGTTATACACGCACGCTGGTTATGAGTACTGCGCACCTGACTTTTCTGAGGATCATCATCGTCATCATCCTTCTAGAGCATCCCCTACCAGCGTTTTGCCCAGCAGTCTGCCTAGTATTTTTTTATTTATTAATTCAGGACCACCAACGAAAGATGTACACAAAAAACACAATGAATCATCAATATAACGAAATTACAGGTGCACTCCCTCAATTATAGGAGGGCACAGCATGCTTTTTACATTATCTACTAAATTTAAATTTAAATATTAACTCTTATTACAAGGTAATAGTAAAGCATATTAACATACAAAAGGAAAAAAACAAATCAAAACATGACATACTTATAAAATATTATTATTAACCTAGGGTTTTACAACATTATAGCAAACTAGACGGCAAAGAATCTTTAAAAGTAACAAAATATAAACGTACTTTTTACAAACACTATGAAGAAGAAATGTGGCCGCAGACATCCGACAGAATATCCTAAGTAAAAGTCCTAATTCAACGTTTGGCTCTCGTCTATTTCCTCCAGAAAAGGAAGAAATATACTATGCCCTATGTTTTCATTTTGATGATATATATATTTAGAAGCACTAGAACCCTCAAAAGAACCTCAAAATTGCGCTGTCAATAGAGGCTCGTGTACAAATTTGACAATTATAAATGAAAAAGAAAAGCATAGCGGCATAGTATATACTCGTATCTGTCTTTTCCAGTTTATGGAATATCTTTTAAATTAGTTCAATATTGGAGGAGAAAATAGACGAGAGCCAAATCTTGAAAAATGACTTTTTACTTAGGAAATTCAGTCGGAGCTCTCTGCACACATTTCCTCTTAAGTTAAACAATTTTAAAATAAAAACATAATGGTAAACTAAACTGAAAATAACTATTGTTAATCGGTTTTCATTCACCCTGTCAACATGTCAAAACCATCAAAGCATATAATTTGTACAGTCAAATATATCGTAAAAACGCTTAAAGTAAGACGTGACTCGATTCGCAAAGCGCCTTTTTACACCCGTTATAAAAATCATTCCAACAAGTAAACTTTGCTTGATCACTTTCGTAAAACACAGTTTCACTTTTAAATTAAACCTCAGTTAAGAACCTTTTTGGCCTCGCACAGATTTTTTTTATATCTTTATTTATTTTATTTTTGTTTATTCGCTACTGCTGAGCACGAAGTCCTGGGTACATTGCCCAGGTCGGGCAATAAGTGTTATTGGGTTTTCCATCTGGAATTTGTCAGTAGTAGCCCGGTGTCTAGATTTGTGCCCGGTTGTCCTGGTTTTTTGTTGATTTTCTCTTTTTCTTTCTTTCTTTTTTTGATGGCAATAGGCTCGCCCCTATTACAGGGGACTTAAACATAACTGGTGGAATGTGAGTGTGCTTTAATTGCACCTCTGCCTAACTTCGGGGCATTACTGGTGTGATGTTTATATTATGTATTTTTGGGACAATCCCACCGCACTATTCCCAAACCACTACAACTCCTGTAAGCCAGAATCAGTAAAAACGGGACCCTATTACTAAGACTCCATTATCCGTCTGTCTATCTGTCTGTCTGTCACTAGGCTGTATCTCATAAACCGTGATAGCCAGTCAGTTGAAATTTTCACAGATGATGTATTTCTGTTGCCGCTATAACAAAAAATACTAAAAGCCCCACTTAAATATTTATTTTATTCTGTTTTTTTAACAAACATGTTTTTTTGCTGTTTTTTGCGATAATGGTACGGAACCCTTCGTGCGCGAGTCCGACTCGCACTTAGCCGGTTTTTGCATCTGCAATTATTCAGTAACAGCCCAGAATCTTAATTTGTGCCCGTTTGATGACAAATGGGTTGACCTGAATTACCCGGGCTTTAAACATAGCTGGCGAAGTATGTTATTGTAGTTACTTTAGTTGCATCCTTCCCAACCCTTCGAGGCATGCAGACATGATGTAACTTTTATATTTACTTTGCCGTAAGCAAACATATTTAGACAATCTTATGTTGTCTTTTTATTTCAAAAGTATACAGACAAAATTAATATTACCTAATTGATATTACACTTCAAAACAGTAATTTGCTCGTTACCCACGTAATTAATAATTATTATATGAAATTATAGAACCCTTAGCTAATTGGGGACCATTTTTGGCTGACACAATGAAGGACCGTCAAAAGTATTTAAATGATACATATTTTTCTTTATAATTAGTGTAGTGTAAGTTATTAGGTAAATGTATTGTAATTGTCTAGCTTGTAACCCTTTAAAACTGCAAATTTTTATAAATAATTTTTAACTAATTTCTGCCAGTGGCCTCGCCCGCGTAAAATTGTCCCAACGGTACATACTCGCGGCATAAAAAAATTCTCAAGGGTACATACTCGCGGCATAAAAATTGTCCCAAGGTTACACACTCGCGGCATAAAAATTATCCCAAGGGTATATACTCGCGGCATAAAAATTGTCCCAACGGTACATAGTCGTTGCATAAAAATTGTCCCAACGGTACATAATCGCGGCATAAAAATTATCCCAAGGGTACATACTCGCGGCATAAAAATGTCCCAACGGTACAATACTACTTTCTTTTCCAAAGTCGGTGTCTTTGGTACCTATAGTACCTGTTTTTAGACACCGACTACGGAAAAGAAATTTATTATTCGCTTCGTAGTGTTTGTTTTGGACGTCAGTTTGATTTTTTTGTTAAAAAGTTGAGAAGGAACCTCCAAATACCATGCAAGTAATTTATAGCCAAAAGTAAATGTCATTAGCACAAAGACAACTACGATACATTTTGTTTGGAGTTCCAGTGGCCATCTGTGGTCTTCTTCATCTGTTCCACTTCAACAAATTATACTTTCTGAGTGCAAAATGATTGCATTGTTGATGAAAATACCAAAATCGCTATATGTATGCCTATAATATTTGGGGAGTTCCCTCGATTTCTCCAGGATCTCATAATCAGATCCTGACCTGATGAACATGGCACCACCTGGGAAGAATACCCTTTCAAAAAAAAAAAAAAAATTTTCTAAATCGGTCCAGGCGTCTTTGAGTAATCGAAGAATATAAAAAAAGAAAATTCCAACGAATTGAGAACGTCCTCCTTTTTTTTTAAGTCGGTTAAAAATTACTTAAATTAGATGATTATGGATTGATAACAGAGATAAAAAGTCGCCAAATTAATACGAAACAATCATTCCTACTATTACTACGCTGAAGTTTGTGAGGATGGTTGGATGGTTAGATGGATAGATGGCTGTTTGTTACTCTTTCACGTAGAAATTGCTGAAGAGATTTTGATGAAACGTTATAGTAACATGGCTTATACATCAGAATAACACATAATTATATCCTAGCCAGTAAATCATATCATGCCTTTACTTTTTGTTAGCATAATCATGGACGGTCTTGTTTTACAAATACAAGAAGATATGAGAAAAACAAAACGTACAAAGAGTTACATTCGTCGGTGACCGAGTGCGGGCTGCAGCCGTATACGGCTAACCGAATACCCGTTTATATTAGTCGGTGACCGAGTACGGTTTGCAGACATATACGGTCTAACCACGCGCCGTACATACTTTGTGGTCTAACTAAACGCGCCATTGAGTTTCAAGATGCTACGAAAATCGTAGCGGTCGTAGCAAGTGCTACGCTTTTCGCTACGCCGTAGACACCAAGCAAAAATTTCAAGACCGGTGATTTATCAACTTTAATTAAAGGGTGAATTTTATCTTTACACAACTTTTACTTGAACAGCAAATTCCACGCCTGATAATGATGCCCGCGGCACGTAAAAAGTGCTTTATTACCCCAGAGGAACTTGCGCCCAGTCCAAAAATATTCTATCCAGGATATAGTCTACCCGTGTGCAGAATAATCTTAATTAATTCAGCTGTTAAGACGTAAAAAGTTAACAAATAGTCAGACAGACAAAGTTAATTTCGCATTTATAATATGTTTAGTATTGACACCTTGAGTGCCTAAAACGTGGATCCACGCGAGATACAATGGCTTTTTAATCATTTCGGTAATTACGACATTTAACCGGTTAGTGGATTTTAAAATCTGTATAATCCAGATCTCTCACAAATTACCATTTTATTTTTGTCTAAATATCTGTCAATATAACAGCTAAGCTATGGATGTAATTTGTGGAGATAAATAAACATTTTTATTATTATTATTAAACAACACCCGAACGGATTTGGATGTAATTGGAACACTGGTAGATCGAAACTTGAATTATAACAAGGTAGTATGTTTTCGTGTAATTATTTTGTAAATAAAATGAAGAGGCGTCTAAACCAATTTTTTTCCATTATATCTTAAGGCGGAAACACACTTTTGTTATGAACACTTGTGTTTCGTATTTATTTTTACTCATGTATTTGTTTATTTTATTTATAAATAGTTGACACTGGCTTTCGCTGAAAACCAACGCTGTGGCTCTGTCTTGCTCTCGAGTCCCAGAATTATGCTGCGCGATGACCGTTTTGCATGGTTCAGATGCATACTCTGTATTTGCATTTAAGTTTTTGTTTGTATTTTTTTATGGTATGCGTCGTGCCTGGCGCAAATAAACGATTTATTTCTCTTTCTTTCTTCACTAACGTGTCGTGGCGTGATGTGGTGCCTTATGATGCATTAAAATTTGATTGGCTACATGACTCGTTGTGATATGACGTAAACAGATTCGTATGATTGGTATATCTCGCGCCACGCCACGACACGGCAAAGTAATGTGAAGGCACCTTTAGTGTTTTTCACACTCAACGAAACGTATTGACAGCTTTCATCACACTTTATCGTATTTCATTTATTTAAAACATCATGCACAAAGGTACAATGGCGGACTTAATGCCTTAGGCATTCTCTACCAGTCAACCAAGGGTGGTGAAGAGATAACATGGCAGGTGCATTATTTAAAAAAGTGACTAGCAAAAGGAAAAAAACAATACTAATAATACGTTGTTTAAAATACACATACATATATATTTTATATAATACCATACGCACAAAGCGTTTTGCTAATACTTTCATTGTGCGCACAGCTAAGGAGTGGAATTCCCTTCCGGAGTCTTTGTTCCCTGACAGCTATAACCTAGGGGTCTTTAAGTCAAGAGTGAATAGGTTTCTTCTAGGCAAGCGTGCTTCACCGTAGACCACATCATCGCTTAACATCAGACGAGATGGTGGTCAAACGCTAGCCTATAGTTTATAAAAAAAAAAAAAATACATACCTAAATAAATAAATATATATATATTAATAAAGTAATGAATAGAAATTATCGAGATGTCCCCTCTCCCCGTTGAATATAAAACCGCAATTTTCGCTTGAAAGCATATTGACTGGTGGCCGTCCTGATTTCATTTTTCATGTTATTTTGCCTGTTCACTAAGCAAAAATTGTATTACACCGTTATACGTAGATACCTATTGCAAATAATTGTGTTCAATCGGCGAGTAATTTATACTTACACTGTACTTAACATAATAACGCGCCTGTCTGCCCCGAAAGGTTAGGTAGATCCACATTTCGCCAGTGAAGTACAAGCTTTATGCAGTAGGATATAGCCTATTGCCTAAGTAACAAAGAAAACATAGGGGCACAGTATCTATCTATCTATATATATAATAGCGAAAGGTCACTCATTCAAGTATCACGAAATATCGAAAACCGCTTGACGTATAAAGATGAAATTTGGCAGGGAGGTAGTTTACAGTTAGTAGACGTCCGTTAAGAACGGATTTTACGACAGGCCTGGATTTAGGGGGTCTAAGGGCTCTCGCAAGTTTGTATGAAAGTCCTACATTTTTGAGTTGCAAACTTAAAATTTGGCAGGGAGGTAGTTTATAGTTAGTAGACGTCCGCTAAGAACGGATTTTGTGACAGGAACGGATTTAGGGGGTCTAAGGGCTCTCGCAAGTTTGTATGAAATTCCTTCATTTTTTGAGCTACAAACTTAAAATTTGGCACGACGAACCAAATGGAAGTCTAACCCCCGATTTCTCAACTCGATTATCGGGCTGTTAACGTAATTGACGAAAATCGCCGGTTGGCTGTTGAAAATTCATTCAACCAATCCCAGCAGATAACGCGTGCTTGACAATTTGTCACATTAATTCTGCTATAATTTAGCAGGTAATATTATTCAGTTTAGAAGGTAAAACATCTGAAATTGTTGGTTTACGCTCTTGGTTAATAAAAAAACATTGAATTTTTTTTTGGCAGTTCTTCCCCTAAGGGAGTTAAAAGGGGGTTGGTACTTTGTATAAAATTTCTACATTTTGTAAGTTGAACTCCTGAACATTTAGATTTATACTCTTGGTTGATAAAAAACAGCATGTATTTATTGGTTTTTTGGCAATGCCACCCTTCAGGTGGTAAAAAAGGGGGTTGAAAGTTTGTGTAAAACATCTACACTTTTGAGTGTGACACATGATATTTTAGATTTACGCTCTTGGTTGATCAAAAGAATTCATGTAAGTATTTATTGGTTTTTGGAAATAAATACTTACATGAATTCTTTTGATCAACCAAGAGCGTAAATCTAAAATATCATGTGTCACACTCAAAAGTGTAGATGTTTTACACAAACTTTCAACCCCCTTTTTTACCACCTGAAGGGTGGCAATTCTACCCCTAAGGAGGTGAAAAGGTGGAAATTTGTTGGGCTTTTATATTTGAAACTTTGCATAAATACTAACCTAAGTAAATAGTAAAGGTTTTCTACTCCTAAAAGACGTTTTAGGAGGTGTTAAAGATTTTTGAAGAATTTTACTGTGTTGGGCTTATAAATTTGTAACTTGACATAAATACTAAATTATGTAAATCGTTAAGGTTTTCTACTCCTAAAAGACGATTTAGGAGGTGTTAAAGATTTTTGAAGAATTTTACTGTGTAGGGCTTCTTTTTATGATGTAGGGGAGCTCTGAGAAGGGTTTTTTGGAAATTCAACCTTTCAGAGGGCGAAACTAAAAAGTCATATCTAGGATAAAATACGGATCACGCGAACGAAGTCGCAGGCGAAGTGCTCGTATATCTATATACTGTGCCCCTATGTTTTCTTTGTTGATGATACATTATGGTTAGAAGCACTAGAACCCTCAAAAATTCCCAAAATTGCGCTGTCAACAGAGGTCTAGTGTACAAATTCGATAACTACAAATGAAAAAAGAAAAACATAGAAACACTACATATATATATTTAACCGACTGTTCAAAAAGGAGGAGGTTTCTCAATTCAACCGTATATATATTTTTTTTTTGATGTGTGTTCGCGGATAACTTCATCGCTTATGAATCGATATTGATGATTCTTTTTTTGTTGGAAAGGAGATATCCCAAGGGTGGTACCATGATAAGGAAACCAGGATCTGATGATGGAATCCTAGAGAAATCGAGGGAAGTCCTCAAATATTACAGCGATTTTGGTATTTTCATCAATAATGCAATCATTTGCACTCAGAAAGAATCATTTGATGAAGTGGAACTGATGAAGAAGGCGACAATGGCCAGTGGAAATCCTAAATAAAACAAAGTATCCTAGTCGTGGTTGGGCTTATTGGAATCGTCATAAGAATTGCTTTGGCTATAAATGATTTTCTTATTAATTGGAGGTACCTTCCAAAACTAAAAAGAGGGCAATAAAACGTTTTAACAAAAAATCAAACCGACTTCCAAAACAAAACAGTTGTTTAATTTTTTCATTCAATTTGTGGCATATCTTTTAAATTTGTCCAATACTGGATGAGAAAATACGCGAGAGCCAAACCACGAATTATGAGTTTTTACAAAGGAAATTCAGTCGGAGCTCTCTGCCCGCATTTTCGTACGTAAAGTATGTTTACCAAATTGTTTGCCAATGATAGAAAACAAAGTGATTTTATTAATTTATTAAGGCATTTTATTTTTCAGTGTACAGGAGATCTGTGCTATGCTTTAGTAAGTACCTTGTAAAGTTGCATTATCTATACTATTCATACTATCACTCTATCAAACTTATATTATAAAGGCGAAAGTTTGTGAGTGTGTGTGTTTATATGTTTGTTACTTTTTCACGTAAAACTACTGAACGCAACTGAATGAAATTTTGCACAGAGATAGATTATAGTCTGGGATAGCACATAGGGTACTTTTTGCTGGGGAATATGTTCCCTTGGGATAATTTTCGACATTCACGCGGGCAAAAATAGCGAGTAATATTATAAATGCGAAAGTAACTCTATCTGTCTGTCAAGAAATAAAAAATGCGAGACGTTTAGGACCTATACTTATTTTTTAACCTGTATTATCCCATAGCTGGGCAAAGCCTAGCCATGGGCCCATATCACCTTCCACTCTGCCCGGTGTGTTGCCTTGTCCAGCTAATCTATAAATTACTAAAGAAATATTCGACATCTACAGACAGAACTGATCCAGACTTGCCTTGCCTTGAATGAAAAGAAGAATGGGAGCTTTGCCCTGCAGAGGAAGAATTTTCTAAAATATTTTGTTAATAGTCACCTTTGTTGCATAAAAATCCTCTCATAGGCTCTCTTGTGCAAAATTTCAAGCTTTTAGACACCGTTGTTTAGGCTGTAAGTTGTCTGCCAGCTAAAAGTAAAAAAAAAATACAAGAATAGTGTTAAATTATTTTGTAAAAGAACAATCCTTGCTTCTCCAGTGCATCGGAGAGTCCTGCAAATCATTTGTAAGTATTTAAGTAGCCAATACAGAACATTTCTATAAAAAAATCTCGCCCAGCGTTTATCCCAATTACCCAATGATTTTACTTTCACACTCTTAAATTAACTTTGAAGGAAAAAGACAATTTTTTTTTTGTAACCTCTAACCATACAAAACAAAAACATATTTGAGTCACATTGTCTTATGCCTCCAGGCAACCTCGAAATATACTTTTCAACAAATATTCTACATCAGAATATAATATTTTATCCTACACTGAAACGGTTATAGGCTGCTTTTATTATTATTTTTGTAGAAAAAAAATAAGACCAGAGTAAATAGGTTACTTCTAGACAAGCGTGCTTCACCGTCTACCACATCATCGCTTACCATTTGGTGAAATAGGTGACAGTAGCCAAAGCCGAAAGGACTACTATTGGACATAGACCTCCCCAAATCTTCATCACATCGACTGATGCTGTGTCTTTCGCATCCAGCGGATTCTGGCCTTCCACTTAATCGGTCGACCTTGTGAGAAAAGGTGGACCAATAACCTGGTGAAGGCCTTCTAAACGTGCAATCTGCAGTACGCGGTCGCCACTCCAGAAACCGTTGGACCCATAGGTCATCCGTCCTGGGAGCAATGTGCCCACTGCCACTTATATTTGGCAAATCTTCAGGTGAAGCTCTAACTGTGTATAAATTAACGTTGTTTCAGTGTCAGGGCGAGGACTGCGTGTTCGATTCGAAATTGTGGCTGTAACAAACTGAGACGAGAATACAATACTACTGTTACTGGCTCTAGACAAGTGAACTTGTATCATCGAAAGCGTGGCGATAGCGATTGTCAAAAAGGCAATATTGTATGGGATTGACAAGCAGTATCGAAAAATCACGTGTAGAGATGTAAATTGAAAAAAAAGAACAAATGGTTTACTCACAATTTTGAAAAAAAACATGAAATAAAACATGGCACCGTCGTTTTTTACCTACATTTGTTTTTTTTTTCAGAAATACGAAGCACTAAATTTGGTTGTTTTATGTTTAAAAACACGGGTACCTATTATTATGGTCTTAGAAAATACTTAATTTGTTACAACATCTTTTCTTTGTAATTAGGAAAATCCCCGTCCGTAAAGGGTAAACTTCGTGGGTGTTGCCAATGATTTTAAGACATTTATGTACTAAACAAATGGTATTTTCTTATTAAACGAAAACAAATTAATATCAACTCATATACGATAACCGCCTTTCCATATTTCATTATCGTACTCTTGAAATTAAAACTACTCCAGAAAAAAAACTGTTTTATTTTCATGTTTTTTTAAACGTTTTTTTCATACATACATACATACATATAATCACGCCTTTTTCTCATGGGGGTAGGCAGAAACTACAGAACGCCACCTGCTACGATCCTTACATACTTCGTTTGCTTCACTCACATTCATACATCTAGTCATACACACACGCCGGTTATGAGTACTGCGCACCTGGCCTTTTTGAAGAACATCACCTATAAGGTCTATGTATGTCTTTCTAGGGCGTCCCCTCCCGGCGTTTCACGTCTGCCTTGTAAATACATTTCGTTAGTCGCCTTTCATTCATCCTCTCAACATGGCCAAACCATCTTAACATACTCGTACTCTATTCAATTTTAGTCACTAAATCTTCTTTTAAACCACAACGTTGTCTTATTACGTCATTCCTCAACCTATCATTTAAAGTTACACCACACATACATCGCAAGGGGCGCATTTCTACTGCATTAATCCTACTTTCATGTCTTTTTTGACATCCCCACCCTTCACTTCCATACATAAGTGTAGGCACCAGCACGCTGCTGTGAACGGCGGTTTTCTTTTCATCTCAGAAAAAAACCGATCTTTTACAACTCTAATCACGTGATCAATCCCTTACACTTTGACTTGTCAAGAGCCCCAGAAGCTTCGCGTTAGCATAGGAAAAACGTCAAAGATCCAGCGATATCGAAATGTCACTTGATCAATCCCTTACAATAAGAAAACTCAACCATCGCCGCGTCGCCATCACTGATAGAACGACGAAAATTTGACAATTAAACGATTTTAACGGACTCAATGAGCTGCGGCGATCAATGTTTTATTTCTTTCTTCTGGAGAACTGTCCTACCTATATTTTCCTACATTATAAGTATTTAGAGAAGCAGAGCGGTGATGGCCCAGTGGTAACGGCCCCGACTAGGTCGTGGGTTCGAACCCAAGCAGGCGCTTTCCTTTATGTAAATTATTTCATCACCTTTGTTCTAAAACGGTGAAGGAAAACATCGTGAAGATACCTAGATGTCCTAGAATGAGACATGTGACGTCCACCAACCCGCGCTGGGTCTGCATGGTGGGTTGCGGCTCATTTCCCTGTCACAGAAAGGAGGCCTGTGTCCCAGCCGTGGGAATGTTAAAAGGCTGATGATGATGATAAGTATTTTGCTTGCCGATATTTTGGCATCCATAAATTAGGAATGTGGCATTTTGGAAACTAAGGCTTATAGGAAAACTGTTGTACCTTGACAGTGCAAGGCCTATGTACACACAATGTTTTTATTCCGAGAAAAACTACGGTTAATTTGCCGTGTAAAGGCACGGTCATCAGTGTGGTTTGGTTCACTATAGAAGCTATTGTTGACAAAAAGTTAATTCAAAAAATTAAAAAACCCGACTGCTTCCGAAGCGAACTAAAGACACGTAAACTAGAAGAAAATCATGTTGTGTAGTCGGAGGATACGTATTCGCGAGCTAACTGACCAAAAGCAGATGTATCCTTCTAGTTAACAGTTTTTTTTCGAATTACGTGCATTGAAACATTTATGTGTTATATTTGTTTGAAATCACCTCTTAAAACCATTTACTTTTAGACCCCACATGATAGGTTTGGAAGAAAAAAAATTGGCCTCCACAATATGGCGCCCAAAAGCCGCCATTTTTCTATTTTGCAATTTTAATATAGCCAGTGACGCAAGGAAGACTAATCGATTAACGCAATAATTATCAAAATCGGGCAACGCTTTTGGTCTCTAGAACGCCACATAGGAACAAACATACATACATACATAGACTGATAAACACCTTACCCTATTTCGGCATTCAGGTAAAAAAGGTCCGTTATATTATGGCGCGTTACCGTATCGAAAAAAAAGGCCAAAACCGTAGATTTTTACGATAAATGTTTGTGTATTCATACTAGCTTTTGTTAGTGACTTCGCCCGCGTGCGTGTCTGGAATTATCCCACGAGAAAATACTACCGGGGGCATATGGAATATCAAACAGGCTTATTATAAGCCTTTTTGATATTCCAGATTATAATCTATGTCTATAATCTATGCTGTTCTGACGTGATTGAGTATTATGCATCCATCCAAACTTTTGCATTTATAATTTTAGTAGGATAGGATTTAAGATGGCACATATAAGCTACCTACATAGTAAAGGCACTGTCGTCTTTTTGATCACATAATGACTTCACATGAGCAAAGGTTTCTAATTCCTTGAGTCGCGCCAGATGCTTCGCTGAGCCTATGCCTAATTACGGAGTGATCCTAAACTTAATTACAAGGTAATTGGGTCGATGATGTCAAATTGGTTGTTCATACTGTTATGCCAGCTTCAAAGTTGAAAATTAGAAAGAGAATACCCACCCGCAAAGACTTTAGTTCTCGTGATCATGGCGCTTGTAACGGTGCCGAAATATCGAGCTCTCAACCAAAAACAAAATATACATGGTAAATATCCCGAAACAAATAACTCAATTAACAACAAAACTAAATTAACTCTAATTAGAAAGAGAAGTCCGACATAGACTCAGATGCCAATGTCTAGTGAGCCTATACAAGTGCCATAGAAAACTGCGTCCCCGATATCTCGTTTGTTATTCGTTCAATTTTGATTCTGTTTTCACTGTTAGTATTATATTTTTGTATATTTATCAATGCTTGATGACCTCAGTAGAGCTTCCGAAAGAATGGGTCTTAATATTAACATGGACAAGCACTAGGTGATGTTGAATGCCCATGTTACACCCACTCCTATCAAGGTCGGAGACTCTACGCTCAAAGTAGTGGACGATTATGTCTACCTGGGACAAACGATCCAGTTGAGTAGGGAAAACTTCGAGAAAGAGGTCAACCGTCGTATCCGACAAATACAAATGAAAAAAGAAAAACATAGAAACACTACATATATATTTAACCCAAATAGGACCCATAAGCCCAAAAAGGAGGAGGTTTCTCAACTCAACCGTATATATATTTTTTTTTATGTGTGTTCGCGGATAACTTCATCGTTTATGAATCGATATTGACGATTCTTTTTTTGTTGGAAAGGAGATATCCCAAGGGTGGTACCATGATAAGGAAACCAGGATCTGATGATGGAATCTTAGAGAAATCGAGGGAAGTCCTCAAATATTACAGGCATACATATAGCGATTTTGGTATTTTCATCAATAATGCAATCATTTGCACTCAGAAAGTATCATTTGATGAAGTGGAACTGATGAAGAAGACCACAATGGCCAGTGGAAATCCTAAATAAAACAAAGTATCCTAGTCGTGGTTGGGCATATTGGAATCGTCATAAGAATTGCTTTGGCTATAAATAATTTTCTTATTAATTGGAGGTACCTTCCAAAACTAAAAAGAGGGCAATAAAACTTTTTAACAAAAAATCAAACCGACTTCCAAAACAAAACAACTGTTTTGTTTTGGAAGTCGGTTTGATTTTTTGTAAAAAAAATATTTTTTCATTCAATTTGTCCAATACTGGATGAGATAATACGCGAGAGTCAAATCACGAATTATGAGTTTTTACAAAGGAAATTCAGTCGGAGCTCTCTGCCCGCATTTTCGTACGTAAAGTATAAACCAAATTGTTTGCCAATGATAGAAAACAAAGTGATTTTATTAATTTATTAAGGCATTTTATTTTTCAGTGTACAGGAGATCTGTGCTATGCTTTAGTAAGTACCTTGTAAAGTTGCATTATCTATACTATTCATACTATCACTCTATCAAACTTATATTATAAAGGCGAAAGTTTGTGAGTGTGTGTGTTTATATGTTTGTTACTTTTTCACGTAAAACTACTGAACGCAACTGAATCAAATTTTGCACAGAGATAGATTATAGTCTGGGATAGCACATAGGGTACTTTTTGCTGGGGAATATGTTCCCTTGGGATAATTTTCGACATTCACGCGGGCAAAAATAGCGAGTAATATTATAAATGCGAAAGTAACTCTATCTGTCTGTCAAGAAATAAAAAATGCGAGACGTTTAGGACCTATACTTATTTTTTAACCTGTATTATCCCATAGCTGGGCAAAGCCTAGCCATGGGCCCATATCACCTTCCACTCTGCCCGGTGTGTTGCCTTGTCCAGCTAATCTATAAATTACTAAAGAAATATTCGACATCTACAGACAGAACTGATCCAGACTTGCCTTGCCTTGAATGAAAAGAAGAATGGGAGCTTTGTCCTGCAGAGGAAGAATTTTCTAAAATATTTTGTTAATAGTCACCTTTGTTGCATAAAAATCCTCTCATAGGCTCTCTTGTGCAAAATTTCAAGCTTTTAGACACCGTTGTTTAGGCTGTAAGTTGTCTGCCAGCTAAAAGTAAAAAAAAAATACAAGAATAGTGTTAAATTATTTTGTAAAAGAACAATCCTTGCTTCTCCAGTGCATCGGAGAGTCCTGCAAATCATTTGTAAGTATTTAAGTAGCCAATACTGAACATTTATATAAAAAAATCTCGCCCAGCGTTTATCCCAATTACCCAATGATTTTACTTTCACACTCTTAAATTAACTTTGAAGGAAAAAGACAATTTTTTTTTTGTAACCTCTAACTATACAAAACAAAAACATATTTGAGTCACATTGTCTTATGCCTCCAGGCAACCTCGAAATATACTTTTCAACAAATATTCTACATCAGAATATAATATTTTATCCTACACTGAAACGGTTATAGGCTGCTTTTATTATTATTTTTGTAGAAAAAAAATAAGACCAGAGTAAATAGGTAACTTCTAGACAAGCGTGCTTCACCGTCTACCACATCATCGCTTACCATTTGGTTAAATAGGTGACAGTAGCCAAAGCCGAAAGGACTACTATTGGACATAGACCTCCCCAAATCTTCATCACATCGACTGATGCTGTGTCTCTCGCATCCAGCGGATTCTGGCCTTCCACTTAATCGGTCGACCTTGTGAGAAAAGGTGGACCAATAACCTGGTGAAGGCCTTCTAAACGTGCAATCTGCAGTACGCGGTCGCCACTCCAGAAACCGTTGGACCCATAGGTCATCCGTCCTGGGAGCAATGTGCCCACTGCCACTTATATTTGGCAAATCTTCAGGTGAAGCTCTAACTGTGTATAAATTAACGTTGTTTCAGTATCAGGGCGAGGACTGCGTGTTCGATTCGAAATTGTGGCTGTAATAAACTGAGACGAGAATACAATACTACTGTTACTGGCTCTAGACAAGTGAACTTGTATCTTCGAAAGCGTGGCGATAGCGATTGTCAAAAAGGCAATATTGTATGGGATTGACAAGCAGTATCGAAAAATCACGTGTAGAGATGTAAATTGAAAAAAAAAACAAATGGTTTTCTCACAATTTTGAAAAAAACATGAAATAAAACATGGCACTGTCGTTTTTTACCTACATTTGTTTTTTTTTTCAGAAATACGAAGCACTAAATTTGGTTGTTTTATGTTTAAAAACACGGGTACCTATTATTATGGTCTTAGAAAATACTTAATTTGTTACAACATCTTTTCTTTGTAATTAGGAAAATCCCCGTCCGTAAAGGGTAAACTTCGTGGGTGTTGCCAATGATTTTAAGACATTTATGTACTAAACAAATGGTATTTTCTTATTAAACGAAAACAAATTAATATCAACTCATATACGATAACCGCCTTTCCATATTTTATTATCGTACTCTTGAAATTAAAACTACTCCAGAAAAAAAACTGTTTTATTTTCATGTTTTTTTAAACGTTTTTTTCATACATACATACATACATATACTCACGCCTTTTTCTCATGGGGGTAGGCAGAAACTACAGAACGCCACCTGCTACGATCCTTACATACTTCGTTTGCTTCACTCACATTCATACATCTAGTCATACACACACGCCGGTTATGAGTACTGCGCACCTGGCCTTTTTGAAGAACATCACCTATAAGGTCTATGTATGTCTTTCTAGGGCGTCCCCTCCCGGCGTTTCACGTCTGCCTTGTAAATACATTTCGTTAGTCGCCTTTCATTCATCCTCTCAACATGGCCAAACCATCTTAACATACTCGTACTCTATTCAATTTTAGTCACTAAATCTTCTTTTAAACCACAACGTTGTCTTATTACGTCATTCCTCAACCTATCATTTAAAGTTACACCACACATACATCGCAAGGGGCGCATTTCTACTGCATTAATCCTACTTTCATGTCTTTTTTGACATCCCCACCCTTCACTTCCATACATAAGTGTAGGCACCAGCACGCTGCTGTGAACGGCGGTTTTCTTTTCATCTCAGAAAAAAACCGATCTTTTACAACTCTAATCACGTGATCAATCCCTTACACTTTGACTTGTCAAGAGCCCCAGAAGCTTCGCGTTAGCATAGGAAAAACGTCAAAGATCCAGCGATATCGAAATGTCACTTGATCAATCCCTTACAATAAGAAAACTCAACCATCGCCGCGTCGCCATCACTGATAGAACGACGAAAATTTGACAATTAAACGATTTTAACGGACTCAATGAGCTGCGGCGATCAATGTTTTATTTCTTTCTTCTGGAGAACTGTCCTACCTATATTTTCCTACATTATAAGTATTTAGAGAAGCAGAGCGGTGATGGCCCAGTGGTAACGGCCCCGACTAGGTGGTGGGTTCGAACCCAAGCAGGCGCTTTCCTTTACATAAATTATTTCATCACCTTTGTTCTAAAACGGTGAAGAAAAACATCGTGAGGATACCTAGATGTCCTAGAACCAAAAATTCAAAGACATGTGACGTCCACCAACCCGCACTGGGCCCGCGTGGTGGGTTACGGCCCATTCCCCTGTCACAGAAAGGAGGCCTGTGTCTCAGCCGTGGGAACGTTAAAAGGATGATGATGATGATAAGTATTTTGCTTGCCGATATTTAGGCATCCAAAATTTAGGAATGTGGCAATTTGGAAACTAAGGTTTACAGGAAAACTGTTGTACCTGGACAGTGCAAGGCCTATGTACACACAATGTTTTTTATTCCGAGAAAAACTACGGTTAATTTGCCGTGTAAAGGCACGGTCATCAGTGTGGTTTAGATCACTATTGATCAAGCTATTGTTGACAAAAAGTTAATTCAAAAATTAAAAAAACCCGACTGCTTCCGAAGCGAACTAAAGACACGTAAACTAGAAGAAAATCATGTTGTGTATTCGGAGTATTCGCGAGCTAACTGACCAAAAGCAGATGTATCCTTCTAGTTAACATTTTTTTTCGAATTACGTGCATTGAAACATTTATGTGTTATATTTGTTTGAAATCACCTCTTAAAACCATTTACTTTTATACTCCACATGATACGTTTGGAAGAAAAAAAATTGGCCTCCACAATATGGCGCCCAAAAGCCGCCATTTTTCTATTTTGCAATTTTAATATAGCCAGTGACGCAAGGAAGACTAATCGATTAACGCAATAATCATCAAAATCGGGCAACGCTTTTGGTCTCTAGAACGCCACATAGGAACAAACATACATACATACATAGACTGATAAACACCTTACCCTATTTCGGCATTCAGGTAAAAAAGGTCCATATGGCGCGTTACCGTATCGAAAAAAATGGCCAAAACCGTAGATTTTTACGATAAATGTTTGTGTATTCATACTAGCTTTTGTTAGTGACTTCGCCCGCGTGCGTGTCTGGAATTATCCCACGAGAAAATACTACCGGGGGCATATGGAATATCAAACAGGCTTATTATAAGCCTTTTTGATATTCCAGATTATAATCTACTAGCTGACCCCCGGGGCTTCGCTCCCGTCAACTGGCTATCTACCTACCTACCCTGCCCACCATGCCTACCCTGCCAACCCTGCCTATCCTGCCTACTATGCCTACCTTGCCTACCCTGCCTACCCTGCCAACCCTGTCTAACCTGCCTACCCTGCTGCCAACCCTGTCTAACCTGCCTACCCCGCTGCCAACCCTGTCTAACCTGCCTACCCTGCCTACCCTGCCTATCCTGCCTACCCTGCCTACCCTGCCTACCCAGCCAACCCTGCCTACCCTGCCTACCCTGCCTACCCTGCCTACCCTGCCTACCCTGCCTACCCTGCCTACCCTGCCTACCCTGCCTACCCTGCCTACCCTGCCTAACCTGCCTTCCCTGCCTATCCTGCCTACCCTGCCTACTATGCCTACCTTGCCTACCCTGCCTACCCTGCCAACCCTGTCTAACCTGCCTAACCTGCTGCCAACCCTGTCTAACCTGCCTACCCTGCTGCCTACCCTGCCTACCCTGCCTTCCCTGCCTACCCTGACTGGCGCGCCTACCCTGCCTTCCCTGCCTATCCTGCTTACCCTACCTACCCTACCTACCCTGCCTACCCTGCCTACCCTGCCTACCCTGCCTACACTGCCTACCCTGACTACCCTGCCTACCCTGCCTACCCTGCCTACCCTGCCTACCCTGCCTACTTAGCCTACCCTGCCTACCCTACTTACCTACTATTTTTATCTATCATCAATGTTTTTCTCAGTGCACGCCAAAGAATGAATTTTATAGGCAACATTTTCCTACCTTGGGTTACATTATTGCAATTTTCATAAGGATCTCTAATATTTTTGAAAATTTATTATAGCCTATGACACTCAGGAATAATGTAGCTTTCTACTGGTGAAAGAATTTTCAAAATCGGTTCAGTAGATCCAGAGATTACCCCTTACAACGTCACAAACTCACAAACCCACAAACTTTACCTCTTTATAATATTAGTATAGATGTCTATAATCTATGCCGTTCTGACGTGATTGAGTATTACGCATCCATCCAAACTTTTGCATTTATAATTTTAGTAGGATAAGATTTAAGATGGCACATATAAGCTACCTACATAGTAAAGGCACTGTCGTCTTTTTGATCACATAATGACTTCACATGAGCAAAGGTTTCTAATTCCTTGAGTCGCGCCAGATGCTTCGCTGAGCCTATGCCTAATTACGGAGTGATCCTAAACTTAATTACAAGGTAATTGGGTCGATGATGTCAAATTGGTTGTTCATACTGTTATGCCAGCTTCAAAGTTGAAAATTAGAAAGAGAATACCCACCCGCAAAGACTTTAGTTCTCGTGATCATGGCGTTTGTAACGGTGCCGAAATATCGAGCTCTCAACCAAAAACAAAATATACATGGTAAATATCCCGAAACAAATAACTCAATTAACAACAAAACTAAATTAACTCTAATTAGAAAGAGAAGTCCGACATAGACTCAGATGCCAATGTCTAGTGAGCCTATACAAGTGCCATAGAAAACTGCGTCCCCGATATCTCGTTTGTTATTCGTTCAATTTTGATTCTGTTTTCACTGTTAGTATTATATTTTTGTATATTTATCAATGCTTGATGACCTCAGTAGAGCTTCCGAAAGGGTCTTAATATTAACATGGACAAGCACTAGGTGATGTTGAATGCCCATGTTACACCCACTCCTATCAAGGTCGAAGACTCTACGCTCAAAGTAGTGGACGATTATGTCTATCTGGGACAAACGATCCAGTTGAGTAGGGAAAACTTCGAAAAAGAGGTCAACCGTCGTATCCGACAAATACAAATGAAAAAAGAAAAACATAGAAACACTACATATATATTTAACCGACTGCCCAAAAAGGAGGAGGTTTCTCAATTCAACCGTATATATATTTTTTTTTTATGTGTGTTCGCGGATAACTTCATCGCTTATGAATCGATATTGATGATTCTTTTTTTGTTGGAAAGGAGATATCCCAAGGGACCATGATAAGGAAACCAGGATCTGATGATGGAATCCTAGAGAAATCGAGGGAAGTCCTCAAAAATTACAGACATACATATAGCGATTTTGGTATTTTCATCAATAATGCAATCATTTGCACTCAGAATGTATCATTTGATGAAGTGGAACTGATGAAGAAGACCAGAATGGCCAGTGGAAATCCTAAATAAAACAAAGTATCCTAGTCGTGGTTGGGCTTATTGGAATCGTCATAAGAATTGCTTTGGCTATAAATGATTTTCTTATTAATTGGAGGTACCTTCCAAAACTAAAAAGATGGCAATAAAACGTTTTAACAAAAAATCAAACCGACTTCCAAAACAAAACAGTTGTTTTATTTTTTCATTCAATTTGTGGCATATCTTTTAAATTTGTCCAATACTGGATGAGAAAATACGCGAGAGCCAAACCACGAATTATGAGTTTTTACAAAGGAAATTCAGTCGGAGCTCTCTGCCCGCATTTTCGTACGTAAAGTATGTTTACCAAATTGTTTGGCAATGATAGAAAACAAAGTGATTTTATTAATTTATTAAGGCATTTTATTTTTCAGTGTACAGGAGATCTGTGCTATGCTTTAGTAAGTACCTTGTAAAGTTGCATTATCTATACTATTCATACTATCACTCTATCAAACTTATATTATAAAGGCGAAAGTTTGTGAGTGTGTGTGTTTATATGTTTGTTACTTTTTCACGTAAAAACTACTGAACGCAACTGAATGAAATTTGGCACAGAGATAGATTATAGCCTGGGATAGCACATAGGGTACTTTTTGCTGGGGAATATGTTCCCTTGGGATAATTTTCGACATTCACGCGGGCAAAGATAGCGGGCGAGTAATATTATAAATGTCTGTGTGTCTGTCTGTCAAGAAATAAAAAATGCGAGACGTTTAGGACCTATACTTATTTTTTAACCTATTATCCCATAGCTGGGCAAAGCCTAGCCATGGGCCCATATCACCTTCCACTCTGCCCGGTGTGTTGCCTTCTCCAGCTAATCTATAAATTACTAAAGAAAAATTCGACATCTACAGCCTTGAATGAAAAGAAGAATCAGTAGCTTTGCCCTGCAGAGGAAGAATTTTCTAAAATATTTTCTTAATAGTCACCTTTGTTGCATAAAAAATCCTCTCATAGGCCCTCTTGTGCAAAATTTCAAGCTTCTAGACACCGTTGTTTAGGCTGTAAGTTGTCTGCCAGCTAAAAGTAAAAAAAAAGTACAAGAGTAGTGTTAAATTATTTTGTAAAAGAACATCCTTGCTTCTCCAGTGCATCGGAGAGTCCTGCAAATCATTTGTAAGTATTTAATAAGTAGCCAATCCTGAACATTTATATAAAAAAATCTGTTTCGCCCAGCATTTATCGCACTTACCCAATGAGTTTACTTTCACCCTCTTAAATTAACTTTGCAGGAAAAAATCATTTTTTTTTGTAACCTGGACCATAGAAAACAAAAACATAATTGAGTTACATTGTCATATGCCTCCAGGCAACCTCGAAATATACTTTACGAACAAATATTCAACATCAGAATATAATATTTTATTCTACACTGAAACGGTTACAGGCCACTTTTATTATTATTTTTGTAAAAAAAAAATAAGACCAGAGTGAATAGGTTACTTCTAGACAAGCGTGCTTCACCGTCGGCCACATCATCGATTACCATCAGGTGAAATAGTGGTCAAACGCATCAATGAAAAAAGGTGACAGTAGCCAAAGCCGAAAGGACTATTAATTTGGACATAGGCCTCCCCAAATCTTCGCCACATCGACTGATGCTGTGTCTCTTGCATCCAGCGGATTTCCACGGCCTTCACCAGGTCTTGTGAGAAAGGGTGGACCAATAACCTGGTGAAGGTCTTTTAAAGGTGCAATCTGCAGTACACGGTCGCCACTCCAGAACCCTTCGGCCCCTTAGGCCATCCGTTCTGCGAGCAATGTACCCTGCCCACTGCCACTTATATTTGGTGACTCTTCAGGTAAGACTCTAACTGTGTATAAATTAACGTTGTTTCAGTGTCAGAGCGAGGACTGCGTGTTCGATTCGAAATTGTGGCTGTAATAAACTGAGAAGGGAATACAATGACTACTGTTAACCGAACGAGTCCCTAGACAAGTGACATTCTATCATAAAAAGCGTGGCGATAGCGATTGTAAACAACTAAAATTTCAAAAATTTATAAAAACCCTCGACACATTTTTATTTCATGCTACATAATTTATCTAGTACGTAGTTAATACGCTTCGATCGGCAATCTATTGGCTCACAATGGGCCTCATCAGGAAGCTAACAGTCAACCAAAGGGCAATGGAGGGAGCTGTGCTCGGAGTTTTCTTGCGTGATCGAATCAGAAATGTAGAGATCCGCAAGAGAACCAGGGTTACCGACACGGCCCGAAGAATTCCTAAACTTAAGTGACAGTGGGCAGCAGAGCAAATGTACTCTGCAATGGACGAATAGCCGATGGGGCAGAAAGGTTCTGGAGTGGTGACCTCGAACCGGGAGACGTTGCGTTGGAAGGCATCCCACTAGGTAGACCAATGACCTGATGAAGGTTGCGGTGATCCGCTGAATGCAAGAAGCACAAATCGAGAAAATAAATAAAACAATTTTTGGCGCACGGTTGGCGTAGTGGTTGAGCGATTAACTGCTGCGCTGCCTGTCGCGGATTCGATTCCCGCACGTACAAATATTTGTATGACCTACAGATAGTGGTTCCAGCTCTGGGTGTTGTGTATGTGAGTTTATATGTTTGTAAATGCACCCACGATACAGGAAGAAATTCCTAATGTGGAGTAAAGTTAAAAAAAAAAAAAAACAAAATCTATACTCTATACTATAATATTATAAAGAGGAAAGATTTTTATTTTTGTATGTAACGAATAAACTACTGGACCGATTTCAAAAATTATTTCACCTTTGGAAAGCTACAACACTATCCCCGGGTGACATAGGCTACTTTTTATCCCTGTATTCCCACGGTAACGGGCAATACGCGGGTGTAACCGGGCGTCTGCTAGTATACTATATATTAAAAAAAAAATGTCTTTGACAATCTCGGGACTCTGGGGTCCTGGTCCTTTGAAAGGCGTGCGAGGGGCCCGAAGTCAATTCGCAGAGGCCTTGTTAGGCTTGTATCAGGAAATGTGACACCAACCGATGATTATCCCTGTATGCATTGCGCAAGTTCACCCAAGGGCAATCCCCGGTTGGTGCAGGACTATTGCAGAATATGGAGAAATAAATAAATAATAATTATTATATTTTTTGTTTGATCTAAATGGAATCGCGTCGACCCATCTTGAAGGTTGCCAAGATGTACTCAATTCTTGCTATGAAACTCGAAGCCTTTATTGCAACTGAACTATTTACAGGCAATTTCGAATTGTTAAAGTCAAGTCTCGTTCAGTTAATCAGAAAGTTGAAGCTATTTGCACGTTCAGAATGATCTCCATAAAGTAGAACTTGCAAGACATTCTGCACCAAAACTTCTAAGAATGTAACCTTTATAATTCAATAATATTTTAGTGTTGGGTCGTTAGCTGAAACTTAGTACCTGCCTATATATATTCAACCCTAGACGAGGCCCAAAATAGAGTTTCCATCAGTACTAGTTGTCTAAGTACCTATTTAATATGGAAGTTACTGCAGAAACTTTTTGACATGACACGTAATATTAGGAGTTACAAACTTATCTACCACTAAATCTCATCGTGTGGACTGTTATGTATTTGAGATTACTCATCATAATATTATGTTATTACTACTGCGTGTATTAACACGTAGTAATAACATAATATTATTTTCAATCATGTGTGAACCAGTGGTCAGGATAGGCTGGTCACAGAACAGAAACGGCACTCGTATAATTTACAAAGTGTTTATTCTCAGTTATTTTCAAAAAAACAATCTGACGAGCGTTCGCCTTACAATTCGCAGTATCAACAATGGCGGTCACCGTCAACAATTCAAACTGCCTAACACATCCGCTTTTAATATTATTCCAATAAACTTCTTTAATGTAATATTCAAATTGAATTACTTAATAAAAAAACTAATATTAAATAACAATTATTGTCAGTAATATTTATCAAAGAATCATGCGTAATAATTAACTTTATTATTTATTTGACACACCGAAAGATGACAAGCGGATGTTGTCCTAAGAGGTTGTAATCATTCGGAATACTTAATTATAAATATATTAGAAGATTAACATTCAAAATAAAAGACGAACTATACGTATTTTAGAATTAAGTCAAGCTGGTATATCCAAGGTCGGAGGTCGGTACCACATGTGTTTCCCAAAGGGTTATATATAGGTGTACCTATGTTACGCACATACTTCACTCAGACTCGCTATTACCAATAACTTATTCTTCTTCCACCTCGCCACTTCCCGTTCCTCGGGGTCGGCTTTCCTGGTCATGAGGTGCCACTTGCTCCGCTGATAAGCATCGTCAGTAGATAGACCTCACTTCTATTGCCAATTACTTGGCACATGTAACCACTTCAGGTTTGTGCTGAGAAATGCCAAAAACAATATTTTTTAACCCGAATCGGGCACCGTACCCAAGACTTCAAGCTCAACAGTAACACGACGAATAGACCAACGGGGCGTTTACTACTGAATTCTTGGAAGCTTTCAATAACGTAAAATACAGTCTACAATAACATGTTATTTTTAAATTCCATTAAAAATTGCCGTGTGTGTTTGCAGTTTTATAAACTAAAGAGAATTTCTTTGAGGTTTATTAAAGAACTTTGTTTACCTATCTCAATGTGTACCCTATACGGCACGGTCCCATAGAGAGCTATCAGCTAGTTTACTATACTCTACCATCAAACTAGTGAACTGTTCTTAGCGTGTTGATGGCAAATAAAAAATAAATATGTTTGACCCAGAATTCAGCTACGGAACATCATACGGTGACGGTCTAAAGATCTTCACGCGTACACGTGACTTGGCATACTACTTACTCCAAGAGGTGGGCCATGGTCTGAGGAAAGATGCTGCACAAGCACTGAAGATCAGTGTAATCCGAGAACCCCCACTTGTGGAGGTTGTCTTTGCTTCAGCCAACCCGAGTGCGGAGTCAATTTAGAGTTTTAAAATAATGCCACGGCAGCGCGTGCCCAGGCGGAAGGCTCTCCGATGGTTCTATGAAAACATCAGGAGACTTGAGCTTTCCTCGCCAAAGGTCGAACTACTGAACTAAATGAACTACTTATTTTATAGCCATTTCTGCCTAAACTTGTTGCTCTTCTTGAACTATATATGAAAAGACATAAAATGACTAGTTTATCTATATATATTAAAATCAATTTCTGTTCGTTAGTCTCGCTAAAACTCAAAAACGGCTGAACCTATTTGAATAATTCTTTTTTTTTGTTAGTACGAATACAGAAAAGGTTTAAAAAAAAATTTGATGACGTGGGAAGGTAGGCAGGTATGTAGGGTAGGTAGGTAGGTATGTAGTGTAGGCTGGTAGAGTAGGTAATTAGGGGAGCTACCTACCCTAATACCCTACTCTACCGGCCGGTAGGGTAGGTAAAGTAGGGTAGGGTAGTTAGGAATTTAGGGTTGACGATAAAATAATGTTCTGGTTTAAAATAAATGTTATGTGACTAAAATTTAAAGAATAAGCTTAGATCGTTTGGTCATGTTGAGAGGATGAATGAAAGGCGACTAACAAAAAGTGAAACAATAGGCAGCCGTGGAGTCCCTTCAGAAAGGCCAGGTGCGCAGTACCTACTCATAACCAGCGTGTGAACATATATAAAGCAAAAGGAAGGAGTATGTTTATAAGGATCTTAGCAGGTGGCGTTCTATAGTTTTCACTGCCCCCATTGGAAAAAAAACGTGAGTCTATGTATGTACATAATATAATTAATAGCTCTCAATGAGAGCTCGCCGTTAGAGATTTGAAAGCAAAACATTGCACACTACTCACGTGTCTAGCCCTTTTGAACGCTCACCGGTGCCTTCAGCCACAGAATAAACAAACCAGCTATATTAAACCCTTCACAAGTGCAGTACAAATACTCTTCTCTTCGGTATTTATCCTGCAGCATAAAATTATATTCTATGGCACGAGTCACCATGATTTTTCATAAAGAAACAGTTTTACCTGCGAATTCCTCCGCGACAATCTCAAAATCATGGTTTTTGTTTAAGCAAAACCCTATTTTTAACCGACTTAAAAAAAAGGAGTTTCTCTGTTTGACCCGTATGTTTGTTTGTATATTTGTCCGCGATTTTCTCGCGTTTGGCTGATTCGATTTTGATGCGGTTTTCAGAAAAGTATTTGCTACATCCTGATTTTGGTATATAAGAAATGGATACCCTGTGATCCGTTATATCAAAATTATTTTTATTAATTTCACGTAGGCCTACATGGTGTGACTACACGTCATTTATCTCTATATTTTAATATTTAAAACTGCGCATGGCCGGGCCCATGTGCAAAACACTTTGAGACACAAGCATTTGGGTAAAAGTACGGTCTGACAGACACGCCAATAAATTACGAAACAATCTATTCACTTTAAAATAGTGATGCAATAATGGACCTTTAACAAAAAAACAATCTGGTCGAAAGTATAGGGAAAAGGGACTCAAGAACCGAGATTCTCTACAAAAAACTAAGAAATCGCCATGTGGTAACACTAAAAGTACGTAGACGGGTTCGGGCCCCGGCTGGCAAGCAAATAACGCTTAGGCGAGGTGGTGAAGGAAGAAAGGGGCTCATAACGGAGTCCAGGCAGGGAGCGAGTCAACGAGGTTGAGGGACACTTGATCTTAGGCAGAGAGATAGAACGGTCGGTTGGTGAGGAACGAAAGAAGACGCACGAGTCATGATACTAGAGTGTTAGAGATACTTAAGGTGTAGCTTTGGAACGAATAATCGAAAGTCGTGTCGTGGTAACAAGTTTAATTATTAAGTTAATTATAATTTAGTCTAATCTCGTACTAATTACATGTGAGTGAGTGAAGAATGATTGTGGGTAAGTTTGAATCATTATATTACATAGGTAGGGACAAATCATTAATGTACCTTTTGGTTCTAGCGTGGCGAGACCCTGTATTTATATCCTAGTCCACACCTGACAGAATATTTCAATAACATTTGGTTTAGGGAAGCGGTGAAGTCTTCTTTTACACTTTCATACCCTAATCCATCATTTATACACTAAACAATTACTCATTTGACTATGGACTTTATTGAGTTTTAACAGCAGGTGGAACCGCTAATATTCACTTCTGTATAAAATAGGCTAAATATGGCCGCTCTTAATTGGGCACGTAGGACAACCAAATGTTAGTAGTTAAAATATACTGTTTCCTTATAAGGTCTGACTGCGGGTCTCACTGCATTGCACTTGATGTATGTACACTTATAAACTAAAGGGGGTAGTCACCGCCGAACATCACACACTGGGATATGATCATTTTAATGAATGTTAGAGTCGTGTCTCGTTAAATCGCACCAGGCTTTCGGGCCAATATCTGAATAAAAAAAAAAAATTGATGAGACACGATGGGTGCCTAGTGGAAAAACGCCGTTGTTGACGTCGCACAGCAGTCAATTACGCTAAAGCACTCTCGAAATGGGGAAGTTTAAAGAAGTGTGAAGTGACGACTTAATCCATTTCGACATATAGCAAGCAATTGTGGTGAACCTGCATCAGACTGAGCCTACGGTACGCTTGCTAGTTTTGTATTGTATTAGTAAAGGGTGTTTAGATCGAGGGTGAGCTATTTATTAGTGCGCGTCCAGTAATTCTGGTCGCTCAATGGCAAGAGCACTTAGGCACAAAACCGTCCTTGCCTTAGGATTGTGTAAGACATGTTTAAGTTTAGGGAAACATGTATTGCAAGGACCGTTGCAAAGCCTTCTCAAAGGATTTGTGTTCTAGGACCAGTATTACAAGTACGACGTACCTGCTGTATAGGTGGTCTTACGTCACTTGGGTGGGAAATTTAGACTATTGTCAATGAACTCATTAACGTAATCCAAGTAAATGTATTTATCAAAGCAAGCGTAGCGTTCCTACCAATTCCCTTCCGTTAGGTAAATATTGCACTTTGCAATCCCTGTGTCTAATTAACTTCAAACATCACTATTGTTTTACTAATATAGTACTTATGGCTAACATACTGAAACGTGTGCTGTTAAGTTTGTTTCATCATTTCTTCTTACCAGCGAAAACACCTAGGAAATGATGGCTTGAATGGCTTCCTGAGTTAAAACTCTCTGCCATATTAGTTACTTCTATTTGTAATAACTCATGAATGTAAATTCATTATCCGCGACCACTACTCGGTCTTTGATTAAAATACTCTATACATTAGTGTAAAGGGTTTCTCACACAACCTCTAGTTAATTGAAAGAATTTAGTTTATATCCCTTAAGTTATATTTTATTCTTCTAAACCACTTCCAAGTTATAATCTTATAACTGAATTCCAAAACAAAACTATAATTTGGAATTCGTTTACACGGTGGAGAGGCGACCAAGTCAGGAAGACGAACCTCACAAATTTTTGCGGCTGGTTGGGGCACAGATTCTACTTCTTCAGAAGTAGCCGACCTTTAACTCGAAGTCTAGGGCATTTTAGGAAAAACAAAAATTTGATCAGCCTGGGGTCATTTAGGAACAGTCACAATGGGCACTTATAAAACGTCGACAAAAGGTGCACGATTCGGGTTTGTCGTTTCCTATGGAGAAGAACCGGCAAGAAACTCCATGGTTACTCTTATGTATGTATGTTTGTCCACGCATTTCGCCGAAACTAGTTATCGGATCATGATCATTCATTTTATTGTATTAAGTGTATAGGTCATAGTGCAAGTTCATCAAAATCGGTTAGGCAGTTTTTAAGATATGGAGCATTCAACCGAACTCTTTAGCGAAAAACAGCACGAACGTGTAGTTTGAGTTTTATGGGTATTTTGTCAACCCTTTAGGTATACCTTACTATGGAATTTGCTCAATTTGTAGTGAAGGTGAACCAAAACTAAAAAGAATGAAATGAACTCTTTTTTTGGGGTTTTATATTATTTTTCGTCAATTAAAGTAGCGACAGTTATTCTTTATAAAATGTGCTATCTGCCAATGAGAGTCCCGTCCGAATCAGTTCAGCCGTTTCGGTGATTTGCTGGAACAATCAGACAGACAGCGAAACATTTTGTTATAAGATTTTACTTTCGTATGCATTTAGTAAACTGTTATATTGACATTACAAACGGACATTTCAATTTTATTTATTTGTAGTAACTAGTTATAAATGTGTAAGTTTTTAAGAATATACGGATGGATTCACGCTAAACAAAAAGAACAGATTTTGAGGAATCTTTACATTAATATAGCTATACATCAGAATTAAACATAGATAAATTGCGTAGGCGGATCCGCGGATATATGATATGGGCGTAATGGTATGGACGTCAAAACAAATCACAAGCAAGCCACTGGCGAATCAAGAACAACTACTGTTTGGTGCGCTTTATCTAGCCGCTCGCGTGGTGGAAACAGCAGAACAGAAGAATCTGACCGCTTCCAACCTAAGACATGTAAAATCAATGTCAATCCGTAATATTGGTAAGCAAAGTTTGTAACTGTCACTATTTGAATAAACCCAGCGTATCGAACAATTTGTGTGATTTCATTTTCACGATTGTACACATCCTACGACGTTGATAAATATATCCTGACTTCCCTATGGTTTGCATTTCTCTGCCACCTTGATGTGACATATATTATATCAATAAAAAACACTTTTTGCAAAAAAATACTACTGATTTCCAAATACAAAACTACAAAGTGAAAAATAACTTAATTTTTTAAAGTCGGTGTCTTTCGTAGGTACCATATTTTTGCGTTATGGACACCGACTTCAAAAAATAAAGTTATTTTTCACTTTGTAGTTTTGTATTTGGAAGTCGGTAGTATTATTTTGAAAAAAGTTTTTTTTTATTTTTCTCTTTTTAGTTGTAGGTACCTAATAGGCAAGTTAGTAAGGGAACTATTTCGACAGAATAGATTTCATGAAACTTGAACATAACCGCTGAAATGAGAGATCTACTTACCCCTTAAGAGCGAACTGGCGTGATGTTATGTTATGAAATGTTATAAACAACAAACAGACATGCGATTGCAGCAATCCCGAGAGATTTGCCGTTATTTATTGAAGAGTTCAGATTGAAGACTTCATCAGATCTTCACAAAATTAAAATGGGACCAATTTCGGAACATACTTTTTCAAACAAAAAAAGAATTTTCAAAATCGGTCTACAATTGACGAAGATATCGGTGAAAATACAAAAAAAAATAATAAATAACCTGAAGTCGAACATAGAACCTCCTCCTTTTTGGGAAGTCGGTTAAAAACTCAAAAGATATTGATATCTATGTTTAAAAGAAAGAAGCAAGAACTGTGAACTGTGTGCGGAATGATATGAACGAAAAGGGAGACAATGATAGCGTGACGGAGGACAGGACGGTGTGGAAGAAGAAAATGTGTTGCGCTGACTCCGTGTAACAAGGGTAGGAAGATGACAATCTATGTATATTATTAACAATGAGACGACATTTTCATCGAAATCAGAACTTTTAACTTATACAGCTACTAACTCTAATTAAGTTAGCACACCGCTTAACAAGTTAAGTTATTAATAAGTCGCATGTACCTATGCACGTTTGTACGTCCTACAGCGCTTAGTCCCGGCGTCTAATTAAAACTTGTGTGCATTCATTTGCCGGAGTTAGGAACCCGGACTTATTTACATTCACACAACATCAATGTGAAAGTTTTGATATTCGTCACCAGAGACATAAAGCTAACTAGATGACGCGAATGTATGTACCTATTTCGCGTGCCAAATAATTCAAAGTTAAATTTTATTTTTTGAAACAAATGGACTAATAAAAAGTACGAAATGTAATATCGCTTATATATCCAATGAGCTCAAACACGAGAGACCAGCTCCATAGTACCATATTATTATTTTCAATAGTCTCGCGCTTCACCAGTATCTCACCTGATGGTAAGCGATGATGTGGTCTACATCGTCGACAACGCTTGCCTAGAAAAAACCCATTCACTCTACCCATTCAATAGTTCCAAAGATACATAACTACACCAAGTTCCAGCTTACTGATGCCAGAAATTGACAAAAGAGAGTCAACTTTACCGTTATCGCCCGGATTTAAACCCACGACATCAAGCACGAGATTCGAGGTCTTAGTCACTCTAACAGGCGTAGCACAGAGGTGGTTCGGGGGGTCAAGTCTTTTAAGAGGTCACAGGGATCCATGTGCTGTGATCACTAGGGTGCTTTTAGTTAGGTAAAAATTAGCTCAGTAGCAGCCTGGAGCCAGAATTTATGCCCTGTGAATGACTCACCCATAATTACGTGTATCATAAGTTCCACCCGCCTTCAGAGAATTTAGGTGTGATGTAATCTTATAGAATATTATGCTAGTCGTCTAACAATGTAGGACAACTGACCAGGTCCTTTGTCATGCAAACACAAAGGAACTTTATGTAACAAAGGTATCACACCTCAATGGCTTGACCTTGGCACCAAACTCCAGCCACATCCATGTAACGCAACATTGCAACTCAGTGACTAACACAGACATAAATCGAAATAGATAACGCAAGTTCCTCCATCTGTATGAAAACCAAGCGTGTCACTTTTTCACACACAATAAGATGTTGACTGAAAATAGTTTAAGTCAATCAGGTAGATTAATACCAAATACTGGACTCGTATTTTTACTTTTGTCACGTAAATAAAAAATAACGACGATACAGTGCGTTGGAATTTCGCGTGTTTTGACTCAAAGTGACGTCACTACTTCTGAACTTTGATGCGCTTTACGTTTTCATGTCAATTCTTATTGATTTAATTAAGCAAAAAATACATGTTCAATATTATTTGATAATCTCACTAACGGACTAAATTGAATTAAATTGCCTTTAACCAGAAATCATCCATATTTAAGAACAAATTTACTTACCAATGAAAGGAAATGTGTCCATTGTCTCTACCAACTTTTTTGTAAAGTACAGTACTAATCATCACAATTAGTTATTTTTCTATACTTCAGTTGATGTCCGGTGCCGATAACGATAACGTTGACTCTCTTTTGACAAGCTTTCAAACACACCACATTTACTTTCTAAGTTTTTTGACAAGCTTTCAAACACACCACATTTACTTTCTAAGTTTTTTGACAAGCTTTCAAACACACCACATTTACTTTATAAATTTTTTGACAAGCTTTCAAACACACCACATTTACTTTCCAAGTTTTTTGACAAGCTTTCAAACACACCACATTTACTTTCTAAGTTTTTTGACAAGCTTTCAAACACACCACATTTACTTTATAAATTTTTTGACAAGCTTTCAAACACACCACATTTACTTTCCAAGTTTTTTGACAAGCTTTCAAACACACCACATTTACTTTCTAAGTTTACCTTGAACATCGCTGACAACGGTGAAAGAAAACATCGTGACCTAAATCTTGACTTTATAGATAGAAGACTTAAGCTTGAAATCGCCAACCCGCGCATTGAGATGTTAGTACATTATTACGTCAATGAACCCGCTTGATTGTGTTGTGATTAATGCTCGTGCCTTCTCTGTATAAGAAGAGGCCTTTGCCCTGCAGTGGGATAGTTACAGGCTGGTATTATATATTAGGGGTTAAAGTATGAAATTGCCGATTTGTACTGAAAAATTGAAATTAGTTTTTTTTTATTTAACACTAGAGGACGCCTCGCGGTTTCACCCGCGTAGTGCCCGTTCCCGTGGGAATACAGGGATAAAAAGTAGCCTATGTCACCCGGGGACAGACTAGCTTCCCAACGGTGAAAGAATTTTTGAAATCGGTCCAGTAGTTTTGGAGCCTATTCGGTACAAACAAACAAAAAAATCTTTCCTCTTTATAATATTGGTATAGATATTTATTTAATCAAAATAATTACCATTATTATCTATACATTGCTGCCATCTAATAGGAAGGTCATTTATGCCTTTGCGATAGAACTCTGGTGATCTAGATTCGACAAACTGTGTAAAGTACTGCACCTTTGTACTGCTTCCTGAGAAGAAAACTTTTTATCACGTAGAAAATTGTCCAAATCACGATACAAATGGCAGTCCGTTGGAGCAAGGTCTGGCGAATACGGAGGGTGACGAATGGTTTCCAGTTGCAGTTCCTGTAGAGTTAAAGCGGATTCTCGTTATCATGGAGCAATAATGGTGAGTCGGGGTTGTTTTACTGCTAGTTTTGCTATCATTGTTCGGAGTTCGGCACAGTAGACATCTGCTGTTATTGCTTGATCAGATCGGAGAAAGCTATAGTGAAAGCTACTAATAACTATTATAACTACTACTAGCTATATTTAATTTAGCTAGTAGTACACCATTCTGAGACCACTAAACAGTTACCATTACCTTTTTATTGGTAAGCTTTGCTTTAGGACACTGTTGCGGCGTTTGACCTGGGGTCAGCCATTGCATTTTTCGCTTACGATAAAAAATCCACTTTTCATCACATGTCACAATTCGATCCAATATTCCATCATTTATGTATCGATTCAACAAGGCAACACATGTTTCAACCCGCGTTTTTTTTTCTGCAGATCAGTCAAATTATGAGGGCCCGATTTTTTATATATTTTTATTTTATTGATTTGTCGCAAATGACTCAATATTGTTAGTAAGATAACGTTTAACCATGCCGCTAATTCCTGGGTAGTTTGGCTCGGATAGGCTTCCACCATCTCTTTCAATTAATTGTTATTCACCTGTGTGGGCGGTCTTCCCCACTTGGTTCGTTCTTCGAATCAAAGTTTCCATTACGAAAGCGTTTAAACCAAAATCGCACGGTGCGTTCATTAGCAGTCCACTCTCCAAACGCAACATTGATATTGCGAGATGTTTCTGCCGCGTTAGTTCCACGTCGGAACTCGTATTCAAAAATCACTCGAATTTTCGAAGTTACCATCTTTCTTGTCTAAGCTGAATAAAAAAAAACCAATTGAAAATCGATAATCTAATGTTGCATATTTTTTTAAAGAAAAACTTCATAGGTACAATGTAAAAAAGTTTCAGTCAAAAATCTCAAACCATGAATGTTCTATGTTAATTCGAAGTACCTATTAAAATAAAACGGCAATTTCATACTTTAACACCTATTATTAATGTAAATCAATATAAATTGTTAAAAACAACAGCTGTGTTTTACAGTGGCACTAAATAACATCAAAGGCAGCTTAAAATTAAAAGTGTTGTTCAATAAAACGATGTTGAAAACTACAACACTCCACATGCAATGTATGTATTCGAATTCGAATGTTGACAGCCACAGTACAACATGTATTCTGAAAATATAGAACTATAGAAATATTTGCATGATTCTGTGAAATGCTCGTGTGTGTCGACAATCCAGAATTTATTGGAAATTTATATCAACATTAATACTCAAAACCTTATTTTGCAAATTCAGTAGCACTTCACAATATTTATCAGTTAATTAGCTGAAGTGACAATGGGCCGGCCATATTAGACGTAGAACCGATGACCGTTCATGAATGGAGATCGCGAACTGGTAAACGTAAGGTAAGACGCCCTCAGGCTAGGTGGAGTGATGATCTTTGCAGGGTGGCTGGTAGCAGCTGGATGAGAGCTGGAGTGCAATTAGAGAGGTCCAGCAGCGGACTGCTGTAGGCTGATCATGATGATATTTATCGGTTTGGAAGAAGTAAGCAGCATTGGATTCTACTTGGAAAAAAGGACCCGTCACAATAATACAATTAATTTTACTGATCGAAGTTTGCTGCACTGTTGCTGAGATATTTCACTGTTATGCAAGTTATTTTCGTTAAAAGTTTTCCCAGAATATACGACAAAATTTCGTTATAAGCTCAACGTGTCCCCTGCATGTCGAGACAGATTTTTACCGCTTCTTTGATACCTGGCTTTTAATCGAATGATTATCAATTCTACCGCTCCAGTTACCCTCGTGATGTTATCCCAGCTAGGGTAAGTAGAGCGGAGGGGTGAATATCGGTATTACCACAAAATAGAAAGTATACAGAAGGGCCACTCCCGCCGTTTGGAAAATTTACAGCTATACTTGACATATTCACTAGGGTTGCTACTATATTGATTCCGAGTTTTAAAAAGGAGTAGGTTGTATAAGTTACAATCATAAATACATCGATTCGTCTAAATATAAATCATAATAGCATGCTTACATGCCTTAGACAGAGACAAAGCATCAAATATTAACTAAGATCACGAAACCACAAACGACGAAGATTGGATGGTAACAAGAAGTAAAAATGGTGTAATAACGATCCCACTAAAATCATTAAAATGAGAAAAGCATCAAGACCGACAAAAAAAAAATGTGAAAAAAAAAGTTAATAAAATCAAAAAACTCGACTGCTTAAGAAGCGAACTAATAAGATGTACTTAAACAAGAAGTAAATTATGCTGTGCAGTCGTAGAAAACATATTTGTGAGCGGGATGACTTCAACCATATTATTATGGCAAGTTTCATAGCCTTTCCAATTTTGTCTATGGATTTAAAATATTTATATTTTTCTAGATATTAAATTTCTAACTTGTCATCTTGAAAAGTTTAATGACCTTTATAATATAAAAATGAATGAAAGAACGAATCTAATGAATTAATTTAAAGTATATTCGGTCTGTAACAATTAATAAAGGTAACCCAGCCAATGCAACCTCGTTACAGTACTTAATGAATGACGTGACCAACGCCCGCACAAAGCGCTCGTGACATGTGAGCACGCGTATGAGCTTGGTCCAATATTGCCCAATATTGTAAAATCGCAATGTCAATGTGAGTGTGCAAAATGACGCTTTGTTCGTAGTGGCTTCTCTGTCTACGGCGCGCCGCAGCTTACGTACTTTGTGGTATTACTCTATTTTTTGACAGCCTGAAAAGTTAATGGTATGTATTCAGTATTTAAAATGCACGATGAACTAGCGTGAATAGGACTAAACATAATCATAAAAATAATAATTCTATGTAGTCTGACAGTTAGATTATTAAAAAATATTGGGCAATATGAATTTTTCACTTTATCAAAAAAATACAAAAATAAAGCGCATCCAAGATCACGAGCGAGGTGGCTTGTGAGTGTGACGTCACTTCTGAGTACTCGTAAAAAGTGAACTACAAGTAAAAATTGCCAAAAACCCCGATTTTTATTTTTATTTCATGTACTTTTTATTAAACTTCATAATTTATCTAGTAGTAGACACGCTTCGATCCTTGCGAAAATACCCCGATTCAAACAGTAAAACGTCCATATCTTTTGAATGGCTAAACCGATTTTCATCAAACATAGCTAAAAACGCTCCCGATAATGCCACCTTCCACACAAAAAAAAACTAAATCAAAATAAGTTCATCCGTTTAGGAGCTATGATGCAACAGACAGATACACAAATACACAGGTACACACTTCAAACTTATAACAGCCCTGTTTACCGTCGGGGGTTAAAAACGTAACGTCACACGAAATTTCAACGCACTCTTATATAATACTAGCTTCTGCCGGCGGCTTCGCCCGCGTGTGTTATACATATAAACCTTCCTCTTGAATCACTCTATCTATTACAAAATCCATTGCGTATTTTTAAAGATCTAAGCATACATAGGGACCACCGCGGGAAGCGACTTTGTTTTATACTATGTAAGGATAAGGATAATATAAATTGATAGTTCATCGTACGATAGTTATTATCAACTTATCCTCGTGTTAGCAACTAACTGAGTAAGTGGGCCTAAGTATTTCATACTCTGTGTATATTTTACCCTATATAAATAAAACAGACGGGATATGACAGTTCTCCAAGGATATTCAGCAAAAACTGCACTCATGCGCAGAAATATCGTCATATTTAACATATTGCCTAAACGTTGGAAGGAGCTAAATGGTAGAGCATTCAAGCGTCAATTAAAAATGTTTCTCTCGCAAAAAAGCATATTATAAGTTTCTCCGAAATTCTAGCAGAATTTTTTTTTATTGATTGAATAGTTTTTCTTTTTTCTGACAATAATAATATGTTTTTATGAATTTTGACATTATAACATAATAATAATTTAAATGACATTCTGGAATGATAATATTAACATTTGTAATTTTATTTAAAATCAATGATTTACATGACATTTAGGAATTATTATTTTGATTTGAATTTTATTGTTTTGTTTTGGATTTTATTGTTTTGATTTGAATTGTATTATTTGATTTATATTATTTTATTAATATTTACATGCCATTATAAACTAAGGCAAATATGACGTTCTGTATTTTACTTTTTTAACATCTCTTACATATTGAAAATTTGTTGTATGTATTCATGTTTGAAAAATCCTGAATGTTATTACTTATTACTGATATCTTCTGATAACTTGGAACAGAATAACAGGCTTAAATAAAAGCGAATTTCTCACTAATTTCGTGAAAATATTGTGATTTGCGGTGAGTGCTAATGCGTGCCCGTATTCCCGCCATAAGCGGCACAGGAGGACACCGTGGAGTTTTAGAGGGTTGAAGTCCCACATAACTGCGCTATCTCCCCGTGGTAGCGCAGTATGCATGAGCATTTCTAAAACATAAAAAAAAACTTGAAATAACCTTACTCTAAGAGCTTATGGTCACCCTCCTGGTTTCATCACGATGTGATGTTTTCGTTCGATGTCGAAGATAAACTTGGAAAGTACATATGAATTGAAGAAGTCTCTTTGGTGGAAATTCTGTTGGAAATCATGAATGTTGTTTTTTCTATGTTGACTGCAAATTAACCTACAATAAAAAATTACAAAACAAACTGACAGCAGTGTTTAATTTGGTTTATTGTCCGTTTCCCAGCTATTGGGTTCATACCTATCTAAATATTCATATTTTTACTCATAATATTGATGACTAGCTATTTACTAAAAATCCTGTTACTACTAAAATTTTAATTAAATTAATCATAATTTCATTGCATAAACAGGCACAAATAATACATGGTTTTCCTCACGGAAGCGTCATAATAGCTACGACAATAAGGAAAACAACCAAAGGTAAATAATAGTAATCTGTTAATTAATCCTGACGTTGTACTAAATTAGTCGATTCCGGCATTGCATAGTTTAAATTAATACAAAGTGCATTGTACATTAGTCAACACCCGAACATAATTTATTTCAATCCTGGTATTTCAGGCTTTACGCTCCAGAATTATAATTTAAAGTAAATATGCATATATACTTGCTTTGTTTCTCACAGAATAATTATTTATCTGTCACTAAACTAAACTTGAATTAAATTCTTTAATTTATTTATTTTATTAACTTAATTACATTTTTATGTTTATGTATTTATATTCATAATTGTTCTATTATTTTTGATGCACAATGAGCCCGTTTCCCTCTCCATTTTGTATTTGTATATAGCCTTAATCTTAAAAGTAGTGGATGGAATAAATTTTACGTGTTTCTGTTCATAATTTCGACTTTGACTATGATTGAGTGAAAATTGTACATGCATGCTCTATAATAAGTATATGTATTTTTCCTTGGGTCACTGAGTTCTAAGCTGCAGACATCTGCCTAGTTTGGAAGTCAGGGTTTCATCATTAGTATTTTGCTTTATCTTGTATATATTATCTGTAAACTGTTTTTGATATGGCTTGATGAAAAAACAACCAGAAACGAGATAAAATAAACTTCAAAAAATTGCCACTTTGAGTGGTCCAAACGTTATGTTAAATACATATTATGATAATAGGTACTTTCTAAGCTTATCTTGGACATCACAGGAAACGGTGATGGAAAACATCGTGAGGAAACCTGGACTTATGTAGTTAATGTAAGTCTGATATAGCCAAGTCAGAGGCCTGTGGGATTTCCAGAGGTGGCTTAATTAACTCTGACACCAGAGGAGGCCACATCCTCAAACGAAAAGAAGAAGAAGATACAGGATAAACCTAAAATGCAATTACTTATTTTGTTATTGACGTCTATTAATTTAGTCACGCTCGACTGCTCAGCCTTACAATAAATTCATTACAGCTTTAACATTGATTCAGCAGTGAAGTCTCATATAATATTAATTTGTGAGTCAAAATAACTGTACACTAAAGATCTGTCAGTATGAATTCTGTAATAATCGTCTACGTGTGTATTTCTACCGTCCTATCAGTTACCGCAGTGAACGAAAATCAAGGGAATGGTAAGTTATTTTTTGTGGTAAACTGATTAAATCGATACTTTTGATATTATTTCAAACTCGAATAAATCTCTGTCACTCCAAACACTTGCATGTCTTGTTATCATCAAAGCCATCATTAGGAATTTGTTTCCGAGCAATTTATAACAATATTAACTAAATTACATGGCTAATTTTTGCCAAGGATATGCAACAAAATGATTTTAAACATAATATTTCTTTAGTTTTATAATAATTAGTATATGAAATGATAGATTATGAAATACTCTATCATTTCATACACCTGTTTCCAGGATATTAATTTTATGAAACAAATACATAAATACACTCGCGAGCAATGAAAAATTTCCAGTGCCATAGCACCAAATTACTCCTAAACAGGAAAGGCTAGCTTAATGACGCCGTCTGCAATATTGAAGTACATTTAACAGCGCATCAGAATATTACCAACTGAAAACGTAAATATTGTGTTCAAATTTTAAATTAAATGTTTTAAAAAATTGGGGCTATTTGGGAAATATAACCAAATCTCTAATTAGGGGTTTAATGCGACGTAAACGTAGGTTTTGATAAATCAGTACTTGGTGTTTCCTCCATGTGCTCTCAATACAGCTTTTACGCGATTGGGCATGCTGAATACCAGATTCCTCAGCATATGCTGAGGAATGTTCTCCCATTCTTCGATGAGCGCGTAATTCAAGTCATGAAGAGTAATTGGAGGTGAAACTCGTTTTCTCACACGTCTGTCAAGCTCGTCCTAAGCATGCTCAACAGGATTCAAATCGGGGCTCCTTGCTGGCCACTCCATTTTGTGGATTCCTACGTCCTGAAGATACTCATTTACAACTTGAGCAGTATGGGCCCGTGCATTATCGTGCATGAACACTGCATTGTCGCCCATATTGGCCAAAAAAGGAACAATATGTTCATTGAGAATCTCATTGGTGTATCTCACAGCAGTAAGGTTCAAGTTCTCGATTGGAACTAACGCTGTTCGACCCTCTGCAGAGATACCAGCCCACACGTGAAAGGTACCTCCGCCGTGTGACACTTTTTCTTCAAAACATGCTTGTGCAAAACGTTCTCCTGGTCGTCGGTATACTTTTTTCCTCCCATCATGATATACCACCCACCATATGTTCTCTGATGAGTCAAGATTTATGTACAGCATAAATCTTGACTCATCAGAGAACATATCTCTGCCCCATTCGTCCTCACCCCATTCTGTATGCTCGCGGGCGTATCGCAATCTTTAACTCGCTAACTTTAACTTTATGACGCCGTTCCAGTATTGGGCCATTTGCTGACCTGTAAGGCTTCAATCCTCTTTCGGCAATACGTCTGACTGTCCACTCGCTTATTGGCTCCCTTCGAACTTGCAGAAGTTGTTGTTGAACCACAACTCCCGTCTGATGTCGATTTCTTAACATGGCTGCCGCAATGAAACGATCTTCTCGGACTGTTGTGCACCTTGACTTGCTAGTACCTGGTGTTCGCAGGTTTAATTCAGTCTCCCTAAACCTTTGGATCACTCGTCGGACAGAAGTATGTGTCACGCCCATTATTCTGGCCGTATTTCTTTGGCTGGTCCCCAATTCCACCATCGTGATGATTCTCGTACAACCCTCCGGTGATAGAGGCATGATTTATGGGAACGAGAGCCGTAAGACTTTACAATTTAAGAATTCTTTCACAACGGCTAAAACAAGGATGAAATCAAAAGCAAAACAAAAAACGAAACAAATGTATGCCGAAATTTTCAAACCCCAAAATTTAGTTTTTCTACTTTTTTTATCCATGGCTTCAAAAATACCAGTATTTTAAAGAGTTTAAGTTTGCATAATAAAATAGATTTCATTATACTTTTTAACCGACTTCAAAAAAAGGAGGAGGTTCTCAATTCGACTGTATTTTTTTTTTATGTGTGTTCTTCCTCATCCTCAGAACTTGTTACTGGGTGAACCGATTTTGATGATTCTTTTTTTATTTGAAAGCTGGTGTTTGTCATGTGGTCCCATTTCATCAAGATCTGGTAAAGAACTTCGGAGATACACATCAGAACTCTTCAATAAATGACGGCAAATCACTCGGGATTGCTGAAATCGGATGTCTGTTTATTGTTTACATCATTTCATAACATAACATCACACTATCACGCTCTAAAGGGGTACGCAGGTTGAACAGTTCACCCTGGTATACTCTAATTCCACTGTTTTTGTCTAAGTTGCATGTTTCTGGGTAAATCTATTCTGGCTTCACTTTGGAGAATTGGTCCATTATGAACCACGCTTAAAAAGTGAAAAATAATAAAAAAACTTTTTAACAAAAATACAACCGACTTGCAAATAAAAACACTACAAAGTGAAAAATAACTTCAATTTCGGAAGTCGGTGTCTGAAAACGAAGAAACCAAAACAAGAACACCGACTTCCGAAATTGAAGTTATTTTTCACTTTGTAGTGTTTTTATTTGTAAGTCGGTTGTATTTTTGTTAAAAAGTTTTTTAATTTATGAAGCTAGGTTCTATGTCTTAGGAGATATTAAGGTGTTTGTCGGCATTTTGTGGGTGGAACTTTTTCATTGCTCGGCAGTTTAATAGTTGCATTGATTTATAGCATATACATAGTATTTTCTATGTATCCTGAAGATCCTCAGAGCGATTAAATACTGATCTATTAATGTGCATATCTAAACGATTCAAATGATGTGAAATATATTTCTGCACATTGATTTTTATACTAAGGTAATCCTTCTGAGAGCAGTTGTGCCCTAGTGGTAACGGCTGTGACTTACAAGTTCGTGTGTACGAACCTTGGCAGGCGCTTTTTATGTAAATTATTTCATCTCCACTGCTCTCAAAACGGTGAAGGAAAACATCGTAAGGAAACCGGTATGTCTAAGAAGCAAAAATTCGAAGACATGTGTTATCCACCAACCCATACTGGGCCCGCATGGTGGATTTTGGCCCATTCCATCTCACAGAGAGGAGGCCTGTGTCCCGGGCTGATGATGATGGTGATGAATCCTTCTTATTTCTTTGTGTCATGTCATTTCAACCTTCCAACTTTTACAACTGACTTTATTAAAATTTTAGCTCTACTTGCAGCTATCCAAACCACCGAGGTAAACACCTGTAATCCGTCGCCTTGTGGACCCCACAGTAATTGTAAAATTGTGGAAAATTATGTTGTTTGTTCATGTCGGGAAGGGTACGAGGGCTCTCCGCCCAAACAAAAATGTTTGGATCCTTGCAAGGAAGCCTGTGGTATCAATGCAAGGTGTCAAGTGATCAACTATATACCAGTTTGTTCATGTCAAGCTGGATATACTGGCGATCCATTCGTAATATGTCAGTTGGACCAAAGTAAGTTGAACTAAAATAATAAAGAGCAACTCAGTTGAAATTGTTTATATATTATGATTTTTCAAAGATTTTATTTATTTTAAATTTTTTTGCCCGTTTTTCGTTACATTTTTCTTTCTCAGTATCCATTTTATATTTTCTGTGCAATATTTATTTCTTATTTTTTGTTATTTTCGTTGTTTCTCTACGAAAATATCGTAGAGGTGCGTAGAGGAAATTTGTGTTTCTTCCGAAAACGATTCTCATAAATTCAAAAATATATGGGATTGAAATGCACTACCGAGATGTCATATGCGCCATTCCAAATTCTGATGAACGATTTTAGATTTTTGGCAATTTTATCGCCAATAGAGACGGAGACGTCATCCGTATCCGTATAGAAAATATTGTTCAAAATGTACAAAAGTGGATACGATGCGTTCGGCGCGCTCTGCACGTACGGCGCGTTCGGCGCGTTCAGCGCGTTCGGCGCGGATTGCGCGGGGCCTTGAGAAAATGCGATTACTGCTGCGCGGATAGGTGCGCGTTTACCTTTACTCTGCCGTATCAAAACTAACATGGTTCCGCCGTAAGAGAGAGACGAAGCTGTACGGAGTGAATACCACTATGCCTTTTTCAAAACGGAATTGTTATGGCATTGACACATTTTATAAAATATCACGTCGCGGTCTAATGCGAATAATGATCGCGTCAAAGCTCCAGCCTCGAACATCGACGCTGAGTCTGTTTCCAGCCTGTCTGTTTTTTAACGGTTACTTTTCGGGGAGTGTGCGATGGAACTGCACAATTTGATTCCGCCTAGCCCTTTCCATCATCGGACTACAATACTACAAGACGTACGGCAATGCGCCATCGGTACACGGTGGACATCCCACCCATACGCATAAAGAATTTTCCAAATACTTTCATTGTGCGTGCAGCTAAGGAGTGGAATTCCCTGCCGGAGTCTTTGTTTTCTGATAGCTACAACCTTGGGGATTTTAAGTCAAGATTGAATAGGTTACTACTAGGCAATCATGCTTCACCGTCGATCACATCATCGCTTACCATCAGGTGAGATAGTGGTCAAACGCAAGAATATCGTTAAAAAAAAAAACCGGGTTTGTAGTTATTAAAAGTTAGTGCTGCTGTGTAAATACACTTAATTTTATCGATAAAAACACGGCAACAGCTGCAGTTTAACCGCCAAAAGATATTATAGCATTTCCTAAAAAGAAACAAAAATGTAAGAAAAGGCGTGCGCAGACCTTCTTTTAAGGCAACTATTCAGTCCATTCTTCCCTGGAGTGCGCTTCCTCTCGATATCAGGACGGCCACCAGTTAATATGTGCATTTAAGCGAAAGTTGCGGAATTTTTTAACAGATTTCCTAAAGATTATTTTGGTGGTGTTTTTGCTCTTGACGCTAGTCTAGGTCAGAGTCAAAGTCGAACTCCGAGTGATTTTACCTAGAAGAAACCTGTTCACTCTAACTTTGAAGAGGTTTGGGTTGAATGCGTTCGGAAACATAGACGCAGGTAGTGAGTTCCTCTCTTTTGCTGTGCGCATTATGAAGGATGTTTGGAAGTGCTTGGTACGAATTGGTGAAAGAGAAACAAGATAAGGAAGGTAACTTGCAGTGCGTCTAGATGCGCGATGGTAGAAGGGAGCCAGTGTTTAGGCATTTTATAGAATTCCTAGGAAATGTGTGAAATACAATTTATTTCATACTTTTCCGGTCGATTTTCGACATTCTATAGATTTCCTAGGAATTGTATAGAATGCCTGATTATTAAGTTTATTATTTGAGCCCTTGTCAACACTTGAAACTGAAATACTAGCTGGTCACGTTACTGTATTCCGTCAACCTTAGTAGGGACCACATGTGCTACACACACCTTTAGATATAAACAAGTAAAATTTCAAAATTAAAAAAAACCCCCGACACATTTTTTATTTCATGCAACATAATTTATCTAGTACAAGCTGAACCTCGGGGCTTCGCTCCCGTTAACTGGCTACCTATCTACCTAGCCTTTCTACCCTGGCTACCATGCCTACCTTACCTTCCCTGGCTGCCCAGGCTACCCTGGCTACCATTCCTACCCTGGCTACCCTGTTTACTAGTCTTTCCTGGCTACCATGGTATACCCTGGCTCCCCTGCCACTACCCTGGCTACCCTGCCTATCCTGCCTACCCTGCCTACCCTGCCTACTCTGCCTACCCAGCCTACCCTGGCTAACCTGGCTACACTGGCTACCCTGCCTACCTTGCCTACCCTGCCTACCCTGGCTACCCTGCCTACCCTGGCTACCGTGCCTACCCTGCCTACCCTGCCTACCCTACCTACTTTACCAACTAATTTTTATCTATCATCAATAGTTTTCTCAGCGCAAGCCAAATAATGTATTTTACAGGCAACATTTTGCTACCTTGGGTTACCTTATTGCAATTTTCATAAGGATCTCTAATTTTCTTTAAATTTTATTATTGCCTATGACACTCAGAAATAATATAGCTTTCTACTGGTGAAAGAATTTTCAAAATCGGTTCAGTAGATCCAGAGATTACCCCTTACAACGTCACAAACTCACAAACTTTACCTCTTTATAATATTAGTATAGATATACGAGTAGATTTAATAGACACGCTTCGATTGACAATCTATTGAATACGTAATTATGACACGATATCTTGCGAAAACACCCCGATTCAAACTGTAAAATGCACATAACTTTTGAACGGCTGAACCAATGTTATTCAAACATAGCAAAGAACACTCGATTAAGCCACCTTTTAAACAAAAAACTTAATTACAATTGGTTCACCCGTTTGGACGCTATGATGCCACAAACAGACACACAGATATACAGCAACACACGTCAAACTTATAACACCCCTCTTTTTGTGTCGGGGGTTAAAAAACAAAGGGTACCTAAACTTTTATTAATCAAACCCTTAAACCAATCTTTTCTTTGGAATCCACTTTATTAACCCCAATACTTTACATGGAACTACTGCCTATTGACACAGAACAGAAGATATAATTAATCAAACAGTAATAATTCTGTTCTACAAATAATAATATTGCAGGTTCTACTTCTAAACCTGATGACGGACCACGAGTAGCTAAGAAACTGACGATGAAGACAACGACAGTGACAGCACAAGAAAATATTGAATCAACCATTATCAAGAGTTCTGTAGTTGCAACTACAGAACTCTTGATAGTGATACTAAGTAAGTATGATTAATTACCATACTTCGGCCAAGCCAAAAGGAAGGTTATGATTTACATCGGTATTTATGTATGTAAGAATGTTCTTCTGTTGCCTCATAACTTCTAAATCATAATCGTAATCATAATAGCTTTTATAGCCGTGTACTTCAACAGTGGTCAGGCAGGGGCCAGTATTCCTCCTATAATTTTAGGCAATCGATCCACTTAACCTACCAGACCCATAGCCCAATACATTTTTTCGACAATTTGCAATAGTCCTGCACCAACCGGGGATTGCCCTTGGGTGCACTTGCGTAGTGCATACAGGGATAATCAACGATTGGTGTCACGTTGTCTGATACAGGCCTGAAAAGGCCTCTGCGAGTTGGCTTCGGCCCCTCGCACGCCTTTCAGAGTACCGGGACCCCAGGGTCCCGAGATTGTCAAAATCGTAGATTTTGCTCAGTTGCAAATATAATAACAGTTTCGCCATTGTAATCGTAATGACCCACTAGAAACTGTTCCTTTTCAAAGTTTTGGTAATTATCTGGTATACCTACTTATATCACTTAGTTTTTTTAGGTATACAAGGTATATTTTTTATTTCTCGTCCGATTTATCATTTTAGTCATTGCGTGCCTAATAAAGGCATACTTGAAGAACTTACACTTGGAATATCCTTCATACAACTTTGTATTATTTGTACAGGTGAATCCATACTACAATGAGCTTTGTTTTTTATTTTAGCCTGCAATTTACGAACAACCAGTAGTTCGCATTTCAGCATGAGACAATGCTGCCTGATAGTTTTACTTACCAAATCATGTTACCCGTCAGTAGTTTTGGTATTCACAAATACGTTACAAACGTGCAAACGTTTGTGGTAAATAAACACTTTTTCTTTCTTTCTTTATATGTGGACACCAACTAGAAATCCATATTTCAAACACTTCCTGGCTAAGACTTGGCGTAATATGTAACTTTGGCAACATTAAAATAATATGGTACAAAGGAACTGTCTCAAGATAGAGCAAGAAGGTGATCGTAGCAACTTCTCAACCAGATAAGACAGCATTCTCTTTTATGGGCTCTTTGGGCGTGTATTGACAAATTATATTACAGTTGATATCTTTTAGTTCATATAGCTTGTATTAGAAAAAATAGTCAATATTATAAACAAGTGTGGAGCAACAAAGTAAACATTGCCTCTGTAAGAGAAGTCAGGAGAAATGGCAGCCTCATTTTCTCGCACTCTGGCTGTATGTGTAGCAATTAGCAAGCCAGATTATACCCATAGACTAATCTAATACCTTTAAACGAGCAATTCTTGTATATATATGTACGAGTATATATAGTATAATCTGAATCTCGGAAAAGGTTTCAACGATTTTCATGAAATTTAGTATGCAGGGGGTTTCGGAGGCGATAAATCGATCTAGCTAGGCTTCATTTTTAGAAAACGTCGTTTTCTCTATTTTCAACCGAGCAGAACTCGGTCACCCAGGTACTATATATTGTAAGGACAATTCGTTCTTTAGCGTTCCGTGGTTAGCAGTGGACGATTACAATCCATTCGTCCATACCTAATATTTTAAATATGAAATTAACGTTGTCCGTCCTTTTGTGCTGGTTTTAAAACGGTTAGATCGATTTTGAAGGGATTTTCACTGCCAGATAGCTGATGTTATAACTATAAGGATTAACTTAGACTAGGTCACGGGCAAATCTATTATCAAAATAAAATCAAATTATGTTTTTCAAGTTGCTTGGACCAACATTACTGCTATACTCCTAGTAACTTCGTCACTACTCAGCATAGCGCTCGTACTGTTTACTAATGTTGCCACTTGGAAACGTTGCTGGGTGAAGCCAAGTCCTCGAGCCCCACTCGGGTTACCAACGAACGTAAGTTTGTAATATGCAGTGTGTTAGTAACGCATTAGCTGCTTTTGCGACTAGATCCGCAGCATAATTGCGTAAATGAATTCGGCAAAGAACACGTCATAAGGGTGACGACACCTTTAAAATAACGATTTTCATATTGCGTAATAAACTCGCAAGGGCATAGGTCATAGAAAGGATATGTGAATTCAACTTATAGGTTGGAGGAATCAAAATCAAATCAAAAATCAAAAATATTTATTTGCTGGAATAAATAAATATAAGGTTTTACAGTAAATTTATTTCAGCATATCCTGCCATAACATGGCGTGCAAATTTATTGACAATCAGCGATGTCACTTAATCTAACTTACAAATTACAGATTCCATTGAATTGTCTTCTAAATAGTTCTTAATGCTATAATATCTTTTAAATAATAATAATTTGAATAGTAGTTTTTTACACTTTGTCAGCGGTAAGTCTTGAAAACTATTAGGTAAATGATTGTAAATAATAATAAACATGCAGTATACATTTTTCTTAAATAATTCTAGTTTTACAATACGTACCCTATCTTATTTATTTACGCAATAACGAAAACCATTTAAAGGAAATGTGTCATATTCTTTCATGGAGTTGTTCCCTTTGCCCTGCCGAACTCACAAATGCAATTAGGCTGCCGGACTCATATTATTAATGAACTATTAGAACAATAGATAATTATTGATATACGATATAAAAAAAAGCTTAGATAGGCAGGCTTTGTAAAATACTGGTCTGTGGCCGACCCCAACATAGTTAGGAAAACGCTCAACAGATTGCTTGAGTATTTCCGGCTTTAAAACCTGTTTAATTATCTGTTTTCAGCACACGGAGCCTTTCTACCTGAACATGCTCTTCAGAAAAGAGTGTGATCAGGAGATCGCAGAGATAGAACTCCACCACTATGAGGAGATTGGTCCTGGAACTGATATTGGAAAATGACTTAAAATGTACAACGACACTACCACGTTTGCAATAATATGCCTTAAGGTACAAGTTGATAGCCGACTACACGCAGCAGCAGCAGACGACGTGTCGCTGCGACACTACTGGTTTCTATGAAATACCGACTGTAGCGACAGGACGCAACGACGCAGCGACGACACGTCCTCTGCTGCTGCTGCTTGTAGTCAGCTACCAACTTGTACATTTATACCTACCAATTTTTTCGCTCTTGAGCGCAATTATCCCTGACGGTAATCGATGGATAAGGTCATCAATAGAACAAGTGAACGCTATTCACTCTGCTGACGGATCACAGGTGGTAGAATGCAGATGTGATTACGGAATGAACTGAAGGAATTTAATTCAATTGTTTTAACCAGAGGATAGCCATTCAAAGTAGCAGTGCAATACTGTCAGTCTTTTGGGCACATTGCTGGTCGAGAGCGAAGCGTAGAGGAATATATTTTCGATGCCATCTTTTATATTTATAATGTTTTATTCGTTATTTAAATTATTAGAGAATATTTAAATATAACTTAAGATTAAATTGTGCAGTTTGAATTTCTCCTAATATCCGACCATATTAACACTCCATTAGTCGAGCATATTACATTGTATAACACGCATGTATGTCGTGTATTTAAAAATGTATTGTGGGTACTTAGCGCACACACTCTTAGTATTCCTTTATTATTAGTCGGTGATCCCTATTAGTGTCCTTGCAGCGAGCTACGCGACCGCACGTGTGAGAAATTTCGCGTCAAACTTAAAATCTACAATACTAGAACAAGCGAGCACTGGCGTGACATTTTTGTCGGCAGTTTACCTTAACAAGTCAAATAAATACGTAAAAAGGCGCAGCAGGGCCATTATCAGAACTCATCTTGCAGGGCGTGGGCGTGGATATAAGGAGGTTAATAAAACCGAAAACTTCCGAAAATCAAATGTTATGATGCTTTTCTTCATTAAACACAATATCATTCAAATTAACCTTCTTTTAAGACTTCACAAATCTTATTACAAAATTCACTTGTATTGAGGCAATCGAAAGCGATTCGTCGCAAACATGGTGCGCTGTAGCCCTCTTTTAAAACAGTCCGCATTTCAAAAGATGGCCGCCTCGCTACCATCGACACGACGCTCCGCTAGAGTGGCTTTGACCATGACAGCGACCGACACAGCCACTCTTGTCGTTGAATTTTAATTTCGACGTCAACGCGCCGTCATATATTTATTCAACTAGGCCAATAAGCGGCTCTTTTGAAAGTCAAACACAAATTAAAATTAAAATTTACAAGTAATAAAAGTTGATTCTACCGTGCATTCGGAAAAGTAGCTTGTTATGGAGATGAATGCACAAGAAACTCCATAATTAAACTTTAAAAAAAAATAGGTGTCTTATAATTTTTACATAAGTATATACATTAATAAATTCATATATGGGAGGACCATGCACCCAGAATAGCACTACACACTATACTACGGATACTACGGATAAAGTATTAAAAGCATTAAATTCATTAATTTTATAAATAGGAACATTTATTTATTTATTATTAATTTATTTAACATGGTTTTCACATACTTACAAATATTGCAAACATAGGTAAAATACCTAATCCAACAACAACGGAACAGTGTGTGTGTGTCAGTTTTTCAAAAAAAAAAGAATATAATAACTATGAATATAAATGAACAAATTTGATTTTGTCTACACTAAAGATTGCCCTATGGAGCAAGACTAGCATGTTTCCAAGCATTCTTATCTTGAATATAATCATCTAATTTGTAATATGCCTGTTTACAAAGTGTGCTTTTAACTAAAGTTTTAAATTTACTTTAATTTAGTTTTAATATATCACAAGGTATTTTGTTATAGAATTAACACAGTACCCCATGAAAGATGAGTGTACTTTAGCTAGTCTATAAGATGGTTGGTCTAACTTATCTTTATGTCTCGTATTAAAATTGTATCTATCACTGACTTTACTAAAGAGATGTATATTTTCGCTTACATACATAATATTTTCATAAATAAATTGGCAAGAAACTATAATAATAATATTAATAACAGCTCCGCCTCGCCGCCGCCGGAAACCAGCCCCATCGTGAGTGCTGTAACACCGACCGCGGCAGTTGCGTCGAGCTCGAGCGATGAGTATTTCTCGCCGCCGACGACACCACCACCTGCGCGTCGCCGGGGAGGACGCCGGCCGCCGGACCGCTAAGGACCTCGAGGCCTACCCGTCTCTGATAGGGTCCCAGCACCCGGCGGAAGTGTGCAGCGCATGAGATGGACACCATCCATCAATGAAAATGTCATGCGCGCATACTTTGGGGCTACAGAGGGAGGAAACAACCTGACCGCGTACCGTGTCCGGATGCTCTCTTTGTTTCAGGTGCTTGAGCCAGCCGTCAACGTTTCGGCCCAACGACTTTCGGATCAGGTGCGGGTCATCCAGCGTAATCGTATGTTGGATGATACTGTACTTGATCGCCTCCGAACGGAAATGGGTAATCGTGTCACTGCCCCATCGTCGCAGGCTGTGGTGCTACCACAGTCCAACCACGCTGACGAGGAGAGCAGTGACAGGGTTACAAACGTAAGTACCAAGTGCAATGAGGAATTGAGGAGTGCTTTGGAGTGTGCTATTCGGGAGTATCGCAACATGCCACCCGAACTTAGGCCACGATTACCTCGTTTGCCCATGCATAACAAGAATAGGGCGCTGGTGGCTGGTCTGGATTCGCAGTTGTCAAACTATTTTGATGACTGCGAAGACCTCACTGATACACATTCGATCATGTACTGCGCGGCTATAGCGGCATGTCGTGTAGCTCATGTCAAATTTGCAGATGACAGAGCTGCACGACCGAAACCAGCCGTACCGGCTTGGCAGTGCAGGATCGAACGTCGTATTGGTGGGGCCAGAGCACTCATCGGCAAACTAATTTGTTTCAGGGAGGGCAATAGCCGCCCAAGAGTGATGCGCTTTGTGAGACGGGCGTTTTCGGGGATTGATGTCAGCCCCCGAGACTATATATCCCATGTCACAGAGCGCATCGACTTCCTGAAACAAAAAGTGTATGCATGGGCAAACCGTATTTGTTGACGATGCTACGTCGACTGTTCAATTAAAGGAGCGAATAAATAAAATGCGTGGACTATAACAATCTGGTGTAATTACATGAATACAATATTTAAATAAAATGTAGTGTCTCCGTCGTGGTAAGATTTTGAGTGACGCGGAGCTTGGAGCGGGAGACGTGCTAGCGCCGCCCGCGCCGCCCGCGCGCCCTCTCCTACTCCGCGCGCCTCCAACCAATCGCAGGCATGCCATGCATAGACATGATCCCCGGGTTGAAGTGGACTTCAAAGAGGAAGTGGACAGATGTTGTTGAAGCCACGCCGAATCGTCCCTCTCTTCGTCTTCAGATCCGCGACCCTCGTGACGCCATCGCTGCCGGGGTACACCTGCACGACGCGCCCCAGCAACCAGCAGAGCGGCGGAAGCGCCTTGTCCTTCACAAGAACAAGCGATCCTAACGCTATGTCGCCGTTGGTAGAAGCAGGCCATCTTGTTTTCTGCTGTAGATTTGAGACATATTCGAGATTAAACCTCTTCCAAAAGTGTTGCTTGATGCATTCCACACGTTGGTAGCGCTCCAAACGATTGATGTTGGCGTCGGTGATTTGTGGATTTGGAACCGACATTAGTGACCGTCCAATAAGGAAATGAGAAGGAGTGAGGGCAGAGAAGTCAAGAGGATTAGTGGAAAGAGGAGTAAGGGACCTTGAATTTAGAATTGCCTCTATTTGAGTTAGGCACGTAGCCATTTCCTCATAAGTGAAATGAGTAAGCTGCAAAATTCTTTTTAAATGGTTTTTAGTTGAACGAACCGCGGCCTCAGCGAGGCCGTTAAAGTGTGGAGAATACGCCGGTGCAAACCTGAATTCTATGCCTTCCTGAGCTATTTCATGTGCAACATCAGAACCCTGCAAAAATTTATATAGTTCTTACATGCTCCGACAAAGTTTGTACCATTATCGGACAAGATAGTACGTGGCCTGCCGCGACGCGCGACAAATCGATTTAAAGCAGCTCTGTAGGCTTCTTTAGATAGGTCCGTGACAAGCTCTAGATGCACAGCTTTGGTTGCCATGCATATAAAAATGCACAGGTAGGACTTTATCAATCTAGATCCACGACCTTTCCGGTCAGATATCAGTATGGGCCCAGCATAGTCGACGCTACTATTAAAAAAAGGAAACTCTAAAGTGCTTCTAGTGTTGGGTAATTGTCCCATGATTGGCTGCACATTTTGAGCTTTAAATCTAAAACATTTTAGGCATTTGTTTACAGTAAACTTAGCAAGATTTCTGCCCCCCAGAGGCCAATAAGTTTGGCGAATAGTTGATAAAAGCAATTGTGGACCTGCATGTAGTAATTTTTGATGTTGCATTTGAAATAATAATTTCGTTAAATGATGCTTACTACAGAGTAAAATTGGATGTTTTACGTCGTATTCATACGGGGAGTTATCTAGTCTGCCCCCTACACGAATAATATTGTCACCGTCTAAAAAGGGAGTCAAAGAAGTCAACCTGTTTTTCATTGACAATGTCTTCCCGGATTTAAGAACAACGTACTCATTTGGAAACATTTCAGATTGAGCTACACGTAATATAAGTAACAAGGCCTTTCTAAGTTCATCAGCAGAAAGGGAACCTATTATTTTAGAGTTAATATTTTCTAAATTGTAAATAAATCTTAGAATGTAAGCTACAACGCGTTGTAAATAATTGAAGTTAGAATATTTGTGAGTTAACTGTTGTATGACTGGACTACATGTTAGGTTTGAACTAGAATTACTACTATTATGACTATCTACTAAGTTAGAAATTACTTCAGGTAGATCCTGTTTCACGTATTTATTGGGCTGTTGTGGCCAAGCATTTTCATTATTTAATAAAAACCGAGGGCCTGACCACCAAAGTGCAGAATCGCTGATGAGATCAGCCTTCAGCCCACGAGAGACAAGATCCGCCGGATTGTCCTTAGACGGCACGTATCTCCACTTAGTACCCGAGCTACTTTCTTGTATTTCGTTGACACGATTTCTAACGAAAGGCTTTAGTTGCTGGGCAGGTGTAGACAACCATCCCAGCACTATTGTGGAATCACACCAATAGTGACATCGGTGGATAGGTAACGTGAGAGACTCTCTTACCTTTGTGCACAACCTGGAACCCAACAGAGCCCCACACAGTTCTAACCGTGGAGTAGTAGTAGGCTTGATTGGTGCCACACGGATTTTGGAAGTTAACAGGTGAACAGTGACTGTACCTGAATTGGTTACAGAACGAATGTATAGACATGCGCCATAAGCCCTTTCAGATGCGTCTGTGAATACGTGAATTTCATGGGTTATGGAATTATTACAAGAAATCCATCGCGGAATTTTTATGTGATTTAAACAAGGCAAGGTACTCGCGAATAGTAGCTGCAACCTCCTGCGACACTGCGTCATCCCACTCACATTTGTCCATCCAGAGTCTTTGCATTAATATTTTTGCTTCGACAATGCAGGGACTTACTAATCCTAGTGGGTCGAATATCTGACTAATTACTGATAAAATGTATCGTTTTGTTATTTTGCTACTGGATTCGATATGAATTGAGAACCCTAATTTATCAGAATCGCATAACCAATGTACTCCTAACGTTTTAGAAGGAGTATTGTTGTCTGAAAGGTCTAGTATTAAACTAGTTGAGTTATATGTACTACCTAATTCTTTTAAAATTTTTGGGCTATTCGACTGCCACTTTCTTAAATTAAATTTAGCGGACGCCAGAATAGCCCGCGTGTTCTTACACAAATCTAGTGCACCTGAAATTGTGTCTGAACCGCTAAGATAATCGTCTACATAAAAATCATGCTGAATAGAACGCTTGACTAAAGGATTCGATGCTTTATCAGCCAAGCTCACTAAACACTTAGTGGCCAAATATGGAGCTGACGCTGTACCGTACGTCACCGTGTTTAATGTGTAAGTTTTTAGTGGTTCTGTAGGATTTTTACGAAAAATGATCTGTTGTAGTGACCTTTGGATAGGATTCACTTCAATAGCCCGATACATTTTTTCGATATCTGCCGAGATCACAAATTTATGCTGTCGAAACCGCAACAAAATAGAGAGTAAATCATCCTGAACAGTTGGACCCACAAACTGCAAGTCATTGAGAGATATACCTGTAGTTGTTTTTGCAGATGCATCAAACACGGTGCGTAATTTAGTGAACTTAGGCTCACGTTCAAATCGTTTCTCTAACGATAAAAAACGGCGTTTTGCGATACCGTATGAATCTCCTAGTGCAGAAGGATCAGACTTAAAAGGTATTGTGACCACAAAACGACCGTCGGCCTTATGTTTTGTATTTTTATAAAAACTGTCTTCGCAAGCCCTTTCTTCCAAAGAAAGGGAGTGCTTTTCAGATACTGTGTCCAGTTCCCAAAATTTTGACAAATCAGTACTGGGCTTAGTTTTAGCTAGATTACAGAAATGTGAATGGGAATTTCGTGAGTGACAGCTTACTGAACCTGAAACTAACCATCCCAGTTTACTCTCACATAACCTCGGTTGGTTCTTGCCAAGCTTTATGTGGTTGGCTGATATGATGCTCCAAAAAACATCTACACCGACCAATATATCTATAGCTGATGGAGTATTAAATGTTGGATCCGCCAGCTGTAGACCCACCGGTATGGTTATCCGCTTTAAACTAATTGGAGTTGACGGTAAAAAATGTGTAATTTTTGGTAAAATTAGACAGTCAATGTTAACCGAATAGTCACCGCAATTAGACTCGATTGTTAGACTGCAAGATTGTGCACTGGTACTAGTTTGGTTGCCGATACCTGTTATCGTGGAGCCCGTGCCGTTTCGGGACAAACACAGCTTATCGCATAAGTTCTCGGTAATAAAATTGGCAGTACTTCCGCAATCCAGTAAAATTCTTGCGTCGCACCTTTCACCGTTGGCGCTCACCGCCTTCACCATCGCTGTGGAAAGCAAAACATACGAGCGAGTATCTGGTTGCATATTGATTAAATTGTTAGCAGAAAGAGCAATACTTGGGTTCTGTAAGGGAGGGGTTTCTGTGCATTCCATATGCAATAGCGTGTTATGCTTAGCTGCACAGTACCTGCAGTGGGCCATTCTGCACCTTTTTTTCATTATGACCTATTCTTAGGCAGTTTAGGCAAACCTTGAGGTCCTTGGCCTTTTGATTTCGTTCTTCTATTGTTAACCTTTTAAAAGACTCACAAATATATAGAAAATGATCGCCAGAACACATAGGACATTTGAACTTCCTTTTATCTAAACTTGAATTACTGTTATTATTACCTTTATTTGTTAAATTCTGTGAAACTATTGCAAAACTTTTAGATTTATTATTATTATTGTTTGTTTTATTACTATGCTTATTATTATCGTCCAATGTTTCCAATAAATCAGCTTTATTGTTAATAAATGTAGTAAATTGAGCTAGTGTTGGAGCACCAGATAATGTATTTCGATACTCTTCCCAATATCTACTAGGATTTGAATCTAATTTAGTTGACATCATGTATATGATGATGGTATTCCAATGCTGAGTAGGCTCATCCATTGACTTGAGTGCTCTTATATTTTTGTTAGTTTCATCTATTAGACGACGCAAAGCAACACTAGATTCAGTAGCGACTGGTTCGACATCAAATAAAGCCTGCATGTGTTTGTCTATGAGTAGACGGCTGTTATTGTATCTTTCACACAATAAGTCCCATGCTAATTGATAATGAGCCGCCTTAAAATCAATATTTTTAATAACTTCGGCTGCCTGGCCTTTTAAAGAAGCACGTAAATAATGGAACTCATTTATGCTGTCGATACAAGGGCTATCGTGAATTAAAGAAATAAAAGTGTCCCTAAACTCTAGCCAACACTGATAACTGCCATCAAAGCGTGGTAAATCTATTTTAGGTAATCTAACAAAATTATGTTTAGTCCCACCTGACATTTCTTCAGACCCTGCCACGGTACCTTCGGAGTTACTACGGTGATGCTTGCCATCCGGTCCGGATAGCAAACTACGCCCCAACGCTGCCAGCACGAAATACTGCTGCTCAAACTGGCCTCTCGTCACGTAGGCCTCGTCCGGCTTGTCCGACGACACCTCGATTTCTGTCTGCAATTCGTCAAATTCGGTGTACATAGCTTGAAATTTTTCTAAGCGGGTTTCCAGCTCGATTATTTGCAGCTTGGAAAGATGTTCACAGCTTTTAAGCACATTTAAATAAGCCGAAAAGTTTGTAAGCTTGGCCTTCATAGAACTGCGTTTTTTCACAAGTTTGTCGGCCATTTTTTCGTAAGACAAATATGACTCGGCAAATAAAGAAAATTCAAATTTAAAAAAACGGTTAAAAAAAACGGTTAAAAAAATGCAATGAAATAAGCTCGTAGATAACTATATAGAATACAGCGCACTAAGCAACGCAAAAATGAACAGCTGTTGCCTTGTTAACACGTCAAGGTCACGCTATGCGTTGCACTAACTCGCACAACCGTTATAGAAAAGCAGTTATACTTATAAGCGAGCAAATATTTTGCATACGAAGATGAAAGACGTAATTAAAAACGACTTATTGAGTGAAATTCGCTATTAACCAACTCAATAGGGCAATGAATGGGTAACTAATAGAAAAATAGCGTAACAAAAACATAAACTGAAAATATGGATTAGGAAATAGACAGATAAAAGGAATAATTGGAACGATCTCACGGTTATCCGAGTCCTTATCCACAATCTTCTTTGCGACTTCAAATCTCCAACCGTAGGCGACGATGACTCTGCTTTATTCGATCGTAGCGACGCGGGTTCAATGTCCGCCAACGTCTCGGTCTTGTATTCTTGCAAACGCCAAATCTTCTTGCTGTAATGTTCTACTTGCGAAGGACCATATGTTGACGATGCTACGTCGACTGTTCAATTAAAGGAGCGAATAAATAAAATGCGTGGACTATAACAATCTGGTGTAATTACATGAATACAATATTTAAATAAAATGTAGTGTCTCCGTCGTGGTAAGATTTTGAGTGACGCGGAGCTTGGAGCGGGAGACGTGCTAGCGCCACCCGCGCCGCCCGCGCGCCCTCTCCTACTCCGCGCGCCTCCAACCAATCGCAGGCATGCCATGCATAGACAGTATTCGTAGGTACAGGCGGAGAGTGGAGCGATACACCCAGAATCGCACATTCCAAAGTAATGAAAGGTGGGTTTATCGGGCTTGGGAGCGACCCGATCAAGGTGTGACTGATACGCGCCTGCCGGATGATGACGCTATGTGTTCATTCTGGCGCAGCATCTGGTCGGTGCCTGTCAGTCACACCGAAGGTGAATGGACTCGGAAGGTCGAACGAGCGTGTGATCCAATACAAGAAATGGGGGCTATCACGATCAGCCCCAAGATGTAGCCCGTGCTGTCCGTCCGTTGCCGAACTGGAAATCTCCAGGTCCGGACGGACTGCACAACTTTTGGATCAAGTGGCTACAAAGGTCGCACGCTCGTTTGGCATCTCAGTACCAGGCAGCCTTAGAGTCTGGTTCGCTGCCCAAGTTCCTTACAACAGGAATAACCCACCTGCTCCACAAGTCTGGTAGCACCGCGGAACCCAAAAATTATAGACCAATTACATGTTTACCAACGGTCTATAAGGTTCTTACATCCATTTTGAGAGTTAAAATTAACAAACACGTCGACGATTACTCCATCATGTCGGTTTCTCAGAATGGATGTAGGAACGGGTCCCGCGGTACTAAGGAGCTACTCCTTATTGATATGGCCATTAGCCAACAGGTTCGGCGTTCCCGAAAGGATCTGTCGACATGTTGGATAGATTATAAGAAGGCCTATGACTCGGTGCCTCATACATGGCTCATGCGGGTGCTAGAATTGTATAAAATAGATACAACTCTACGCACCTTCCTGATGTCGTGTATGAGGCAATGGAGCACAGTCCTTCGCTATCCAGGATGTCGAAATATCCAGAGGAATAGCGAACCTGTAAGGATCGAGCGAGGTATATTCCAGGGCGATAGTTTGAGTCCACTTTGGTTTTGCCTAGCCTTGAATCCTCTAAGCATGATGCTGGAGAATTCAGGGCTCGGCTATCGGATGAAGAGAGGTGGTCAGGTTATATCTCACCTCCTTTACATGGATGACTTGAAGCTCTTTGCCCCCAGCAATCTTCAGCTGATGGAGCTACTAAAGGTAACTGAAACTTTTAGTAGCGCCATTAGGATGGAGTTTGGTGTGGACAAAGGTGCGGTCATGCATGTAAAGCGAGGGGAGATTGTGGAATCCGTAGGAATTCAACTTGCGGATTCCATAAACCTGAGATCCCTCTCTCCATACGAAACCTATAAGTATTTGGGTATGTCGGAAGCGTTAGGTATCAGTACTACTGACATGAAGCAATCGTTGAAGGAACGCTTCTTTGGCCGCCTGAAGAAGGTATTCAATAGCCTTCTTTCGGGCGGAAACAAGGTGCGCGCCTTCAACGGTTGGGTCATGCCGGTACTGATGTACTCTTTCGGCATACTCAAATGGACTCAAACGGAACTTGACGCCCTGGATAGTTGGGTCCGTACACTGCTGACTGCATATCGAATGCATCACCCACGATCGTCAGTCATGAGATTGTATATCCCGCGGAAGTGTGGAGGCCGAGGCTTTTTAAATGCCAAAAACCTCCACAACCGCGAGATATGCAATCTCAGAGAATATTTTCTAAACACCGACGTGGGTGTTCATCGAGATGTGGTAGCAGTGGACAAGGGACTCACCCCGCTCTCCTTGGCGAATGAGAACTGGCGCAAGCCTGTAGTGCTTGACACTAACGACCGCAAGAAGGTATGGCAGAGTAAGGAGCTTCACGGACGCTTTTTCCGGGCCCTACATGGGTCTGATGTAGACCAATCAGCGTCCGTGGCCTGGCTGCGATTCGGTGACCTCTTTGGGGAAAACGAAGGTTTCGTCTGTGCAATTATGGACGAAGTTATCATGACGAATAACTACCGGAGATTTATTGTGAAGGATGGCACGGTTGACATCTGTCGGGCATGTCACCGTCCGGGTGAATCGATCCGCCACATTATCTCTGGTTGTTCACGTCTAGCTAACGAAGAGTACTTGCATAGGCACAACCTTGTAGCCAGGATTATCCACCAGCAACTTGCTCTGAAATACACTCTTGTGGCGTCGGAGGTGCCGTACTACAGGTATGTGCCCGACCCAGTTCTCGAGAATGGCAATATCACATTGTACTGCGATCGGTCCATCATCACTGACAGGACTATTATCGCTAATAAGCCTGATATAGTGGTCGTGGACCGAATCGAGAGGCGTGCAATGATTGTTGACATAACTGTCCCGCATGACGGGAACCTCGTGAAAGCCGAGAAAGATAAGCAAATCAAGTATCTTGACTTGGCTCGCGAGGTTGTCGACATGTGGGATGTGGACACAGCGATCATTGTACCGATAGTCGTGTCAGCCCATGGCTTAATAGCCACGAGCCTCGACCAACACCTTAGGAGGCTCTCGTTAGGCGGCTGGGTCAAGGGCCTGATCCAGAAAGCAGTACTGCTGGACACGGCTCGTATTGTTAGGAGGTTCCTCTCTCTGGAACCCTGACTGCCGGTAGCTTGGACCCTGTTCCCGATACCGGTGGGCCTCTATTTTTTATATTTTTAAATGTTTTTCTTTTTTGTGTGTTTTGTAAAAATATTTAAAAATGTAACCAATAAGAAAAAAGTTGAATAAAAGACATAATAATAATCTTTATTCAAACTTGAAATTGGTAAAATATACTAATTGGTCTTATACATAAAGTGGGTACAACAATGTTAGGTGCCTGTACTAGGTAATCCTGTATCACAGGCGGCGGGGGCTCAAACAATGTAATTGGAAGGACAAGGATTTTTTACAATATTTTCTTAATATTAGAATAGTGACTGTTCTGTCCCGAGTTTATGTTTACTCGCAACACCGTGTCCGTGGGCTGTCAACGATTTTGACAGCTGACACTAAGAGTGTAGTTAGAAAATTTGAACTGAACACGCGAGAAAATCGGTGTCTTGTATTTCTAATAACGTAATCGAGCGATATTTCGGTGATTATATTTGTTAATCGCGCCCGCCGTTCGCAATCGGCGTTGTGGGGCGCCCCTAAAGTGGGTTTCGTGTATATTTCACGCGCATCGAAGTGCTTTTGCGGGAAACGTGCTGCCTGGTGGACGCCGGCCGGATTCTTCGGTCCAGACAGTCGTTCGTCAGTCTATCCCTTATTGTCCGTTATTATATATATTCTCCTATCCCTAACCTCACGGCACGAGATTGATCGACGCCCAGGAGTCTACCGCAGGAATCTAAGGTAAGTGACGACACTATTACCGGCCAACCCTTGTGCCACCTTATACCTGTGAGATAGGTACCAGTATCTCTCGCGCAATAGGGAGCAAATCCCTAGCTTTCCACTGCTGCGTTACGGCAGTTTCGTGGGTACAGTTCTGATTGGATCCAGGAGTGGCACGCTGCTAATGGGCCCCAGTGATGAGCTCCTGGCTTGGGATCCGCAGACCTGTATTTAACATTTGGTAGCAGAGCGTGGTTTCATTCCACGATCATAGTAAACGCTAGGATACTCGTTCACAGTGAACGCTGTATTGTTTGTCGGTTTGCTTTTTATTGTTGAGAATACTGGGTTGGAAAGTGGTACATTTTGAGTCACTCAAAGTTAGCTGTGTCCTGTTAGAGGCGAACAGCCCCCATAGTTACATTCCAATTGGTTAAAATAAAGTGTACAACTCACAACTTAATATTGTCACTCCGGGATAGAAGGTTACAGTTTTGTATTGTTTGTTTATTTGTTGTATACAATATAGGTTTGGTGCAGACTAAATAGTCTTCCCTAATTGTATTTAATTGAATCATAGTTATTTTTGGACCTTGAAACTTCTATCTTGGGTTTGTAAGTTTGTTTACATTATAAACATACTCAGTGCCGCTACAGAAGTTTTTGTTGTAAAGTGTGTTGTTGCCAATTGTATAAGAAAATTGGTTAGTTTGTTTGATATTGACAGTAATATTCTAATTGATTCAAGTTAAATCCATTGTTTTTAACTATTAAAGTAAATTGAATATTGAATTCTATTGTAAAATCAACCTACCCACTTTGTGTTGATAATTTTCACTTTCTAGAATACCCTCTTGTGTGTTGATAATTTATTTTCTTGAGGTACCCACTTTGTTTTTGATAATTTATAAATTGATATTTGGGGTTCCAAAATAATTTTGTACTGGAAAATAATTAAGTAAATGTAACAGGGTTCAGTACTATTTGTTAAATTAACTTGTTGTTTCTCTTACAGACTTTATTATTTGATATTTAATTTGGTAAGAGAATTACTGTCAAACTGTTATTTTGGTTACACACATACATTATTAATTTAATTTGTTGAACCTTTTGTTTATTAATTAATATTTAATCACCGTTGCTTACATTTTGACAGTATGACTGCCAATACATTTGCTTGTAAGATTAGATCGGAATTGAGATGGGTGACCACGGCGGCCTCTTTAATAAGTAGACCTGATAGATCAGACGCTTTGTTGGCGCGTTCTAGTGAACTCCTAGTGCGTCAGGCCAGGGTAGATAAATATCATGCGGAATGTTTGTCCACCGAGGACACTGAGTTAGCCGCTGCGGTTGAGGCAGACGTCACACAGTTCTACGGTTTCTCTGATGATATTGTTGAGGCAACCAGTAAATTGAGGGGTTCTACACAGGATGTTTTGAAGGTGGAGACGAGGTCTCCCACCCATCCTGCTTTGTTAGGACGGTTGCCTACGCTAGACTTGCCACACTTTAGTGGAGATTAGGGTTGTTGGACTGCCTACTTCGACCTGTTCAACAGTTTGGTGGATGCTAGGACAGACTTGTCGCCTAGTCAAAAGCAGGCCTACTTGTTCTCCACGTTAAGAGGAGAGGCCCTAGGTTTAGTCAGCCACCTAACTGTTACAGATCAAAGTTATAATACTGCCCGGGAACTGTTGATCAAGCGTTATGCGAACGTGAGGCTGTTAGCGGACGCCCACGTCTCGCAGATTTTGTCGTTGCCTCGCATTCATCGAGTTGCCACCCTACGAATGGATTTGGTCAACCCACTGACGGTGGCCTTGAACGCCTTGAGGCGATTGGGCCTACCTATTGACCAATGGTCCTTTGTTACTTCACCTTGTTTTGTCAAGGTTGCCTTCCGACTTGAAGGTTCGCTTCGAGCAGAGGTATGGTGGGGATAATGCCACATACCTCCCCCCTTTCGATGACTTGTTAAAATTCCTGGATGAGGAATGTCGCCTCTTGGACCAATTTGGATTTGAAGGTCCCTCGCGGGCCCCAGAGCGGTCCTCTCTGGACCCGCGTCGTGTTGGTGCGCTCCCCCCCCCCTCGTGGGAAGGGTGAGTCACGACGCCCTCCTCATCAATATGTGGTGACCCAGGCTCGCAGTATGCGCTGCATATACTGCAACACGGATGGCCACATGGTCACCTCCTGTCCGAAGTTCCTGGCAAGGAACACAAAGGACCGACGGGGAATCGCCAACAGCCGCAAGTGGTGTTACACCTGTCTGGGACAGCACTTGCAGCGGGATTGCCAGAGGTCAGATCCTTGCCCGCACTGTCAAGGTAAGCACCACCGCGTGTTGTGTTCTAACCAAAATGGTGTTGGCGGGCCTGATGATGCCCGACGCTCCTCCATAGGCGGGGGTCCGCATCCCCACCAACCCCACCAGAACGTGGATCCTCGACGGGGCTCACCTCGCACAGGCGGGGGCACCCCTCCACCCCCTCCTCAACGGGAGGAGAGGTATTTGGGAATGGAGAGGCAGGCCGCGCCGCGGCCATTCTCACCACCGCTACATGAGCGACCGCGATTGGAGCGCTGCCCGCCCCAGTTTGGACGTGCCCGTCCCAGTTTGGACGTGCCCGTGGTTACCAGAACCCGGTGACTGGGCGAGTCGGAAGACACTTCGGCACTCCGGTAGACCACTACCTACACTCCAACTGGCCCGCGTCCGATCTTCCGGACGACTACCAACCCCAGGGGGGTTATCAACAATAGGTGGTCGCCTCCCTCTCCTCCACTACAGCCACCCAGCCAGAGACAGTCCTTCTGCCAACTGTCTCTGTAAGGATCTGGGGCCCGAAGGGTAACTCTTTGTTAGTTCGTGCCCTTTTGGATTCGGGTGCTCAAGGCTGTCTTGTATCCTTTTGTTTAGTGGAGAGTTTGGGTCTCCCACGTGGACCCCACCATTCTGCTATATACGGCATAGGTGGTATTGAAGCGGGTGGTCAACGGGGAGAAGTTGAAATTTGTATTTCGCCGGTTCATTGTGGGCCAAGAATCTTGGCCAAGGCCGTTGTTTTGAATGATATCATGGGCAGACACCCGCAGGTAACCATTAGCCCTGCCATGGTGAAATTAACGTCAGACCTAATTCGTGCCGACCCGAAGTGGTTTGTACCCGGACCCGTAGACGTGCTTTTAGGTGCGGATGTTTTGGGTTTGATTTTGTCCGGGACCAAGCGGGTTCTGCAGACGAATGGGTTAGTAGCTATACCGACAGTTTTTGGCTTTAGCTTCATGGGTCCCGTGTTGAAGGGCTCCGCCCCGCGGATTGAGGACCAAGAATTGAATGTGGGGATCTCTCTATCCGACGCCGTTCAGCGCTTCTGGGACGTCGAAGAGCTTCCACTTGCTCCAAGAGTCGATCCAGCTAAACAAGAGTGCGAATTGAATTACCAGAACAATACTGGTCGCCTCGCTGATGGTCGTTTTGTCACTCGTTTGCCGTTTCAGGCTGCGCGTCCTCCTCTTGGTCATTCCTATGCTTTAGCGGAAAAGAGGTTATTGTCCATGGAGCGTCGAATGCGTAGAGATTCGGATTTTTGTAAGAAATACGTGGAGTATGAAAATTTGGGACACATGTCTCCTTCTTATCTTGATTGCCGTTCAATCGAGCATTACTTTTTGCCGCACCATGCGGTTTTGAAAACTCCGGGTGGTAAAATCCGCGTGGTATTCGATGGCTCGGCCCCTACGTCCAATGGAGTTTCTTTGAACCAGTGCTTGCACTCGGGTCCCAAATTGCATAGGGACATTTCAGATATCCTCACCAATTTCCGCCGTCACCAGATTGTTTTTGTGGCTGACATCCGTATGATGTTCAGACAATCTCTTGTTCATCCGGACGACCGGCGCTATCAAATGATCCTTTGGCGTGAGCGACCTTGTGATCCGATTTCTGTGTACGAGTTGAATACTACAACATATGGACTCAGGTCTAGTCCCTATATTGCCATCCGCACTTTATTGGAGTTGGCCAGCCGTGAACAGTTGAAGTATCCACGTGCAGCTGCTATTCTGAAAGACTCCGTATACGTCGACGATGTGTGCACCGGGGCCTCTACAGTGGAAAAGGCCTTGGTTTTGCGGGATGAGTTGATTGGAATCCTGAAATCATGAGGTTACGAATTGCGTAAATGGTTGTCGAATAGTCCGGAGTTGTTGAGTGATCTGCCAGTAGAGCATCAGCAGGATCCTCTCCTTTTTGAGGATGTGAATAACCCTAATTTGATTGCCGTCCTTGGTATCCAGTACCAGCCCGTCCAGGATGTCTTCACCTATCAAGTTAAATTGGATACTCCCCAGACCTGGACAAAGCGCATGGTCTTGTCAACTGTTGCCCGGACCTTTGATCCCAATGGATGGATCACTCCTGTCATATTCTTGGCTAAGTGGTTTTTGCAGAAACTTTGGTTAGCCAATATTACTTGGGACGAGCCTCTGCCGGAAGAGTTGATGAGGGAATGGTTTGCGATTGTATCTTCCCTTCCGGATGTAAACCGGATTTCCTTGCCCAGACTCCTTCTACCAGCTGGTAAGTGTCGAGTGAGTCTCCACGGATTTTGTGACGCGTCCGAACGAGGTTATGCGGCCGTGGTATTTTTACGGACTGTAGGTCCATCCGGTTCTGTAGAGGTCCACTTGGTGATGGCTAAGAGTAAGGTGGCGCCTATTAGGTCACGGTTAACCATTACTAAATTGGAATTGTCTGGAGCAGCTCTTCTTACTAGGCTCCTTCACCATGTTTACAGCACTCTGGGTCGCTCAGTTGATATCTCAGACGTTTTCGCTTGGACTGATAGCGAGATCGTTCTTTGTTGGCTTCGCACCTCAACTCATACTTTGGAGGTTTTTGTGGCGAATAGAGTCTCACAGATTCAGAACTCAGAGACTAAACTGATCTGGAGACATGTCCCAGGAGAATTGAACCCCGCAGACTGCGCGTCCCGTGGTTGCGAGGCTCCTGCCCTTGTTGACCATTCTCTTTGGTGGGGACCAGACTGGTTGTCGCATCGCGAGTCATCCTGGCCCCAGAATAGGTTCTCCTCTCCAGAGGTTCTGCCAGGCTTGCGTATTGGAATTGTGGAAACGCAACCTGCATATAATTTGGAGTATCTTTTGGACAGATACAGTTCTTTGTCGAAATTGGTAGGAGTTACCGCTTGGGTCCGGCGTTTCATACGTAACGGACGGAACCCTAATAATAAATTGTTATCCTCAGTTTTGTCGCCTCATGAACGCCAAGAGGCCCTGCTTTTGTTGGTTCGTGCTGTACAAGCCGAGCACTTTGACCAGACTATTGAAACCCTGAGGAAATGCTCAGCTTTGAAAGGCTCAATCGCTCGTCTTAATCCATTCCTAGACCAATCTGGTTTGCTCCGAGTCGGAGGACGATTGCGGAATTCGAACTTGCCTTATGGTGCTCGCCATCCTTTGTTGCTCCCTAAAGGAGGAGCGTTGGTGAAATTGTTGGTGTCCGATCGACACATTAATAACGCACACGCCGGTTGCAACGCCCTCGTAGCCATTTTGCAGCGTGAATTTTGGATTTTATCGGCCAGACGCACTATTCGTGGCATCATCTTTAAATGTATGCAGTGCTATAAGTTGAAGGCTGCTCCCACTCAACCCATAATGGGTGATTTGCCATCCGACCGAGTGACGGAGAGCAGACCATTTGCTTCGGTCGGAACCGATTTCGCTGGTCCCTTCTTGGTGAAGACTTCTCAACTTCGGAACGCCAAGGCTGTCAAGGCCTACTTGTGTGTGTTCGTTTGTCTGGCCTCCAAGGCGGTTCACTTGGAACTTGTAACTGCCCTCAGCACAGATGCGTTTGTTGCAGCGCTAGGTAGATTTGTTTCCCGCCGAGGACTACCATCTTTGATCCGTTCTGATAACGGTACTAATTATAAGGGCGCTGATAGATATTAAATAAGGATAAACAGAATTTGAGATTTGCCATGGCGCAAATGGGAATTAATTGGCAATTTGACCCCCCAGTGTGCCCACATTGGGGTGGCATTTTTGAGGCCGTTGTGGAGGTGGCAAAAACGCAACTCCGCCGTGTTATTGGTGAAACAATTTTGACCTTTGAGGAACTTGTTACGGTATTCTGTAAAATCGAGGCCGTCCTCAATTCACGACCCCTCTGTCCGATCTCCTCGGACCCAAATGACCTGGAAGTTTTGACCCCTGGTCATTTTTTGATTGGTCAGCCTCTTAACGCCCTGCCGGAATACCCCTTCAGGGAAATTAAATTTTCGCAATTGACTCGCTTTGAGTTGCTCCAACAGATGTCCCAAAGTTTCTGGCATCGTTGGTCTTTGGAATATTTGCATATTTTGCAGCAGCGCGTCAAGTGGACTGACAAAACTGACCCTCCCAAAGTCGGAGACCTTGTACTTGTTAAAGAACCTAACTTGTTACCTTTGTATTGGCGTCGTGGACGCATTGTAGATTTGATTTATGGGTCTGACGGAGTTCCCAGAGTTGCGGAGGTCATGGTCGGAGATTCGGTTTTGAAGCGAGCGGTGGCGAGTTTAGCACGCTTGCCCATTTATTAGCGGACATAACTCCTTATGTCCGAGACGGGGGGATGTTCTGTCCCGAGTTTATGTTTACTCGCAACACCGTGTCCGTGGGCTGTCAACGATTTTGACAGCTGACACTAAGAGTGTAGTTAGAAAATTTGAACTGAACACGCGAATAAATCGGTGTCTTGTATTTCTAATAACGTAATCGAGCGATATTTCGGTGATTATATTTGATAATCGCGCCCGCCGTTCGCAATAGGCGTTGTGGGGCGCCCCTAAAGTGGGTTTCGTGTATATTTCACGCGCATCGAAGTGCTTTTGCGGGAAACGTGCTGCCTGGTGAACGCCGGCCGGATTCTTCGGTCCAGACAGTCGTTCGTCAGTCTATCCCTTATTGTCCGTTATTATATATATTCTCCTATCCCTAACCTCACGGCACGAGATTGATCGACGCCCAGGAGTCTACCGCAGGAATCTAAGGTAAGTGACGACACTATTACCGGCCAACCCTTGTGCCACCTTATACCTGTGAGATAGGTACCAGTATCTCTCGCGCAATAGGGAGCAAATCCCTAGCTTTCCACTGCTGCGTTACGGCAGTTTCGTGGGTACAGTTCTGATTGGATCCAGGAGTGGCACGCTGCTAATGAGCCCCAGTGATGAGCTCCTGACTTGGGATCCGCAGACCTGTATTTAACAGTGACAGATATATTTATTTATTGATAATCTTAATTACTAAAACAGATTAAAATTAAATTCTATTAATAATAATAAACATATGATTCCTTACTTAGCTTAGATAACGTTAAATTGATTGCACATAATTATTTACACACACGGACAACGAACTTTGAGCATCAGCAGATATTTGAGCTGGGTTAACCACTATTGCAAAATGTTTTAAAATCATTTTGCCAAAGTACGCACGGTGGCAAATTTCCTGAGATAGCAACAAATCCAGGCGAAGTAGGTCAGTGCAGTGGCAGTGGTTTTTGTTGAGTCGGCATCACATGAGTGTGACGCTCTAGGCGCCCTCGTAATCGACAGAGTTGATGTATCTGAATTCCGCTATCTTCCTTGCAGGGCACTCAGGATCTCCTGTTTTATGATTGCTGGGCTTTTTAAAGCGTGAGCAAGTTGCACATTTTGGTACATCAGCTTTCTTCGCGCATTCTGTCATCGAGTGCCCTATTTCACCACAATGCCCACACGTCGAGTTGACTTCTCTGCACGTTTTTGCTGCATGACCATACTGTTGGCACTTGTAGCACCGAGTTACCAGTGTAAAATCCCTGACAGGACAGGACGTCCAATTAATAAAAAGTCTTGATTGAGCGATTAGGGCTTTACGTATATCAGCTGGTACTTCAATGACGTAGTTGCAGGTCGACGCATCTCTCTTTCCAGATTTGTGGCTTAATTTTACCAAGGCCAGGAAGGATTCAAAGGGCATGTCTTCAAACTTGTCGGCTACATTTTGTTCAAAAATGCATCTGATGACCTCATTTTCAGCCATGGAAGTCGGCACTCCTAAGATCACGATCCGGGGTTTGCGCTTGCTGGGTTCGTCGGCGGTAAGTCCTGAAGTAGAGAGCTGGACTGCTTGCTTTACTTTATCAGCGTCATGTTTGGTCTCGGTGCTGATAATTACGTCTCCGTTTTTGGTTTTCCGGACACCACGAACATGTAGTTTCATTTGCTCCGGGCGTATGATCTTTTTAACGAGGTCTTTTGTTTCGTCACTCGATTTCAATTTATCTTGGGGATAAATTGCAACCGAGCTTAAATTATTGGGGCGAACAAAGTTATTTGCTCCCTTTTTACCATTTCGGCAAAAGAAACATTTCCCGCAGTACCTGAGTCTTGTATCGTCTTCTTGAGGTCCATGATGTGGTCTGACAGGTCTCGTTTTTCAGTAAGGGATTCAACCGCATTGTGCATTAGAAGAGATCTAGCTTTTAGCGACTGGTATATTACTGGTGATCATGGCGCTTGTAACGGTGCCGAAATATCGAGCTCTCAACAAAAAACTAAATATACATGGTAAATATCCCGAAACAAATATTAATTCTAATGGTATATTACTGCCATTTGTGAGGTACCGGATCCTATTTTACGGCAAAGGTTTGCTATTTTCATTTTCTGCTCCGAATTGAGTTTTCCATCCGCGGCAATAGAGCAGACTTCATTCTGATGCAGCTCAATAGAAGACATCCATTTTTGAATCTCGGGCGTGGTGATGATTTCAGGTGGCGCCTCTACAGGCGAAGCAAAGGAGAGCACTGGCCCCCCTGAATTCGAGGGTCTGTTTTCCATTTTATGCGTACACTAAATCACTTTTGTAAATGCACACATACTAAGCTAAATTAAAAGTGCAAAGTTACCAATACATAACCAACCAACTGTCATAATATTAATCTTTTTAAATAGTTCCCTAAGAGATTCTCGGTGACTTAACTTATATATGGCTTTGACAGCTCTCTTTTGCAATATAAATATGGATTCAATGTCAGCCGCCCGACCCCACAGTAAAATACCGTATGACATAATGCTGTGAAAGTAACTAAAATAGACCAAACGCGCGGTTTCTATATTCGTTAACTGTCTTATCTTTTTAACAGCATAAGCGGCTGAGCTCAGCCGAACTGCAAGAGATGTTATGTAAGGACTCCATTGCAATTTGTCGTCTAGAGTGATTCCCCGGAAAACAGTTTGATTTAGAAAGTCCAGCTTTTCGCCATTCAATATGATGTCACATTCGGTACTTCTACATCATTCAACATGGCAATGTGAATCTAATACATTTGCTTATTTTTTCATTTAGTACCAAATTGTTTGCCTTGAACCAATTTTGGACCTGATGAATAGAGTTATTCACATCATCAAGATTTTGTGACTGCCGATCTATTTCAAATATCAAAGAAGTGTCATCAGCAAACAACAACATCTTCTGTTGATTTAGTAGTAATTGGGGTAAATCGTTAATATAAACTAAAAAGAGGAATGGACCCAATATCGAGCCTTGAGGAACACCCACTGCCATTTCAGACCCTAGTGAGTTTACGGCGTTTACCTGTACTTTAACTTGTCTGGCTTTTAATTTAGGCTGTATGTCTAATTCCATAGTGCTAGAGCTTCAACAATAGTGTCTCATGGTTACAGCAATCGAACGCCATCGAGAGGTCGCAAAAGATTCCAATGGCATCTTGTGCTTCCTCCCAGGCGTTAAAGATGTTCTTTATTAGGGTGGACAAGTGGATTTGTCTTCGACATCAGGTTCTTCAATAATACCGAGTGGAGGATATTAGCGAGTAAAAAAAGAAGACTTACTGCCGCACTCAGAAACATTTAAAGGTTCTTAAACCGCTCCTTGGTATAGATTTTGTACTAAAAATCAATACTAAGGATCGCCTTAAGTAACCGTTATCAGCTCTGAGTGCGGATGGTTTTTGCCAAAAAATAAATGGTTTTTCTCAAAATTCTCAAGAATTCTGATATTAAGTTCCTAACAAATGTTAACAGTTATAATTTGTTTGTTTCTAAATAAAGTTTATTTTCATATGATATTGGAGTATTTTAAAATGTTTTTAATATCCGTGTAAAAACTTAACTGGAATGCCAAACAGGGGCGCGTGTATTCTGGAGTGTTAACTTAGATTCAAACATAACTGGCAAAAACTGAGTGTACAATATATATTACTGTACATCACCCTTCGAGGAAGCCTTGTATACAGACTTCAACAAGCAACATAATATTAATCTGGGCGAAACACCCGCCATTTATAAACCATTTCAATCACCCCCGTGACCACCCGCCATTTTAATCATACTGATATGAATTTATCGTACCTACTGTGTGACGGGAGAGATACATCGAAACAAGTAAGGGAGTGGATGCAAGTTACAACGTTTCTCAATTGTTTTTAAATGGCGGGTGTTATGCTCCGTCACCTGAATTCAGGACCATATGTAGTATACTGTAAGGATGTGTTGATATCTCTTTTGAGCCCTTGCTAACTAACCCGAAGCCAATAATAATAGCTCAGCAGTCGAACTATTTACCGCGAGACCAACAGCGCATTTATGCTTTACATGTTGAGTTTTCCATGTGGGCGTGGATGGCCAAATCAGAAACCTTTGATCTTTATTAGTGACACTAAATGAAAAAACAAAGTGAAATAGTTTATTTCAAATATACCTTATAGGTACTTTTGAATAGTCAAACAAAAAAAAGTGAATGCGGTTGCACATTCGCAAGCGTCTGTGGGTCTCTTTGGAGAAGAATCTGCAAGAAACTCCACGGACACTCTTTTCCATCAATAAGTTTCAATAACAAGTATTTGGTTACATCATTCTTGTTGGAAAATTACCCATTTGTGAGAACGATGTAAAAAGACGTACACTTTAAAGCGTCTAGACTAAATTAAACAACCTCAAAATACAATAATTAATCAAAAACAGGCTGAACCAATCAAGTTATGACACACCCCAACTGATGGCGCGCGTTCACGAACATGACGCATGGAGCGGCACTACTAAGCTCAACCATCACTATTGGATAGTGTAATGATACAGAGAGTGTTTTTTTCCAAAATCAGCGGGTTCGATTCTTGGCTAGGAATATTGACTTTTCTAAAATCCAATGATGCAGTTTTAGGTTTCATCAAAATTGGCCGATTCTTTTCGTCAGCCTATAGGATGGCGAAAACATGGATAGGTAATGTTATGACCATTATGTCAAAGCTACCTTTGACATAATGTTCTCCTACATCTCGGAGTATTGTCAATTAACCTATCTCTGATTTCCTGGAACATGTAATGAAAGATGCTTTGAAGCGATTACCATAAATATTGTTTTACTCTGAAAATCTAAACGCCGTCGCAAATAAAGTGATTAATAAGGACCTTCTTGGTGGCGTTCAAAATAAAACAGAATACTTAAGGTTACCCTTGTCGCAACGTGCTTGTCCAGAATGGCAGCACGGATGCGGGGACGCGCGCGATTGTTCCTGTCCGCAGTCTTGCGCGGCTTTATTCCGAGTGTTGTCCAAAGTGTAACATAATAATATGGTAGGTGTTGTCATATCCAGTGTTTGTAAAAATGGATGAAGAAGACTTATTTTTACTGGCAAATTCTTACTGTAAATGGAAAATGCTACAAGTGAAAAATGGATACTTAAAATTAATTTAACCAGAGAAAATAAAGGAGAATTTCACATAATGTATGAAAATTGCGAGAGCAACCTCAAATGTTTTTGAATATACAAGAATGTCAATGAATACGTTTATGTATATAATATTAGAAAATTGTGTATAGTCGTCAGCACGTAACTTGGCAAGAGACGTTAGATGCGCACAAGTCGTTTTTTAGGTCTCTTTGGTTACCAAGCGGGACGCGGGGAACGTTTAGTACAGTTCTGAGCACGCGATTGGTGGGTCAGTTGTCACAAGGATCGACTGACCAATCGCGTCGCGTCCACGATCCGTTCGCTCTTTACGGTGATTGGCCACATACCGGTTAGTTACATGCCGGGGACTATACGAGCGGGTATCTCAATCTAGTCCGTGCGAGGTCAGCTCGAACTAGTTTGAGATACTCGCTCCCGCGCTGGTTGCCGCTAGGCGCCCGCGCACTGCAGCCGCGCGTATGAACGAGCAATGGTGTGAGTTGCCCGCGTGCGCCCCGCGTCGAGCAGACCGCGCTGCTCCCCGCACCCGCGTGCCGCGCCGCGCCCTGTTTTGCAGTCTGGCTAAGCACAAAAATGCCTCAACATTAGAACATCAGGAGACCAAGAGGCTCTAGACAACTGACATACTGTCATCGAAAGCGTCGCGATAGCGATTGGAAAAGTATCAAATATTTATGGAATCGCCATGCGCTATTGAAATTTCATGAGATCAATGCCTTACATTAACTTAGAATTTCGACCATCATTATCGCTGACATTGAATACCACTTGGCTAGTGCCTAAGGACAGCGACGCTATAGCGATTGTAAAGCTGTATGAGATTGTCATGCCCTCTCGAAATGTCACTTGGTCCATTACATGTTGGCATTCGACCATCGCCATCGCTGATATCTCGAATGACACTTGGCTAGAGCCAAAGGACAGCGACGCGATAGCAATTGTAAAAATGTATGAGATTGTCATACGCTTTCGAAATGGCACGTGGTCCATTATATACATTTTGACGTTCGACCATTGCCGTCGCCATTGGAACTAGGTTTTATCTACGTTATTTTATTCGCACCCAAAATCGTATATCCATCCAACCCGTTACTTCATTCACGGGACCATTCATTCCATTCAGCTGATTCAACGCGCTAACCCCTTTTAGTAAAATCACCAATCAGGAAAAACGCGAAGTGAGGTGAATGCTATCCAGATGTCACATTCACGAAGTTGAATCAAGGTAAAAGATTAAATTGAAATACTGACAGTTGCTGGAGCGAAAATTGTCGCAAAATTAATGTGGTAAATTGTCAAGCGCGAGTAAATTGATGTCATTGGTTGAATGATCAGCACCACGTGACTTGAGCTTAATTCTGAACACAAATTCTTTTCAGATATCGAGGGTAAGGTGCTCATTTTTAAAAGGTTTGACGAAGCTACAAGTAATAGGTTATCCACTCCTAACTGCGTTAGAATTTCGCAACTCACTAAAAGGTTAAATGGAATAATTTGAAGGCGAGTGCTTAGGCATACGTGTTTACATACTAACCCCCTATTTCTAATTAAACATTTGTAGTTAAGTATTTCTTAAACTACATTTAGCCTTAAAACCTGTCAAAAGTTGGCACTGACGTATGATTTGACATATTCTTAACATCAAATCTTAATCTCATGTTCAAACAAGTAAAATTTAATAAAATTGAAAACCCTCGACACATTTTTATTGCATGTTACATAATTTATCTAGTAGTAGACGCGGTCCGTTCGAAAATCTATTGAACACGTAATTATGACTCGATATCTTGCGAAAACACCCCGATTCAATCACCCCGTCATAAATTTTGAACAGCAGAACCGATTTACATCAAACATAGGTAAGAACACTCTCAATAAAGACAAAATCGGTCCGTCCATTTAGGAGCTATGATGCCACAGACAGATACACAAATACACAAGTACACACATCAAACTTATAATACCCCTCTTTTTCCGTCAGATGTTAAATGTAGACAGTCTTGTCTTAGTAAGTATGATTACCAAACCGTCTCATCGCCTAATCGTGGTGATTTTATGAATGAAGTGAAGCTTTTTACCACCTGTCAAAAGCTACACTTCATTCATAAAATCAATAGCAGTATTGTACTTACATCTTCTAGTTAGATTAACTTGTGCTCAGCGCTACAGGTCTTCTTTCATTCCGTCCTGTTAATTGTTAATAATAATTCACTCCGTTTTCATTCATATTTAAAATACTTTTTATTTATCATAAATCCAATGATGCCTAGATTACTTTGAGTCATTATCATTTTCAAAGATCTTTATTTTTTTTAAATAAATTTTAACAAGAAATGCACTTACCCTAAGACACATTAAAACATCACACAGAACACTTTATGAGGCAACATTCGCCTTTCAAAGTTTATCAAAATGATTTTAACAAGAGCTGATTATAACATAAACTTTTAACTACATGTTATGGTAACTTATTAATTGTTTTACAAATTATTTAGAAAACATAATTTTGCTACTTGCTTGCATATCTAAGTAACTAAAAGTATAATAAATATCAGCTGATCGCACGGTAACTTTAAAAAACTAGCAGCCGCGCAACCAGTTAACGATCAGCGGTCGGAACCTCCCTGCTGCCCGTGCTCGCTATTCCTCATTATTTAGGATTTGGTCATCCATGTCCACTTGAAAAATTCAAACTGTATGTATTTCATTTCTCTGCATCATTTGTCTATACCAAGACAAACGATTCCCTGATGGTCGATGGTCAGCCAATTTTGTGATTAAAAGCAAAGCGGATATATTATTAGTATTTGGAACAACTTCGTACTTATCATGACCATAACGACCCTTGCATTATCTTATCGTGACTTGGTCATCTTTTCACACCGCGTCGTCCAAACGCAATAAATATTTGTATCAGAAACTTTAGGGTATTTTACAATGTTATATTTTTTGTTACAGCTGCTTTTTGCGGGCGAAATTTAGTCATCATTATGCTGTCCTTATATTCCAATAAATTTCTGGTCGGTGCAACACAATATACCTTCTTTTTATATACTATTCATTAGCCACTAAGATTCTAGACAAGAATGAAGAGCAATGAAATTACTGGCCATACAGTCATTTCACACAGCTCTTCGTTATTGCGTGTTATTTATTATTTAAATATTTATTTGTAAACAAGCTTCATCTTACCAAGGCTTTTACAGCGTTAAAAGTGTGTTTTCATCTCAAAGTAACACATAACCGAGATAAAAAAAACTATTCTAAGTCTTTCCCAGGGTCTCAAAGTGTATCCATGCCTAATTTCGTCTAAATCAGTTCAGCCGTTTAGTTGTGAAAAGATAACAAACAAACAAACAGAGCTACTTTCTTTTGTGATATTAGTATGGATGGATGGTATAATAGAAGACACAAATAAAGGAATCAGAGGAGTTGATTGGGGCAGAGTAGAGAGCTGCTTGTGGCTACATCACAACATAGATTATGCGGTAAAAACTAACAGATTTAAAGGCTTCCGCAGACAGATACAATGCAACCATGCGACACAGATGCGTTGATCATTTTACATACAAGTGTGAAGAATCTGTTCTACTTATATAATATCCGAAAAGTACGGTAGCCTTAAAACGCTAGAACGAAAAGCAAAGTAAGAGGGAAAAGGACCTAATGTTGTACCCCCAAAGCGATTTCATAAATTCTAGAAGATTTATTCCTACATGTATGTTTAAAGGACACAATTTACAAGACAAGTTCGCCACGAAAACGTACACATTTGCACATAACATAACGCATTACTCCCCGAAAGCTTAAGCAGAGGTGCACCTTATAGTACACCGACATTAATTGCTACATTACGTAAATGCGGCAAAACTCTTGATAACTTCAGTGGAATAATTCCGCATTTCGAGTGTTCAACCGCAAGCCTTTGACGTGAATATTGCCGACTATAATAATATTACAAACATCGGTCATTCGGTTTAACATGGCTAATTAATTGATGACAGTCTACTACACTAATATTACAACGAACATGTTAGAATTATTTGAGCTAATGCGTTTATTGATCTGTATTTACATTCGGTATTGACAAGTAAACACATTTAGGGCTACGATTTTACTTTTAATTTTATATTTTTACTGGACTGCTGAAAGAGGGTAATGTTTACGAGTGTTTGTTCCTATGTGTCGTTCTAGAGACCAAATGCGTTGGCCGATTGTGATGATTCTTATGTCAATCGATTTGTCTTATCCCTGCGAGTGTCACTGGCTACATCATGCAGTCCGCGTCCATTCAGGATCAGCTATCTTTTTATTTTGCATGTCATTATCCCAACGTTTAGTTTGACAACCTTTGTTACTTTTAATATCGCTCGGGTACCATTCCGTTATCAGTTTCGTCCACTACTCTTTATTTAATACCCTACTGCCAAAGGAGGGTAATGTGTTTGTCAGTCTATGTATGTTTGTTCCTATGTGGCTTTCCACAGATCAATAACGGCTTTCGGGCTCCATATTGTGGGGGGTGTATAGTGTGGGTAAATTTATTTTTTCTTCCAAACCCATCGTGCAGGTGTCAAAATAAAGGAGGTTTAAGAGGTGATTTCAAAAATATATAAGACTTATATGTTTAAATGTATCTAATACAAAAATAACTAAAAGTTATAAATAAAAAAGTTAGTTCAAATAATCAAAAAACCTGACTGCTTAAGAAGCGAACTGAAAAGACGTAAACAAGAAGAATATAATGCTGTGCAGTCGGAGGATAACATCTAATTTTGGTGCCAGCTCGCGTATATGTCCCATCCCAGTTGTATCAGCCGCGACTTACAAGTTGTTGGTCGTCGTCGTCTTGAACCCATCATCACCCCTCATCGTCATCATTCCAGCCACTATCCACTGCTGAACATAGGCTCCCCCAAATGTCTCCACATTGACTGGTTCCGTGCGTCTCACATCCAACGGGCTCCCGCCACCCTCACCAGGTCAAGGCAGGTGCTTTACTTCTTACTTCCAACTTCATCACCACTGTTCTCAAAACGGTGAAGTAAATCATCGTGAGGAAACCGGCGTAACCTAGAATCAACAATTCGAAGCCATATGACATCTACCAAACCGCACTGGGCCTGCGTGGTAGATTACAGCCCACTCCTCCTCACAGAGAGAAGGCTCAGGCTGAGTTCCAGCAGTGTGAACATTACGCACTGATTATGCGTATGCGGCACCACATGTCCATACTCCATAAGTCTCCACCTTAGCAGTCACTACCCTATCCATATCATCATTCATACATTCCATCCATCGTTTATTTGATCACCTCCTCTTACAGTTCTCATTCATACTCCAAACATTCCTCAAGACATTTTCCTTGATATTAAATATTGTTAAAATACAAATTCAATGTTCATACAAGTAAAATGTAAAAAAATACCCGAAATCATTTTTATTTCATGCTACATAATTTGTCTAGTAGTAGACACGCTTCGATCGACAATCTGTTTAACACGTAATTATGACACGATATCTTACGAAAACGGTGTGGTTTTATTGATTCAACGCCCACAACTTATGAACTGCAGAACCGATTTTCATTAAACATAGCTAGACACTCTTGATAAAGTCACTGGTTACGCTTCCTAATTTATAGTTCATATTTTATTACATCACCATAGGGCGACGGAAAGGCATTGGTATACTAGTTCCAATTTATTAAATTAGTGTCACCTATCGTTGTTTTGGTGGTATTCCGCGCCGTGCCGCTACGGTCTTTTTACGCCGCCACCACGCCACGGCCGCAGGCGATCCTCGTCAGTCTCTTACCAACCAGGGCGGAGGTGCGCGCACTAAGTCACCCTCTCGCCCAAAACTCTTAATTGAACCTACATGGAAAGTGTTATCTGTATTACCTAGACCTACTGTGTTGTGTACCGCTGGCCAGCATAGTGTACCTAGTCTGTGAGCTGAACTTCTCGAACGTGGCATCTGCATCTGCATGGGAATCGCTGTTTCAAAGGTATGTGGCATAATTAGTAAATTGAACTTTATCCATTGCCTTTCGTCTCATCTGCGTACTTTTCTCCTTCAATTTAGCACTGCTGAATCAGCAATTATAGCCTAGATTACTCTAATAATTTAGGTTCAATCGCGTGTGATTTTACTAGTAATCTTCTAGAGGTTATACGCACCAGTCACCTTTCAAAAAAAAAAACTAAATTAAAATCGGTGCATCTGTTTAGGAGCTACGATGCCACAGAGAGATACACAAACACAGGTACACACGTCAAATTTATAACCCTCCTCTTTTTCCGTCGGGTGTTAATTAAAAATAACAGCCTTTCGCAGTAAAATAAACAAAACAAAAGCTGTATACCGTTTACTTTGTGTGAGCTCCGAAAACATAGATCTACAAGTAACTAGAAGATTCAAATTTAAATACTTCGCGTGTCAAAAAATAAATTAAAATTCTCACTTTAAAATTAAATTTTCCCTGCACTTTTACTCATTGCTCTCGTAATGTTCTTTGTTTGAGCTGTTTCATTTAGCGTTATCGGCACCGGATATCAACCGCATGAATAGTCTTTTATCGTCCCAAAGGAACCCACTACCGAGATAAAAGCTATTCTATGTCCTTCCCAGGGTCTCAAACTATCTGTATACCAAATTTCATCTAAATCAGTGCAGCAGTATTAGCGTGAAAAGGTAACAGATAGATATAATATTATATAGTATGGATGTATGACTAATTATGCCGTATTGATCTATAAAAACATTACAAAAAAAAGTTGGCTGAGACAATGGAAATATTTTCATTGATTAGTAAGTAAAAGTGGCTTAGGTTTCATACAGATGGAGAGACTTGCCTTATCCAGTTAGATTTATTTCTGTGTTGAGCCTCTTAAAGTCTGGTGATAAAACACGGACTTTATATACGACAAATATGCAAAAGCCTCTTGCATATATTTCGATGTCTCTCTTCAGGTGCACATAATATTAGGTGCTTTACATACAGACGGAGACGCAATATGCTGAGAGTACAATAACGTAATGCACGTTATTATTCTTACCCCTAGTTTAGTAGAGTTAAGAACGTGTCATACCCTAATTTATTAATGCCATACATTAACAATTGTTTAGCAGAATTGCCATCCAACGTGGCAATGCTGCCAGTGTTCTTGGCACTTTTCATATTTATAGCGTTGTGGACGAATATTTTGACGCTCAATGACCCCTGGCTTTTATAAGCATTTGTAGTTTTATTTTTTATTTTTATTTAAGTGTATAAATAGGTAGTTATTGTTAATTAAGTATTTATACTATGTAAATTTATATATCGGTAATAAATAATCTTTACATAAGTTTTATTGTTTAGGCTCAAGCAAATTTTTGAAGACTTAGGTGTCGTAGGGCGTGGGTTCAAAATTTGGTAGGCACATTAATTTGTGTAAATTATTTCATCACCACTGCTCTAAAAAACGGTGAAGGAAAACATCGTGAGAAAACCAGCATGTACTAGAACCAAAAAAAACGAAGACATGTGACATCTACCAACACGCACTGGGCCCACCTCGTGGATTAAGTTGCATCTCAAAGAGAGGTGGCCTGTCCCAGCAGTGGGATTGACAAAACGCTGATAATGATGAGAGTTTTACAAGTACTCAATTTCAATTTCATAACTCAGAAATCGGGGGAAAAAGCTCTGTAGAAGTCTGGGTTTGCTCCGATCTTGATCTGTAACTTATCAAAGATCGTGCCTATATTTGTTAGAAAGAAATAAAGAGTATCTATTTGCAATTACCTAAGTTCATTCGTAGAACAAGCCATCTAATGACTCTTACTGAAATGAATTCAATTCACATCAATTCATTTATTTCATCAAATATGGTAGGTACATAAAGTTCTTATATAAAATATTTAACAACACACATTTGGGCAATATATAGCATGCAATAGTACAAGTTTTTACACTTAAGATATTAATTACTAGCTGTAGGTAACTACATTTTTCAATTTATGCGTCTACTTATAAGTTAAATATATCTGTGCTTTCAAGTATAAAACTTCCAGGGACACTTTTGAAAGAACTCATCTATCGAATAAAAACACTCTTGTAACAACCACTTCCGCAATGCAACACAAAACTTATTGAAGAGTAGTTGAGTAATGGAGCCAGGCAAAGCATTGTAAATTAGGGGAGCCATGTAAACACAGCTCCACCGAAAATTTTCTAGCTTTGGAACGGGCATTTTAAAATAAAATGTGTAGGTTTTCTTTTATTTGTGTTATCTTTCCGTTCAACTAGTTCAAGATTGGACCACACAGTCTGGCAACTTCGTAAATATAAATGCATGGGACTATCAATAGATTGTGCGACTTGAACATAGGCCTGCATGAGTCAGACCACTGCATTTTGAATATTGAGCGAATACAATTTTTTGGGCGATGAAGATCTTCGCCATTTTGGAAGAGTTTCCCCACACAACTATGCCGTATCGTATTACTGAGCAGACGTATGCGTGATACACCATTATGGTGATACGCAAAGATGTAATATCTCAGATTAATGCATCAGAGAATAATTATCCAATCCAAAACTAATTATTTACGGTATTATAATAAAATGATCTCCCTTCTCTCTGTTTCGTGAAACCTCATCAACATAAATTTACTTACAGACATGGATTTTTAATTTAATGAAAAGTCACGATATTTACCATCCGAAAGTTTGTGGGTCGAAGAATAATTATAATTTGATCTACTTTTTGTGGATCACTCTTTGTTTTGGTTTAGTTATGTTTCTTTTTACATCAGAATGTCTGATATGTATGGGGATTATGAGGCAACCGACCGATATATTCATAATTATAGTATTGTTTTATTTTATTTTTTTCGTCTTTCAAACACTGTTCCGTTGTTGTTGAAATAGATACCTATGTTTGCAATATTTGTAAGTATGTGAGAACCATGTTCCTAGTTATAAAATTAACGAATTTACCTGTCAGTGTTTGTCTGGGTGCATCTTCCTCACTTATATGAATTAATATATGTATGTAAATATTTTAAAACACTGTTTTAAAAAAAACTAAATCAAAACTTATGTGGAATTTCTTGTCCGCATTTCTCCATAACAAACTACTTTTCCGGATGGACGGTAGAATCAATTATTATCACTATTAAATTTATTTTTTTGACGTTCAGATTTGCCGCTTAGTGACCTAATTGAAATAAAGTTTGAGTTCGACTTTGGCCGATCTAAGGAAAAACTAAAATTTAGAAAAGTTACATGTAGTGTTTATAATTTATTTAAATTATGTATGCAACAACCTTTATTGCCAGATTTCTCAATCTAGTACCTAGCCAGTATGAAAATATTCAGACCTTCAAAAAAATTCTACAACATTTTCACAGCAATTTTAAGTGTTTTGAATAAAAATGGAGCGTACCCTAACAGTGGTTACAGATTGGCATAACACTTAGAGAGCTCTGGCATGAACTCACGAGTGAACTCAAATATTTCTGAGTACTTTGAGAGTAAAAACATGAATGCTGTGAATAGTACAAATGCATTTTTATTTAGATATCTTAATTCACAAACAAAGAAAACAATATCTGACAAATGCTGGCTTGAGAGACCCTTATCAAATATCAACCCCTTAAAAACAGATTAATCTTTTTAAATAAACGATCATTGAAATTCAGAAGGAGGTCGGACTCCAATTAACGGGTACTGTTTACGAAAGCAACTGTCCCAGCGTTTACTCTTGATAATGTCATTTAATTTTGATAACGAATTCTGAACAAGGACTAGAAATTACTAAAATACAACAAAGTTAAAGTCTCTTATACAAGAAGGCGAAGACTGCCATCAACTGGGTATAAGTCCAGATTCCAGGCGGATGCTCAGTAATGCCAAATGGAAATACTCAGTACCACTAGAAATACTCGGTACTACTAGACTGACAAGGCGGTTAAAAACAAAGCGCAGCAACTGGCGAATGTGGGTGTACTTTATGTGCACTCTGCCCAGCCCTTTGATGAATGCAGGCTTGATGTTGTCTATATAATAGTGAGAAAAGAAAAACAGAAAACGTGTTTAATTGTCACAAAACAACATATATTGTAAATACATGCTTATGCTAAACCCTTAACGGTAGTTCTTAAATTAAGTTAGTAAAGACGAGAAATAAATAAAACAAAAATAACATTTACTACCTACATCTATACTATTAAGATTTTGTTGTTTGTTTGTACCGAATAGGTTTCGAAACTAGCAAGCTTCATTATTCCTGAGTGACATAGGCTATTTTTTAATCCCGAAAACGGGTACTGTAGGGTGATACACGGGAGTGAAGCCGCGGGAAACAGCTAGTTTTGTATAAAACAGAAGAAAAGAAATACGGTGAAAAAGAAGCCAGGTAGATGCATGTCGTGATTGTGTCAAGAAGGCTTCCACTCTGCATAATGCTGTGCCGTGGCGGACCCACAGCACGGCGGCGATAATAAAGTTTTGATGTCGTGGTGGTGGCCTCTCGTACTTGAGGTCGTGGGTTCAAATCCGGTCAAGTACCAATGTCATCATCATCATCATCAGCCTTTTAACGTTCCCACTGCTGGGATACAGGCCTCCTCAGAGAGGTAATGGGCCATAATCCACCACGCGTGCCCAGTGCGGGTTGGTGGATGTCACATGTCTTCGAAATGTTGGTTCTAGGACATGCCGGTTCCCTCACGATATTTTCCTTTACCGTTTTTAGATCACTGCATGTGACTTTTTCAAATTCATATGTGCTTTCTAAGTTTATCTTGGACATCACAGGCAACGGTGAAGGAAAATGTTGTGAGGAAACCTGGACTTATATAGTTAATGTAAGTCTGAAATAGCCAAGTCTGAGGGCCTGTGGGGTTCCCAGAAGCGATTTAATTAACTCTGTACAAGAGGTGGCCACATCCTCACACAAACAAGAAAGAATAAAGTTATGTCGGTAGCGTTGGCCAGCTTCCGACTTGCAAATCTACGTAAAGATATTCAGATAAACTTAATATTGACGGGCAATTAACTTCAGAGTTTTCTCATCCGAATATTTTTTTACGATGGACAGTAAAGGCTCCATAATTGACAGCTGTGCGAATGACGCTTTCCCTTCAAAATCTGTTTGACCGTATAGACATGCAAAAACAATTCGGTTATCATTAAAGATCCGTTCAATAATGCCTTATAAATATTTCTAGTCATATCTTACTAGTTTTAGATCCCAACGAGAATAGTGCCGTTTATCAGAGAATTTATCAAGTTCATAAATATCGATGAAAAGGTTTAATTTAGTATTAAATGGGGGAGACTTTTAATAAAAACGTGCATTACTCTTGACCATTGATATGCTAAAGAAGTCGTTTGGCCCAAAACTTATTGTAGTTTGATGGATATCACAGTTCAATAAATGTATTCGGTTTTGAAAGAAAGTCTTGGGCTTTATCCACATTTTAATCGATACAAAAGGTTACAGTAAAAAAAAACTGAAATATAAATAGTATAGTAATGTGAATACATCTTTTTGACGAAATAACTAAACGCGCAATATACAAGAAAATAATGCGATTTGGGCAACACTGATAGACATCTCTGGAACTGTGGACGCGCGATGATGAGATCCTATCCAATCTGGTTCAAACATTGAGGATTCCGACGAGAAAAAAATATTTCAATTAAAATAACTTTTGGCTGGGTTGGGCTTTTCTTCGGCCAGATAATCAGCATTGCTTTCCAACGTGGTAATGCTGCCAGCGTTCTGGGCACGTTTCCCGTCGACAGCGATGTGGACGAATTTTTTGACGCCCAATGAGCCCTCTCCGCTATATACGCATTTGTATATAGTTTGTCTATAAGTATGTTATGTTTTAATTTATAATTTTATTTGAAATCAAATAATTAGAAAAAGATGCTTGACCTGTCGTGAGCCACTAATTAGCGAAACAATAGAACAACAATAGACCCTGCCGTGGATCCACGTCCTATTCATACGTTAGGTTAGAACTTTTTTTAAGAAGCTTTTTTGCTTATGAGCAATGTCATCCGAACCAAAAGTGTTGGCGATAACTGTTGTAAAATTCAGTTGCAAGAATTGAACCGCACACACGAGTAATAACAAGGCTAATTAAAATTAATGCTTGTAATAAATTCTAGATTAACACCTAAAACCTTTTAATGAACGAGATAAGTGACTAGTTTGAAGGAAACCTACATACGAACACGCAGAGATAGATTCACTACTACAAACTTGAATTCTATCAATCAGTCTGCGTTACCTGGTCTTGATATGCTTTCCGATTCCGAGGCACCGACCGACCTCGACAAGCATTCATCATTTCAGCCGAAAGACGTCCACTGCTAAACATTTGGCTCCTCCAATTGTTACGCGTCCAGCGGATTCCAGCAACCAGGTCATCGGTCCACCTAGTGGGAGGCCTTCCAACGCAAAATCTTCTGGTTAACATCCGCCACTCCAGAACTTTTCGCTCCCATCGACCATCCGTTCAGCGAGCACTACACCCTGCCCACTGCCACATAAGTTTGGCAATTCTCCAGGCCCAATTCAGTAACTCTGGTTCTCTTGTGGATGTCTTCATTTCTGATTCGATCAAGCAAGGAAACTCCGAGCTTAACCCTGTCTTCCCCCTCCCCTGTCCCTTTGGTTGACTTTAAGTATTTAGGCAAGCATTGATTATCCTTAAGTGTCTTTCCACCAGAGATATGCTATGCTACGTTGCTATTGATGCGTTTGATATCCACCAATCATATTCATTGGTCCAAATAGCATAGCACTGGTGAAAACGGGTTCTGGTGAGCTATTTTTTTATATGGACTGATGCATGATCTGGATGCATGCTCTGGACGCGTGCTATGGATGGTCGCCTCTCCCCTCACCGCGCCGCTCTCTGTGCCTTCCCTAATGTCGATACATCGCATAGCTCGAGCTGCGCATCTTCCTCGCACAGCTACCCCGTAGCGGCGCATCTTCATAGCGCATCTTACTTGCCCGCTACATAGCTTAGCATCAGTGGAAGGGGTCACATAGTTTTGTAGCTTAGCTTTCACATCCTCGCAGCATAGCTGCATAGCACATCTCTGGTGGAAAGGCACCCTTAGTATCATCCCAGGATGATACTAAGGGTGAGCCCCCAGGGGCTATATTTTAAATAAACATTAGATCTGTCTGGGGATTGAAATTGACAAAAAAGGGAGTCAGTGATAGCGTGTTGGTTGACAGGAGGGTATGGAAGTAGAAAACGTGTTGCGCCGACGCCAAGTACCATGGGACAAGGGCTAGAAGATGGTATTCGTGGTCATTTAGATACACAAAACACTACCTAAACTAAAACGTTTTCCTGGTTATACTGTCATCATCATGACACTTTTTAATGTTTCTTCTGTTGGGACACAGGCCTCTTCTATGAGAGAGAGGGAATGGGCCTTAATCCACCATGCGGGACCAGTGTGGTTTGGTGGATGTCACATGTTTTAGAATTTTTGTTTCTAGGATATGCTGGTTTCCTCACGATGATTTCCTTCGCCGTTTTTAGAGCAGTGGTGATGAAATAATTTACACAAAGTAAAGTGCCTACCTAAGTTCGAACCAACGTCATAAGACACCGAAGTCCTCAAAACTCTACTTGAGTCTAAAAATCTGTTAAAGTATGGTATTCATAAACACGCAACACACGACACACGTTCTTAAGTCCAAATACTAAATTCAGAAACTGACCCATAGTTATCCTTGCATCGTAGGGATCGAACCCAGGCAGGCGTTCGATCCCCACGACATACCTAAGTCAGGGCATTTACCACTGGGCCACCACTGCTCTCTACTAACTCTAATTCTCTTAACTGTACCTATGTGCCTGTAAATACCTACTCGTGAAAACATGTAGCGTTTTTGCTTAGCTCATATCGATACCAATTTAAAGGGTATATTCGGGGTGGGCACGCCATGCCGCCATGATCAGCGACAGACAGCAATTAACGAGATTTAAGGCTCCGTCAGTTATTCAATTAAGATTAGTGAAATTAAACACTCTGCGAGTTTCAGCGGCGGCCATTGGAACAGCGGGAGCGATACAGAAAGGGCTTTCATTTACTACTTGCTGTGCCCGCGACTTCGCTTTCGTCAACTGCCTATAACGCAGGGAGGGTAGGCTTACCTTCCTACCTCCTCTACATACCTTCCTACCTCATTATTTCACGGAGAATCTTAACACCATCTTTCAGAAAATTACATCAAATGCGCAACGCCATCTATCTAATATGGAGTTCAACCGTCTGAGTATCTGAATTGCGTGTGTTGTGATATTGTACTTCTTTAACACTTTAAATACATCTAACTTTTGATAAACTTAACCGATTGCGATGAAACAAAAACTAAGTAATACGTCAACAATTTTTATATATACAAGTTATCTACATTGGTTTCGTACATTTTACGTGACGCGTGCACAAACAAACAAACAAACAGATAAACAGACAAAAATGCGGGAAATGGGTTCTGTTGGTTATCCTTTAACACACCGGCAATTATTTTTTATATTTTTTTCAGGCTTCTTCTGGGTAAGCTCACTCCATCGTCGACTTTGTCTCTGTCACCTCTGACCTAGACTGTCAAGAGCAAACCCATCACAAATAAAAATAAAATTAAAAAATGTACAAAAATGACTGTACTACAGATTTATTATAAGTATTGATTACTTGTAAATTTTGTTTTTTTTTATTTAAATGTGTATTTAGTTTTAGTGTGTATCATCATCATGATATCAGCCGAAAAACGTCCACTGCTGCACATAGGCCCCAAGCGTCGCCACATTGTCCGGTCCCGTGCGTCTCGCAACCATTCAACCGCAACCTTCACCAGGTCATCAGTCCACCAGGTGGGAGGCCTTCCAACGCAACGTCTTCCGTTTCGCGGTCGCCACTACAGAACCTTTCTGCCCACAGATCATAGATCTATGATCTGTGTTTCTGCCCCATCGGCCTTCCGTTCTGCGAGCAATGTGCCCTGCCCATTGCCACTTAAGTTTGGCAATTCTTCGGGCTATGTCGGTAACCCTGGTTATCTTACGGATCTCTACATTTCTGATTCGATCATGCACGGAAACGCCGAGCATAGCCCTCTCCATTGCCCTTTGAGTGACTAAGCTTTCTGATGAGGCCCATCATGAGCGACCATGTCCCAGAGCCATATGTCATCACTGGCAACACACACTTTAGTTTTGAGACACTGTGGTAAGTTGGACGAAAAGATACCGCGCAACTACCCGAACGCTGCCCAGCCGAGTCTTATTCGACGGTTGACCTCTTTCTCGAAGTTGGCCCTACCCAACAGGATCGTTTGTCCCAGGTAGACATAGGCCCACAACTTCGAGTGTAAAGGATATACAGGTAGTTATTGTTAATTAAGTATTTTAAACTTTGTAAATTTATATATGGGTAAAAAAAAAAATAGTTTAAAAAAAAATACTTGCTTCCCGGTGTTCAATTGTGAAATTTTTGCATACACATTAGTGTCTCGTGACAACGCATTACTTATATAAGATCTTATACCTTAAAAAACCGGCCAAGTGCGAGTCGGACTCGCACACCGAGGGTTCCGTACAAACCCCAGCTTAAAGGTATTATAGACCTGAGTATTTGATATGAATTTCAATTTAATACCTCTACGCGTTCACGAGGAAAGGGGTAGTAAGTTTAAAATTATTAAAAATATTTTTATTATATGATGTAACTAAAAATTTACCGTTTTCGCAATTATTCCTTTATCTGTGCTACAAGACGTTAATTCGTACCAAATTTCAAGATTCTGAGTTCACGGGAAGTACCCTGTAGGTTTTGATTCCCTTGCGAGTGTCGATATAAACGGCTGTATCTTTTGATTGCGTTGGCTTAGAAGTTTGATTTTTTCACAGCTTTAAGGGACGTCAGACTTGAGTATTTGATATAAATATCAGATTGATACCTCCACGCGTTCCTGAGAAAAAGAGTTATTGATAGGCCCGCGCTTGACCACTATCTCACCTGATGGTAAGCGATGATGAGGTGGAGAGTAAAGCACGCTTGCCTAGAAGTAACCTATTCACTTTTGACTTAAAGACTCATAGTTAGTAATTATCAGAAAATACAAACTCAATCAATAAACCCTGAGACTTAGTCTGTCTATCTTCTACAAGTATTTCGACTTGTGTACTTTTGTCGTAGGTTATCTTATGTTATATAAGTATAGTCGTATCTTATGTAAGTTATAAATAATTTATGTTCCAGGTGAAAGAATTGAAAAACATTGTTAGTTTCAGTGCGACAGGGGCTAAAAGGGCTTTCTCAGCCCCAGTTGGCATTTTGAAGACGGTTTACTAGGTCGAAGGGGTAATACGATTTAAAAACACGTTCTACCGCTTTTAATGGCTCTCCCCGAAAATTTAGGACGTCAGTCATGCACGCTACGTATGTAATGAACGTCGACGGTAACGCTACACACATTGTACTTATATCCACTTTTATATTAATCCGCACTCATTTATATACAATACGAGACAAATTATTTTACACAGGGTTTATAAAAAACTTTTTTACAAAAAAAAATAAACCAACTTCTAAAACAAAACACAAGAAACCGATTTTTTTTTTCCGAAATATACTATATACCGTATACTGTTTTTCGTTTTTTTAGACACCGACTTCGGCAAAAGTTATTTTTCGATTTGGAGTGTTCTGCTTTAGAAGTCGGTTATTTATTTTTTAAACTTTTTTATTTTTTACTGTTTTGTGGTACAAGTTCTATAGTAAGGTACCTATAATGTCCACAGTGATGCCAGAATAGATTACCCAAATAACATGTAACTTGAACATAGCCGGTGGAATGGGAGCGTATCAGGGTGAACTGTACACATCTGAGTACCCGTTTAGAGCATACTGACGTGATGGTATGTTATAAAATGGTGTAAACAATAAACAGACATGCGATTGCAGCAATCCCGAGTGATTTGCCATCATTAATTAAAGAGTTCTGTAGTATATCTCCGAAGTTCTTCATCAGATCTTTACCAAATTTAAATGGGACCATTTTGGAATATACTTCTTTCAAATAAAACAAGAGTTTTGCAAATCCGTTCGTATATGACGAAGTTATGCCCGAACATACAATTTTTTTTATAAAAATCCGAATTGAGAACCTCCTCCTTTTTGGGAAGTCTTTTAAAAATAGCCAGTAAGCTTTTAATCCATTTAGGTCCTGGGTTCGATGCCCAAGTGGAGCGAAGTGCTGTATTGTGTTTTTGTATCTTGGGTTTCTCATTAGCAGCACGAAGTCTGTTCTGTGACTGGTTGATGGCAATGTGCTTGCAATAGAGAACAACATGGGACTTCAATATAACTGAAAATGTGGATGCAGTATAGGGAGTATAGGACCTCTGCATAATATTTCAAATACAGGTGTGATATTTTTTGTAAAGAAGGAGATCATAGTTGTATTTACTCTTAAAATTCAGATTTTTATATCCTCAAGTCGTAATATTACATTTAAAAATATTTGTGCAAAACATAATACATTTATGGAAAATGTTGTCCTCATTTGTATCTCCCTCAATTCTGTAAAGCGCCTTGAATGATATCGTCACGGAGAAGCTATGAATGTCAGATCAGTCTATAAAGACGACCCCATATTTACGTGCTCCTAAACACATACGACCTTGTCTGCAGTATAATATTATCTGTGACCTTGTACATAAATAAATATACCAATCGGCAGAAAAACCAATATGATTCAATATTGCTGAAATAGAACGACCTCGTAACAGTCGGGTATCAGCTACGGCGTAGCAAGCGTGGCGAGGGAATGAGCTACGCCGTAGCAGCGCTACGCAGAAATTACGAATTAAGGGATGAATTATGCTAGACCGAGGCGGGCGCGAGCCGAGCCCCGTGCGAGGCACGGACAAGGTACGGATTCAAAACTTCACGAATATATGATGGTGCTTATGCTATACCGTGCAGCATCCGAAGTATAAACAGCATCATATAAAATGTTCGTGAAGTTTTGAATCCATGCCTCATCCGTGCGTCGCTCGCACGGGGCTCAGCTTGCACCCGCCACGGTCTAGCATAATTAATCCTTAAGGAAGGTCGCAATGACTTTTGGCAATAAGTAGCGCGTTTTGTTAGTATGCCGCTTCATCTCTACTTTTGGCAATTCGTCAAGTTGCAGTTGTTTGTTATTTACGCAACTGCATCGATCAAACGCGCGACTGTATAGATGTTGCGTCGATAGTAACGCACGACTGCATCGATGCAAATAAGATCATCAACTGGCGTTCACAGGTAGTCGCGATGCTGTGGCTGATCTTATACCTTCTTTCACGTAACCACAATAGTACAAGTCAAAGTCAAATCAATCATTTCAATTAAGCCACCAAACGGCATATTGATTGTCAAAATTTAAAGTTCAGAACTTTAAAATATTCAAACTATTGTGAAGAACGGACAAGAAACTCTACTCCACGATTCTGCATAATATTTAATATCGCGATTCAGCATGGATACAGTCGTGCGTCTGCAGCAACTACCTGCCGGACGAGCACGGCCTATTTTGCTTGAGTCACACTTTTTATCACAGTTTGGGTGATAAAGCCATTTTGTCTTAAATGCTAGCACGGCGGCGGCGTGAGATATTTTTTTGACTTGTGGCATAACTTCTTGACGTTTATTTTTATCTTTTGGAAATTTTCTAATTTTATTGCAGTTTCGGGTTAACCTTGACCATAAAAACAGGATAGGGTAGGGAAGGGTAGGTTGGTGGGTAGGTAGGTGGGTAGGTAGGTGAGTAGGTAGGTAGGGTAAGATAGGTAAGTGCTACAGGTAGGTAGATAGCCAGTTGACGGGAGTGAAGTTGCGGGGGTCAGCTAGTGATAATATAGTATGGAATGGCGTAAAAAGAATGGAAATATTCGACAGGAACCGGACTAAGATGTGAAAGTATTTGAAGCACAAAAAATGCCAGCCGTCTGGTTTTCTGAAACGTCATCGTGAGATCCCGTTTACAACAAAACAGAGAAAGAAAGTATTCGTGAAGATTTATTTAACCAATGTAACAATCTCAGGAAAGCGCCACCAAGCTTCTCACACGAAATGTGTACAATGTGCTTTGTGGATGTTATCACAACAAACTGCGATTGTACACCTAATCCAGATTTGTTTCCGTTTAATGGCATTAAACTCGCCCCCTACATAACTGGCGAAATGATTGTGCCCTCTGCTCAACACATCGGTGAATACCGGCGTGATTATATCTATCAAAAAAGTAAATTAATCATTTTCATCATTGATAACTCATACAAAACCAGCGGCGGTGAACTTGATTCTTGACACGTCAAAAGGGTAACTTGCCTTGAATTTTACAAAAGAATAGAATATGCTTTATTGTACACCATAAAAGTTATACACATTTACAAGAAAAACTTATGTATATACAAAGGCGGTCTTATCGCTGACAGCGATATCTACCAGACAACCTTTTGATCGAACTATTATTTTGATGTTTACGAGATCTCTCGTAATAATTATTTTTAATTAACCAATTAGCGGTAATACAACTAGCTAGCCTTTACCAGCGGCTTCACCAGCGTGAAAGTTAGAAATTATACCCCAAAACTAAAATCAAACCAAAATAAATCAAAATTGGTGCCGCGTTTCAACCATCTTCTTCCTCTTCCGTGTCAATAAACTCAAATATAGTCACCAACTTTTTTTCAAATTCAGACTTTGTTCCACCTACTTGGACATCTGTGTCAGTCACCACGTTCAAATCCTGAAAGGTGCAGGTGGTCGGGCATGCCCAAACATCTTCATCTTCACACCTTTCTCACGATTCATGAAAATGTGACAAACTAACAGAGTTACTTTCGCGATTATAGGGCGTATTGTTTTTAAAAAATAAATATATTTTCTAGTTGTACCTACGTATAAAAACCGTTCATTTATTCAACAACTCCTTTTGATTCAAATGTAAGCGAGAACATTGCAAATCATTCTTATTTGGTTGATAAAACATCTCGGTGTTCCCTTTAACTCTTTATTTTTACCAAGGGGATTTTTTTCATAAGATTTTCCGTCCATTTCCTTCGAAACGTTGGCATCTAAACGAGTTGACTCGGTAAAAGCTTTCATCGGATTCTTGCGGGAGGAAAAAGTGTCAGGAGTTCGTGCTTAATTTTCTTTAATTATGATGGAAAGCCTTCGCGAAGCAGAGAGGGGATAAAAGTTGACAATAGCAAATTTTGACAAATTTATTTAAAAGTTATTCTGACAATTGGGTGTTAGAAGACGCCTATTCCAAACTGCTGAGCAAGCAAGCATTATAAGCCCTGTGTATATTGACTTATAAAGTAAGGAAAAGGAGGACAGTGCGTTTTCCATACTAGACGGGAGCAAACTCATGTGCGTGTGAACTGAGGGACCACACTGGTATCTCGCAAAATAAATATCGTAGGATTTAGTAGTAGACATAAAACAATTGTAGAACAAATCTGGGAATTTGTAAATAAATATATTAAAAACTACAACCCTTAAAGTGCGGTCCCTCAGTCCTCACATACCATTAACCAGATCTCAGAAAGTATCTGAAAAAATAAGGTGTTGTGACTACAGACATTTAGAAAAGAATTTGTAAAGATATTTACCTTTGTTAGCTAAATAACAAACCACAAAGCATCAAATATAAAAAATATATAACGACTAAACTGTGGTCCCTCAATCCTCACATTCACTGACATATGTGCATGTACTAGCTGCTAGACGAAAGGAATATCAGAAAGACTAAACATTTAGTAACGAATTTGTAAAGATATTTACTAAATAGCAGACCACAAAGCATCAAAGATAAAAAATATATAACGACTAAACTGTGGTCCCTCAATCCTCACATCTACTGACATAATGTGCTTGTACTAGCTGCTAGACAAGGGTAATATCAGAAAGACTAGAGTGTACTTAACTTTTAGTAGCAAGTTTCTACTAAATAATAGTTATCTAAAACTGTGTATTTCTTACCTCTTAGCTGAGATAATATTATTTTTTAATCCTATAAAAATATATAAGAGTAGTGTGACCACACAATGAAACAAAATGTAGACAGTACTATTATACTTCATTTAGTACAGCATTAAACGAAACGAAAACAATGTTGAACTGTTAATTTAATTTTATATTACATGGCATAAGTGTCTTTAATAAAAAGTATATAATAAAAAAATAAAATAACATTAATACATTTATCTAGGTAAGTGAAATTTGCATGTAGCTTAATTAATGTAGGAATATTTGATGATCAGTAAACATTCAATAATTTTGAGTTGTTGATCATCATAGCAAAAGAAACGCTCATTCATATAAAAGTAGCATCGGTAATGAACAAGACCGTCTAGAATTAAGGTTCCCCTAGTCAACGGCACGAACTATTTTGTGCGCGGGGTTAAAATGCATGCTGTCTCATCCGACAACACGTGCGAATGAGATTGATGCTGTGATGAGCAGTAAGAAGCTAGTTCTCATATGAATTAGCACTTTTGCAAATTTGTAGCGAAATGGATGATGATTTGGGACGAAAACGAGCGCGCGAAATTTTATGAACAGACCTTTGGGAGTCTAGATATCATGAAAAAACTACTAAATGTATATTTACAAAATAATATTATTTGTATTGTTGAATTACTAATCTATCCCTGTATGGAGGCCTTTTTGCAACTTTCTTTCTTCTTATGGTATTTATTTCCGCCCAAAAATGCGTTAAAATAGTGTATAATAATAGTGTTGAAATATGGAACTTTCGACGCTCATAACTTTCAAATATTGTTATTTTTATACTTTTCCGTTTCCATACAGGGCTAGATAATGATGAGACTAATTGATATAATTTTTTATTTTGAACGTACACCGTCAAACAGTGGAGTAATCCCCAGACTACGTTTGTATGGATTTTTTTTTGACTAGTGTAACCTTAATGATGGAATGAATTCAGATGCGCCCATGATTTTGAAGCTTTTGTTTAAAAACTGTTATGGTAACTGGTACATTATTAAGATTACCTTTTTCTTAAACTGAACTTCAGTTACATACCCATTTGACATTTTAAGCTTTCGGTATTTTGAATATAAGTGTAACAATCATTAGGTATATAGATTTTAGGGAGTTTTGAACGTAGTTTATTTTACGTTAGATCTTTTAATTTTAAATATCTTACTTACTTATAGTTGGAATCTTATTAGAAGTACTTAACTAATACTTTATATAAAGTTTTCATTTACTTTATATAGGTACTAACGTACTTGCATGAGTAGGTATTGCATAAATTTCGTTCTTTTACCTAATCAGCTTGCAGATGGGGTTTCGTCGCCAACAATTTTATTTCTTGGAATGAGAATTCCCAAAAATAGTAAAAGACACACGCCAGGCGCCATATACACTTACAATAATATTATATGTTAAGCACACCATAGCTGTCAGGTACCACGTTCTTCTTGTTCTTCTTTGTCAACGTTATTATAATATAATTTATTTATTTCTTACCACAAATTTACAGACACTAAATTAAAGAGTCTACAGACAGAATTTTACAATCAATTTGTGGAAGACTGGTGTATCAACAGGGAAATGCACAATATTACCAACTGATTTATTACACCAATAACACAAACTCGTAATGTTTGTTCTCTATTGTTGTTGTCAAGCGTAAACCCACTTTGTTATGTCGCCACTTGCGAAATCCTAAATTCTTAAGACAGTATCTAACACCGCATTGCGCTCTAGACCGTGCGATTCGCCTTAGCATGGCATGGCGTGGGACCGAATATTGCGCAATAGCAGTGATGAATATTGATTTATTTATTTATTAGTGATTCACTCTTGTTTCTCACATCTAGCAATTGTCGCGCATCTTAATTTTACCGATCTATACTTTAATTAAATTCATTAAGTAAATCATATCGGTTTTATTGGCATCCTCGACTGCAGCCGTACGTAATTAATTGTTCTCAGTTTCCTGTTTTATTTATCCCCACAAACACTATGCGTACGTAAAAACCACTGAGCTGATACGTTAAACATAAATTAACAGTTCAACATTGTTTTCGTTTCGTTTAATGCTATACTAAATGAAGTATAATAGTACTGTCTACATTTTGTTTCATTGTGTGGTCACACTACTCTTATATATTTTTATAGGATTAAAAAATAATATTATCTCAGCTAAGAGGTAAGAAATACACAGTTTTAGATAACTGTTATTTAGTAGAAACTTTCTACTAAAAGTTAAGTACAGTTAGTCTTTCTGATATTACTCTCGTCTAGCAGCTAGTACATGAACATATGTCAGTAGATGTGAGGATTGAGGGACCACAGTTTAGTCGTTATATATTTTTTATCTTTGATGCTTTGTGGTCTGTTATTTAGTAAATATCTTTACAAATTCGTTACTAAATGTTAAGTCTTTCTGATATTCCTTTCGTCTAGCAGCTAGTACATGCACATATGTCAGTGAATGTGAGGATTGAGGGACCACAGTTTAGTCGTTATATATTTTTTATCTTTGATGCTTTGTGGTCTGTTATTTAGTAAATATCTTTACAAATTCGTTACTAAATGTTAAGTCTTTCTGATATTCCTTTCGTCTAGCAGCTAGTACATGCACATATGTCAGTGAATGTGAGGATTGAGGGACCACAGTTTAGTCGTTATATTTTTTTAATATTTGATGCTTTGTGGTTTGTTATTTAGTAAATATCTTTACAAATTCTTTACTAAATGTCTGTAGTCACAACACCTTATTTTTTCAGATACTTTCTGAAATCTGGCTAATGGTATGTGAGGACTGAGGGACCAAACTTTAAGGGCTGTAGTTTTTAATATATTTATTTACAAATTCCCAGATATGTTCTACAATTGTTTTAAGTCTACTACTAAATCCTACGATATTTATTTTGCGAGATACCAGTGTGGTCCCTCAGTTCACACGCACATGCAAACTCGCCAAGCGGTTGGCTATATTCGGGAGCGGTCATCAATGCTATATCTTTATATGCCCGTATACAGATGTTATGCGACGATGCGACAACTACGACAAACGGTAGATTTTTAGGGTAAATAGTTGACATAATATTATCTTTGCCGTGATGTTGCATCATCGCGTTGTGCCTTTAAAATAACGAGTTTGACTAGGTAAAACTCGAGTTTTGAGTGAGCTCCTGTAATAATTATAGGAGCAATTAAAATTAAAAGTTAAAGTCTCTTATACAAGAAGGCGAAGACTGCCATCAACTGGGTACAAGTCCAGATTCCAGGCGGATGCTCAGTAATGCCAAATGGAAATACTCAGTACCACTAGAAATACTCGGTACTACTAGACTGACAAGGCAGTTAAAAACAAAGCGCAGCATCTGGCGAATGTGGGTGTACTTTATGTGCACTCTGCCCAGCCCTTTGATGAATGCAGGCTTGATGTTGTCTGTATAATAGAGAGAAAAGAAAAACAGAAAACGTGTTTAATTGTCACAAAACGACATATATTGTAAATACATGCTTATGCTAAACCCTTAACGGTAGTTCTTAAATAAAGTTAGTAAAGACGAGAAATAAATAAAACAAAAATAACATTTACTACCTACATCTATACTATTAAGATTTTGTTGTTTGTTTGTACCGAATAGGTTTCGAAACTAGCAAGCTTCATTATTCCTGAGTGACATAGGCAATTTTTTTTATCCCGAAAACGGGTCCTGTAGGGTGATACACGGGAGTGAAGCCGCGGGGAACAGCTAGTTTTGTATAAAACAGAATAAAAGAAATACGGTGAAAAAGAAGCCAGGTAGATGCATTTCGTGATTGTGTCAAGAAGGCTTCCACTCAGCATAATGCTGTGCCGTAGCGGACCCACAGCACGGCGGCGATAATAAAGTTTTGATGTCGTGGTGGTGGCCTCTCGTACTTGAGGTCGTGGGTTCAAATCCGGTCAAGTACCAATGTCATCATCATCATCATCAGCCTTTTAACGTTCCCACTGCTGGGATACAGGCCTCCTCAGAGAGGTAATGGGCCATAATCCACCACGCGTGCCCAGTGCGGGTTGGTGGATGTCACATGTCTTCGAAATGTTGGTTCTAGGACCTCACGATATTTTCCTTTACCGTTTTTAGAGCACTGCATGTGACTTTTTCAAATTCATATGTGCTTTCTAAGTTTTTCTTAGACATCACAGGCAACGGTGAAGGAAAATGTTGTGAGGAAACCTGGACTTATATAGTTAAAGTCTGAAATATCCAAGTCTGAGGGCCTGTGAGGTTCCCAGAAGCGATTTAATTAACTCTGTACAAGAGGTGGCCACATCCTCACACAAACAAGAAAGAATAAAGTTATGTCGGTAGCGTTGGCCAGCTTCCGACTTGCAAATCTACGTAAAGATATTCAGTTAAACTTAATATTGACGGGCAATTAACTTCAGAGTTTTCTCATCTGAATATTTTTTACGATGGACAATAAAGACTCCATAATTGACAGCTGTGCGAATGACGCTCTCCCTTCAAAATCTGTTTGACCGTATAGACATGCAAAAACAATTCGGTTATCATTAAAGATCAGTTCAATAATGCCTTATAAATATTTCTAGTCATATCTTACTAGTTTTAGATCCCAACGAGAATAGTGCCGTTTATCAGAGAATTTATCAAGTTCATAAATATCGATGAAAAGGTTTAATTTAGTATTAAATGGGGGAGACTTTTAACAAAAACGTGCATTACTCTTGACCATTGATATGCTAAAGAAGTCGTTTGGCCTAAAACTTATTGTAGTTTGATGGATATCACAGTTCAATAAATGTATTCGGTTTTGAAAGAAAGTCTTGGGTTTTATCCACATTTTAATCGATATAAAAGGTTACAGTAAAAAAAAACTGAAATATAAATAGTATAGTAATGTGAATACATCTTTTTGACGAAATAACTAAACGCGCAATATACAAGAAAATAATGCGATTTGGGCAACACTGATAGACATCTTTGGAACTGTGGACGCGCGATGATGAGATCCTATCGAATCTGTTAAAAACATTGAGGATTCCGACGAGAAAAAATATTTCAATTAAAATAACTTTTGGCTAGATTGGGCTTTTCTTCGGCCAGATAATCAGCATTGCTTTCCAACGTGGTAATGCTGCCAGCGTTCTGGGCACGTTTCCCGTCGACAGCGATGTGACGAATTTTTTGACGCCCAATGAGCCCTCTCCGCTATATACGCATTTGTATATAGTTTGTCTATAAGTATGTTATGTTTTAATTTATAATTTTATTTGAAATCAAATAATTAGAAAAAGATGCTTGACCTGTCGTGAGCCACTAATTAGCGAAACAATAGAACAACAATAGACCCTGCCGTGGATCCGCGTCCTATTCATGTCATCCGAACCAAAAGTGTTGGCGATAACTGTTGTAAAATTCAGTTGCAAGATTTGAACCGCACACACGAGTAATAACAAGGCTAGTTAAAATTAATGCTTGTAATAAATTCTAGATTAACAACTAAAACCTTTTAATGAACGAGATAAGTGACTAGTTTGAAGGAAACCTACATACGAACACGCAGAGATAGATTCACTACTACAAACTTGAATTCTATCAATCAGTCTGGGTTACCTGGTCTTGATATGCTTTCCGATTCCGAGGCACCGACCGACCTCGACAAGCATTCATCATTTCAGCCGAAAGACGTCCACTGCTAAACATTTGGCTCCTCCAATTGTTACGCGTCCAGCGGATTCCAGCAACCAGGTCATCGGTCCACCTAGTGGGAGGCCTTCCAACGCAAAATCTTCTGGTTAACAGCCGCCACTCCAGAACTTTTCGCTCCCATCGACCATCCGTTCAGCGAGCACTACACCCTGCCCACTGCCACATAAGTTTGGCAATTCTCCAGGCCCAATTCAGTAACTCTGGTTCTCTTGTGGATGTCTTCATTTCTGATTCGATCAAGCAAGGAAACTCCGAGCTTAACCCTGTCCTCCCCCTCCCCTGTCCCTTTGGTTGACTTTAAGTATTTAGGCAAGCATTGATTATCCTTAAGTGTCTTTCCACCAGAGATATGCTATGCTACGTTGCTATTGATGCGTTTGATATCCACCAATCATATTCATTGGTCCAAATAGCATAGCAGTGGTGAAAACGGGTTCTGGTGAGCAATTTTTTTTATATGGACTGATGCATGATCTGGATGCATGCTCTGGACGCGTGCTATGGATGGTCGCCTCTCCCCTCACCGCGCCGATCTCTGTGCCTTCCCTAATGTCGATACATCGCATAGCTCGAGCTGCGCATCTTTCTCGCACAGCTACCCCGTAGCGGCGCATCTTCATAGCGCATCTTACTAGCCCGCTACATAGCTTAGCATCAGTGGAAGGGGTCACATAGTTTTGTAGCTTAGCTTTCACATCCTCGCAGCATAGCTGCATAGCACATCTCTGGTAGAAAGGCACCCTTAGTATCATCCCAGGATGATACTAAGGGTGAGCCCCCAGGGGCTATATTTTAAATAAACATTAGATCTGTCTGGGGATTGAAATTGACAAAAAAGGGAGTCAGTGATAGCGTGTTGGTTGACAGGAGGGTATGGAAGTAGAAAACGTGTTGCGCCGACGCCAAGTACCATGGGACAAGGGCTAGAAGATGGTATTCGTGGTCATTTAGATACACAAAACACTACCTAAACTAAAACGTTTTCCTGGTTATACTGTCATCATCATGACACTTTTTAATGTTTCTTCTGTTGGGACACAGGCCTCTTCTATGAGAGAGAGGGAATGGGCCTTAATCCACCATGCGGGACCAGTGTGGTTTGGTGGATGTCACATGTTTTAGAATTTTTGTTTCTAGGATATGCTGGTTTCCTCACGATGATTTCCTTCGCCGTTTTTAGAGCAGTGGTGATGAAATAATTTACACAAAGTAAAGTGCCTACCTAAGTTCGAACCAACGTCATAAGACACCGAAGTCCTCAAAACTCTACTTGAGTCTAAAAATCTGTTAAAGTATGGTATTCATAAACACGCAACACACGACACACGTTCTTAAGTCCAAATACTAAATTCAGAAACTGACCCATAGTTATCCTTGCATCGTGGGGATCGAACCCAGGCAGGCGTTCGATCCCCACGACATACGATACCTAAGTCAGGGCATTTACCACTGGGCCACCACTGCTCTCTACTAACTCTACTTCTATTAACTGTACCTATGTGCCTGTAAATACCTACTCGTGAAAACATGTAGCGTTTTTGCTTAGCTCATATCGATACCAATTTAAAGGGTCTATTCGGGGTGGGCACGCCATGCCGCCATGATCAGCGACAGACAGCAATTAACGAGATTTAAGGCTCCGTCAGTTATTCAATTAAGATTAGTGAAATTAAACACTCTGCGAGTTTCAGCGGCGGCCATTGGAACAGCGGGAGCGATACAGGTAGGGCTTTCATTTACTACTTGCTGTGCCCGCGACTTCGCTTTCGTCAACTGTCTATTAATGCAGGGAGGGTAGGCTTACCTTCCTACCTCCTCTACATACCTTCCTACCTCATTCTTTCGCAGAGAATCTTAACACCATCTTTCAGAAAATTACATCAAATGTGCAACGCCATCTATCGAATATGGAGTTCAACCGTCTGAGTATCTGAATTGCGTGTGTTGTGATATTGTACTTCTTTAACACTTTAAATACATCTAACTTTTGATAAACTTAACCGATTGCGATGAAACTAAAACTAAGTAATACGTCAACAATTTTTATATATACAAGTTATCTACATTGGTTTCGTACATTTTACGTGACGCGTGCACAAATAAACAAACAAACAGATAAACAGACAAAAATGCGGGAAATGGGTTCTGTTGGACGCAACGTCTTCCATTTCGCGGTCGCCACTACAGAACCTTTCTGCCCACAGATCATAGATCTATGATCTGTGTTTCTGCCCCATCGGCCTTCCGTTCTGCGAGCAATGTGCCCTGCCCATTGCCACTTAAGTTTGGCAATTCTTCGGGCTATGTCGGTAACCCTGGTTATCTTACGGATCTCTACATTTCTGATTCGATCATGCACGGAAACGCCGAGCATAGCCCTCTCCATTGCCCTTTGAGTGACTAAGCTTTCTGATGAGGCCCATTGTGAGCGACCACGTCTCAGAGTCATATGTCATCACTGGCAACACACACTTGTCATAGACTTTAGTTTTGAGACACTGTGGTAAGTTGGACGAAAAGATACCGCGCAACTTCCCGAACGCTGCCCAGCCGAGTCTTATTCGACGGTTGACCTCTTTCTCGACTTGGCCCTACCCAACAGGATCGTTTGTCCCAGGTAGACATAGGCCCACAACTTCGAGTGTAAAGGATATACAGGTAGTTATTGTTAATTAAGTATTTTAAACTTTGTAAATTTATATATGGGTAACAAAATTAAATAATAGTTTAAAAAAAAAACTTGCTTCCCGGTGTTCAATTGTGAAATTTTTGCATACACATTTGTGTCTCGTGACAACGCATTACTTATATAAGATCTTATACCTTAAAAAACCGGCCAAGTGCGAGTCGGACTCGCAGACCGAGGGTTCCGTACAAACCTCAGCTTAAAGGTATTATAGACCTGAGTATTTGATATGAATTTCAATTTAATACCTCTACGCGTTCACGAGGAAAGGGGTAGTAAGTTTAAAATTATTAAAAATATTTTTATTATATGATGTAACTAAAAATTTACCGTTTTCGCAATTATTCCTTTATCTGTGCTACAAGACGTTAATTCGTACCAAATTTCAAGATTCTGAGTTCACGGGAAGTACCCTGTAGGTTTTGATTCCCTTGCGAGTGTCGATATAAACGGCTGTATCGTTTGATTGCGTTGGCTTAGAAGTTTGATTTTTACACAGCTTTATGGGACATCAGACTTGAGTATTTGATATAAATACCAGATTGATACTTCCACGCGTTCCTGAGACAAAGGGTCTTGACAGACAGACAGGCGGACGGACAGACGGACGGACAAAAAAGTGATAGGGGTTCCGTTTTTTCCTTTCGAGGTACGGAACCATAAAAAAAGATTAAGTACTTGTACACAGTTTTTTTTTTTCAAATATGTAACAAAATCGCCGATTTCAATTTACGGATCAGCTTCTAAAGTATCTGACAAAAACAAGCTTTTGAGGGTTCCATATTATAATAATAATTCATTTATTTTCAGACACCTTAGTCCATAATATTACATTCATAAACATTACATAAAAATTGATCCATTAGAAATTAAAATAAAATGTCATTCATTAGCATTAGACTACATCACTAAAATAAGAAACATCCAAAATTTAAATGTCAGCTATACTATCATAATATTAATAAACATGTCAGAAAAAAATTTCATTTAATTATGAAAATAAAAATATACAAAATTATATTTATTTTAACCGACTTTCCCAAAAGGAGGAGTATGTTCGCCGATTTAAATAACTTACATTTCAGAAGTCAGTGTCAAAAAACATAGAAACTAAAACGAAGTTATTTTTCACTTACTGTATGTACTTACTGTAGAATTTTTATTTGGAAGTCGGTCGTGTATTTTTAGAAAAAAAAAATATTATTGATAGGCCCGCGCTTGACCACTATCCCACCTGATGGTAAGCGGTGATGAGGTGGACAGTAAAGCACGCTTGCCTAGAAGTAACCTATTCACTTTTGACTTAAAGACTCATAGTTAGTAATTATCAGGAAATACAAACTCAATCAATAAACCCTGAGACTTAGTCTGTCTATCTTCCACAAGTATTTCGACTTGTGTACTTTTGTCGTAGGTTATCTTATGTTATATAAGTATAGTCGTATCTTATGTAAGTTATTAATAATTTATGTTCCAGGTGAAAGAATTGAAAAACATTGTTAGTTTCAGTGCGACAGGGGCTAAAAGGGCTTTCTCAGCCGCAGTTGGCATTTTGAAGACGGTTTACTAGGTCGAAGGGGTAATACGATTTAAAAACATGTTCTACCGCTTTTAATGGCTCTCCCCGAAAATTTAGGGCGTCAGTCATGCACGCTACTGTATGTAATGAACGTCGACGGTAACGCTACACACATTGTACTCATATCCACTTCTATATTAATCCGCACTCATTTATATACAATACGAGACAAATTATTTTACACAGGGTTTATAAAAAACTTTTTGACAAAAAAAAATAAACCAACTTCTAAAACAAAACACAAGAAACCGATTTTTTTTTTTCCGAAATATACTATATACCGTATACTGTTTTTCGTTTTTTTAGACACCGACTTCGGAAAAAATTATTTTTCGATTTGTAGTGTTTTGCTTTAGAGGTCGGTTTTTTTTTTTAAACGTTTTTATTTTTTACTGTTTTGTGGTACAAGTTCTATAGTAAGGTACCTATAATGTCCACAGTGATGCCAGAATAGATTACCCAAATAACATGTAACTTGAACATAGCCGGTGGAATGGGAGCGTACCAGGGTGAACACATCTGAGTACCCGTTTAGAACATACTGGCGTGATGGTATGTTATGAAATGGTGTAAACAATAAACAGACATGCGATTGCAGCAATCCCGAGTGATTTGCCGTCGTTAATTAAAGAGTTCTGTAGTATATCTCCGAAGTTCTTCATCAGATCTTTACCAAATTTAAATGGAACCATTTTGTAATAAACTTCTTTCAAACAATATAAGAATTTTGCAAATCCGTTCGTATATGACGGAGTTATGCCCGAATATACAAAAAAAAAAAAACGAATTGAGAACCTCCTCCTTTTTGGGAAGTCTGTTAAAAATAGCCAGTAAGCTTTTAATCCATTTAGGTCTTGGGTTCGATGCCCAAGTGGAGCGAAGTGCTGTATTGTGTGTTTGTATCTTGGGTTTCTCATTAGCAGCACGAAGTCTGTTCTGTGACTGATTGATGGCAATGTGCTTGCAATAGAGAACAACATGTGACTTCAATATAACTGAAAATGTGGATGCAGTATAGGGAGTATAGGACCTCTGCATAATATTTCAAATAAAGGTGTGATATTTTGTTGTAAAGAAGGAGATCATAGTTGTATTTACTCTTAAAATTCAGTTTTTTATATCCTCAAGTCGTAATATCACATTTAAAAATATTTGTGCAAAACATAATACATTTATGGAAAATGTTGTCCTCATTTCTATCTCCCTCAATTCTGTAAAGCGCCTTGAATGATATCGTCACGGAGAAGCTATGAATGTCAGATCAGTCTATAAAGACGACCCCATATTTACGTGCTCCTAAACACATACGACCTTGTCTGCAGTATAATATTATCTGTGACCTTGTACATAAATAAATATTCCAATCGGCAGAAAAACCAATATGATTAAATATTGCTGAAATAGAACGACCTCGAAACAGTCGGGTATCAGCTACGGCGTAGCAAGCGTGGCGAGGGAATGAGCTACGCCGTAGCAGCGCTACGCAGAACTTACGAATTTAGGGATGAATTATGCTAGACCGAGGCGGGCGCTAGCCGAGCCCCGTGCTAGGCACGGACAAGGTACGGATTCAATACTGCACGAATATATGATGGTGCTTATGCTATACCGTGCAGCATCCGAGGTATAAACAGTATCATATAAAATGTTCGTAAAGTTTTGAATCCATGCCTCATCCGTGCGTCGCTCGCACGGGGCTCAGCTTGCACCCGCCACGGTCTAGCATAATTAATCCTTAAGGAAGGTTGCAATGACTTTTGGCAATAAGTAGCGTGTTTTGTTAGTATGCCGCTTCATCGCTACTTTTGGCAATTCGTCAAGTTGCAGTTGTTTGTTATTTACGCAACAAACGCACGACTGTATAGATGTTGCGTCGATAGTAACGCACGACTGCATCGATCCAAATAAGATCATCAACTGGCGTTCACAGGTAGTCGCGATGCTGTGGCAGATCTTATACCTTCTTTCACGTAACCACAATAGTACAAGTCAAAGTCAAATCATTAATTTCAATATTGATGTCATATTGATTGGCATATTGATTGTCAAAATTTAAAGTACAAAACTTTAAAATATTCAAACTATTGTTCATTTGTAAATGTTATGGTGAAGAACGGACAAGAAACTCTACTCCACGATTCTGCATAATATTTAATATCGCGATTCAGCATGGATACAGTCGTGCGTCTGCAGCAACTACCTGCCGGACGAGCACGGCCTATTTTGCTTAAGTCACACTTTTTATCACAGTTTGGGCGATAAAGCCATTTTGTCTTAAATGCTAGCACGGCGGCGTGCGATATTTTCTTGACTTGTGGCATAACTTCTTGACGTTTATTTTTTTCTTTCGGAAATTTTCTAATTTTATTGCAGTTTCGGGTTAGCCTTGACCATAAAAACAGGATAGGGTAGGCTAGGGTAGGTAGGTGAGTAGGTAGGTAGGGTAAGTTAGGTAAGTGCTACAGGTAGGTAGATAGCCAGTTGACGGGAGTGAAGTAGCGGGGGTCAGCTAGTGATACTATAGTATGGCATGCCGTAAAAAAAATGGCAATACTCGACAGGAACCGCACTAAGATGTGAAAGTATTTGAAGCAATAAAAATGCCAGCCGTCTGGTTTTCTGAAACGTCATTGTGAGATCCCGTTTACAACAAAACAGAGAAAGAAAGTATTCGTGAAGATTTATTTAACCAATAAAACAACCTCAGGAACGCGCCACCAAGCTTCTCACATGAAATTTGTACAATATGCTTTGTATATGTTATCACATCAAACTGCGATTGTACACCTAATCCAGATTTGTGTCCGTTTAGAGGCATTAAACTCGCCCCCTACATAACTGACGAAATGATTGTGCCCTCTGCTCAACCCTTCGGTGAATACCGGCGTGATTATATCAATTAAAAAAGTAAATTAATCATTTTCATCTTTGATAACTCATACAAAACCAGCGGCGGTGAACTTGAAACTTGACACGTCAAAAGGGTAACTTGCCTTGAATTTTACAAAATAATAGAATATGCTTTATTGTACACCATAAAAGTCATACCATTTACAAGAAAAACTTATGTATACGGGTACAAAGGCGGTCTTATCGCTGATAGCGATATCTACCAGACAACCTTTTGATCGAACTATTATTTTGATGTTTACGAGATCTCTCGTAATAATTATTTTTAATTAACCAATTAGCGGTAATATAACTAGCTAGCCTTTACCAGCGGCTTCACCCGCGTAAAGGTTAGAAATTATACCCTAAACCAAAACCAAAATCAATCCAAAAAAATCAAAATTGGTGCCGCGTTTCAACCATCTTCTTCTTCTTCCGTGTCAATTAACTCAAAAATAGTCTCCTACTTTCTCGAAATTCAGAATTTCTTCGACCTACTTGGACAGCTGTGACGTTCAAATCCTGACAGGTGCAGGTGGTCGGGCATGCCCAAACATCTGCACCTTTCTGGCTTTGAAGACAAGGAGGTTTATTCATGAAAATGTGACAAACTAACAGAGTTACTTTCACGATTATAGGGCGTATTGTTTCAAAAAATAAATATTTTGCTAGTTATACCTACGTGTAAAAACCGTTAATTTATTCAACAACTCCTTTTGATTCAAATGTAAGCGAGAACATTGCAAATCATTCTCATTTGGTTGCTAAAACATCTCGGTGTTCCCTTTAACATTTTATTTTTACCAAAGACGAAACGTTGGCATCTAAACGAGTTGACTCGGTAAAAGCTTTCATCGGATTCTTGCGGGAGGAAAAAGTGTCAGGAGTTCGTGCTTAATTTTCTTTAATTATGATGGAAAGCCTTCGCGAAGCAGAGAGGGGATAAAAGTTGACAATAGCAAATTTTGACAAATTTATTTAAAAGTTATTCTGACAATTGGGTGTTAGAAGACGCCTATTCCAAACTGCTGAGCAAGCAAGCATTATAAGCCCTGTGTATATTGACTTATAAAGTAAGGAAAAGGAGGACAGTGCGTTTTCCATACTAGACGGCAGCAAACTCGCCAAGCGGTTGGCTATATTCGGGAGCGGTCATCAATTCTATATCTTTATATGCCCGTATAAGCTCAGATGTTATGCAACGATGCGATATCTACGACAAACGGTAAATTTTTAGGGTAAATAGTTGACATAATATTATCTTTGCCGTGATGTTGCATCATCGCGTTGTGCCTTTAAAATAACGATTTTGACTAGGTAAAACTCGAGTTTTGAGTGAGCTCCTGTAATAATTATAGGAGCAATTACTTATTCATTATTTTTGCAGGAGAAATTATTACAGGAGCTCACTCAAAACTCGAGTTTTTAATTAACAAATGGCTGTACAATTCCACCCGACTCCGCCTGACCTCGGCAGCTTTCAGGCAAATGAAAGGTGGTAATTCATGAGATTACGTAGTTTCGCTTAAGCAATCCTTTTTATGTGTCTCCTAGGGGAACTGAGAGTAAATAGGCCAGTCTTTGTAGAAAACTGCTGTTTTTATATTAGAAATGCTAATCTTGTAAGATTCCTGAGGAAGGGAAACTTAAATTATTCAGAAAAGAAAACTGTGCCTCGCGGCTTTTCTCGCAAGAATATTTTCTAAATTTTGAACATGATGCCCCAGAGACACTCACTTGTGATTTGCTTATAAGGAGATGTATATATTTTGAAATACTTATGCGTATAAATGCATTTTAATAAATAAAATAAAAATAGACTTTATGCCCTGTAACCTATTTACAATACTTTTTCATTAATTAAATCTTATATCTAGCTTATGATAACTATGCATTACTAAGTTATCTAAATTAAATATTATCTTAACTATCAGCTACCAGGTCAGGTTGTCTTTTGACATAGGCCTCCTCTAATTCCCTCCACTTGTTTTGGTCCTTTGCAGTTTTCTCCACTCCTTTGGCAAATATAATAAATGCATTTTAGTGTGTGCAAAATAAACGTATTTCCTTTTTTTTATTATATCTATCAATTCATCATTTCTTCACAAAACTTGTTTAAACATCACGCCTGCATTCCCTAAAGGGTCAGGCAGAAATGCACTTGTACGTATAGTTTATTTAATGTTATAATAGTAAACGACATTTTTAAATCGCTTCATTCATTCGTTCATTCCTTTGTCGCTACAACCCTTTGTGGGTCTTGGCCTCCTCAACGATCTTCTTCCATTTCGCTCTGTCACTGGCCTCCTTTCGCCAAAATGTTTGCCTTCCTATCCTCTTCAAATCATCCGCGACACAATCTATCCAAGGCTTCCAGGATTTTTTTATAATCGGAGTCCACTTGGACATGCCTCTAACGGCACTGGTATTGCCCATTCTTTCCAGGTGACCTGCCCATCTGAGCCTTTGCGACTTGAAGAACGTGACAATCGTTTCCCCATTGATAAGATTTTCTAATTCGCAGTTCATTCTTACACGATACGTGCCGTCGTCTCCTCGCACCGGTCCGAAAACTCTCCTCAAGACTTTCCTTTCGAACAGTGCTAATTTAAGTTCGTCTTTTTGAGTCAGCGTCCAGGTCTCACAAGCATATGTATTTCAAATTACTTCATCTAAACGAATACTAAACCGCTATCGCTCATCGGTCCAGACAGGCATGTAATTGAAAAATAAAACGTCCACATGTGTCACCAGCAAATAAATGAGTTTACTACAATAATCGGTTTGCAAAAAGAAATAAGTACCGAAACCCAGCGGCGGGCGAGGCGATTCAATCCAGTAATCAAATAAACGGCAGCTTCTCTTGCGCGTCAATACAAGAGGGATCTTATCATTACTTAATTTAATATACATACTCCATTGCGTTATTAACAATTTACTATCTTTTGCCAGGGGCTTCTCCATCGGGACCACATGAGAAGCACCAAATTTCAAATAAGAAAAGAATCATCAAAATCAGTTCTTGGTGAACTGATTTTGATTAAAGAGTTCTGAGGTAAAACATACAAAAAAAATATAGCCGAATTGAGAACCTCCTCCTGTTTGAAGTCGGTTAAAAATTAGCGACATGTTTTAAAGTCAACAGTATTGTGTTTTCGGTTGGTCTTTCATTATGAGTCCTGAGACTTGATGCCGTGCATGGGAAAACCAAATATCCCCCTGCTTTGCATATCTATTGGATATGAGAAATGTATCGTATTCACACTCGCTGTGGTCACAGAGTGGACTTTGCCTAGGCCACTTGGGGTTTCATATGGGATATCCCATAGAAGGTGGGGCACTGGCTTTTGTGGCACCCGCAGTGTCTTGAACGTTAATATGCAGGTACCTATACCATTATAATATTACGCAAAACATAACATCACACCAGTATTCCCCGAATGTTTAGGTAGAGGGGCACCTATTGCACCCCCATATTTCGCCAGTTATGTTTTAGTCCCGTTTAAGTTTAAGTTAAAGAGGAAAATTTTAAAGTCTGTGATTGGACCTGTCATACTGTATGGATCAGAATGTTGGGCTGTGAAAAAGATGGATGAAAAGAGATTGCATGTAGCAGAGATGAGAATGTTGAGATGGATGTGCGGAGTGCGGAGTGACGAGAATATATAAAGTGAGAAATTAATATATTATAGGAAGTTTGAATGTGGCACCAGTGACAGAAAAGTTGAAAGGAAACCGTTTGTCCTGGTATGGTCATGTGATGAGGGATGAAAAGCATGTTACTAAAAGAGTTATGAATATAAATGTGGATGGATGGAGAGGGAGACGAAGGCCAAAGAAAAGATGGATGGACTGTGTGAGGAGTGATATGAAAGAAAAGGGAGTCAGTGATAGCGTGACGGGGACAGGACGGTATGGAAGAAGAAAACCAGCCGGACCCATGTATCATGGGACAAGGGCAGGCAGATGATGATGTTTAATTCCCACTGAAAAAATCCAGAAGGTAATACCCAAATATATTTTGCCCGAAATTGAAATCCAACCCAGGAGCTCATACAAAAGTAGTGTTTGCGACAGTTAGACCAACGAGGCAATGAATAACGGTTTTGATGTTTTCCTTGTATTGGTAAACGTAGATATCAGGGGGGTGACTATAAGCTCTTAGAGTAAGGTTATTTTGAGTGTGCGTAAGGGACTGGTGTATATATCGGCGCGTGGTCGCCATCGTTGTTGAGTTCACCCGTAGTATTGGTTTGCACCAACATTTATACACAGTAACAGTTCACAGTTAGAGTAAATGGTTAATAAAGAAATACTTTAGTTCAGTATAGGGTGTTTAATCCATGATAGCGAAAGAGTGATCTTCCTCCACAATTACATCGGTTTTTATACACCGAAAATAACAAGCATAAAGTTGACAGCGGATGTAAAAATTATTGAAATTAAGCGGGTAATCATAAAGTTTAGGCGCGAAACATCAACATTAAGTGGGAAACATCAAAAAGGAAGTTATCAAAATAAATCCTTACAATATTTATCAATGTATATACTTATGTAAATATTATAAGAGACCATTTTTTTAAAAAGAGTAAGTATGGTGTTTCTTGTGCATTCTTCTCCATAACAAGCTACTTTTCCGAATGCACGGTAGAAAGGTTGTCTGTGCGTTAAGACCGCCCATTGTACACTTATCTTTATAAATGTTTTGTTCTGTAATTATTTAAGTGGTGTAAAATAAATTATATAATAAATAAATAAATAATAATAGAATCTTAAAAACTTTTATTACTTGTAAATTTTAATTTTAATTTGTTTTTGACGTTCAAAAGTGATGCTTTTTAACCTAATTGAATATAGTTATTTATAGTAGTGTTCAAAGTAGCTACATGACAATAAGTTGCTTAATGCTTTATATTTTAAGCGCGTTATTTTACACGCTTTATTATAACGCACGGGCGCGGGGCGGACACAAATAAAGCAAGCGCGGTGACTGTTAACTCGCAGCTGTTAGCGTTGGACTCATTGGACAGACAGCATCCTTAAAATTTTACATCGCTTTTATGAATATATTACGTTAAAATGGAGCAAACAATGAATTTTCCTTCATACTTTCAGTTCTACTTCACTAATTTAAGTTCCATATTGTTAAATCACTATTTCTTTTAGACATTTTCGTCTGCTATACACACAAAAAAACAAAAGATTAAACAACAACACAATCTTTCAATCAATCGTCCTTATCCTTACTTACACAATATTATACTTAGTCAATTTTACGTATCCTATCACTGTTTACAGTAAAAAGCACGAAGCAAAATAGCGTAGCTATATTACGTGAGCCGCGCGGGATCTACAATTACGCGCGCGACCGATAACAATCGCTAGCATGCAACGACTGGCCGCCGCGCCCGCCCGGCGCCTTCAAGCTTATTGCTTTATTTACGTTATTGCGTTGCGCGCGATACTGCGTTATATCGAATTAAGCAAATAGCGCATAGCGCCAAGTGAGTTCCACAATAGCGTTTGCTTTATGCTATTTATAATAAGCACGCTTTTTAAGTTGCTTTACGTTATATTGACCACCACTAGTTATTTATGCTACAAGTGCGGAAGGAAGGTGATTCCCGATGTTATTCACGAGCGAGCGAAGCGAGTGAGTGAATAAATCGACACGAGTCGGGAATCATCTTACGTACGTGTATCACACAACATTTTACTATGCATTGTGCGAGGAAATAAAAAAATTTATCTAAACCAAGCAAGAAATTAATAAAATGGCGGGTTTATTCAAGCGCGCTCAGCATATCCACAGATAACTAATAGTTATTCGGAAATGCACGCAACGCATGTGCAAATAGCTGTCACAGCGTAACGCAAAAAGGCACGAGCAAAATATACGTTCTGCCAAACATATTTAATGAATATTTAAAATTAATTTATTGATCAAAATCTAAATCTAGAGTAATTAAAAACGCCTTTAATGATGCATTAGTTTTATTTTACCTTTTATATGAATGATAATATGTACTTAAATAATTTGTAAAACTTTTCTCAAATAATAAAAACTCTATGCGTCGGGAGTTAAAAATTAAAAAAATACAGAAAGGTAAAAAGCACTAGTGAAAAAAAGTGACACTTTCCGCACAGTTTGGCTGCTTGGAAAACGCTCTTTTCGAGGACATGCATTGTAAAATATATTTGACTGTGACTTTGACTTTACTCAGACGGTAGATAAATATTTAAAACTAATAAATAGAACGGAAGTTTTCAAAGTAAATTCTTATTTAAACAAAACCGGATGTTATATATTTTAAAGAAATAAAAAGGAAACAGTCAAATTAAATCCTTATAAAATTTCAACTGGAAATCCCTTATATTTTAAAGAATTATAAAGGATTTGATCAAATTAAAGCTAAATATAAATTGAACCGGATATCGCAACATTTTAAATAACAAGAAAGGAAATGGTCAAATTAAATCCTTATTAGCTGTCAACAGAATGTTACAATTATAAAAATAAAACAGAAACATTAAATCGACTAATGGTTATAAAAGTCCCATCAGCCATCTGTCCCTTACACACACTCAAAATAACCTCTCTCTAAGTGCTTATGGTCACCTCTCAGGCAGTTCATTTTAATTATTAATATCTTTATAATAAACTAGCAATTTAAATTAATTTACCTTTTATCAAATTTTCAGAATTACTTGATGATAAATTTACCCCGTTATCAAGTTTTCAGAATTACATTAAGAAGTCTCCAGACGAACTTTCCGAAAAAATAAAAATTATTATCAAAACTTTCTCGAGCATTGTCTTCAACGAATCAAATATCCTCAAATATCTGATGATGTCAAGATAAGAAATTCTCGGCAACCTTTCAGTTGATGAGAACGTCGCATTCAATATTCTTACGGCATTTTACAAATGTATTCCCAAACCTTTTGTGAACCTTTCAAATTACATTTATCGTTGAAGTGACGACTAGCTAAAGGGTGTCAAAGATGGTGAGAAAGGTGCCAAAGGGTCTCCAAATAAAAATATCCAGAAATAATATTTCAAAACGTTTAGCATAAGAAAAGGAATTCGATTGTGGATTGTGAAAGTGTTCCATTAGAGCAATGAAAGGTTTCCAGTGTTCGGTCAGACCGAGTGGGCGAGTGAACGTATGAATGAATGAGTGAACAAGATTGTGACAGCTGCCCGAATTTATTGGATTTTGCTACGTCTGTTGATAAGGGATCTATAAATGCTTTTGAACCCATACATTACTTTTTTACAAGCTTTCATTTAAATTTAAATGTATGTATGTAAGTGTGTTCGGGTCAAATCTTGAAACTGAATTTTAAAGCAGTTATCCTCCACCAATTAAAATGAAATGTTGCATACACGTTTAGTTTGGATGACAATGCATGGTTAGCCAAGTGACGTCATTCTTAATCCAATACGACGGACGGCCCAAGCTGGCGGACTAGTTATTTTTGTGCACTTCCATGATATGGGTATCAAATGAAAGGATTTGTTGAGAAGAATAGAAAAAAGCTTGTTTTTAAAAAGATTTTTTTATTGAATAATTTTATGTATTATGTATTAGCTTCTGCTAGCTTCTTCACCAGTTTGAAAGTCCCAAATTATACCACACAAACGTATGTACTACTGGGATAAAGAATAATACCTATCCTATGTCTTAATGCAGCTTATGGTTTATCCGTGTGCCAAGTTCATTCAAATCCGTTTAGACGTTGATGTGCATCCCGACTTTCAAAAATAATATTAAATTATGATGTGGCAAATAAATATAAACATTTCTTGCCAATACAATAGACAATGGTCAGAATTGCAAAATGCATCTCATGCAAAGATTACTTAAAAAAATGGGAATATTGTGAGTACCTAGCCAATATATATTGGTCCTCTTGACTCATTTTGCTAAGTATCTACATGAGTTTGAATCACAAGAAGTACGTGAGATTAGAGAGAGCACGCGGAGACAAATTTTTAGGCAACTAATATCACCAAAATTTATAAACACCTACTTGTTTAAAACAAAATAAAACCCGTTTTATTCGAAAAATGTCTGCATAATATATCGGAACTAAGGTCTTGATCCAGTGGAACGGAAAACCGCTACGACTGGAGAAGAGCTGGATGCAGTGTCTGGCCGAACGATAACTAAGTGTCTCCTATCGCCGCCCTTAAGGCCTTTCACTATACCTAGCTGCCTCGCCACTGAAAGTGGATTGCCATTGCGGCCGAGACAGACCCTGTGCACTATGCAGGGAGCAACTGCAAGACTTGAGTACCGAAACACCAAAGCCCCCCTCTACCAGGTTTCGCCCACGAGCCGACGTGAATTTTTTCATGAAGCTTAAGCTTCGTCTTCTTCCTCCTCGTAGAACGTCCCTAGTGAGAACTGCCAGTCTTAACGTAGGGAAACTGGAAAACCTTAATACGAGGAAGGAATATGTCCACGCTCTTGATACTGCGCTAAATGCATCTAGTGCGACGGGTGGTGATCTTATTGTTCAATGGCAAGACTTTTCTTCTCGACTACTGGACACTTGTTTTCGGGTACTGGGCACAGCATTGCGCAAGAATGAGGATTGGTTTGATGAGAATGATGAGGTTACGGCAGAGGCATTGGAAAAACACCGTAATCTACTAAAGCAGCAAGATCGCAATAGACAAAGCGGTACCGCAAATAACGCAAAACAGAGTAGTTCTGCATTGCGGAAGTTTACAAGGGGTATGAAGGACAAGTGGTGGCTTGAAAAAGCCGAATACATCCAGTGGCTGTCAGACACTAAGCAACTTGGTGCTTTCTTTGGGGAGGTGCGAAGACTGATCGGCACCAGTTATCGTGTCAATGTGCCTATCAAGTCTCGAGACGGTTCAGAACATCTATCGTCTAGGGACCAGGCGCTGGGCTCATCATTTTGAAGACCTTCTCAATTTAGACCGCTCAGCGGATATGACATATGTTCTGTCAATGCCCGCGTTCCCCACAGCCACTGGGCTGGACGAGCCACCAACATTGAAAGAGGTCAGAGATGCACTCATGCAACTACACAACAAAAAGGCGGTTGGCGTTGACAACATCCCAGGAGAACTACTTAAGTATGGGGGTGAGAAACTGCAGGAAGTTATTTGGAATCTCTTCGTAACAATGTGGGATGAGGAACGGGTTCCAGATACTTTTAAGGTATCACGAATTAGCGCCCTATATAAGAACAAAGGTGACAGATCTGACTGCAATTCTTATCGTGGAATTTCGCTGCTTTCAACCCCCGGGAAAGTTTTTGCTAAAGTCTCAACCGCCTTATTCCGATATCAGAGTCAATCCTTCCGGAGACCCAATTTGGCTTTCGTCCTGAGCGGGGAACCTGTGAAGCCATATTCTCTATCCGCCAGCTTCAAGAAAAGAGTAGAGAACAGGGTCAAGCTCTATATCTCTGTTTTGTCGATCTCGAGAAGGCCTTTGACAATGTTCCCCGAGAGGCACTGTGGGTCCTGTTGGTTAAACTTGGGTGCTCTGAAAAGTTTGTAAGATTGTTACGACTACTGCATGATGACAGGTCTTGTTGCGTCGCGATAAAAGGCGAGCAGTCAGACTATTTTAATATCTCCTGTAACTTGCGCCTACACTATTTGCCCTGTATTTTGCCGTCGTCATTCGGGAGACCCTGGAACGAATTTCGGAGGGCATTCGCATTCGTTTCCGAACTGATGGTGGTATATTTAATTTGGCCAGATTAAAAGCCCGCACAAAAGTCTCTTATAGCACCATTACGGAGATCATGTATGCTGATGACCTGTGTTTCGTGGCAGATACTTGTGACGGTTTGCAGGCGCTGATAGGTGGTCTCAATGACGTTTGTTGCAATTTCGGTCTTAAAATAAATGTCAAAAAGACCGAAGTTATGGCCATGGGTGTAGAGGACTCTATGCTAGTCCCAGACTTCTCAATCGGTAGCAGTAAGTTGAAGCAAGTGGAGAGCTTCAGGTATCTTGGTAGCATAGTCACAAGTAAGGTTGATCTAGATGCTGAGATTAATCAGAGGATTTGTGCTGCAGCGGCGGCTTTTGGCAAACTGCAGCCTATGGTTTTCCGTTCTCACGATCTCGGGTTGGCTACAAAGGTCTCTGTTTACATGGCAATAGTTCTCCCAAAACTTTTGTACTCTTCGGAAGCGTGGTACCTCTACCGTAAGCATATACGGACCTTAGACAAATTCCATCTGAAATGCCTCCGGAGCATACTGAACATCAGATGGTTAGATCGAGTGAGAAACACAAACGTCCTAAGACGAGCAAAGGTCCTTGGTATGGAAGCCTACCTGATGAGACATCAGCTTAGGTGGTGTGGGCATGTCTCCAGGATGCAGGAACAAAGGCTAGCTAAGCGTATATTCTATTCTGAACTCCAGGAAGGGAAACGGAGGCGTGGTGGGCAGTTCCTGCGCTTCAAGGATGTTCAGAATAGACACATGAAGAGAGGCGACATTGACCCCACACTTTGGGAGAATCAAGTACAAAATCGGCCCGAGTGGAGAGGTCGTGTGCAAAGGCAGGTGCAGGCCTTTGAGGATAGAAGGAGGTCGGAATTGGGCCAGAAACGCGACGACCTCAAAGCTAGACCACCAACAGCTACTATTTATCACGTAGTCAATGGTGTTCTGACGTGTCCGCTTTGTGCTAGGAGTTTTTCGGCCAAGGGTGGATATGCAAGTCACATGAGAGCACATAACAGAGCAGCAAATCTGAGCTCTCTACCACATTGAGTAACCAATGATTGCGGTCGCTGTGGCCGAAACCGGCTAGATAGCATTATTATTCCATTTATTCATGTTATATACATATTTTTACATTTTTAAATATTATTCTATAAAAAAATAAAATAAAAGAACATTTAAAATACAAAAATAGAAAAAAATATAAATGCATTATTATTATGTCGTTCCCATACATTGATTCGTTTTCTACTAGCGTTATCAATTGTAGATTGTCAACTTGGCTACAGGTGCAGGTAACAGTAATCTGACTATTGATAATGGTACATTAAACTTTTAGTGACTCTCAATTTTGATGGCTCGACGCGATTCGCTTATATCACACCGAAAGGCAATTTTCACTAAACGAAATTGCAAGCAGGTACGTTCACATGGACGATTGCGATGCAATTCGAGCGCCATCAGGAAAGTCCCTATCATCCTAGCCGCGTCCGACTAACAAAAGCATTATAATTTTCTTCTTTCACCAAAAGCTTTAATATCCTAATTTCTTATTCCACTTACCGTATTAGCCCGTACAAACGGCAATTAAACACGCGAACATACAAACATATACCTATCAGACGACCCGAGTGGAATTGTTGATATGTTTGCGCTCTCCGTTTGCTCAGCAACTCATTAACATCATTCAGCACGGCTAGTGTGTACTCATTTAAAATTAAAGGCTATAAAATTGTGTATTTTTCATATGGGTTAAAGTATTCTTCAAAAGGATGGGCGGGCATTAGTTGCCGATAGCAATAAACTACATGCCAATCCATCTGCCAAGCCAGCGTTGTTATTTATTTTATTGGTAAAGAAAATATAGCAAACATATTAAAGGAAGGCCAGTTACCTCAACTTTTCACAGTAGTTTTTTATAGGGAAATTTATGAACTTATATTATAACCTGGTAATATTTATATGTAATGGACCAAGTAATTAATACAAGATTATTCATAATGCACAGACAATTTGAAAAATGTCCAACTTGAGTAGGCAATATGCTAAAAACTATTGAAATAATAACATTGACCGGATTTCTGAATAATGCTCATCACTTATTGGGCCGGGTAATAAAAAAATGTGTACGATTACTATTTAAGCAACAAACTCGACGGAACCCCGCTATGTGGGGCTCTTATTTCCTTCTGTAGGGTCTAAAGTAACCTAACATGAAGGAGATGACGGAAGGTGAGTACTACAGCTCCGGTCATCCCCATTCAAACCTAACCTATCAGTTTCGGGGTGTCCTAAGCTACCGAGCTCGCTTCGCTCGCTCTTGGACTAATTCATTGATCGTAATAATTGAATTGTCCAACCGTTACGTAGCAATATTCATAATGACCAGAAAATGTGATAAATATAGAAGTTTTTATCAGTATAAATTACATTGCCCGATTTGACTTGAATTGATTCATAATGTCCGGGCATTATACATATACTTAGTGCACTAATTAATCACTTATATATATATATATATATACAAGTAATTTACAAGCTAGTTCATAAGTTTATAAAAGGTAATCATTGGAAGGAAGTACTGATCCGATTATGATTCTGAAAAAATATTTCCGATCCTGAAAAAAAAATGTGATTGTAAATATTATATTTTTTATCATAGTTTTTTTAATCTTACAAGGTAGGTTTCATAATGATATTTCGACTAATTCAATAATATATGTAAGTAGTAGCCTAGCCTAGGCAACGACCAAGTAGTTTCTTTTTTAACGCGATCGTATTTAAGTCACTCGTGTGTCACTTTATCACCCTATCCACTTATTTATTTATTAATCTAGGTATATTACTACCTACTTATTCGGTGGAAAAAGCAAAATACCTATATAAAAAAATAAACAAATTACGTACTAGTAAGTTAGTTTTTATTTTTTACTGTTTTGCCTTTATGCGATGACAGGTAATTTAAAAAATGTTATCTTTGGGTGCGTTTTAGAAGAATTAAAGCAACTAAAAACAGCACAATATAGTCTGTAATTGCTCTCTGCCATATTAAGTACGTATGAACTTGTACTTATTTCAATCAAATATTCACAAATGGCACGCTTGCTGCTTACAAAACCATCACACCGTTCGTGATTGTTTGCGACTGTAGTGTATCGAGTGTTGGCTGAACTCGAGGCGCGTAGGTATCACTCGCGTGACGACCATTTGTATGAAGATAGAATACTGTTAGATATAATAGCCGTGCTATAGACTATTTTTTACTATCCCTGAAAACTAGACGATCCCTACGGGATAGGCCGTAGGAACAATGCCGTGGGACAAAGCTAGTCGAAAATATTGTACAGAAACGCTCGATCTTTGACCCTTCTCTCTATAAAAACGTTTTACCCAAGTTAACCAAAATCACATTCAGAAACTATAATTCAAACACTTGTGCTGACCTTGTAACCCAGCTCAACACCCAAAGGGCGGGCAGCCAAGCAATAAATAAAGATATTAGAGAAAAAGTGTCAAATTATGTTCTAACAAGTCGCAGATGCCCGAATATATCAGAGAAATTATTCAGCTTCGGGGAAATTATTCATCCATGAAACGCGGATGTGAGATACGCTATATGAATAGGTAGGCATGTTTCCATTCTGAGGACAATCGGTCAAATAAAAAGTAGCCGGTAACTTGCTTAGTAACAGGTGAAATCCGTCCCTTGGAACGTGTGTGACTTCAATTGAATATTTATCAAATAAAATATGGACACTGTCTCTCTTTACCTGCTATAGGAAATGTACCTACGTACTTAGTTGGACATACACATACACGTGTCTCCAATTACCCAATCATGCTTGTAAACCTTTTCTCTTGCTCGTCAAACAGTGCCTTAATTACCTCTTAAACTATATTTCACATAATAATGTCACTGGTCGCTGTTCGCACATGGAAGATATATGAGAAAATCGATTACCGGGGACCTTTAACAACGCAATAGAACCCAAAACAATGTTTTTTTCACACACTTATCTTGGTAATGCAGTATTCACTACTGTATTTTGGTAACCTGTACTTAAAACTTCGTGTTCTTTGTTTTAACCCTAACGGTTCCTAAATAAAAAAAGTCACGTTCATTAATTCGATAAACCACTAGACCAAAGAAGCAGTTTCTGTGCTGGTGTCTTAACTATTAGTTGTATGACCATAAGAACTTATGAATTTCAGAAACGTAATTCCATATCTGGTAGGGATACTGTTAGGTATAAATATGATGAAAGAAAAATATTTAAAAGTATAGCATTCACCAGAGAGTTCCAATTGAAAAGGATGAATTGTTCAAACAATAAATATGGACAGAGAGACAGGCACGAAGCTCCCAATATCTATTGATCCAATACGTCAAAGAATTGGACAAAGGGGTTCCGAAAAAAAAATGGTTTCGTATAATTTGAGACACTCGTGTTGACATACAGATCCGTAATAGGTTAGATGCCTGAAAATACTATTTAGTCCGTCAGTTAGAGTTTAGACTACCAAAAAATCCCTATTGGACACGTATTGAAAATGGCGACTCGCGTTGGAATTTCGCGTGCATAGTACACTTTAAATTGTAAATAAAACTAGTAAACAAAATCAAAAAACCCGACTGCTTAAACAAACTAAAAAATATATAAACAAGAAGAAAATCATGCTGTGCAGTCGGAGGATACATATTCGTGATCTGGCTGACCAAAACTGTAAATTGTTGAAAGAAGTCGTTTGTATGAAGATAGAATACTGTTAGATATAATTGCCATGCTATAGACAATTTTTACTATCCCTGTAAACTAAACGATCCCTACGGGATAGGCCGTAGGAACAATGCCTTGGGACAAAGCTAGTCGAAAATATTGTACAGAAACGCTGGATCTTTGACCCTTCTCTCTATAAAAATGTTTTACCCGCAAGTTAACCAAAATCATATTCAGAAACACAAAAAACCCGACTGCTTAAACAAACTAAAAAAAATGTATTCAAAAAGAAAACCCATGCTGTGCAGTTGGAGGATATTTACAGTTTGGGTCAGCCAGCTCACGAATATGTATCCTCCGACTGCACAGCATGATTTTCTTTTTGTTTACATCTTTGCAGTCGGGTTTTTTGATTTTATTAAATTTTTATAGTCCATTCAATCGATTTTGAGTTCTATCCCAAAAATATAAAGAAACCGGTTACAAAAACTAACTGTTTACTACAGGTGCCATTTGTTATATAACCAACGCAATAGAAGGCAAAATCGGTTGAACGGTCTGTAAAATGGGATTATTTAAATGTCTAATGTTATCTCAAGTGAAGTTTAGTCATATAGTTTACGCACTATTCGCTAGCAATGTGTTTCAACCCCAAGTAATATAGGCGATACCAGTATTATACATATACATAGAGCGACTGCCTATCCGATCTCCAGAACTGAGTAAATGGATACCCCTTGGCAAGACTATCAGATATTAGGCTTCTGACTACCCGAAACGATTGCCAAATATCTTTTCTCAAACATGCATGGAAATATTGACATTATTTTCGAAAACAGAACACGCGAAGTATCGAATTTACTGACAAAGAAAATCAAATCCATTGCAGGAGCGTTTTTTGAATTTGGAACATTACAACGCTCCAGCAATGTTGTTGTAACTATTAATAAATTAAATTTACAATATAAAAAAATTGTTTTATTTCCTTGCATTCTTTTGAGAAAAGCACTATATGTGCCTCGGCGGAAATGGCAATTGCCTGTCTCGTATTAGTGAAGTCCTTGCCTACGGCTCGGCATTCAATCTCATACTCGACCTGCAATTGCCTATTGCTCGGCCTTTGCAATAATGTACTAAAAATCAGAGAAACCACCTAAGCGACGGATGCTCTAACCTACTCTGAAAAACTAAAATGGAAGTGGGCTGGGCACGTAGCGAGGCTAAAGGACGAGAGATGGACCAGCAGGGTAACAACGTGGAAGGGTCCAAACGGCAAGCGTCATAAAGGCCCACACTAGATGGGCAGACAAGTTGACAAAAATAGCTGGTACCTGCTGACCGCAAATAGCTCAAGATAGAGACAAATGGAGTTCTTTAGAGGAGACCTTCACCTTCACTTGAGGAGGGGTTCATGCAAACGAACATTTTTTTCATATTATATATATTTAATTTATTTTCTAACATAAGTGAAAAATGTCTAAAATTATTTTTTCTTTTAACCTTGTATTCAACTTTGCATGAAATAAAAGGTTTTTTTATTTATTTATAAATGACAACCGGGAGCAATGTGCTTAAGAGTTTTGTATGTATTGAATGGCCACCCATCGAAGGACTGACCTCGACAAGTGTTGTTTAACCTCGATGATCAACCCGTGCTTTCTGCTTTAACAGGGTCAGGGACAACAAAATCCAGATTCTAGGCAGGATAAATCCCAGATGGGAAAACCGAACAACACTGCACATTTACTCTTACATAGATACATTTATAGGGAACTCGGTGTAAAGGTACTTAATATTCATTGAAAGTAAGGGTCGCAGGGTGGTGTGGTTCTAGGCTCAAACCTCTAAGCGGTTTGGGAAGGTGACGCGGTCAAGCACATTAATGAAGATTTTGTACTCTTGCGAGGCGTATAGTATGCTGTAGTGTAGATCTACACTACAGTATTACGTAGTATTTATATTTTTTTTATTTATCTCCGACAAAGTGCAATTTTGTGTCTATATTACTCGTATGTTACAAATATTAGAGGTACAATGGTTTGTGGGAGTCAGGAATCCAAACTCCCTGTGCTATGGACTCCTGGCCCCCCTCGCCGAGATTGGGATTTACACAAATAAATGTAGACTTAGGCATGTAGGACTATTGTAAGAAATAATGACAAAAAAAAAGGATAACTATTTTTTTTTTAAGCAATATAATAATCAAAAATCAAGATTAAAAACGCTTGTGTATGTTTGTTAGTATGCGAAGTGTGAGTGTGAAGTGGAAAATGTCGTGTGCATGTTGTGGTGTTGTGTGTGTGTGTGACAGAGAGATAGTAGGATGGCGTTTTGTGTGAGTATAAAGATGGATGTGTGTATCCAATGTGTGCGTAAAAGGGTGACGATATGTGTTTATGAAAAAAACGCTAAACTAGGATAAGATTGTAAGCAGTTTTTCCGTTTTTTTCGTAATCGAGTTCTAAAAGCCACTTTGTAAGCTTCTTTCTACATTCTACACTAGACTATTTAACAATTTCAAGAACTTTGTTAATCTTATTATATAGTCTGCTTGCTCTGAAATTGAAGAAATTCTGGGCAAAAGATGTTCTTACCGGAGTTGTTTCACAGACTTCATAGAAACGCCTAGTATCAACCTTCTGTTTAGCTGTAGCTGTAGGACCGTCTATAGAGGAGTGCTTTTTTACAACTGTTAGCAGTATATAAAGCTGCCTGACAGTTAATACTGAATCTACATTGTATGTAAATTCAACGCCTGTCTTTATGTAAAGATTTTGCAATAAGGTATGAAATGGATATCGAAAAAAACCCAATTCCACGAGGGGTTAGCGGTGTACTTATACTTCACTTTAGCGGTGTACTTATACTGCACCTAAATTACGCTATAGTTATGTTAACATCCTATTGCCAGTAACCAGGCAAAAATAGCGCTATTGCTGAATTTCAAGGAAAAATCCAGTACACTTTACTCGGCTCAACCAACGAGACAAACGATGCTCTACAGTTAGCTGATACCAGGCGCGGGTAAAAGGAGGGGCCCTCTCCTGGGCCTCGGCTAAACTATAAATTAGACATCGGGATAGCTTTAACCTATATTTTTATTTGTGGATGTATTACATTAACATTGACAAATTGTCATAATCCTTGGTGGTGATGGGCAAAGGGGAGGGCATTTTCTTCAGTTTATGGAAAATAGATGCCGTTGGTTTATGGATTTTTGGGGGTTTTTCCACTCGGGGCACTTGGCCAGGCTCCCTGTGGCTATAAATAAGGGCCATGGTTGATTCAAGCGCCACTAATCTTCGAGCCTACCACCCTATCTCTTCTAGATAAATCAATGATAGAATGTCTGTCAAAAAATAAAACTCATCTGCCCGAGGGTTGTAAAATTTTCGAGCTCGCTTGGCTCGTTCTTTCATCATTACTTCTCCTCTACCTTTTGTGACTGTTCCTAAATGACCCCAGGCTGATAAAAATTTTGTTTTTCCTAAATTGCCCTAGTCTTAGAATTAAAGGTCGGCTACTTCTGAAGAAGTAGAATCTGTGCCCCAACCAGCCGCACAAATTTGTGAGGTTCGTCTTCCTGACTTGGTCGCCTCTCCACCGTGTAAACGAATTCCAAATTATAGTTTTGTTTTGTTTTGGAATTCACAGTTATAAGATTATAACTTGGAAGTGGTTTAGAAGAATAAAATATAACTTAAGGGATATAAACTAAATTCTTTCAATTAACTAAAGGTTGTGTGAGAAACCCTGTACACTAATGTATAGAGTATTTAAATCAAAGACCGAATAGTGGTCGCGGATAATGAATTTACATTCATGAGTTATTACAAATAGAAGTAACTAATATGGCAGAGAGTTTTAACTCAGGAAGCCATTCAAGCCATCATTTCCTAGGTGTTTCCGCTGGTAAGAAGAAATGATGAAACAAACTTATCAGCACACGTTTCAGTCTGTTAGACATAAGGACTATATTAGTAAAACAATAGTGATGTTTGAAGTTAATTAAACAAAGGGATTGCAAAGTGCAATATTTACCTAACGGAAGGGAATTGGTAGGAACGCTACGCTTGCTTTGATAAATACATTTACTTGAATTACGTTAATGAGTTAATTGACAAAAGTCTAGATTTCCCACCCAAGTGACGTGAGACCACCTGTACAGCAGGTACGTCGTACTTGTAATGCTGGTCCTAGAACACAAATCCTTTGAGAAGGCTCTGCAACGGTCCTTGCATTACATGTTTCCCTAAACTTAAACATGTCTTACACAATCCTAAGGCAAGGACGGTTTTGTGCCTAAGTGACTTTGCCATTGAGCGAGACATGCTCCCAGAATTTCTGGACGCGCACTAAATAATAGCTCACCCTCGACCTAATCACCCTTTACTAATACAATACAAAACTAGCAAGCGTACCGTGGTCTCAGTCTGATGCACGTTCACCACAATTGCTTGCTATATGTCGAAATGGATTAAGTCGTCACTTCACACTTCTTTAAACTTCCCCATTTCGAGAGTGCTTTAGCGTAATTGACTGCTGTGCGACGTCAACAACGGCGTTTTTCCACTAGGCACCCATCGTGTCTCGTTAAATATTATTTTTTATTCAGATATTGGCCCGAAAGCCTGGTGCGATTTAACGAGATACGACTCTAACATCCATTAAAATGGTCATATCCCAGTGTGTGATGTTCGGCGATGACTACCCCCTTTAGTTTATAAGTGTACATACATCAAGTGCATTGCAGTGAGACCCGCAGTCAGACCTTATAAAGGAAACAGTATATTTTAACAACTAACATTTGGTTGTCCTACGTGCCCAATTAAGAGCGGCCATATTTAGCCTATTTTATACAGAAGTGAATATTAGCGGATCCACCTTCCATGTATGTAATGTCAGTTAAAACTCAATAAAGGTCCATAGTCAAATGAGTAATTGTTTAGTGTATAAATGATGGATTAGGGTATGAAAGTGTAAAAGAAGACTTCACCGCTTCCCTAAACCAAATGTTATTGAAATATTCTGTCAGGTGTGGACTAGGATATAAATACAGGGTCTCGCCACGCTAGAACCAAAAGGTACATTAATGATTTGTCCCTGCCTACGTAATATAATGATTAAAACTTACCCACAATCATTCTTCACTCACTCACATGTAATTAGTACGAGATTAGACTAAATTATAATTAACTTAATAATTAAACTTGTTACCACGACACGACTTTCGATTATTCGTTCCAAAGTTACACCTTAAGTATCTCTACTCGTAACACTCTAGTATCATGACTCGTGCGTCTTCTTTCGTTCCTCACCAACCGACCGTTCTATCTCTCTGCCTAAAATCAAGTGTCCCTCCAACCTCGTTGACTCGCTCCCTGCCTGGACTCAGCAACCACGCTACCTGCGTTACGTTACGAGCCCTTTTTTCCTTCATCACCTCGCCTAAGTGCCGGCCGGGGCTCGGGCTCGTCTCTCTACTTTTATTGTAACCATATGCTGATTTCTTAGTTTTTTGTAGGGAATCTCGGTTCTTGAGTCCCTTTTCCCTATACTTTCAACCAGATTGTTTTGTTAAAGGTCCATTATTGCATCACTATTTTAAAGTGAATAGCTTGTTTCGTAATTTATTGGCGTGTCTGTCAGACCGTACTTTTACCCAAATGCTTGTGTCTCAATGTGTCTTGCACATAAGCTAGCCATGCGCAGTTTTAAATATTAAAATATAGAGATAAATGACGTGTAGTCACACTTTCATGCGTAGGTGTCTTGAAAATAATTATTTTATATTGGTTGACTGAAAATGTAATATAGACCTGAGGCGGTGAGCTAAAATTTTCTCGCACCCAAAGTTATCTACTCTATAGTTTTAGATCTTTTCAGCATAACTTAATAAAGTTAATCCTACCTGTGTACCGATGTTTACAGCTAAGGCTTTTTTATATGTTTGGTTGACAAAGATAAATTTTCAAATATAATAAAGTGCTGGTGCCTACACTTATGAACGGAAGTGAAGGGTGGGTATGGCAAAAAAGACATAAAAGTAGGATTAATGCAGTAGAAATGCGCTCCTTGCGAAGTATGTGTGGGGTAACTTTAAATGATAGGTTGAGGAATGAGGTAATAAGACAACGTTGTGGTTTAAAAGAAGATGTAGTGACTAAAATTGAAAAGAGTATGTTAAGATGGTTTGGCCATGTTGAGAGGATGAATGAAAGGCGACTAACGAAATGTATTTACAAGGCAGACGTGAATGGAAACGCCGGGAGGGGACGCCCTAGAAAGACATACATAGATCTTATAGGTGATGTTCTTCAAAAACGCCAGGTGCGCAGTACTCATAACCGGCGTGTGTATATGACTAGATGCATGAATGTGAGTGAAGCAAAAGAAGTATGTAAGGATCGTAGCAGGTAGTGTTCTGTAGTTTCTGACTACCCCCATGGGCAAAGGCGTGAGTTCATGTATGTATGTAAATTTTCAAACTTGCTTCGCTCGCTGACACATTTCCAGACGTCAGTTTCATCAAAAACTTACCATAGAAAAACAATGTTATCAATCCGATCTAAAAAAGCAAAACTACATTTCTTTTTCAATGACCTCCCAATGAGATGTATTGGCCCATCCCTGAGCGAGATTATGGATCCGCGCCTGGCTAATACTAGATGAAAAAACCATACTCCAATGCTTAAGTACCTGTAAAAGTCTGTAAAAATCTTCTACCCACTGTCCGAACCGCTAGTAAAAACCGTTGAATATCGCAGATACAAGGCCGAGGGTCCTTTAGGAATAAATCTCTCAGCTACAAGGTGTGAAGTGCGGTCAACTGCCGGCTTGGCGCCGTCAGAGATAAAATGTCCCATCCGTAGTGGGCGGCGATTTGGAGATGACCCAACGTATATTATATCACTTGAGGATCTGAGAAGGAATGAAGATACAACTTACAGTTCATTTGTAAAAGGATATGGAAGTAAACCTACTACATTCCTTTTTTAAATTATTGCAATTTAATAAGAGAAATACGTTCATGATTAAGCTAGGGGCTCAACATAACGCAGATTTATAGATTCCTGGCTTGGAACCAATAAATTAAAGTATATAAAGGGTTGCATGCTGCGATCGGAACCGTGCTACATCCCGGTGGTAGTGAACTCTCGCGCCCGGCCCTGGTTCAGGGCATGGTACGGGGCGAGAGGTTATGAAATGCTGTCATTTCCTTCTGCGAAGCAGTAATTCTCGCGATGGAGGAGACGGGACGCGTGAGGAACACGCAATTGAGATCATCATATTACCCCTAGCCACCGCAGATGACGCCTTTGGCGTCGGGCGTCGCAAGCCGATTCACAGCCATTGTAGGCGGGTCTGCGTAGCTCGCCGTCCGATAAGGACCAGGCCCGAGTCGAACGGCGTGTAATGTTCCACGTGCGCCTGAAAGAAGTGTCAACTGGCACAAGCAACTGAAGGAACACGGGTGGGTTTTAGTCAGAAAAAGTCTGACACGCCCTCCCACTTCACCCAGAGCGGGAGAATTCATTGAATGATTTCCCACGCCCAAAAAGTAGTTTAGTAGAAAATACTAAAGGGACGAGGTATGTACTTATAAATAATAGACGTAGCTTACGAGACATATTAGATTTATTTCTACAAATGATTGGAATTCATTTTACACGCCTTACCACACGCACATTTCGGCCCACTTGCACGAAAAATCAACTCAGAGTTAGTTGAATTCACCTGTTTCAATCCTTTATTTTGATAGATCGATGGGGAGGTAAGAAAAAAAAATTAGCCCCACAATATGGCGGCCAAAATCCGCCTTTTTTTCTATTTTTCCATTTTAATGTAGCCAGTGATACATGCAAGGTTAAACTTAATGCTACATTACCTAAAGTATGTAGAAATAATTTATTGTAAAAGCAATACTTAAGTCCTATTCGAGCCTCGATACGGTTTGGTCTAGGTGAACACAGCTGCCTCTCAGGTGTTTCACTGTACCTACCTACCTGAGCAAGTGTGTACCTATTTTGAAAATACTCCAAAAAACGAGGCAAATCTCAATAATTTTTCTATTATACTGCAACGTAATGTAATAAAATAACCTAGCCGCATTACAGCGGCGAAACGATTTATTGGAATTCCATTATGTTATGATTACCTAAATGCCAATAAATCACAATAATAACGATAAAATCCCAGATGAAGAATCCGAAAAAATATTTGTTTGAGGCAACACAACACAATATTTATTTATTTATATATACTTTATGGTACACCAGAAAATACAGGAACACAAGAAACTTAAAAATATACAACGGCCGGCCTTATTTACTTACTTAAGTAAAGATAACAGTCATACAAATATACTTAACCTTCAAAAGTCTGCAGTTACTATTCCGCATACATGCATGTTCAAAATAGACAGTTCCCTCCATGCAAAATACTGGTTTCTAGGCTCCTGCATGCGACTAGACTGACAGGCGACTCTAATATGCATAGTTTAAATTGGAAAAGGTTAAGCATATCATGATCCAGGTATTTTCATACTATTTTAACCAAGAAAAACATCGTAAGAAAGCCTAGACTACATTGTCTTCAAACCACCGCCTCACAGTGAACTCTATTATCAACGTTCATGCTTTCTTTGTACTAGAAGAAGCCCCCTTTTGTGGCTCAATGCCAGACAAATATAGCGCCATTAATCTTGCGGACAGCGGTCAGCCTGTTCCAATACTGATAGCAGCTGTCAAAAGACAGGTTTAGACAACTAGTACGAGATCCCAAAGCAAATACTCTAGTCAAATTTTAGAAAGATAGGTACTTTATAGAATAGTAAATTACTGCAGGGTTGTCTGGCAATATCTATTCGCAATTCGTATTTATTTTTTATTTGGCCCAACACTAGGAAATTTTCTGTATCGTGGGTTGGTACGTATTAGGGTTGTAACGGAGGTCTCTTAGCGGAGGCGGATGCGGAGGCGAAGAGCTTCACCTTCACGGACGCGGAGGTTAACTGATGCGGAAGCAGAGGTATTGCATTTTGCAAAATTTCCATAATTACATAATAAAAAAACTTCCATATCTCACTAGTTCTCGGCTTCATAGCGGGATTTAAATAAGAAAGACTATGAACTATGCACTAAATCACTTAAAACAATCACGTTTAATTAAAATACGAGCGCGCGACCGAGCTATTCGGAAAGTTGATTCCTGTCTTGTTTCATTTGACGTATGCGGGCCTCTCTCTACCCACTGCCCGCCTTCGCAACACGCAGCCGAGCGGCCCCGAGCTCCCCGCCCCCCCTCGCATTTTTTATATTAATTTTCAACGTAAATATACCTCGGTTATAACTCCGCAAAAGATTTACGGGGTAAGGTAGGATTTTTTGCGGAAGTGTCGCAGCTGCGGAGGCGGAGGTGAGTTGCGTTACAACCCTATTACGTATGCAACATCAGTTACCAGCTCGCAGTTAGCCGCAATTTATGGGATGCCAGGTGTAAGCCGGTAAACTGGCAACCCATAGACCGAGGCAACCATTTTTTTCCTATTGTCTACATCGCTTTCTTTCAAATGACGTTAGACTTACTTGAAAAACTTATATTTTATATTTGTGGCATCGTCATACTATAACGCGAATATCGCGTTGTATTAGGACGACGCCTGTGGTTCTCTTAAGGCGCTATATACGCCCCAATGTTAACGCAGTACTGGCCGTGTGCCCGTTCGATGCCAAAATATCAATGAGATAATATGTACTACATACTAGAGAAGCTACCCTAAGCAAAGGACATGCTCCATTTTGACAAGAGTTTAAACTAAAGTTCGCTGCAGTGCTGAAACAATAATTAGTCGTCTAACAAAACAGTATAAACACGCAGCGCTAGAGCGCTTCAAAGGTGTAATTTTCTCACGATCAAAAAGTCTGAAGCGTCGTGATTTTCATGGCACTTACGCGTTTCGTTCAACTTTCTGCAACAAGTTTTCCCTTATATAGACGAAACTGCTACTGACTACAGAAGTGGTACCTACATAGCTTTATACCTAAAAAGCTTCATTAGAATTCACACTTATTTCTCAATTTGTTATTAGTTGAAATAACCTTAGTATAGTAAAATAAATTTCTTGAATATAAATATCACGAATGAGACAGAGGTCATTAAGAAGATTAGGGTATTTAATTAATACCTGCGCCGCCTCCATTCCGTAGGCCCTTGAGATCTCTCTTTGACTGTAATTTTCATTAAAGATGAAACGTAAAGAGAGAAAGATATTTAAAATTATTATTCAATGGAGGAGGAAAGACGAAATTTTCCATGAATTTACTCAAATGATTTACATCAGACGAGCGAATGCTCATTCTATCCCCACTCTATTCAATTATTTTAGTGTAAACAGATGTAGAAAATTATTTCGTTATTCTTTCTGCGTTCGCAAAGATTCTATGGAACATTCTAAGAATGCTCGCTCGCTTGATGTAAACGGCACCAGAGCGTGCGAACAATTGCTTAGAGAGTGCCGGCGTGTTCGGACGTGTTCGCTCCCTGGAGCCGTCTCTTCTGAACGTTCTTGTGTTCTAGCGATTTGAAAACATACTTATCGATTTAATTATGGATTTGTCTCAAGAAAAATATCTATTAATGATAGAAGCCTACCAAAATTCCAGATGTATGTGAGAACCAACTTTTGAACACTATAAAAATTAAACTCGCAAACAAGATGCTTGGCAGAAAAATGCAATTCTACTAGAATGTATTCATGATTAAATGATGCTGAAGAATCAAAAAGAAAGATGGAATCGGTTCATGCATATTACCGCCGAGAAAGGCAAAAAACAAGAGAGAGTAGTAGTGCAGGTATAGTTGTTCTATCTCATGCAGGCGGGTAAAGTGACTTTTATGACGTCGATATAAGTCATTTTGTTACGATTCATCCACCTTCGTGAGATAGAACAACTATAGTAGTGTGTTTGTATTTATTTATTCCAAACATTTTTTACATTGTGTCGAAAAATCATAATTGGCAACAAGCACCACTACACGATACAAACTAACTTCGAAAGAATTACAAGACAATGAGCCAAAATTTTACATTAAACAATAATACGCTTCTATTTGAACCTTCAAACAGACAGGCAAGTATAATATAGTGATAATTATGTCAAATAAAAATGTCAAACGCAAATATAAAAACAAATAAATTCAGATTCCATTAGCCATTAGAGATGTCAATCGTAAAATATAATGTCGTCTTAAGGACGCTGTTACATTTTCGACGAACTCAAATTTAGGTATCTAGTCGCACACAACAACATTACGCGCACGCACTCATTGAAACTACTGAGCGCTCGATTTTATACATCACTGAAATAATATTGGTCCTTGTTATTATTTTTTAATTTTATTGAAGTTGATTCAGGAAGGTTAGTTGGCACTTTGGAAATGCATTTGGTAACTAATACAAACCGTCGTCGTAAAAAGTAGGTTCTATTTTCAACCGACTTCAAAAAAAGGAGGTGCTCTATCTATTCGACCCGTATGTATCCGCGATTTTCTTTAAAACTACTTATCCGATACTATCGGGTTTACGTCGATTAATGTATGTGTTTTCAGGGAAGGTTTTATTGTATAATATATTAGGATATGATAAAGATCTTCGGAGATAGACAATGGAACTCTTCAATAACAAATAGCAAATGATCTGCGATTAGTGTGATCGTATAGTTATGTTTTGTTTTCACCATACCATAATATAAAATCACGCTTGTACGTTTTTAGGGGGTTAACAGATTTATTTAGTATATATACCTACCCAATATGGGGTACCAACAAAAACTAAAAAGAGAAAAATAATAACTTTTCCGTGTCGAAAAACGAAAAACAATAGATACCGACACCGACTTTCGAAAAGAGAATTAGGTTTCACTTTGTTGTAGTAAGTAGGTATTTTTAAAAATACGTAACGTAAAATAAGTAGATACCTAAAACGAAATAATTTCCGGTCACAAGGATTAAAAAACCGGCCAAGTGTGAGTCGGACTCGCGCACGACGGGTTCCGTACCATTATTGCAAACAACGGCAAAAAAACACGTTTTTTGTATGGGAGCCCCAATATTTATTTTATTCTGTTTTAGTATTTGTTGTTATAGCGGCAACAGAAATACATAATCTGTGCAAATTTCAACTGCCTAGCTATCACGGTTCATGAGATACAGCCTGGTGACAGACAGACAGACAGACAGACGGACCGCGGAGTCTTATTAATAGGGGAAACCCTAAAAATGACTTGAACATTTTGCATTACATATTATATAAAATATTACCATCAATTTTTTTTGGAGTATTACATAATGAGCATCAGCTAATGACATACTACCCAAAAACCATGAAAATGTCACCCATGACGAAAATATGTCAAATTTTCGTCGGCGCCATCTTGTATTTTGGTTTTGACCCCGTATTCGATATGAGCGACCCCAAAATCCATGACAAAGACACCCATGACGCAAAGATGTCAAATTTTCGTCGGCGCCATCTTGTATTTTGGTTTTGACCCCATATTAGATATAAGCGACGCCAAAAACCATGAAAATGACACCCATATCAAAAAGCGGTCAAATTTTCGTCGGCGCCATCTTGTATTTTGGTTTTGACCCCATATTCGATATAAGCGACGCCAAAAACCATGAAAATGACACCCATATCGAAAAGCGGTCAAATTTTCGTCGCCGCCATCTAGTATTTTGGTTTGACCCCGTATTCGTCATACATACATACAAACCGGTTCAAATCATAAATCTCCTCCCACCCATCCACTTCTAACCTTCACCGCCGCCAGGTTAACCTTACCCATCCAAATCCTAACCTTACTAAGAACTGCTTAAACCCACCCATCCATTTCTCAACCTTATCAACAACTGCTTAACAATACCTATCCAAATCCCGATCATACCCAACATAATTTCTAAATCACATTCTAATAATAAAAGGAAACTCAAACATACTTTTATTTCGGTCCGGTAAAATATCAACTCCTTTCGATCACGACATACGACTCACGCATGCACACTACAATATTTTCTATTACTTTTATCGTATTTATTTTTTGCAAAAAAGCGATACGCTCGTCCTTCCACGAGCGCCTCTGAGCGCGGAATGATAAGCTTCGAGTGCAAAATGTATGAAGAAGTCGGCAAGTGTTTTTATTGTAGCTAATAATTAAAATATATATTGATTTGGGTAAAAAATAATTATCTGAACCTGTAAAGGACTATATATACCGCAATTTTTTTATAATTTTGAAGATAAAAAATGCTGTAAAATTAACTAAACTGGGACCTATTCGGACCATACTTTTTTAATATTTTTGCGATTATCGTTATGGGCAAAACGTATTTGTGCGAAAATTTTGTATGATGTCATGCAATTTTTCTGATGCCAATCTGGAGCTGAATATATTATCTTTAAATTAAGACCATAATATCTTCACATCTATGATTGCATATACTTTAAAATTGTACCTGAAAAGCACTGTTATTTGTAGAAAAATGTAATAGCGTCTGGTTTCGCTTCCTAATTTATAGTTCATATTTTATTACATCACCATAGGGCAATTGAAAGGCATTGGTATGATAGTTCCAATTTATTAAGTAAGTGTCACATATCGTTGTTTTGGTGATATTCTGTGGCGCTACGGTCAATTACGCCGCGACGCCACGATGGCCGGCCCCCAGCGGTCGGTCAGTCTCTTACCAACCAGGGCGGAGGTGCGCTCACTAAATCATCACCTACCCTCTCGCCCAAAACTCTTAATTGAACCTACATGGAAAGTGTTATCTGTATTACCTAGACCTACTGTGTTGTGTACCGCTGGCCAGCATAGTGTACCTAGTCTGTGAGCTGAACTTCTCGAACATGGCATCTGCATCTGCATGGGAATCGCTGTTTCAAAGGTATGTGCCATAATTAGTAAATTGAACTTTTTCCATTGCCTTTCGTCTCATCTGCGTACTTTTCTCCTTCAATTTAGCACTGCTGAATCAGCAATTATAGCCTAGATTACTCTAATAATTTAGGTTCAATCGCGTGTGATTTTACTAGTAATCTTCTAGAGGTTATACGCACCATTTTGGTCCTTCGAACTGGATAAATTAAATTTGGGCCTATTTACAGCCTAATTTTAAGTCCTAAAAGTCTAAATTTAAGCAAAAAGTTTGGGAAATTTCCATATTAATTGCAGATCATCACACAATTCTCGCCTCTATTGCGTTGGGAATAAGGCTGGCTGCCTTGCGTATAGTACTTTCTACCGGCAAATTAATTGTTAACGTAAATCTTTAATTTCACTAATTGAAACTCCGAAAAATACATTTAATTGAATATCAACGTTGATTCATATCGCTAAATAAGTTTAGTTAATAAATCAGTTAATTTTCGGCGTAATTACATATTTTTTTGTTCGTGTTTGAAAATTGTGGGTAGTCTGTTAAAACATTCGTTCAAGTTGGCCTACGTGACTGTGGAATATTCCAGTTCTTGTTATCGTACGGTTAATGTTTATTTACGCATTGGAAACTTTTACATATTTTTCTAATCGAGATTTGCAGAATGAATGACATTGATTATTTTACGATACACTACTACTGTTGGTTCATTAAGTTAATGCCTACTATACTCGTATTGCACGAGTAGGTATTCTTTATAATTTTAGACTCAACCGCATTTGATTAATTATTGCAATTAACCAGATTATCATTGCGTCGCGTGTTATTTTATTTTGTAAGGTAACTTGATCTTTTGATAGGAACCTTCAGGTAAAATAACAGATTTGTATAAACTTTACGCGTTTAGTTCTCCTCATAGGAAACAGCCGTATATTTATACATATCACCCCCGCACCTAACTTGTAAGCGTAGTACTTACTAGATAATTTACTTCGAACGGTCATCTGCGTATTTACTTGTTAGGAATTTTATTGTGTTTTACGAAGGTATTTCGTTACGAACACAATCGCATCGCTTACGGAAATAAGTACTATACTTGTTTCTAAGTTTCACACTTAACTTATTGTTGGTTAAGAATCTGTACATATTCTATGTATTGAGTAAGTTAATCTCATATAAATAGAATAGTACAAGGAAAAAAAATATATCGCTTCGCATCCGACATAAATGTTAATTATCGGGTTGTAGGTATCTCTAAGCTAATCATAAATATAGGTAGATGGGTACGTTCATAAGGTATTTCGCGTGCTTACTATTTTATTTGTATTAGACTTTGTTACTTGTACGCGGTTCAAACTTTGTACGTTATTCAAACTTTGTACGCTTTATATTTTTTTTCACCTTACAATTTATTATTGTTAGGGTTCGCGTGTACGGATTGTTCCGTACTAACGTAAATTGTAAAATCTTTCGTTGAGTTATCAGTTTGATTGGATCACTAATTTCACTTACGCGGGTTCCGTAAAAGATAAAAATTTGTTGTTTTTTTTGTTTCCATATTTTAACTTCAGTTCACTATGACGGACAAGGTTAAACATAGATTGTTGGAAAGTAAACGCGACTCGTATCTCGCGCGGGTTCAAAGGATTTTGGATTCAACAGAATCTTTAACAACAGAAAGATTACGTAATTCTTTTATTGCTCAGGCTAAACAAATTGACGGCCAACGTAGCGAATTCAATGAGATAATGGACGAGATAAATATGTTAAAATTGACATTGAATCCAAAGTGCGAAGTAAGCTATAGTGCCTTACATTCATTTGATGAGTTGGTCGGCGAGATAAAAAATACTTTAGCTTCATTAACTGAATCAACTGTTTCCAAGGAACCTAGCCCGACAGTGAGCCCTAGTGCTCATCATATAAAGGTACCTAAAATTGAGCTGCCTGCCTTTGACGGTGATATTCAGAGCTTTCCGTTCTTTTATGAGACTTTCAAACGTATTATACATACGAACGCAGATTTATCAGATTCTGATCGCATTCATTATCTGTTGAGTTGTCTAAAGGGAAAGGCTAGGAATGTGGCAGTAGGTATTGTACCTTCTGGCGATAATTACCGCGTGGTCTGGGATGCGCTTATCGCAAAGTACCTGGATACTCGCGCGCTCGCCACAAATTATCTAAATCAACTGTTCTCGTTGAAGTCGTTCGGAACGACACCCGCTAATATTGAACAAGGTTTCGATAAATTAACTTCTACGGTTGCTGGACTCAAACAATTAAAAATACATAACTTGGAGGATTTTATATTTACTCATTGGGGTCTTAAGTTAATAGACTCAGATACAGCAAAACATTTTGAAATGTCGCTTCGTAATCAACAAGAGTTGGATTATGATTATTTCGTAAAGTTTGTTCGTGAACAAGTAAAAATCATATATCGCTCCTCTTCTGTGGCAACTAAGGTCGCCCCCGCAGGTAGACCCAGCGCCTCATCTAAGGTCTCACAGGTGTTTGTGGCTACCGAATCTAAATGTTCGCTTTGTCGATCCACGCATAAAAACTTGTATACGTGCAAAGCGTTTCAAAAGTTGAGCGCGGATAATAGATTTAAGTTTGTAAAAGACAATAACAGATGTGTTAACTGCCTAAGTAGCCAACATACCGTCTCTAAGTGCCTATCTAAGTCAACATGTAGGAAATGCAACGGTAAGCATAATTCCTTATTGCATTTTGAGCAATCGACGCAAGCGCCTGCGCTGGCGCCCGCTAGCGTCCCAACCTCCGTTTCTGCGGCCGACCCAGCTACTTCTGATCGTGTGGCGTTGTGTACGCATTCTTCTGCCCAAGTCCAGGCCACACGTAGTACCGAAGTTCTGGCTACTGCCAAGGTGTTAGTGGCGGGTAGGAAGGGTAAGGGCGTGGTGGTTGGATGTCTTTTGGACCCTGGGTCGCAAAAGAATTATATGACATCACGTTGCTGCCGTATGCTCGGTCTAACTATACATACGGACTCAATAACTACCGTTCGTGGTATTGGTGGCACATCGCAGCCCGTTCGCGGCTCAGTGAATCTTACGTTCAGCTCACGGTTTTGCTCGCAACCTAGGTATAGAATTGACTATCTAGTCTTGGATCAGATAACCGGGCAGCTTCCTCTGGGTGCTATAGATACTGCCGAATTGAAGCATATTGATCCTAAACTTCTCGCTGATGACAGCTGGGGTGTGCAAGGTAATATTGACATGTTACTTGGAGTCACGTTGTTCGCTAAGTTATTGCAACCCGGTCCCGTGACCAGCGCACCCGGTTGCCCTGATGCATTGGAAACTATGCTCGGTTACATACTTCTAGGAGAAGCACCTATTATCGAACCTTCAACTGACACTATGTCTTTCTTTGCGAGTTCTTTCGATAACTTCGATCTTCGTAAGTTTTGGGAGATTGAAGATGTTGCTGCTTCGTCCGTAGGGAGTGTGGATGATAAACACTGTGAAGAGTTTTATTGTAGAACAATTACCCGCGCTCCAAATGGCAAGTATGTTGCAGCTTTACCACTGAAAACAGACGCGTCAGCGTTAGGAAATTCTTTTGATATTGCTCGCAAGAGATTCTATAGCCTCGAACGTAAACTTAAATCGCTTCCTAACGTCAAGCTTCTTTATGATGACGTCATACGGGATTATCTACAGAACAATTATATTTCTTTGGTGCAGAATATTTTACCTGAATGTGGGTTGCCCAAACGAAATTGTAAGGAGCGAGAAATTGACTACTATATTCCTCACCATGCTGTTATTCGAGAGGATAAAGTGACCACTAAGCTACGCGTGGTCCTAGATGCTAGTGCAAGTACAGATAACGGTACCTCGCTCAATGATATCCTGTACGCAGGTCCAGTCCTTCAGGCTGACCTTTTTAACATCTTGTTAAATTTTAGGCTTTTTAGTGTTGCTATTTCCGCAGATGTTAAGTCTATGTACCTACGTATAGGTATACGCCCACAAGATCGTTCGCTTCAACGTATCTTATATCGGTTTAATGAGGAAGAAGAATTTCAAATTTATCAGTTTTCAGTGCTTCCCTTTGGATTAAAGTGTAGTCCTTTTATAGCGATTCGCACTATCCAACAGTTATGTCAGGATGAAGGAACGCAGTTACCTCTCGCCAGGGACATTTTGCAGCGAGATATTTACATGGATGACATAGTTAGTTCTATACCTAGCACTGCGCTGGCTATAGACTCGGCTCGTGAACTAATAAAAATATTCTCTCTCGGTGATTTTCAGCTAACGAAGTGGTCTAGCAATAGTGTCGATGTTCTTCGGAATATTCCAGAGTCATTACGACTTTCACAGAGCGTGGACCTAAGTAAAGATCCGACACAGAAAATACTGGGACTTCGTTGGTTCCCTGATGAGGATTGTTTCGTATTCCAGGTTAACCCTAATGTTCGCCCTTGCACGAAACGGAATATTCTTTCTTCCATTGCACGTCTTTTCGACGTTTTAGGCCTCGTGGCACCGATAATTTTATACGCCAAGCTTCTTATTAAAGAGCTTTGGCTTGGCAAACTTGGATGGGATGACGTCCCACCACCTCGCATTGTTCGTCTGTGGGAACAATTTCAAGCTGAATTGCCAATTATCTCTGAACTGAGATTTTTGCGACATGTCGGCGTCGTAGAACGCTGTAGGCTCTCCCACGTCGGTTTTGCCGACGCTAGTGAGAAAGCTTACGGTGGTTCGGTTTACGCCCACGTTGTCAGACCCGACGGTAGTATCGTCGTTTCGTTGGTGTGTGCGAAATCTAAAGTCGCGCCACTGAAAGTAGTTGCGCTAGCTCGTCTCGAGTTATGCGCCGCACTCCTCTTATCAACTGTGATAAAGCGAGTATATAATCTTTTCGCAGCTCGGCACGCCATTGAGGCAGTCGTAGCTTTCTCGGATTCAACTGTGACCTTGAGTTGGATTCATTCCGCACCGCATCGATGGCACACTTTCGTAGCCAATCGTATAGCTAAGATTCATGAGAATCTTTCGGCAGATCACTTCTTCCATGTCAAAGGGTCTGAAAATCCTAGTGATTGCCTCTCTCGCGGTTTAACGCCTGTTCAATTAGTTCATCATCCGTTGTGGCTAAATGGACCGCCGTGGCTTAAACTTCCGCGCGTTGAATGGCCGATAAAACCATTCGTTTCAGGCGAGTCGCAAGAGCTTCCCGAAATGAAGCCCGTGGCTTTACCTGTGCTCTCGCACGAATGCTCGGACAGAAGTCCTGCTTCCGACAACATTTTATACGCTCACTCTACTAGATTCTCGTCATGGTTGAAATATTTAAAAACCATTTGCTTCGTTTATAAGTTTATCAAACGACTCCCTAGAGGGCCCGTTACCGCGTCTGATCTAGAGTTCGCTGAATCTATTGTGTGGCGATCTGTGCAGAGGATCCATTTTGAAGTTGATCTCGATCGCTTAGCCCGCAATGAGTTGTGCTCTTAGTCACTACAACGGCTAAGTCCCTTCCTCCACGAAGGACTTATCCACGTTGGAGGTCGCCTAGCAAACTCTGAGCTAGATTTTGACTCACGTCATCAGATCCTTCTTCCGCGTCAAGATCATATAGTGGAACTATTAGTTTCCCACTATCATGTGAAAAATTTCCACACAGGACCAACCTTGCTCGTATCTATCTTACGACAGAAGTATTGGATCCTGTCCGCGCGACGTATTGCACGTCACATTACCTTTAATTGTAACCTTTGCTTTCGAGCAAAGCCGCGACCTACCTTTCCTATAATGGCGGATTTGCCACGTTTTCGCGTTGAGTCGGCTCCTAAGGCTTTTTCTCAAACAGGTTGCGACTACGCGGGACCTTTCTTGATCACGTCGATACGTGCTAGAGGTCAAAAATCGAGAAAAGCGTATATCTGCCTTTTTACATGCCTGACAACTCGTGCTCTGCATCTTGAGATTGCCTCAGATCTTAGCACTGCGAGCTTTCTGTCCGCTTTTAAACGCTTCCTGGCGCGTAGAGGACCGGTTCAGTGTCTTTACACAGATAACGCTACCAATTTTATTGGAGCCAAATCCTATCTACGAGATCTCTACCAATTCTTGGCTAAGGAATATCGCCCTTTGTAGGAAAGAGAACTTGCAGAGCATCGAATAACACTTAAAAACATACCCTGTAGAGCTCCACATTTTGGTGGTTGTTGGGAAAGTGAAGTAAAGAGTGTCAAAACGCATCTCTGCAAGGTCATCAGTCAGCAAATTTTTGGTTTTGATGAGCTTAACACTATACTAACTCAAATAGAAGCTTTATTAAACTCGAGGCCTCTGTATGCGATCAGCTCGGATCCGTCAGAGCCCACTTCATTATCGCCGGCGCACTTCTTGCATACGAAACCTCTTTTATTTCTCCCCGCCCGCGAAGTCAATGAAACGCGGTTACATCTTATTTCGCGTTATGAATTAACTGACCAAATGGTCCAGTCTTTTTGGAAGCGGTGGCGCCAAGAGTACCTGCACACCCTACAATCCAAACAGAAATGGAACACCCCTGCCAATCCAATACGGGTCGGTATGGTTGTCGTCTCCATGCAGGACAATGTGATGCCGGTGCATTGGCCGTTAGGAGTAATCACAGAAATATTTCCAGATAAAAACGGAGTTTGTAGAGTCGCATCGGTAAAAACTAAAAGCGGGATCCTTCAGAGTCGCCCGGTAGTAAAGTTGTGCCCTTTGCCAACGCAATAAGCTTCGTTACATTAATAATTAATTTTACCGTGCACCAATGTGCAGTATTAGATTTAATTACCGCGTAGAATAGTTAATTGTATATTCTTATTTATAATAGAGAGTCGCAACTTTAGAGTTCTCATAACCTTTGGTAGAGTTGTGATGATCTGCAACTTATTTTACTTCTCCTTTGTGTTTCGAAAGTAGGAACTTTCAAGCCGGGGAAAATGGTTTCGCTTCCTAATTTATAGTTCATATTTTATTACATCACCATAGGGCAATTGAAAGGCATTGGTATGATAGTTCCAATTTATTAAGTAAGTGTCACATATCGTTGTTTTGGTGATATTCTGTGACGCTACGGTCAATTACGCCGCGACGCCACGATGGCCGGCCCCCAGCGGTCGGTCAGTCTCTTACCAACCAGGGCGGAGGTGCGCTCACTAAATCATCACCTACCCTCTCGCCCAAAACTCTTAATTGAACCTACATGGAAAGTGTTATCTGTATTACCTAGACCTACTGTGTTGTGTACCGCTGGCCAGCATAGTGTACCTAGTCTGTGAGCTGAACTTCTCGAACGTGGCATCTGCATCTGCATGGGAATCGCTGTTTCAAAGGTATGTGCCATAATTAGTAAATTGAACTTTATCCATTGCCTTTCGTCTCATCTGCGTACTTTTCTCCTTCAATTTAGCACTGCTGAATCAGCAATTATAGCCTAGATTACTCTAATAATTTAGGTTCAATCGCGTGTGATTTTACTAGTAATCTTCTAGAGGTTATACGCACCAGCGTCCTTAAGGAAAGAAAAAAAATATGAAAGCTTTATAGACAATCAGCAAAGTGTAGTGTATGTAGCTATGTCAAAGTCTGTCATAGCGAAGCACTATTGGTAGTGCTTCTAATTCTAGGTTCTCATTTTTCATTTTTTTTCTCATAGTATAGGTTAATTTCAAACGAGCTTTCGTTAACACTAAAAGATAAAAAAAGACTGCTCTTGTTCTATCTCTTTGTTCGTTTGATGTAAACGCACCTTAATATACTGTTAAAATATGTGCATTCTGAATAAAAGTTTTTTTTTTACTTAAAGCTTCACGCACAAAAGCACAATGACGGACTTAATATACCTTTAATTTTGCACACAGTTTATAACCTGAGTTAAGACTAGTAGATTATTAACCACGGGGATAAAGCAGTGTCTTCTGTCGCGGGTGACGATTTAAATCGCGAGCGTAACGAAGGTCTCGAGGTTTACTCCCGAGCGTAGCGAGGGTGTTAAAAACTTAAATCACAAGCGAAGCGAGGGATTTAAGACCAGTCCTGAGTGTAGCGAGGGATTTAAGTTCACCCAAGACTAAGACAGCTTTATCACCGAGGAAAATACTCTACTTTTCGTACCATTTGCGAAAAAATTAACACAATAATAATATGAGATAAGCATTTATAAAAAATAATGACAATTAAAATAAACTTAACGTTTATGTATTTAAAGAAAACAAAAATCACATTCTCCTTCTAGAGGATAAATGAAATTCAGTACAATTTTCTTTCCCTGTTTTTAACAGATTAAAAGGGGATTAAGGCAGATTAAGTGTCTTTCTTAGGTACCATTTTTTTTGCGTTATGGACACCGACTTCAAAAAATAAAGTTAATTTTCACTTTGTAGTTTTGTATTTGGAAGTCGGTAGTATTTCTTTGCAATTTATTTTTTTATTTTTCACTTTTTAGTTGTACCTACCTAATAGGCAAGTTAGTAAAGTAACTATAACGCCAGAATAGATTTCATAAAACTAGATCATAAACGGTGAAATGAGAGATCTGCGTACTCCTTAAGAGCGTACTGGCGTGATGTTATGTTCTGAAATGGTATAAACAATAAACAGACATGTGATTGCAGCAATCCCGAGAGATTTGCCGTTATTTATTGAAGAGTTCTGTTGTATATCTCCGAAGTTCTTCATCAGATCTTAACCAAATTAAAATGGGACCTATTTCGGAACATACTCTATCAAAAAAAAAGATGTTTCAAAATCGGTCCACAATTGACGGAGATATCGGTGAACATACACAAAAAAAAAAAAATTGCAAACATAGAACCTCCTCCTTTTTGGGAAGTCGGTTAAAAATGACTATCGTTATGTTCGCTTTTTGGGGCATAGAATGTCACTTTTTGAGCAAGTGGTACGAAAAGGATATTTTCATCCCGGTATAATGTTCCCTTAGGATAACAAAACACTAATATCGCGGGTAAAGCTGCGGGCAGAAGGTCTCTATAAACAAATCTCCTGGAGCAGAATTCAAAAATAAATCGTACTAAAAGGAATCAATTACACAAACACAAGTAATGGTTTGTAAACGAATTATAATGGAAAATAGACAATACAACTTTTAAACAAAGGTAATTCTCTCCAACGTTAATTATTATAAAAGTTTAGGGTACACAAAATATTTATATCACTTCGAGTTCCGAACATAACATTTTAATTAAATTCTGTGGTATGCAGGAGCAGATGTCTAACAAATAAAAAAAAAACTTTTTAACAAAAAATCAAACCGACTTCCAAAACAAAACACTTCAAAGTGAAAAACAACTTTCTTTTCCGAAGTCGGTGTCTTTTGTACCCATTGTTTTCCGTTATTCGACACCGACTTCGGAAAAGAAAGTTATTTTTCACTTTGAAGTGTTTTGTTTTGGAAGTCGGTTTGATTTTTTGTTAAAAAGTTTTTTATTTTTCTCTTTTTAGTTTTGGTAGGTACCTCTTATTAATATGAAAATCATTTATAGCCAAAGTACATTTTATGACAATTCCAATAAGCCCAAACACGACTTATAGGATACATTGTTTTATTTCGGGTTTCCAGTGGCCATTGTGGTCTTCTTCATCAGTTCCACTTCACCAAATTATACTTTCTGAGTGCAAATGATTGCATTATTGATGAAAATACCAAAATCGCTACATGTATGCTTATAATATTTGAGGAGTTCCCTCGATTTCTCTAGGATTCCATCATCAGATCCTGGTTTCCTTATCATAGTACCACCCTTGGGATATCTCCTTTCCAACAAAAAAAGAATCATCAAAATCGGTTCATAAACAACGAAGTTATCCGCGAACACACATAAAAAAAATATATATATATACGGTCGAATTGAGAAACCTCCTCCTTTTTGGGAAGTTGGTTAAAAATATCATAAAACATTGGACATCGCCGGTTTTTTAGGTGCATGAATACATATAGCTATCAGTGACCTCTATTTTGCGTTTTGTTCCGGTTGGTTATCAATTCGACACGTATGTATGTAATATTGTTGGAATTGTCCAATATCCACGTATGTAAATTTAAGTCAAGAGTAAATAGATGCCCAAATTATTCCTTTACCCAAAAAATCACATCCTGCATCATTCTCTGACTATCGTCCCATTTCTATTCTTCCTTTCCTATCCAAAGTCCTTGAAAAGCTTGTTCATCATCAGCTTAACACATTCCTTTCCAAGCACAATCTTTTAAATCCTTTCCAATCTGGTTTTCGACGTGGCCACAGCACTACCTCAGCACTTGTGCACATTACGGATGATATCAGGTCAGGCATGGATATGGGGAAGTTAACAGTACTTGCTCTGCTTGACTTTAGCAATGCCTTCAATACTGTTGACTTCGATATTTTGCTTGGCGTCCTATGCTCTTTTAACATATCTCCTCCGGTATTTGACTGGTTTCATAGTTACCTGTTTGGCCGTCGGCAGCGCATTTGCACTGATGAATCTTTCTCCTCTTGGTGCCGGTGTGCCGCAGGGTGGCGTTTTATCTCCTCTTCTCTTCGTACTCTTTATTAATGCTATCACTCAACGACTTTCATCTTTCTACCACCTATATGCTGATGATCTCCAAATTTATACCCAAGCCTCTCTCGGAGAGTTATCTAATGCCATTGAGACAATTAATACAGACCTGGCTCGAATAGGTGACTGGAGCACTGATTTCGGGTTGAAGATCAATCCAACGAAGACTCAGGTAACGGTTGTTGGTAGTTCCCGGACTGTCTCTAGGATCGATTGGTCGATACTTCCCCAGGTTTCTTTCAATAATACTATTATTCCTATAAATCATATTGTGAAGAATTTGGGGATTTTTATCGACAGCACCCTTTCCTGGACCAAACAACTGCAGGAAGTCAGTCGAAAACTGTTTGCGTCTGCGGGTTCCCTGAGACGCCTTCGTAATTTTCTTCCCATCACCACTAAAATTGCGATAGCACAATCTCTTCTTCTACCTATTCTAGACTATGCTGACGCCAGCTATCTTGATCTCACCCAAGACCAATTGGACAAGCTTGAGCGACTTCAAAATCTCTGTATCAGGTTCATATTTGGCTTGCGCAAGTATGATCACGTTTCCGAATTTCGTACTAAGCTCAAATGGCTTCCTATTCACCTTCGCCGGAATGCCCACATACTTTCTTTGCTTTATAATGTGCTATTTAATCCTTTTACTCCTTTTTATCTCAAAGAACGCTTTCAGTTCCTCTGTGACACCCATTCTAGGTCCTTGAGATCATCGGAAAATCTAAAATTAAGTATTCGTATGCATTCCACTTCCTTCTTTGACAAATCTTTTACGATTCAAGCAGCTCGGTTGTGGAATGTATTACCTATTGAAGTGAGACGTGCTCAAACACTGCCAACGTTCAAGAAAATGGTGAAGGAGCATTACCTTTCACTATAATTTTTATTCTTCTCCTTTCTCTGTTATATATTTGATATGTATTAGTATATTAAGTAATATTGTATGTATGTATTGTATGTTATTAAGTCTAAGTAATATTATTTTTGATACTTTGTACACTGACAACCCTAAATTCTTCTCCATCATTCAGTCCATCCAAAGGTTGTCTGTAAGAGATTGCCTAGTGCGATAAGACCGCCCATTGTACACTTGTATATTTGAACGTTTGTCCTGTATGTTTTTTTGTGGTGTACAATAAAGTATATAATAATAATAATAATAAATAGGTTTTTTCTAAGCGAGCGTGCTACATCGTCGACCACATCATCGCTTACCATCAGGTGAGATAGTGGTCATGCGCGAGCCTACCTACATTAAAAAAACCGGCCAAGTGCGAGTCGGACTCGCGCACGAAGGGTTCCGTACCATTATCGCTAAAATCGGCAAAAAAATCACGTTTGTTGTATGGTAGCCCCACTTAAATATTTATTTTATTCTGTTTCCACTTAAAAATTTCAACTGTCTAGCAATCACGGTTCATGAGATATAGCCTGGTGACAGACAGACAGACAGACGGGCCGTTTTTACCCTTTGGGTACCGAACCCTAAAAAAGAACATTTACTCTAATTGGGCTTCTAAACATGTGTGCTATATTTCAGAAGTGTGTGTATGTTTATGTATGTTTGCCCACGCGTTTCGCCGAAACTACCTATCATGACCATTCTTTTTTTATTGGATTAGGTATCTCTCAACTTAGGGAATAGTGCAAGTTTCATCCAAATCGGTTCAGCAGTTTTCAATATATGGAACATACAAGCGAACTCCTTAAGGACAAACAGCACGAATGTGTAAATTGAGTTATTATGGGTATTTTCAACTTGCTCAATTTTTAGTGATAGTGTAATAAAACTACAAAAAGTGAAAACAATTAGTCTTCCTAGCCTTTGCCCAACTCGCTCGACTTCCAGTCTAACTGGAAACGACTGAGTACTGGAATTTTACACTGCCTATCAGACCTCCACAACCCAGTAACTGGGTAACTCGATAACCCTTTTGCAAGACATGTCAGATTTTCTGGCCTATTTTTTTATATTTTGTAGACTCGCATTTGACCACTATCTCACCTGTTGGTAAGCGTTGTTGTGGTGGACGGTGAGACACGCTTGCCTAGAAATAATCTATTCACTCTTGACTTAAAGACTCCTAGTAGATTGTAGCTGCCGGGAAACACAAACTCCGGCAGGGAATTCCACACCTTAGCTGTACGCATAATAAAAGTGTTTCCAAAACGTTTTGTGCGTATGGGTGAGATGTCCACCATGTACTGATTGCGCATCGCCGTACGTCTGGTAGTCCGATGATGAAACGGGCTAGGTGGAATTAGATCGTGCAATTCCATCGCACACTCCCCAAAATGTAAACGATAAAAAAACGACAAGATGGCAATTCGGCGACGGTGTTCAAGGCTCTGGAGCTTTGACTTGACCAGTGCCTCATCATCGATGAGCCTCTTAGCCCGCTTTTCGATCGACTCTATTGCGTTAAGCTGGTATTTGGCAGATCCGTCCCAGAGATGAGAATAGTACTCCATGCATGATCGAACTTGTGCTTAATACAAATTGAGGAGCTGTTCCGGCCTCCGACTATGTTTAATAACTGTTGAAGATCTACAAATGACAGCCGGGACCAACAGCATAATGTGCTTCCCGAAGCATGGAGAAATCTCGCGATGTCATAACCACGTTCCAACCTCGGCACGCGTTACTTTATCTTGAAGAACGACCCGTGAGGCTTTTAACTCTTATTTTAAATTACAACACACAATGCTAGTTACTTCTTTCCTCCAAATCCCTCCAACTAGCTGAAACCACATCAAATTTCTTCGAAAACAGACCCTGAAGCATAACTACCTCGGTACACTGACGATATTTAATTGAAACCAGCCAGTTCCGACATTGACGAGAGACAAATGATTGACAAGATGAAGTTACGACAGAATTCTAGCTACTGGTTTTTATTCCGAGGTCGAAACGTAGCAATGTTGCTCTCCATTTAAAAAATATCTGTTGAGGGTGCAGCTACCAAATTGAACCAGGAACCAAGTTGTAAAAATCAATTCGGAAACAAATCTGCCTCACAAGGCCATCACAAAAATGCTGTTCTAAAAATCAATGCGTTAGCGATAAGACCGCTTTTGTACCCATCGTTTTAAGTTCTTGTACAGAGATGTGTAACTTTGTATAATAACAATAATGGACTCCGTATCAAAACGACCTAGCAAAACGGAGTCCGGGGCAGTGGTCCAACCGTTCTGTCCAACTAGTTGGACCATGTGTCTTAACTAGGGGCAGTTATCCAACTTTAAAAAAAATTGGTTCACAGCACCTTTTGGGAGTTCCGTGGTCCAATTAATTTAAAAAATAACTTGCCAACTCTAAAAACCTCAACTGCATATATATGTGTGTATGGTACCTACCAGTTTACGGTTATATTGAACCTCTTTGCAGTAAATAGATAGGTACTGGCTGCTTGTTGTAAATTATAGTACAATGCATTAGGCCTCTATGATTCAATATTATTGGATTAAAGAAAATTTTGATGAATTTTCTATCTATATATAAGCGTATTTAGCCAGAGGCATAGGTCTAATAACATTTCAGAAAGATCACATGCAAAACTAAGTCGGCGCATTAATGCAAAAATGTTACAATGTTACGTCTATTGTTTTAGAAAATTTTGCAACTTTATCAAGCGAAATCGCACAGAAAAGACGTAAGGTCCAAATTGAGAATGATGATTATATACGAGAAATTCATCTACAGCTGATTTCTGGTGATATTACTGTAGGTCATGCTTTAGATAAATTTCGTTGAATGTTGTAAAAAAATAAAGTTTATAAAAATTTGTCACCCGACTATAATTTTGCTATTTTACTGCAAAGAGGTTTACTATAACCGTAAACCAGTAGGTACCATACACACATAAAGATGAAGTTGAAGTTGCTATTTTTTTTTTTTTTTTTTTGATGCTATCCCACCGCACTATTCCCAAACCACTGCAACTCCTGAAAGCCAGAATCAACAGTGGCGACCACCAGAAAAGCGCCGAGGCAATGAAGTCGACGAAGTCCCGGAGAATGAATTTAAATGTCTTGGATCCCGCAACGAAATTAATCAGAAAAGAAAATGGAGGAGTAAGAAAAATACAAATTTCCACTTCCCTCCATATCAAGCAGGAGACAGAACAAACAAGACCAATAGGCACAAAGGGTCGTTTACAACTGGGATAAGCCCAGTTGCCTAGCACCACGGATAAAAAATTGCATTAATATTAATGGGTCCTAACATCGTGAGCTGTTATATTTGATTCCAATAATAGGTATGGCAAAAACGCTTGAACGCACGGAAATTTGTTCTAGTTTCCACAAGGTCCGTATAGTAAACAGCTCCTGATACAGCCTGTACATTATTCAACATAGTATTGCGTTCATTCTGCCAAAGAATACACTCCCATAAGATATGATGTGCAGATTGTACATATTCACAGTCAGAAGTAGAACACTGACATAATGGCGAGGTAACAAGCTTGAAGGAAAATAATGTATTTTTAAAGTTACCATGCCCTGTGAGAAATTGGGCAACACAGTGATCCACCTCCAGCCACGTCCTGGCCAGCCGCACGCGAACGGATGGAAAGAATTGGTGGAGGTGTCGGCCCTTGATAGAATTATCCCACCTACATTGCCATTCGGATAAAAGTTCCTCCCAGACGTTAATATGTGGTTTAAATAATCTAGAGATTTTGGCACGGTCACTCCGCGTTAAAAAGTCCGCGTCCATGGTCTCTTTTGCGGAATAGTACATTGCAGCACGTCGCTGCACTTCAAGGTCGACCGGAAGTACGCCAGCAAGTACCGGTAAGGCCTCAGTACTAACCGTCCTGTATGCTTTGCATAAGAATATCAAAGCCAAACGCTGACTCTGAAGTAATTTACGTCGTACCGCCCCTATTGTGGCCCTATCAGCCCAAACAGGCGCCCCATAGCAGATACAACCCAAGTAAGTAGCCCCATAAATAGTCTTTAAAGTCAAAAAAGACAGACCCCACGTAGATTTAGATATTCTCGTTAAGGCATAGAAGTTCTTTTTTGCTTTTTCACCGACGATTTTAATATGATCTATAAATGCAAAATTCCTTTCTAACACTAGACCAAGATAGCACACGGACTGCTTCCTTTTTACCGGAACGTTATTAAATTTAATAGTAGGACACGATTTAAGATTACCTTTCAAAATGAGCTGATAAGTTTTATGCGGAGCAAAGGTCAGGCGGTTACGATCGCCCCACTGAGATATTAATCGTAGGCAAGTGTCAGCCAAGTTCTCGAGTCCAGCTCGAGTACTTGATTAAATGAGCAGAAGACCGTCGTCCGCGTAACCGGTTAATGAACAGCCGCTTGGAAGCGGAATCGCGAGGAAATCATCAAAGCCTAAATTCCATAAAGGTGGACCAATAACCGAACCCTGAGGACATCCCATGGTGAGAGACTTCGACATGGAATGATGGCCGAGTTTGAGTTTCGCGGAACCATTTAAAAAGTAAGAGTAAACTAAATTGTATATTGTTCTATAGCAGCCTCGAGTTTTCATTTTAAGTAATAGCATTGGCCACCATGCGTTATCAAAAGCCCCAGAAATATCTAGAAAAATCCCAATTACATATTTACGTTCAGATGTATTAACTATTTTCCGAACATTAAGGGCCGCGTCTACGGTAGATTTTCCAATAGTGAAACCGAATTGATTATTATGAAATTTTGGTCCGTCCGGTAGCAACCGTGGAACGATAAGGCGCTCCAGAAGTTTTCCCAAAGATGGAAGTAATGTTATAGGCCGGTACGACTTCGGGTCGTCCGGGGGTTTGTCGCCACTTTTCGGGATTATTCGTATAAAGCCGCGTCGCCAAATACGAGGAAATACGCCCTCCGCAATACAACGGTTGTAAACGGTTAAAATCGCATCACCGGCTGTTTTACACGCTTCTATAATCATCCGATTAGATATTTTATCTTCACCTGATGACTTGTTGAGTGGTAACCTCTTGACAACGTTAATAAATTCGTCAGTGGATGGAAGGTCTGACGCTGGTGATTCAGGTGGTACAGCTGCCCACGCTCTGATCTGTTGATGGTATTCGTTGTCATTAGCTAGTAAGTCATCAGGTATAAGAGTATTCAGCAAAACTTTAGTTGTTTCCTCAATACCGGTAGTGTGTTTATTATTTACTTTAATATTCTGAACACACGCGAGGTCGACTGATCGATTGGCTTTAAACTCATGATATAAAGGAGACCACGGACCTTCTTTATCTAATTTTTCTACTACTTTACGCAATAAATTACCCTTTGATTTTTCCACCGATGCTCTGTAGCGGGACCTGGCAACTCTAAACGTATTTAACGCAATGGAAAGAGGGTCACCGGTAACCTTACGTTTTTTAAGCTTGTTAAGATGTTTACGCGCTCGGCGATAATTTTTACGCTGTTCAGTTAGGTAGTCACACCACCAATCACATCTACGTATATTGGTCAAAGATCCACGACCAATGGCAATGTCAGCACAGTAAGTGAAGGTGTCTGACATAATTTCAGCACTTTCTTCAGCTGAAAGCCCTACATGAGTGAAGTCTTTGGCGTGAGACGCAACAAGCGAGCTAAAGAATTCCCAATTCGGACCCTTACATTTATACCTAAAGTTACCAATGACATGTGACGTACCCTGAGTAAAAACTGGAACAAATTCGTACACGATCAAGCGATGATCACTACAAGACGCGTCCGGTAGAACACGCCACCTATCCAAGCATACGTCTGCACTAGAAAGTGTGACGTCAATACAAGATTCGCCCATTTGGCTGCAAAAAGTTAGTGGTGCGTCAGGGGTATTATGAATAGTCAGATTCATTTCAGCAATGAAATCTTCAACAGCGCAGCGTCGTTCATAATCCGTACACCGAACTTTGCCATACCAGAGTGATGATGACGCATTAACATCAGCGCCAACGATAACTTTGCAGCCCGCGAGCGACTGCAAGACGTGACGGAGGTTATGTATATGAGGAGCAACAGGGTCTGAATATTGAAAGTAGCAGCTCACAACGTAAACTTTAAAAGAAGACGATGAGACCTCCGCAACGGCACAATGGGGTGTCATAAGATTACGCAAAGACGTTACTGTGAAGTTAGAAGAATGCGCCACGTAAATTCCAGCTCGTGCTTTGCCATCCAACTGTACTACTTTGTGACGCAGGTAGGTGAATTAATAGTGCAGTGTTTCTTAACATGACCGAACTGTTGACAATGTGCACAACGTACTACATCGACACCATCAATGAAACGGCAAGTCGCCCAATCAATAAACAATTTGTCCTTGGTCGAGACTAAATGTTTCCGGACCGCGGACTCGAGTTCAATGCCTATCCAATTCCGACCGTTGTCTAACAAACGCCTACCTATGATTTTTGTTGATTTTATAAATTCGTCTTCTTTTAATGACAACTCGTCTTTAATGTTTTGACAGTACAACGCATGCAAAAAGGCACTGTCCTCCATTGAGGATGGGACGTCTTTAACTAAAATACGAGGCTTACGGCCTTTTGGTTTTTCAAGTCGCAAGCCAGCGGACTTAATGGCATCGACCGATTGCAACTTTTTGATTTGTATCAAAATCGTTAGCGACACGTAACACGACGCCAGACTTCGCAGCCTTCTTGACACCTACAATTTGGAAGCCGTCACTAGGATCTATTGCTTTCATGAGCGCTTGTTTAGTCGCGGAAGAAGTTGCGAAATCAGTTGAACGCTCATCAGTGGGGTAGGCCACAAGACACGGGAGTTTGGCACGGGTATTCACTTGTGGAACTACTTTAGGTAAACGAAGTTTTAATTTGTCAGCATATGAGGCATTATTGACATCAGACACCGGCACTATGTTTTATTTTATCTAATTCGCGTTCTAGATTGAAATTTCTGCGCAATTGGAGGCCTTTGAAGTTGTGGAAGAAAATGAATGTATGAGCAAAGTTGCTGACATATTGGGAATAACCTCACGCTCTGTTTGTAACGTTTTGAAGGAAGTAAATAAAGGTGCGCCGCCAACTCCTCCTAAAAAAACTGGACCAAAGCGAAGTTTCAAAGATAAAATTGATGAATTTACATTCTCCGCAATACGAAGAATTGTTCATCAGTTCTTTTACCAAAATGAACCTCCAACCATTGCAAAGGTTAGTCAATCAGTCAGACAGTATTATTTTATACCTACATCTTTTATATATAAGTAATGATTCCAAGCTATTATAAAACTTACTATTTTAGATTTTACAAGTGATGAACGATGATTCAGAAATGCCCAAGATTTCCAAAGACACCCTCAGAAATTTTTTGAAGCATCTTAATTTTAAATTTGTTGCACGGTCACGCAAGAGCACACTTATTGATCGAAATGATATAATAACATGGCGCCAGCGTTACTTGCGATTTATATCGCAAGAATCAGTATCAGATATCGACACCGGTATTATGTTTTATTTTATCTAATTCGCGTTCCGTATTGGCCAACTTAGTCTTGTTGGCGGATGATTTTATGGCTAGCAATGATACAATAGCCGTTATGCGCTGAGTCATGTCCATAATTGCGGATTTATTTGCAACATTAATGCGGGACCCTTGGTCATTGACAAGATCGTAAATTTTAGACAGGTACACAGACGCCTGAGTAACCAAATCACAATAGTCGTCATTGCTTACATTAGTGATATTTAATATCGGCGAAGACCTTACAATTGACTCTGATGTTTGCATTCGTTTAGATCTATCTTCGGGTGAAATTTAAGGAGACATTTCACTAAATAAACGCTTAGCATTAGCGGAGGTCGTCGGCGACCTTGGTTTATTTATTTGGCGGAATAATATTTCTCCACCACGATCAGGTGGGTCATCATTAGATAACATAATTACTTATGGAAATTAAACTATTAAGCGTATTAGAACGTAAAAAGTGAAAGATTAACGGACGATACAATTATTTCGATATACCCACACGTCAAGAAAAGTAAATGTACTCACCGATAGCTGACGAAATTAACTAATTACAACTAAATAACGGACGTTAACACGTTTAAAAACTTACGATACCAGCACTTATCACAATGATACACAATTGACAGCAAATCACAAGCCGGAAATAAATTTCGGAACACGACAATTGCAATTAAAAACAGGGAGCGAACAGATGACCGCTAACCAATACGAGCGCGCGGAGGAAAGTGCACAAAAGGTGCTGTGGACCAACTATTTTTAAAGTTGGACAACTGCCCCTAGTAAAGACCCATGGTCCAACTAGTTGTACAGAGCAGTTGGACCACTGCCCCGGACTCGCAAAACGTCCTATAAACAAAACATTGCGAATGGTACAGTCATCATACCACACAAATATGAGATTTTTATAGGAATAATTTTATTCAACATTTTCTTGAGACTGTGACTTCTAACTTTCATCATCATCATTTCAGCCGAAAAACGTCCACTGCTGGACATAGGCCTCCCCCAAGCGTCGCCACACTGATCGGTCCTGTGCGTTTTGCATCCACCGGACGCCTGCAGCCTTGACTAAGTCGTCGCTCCACCGAGAGGGCGGTCTTCCAACGCTGCGTCTTCCGGTACGCGGTCACCACTCTAGAACTTTTCGGCCCCAACGGCCAACTGTTCTGCGAGCAATGTGCTCTGCCCACTGCCATTTAAGTTTGGAAATTCTTCGGGCTATATCGGTAACCTTGGTTCTCTTGCGGATGTCTTTAATTCTGATTCGATCACGCAAGGAAACTCCGAGCATAGCACTCTCCATTGTCCTTTGGGTGACTTTAAGCTTTCTGATAAGGCTCATTGTGAGCGACCACGTCTCTGTCCCGTAAGTAACCACTGGCAACACACACTGGTCATAGACTTTCGTCTTGAGACACTGTGGTAAGTTGGACGAGAAGATACCGCGCAACTTCCCGAACCCTGCGCAGCCGAGTCGGATTCGACGGTTCACCTCTTTCTCGAAGTTGGACCTACCTAACTGGACCGTTTGTCCCAGGTAGACATAATCGTCCACAACTTCGAGTGTAGAGTCTCCGACTTGTAACTTTAAAATAATATAAAAGTAAAATCCAAATCCATGATTAATTTTTGCGTTCAGTTCGAAGGTCTTTTCGATTTTAATTTTAAATCGGTCTGTACGGGTTGTAAGTCCGTACATGTAATTTGTCGTGAAGGTTTGTAAGTTAAGTTAGTGAAGAGAAACGCGTTCCACTAAGATGCAGTTAAGTTTATTGAGAGTAAGTTACAGTACTTGAGCGGAGGCGATTATTTCTCTCAGTTGTTGATAGTCACACACTTGTATGTTTACTACGATTAAATTAGTTAATAAGGTTATTTTTATAACGCGCAATCGTGACGCGCATCGCTGGTCTAAAGTAGGTTACAGCGTAAGCAGAAAAATGTACGGCGATGAGACCGTACATATTGGCAACCCCTAAAGAAGTTAAGATGAGTAAAGAGAGAGAAAGAACCGCCTGTACAAAGTTAAGGCTTAATGTTAAAGTAAGTATACAATTAATCAAAAGTAAAAGCAATGTTGTCTCGATGCCCTTGAGGTTGAGTGTGGCAGACGTGGTCGCGCGCCTGCTGGTTTTCGTCTCTGGCAGTCTGCTGTCGAGGTCCCATTGGCTGAAGTTCGATGTCTTCATGTTTTGGCTTCGTATTTGTTGTCCTCGGAAGTCGTTTCCTGAGCCGTACGCAGTATTTTCTTGTGACGATCCCCAGACACGTGATGACAGCAATTGTAAGTAAAAAGTAACTAATTGCATATTGGTGAATATCATGCTGTGTGATGGTGGATGGTAGTTGTGGCTCGTTCTCTTGTTGGAACCGTAGTTTCTTGTCGATTACTGTGAAGTCGTTTTTCTTGAGAGTGAAGAGTTCGTCTCGAGAGCCGTGTAGTGTTATGTTGACAATGTTATTAATCGACGAGTTCAAGTTCGGTACATGCATGTCGTAGTTTACGTTGAGGTTGCTGTTGTACTGATTGTGTGAAGTGATGGTGAGCTCTTTTGACTGCAGAACACATCCTTGACTCAAAGTTACAATAGCCGCTGATGTGATAGTTTGCGAAGTTACGTCGTTATCACAAACAGTACGTAATTCGCATCTTCCGCAACAAACAACCAGCCAGCTGTTTGATTCTTGCAATTTGATCCATGCCTCGTCGCATGACACACTGACGACGTTGCATGCTGGCGTAGTTACACGATGACCCAGTAGTTTTGCTTCGCAAGGTGCATTCTTGTTCTGTAAGTTGAACACTGGTATGTTTGCGTTGCAAATAAAGTTATCTTTTTGTCTTTTGGTACATTGCTTGAAGTCTTCATCCTTTAATGAGATGTAAGACTTCTTTTCAAAGTTCACGGCGATGTACTCTGACGATAACTGCATCAATTTGAATTTTTTCTCAGTTTTAAAAGGTATAGCGATAGCCCGGTAGTAGGTGAAGTCCTCATCCGAGATCAACGGAATGTGAACTTCGAACATAAAGTAGTTTTTTGTTATTCGTGCTTTCACGTAGAGCAGTTTGTAAAGTTCCTTGATATCTTGTTTGATGTTGGTCGTCGGTAGTGTCAGAGTTCTCGGCAGTTTGCCGGCTATGTCTTCCATTTGTTTGACTAGGCTGACATGGTGATATCAAGTGCACGTCCATGTGCCCACTGTAGACATTCGTGAGGGTGTTTAGGAGCATTGTTTGAATTTCTTTAAGATTTCGTAATAGTAATGATGCTGTGAGCGAAGCGGAGTTGAAGTAGCTTGTAGCCATCATTATTTGTATTTCTGTTTCAATGTTGCCCAAATTCGACTTAGTTTCATTCATGAAGCGTTCTATCTTTTTGCATTGTAATTTAATGTTTTCATCGTTTTTCTTCAAAACATCGTTTTGTAGTTGCATAATTGACGTTTGGTTTTTTGCGAGTTCGCGTAAATAGTTTTCGTTGCGTTGAATGGCATCAATATCTTGGTGATATTTGTCAGCAAATCTCTGGTCTAAGACGCCGAATAAGCTGTTTGCTACCATGCCTACTCCGTCGATTAAGCCGCGTTTCTTGCGTGTTGATAAATGCTTGTGCGGAGCCAGCAGGATCGTATTGTAGAAGTTGAGTAGTTCCATCTCGTATGAAAGTTGATCTATCGCAGCTTGGCAATAGCTTTGATGGATTTTCTGGCATAAGCTATTTACACCGTTGACGTAGTTTTCAATGTTTTGAACGCCTTGCCAGTAGTTAGTTAGATTGTAGTACGTAAGCAAAGTCCATTCGTCGTGAATGAGTTCAATTTTGCCTATGGTGTCATAATAAATCGGCCGCTCGGGTTCCAGGTTTGTAATCTGAATTCCTGACCTTTGTTGCGTACCATATGATCCATTCACGAATATCAACATTGTGAAAATACACATCAAAATGTTTGTAAGACATTTTTTCGTTGACTGTTTTGTTGTGGTAGGTCTTTTAGTTTTGTCAGCGTTTTGTAAGTCCGTCTGACATTCTTCACTTTCTCTGTTGCAAGTAGTTTCGATGGGTAGAGCAGATAGTTTCACAATTGGTCGTTTGATGACACCGGTTTGTGTTTTCAGGGTTGTCACTCGAACGTATCCGTCGGCTCCAGGGTGTAATTTCAGCACCCGTCCCATGGCCCATTTTCCTGGCGGCAAATTGTTGTCCCGGACTAGTACGATGTCCCCCTCGTTGAGGTTTTTCTTAGGATTGTTCCATTTGCTGCGCCTTTGAAGTTGTGTTAGATAGTCGTTTGACCAATTCTTCCAAAATTGTTGGTACATGTGTTCAGTTAGCTGCCATCGTCGGCGTAGATCTATGTTATGTTTTTCATTGTAGTCTGCTCGTGGTAGAGACATTGTTGGTCCCCCCGTTAGAAAGTGACCTGGTGTCAGATAGTTATAGAATTCTTCGGGGTCCTCAGTAAGCTGGCAAAGTGGCCTGGAGTTCATGCATGCTTCTATGTTCGCAAGCAAGGTAGTAAACTCCTCGTACGTCAGTTTTTGGTCTCCTAGCACCCGACGAAGGTGATACTTCATCGACTTGACCGCTGCTTCCCATAGTCCACCAGCGGTTGGCCAAGCGGGTGCATTGAAGTGCCATTGTACTCCCATGTCAGCAATACTATTGAAGAAGTCTGGCGATAAGATTTGCTTGTAGTCTTCAAACTCTTTCTGAAGCAATCTTGATGCGCCGATAAAGTTCGTACCACAGTCCGAGTAGACGTGACCTGGTGTACCGCGCCTGGAGCACATTCTCTGGAAGGCTGCTATGAATGTTTCGGTGCTTAAGTCCGATGCGAGTTCGATGTGTACAGCCTTAGTTACCATGCACACGTATATGCATATGTAACCCTTTGAGGTCCGCACTCCCTTTCCTTTGTTAAGTTTGACTTCCACGTGTCCTGTGAAGTCAACTCCTGTGTGGGTGAACGGTCGCGATGGTGTCACACGTTGTGGTGGTAGTTCTCCCATGAGTTGGTTTAACTCCGATGGGTTGTAGCGGTGGCAACGCACACAGCGCCGTAGTTCAGCTTTTACCGCTCTGTTGCCGCCAACGATCCAGTACCGTTGTCGGATGTGCGCTAAAGTTAATCTGGCTCCTCCGTGTAAAGTCGTAAGATGAGCTTGATGAATCACCAACTCAGTAAGTCGTCCACTCTTAGGTAGGATGATTGGGTTCTTCATCTCGAAAGGTAGAACAGAGTGGTTCAGTCGACCACCGACTCGGATGATGCCTTTGTTGTCCAGATATGGCTTAAGTTTGAAAATGTAACTTTTAGTAGAAATAGTTTTAGTAGTTTGAAGTTGTTTGTATTCTTGCGCAAGTTCCGTTTGTTGCACATATTTTATTATTTGTTCTTTTGCACTGCTTAATTCGCACAAAGTAAGGCATCCGGTGTCACGTTTGGCCTTGTTTCTTGTATTTGCAATGAATCGTTGTATCCATGCTGCAATTCTGTTCACTTTGGTCAATGAACTGCAATTAGTTAATAAATTATGAATACAATTATTGTTTTCTTTGTTCGTCGAGTTTGATTTTGCTTGGCAAACGCTGCCTATGTTCGTAGTAAATGTGCATGTTACGTTTTCTTCACGACTTTGTTCTTGGAAGCTAGGCAGAAATGTAGGACCTTCCCACCACAGACTGAAAGTTTGTAGCTTGGTGGGTAGCATGCCTCTTGATGCGCAGTCTGCAGGGTTATCTTGTGACTTCACATAACGCCATTGCTCGGCTGGTATGATTTGTCTTATTTTTTCAACCCGGTTAGCGACGTATTTTTCCCTTTTGGATGTGTCCCCCTGTATCCAAGCCAGGACCACTTGGGAATCGCACCAAACGCTTGTAGTTATGTCGAAGCCATTCAGGGCGTCTCTGATTTTTTCGATGAGTTGCGATAGTAAGAGTGCGCCACAAAGTTCAAGTTTCGGTAATGTGATCGTTTGTGATAGCGGCGCCACTCTTGTTTTAGCAGCGAGTAATGTTATTGTTGACTTGTTTGTTTCTTCTCTGACGCAGCTGTATACCACGCAAGAGTAAGCCTTTTCACTGGCGTCACAGAATCCAAATAGTTCTATCTTCTTGTTTGTTGTACGGACCCAGCGCTTGATTACCATAAGTTTTACATTGGGTATGTCAGCTCTTAGTTTCAGCCACTTTTCTGCTATTTGTGACGGTAACTGATCATCCCAGTCAAGTTTGTTGATCCAGACTTCTTGAAATAGTAGTTTTGCCGCAATAGTTATGGGTGATAGCCAACCCAGCGGATCGTAAAGTTGCGAAATTTCAGAAAGCAGCCGCCTTTTAGTTATCTCGGATCGACCTTTTTCTTCAAATTTCCAGTTAAACACAAATGTGTCGGCGTGCGGATTCCAACCTAGTCCTAGGGTTTTCATTGATTCCTCTTGCTTAAAGTCAAAAGTAGTTCTGCGTGAAATCTGTTCATCGCTTAAGTTTACTAGTAGTGCTGGATCATTGCTGGACCACTTGCGTAAGTTCATCCCGGCTCCTTTTAACATGTCGATAAGAGATGTCTGGAGTTCCTGGGCCGCTTCTAGTGAGTTGTGGCCGCTTATGACGTCATCGACGTAAGTTTCGTTCAACAGTATTTTAGCAGCCGTGGGGTATTTGCAGCCGTCATCGTATGCAAGTTGCTTGATGGTTCTCATGGCTAGCCACGGTGCGCACTTAGTGCCATAAGTGACAGTGCAAAGTTGGTACTCCTGCAGCTTCTCTGACTGTGTAGTTCGCCAGATAATTTTCTGCAAATGTTGTTGTTCCTCAGACAGCCAGATACATCGGTACATTTTCTCGATGTCAGCTGTAAAGGCGTATTTGTAAGTTCTCCATTTTATGATAAGTTCTTGGATATCTTTTTGTAGGTTGGGGCCTTTTTCTTGTAAGGCGTTCAAGCTGTATCCTGTGTTAGTTTTCTGAGATGCGTTGAAGACAACCCTGAGTTTCGTGGTTGTAGATTCTTCTCGAAGTACTCCGTGATGTGGTAAGTAGCATTCCGTCGTTGACGATTGTATAGGTTTTGTTAGTTTCATGTGACCTAGCTCCAGGTATTCCTTAAGGAACCCTTTGTATAGCAATGCAAGACGGCTATTTCTTTGAAACCGTTTTTCTAGTTGCAGCAATTGTGATACTGCTATCGTTTTCGATGATCCAAGTTTATGTTCGTAATCTGAACATAGAGGCATCTTCACAATGTATCTTCCGTCTAAACCACGGCGAGTAGTTTCCTTGTAGTAAGTTTCACATTGATCTTCTTGAGATTGATCAGTGTTTGCTTTTGTTACGTCTTCACACTCCCAAAATTTCGTTATTTCGGACAAGTCGAGTAGGGTGACGTGACAGTTAAACGTTTCTAGTTTTCCACACAAAATCCATCCCAGCTGTGTCTGTTGAGCAACTGGTGATTTTGGTGCGCCCTTTAGTATTCCGTCTTGGATTATTTCTGCGTATACGTCAGCTCCAAGCAGTATGTCAACAGCCCTTGAAATGTTGTAGTCAGGGTCTGCTAGTTTTAAGTTTTGCAAGTGTGACCACTCAGGTCGTTCAAATGTGTAGTTTGGTAGTTTGTTGATTAATTTCTTCATAATCAACGCCTCAGTGTCGAAAGTATATTCGGAGTGGATTGATTTGCATGTTAGCTTCAGGCGCCCTTTACAGTCGCCCGATACAGTACCAACTCCCGATATCTTTGCAGTCATTTTGCTTCTCGGCAGCCTCAGCAGTTGTGCTGCATTTTCAGTTATCAAATTAACTTGTGAGCCCTGGTCTACGAGCGCACGAAGAGCGATGTAAGTGCCATCTAACGATTTGACCTTGATCTGGACGGTTGTAAGTAAAACCTCCATCTCGTTGGTTGATAGGTGGTTTGAACTTGGTTCAGTTTCCTTTGGTCGTTGACCTGAACGCTGATTTTCATAGCTCGGTGAAGATGTATTTTTGTTGTAGTTGTTGTAATGTAAGAGCGTATGATGTTTCATATTGCATTCCTTACACGTTTTTGTAGAGTTGCAAGTCTGGTTTTCGTGTTTGAACAAACAGTTTTTGCATATCCGCAATTTTGCAACTGTGTTGTTACGTTGCTTAGTATCCATGTCCACAAATTGCTGACATTTCATTAGAACATGATTGTTTTTACAAAGAGGGCATTGCCCATACGAAGTGTGGTAAGTTTTCGGATGCCATTTTTTCTGATCGTAGTTTTTTCGAAACGTATGTTTTTCGTTTTCAGTTGATTTTCCTGAATTCTGTACCTCTTTCTTCGAAGTTTTCATGGTTTCAAACGCTGTAAACTGGTTTTCTAAGAACATTAGAAATTCATGAAGTGTTGGTACCTCTCTGTTGTCGTTTAAGTCTTTTATATATTCGTTGTATGTGCCACAGTCTAGTTTTAGTGACATCACATGGACAATCATAGATTCTCCACCGGTTGTATCAAGACCCATATTTGTCAAGCCGTTTAGACATTCCGTTGTTACGTCATGTAGCTTCTTCAAGTTGTAAGCGTCAGGCTTCTGTATGACAGGCAACTGTAGCATAGTGTTCATATAGGCTGAGAACTGTAGTCGACGGTTATCGTACCGTTGATTCAATATTTCCCAGCATGAAGCGTAGTTGTTGGCGCTGATGCCCAGGTGTTGCACCAGCCTTTCTGCTTCGCCTTTCAGTTTGGTCTTCAGATGCTGCATTTTTTGTGCGTTATTCAGCGACGGGTTTTTGTGTATGGTCTCCAGGAATAGATCTTTAAACGATGTCCACTTGCTGTAGTGTCCTGAAAACTCTGGTATCTCGATTTTCGGTGCTGAACGTTCGTGATGAGCGTTAGACCATATTTTGCCTTTCAGGCGTTTTCTTGTTTCGTCGTATTTGGATTCCATGCTGTAGAACATGTCATAGTATGTCTTATTCGATCCTTTTAGTAGGGCTTCCAGTTCCCAGTGAGTGTTGTCAAGAGCATCCCATTTCGACTTCAAGATTGACAAGTGATCATCAAGTTCCCATTTTTCAGCTAGGCCTTCATAGTCAATTTTAGCCATAGCACGATCCATCGCCTTGAAGTTACATTCTTGCTTAGTCAGTAGCGTCTTTGTCTTCTCATCAAGCTCTTCCCCTGAGGACTCCGTAAGGTCGAATTTGACGTTTTCTCCTGCAACTTGTTGTAACATACTCGTAATGTCGGCTCTAGTTGTTTCATTCATAGTTTTTGTCTTGCCGTAGACATCTTCCACAAAGTAGTTTATGTTTTTATCTTCAATTTCCTGCAAAAGCAATGTGTGCCTTGCATTGAAATCCATCCATTGAGCTTCTAATGAAGACAGTCGCTTGTTCAAGTAATCAGTTGTTTTTCTTGTCTTGCTATCCTTTTTGTAGTTGTTGCATAATGTTTTTATGTTTTCGAAACACGTAGACTGGAGTTGTAGCTTATTCATCTTGATTTGTTAGACAAATAGCTTCCTTATAGTTTACAAGATAACTTTCCTTACGTATTTGAAGTCTCTTCTAGTTATAGTTGAAGGCGCTTCCAGTAGTCGAAGGCTCTTCCAGTAGTTGAAGTTAGTTTCAGTAGTTGACGACTCTTCTAGCAATCGAAGACTCGTCCAGTAGTTGAAGTCAGTTCTGCAGGTGACGGCTCTTCTAGTAGCCGAAGACTCACCCAGTATCTGCAGCTGGTTCCGGTACTCAATGTGCCTGTACTCGAGCTAAGTATATGCGCCTTCTCAATCCAACTGGGGCGACCCTCTTCCGGGAGACCAGCTGAACCGATTCGCTACCGTACAAGAGACACAAACACACTAAGATACGCGAAGGCTCGAAGGACCATAAATGTACGGGTTGTAAGTCCGTACATGTAATTTGTCGTGAAGGTTTGTAAGTTAAGTTAGTGAAGAGAAACGCGTTCCACTAAGATGCAGTTAAGTTTATTGAGAGTAAGTTACAGTACTTGAGCGGAGGCGATTATTTCTCTCAGTTGTTGATAGTCACACACTTGTATGTTTACTACGATTAAATTAGTTAATAAGGTTATTTTTATAACGCGCAATCGTGACGCGCATCGCTGGTCTAAAGTAGGTTACAGCGTAAGCAGAAAAATGTACGGCGATGAGACCGTACACGGTCCAAGTGTTGAAATTATTATAGATGTTCTCCTCCCTGGAGCGGGCGGATGGGTCTATCAGACTCATACATTTTACATTTACCTTTGACCTGGGCGATGGAGTACTTGCGCAATTCGTCACACTCAATTGTATGGCCCGCATGACCAGATGCGGACCTCTCGGATGGTAACCGCGGAACACAGCGTGGATAGTTGTGGCGCCTAACTCGCCGAGTTCGTCACCCGAGTGTCACACCTTGTGGCAGCCGGCCATCATGTCGCTATTTTCGGTGCCCGGTGAGTATGCTACGGATTAATTACTTTTAATTAATGATAGGCACAAATACTAGTTACTAAGTCAAAAAAATATAGCATGATTTTTGACGACGACCTTTTGATACACGTCAAAGTCGTTTAATAAATAATCGTGCTACATGGGTCCATACCTGTATAATAAAATAAGTAAAATACACAGTTACATCACTTACCGATAAAAAAAACTAAAACTCACCATAGATAACTTCCTTCTCTCTCAAAATTATGAAAACACTGAAAATTTACTAAAACGTATATAAAGTATAAAACAAATAAAATAATAATAATAAAACCAGTCAAGCCCGTGCACGAAACACATACACACACACACATACACACACAAACAGACCACACACACACCAGAATCCCACACACACACACATATCTTCATACTCACATGCACACTCTTACGCATAATAGGAGTAAAATAAATTAGCGTAATTTTAATACTTACTTTAGCACCGCACCACACTTGTAATGGCAGCTCGAACACGGTGGTGACGGAAGTAACTGGTGCTTATAGCACAGGAATCCTCCTAGTTTAAGCCCAGTTGCACATATTTTATATCTTGCCACTAACTGAATGATTCTAATTTAAGGTACAATCATTGTAAATAGGTTTAAGTCTTGAACAAATAAATATTATTTATTATTTATTATGCTGATGACACCGACTTCAAAGCGTCCTAATTTATTTAGGTTTCTGATCACTTGTGGTGACAGAATCGATTGATCCACTAGATTTAATAACATGACTCATGTACCAACATTATTGATCTACATTTTTATATGGTTCAAATTCGGAATATTTGATTTCATTTCAACGAGAATTTGATGACTACTTATTTCATTTTAACATAACAAAATATTACTTACTAGCGGACGCCTCGCGGTTTCACCCACGTAATTCCCGTTCCCATGGAAATACAGGCATAAAAAGGGGATATTATAAATTGCATATCAAATAAATAATCGCCTATCAATACATACTCATCATTTATATTCTTATTTACATCTAATAACTTACTTCACTACAAATAAACTAATGGCCGGTTTCTGAAGTAACTAAGTATGTGCTTATCTCGATTTAAGCATCTGTCACCCTTGATCATCTGCCACTTTAAGTTTTCTGCGATGCTGAGCAAGGTTTGAGTATACGTCGTCAAGTCATGCCAAAGTATACCTTACATCATACAAAAAACCTACATTGACGTTCAATTGGGTTTCACAACTGAGAAAAACACATTTGATCATTCTCAAATTCTCAAACCGTTGTCAACGTTACATAATCAGTGTGGCCAGATTGGGCGACTTTTCGCCATTTAGGCTTAGACTCTGAAGGGTGGCCGAGGCGACCAATTTTTACGATCGGCGACTGATCGCCAATTAGGCTACCCTAAAAAAACTGACCAAGTGCGAGTCGGACTCACGCACGAAGGGTTCCGTACCATTACTTAAAAAACGGCAAAAATATCACGTTTGTTGTATGGGAGCCTCACTTAAATATTTATTTTATTCTGTTTTTAGTATTTGTTGTTATAGCGGCAACAGAAATACATCATCTGTGAAAATTTCAACTGTTTAGCTATAACGGTTCATGAGATACAGCTTGGTGACAGACGGACAGACAGATGGATCGTGGATTCTTAGTAATAGGGTCTCGATTTCCCTTTGGGTACGGAACCCTAAAAACATGGGACTATTTTAGGCGATTTCGGAATAAGAATGTCTAATCCTCAGGAATGATGAAAATAACTGGAAATCAAAATGCTTTTTACAGTTCATCTCTTTTTTCATTATACTTCAGTCGTGACAACACAGGGAAAATAAAGAAATGCTTAAAAATGTTTTATGCGGAACCAATAATGATTATTGTGTCAAACGCATTAAAGTTGATATTAGATTCTAGGGTGTTCAAGGCAACAATGGAAATTTACGTTTCGTAAAATGTTTCGTGGTTTTAATGAATAGTGGTCGTCTTGAGTTTTTTATAAATGGAAAACGAAATTTTCGGCGACTTGGGACTCGTCAAATCTGGCTACACTGGTTACATTTGGCAGTTGATAGTTGACAACCCCTTGCTTAAACTTTAATCAAGAGAAATAAATACAAAATAATATATAAAAACTTATAAAACGAGTGATGAAGATACATCCTTGTCTTCCTTAGAGATGCCTCAACGAAGACCGATGCGTGGCAGAAGATTGTTCGACCTAAATTATCGAAAGTATTAGATTGGATGCAAATATTTCACGCCTGATAGATCTCAGTTGCTCGAAGAACGGGTGGTCGATGGGGCTGAAAAGCCTCCCTCTACAGACCGATAACCAGGTTGAGGTCGTGGGCATCGAATGTATGAAAGACGCACAGCACCGGTTGATGTGGTGACGCTGAATGCTGAGTGCCGGGAAGGCCTGTATCCAGCAGTCTTTCGGCAGAAATGATTATTATGATGAGTGAGATCCTCAACAAAAATATTTGAAAGTGCCAGTTTTTGTGTTTGTGGTTGCCAGTGGCTTTACCTGCGCGAAAACCGAGAGTTATCCTACAGGAACTATGTGAAAAGTGAAGATGGACCGGTCAAATGATTCGCGATAACCAAAGGAAATGGAGAAAAGCACCAAGATGAAGGCACAAAGTGTAAGCGATGGCGCGCTATGGTATTGGCGAGTAGTTCATGAGAGACCCCAGTGGAAACTGTTAGTGGAGGCCTAAGCCAAGAGGTTCTTAGATTAGGAATTTTTTATAAACTATAAAGATGTATTGTATTGACTACAGTTTTATATCTCTGATTTCAGAATAAAAGGCTTTGTTATTCCGTTTATTTATTATTATACCTATTTTTTATTATTAAATCATTTTATTATTAGTCATTGGGTAATTGTATTCCAAATGATATATTATCAAAAACGTTCAACCATTGAGGTGTGATTAACCAATATCTAAACATACAGACTTTCATACCTATATAGAATATTAGTAGGATCCTTACGATAAGAAAAGGTTACAGCGATGAAAATGTGTACAGAATTTGGCTTTTGTATGATACGATTTTGGTATCAGTACCTACAATAAAGATGATAAAAACAGCATGATAAGTCTCATTTATTTATTATTTTACAAAATAAATAGGCAAATAATGAATTGTTCGTTAACATATATTAAAACACAGTCCTCCTTCATCGGCACATATCTAATGGCACTGACCCTGGCTAATATTGTTTTCCTTCGGAGGCTCTTCAATGGCCAGAAAAGCCTTTGGTCTTGAATTGAAAACCCAGGTCACTCATTACAAATTTTATCACAAATGTCCATATTTGTTGGTAAATCACAATTGCAATCAGATTCCAATGCAGATGCACGAATTCTGTGTGTGTGTCGGTTCTCTTCCCACTTGAGAGATCTTATGAAATTCTGAGTAAAATATTCTGTAGTTTTATGAGGTATCACAAGAACCAGCAACTGCTCGCTCGGAACACATTCACTTTTAGTAATTATAAGCTTAAATTCTTGATTTTGGCAATAACAAACTATATTAGATATTATTTTCTTTCGATAAGACATCTTTGAAAAAATAAATACGGTTGCTATGACAATCTTGAAGTAATTGACTAGTGCCTACGATCCATTTCATAGTTTCATAATAAGGTTGTATACATTTCAAATAGGTATCTATTAAATTGCTTAATTATGAAAATCAAGTAATTAAAGATTATAACACATTTAATAACTTGTTTTTTTTAATCTTGAATGAAGTAATATAATACTAACGTACTGTTTATAGCTTTATAATATTTATATTAGTAAATTTAATGAAATCTTGTGATGTCTCGGATTTCTATTGTAAAATGGAACGTAAGGGTGAAAGAGAAAGTGAACGGATCTTTGACAGGTCCATACTTATGTAGGTACTTACTTAACTGAGCTAGGTAGATACTCAATTGTGAAACGTAAAAAACTCAAACGGTTCCTAAATTATTTGACACTGATTTGACAATACTCAACTGATTATTGCTGCTTTACTCAAATCAGAAACCAGCCATAAATGTTTAACAAAACTCAAACTGCAGATAAAACGAAATTATACATCAATATAACATTACTTTTTTCCTCATAATGCAATACTGTTAAATTTATTTTTGTACAAAAATACTACATACATAGCATAAATACTGACTGCACAGCAAATTTTCCATATTCCAACAGTCCAAGAGCGAGCGAAGCGAGCTCGGGAGCCTAGGGCAAAGCGAGCGAACTCAGCTCCCGTCATCTCGTTCGTGTTAGGTTACTTTAGACCCTGCGTACAGAAATAGGAGCCCCGCGCAGCGGGGCTCCGTCGACATTGATACATAATATAAAAATAGAAGCTATATTTAAAAGAAAAAGAGTTAACATGTATAATGTGCATTAAGATTATTAGCTGTGCATTGATGAAAAAGCTTTTACTTTAGGAAAAATCGCTGTACGCTGCGAAAATAAATTGTAGTGTGTTTAGTGATATTTTAAGTTGAATATTTTGCTGTGCAATCAGTAATTTTGATGGGAATTCGGAATCTTATTGCGTAGAAAAAGGATATTTTTTGATTTGCGTTTAAATACTACCCCATAAAAAGTATGCCTATGTCAACCGGGGATAGTGTTGTAGCTTTCCAACGGTGAAAGAATTTTTGAAATCGGTCCAGTAGTTTTTAAGTTTATTTGTTACATACAAAAATACAAATCTTTCCTCTTTATAACATATAGATAGCAGGTTTCTTAAAAAAAGTGAATTGACGTTCTTTAGAAAGTTTGAATATGGAACGCGTCAATTTTAAATTAATACTTCAACACACATGAAATTCCATACTCCGCGGTTCCAAATGGTCGATTCCCATGTAGTGTTTCTCGGTTCTCCTGGAGTTATTAGAAATATTTGGTTTTTAACTACCTATCAATGTTTTCAGACTATCAATATGATAGTTTTACCAAGTTTTACAGGCCTGTTCAGACCTACTTAGGTAGTAACGTGTATAGTAAGTTGGTAGGCAACTTTAAATTGAGCTTCTTTTCTGAGAAAACTGTACGTCCCTTACATACAGTTAGTCGTGAACTCGTGACGTGTCATTGTTTAGGATTTCACTGAGTTTACGATAGTTGTTAGTTACCTGAGATTGTTTCGTAGAATCGAGCTTATTGCGCGCACCAACACCGTGAACTTAACTCGTTCTGAAGGTAAAGTCAAATGTCTCTTGAAAAGTTAACTCGTGCAAGTGAACGCGACTCCATTATCCACTTCACACGTAATATAATTTGTGTTAGAAGTTAGTTTTAAAAGCCCACTATTTTCAATCTAATATCGTATCCTAATTACCACTTCCTAACATTATAAATGTGTAAGTCTTTATGTTTGGTTGTTTGTCAATCAATCACGCCTAAACGACCGACGACGCCGGCTGAACGAATTTAGGCAAACTTCGGCTTACGGGTAGACCATGGTCTGGATTGGATTTGGACATAGGATACCTACTTACCCGGATCTAAGGGGGGTCCAACCGGGGCACCGGGCCCGGGCGGCAGTTTCATGGGGGCGCCAAATCCTTCAGACAAAAATTCGAAATATCGAACCAATGAAGCCTCTTTTCCTACAATCTCATAGGTTTTTTTATCAAGTAATCGAATCTTAATATATTATGTTTGAAAAACAAACTTTTCTAGCATAAAACTAACTTTTTTAGCCATTGAAAAAATACTGGCTATGGGACGGACTATGAGGAGCTAATAGATTCTTTCGCAGAAAAGAAAGCACGCCGTGAAAAGATGTAGTCTTTCCTGATATTATTTTCTGTGTTTCTGTTTTATGTCACAAAAGAAAGTTATTAGATAATAAAATGTTTAAATTTATTAAAGAATTATTATTTTAACAAATGGTTGTAACCATTTGTTAAAAAAAAAAAAAAATACAACCGACTGCTCCTGTTTTGGGATGTTCGTTTTTTGACACCGACTTCCGAAATTGAAGTTATTTTTCACTTTGTAGTGTTTTTAATTGGAAGTCGGTTGTATTTTTTGTTAAAAAGTTTTTTATTTTTCACTTTTTAGTTGGTACATAACGGACAAATTCTCCAAAGTGAAGCCAGAATAGATTAACCCAGAAACATGAAACTTAAACAAAAAAAAAAACCGGTGGAATAAGAGTACACCAGGGTGAACTTTTAACACCTGCGTACCCCTTTAGAGCGTGCTAGTGTGATGTTATTTTATGAAATGATGTAAACAATAAACAGACATCCGATTGCAGCTATCCCGAGTGATTTGCCGTCATTTATTGAAGAGTTCTGATGTATATCTCCGAAGTTCTTAATCAGATCTTGATCAAATTTAAATGGGACCACATGACAAGCACCAGCTTTCAAATAAAAAAAGAATTATCAAAATCGGTTCACCCAGTAACAAGTTCTGAGGTAAAACACATAAAAAATTAAAAAAAATACAGTCGAATTGATAACCTCCTTCTTTTTTGCGAAGTCGCCTAAAAATGCTACTCATTGGCAGTTTTAACAGTTTTTCTCAAACACTGGAGGGAGGGGGCGCCACTATCAAGGTTTTGCCCCAGTTCGAAAAAGACGTAGATCCGGGGCTGCCTACTTCATAAAACTTCCCTTTGAAATAGTGCCCGAAGTGCACGCAGGTGACAGCGACGCCACTCGCAAACGCTTGTTACAAATAAACGATCGCTTTACAAAGACGATAATCTATAAAAGCTAATAATTCGTGTATAGGCTGCAGAATACTACCGCACTACTGCAATGGGGGCCGAGTCACCCACATCCGTAGGAATGTACCCTTTGATTCCTTACACGTGGTCCCCGGGTGGTGCAAATCAGGTGGCACTAACTGGTGGTAGGTTTCGACCGAAGGCTTGTGACCACCCACTGGGCAAAGACGTACCGCCAAGCGGCCTAGCTGTGTTCCAGTTACGATGCTCGGTGTAGTCATCTAGAGGAGTTGGGTCGAGATAGCTGTATCCTTGGAAAGGTGAGCAGTACTACTTCACGCCAGAACAGCTCCTCAATTTGTATCAAGCGTAACTTCGATCGTGCATGGAGTATTGCTCTCATCTCTGGGATGGATCTGAAAATACCAGCTTGATGCACTAGAGTTGATCGAAAAGCGGGCCAAGAGAGAGGTTATTTATAGGCAAGCGTGTTTCACCGTCAACCACATCATCGCTTACCATCAGTTGAAATATTGTTTAAACGCGAGCTTAATGAATAAAAAGAAAACATACAATGCCAATTATAATATAAATAGAACACTGTCCTGCGTTTGACAGCAAGCTTTATCCTGTAATTAACTCTATTGAACTGAAGAGAGACAAAGGTTCATTGAATAAGGTGAAACCCCGGTCGAAAACCGCTTGTAGTCCTTGACTAAAAATAAAGCGCTTATGTCGAGGAATAAGTGGTCTTAAGTGGATCGTAGCGAGTGCCATGTGATAAGTGAAAGACTTGATATACGGGCAAGTGTTCCTAAAACAAACTTTATGGGTACTCGTCAGAGATTGCCGTATGGAAGAGATGGCCAATCAAAATATTTTGCTCATTCATTCACAAGTTAGCGCTGTATTCATGTTAGTACGCTTCGTGTGACGTCACGGAATAATAGCCGAACATTTTGTTTTTATAAATATACTTAAATAAAAAAGTTAAGTAAAAAGGACTTGTTTTTTTCTAATAGTGGTGCAATTTTATAATAGGGTTTTATATCATCCTGAGTTACTGATTTTTTTTAACCGACTTCAAAAAAAGTAGGAGGTTCTCAATTCGTCGGAATCTTTTTTTTTTTTTTTTATGTATGTTCCCCGATTACTCAAAGACGCCTGGACCGATTTCAAAAATTCTTCTTTTGTTTGAAAGAGTATACTTCCTAGTTGGTCCCATAATCATCAGGTCAGGATCTGATGATGGAATCCTAGAGAAATCGAGGAAACTCCTCAAATGTTATAGGCAAACATATAGCGATTTTGGTATTTTCATCAACAATGCAATCACTTGCACTCAGAAATTATCATTTGGTGAAGTGGAACTGATGAAGAAGACCACAGATGGCCACTGAACTCCTAAATGCTTAATATGTCACGGGCATAAGATATCTCGAATAGTTAACCGACTATAATGAAGCAAATACTTATAAATAAATGGTACTGATGAAAATGGCACCATCGAACTGATCTGATGATGAAGCCGGAAGGTAGGCACTGGAACTCTTATATAAAACAATGTATCCTAGTCGAGTTTGGGCTTATTGGAATCGCCATGAGATGTACTTTGGCTATAAATGATAATCATGTTAATTGGAGGTACCTACTAAAACTAAAAAGCGTAAAATAAAAACTTTTTAACAAAAAATCAAACCGACTTCCAGAACAAAAACCTACAAAGCAAAAAATAAATTTCTTTTCCGAAGTCGGTGTCTTTTGTACCTACCCATTGTTGCCCGTTTTTCGACACCGATTTCGAAGTCGGTTTGATTTTTTGTTAAAAAGTTTTCATTTTATTAATTTGTGTTTTTGTGAGTTTATTGTGTTAAGTATATATATTTGTCTTCTTCCTAACCTCAAAATGGTAAAGCATTTTTTATTCGTTAGTTTGAATATTAAAGTTATTAAGGAGCAACGGCTAAGTTAAAAGGTGTGAAAAAAAATGTGTTTGTAAATTAATTGTGAAACATGGTTTTTCCGTGTAACTAATAGTATACAACGTCCCAAAAATATCTCGTAAAGATATAAAACAAGGGTGTCCAGAGTAAGACAATTTATTACATAGTGTAATGGAGGTCATGCAATGCAGGAAAATCTTATCACAGCCATCTGTTATTCAACAGCGGTACTAAGCTAATGAAAAATGTTGACCTTCGTTTATGATTCGTATGTACTAATTTATTAAGCATATTAGACAAATAGTTTTGCTTTAAAAAAAAAATGACAACACGATATTTCTCTCCAAAACTACTTGCATGTTTAAAAATATTATTACACAGAGAAATTTACTGTTACAATTTCTTCATCTATATACAGGGTGTTTGGAAGGGAGCTGTACATACGCCTAGGGTAGAAACTAGGGATAGTCTGCTACCTACCCCCGCCCATTATATTGACCTTGGCCTCAAGGTTTTTTTTTAATTTATTTTTATTTTTTATTTGACTTTTTTGTGATTTTTTGACTAAAACTACCTGTAGCTCAAAATCTATCCATGGGACCGGTCGGCTAATGGTCTTGTTTTAATCGTTAGAGTCTTAGGGTCCTGCAAAAAATTATTTTACACCAGAAAATTGTGGAGAAGAAAAGTTATGGGGCCTGAAGTACCATAGTAAGGTAAAGAAATAATTTTAAGGGCAACTTTCTATGGGGTTTAAAAAAAACTAACAGGGTTGGAGTTCTTCTGATTTTTTTAAAACATCCTCAGTCCATGCCCTTTCTAACGATATGCTAAAAGTGTATTTATCACTTTTAGTTTTAAAGTTATTAATTAATTTCCGCAACTAGGGCACTTTTACCACCACGAGTCGACATTTGTAAGACAAATGTAATTTCCAGAATTTAAACCAGTTTGGCCTACAGTTGGCAAATTTGTTGTCTCACTCTTACACGAGAGCAACATGTAAGAGACAAAACATGTCATGTCATGTCTCTTTCGCTCTTGGGTCGACGGGGCCGGGCAGGTAACTCGTTGGGGTCTTTGTTAGTCAGTCGAGATTTACCCATCTTAGCTAACTTACGTACTTGCCGTTACGACGCTCCACTGTTTTCGTTAATTTTGTTGAGTTTGTTATTACTTCGTTTTTGTTAAGTTTTGTTATTTGTTACCTTGTTGTTGGCAAAATGGCTGGATTTACCAGTGAAGAGTACACCGACATGCTGGTGGTGTATGGAATGGCTGATTGCAATGGGCGCGAGGCACGGAGGATTTATCAAGAACGGTATCCTAACCGGCGAGTGCCTAACCACCAAACGTTTGGCTCAACTTATCGGCGTCTGCGAGAAACCGGAAATTTAAATTTCCGGGAACCAGCCGTGAACAGATTTCAACCAAATTTGGCTGCGGAAGAACGCATATTGGCTGAATTTGAGGAAGATCCGACCAGAAGCGTAAGAACCGTAGCCCGGACGCTTGGTTTAAGCGTGTGGAAAGTCTGGTCGGTTCTTCGCGAAAATGGACGTCATCCTTTCCACTACACCCCTGTTCAAGGTAATTTTTTACATAAAGTTTTTGTTTTTAGCTCTTATGTAATGAACTAGCATGTGAATTTCATAGGCAATTTTTAAATTAACATGAGCATGTGTGTGAGAGAGAGAGAAATGGAAAGACAGAGATAGCAATCAATGTTACATAGCTACTAATTCATAAGGAAACCGCTAACGTTGATATTTTTATTGTTTTAGGCTTAGAGGATAACGACTATGCAAGAAGGGTGGAGTTTTGCCGCCACTTGCTCCATACGGACGTGGAAGATATTAATTTTTTACGGAGTATTCTCTGGACTGACGAGTCCAAGTTTGACAAGGAAGGAATTGTAAATTACCACAATCTCCATCACTGGGCACCCAGAGATCAAAACCCGAGAGTCAAGAGGCACAGAGGTTTTCAACGAAGGTTCTCCGTGAACGTATGGGCAGGCGTCATCGGTAATCGGTTGATAGGGCCGCACTTTTTGCCAGACAACCTAAACGGGCAAAACTACTTAGATTTCCTCGAAAACGATTTGCCTGATTTAGCGGAAGAAGTGTTTGACGAAGATCGGCCCATAGTCTTCCAGCACGACGGCTGTCCTGCTCATTGGAGCCTAGCAGTGAGGGAGCTTCTGGACAACTGCTTTCCTAATTCTTGGATTGGTCGGGGTGGGCCAATTCCCTGGCCCCCAAGGTCGCCTGACCTTACCCCACTCGACTTCTACGTCTGGGGAAGGGCGAAAGAGTTGGTGTACGCAGAAGAAGTACCAACAAGGGAGGTTCTAATTAACAGGATCCACGCCGCATTCGATACAATGCGCGAGGAACTGCTGCTTAGAACGGTGACCGTGGAGATGAGGAAGAGGTGCCGAGCATGTTTACAGGTCAATGGTCATCAATTTGAACAAAATTTGTAATTAATTAAAATTAGTAATTAATTAAAATTTGTAATTTAATGACATTAGTCATTACCAAATTTTTTGTTTCATTTGCCATCCTTTTACGATCGAACACATTTAATTTTCATTAGTTGAAATTTTTGCTTGAAGTGCCCTAGTTGCGGAAATTAATTAATAACTTTAAAACTAAAAGTGATAATTACACTTTTAGCATATCGTTAGAAAGGGCATGGACTGAGGATGTTTTAAAAAAATCAGAAGAACTCCAACCCTGTTAGTTTTTTTTTAAACCCCATAGAAAGTTGCCCTTAAAATTATTTCTTTACCTTACTACGGTACTTCAGGCCCCATAACTTTTCTTCTCCACAATTTTCTGGTGTAAAATAATTTTTTGCAGGACCCTAAGACTCTAACGATTAAAACAAGACCATTAGCCGACCGGTCCCATGGATAGATTTTGAGCTACAGGTAGTTTTAGTCAAAAAATCATAAAAAAGTCAAATAAAAAATAATAATAAATTAAAAAAAAACCTTGAGGCCAAGGTCAATATAATGGGCGGGGGTAGGTAGCAGACTATCCCTAGTTTCTACCCTAGGCGTATGTACAGCTCCCTTCCAAACACCCTGTATATAAAAGAAAGTCGTGTTAGTTACACTATTTATAACTCAAGAACGGCTTTAGCGATATGGCTGAAAATTGGTGAGGAGGTAGCTTAGAGCCAGGAGACGGGCATAGGGTAGGGTAGGTTAGGTGAATGTTTGGTGTTTTATGGCAAAAAAAATATCTCATCCCCCAATCTCACGTGAGATTTTTCATAATGTGGGTTTCTGTATTATCTTCGCTGCATTCCATAATTTTATCACACCGTCCTGGCAAGACTTCTTCGTCTTATAGACGTATCTTTTGACGTATGCATTACAAAAATCTTGATAACTCATTTTAAATTAGTAAGAGCATGCACTGAGTCGAGTAAAACATTTACAAGAATAAACAAAGCAGGTTGGAACCTGTCTGTGTGTCACTGCCACTCAGCTCGTACGCTCTTGTTCACCGAGTCGCGCGTTCGGCTGACAGTGGCGCGAAAACAAAGGACGGGCTACACTGTACCGTAAATTCAGATTAAATTGAGCTATTTGGTATAAAACAAATATGGTGGTTTGACAGTCAGTAGATGTATAACATCGAAGTATGAATGAAATTATTTTCTTTCGAACGAATTAATGAATGATCGTAATCGTATTACGATTACGCTTAAGATTAAATCTTAAGCATGTACAATCTGGATTAAATGGACCAAAATAGTATATTTTCTCTTTGTTTCAATCAGAAAAAAAATTGCGTGATATTTGCCGAGACCCCCCCTCTGTCCAACGTAAGATTAGATGAGATTTGAGTCGACCCCCTCCCCCCCTTAAACACCTCACGTAATTTATGGACGCCCCCTAATTCGTTTGAAACCTTAAAGACTTTAAAGTTTTCTTAATATACAACTAGTATTAGAATATCTTTAAGAGAATTAGCTTGTGGTGGACCAGCAATCGACATAAGAGCAATACATATGTTGTACATAACCGACGTCGAACATGGAACATCCTGTTTTTAATAAGTTCAACTTAGTTTACCGAGCGCATGTAAACTTACCCAATGGTTTCGTAAAGGAACTTAATGTTGTCGTCTAACAATACCAATTTAACATTTAATTGCACCTAGTTCCGAGCTTCAGATGAAGCTTTGAACTTTGAGGATCTTACAAAAACTTACAATAGCAATTTTAAAGGGACTTTTTTTTTAATAAATGCAATTGATGTTCTGTTCCAAGCTCGTTTCAAGTCCCAACTGTAATTTAAATATAAATCATTTTGATATTGAGATACGACTTAAAACTTTTCTCTTATATGTTAAATTAGTATTGCGGCGAATAAGTCATACATAACAATTGTCTATGTTGGTAGGTAGGATATATTCCTTAAAATACATCTTCGAGAAATATTCCTCGAACTTTTGAACCTGCCCTCGTATGTCTATGCTCCACTACGGTGCATTCTGCCAAAAAAACAGCACCACGGTTAAGCCGGTACCTATACCAGAACAAGTGTTACCACACTTTCCTATACCGGTAGTATAACACTTCCGATGGCATCGCGTAAAAAATCTTTAAACATACTGTTACAAGATAGGGCAACGCCATCTAGTGACGAGAGGAAGAACTTGATAGTAACGAATAGCTGAACTAATCATCTCAAAAGCTCGTGTCGTATGGAGTTTTCCAGAATTTTCTGGAAATTTCTAGTCACTTCAGGAACAATGAATTCGAAATACAATTGTTCTGGAAGATTCTCGAATTATATAGAGCAGTATGGAATGTTCTAGAAACATCTTCCGTGCTATTTAAAGAGCGGTCGGCTCGTCGTGGGTCAGTTTCGATTTGGAAGCGACACAGAGCGATTGGAGGAAAATAGTGCGAAGTAATAGAATTGTTTAAAAAACCGGCCAAGTGCGAGTCGTACTCGCACAAGTAGGGTTCCGTACCATTATCGCAATAATTTTATTCTGTTTTAAACCGACTTCGCAAAAAGGAGGAGGTTCTCAATTCGGCTGTATTTTTTTTTTTTTTTATGTGTGTTACCTCAGAACTTGTTACTGGATGAACCGATTCTAATGATTCTTTTTTTATTTGAAAGCTGGTGCTTGTCATGTGGTCCCATTTAAATTTTATCAAGATCTGATGAAGAACTTCGGAGATATACATCAGAACTCTTCAATAAATGACGGCAAATCACTCGGGATAGCTGCAATCGCATGGCTGTTTATTGTTTACACCATTTCAAAACATAACATCACACTAGTACGCTCTAAAGGGTAAACAGTTCACCTTGATATAGGTACTTTTATTCCACCGGTTTTGTTTAAGTTTCATGTTATTGGGTTAATCAATTCTGGCTTCACTTTGGGCCATATTGGTATCTAGCCTATATAACTGGTTCTCTATGTAAGTACCACAACTAAAAAGTAAGAAATAAAAAAAACTTTTTATAAAAAAAACAACCGACTTCCAAATAAAAACACTACAAAGTGAAAAATAACTTCAATTTCGGAAGTCGGTGTCAAAAAATGAAGAAACCAAAACAAGAACACCGACTTCCGAAATTGAAGTTATTTTTCACTTTGTAGTGTTTTTATTTGGAAGTCGGTTGTTTTTTTTATAAAAAGTTTTTTTTATTAGTATTTGTTGTTATAGCGGCAACAGAAATACATCATCTGTGAAAACGGTACGGAACCCTAAAAAGTGTTTTTGTAATAAAGTGTGATTAATTAAAGTCTGCTGTTTGGATAATTTATCCCTGAACCCCAGCTCGTAACAATACGTTCTGCTGCTGTGTGTACGATTAGCTATGAATATAGGGCTAAGAATTTGTACGGATGGAAGGAGTTTACAAGCTGATCACATCGTGATTTTAGGTAGTAGGCAGATATGCATATGTCTGAGTAGTATGCTCTTAAAAAAATAAACAACTTAATAGATGCATAACACAAATACACGCTCCAAAACAGGCACCACTTTAGTCTAGTTACCAGACTGAAATGTGGGCGTTAAACCTACTAGGCTGAAGTGAATTGGGCGGACCATATGCCTGCGTAGAGCACCAGGTCTGATGGGCCAGAGTCATCACGGAGTGGGAGCCACGAGATGGGCGTCGCCACCGAGGAAGGCCTAGGAACAACTGGCGAGACCTGTATTATAGATTGGCCGGCGATGGACAAACTTACATAAAAATGGAATGTTATGGCAGACTTTTACCTAGCTGTGGGTCATCACATAATAATATCTCGTTAGACTACAATAATGCACCTGCAGCATAAACTAGAATATTAATGAGACCCATTTCCAATACGTAAAGGTGAAGCGTCAGAAGCAGTTTCCTAAATACACACCATCAATAACTATTAACTGCCAACACTTTATCAATATAAAAGTTTCAATCCCTTTCATCTCTTGTCATAATTTATGAAACGGCTTACCGACTCACTGTGTAAACAAACCGCAAAGTACCTTTAAAGGGAGCTTCTAACTTTACGGTATTTCATTGAACAAACTACGATGATATGGCTTCATGTAAACTAGCTGGTTTGTTTGTTTGTGGCTAATCGCTGGATAACACTGATAGAAAGCTACGCTGTCGCTGAGTGCATAATGAAGTTTTCGTCCAGAAAAAATGCACGTTCCTGTGGGTTTGGCCCACAGATATATTCTAACTAGATGACGCGATTGTATGTACTTCGCGTGCCAAAAACGGAGCGAAGTTACGATTAATGATCGTAATCTGAGCTTTTCATTTAGCATTATCGGCACCGGAAATCCACCGAAATCTAGAGAAATACCTTTTTATGCCATAATCAGAATGTATAGAAAAAGTTGGCCGAGGCATCGCAAATGTTTTCTTTTATTGGTAAGTAAATTTATTTTTAAATTGTTTGTGAAAAAGTGGCACGCTTGGTTTTCATACAGATGGAGGGACTTGCGTTATCTAGTTAGATTTATGTCTGTGGTTTGGCCATGGGAACGAAGTTGCGGGAAAAGCTAGTGTCAAAAACTTGGAATTTTTAAACCCAGTATAAGATAACTTTTACAATTTTACAGAAAAAAAAGAAGTTAGAGCTTAGACAATTTCCCTGCAATGGGACGTCGCAGTTAAGCTAGGTTCGAAATTGTCAAGGAGATTGTTTAATATTTAAACAAAAGTAAGCTGTTTCATAAAGTGTCATGTCATCTCTCTTGATTCGGTCTTCCGGGTTTCAAATAATCTATACTAATATTATAAAGCTGAAGAGTTGGTTTGTTTGTTTGTTTGAACACGCTAATCTCAGGAACTACTGGTTGGAATTGAATAAATATTTTTGTGTTGGATAGTCCATTTATTGAGGAAGGTTATAAGCTATATATAATCACGCTACCACCAACAGGAGCGAGGCATCCATGAAAAATGTTCCAAAAACGGGCAAAATATTATATTCCTTTTTGAGAGCTTCCGTAAACGGTTTAAGTTACGCAACAATCATGTATGTAGGGTAGGTAGGGTAGGGTAGATGGGTAGGTAGGTCGCCAGTTGACGGGAGCGAAGCCACGTGGAACAGTTAGTGAATTAGATAGATGAATAATTAAATATTCATCTATCTAATTCACTTCGTGTTTCAGGAGGGTTGGCTGCTTCAATATAGAAATAAGAAAGAAAAATATATAATTGCCACAAAACGACATACAAACATTACATTTCAAGAACAAGAACAGTGGTAAAAGATTTTGAAAACTAAACCCTTAACGATAGTGTTAGTAGTTCTTATAAAAACAAGGTTTTCACCACCAAGGTTTTTAAATAAAAGAAATAAAGAAAACTAGTTTATTTGGCACACACAGATACACACAATGTAGGTACAAATAAACGTTTTGACCCTTTTTTATCTCTTTAGCTTTTATGTTTGGTGCAGATTAACCTTTGATTATTAATTGATTAAACTAATCAAAGAACGAAGTCATACACAGTTCCTATAATTAATAGATCCTAACATGATAACCTCATCCTCCCATGTAAGCTGTTTTCCCCAAACCTAACCCAATAACAAACATTCTTGTCGAGATTACTGCCCTCTATCGGCGGTTTCCCGCGATCGAAAACAATGCGCAACTACCCACGTTCTGCCGTGCAAAAGCTAGAGCGCCGCTATCTAATAAAATCATATTTTGAGGTTATAGGCGAAAAACAAACCGCGAAATAATAAATATCGATTATTTTTATCTATGCTAATATTATAAAGATTAAAGATTTGTATTTCTGTATGATTGTATTTTTGTATGTAACGAATAAACTTAAAACTACTGGACCAATTTCAAAAAATCTCAGGAACATAGGCTACTTTTTATCCCTGTATTCCCACGGGAACGGAAACTACGAGGGTGAAACCGCGAGACGTCCGCTAGTCAAATATAAAACATATGCAAGAGTTTCCGGTGTCAAAATTTTTAACTACTGCCGCACTTTCGAATAAGCACCAGAGGGCCGAGTCACCCACGTCCATAAGAAAGTACCCCTTATACATGTATACATACCCTACACATGGTCCCCGGGTGGTGCAAATTAGGTGACACTAACTGGTGGTAGGCCTCGGCCGAAGGCTTGCGACCACTCACTTGGCAAAGACGTACCGCCAAGCGACCTAGCCGTGTTCCGGTACGATGCTCAGTATAGCTACTTTAGGAGATGGGTCGAGATAGCGGTCCCATTGCAAGCAGACCAGCCTGACGCCTGCTGTTATGGATGTATCGGGAGACTGGTCGCGGAGGATAGGGCCCAAGTAGTGTGCCAGCCCCACACGAAACTTTGCTTCGCCAACTGTCGAAAAATCCTGGCATGCACTACAGTGCTGGTTGGCGACCATAAGAAACGCAACTGGCCCGATGGACATGCCCGGGGGGAGGGGCCGGGCGTTCCCACAGTCTCCAGACTAGCCTTCTCCTCAAATTCGTTCACTCACAAAAAATTGAAAAAAAAAGAAAAAACAAAGATGAACAGCGGCAGCACGCTCTCCCACTCCAAGTGCACCTCGCTAACATCCAAAGTCTGCACTACAACCTCATAGCAGTCCATCATCACCTGGAGACCTATAAGCTGGCTCTCTTTTTCCTTTCGGAGACGCAGATCCGATTTCGGTCAGTTGGTAATAGCTGTTACATGACCCACCCACCCGCCTGTAATATGCAGGATTATTTAATTTTTATGAGTTTATCAGACTAGCGCTACTCGATGAACAAATACAATAATAATACATATACGAAAATTTGATCTTAAAAACGTTAGCGTTAGGATATTTATAACTATTTGTTATGCGATTTTATTTTGTATGCTGTGTGTAAGACTAAAAGTACAACGAACTTCTGCCATTCCTCACTACCATCATTGCTGAAACCCGACGGGTCACTGGCTCACTCCACTGAGGACTTTCTCCTCAGTGGAGTGAGCCAGTGACCCGTCGCTAAAAGAGAGACAAACATGTTTGTCTCTCTTTTAGCGGAATTTGCACGTTTAGATTCTGGTGACGCGCGGCATCAACAGAAGGAGGGTTTCCTAGAGAAAAAATCTAAATCGCCGAGACAATGAAGCTCGACGAAGTCCCGGAGGATGAATTTAACTGTCTGCGAGACGAGTATGTCGGCAATTTGCATCCACCAAAAATACGTTCGTAGGGAGGTGCGGAATCTTGACGTGAACAAAGCCAATGGCCCCAACGGGATTCCGGCAATTGTTCTGAGAACCTGTGCGCCTGAATTGTCTCCGACCCTGACACGCCTTTCGCTTGAGATTGGAAAGTACCGAATGCTTGGAAGCAAGCTAACGTTCAGCCTGTGCCCAAGAAGGGCAGTCGGGCTGACCCATTCAACTACAGACACATTTCGATAACGTCCATCCTCTGCAAGAGTATAGTACGAGTGCTCAACTCTTGGCTCCTGGCATACCTAAAAGCTTCAGATCATCCTCAGTGACCTCCAATATAGCTTCCGGAGGCTTGCCGGGAGTCTTTAAGTCAAGAGTGAATAGGTTTCTTCTAGGCAAGCGTGCTTCATCGTCAATCACATCATCGCTTACCATCAGGTGAGATAGTGGTCAAGCGCAAGCTTATCAATAATAAAAAAGCACATTGTTACTTTAAATCAATGCCTTAATCTAATTAAATATTGGTTTGAAAACAAAATAATTTGGGACGTTCTTTTATTTAATAGGAAAATTCTGCTATGATAGATCAATATAAAATTGTTTGCTGATTACGATGGTATCAAAAACCTGAAATCGGCCAATTGTCAGATAACGGCACTCTAGGTACAGGACGGCAGCGTTGTTGTAACTCTATAATATCACTATCAAGGTCTGATTTGAGGGCGATAGGGACTTGGCAACTATGTGTTGTGGTTTACAATATTTGAGCCCCAGATTTAGACTGTGGTATGCGATGTAGAAGGAACGAGTGTCAGTGGTAGCGGATAGCGGACGGACTTGCAATAACAACACAGCATTATGTCCTATGGTATTTTGCTGTGGGTCGGGCGGCTGATATTAAGGTCAAGTGGCTGCCAATCCACCTTCGCCGGAATATCCTTATTTTAACAATAATCTATAGTATTCTGTTTATCCTACAACCCCCCCTTATCTCAAAGAACGCTTTAAGTTCCTTCATGGCACACATTCAAGACACTTGAGATCGTCGGAAAATTTTAGTCTTTCGATGCCTGCTCATTCCACTATTTTTTAGGACAAATCGTTTACGGTCCAGGCTGAGCGATTGTGGTATGAGTCTCTTAATTTTTCTATTTCGATCTAATTTCTTCCATAATTATTCAATCCTTTTTTTCCATCTATGAATTTGTGTTACATGTAATATTATATATGTAAGTTTATATTTAGTATTCAATATAGTAATATAATTTAGTATATATGTATTTATATTTTAATGTAGCAGTACACCACAGGCTACCCCTATTTTATTCTAATTTATTTAGGTCCATCCATAGGTTATCTGGTTATCGCTGTCAGCGATAAGACCGCCTTTGTACCCGTAGAAATAAGTTTTCCTGTAAAAAGATGTGTAATTTATTTTTGGTTCAAAATAAAGTATATTCTATTCTATGACACTTTCTTGACAATTCATTTATGAAAATATTATGTATGTAAGGAAAACTATACACCTTTTTAGTAAAGTTAGTGATAGACACAATTGTAATACTACAAATAAAGATAAGTTAGATCAACCATCTTATATATTAGCTAAAGTACCCACATTTTTATGGGGTACTATGTTAAATCCTATAACAAAATACCGTGTGATATATTAAAACTAAATGAAAGAAAATTTTGAACTTTGGTTAAAAGCACACTTTGTAAACAAGCATATTACAAATTAGATAATTATATTATTCAAGATAAGAATGCTTGGCAACATGCTGGTCCTGGTCCATAGGGTAGGATAGGGGTCTTTAGTGTAGACAAAATCAAACTGGTTAATTTACATTTTCATAATTATATTTTTTTTCTTCTCTTTTTGTTCAAGAAATTGACTCACACACAGTTCCGTTGTTGCTGAAATAGATAATTTACATTTGCTTGCAATATTTGTAAGTATGTGAGAACCATGTTCCTATTTATCAAATGAATGCTTGTAATGCTTGTAATGTTGTAATTGTATGTATGTAAATGTCGTAAACTTTTTTTATCTACTCTCATATGGTAATATTCGAATTATAAAATTCAAAACGAGTTTATATTGGCATACTTTATAAACACAATACCGAAATTTAAAAATAGAATCTTATTATAACACTATTTCTCTAACAAAATAATGATATAAAACAATTTTTTTCTATTACGATACAGAACAAATCCAAGAAGTTAATCACTAAGGAGTTTCCATCTTTTTTTTTTGTAATGCCATTTTATAAAAAGATTAGATTCCAATTTTAAATTGTCTATGACAATGCCCGCTTTAGACTTAGCACGGTGCGGTGATGTGCTGGGTTTTGACGCCATTCATACGTTTTGCAAGTTTTGCTGTACTGAATTTCATGAGTTATTTAAATTATTGTTTAAAAATGTCTGATATCAGTGAATGTGAAGAAAATTTGACTCCACCCGATATTTTAGATGCGGCGAAGGAAATTACTCTTAATTTATTACCAGCAAAGTCGAGAAAAGTGTATGACAAATGCTATCACGATTTTATGGCATGGAAAATGCAAAAAGTGAGTGTAGATAAAGTAGTGTATGAAACTGCACATAACTAGGTATTAAAACATTCGTGTGAAAGCTATTAAAAACCTCGCCTACGGCTCGGTTTTTAAACACACACTCATGTTTTAATACCCCTCATTATGCAACAGTTTCATAAACTACTATTATCTACTTCGTTTTCGTTATATTCGAATTATAAAATTGATAGCGGTTTCATTATGGTACCCATAACGACATCGGGTTGCATTATGCGAATCGTCATAAATTCTAAAATACAAGCAAAGACATTCTGAACATACAGCCAGGTAACTACCTATAATATTACTTCGAAATCGAGACAATGTAAATGATGTTTTTAAAAATGGAACAAGTTTAGAACAAAAGTATCGTATACAATGATTTTCAAATAAACAGATATGTTATGAGCACGCGCATTGTGAAGACTCGAATAGGTCACAATTGTGACCTTTAGTCTTTAGTTTATTTCACGCATGGCGAAGAGCGATAGGCTTTGTTGAATCAAAAACGAAATAAAAAAATGCCATCGCGTGTATTTAGAAATTGTACCAATTATGATACCAAAGTACATAAAACAGAAGGGATCTCATACCATATATAAGTTCGCAATACGCCTCAATTTACTAATTTATTCCATTTTTTTCCCTAATATTCTGATATTTGGAGGTTAGAAAAAGATAACAACATTGGTGGTCAGAATAATGTTTGTTTACATTCACACGCAAGTGACAAACACTAGCTGTCTCTTTTTTTCTTGTTGGTTTTATCAAGCCATCCCCTTCGACTTGTAGTGAAATGTCAGATGAATGAAAAGTGTGTGTGCGGAACACTTTTTTCAATTGTTTTTTGAGTGTATAACGTATCTGTTTAATTGAATATCATTGATCGTATACTATTTGGCTGTTGCGGCTATAAGATCTTTGCCTTATACCTAATATACACTAAATAAAAAAATAAAATAAAAAGTGCACGCGGGAACAAATTTCTGAGTGAAATTTTATTCCAAATTTTATTAAAAATGTCTTCAATATCAAGTGATATTGAAAATACACCACCAGATATAACAAATAGAGCAGTTGCAGCTACAAATAATTTACTACCAGAAAAATCAAGACATGTATATGAAATACTTAAACACACTTCCTGAAATACTTATTTGTCTATATCTGTGTTTTATTCCTTCCTTCGTAGATAAAATCTTGTATGCAACTATACGTTATTGATCTTTTAATAACTCGTGCCCACCTATTTCGGTACGCGCTACGCTTGTACCGAAAAATGGCACTCTTATTAAAAGACCGTCCATAACGTAACAGTTGCATAAATAGCTATTATAAGTGCCTCTTAATAGCCTAATTGCAATAAATAATTTTGACTTTTGAACATTATAGGTCATCATCCTGTTCATTTCTGTTTAGCAACCAGACTCGGGACCGTGGGGCCCGGCACAAGAACAAGAAAAGAGAGGTCTATCTATGCCCAGCAGTGGGCGAAGTAACGCTGCGGATGATGATGATGAAGTAATCAGACCCATTAGTCATTCTATAACGAATCTCTAAGCATAAATATTTTTTTTTTTAAACCGGCCAAGTACGTGTAGGACTTCACACATTTAGGGCTCCGTAACAAACTGCAAAATCAAGTTGGTTATGATAGGAAAAAAAACCGGTCAAGTGCGAGTCTGACTCGCGCACAGAGGTTCCGTATAAACAGATACATTATCTAAAATAAATAGGTAACATTACTAACGTTCATAAACAATGAAAGCACCAAACATTCCTCTAACGAAAGGACATAATTAACTTTGTCGATCGAAATCTGTTGTCCCCATACATCAATATACAAAATTTTGCCCCATACATTAATTTGTATATCCATGCCAAATTATAGCTTTCTAGTAAGTAGTAGAGTCTTGAGCCATTGAGCTAAGCTTTGGACGGACGGACGGACGGACAGACGGACATGGCGAAACTAAAAGGGTTCCTTGTTGACTAAGGAACCCTAAAAATGAGGCGATTTCAAATAAAAAATCTGATTTTCAATATATTGGTATTTGTTAGCAAAATATACGTAATAATAAACATTATCACCTAAAATCAAAAGTCATTGGAAAGTAAAAAAAATCTTGGGACCAAATTTAAAAAAAAACCTCTTTGGTGGCTTCTCATTACTTTGTTTTAAAACAAAACAAAAAACACTGAACAAAAAGTAGATAAATACTGTTATTTATCTGCTTAATTAGCCCTTAACAACTGTTTTCGCCCCCCTCCCCCCCTCCCCCCCTCCCTTTAGCTGTATAGTACCAGGCACCCTTAAAAATATTTTTTGACTATATGTTTGGCTTTGGATTAATAAGATGCTTATACTGTGAAAATCTGAAGACTGTAGCACAATAATATTACTTGATAGTTACTACGAAAACTGTAGCTCCAACCGTTTGGCTGTAAAACCTATGTGACAGACGACGGACAGACAGACAGCGTCAAAATCAGCTTCAGGTGGTATACCCTGTATTACCATTTGACATTATGCTGAGCTGAGGCCCTTTTGTTATTAATAGTTTTAATTATTTATTTTGTTTAATTTTAAGGTGTTTTTGTTTTTAATGCCAATAAACACATTTTTCTTTCCTTCTTTTTCTTTCAATAGGTCCCCGTTTGGACATTTCGGGTAAAAGCTAGCGTTCAAAATGATACAGGGCAGTTTAATTGAGAAGTTCATCTACATAGACATCGTCTAGTGTTAGTGGTAACGGAAGAGCCCCCTGTAATAGCGGGTGAACCCTTTGCCATAACTCAATCAGAAATCCAAGCTCTGGGCTGCTACAAAAAAGTTCTTAAATGGACATCCCTTACAGCACTGTCGGTCCTCCGCCATACATTGGTTCACATAACTCTACAGAAAGGATGCTACAGGTGATATATATAGCATATTTTTTCGCGGTGTCAGGATTGGTCCCATATTAAAAGACATTCGTAACAAAACTCCATTTTAGAATTTCAATTATATCATTGTAATAACGTATATAGGTAGGAAATATTTTTCATGTCACCGACCGGCTATTTCGTCGGCTCGCCTAGGCCGAGTTCACACGAGCTCGAATTTATATAAAAGAAAAGAACGGATCGTCTGACGCCCCTTGCTTTTCTCAGAAACTTTGTAATTTTACTTTTTGCATCTTGTGAAAATATTAAATGATTAAGCCGCGTCACACGCTCAGCGCACGAATAGTAACCGCGACCACAGATTAGTACATTACTGCAGAATCCAGTAAGTAAGCTTTCCTGGCCAAGTATGAGTTAACCGGACCGAACCGCAGGTGAGGTCCGGTTATATACGAGGCCAGGATGGCTTTCTTACTGGTTGAGGCTTGTATAATGCTTTTCTCAAAAATGTAAGAAAGTGTAACAACAAATTCGTTTAATTAATATTGAAGGTTACATTCATATTAGGGCAATTACTGATAGATATTGTGATCGATTTACCGGGAGCATTTATATTTGTTTTGCTAATTCGGCCTCAGCTTTTACATCAGGAGGAGTGCCATCTATCACCGAATCAGATTCGCTTGAACAAATTTTTTGGGATTATCTATGTTCACGCGGTAAATTAAAACACAATTGAAATCCCGCCAGACGATAAAATTGTTTTTTTTTTACTAAAAAGTTTGCGTTTAGTTTTGAACATTGTTCTATTTTTACATGACATGAATGTACTAGTAAGAAAACAAAAAAGGGTTTTTGAATCTCCATGTTAATATTAGAATGGAATGTTTTAATCCAACATTATTTATAAACTTATAAATTACTAAATACAAACATAAAATCCCACAACAACATTACTCAACATTATTCTTCTACAACATTACTAAGTACAAAACGCAATGTGCGTACTTTTTCTGCGTCGCGGTAAGTGTCACAGAGTATAAAATGGATGGCTCCAAAAATCTCATAAAATGTCAAACCAAAAAGAGAGATAAATATATATTTGGAGCCTCCCCCCTATAACCATGTTATAATGGCTAAACTCTAATCTGTGTCTGGTAACATGTTTTTTTTTTCCAAGGAGATCTAAAGAGGATGACCAACTGTCCAGTAAGTAAATTACATACTTACTTACTGGACAGTTGTGAATAAGTCTCCAGTAAAGTTCACTTTCTTGATACTTTTTAGAGATGTTACGGCAACATTACATACCATTTTTGAGAAAAATATATTACTAGCATACAGATGCCTCATCACATACAAAGAAACCGTGCCGACGTAACTAGCGTTTTTTGTCTGATTAAACCAATTATTTTTTGTCCATTAGCATTAGAATAGCGTTCCGTTCCATGGCGATAGATAGATGGTGAGCAGCAACTTGCAAGTAAAAGGGTTTACTCGGTACGTTTTTACAGTTTCTTTGCACCAAAATGTGTTGCAATGCAAATTTAAACAATCGAGTGAAATGCCTCAGAAATTCAAAACCGCGCCATCTATTGGTATACATTTTAAATGATCCGTTCAAAAAATCTTTGAAATGTGAATTAAGAGCCCAATATTCCATAATTTTGTGCTTAGGAGAGTTGATTAAACAAAAACATAAAAATTTTATGTTCTTTTCCAGAAAATTTATGTGTATACACAATTCAATAAAATAATGAAATTTGTGTGTATACACAATTCAATAACCAATCGGTGCATAATGCGCCATCTAGTGAAACTTTTTGAACCAACTTTTCTTTCTTAGCGCTAATACCCCATGACGCGACGTAAACGCGTGGCGGTAGCGCAGCACACGCATCGTGCAATTTGCGCTCCTAACGTGTGTGTTTCAATATGTACGATATAACAAGAGGCATAAAGGCGACTGCAAGACGTGTTCGCGATTCCAAGCCTGCTCAAATGAGATCAGCCCGCGATCAAAATGTTCGTCGTATGAACGCGTCCTAAGGTGCCCGAGAACAAATTGCAATATGATTACTCTTACTTGAGCGAACTTTCTTTTATGAAATATTGTGTAGAATTCGTAATTTAAGAAGCACAAGTTATATTACATTGTAGGTAGCTTAATACAGTCACGTTACACAATATGTATGTACGCTTATTAAAATTCATAATAATATAAAATTCTAAAAGTTACACTATATTCTGTGGCCCTAGTGAAAAGAGGTATAAGTCCGATTTTGTCGAAAATGAGTTAAGTATACAAAGTGATCAGAAAAATATGCTATATCGTTTGGTGAAACCGGATCTAAACTATCGCTAAAAATAAAGAAGGTTGTGTAAGAGGTCCAACTGACTCAAAAGTCGGTTTCAAGTACTTTTGTATATTTTTCTTTTTTTTTTTATCGAAAATAAACATAAATTATCCACTTTTTATTTGGTTTATGTATTATATGAATTCAACAACACCTGGTCCTTAAAAATGTTTTAGTGAGTAATGATATTTCTAGACTGAGACTAAACTGTTTTCACCAAAATAAAGGGAAAAATATTTTTTTATTGCATTACTTTGTTAAAATAAAAATCATTGCCACCCCTTTTCACTTGTGTGAATTAACATTTTTTTAAGTCACTATCTTAAAACTATTAACTTTGCATAAAAATAACTCAAATATAATAAAGAGCATAAATCGTATACCTATAAAAAATATCACATTGCTATGTATGTGGCCTTCTTTGTTTCACATTTACTTATTTTTTATTATGTCATGTCATCCGTTTGTCACTGTCAATGTAATTAAACCTATTGAATATAAAATGAATGTAATTTTTACTTCAAAGATACATAATACACATGTATTTCATTTAATAGCGGTTTAAATGTCACACGAGGTCAAACAGGCAATTTGAAGCGCAGGGTGTTTTTTTGCGTCGCCTGTAAAGTTGCATTTTTGGACTTGGATCCCTTTTCACTAGGGCCACAGTATTATGAATTTTAATAAGCTTCCATAAGAGATACGTGGTTGCACTCGCAGCTAATACATACTTACTTAATGCGTAATTAGGTACTTGTATTCCTGTCTTTCTCCTGTGTAATTGGGTATTCCTACACCTATTCCAATTCTTACAAATTACCCGTACAGTACCTACAGCCTATATGAACCTAGAATATCAATCTGCCTGCCTTTGCACAATGTTGCCCAGTATTTTACACGGAGGGACTGCCTCTTCGACCTCCACAAAGCAGTAACAATATTTTTTATTGTTTACGAATACAGTCTTGCGTACATTTTCACTTTTATTTTTGCACCATTATACCTGAATGGGTTTGAGTTGGTAGTTGGTACCCACATTCACCTTAATAACTACATTAACTAATTACTATAAGCAACTATTCTCTCATTCTAAAAACTAACTTTCACGAATTTTTTAAGCCGCAAACATTGTATCAATAACAAAATAAACAGTAAAGTGTAATTGTTAGTGTGATTGTGGGTATGTAAATATTTTGTTTGTGACGATTCGTCCAACTGGGTAACAAGGTACTCCTTGGCAAGAGTGTCTGATTTTCTGGCGTCGACTTATGGGTCGCCGAGACGATCAAGTGCACTTGAGAAGTCCATGTTATTGAAGCGATTATTGATCGTTTACCGCGTACACATGACGCTACCGTTAGTGGTCTACGGCTTGATCGCAATTGACGGCACTTGATTCCCTTGCGCTTGACGCGACTTGACGGGACTTGAGGCGCAGGCTACATACAAATGGCGTCGGGCGCGGACATGGCACGGGCGGCTTCCTATTCCATTCAAATTGCATACATAATGCATGGAAATAAAGCGCAATTTAGGACACACGGTACGTCGTTGCTCGGACGTGGTTAAGACGCGCTGGTTCAAATTGCGGTTTATTTTACATGTATTTCGTATGAAATTGGAATGGTCGGGCGCCATGTCCGCGCCCGACGCCATTTCTATGTGGTCTGCGCCTTACAAGCTTTTTCCATTTGTGGCCGCAACATCGAAGATGGCGGATGACGAACAGGACTTAGACGTGGCCTTGACCACCAAAATACCGAGTGTGATTTTGTCCTATTGCTAATATCTCTCTACAGGGAATTTCCTGTACTATGGAAAGTTAAAGTAAGAAGTATGCTGACAAAAATAAAAGTTCGATTGCTCCCTTAAGGTCGCACGACATTTCATCGAAATAAAACATCAAAATAATACCTGATGATTATTATTAGGCCTATATTAAGGGTGAGAAAAATAGAAGAAAGATTTGATTTGATACTTTGAGATAATTAGTGTACAGATCTGTAGGCGACTGTGGCGTGCGCACTTGACCGGACTTGACGGCACCTTCAATGGGCCTCAAGACGAGGAACTTGTCAAGTGCACTTGATCGTCTCGGGGACCCAAAAACGACTGTCAAACATCTGCAAATGAAAATGACATCCGGGAAACAGACCTACGGTTTAGCGTGCTTTTCGAGGCACGGAGAAATCTCGCTATGTAAAGATGTTCCCATTTGCAAAATGAACGATTTCGGCAACGATTTAACCTTCAGAATCACCCCGTGGGGCTGTTATTATTTACCCAAGAACTCCTACATGAACCTACATTGTCTAAAATTAAACTGGTATTCCACAGAAAACCTGACGGTGTCTGTAGATGCCTAGTCAAGAACCCAATGAATAGTAAGAAATGTATAATGAAAGGAAGCTTGCGCTGCGGAAGCAAGAAATCCAAGGTTGCGGATCCCACATAATTTTGGGTATCCGCCTAATGGTTCTACGTGAGGCACAGATGTGCGGCACTTACCCTAATGTCGGGAAAAAATCCAATTTCTGAATAGGCCTAAGTAGGAGATAAAATTAGTTTTACTGACACTTTGAAAAGATTTAAAATATAATTGAATTGAAATAGAATTATAAATATTGTTCATATTTTATTTTATTTTTTGTTTTAGACCTACCACTGTTGTGTCCTTTTTAACCCAAAGTTTGACAGGTAGATAATGCCTTGCTGCATAAAGTCCGCCTATTAAATGTCACCATTGTACATAACTTTTAAATAAATAAAAGCCTGAACATTGATTTGTTTTATTTATAAGTAGACAGTCTTAAGTATTATGTATGTAAGGAAAACTACAACTTTCTTTAGTAAACTTAGTGATAGACACAATTGTAATATTAGAAATAGAGATACAAAAAGAGAAGACATCTTTCATGGGGTACTGTGTTAAATTCTATAACAAAATAACTACCTTTTAAGATATTAAAACTAAATGAAAGAAAATTTAAAACAATAGTTTAAAGCACACTTTGTAAACAAGCATATTACAAATTAGATGATTATATTCAAGATGAGAATGCTTGGAAACATGCTGGTCCTGCTGCATAGTGCAATCTTTAGTGTAGACAAAATCAAAAAGGTTAATTTATATTATATTCATAATAACGCTTTGTTTTTATTTTTTTTCTTCTCTTTTTGTTTAAAAAATTTACGCGCACATTGTTCCGTTGTTGTTGAATTAGGTAATTTATCTATGTTTGCAATATTTGTAAGTATCTGAAAACCATGTTCCTATTTATCAAGTGAAGGAATTTACGGGTTACCTTTTAGTGCTTGTAATACTTTATACCTATATTAAGTAGTATAGTAATTTACAGGTTACCTTTTAGTGCTTGTAATACTTTATACCTATATTAAGTAGTATAGTAATTTACGGGTTACGTTTTAGTGCTTGTAATACTTTATACCTATATTAAGTGGTATAGTAATTTACGGGTTACCTTTTAGTGCTTGTAATACTTTATACCTATATTAAGTAGTATAGTAATTTACGGGTTACCTTTTAGTGCTTGTAATACTTTGTACCTATATTAAGTGGTATAGTAATTTACGGGTTACCTTTTAGTGCTTGTAATACTTTATACCTATATTAAGTAGTATAGTAATTTACGGGTTACCTTTTAGTGCTTGTAATACTTTATACCTATATTAAGTAGTATAGTAGTTTACGGTTTAAACTAGCAAAGTAGTCCTATAATCTGAGCATATATCTCGAAAAAGACATATAAATGAATTATAAAGGTTTTAGCGGTGACAGCGTGTTGTATAAAAGCGCTCGACAACACAATTTTGCTCTATAAGCTTATAGGACAAAAATGACCCATAAATAAAGGATGTAAACGTTTACTACACCATTTATACAACCTTTATAGTATGTTCTATAGCAAGCGCTAATATCACTAGTACAGAATAATACTGCTGTATAAAATTGTAAAAAAATGCCTTTATTCATCTGATTTGAGTAATAAAGGTTACAAACGAACTGCTATAATCGTTTCGTTTTAGCAGTGATGAACACTCAACTATAAGGCGATCTTGTCGTATTGAAGATATTCAGATCGTTGCTATAGTACTTAGTACGTTACTACTAACGTAACGTAACGTAACTACTTACAAAAAACTCTGCAATAGAGCAATTTTGTGATGTAGCTTAGTTCCAGAGTATTACTATGTAATGTAACTGTACTTTATTGGTTCAGAGATGACTATTATAGTTTTACTAATAAGCATATCACACAAACACTTTTTTAGAGCAAAATTGTTGTGTAATTTACTTTTCAGTTCCTATTGCTGCTTGTTAGTATCATGACAGAGTATATGTTAGTTTAATAAAACGACACGTAAAAGTGGATAAATGTTGCTATTAAATAACAATAATGTCCTGATTTTTTTTTTATCTCACTTTTTTAAACCATTTTCAGACATTTTTATATGATGCTATAATGGCGCTTAAAACTCGAAGTCCCTTTAATTGTTTTTATTTTTTTGTGAAAACTCAACAATTCAAGAGGGGCACGTAAATTTTATGGTAAACCTAACCATAGTTTATCCGTAAAATTGCGGTCGCACATCATTTCACGCTATAAATAAATATAATAATAAAAAAAAAGTTATACAATATAAATTGCTTCAGTCCCTTTATAAATATTAAATAAATATATTTTGTTAAGTCTTTACACTCTCAAGATAGAAGAATACATGGTGAGTGAATAATGTGAGGTAAAGGAAACATAAACTCTGGTATGGTATTAAAAAGTACTATAAAAGATCCTTAAAGGTGTTTATTAACCAGTACATCACTATATTGTGACCCGTGCACTGTTACATAGAGTGTATATGACTGATTTGCCATGTGTAACATTGTTATTGGTTCGTTTTAACACTGAATGGAGAAATAAATGCGCCACTTTCGAATAAAATACACCTTCTTTGGGGTTTTATAGGACCAAAAACAGTGTTGCCTAAAACGTTCTATGGCTTATTATACAACCAATTTTTGTTACTTGGGGCTTTCAGTGCTTGTAATACTTTATACCTATATGAAGTAGTATAGTAGTTCTGGGTGCATCGACCTCACGTATATGAATTTATTAATGTTTGTACTTATGTAAATATTGAACAAAACTTATTTTTTTAAAGAGTAAGTATGGTGTTTCTTGTGCGTTTATTTATTTATTATATACTTTATTGTACACCAAGATAAAAACATTACACACGGAAACCTTAAAATAACAACAAACATACAACAGGCGGCCTTATCGCGTTCTGCGATCTCTTCCAGGCAACCCAGAATGGAGAGAGATAGCCTGGACACGACATTAAAATTAAATAAGTTACAAACATTGGAAGTACTAAATATAAAATACTAAAATATATGTTGGCGACTGGCTGGTGCAACCTTTTTTGTTTATATATTAAACCTTTTAGCTATTTTTGTACTGACAATGTTTTTTTTTGGCATATTTTTGGCAGGCTTTGTGTTCGATATGTGTTTTGAGTTTGCAACTATTATAAAATTAACAGCGAGTAACTATCTAAAGTGTTTTCATTTTACATTATTATACAGTCCACCAATCGTCCGTAATAGATACATAAATATAAAATACTAAAATAGATACATAAATACATACATACATTTGTACAGGCAAGAAAACAATACAGCTCCAACAAGAATAAGATCACAGTGACAGGTAGTGCTCCGTTACCAGTGTTTTAAAGATCGGTAGTGATTGCGCGCGTTTTATTGTCACAGGCAGTGCATTCCATAGATTAGCGGCCTGGACAGTAAAAGACTTGTCTAGGAAGATAGTGGAATGCATTGTGCGTTCTTCTCCATAACAAGCTACTTTTCCGAATGCACGGTAGAATCAATTTCTATTACTTGTAATAATTGTTAACGTTCAAAAGTGCCGCTTAATGGCCCAGTTGAAATAAATATATTTGACTTTCTCTTTTTTTCCCTTAACTTCAAGTTAAAGTTAAATGTTCGGTCCAGTAAGCTTACCAACTCATTAATTAGTGAAGCAACGGACCCGTACACAGTTGGTAAATACTTTAAATTATTTACACAGTGTTTCTCCACTTAGTATCTACTTATTACGTTTTCTGCATCACCGGTGCGTTTGTCTTGTTAACTCAATTAGTTAACGAACCAAGCCGGCCTAATTTATAACGAGACCTCATGTGCGATTTTAAGACATTTTGCTAAGACGCCAAGTACAATTATAGTCGAAATTAAACTGGAGAGAGCATCTTTATGAATTTCAAATGGTCATCTGCTCCGTTGGCGTGAATATTCATTAATTTTCAGAAAAAAAACGGATGAATAAAACTTATATTACGCTTACTCTCCTCGGTTTTTTGCTTAGGTCTTATGATGAACATTTGTTTAGTACCCAGACACTGAGCTATAGCGGAAATCATCATTAGATTGGTAGGTAGATATAATATACCAAGCACCAAGTATATTATATGCTTTACTCACCTCGGCAGAAAGATAATGGAAGAAGAAAACGAGTACCCGTAGCAACATAGGTACTCTTCTACCAGATGCTAGGATGCCTTTACTCAGGCAGCTAACCCAGAATAAGCTTTTTGGGATTTCCATATTTACACATAAATCAAGCTTTTGTTTAATATGTGACAATGCATACCATGATGACGGAGACGGAGGTTAACTCTCTCAAATCTTTGGCATGACTGGACCCCAACATAACTGGCAAAATATACAGTCAAAATATCTTACCCTAAAATACTGCCTAATCACAGAGTTCCTATTGAATCAGGGTTTACTTCATACTACCCAAACGCATACCAAACACCATGACTGTAACCCCATTAAAAGGCATATAACTTCACACACATAGACACACTTTGAACCCCCCATTTACACACACAGCACCCCTCATTCACACACACACAGTACCCCCATTCACACACGCGCACACACGGCCAACTAACAAGTTCCTAACTTTGTATTTGTGTTTGTTATCACCTAAATTGAGGTCGCTTCCTGAAGTTTTTTTTTTATTTTTTTTTTATTATTGATAGGCTTGCGTTTGACCACTATCTCACCTGATGGTAAGCGATGATGTGGCCGACGATGAAGCACGCTTGCCTAGAAGAAACCTATTCACTCTTGACTTAAAGACTCCCAGGTTGTAGGTATCAGGAAATACAGACTCCGGCAGGGAATTCCACTCCTTTGCTGTACGCATAATAAAGGAATTCCCAAAACGTTTGGTGCGTATGGGTGGGATGTCCACCATGTACCGATGACGCAACGTCGTACGTCTTGTAGTCCGATGATGGAACGGGCTAGGAGGAATTAGTTCATGCAATTCCAACGCACACTCCCCGAAATGTAACCGATAAAAAACCGACAGACTGGCAACTCGGCGCCGATGTTCGAGGTTCTGGAGCCTAGATTCGGCCAATACTTCATTGTCGATGAGCCTCTTAGCCCGTCTTTCGATCGCATCAAGTGCATCCAGCTGGTACTTGGCAGATCCGTCCCAGAGATGAGAGCAGTATTCCATGCATGATCGAACTTGCGCTTGATATAAGTTGAGCAGCTGTTCTGGCGTGAAGTACCGTCTCACCTTCGCGAGTATCCCCAATTTTTTGGAAGCCAGCTGAGCTTTTGCCTCAATGAATGGACCAAAATTGAGCGTCGATGTCAACGTAATGCCAAGAATCTCAAGATGGTCAGTTATCGGCACGGTCACACCTCTGAAAGAAGGAGCCGGGTGGAATTGGCTCCTTTTAGCGGAAAAAAGACACGCCTGGGTCTTAGCAGCATTGAACTTGACCAGATTGGCATCGCCCCATTCGGAGACTGCCTCCAAGGACAGATTCAAGCGCCCAACCATGGCCTCCCGGAGAGACTGGATCTGAGGTCCAGTAGCGCGCGCGTTGGACACGTATCTCTCAGCTACAGTGCTGTCGTCTGCATACCCAAAGGTGCCGGGTTTTAGCAGATCATTTATGTGCAGCAAGAACAACGTTGCTGAGAGTACTGACCCCTGTGGGACCCCGGCATTAATATCCAGTAATTCAGACGAGCGGCCATCAATAACCACTCGAATGGACCGGCCCCTCAGGAAGTCTGCAATCCAATCGCACAGACCACTGGGCAAACCGAATGAAGGAAGCTTACCAATAAGGCTTTCATGCCAGACCCTGTCAAAAGCCTTCGAGATGTCGAGGGAGACGGCAAGCGCTTCCCCGTGTCTCTCTATGGCCTCACTCCAGATGTGAATGGCATACGCTAGAAGATCCCCAGTTGACCGATTTTGGCGGAAGCCATATTGGCGGTCACTGAGGATGTCGTTAGCTTCTAGGTATGCCAGGAGCTTGGAATTAAGCACTCGTTCCATACTCTTGCAGAGGATGGACGTTATTGAAATGGGTCTGTAGTTGGCCGGGTCAGCCCGACTGCCCTTTTTGGGCACAGGCTGAACGTTAGCTTGCTTCCAGGCATTCGGCACTTTTCCCGTCTCATATGAAAGGCGAAACAGGCGTGTCAGGATCGGAGACAATTCAGGCGCACAGGTTCTGAGAACAATTGCTGGAATTCCGTCGGGGCCACTAGCTTTGTTCACGTCAAGATTGCGCAGCACCCTACGAACGTCCTTTTGATGTATGCGAATGTCCGACATACTCGTCTCGCAACAATCAGGAGAAGGAGTGGGCCGCGCGTCACCAGAATCCAGACGCGAAGATTCCGCAAAAAGAGAGGCAAACAAGTTTGCTTTCTCCTCAGCGGAGTGGGCCAGTGACCCGTCGGGCTTCAGCAGTGTTGGTAGTGAGGGACGGCAGAAGTTCGATTCAACCGACTTAGCCAGGGACCAAAACGCTTTACTACCCGCTGGGTAGGAAGCAAGTTTGGTCCCAATACGGCTTATGTGGTCAAATCGAGATCTTAGCATCACCTTCTTGCAGGACTTGGCAGCCCTATTGTAGGCTCTCTTGCGCTGACCCACGTCGCTTGCTTTGCGCTTCCGAGCGTCGACCCATGCCAGGTACGCCTCATGTTTGAGCGTGTTGGCGCGCTTGCACTCGGCGCCAAACCATGGCCGGTCAGCGCTAGACATTGCAACGTCAGAGAACGGAATGAAGTACTCCATTCCCTGACGCAACACATCCGACACGGCGTCCGCGCACGACGAAGGATCAACCATAGAGAAGCAAGTAGGCTGCCAAGGATACGATGCGAAAAAAGAACGCATCCCATCCCAATCTGCTGACTTGTACCGCCAAACCCGCCGAGCGCCTCTTGGGCTGGGATCGGGTGGGGAGTGGACGGATACGGACTTCACCAGACAATGGTCGGAACTACCCAAAGGTGAAGATACCGACACCGAGTAGCGGTCTGGATCTGTAGTCAGCAGAAGGTCCAAGCAATTGGCTGTGTGCGAATCAACATCCGGCACCCTCGTTGCCCCCTGGACCAGCTGGGCGAGATTTAACGCAAGCGCAAGCTTTCTCGTCTCCCGCCCAGCATGATCAGTGCGCTGGTACGGGAAAAGCCACTCCTGGTGGTGGGCATTAAAGTCCCCCAGTAACACCAATTGGGCAGAAGGGTACCGCTGCTGTGCCGTATCAGCCGCCTCACTAAGGTACTCAGTGAGCCTGGTTGTCTCCTGATCCCCGCTGTGCGAGCGGTAGACACAGGCGTAAACAATTTTATCAAGGCCCATGTCCACTAAAGCCCACAGCACAGAGAACCTAGAGTCCTCAAGGTTTCGGAGACGCCGATAACAGATGTCGTCTCGGGCATACATGCATACACCCGCGCGTTGCTTAAAATTGTGCTCCAGGGTATACCCTGGGTATGTTAGGTACGATACATCTGACGGACATCTGATCTGCGTCTCCGAAAGAAAAAAGAGAGCCGGCTTATCAGTCTCCAGGTGATGATGGACTGCTATGTGATTTGAGTGCAGACCTCTGATGTTAGTGAGGTGCACTTTGAGTGGGAGGGGGTGCAGCCGCTGTTCAACTTTAAACATTTTTCTCTTTTTCATCATTTGCGAGTGAGTGAAGAAAGGTTAGGAGAGGGAAGTGAGATGTGGCTTCACGCTGGTTACCTTCAGACACGCACTGAATGGACGCCATCATTGGGGGACTAGTCTGGAGACTGCGGGTTCGTACTAATGAGAAGGAACGTCGATAGTTCATCGTTGGGTTGCGTGGGACGTGCTAAATTTTAAAAAACGTTAAATATGTTGTCAGAATGGAAAGGGAATTAGATGTTTTTGACAGATGGCATTTGCGATAGTGCGATGGGATAGTGCTGATGTTTTAAATTGGATAAAGCATCAAAGGGGCAATTCTCGTATTTAATAAAATTAAGAGCGAATCAGCACGATCCGAGGCGGAGTGCAAAAATTCGCTCGCTCACTTGGCTCGCTCTTGCATCGACTACATTTATGTCGACAATCAAACTAGTTACATAAATGTTACTATACTTTTTAAATGGTTAAAAGAAAATCGAACGTATCAGAGGCAGGGTGGCGAAAAAAATTTCGAGCTCTCTTCGCTCGCTTTGGATTCCAAATTATCTTTCTGCGAAAAGACAAAACGCAAATTTATGTCTTTATGGTGAAAAGAAAATCTAACCTATTCGAGGCGTGGTGGTAAAATTGTCGTTAGTTGACTAGACATCATCCTTAGTAGGCTGTATTTAAGCCGACAACTTCTAACTTATCCGAAGCAGCTCAAATTTTCGGGTGGCTGAGACCACAACCTTTTTTGAGAGCTAGATCTGCACCTGATCAGAGGCCTCTTCTCATACAGAGAAGGGACGAACATTAATCACCAAGCTTTGCTCAATGCGGGTAGACCATAAGTTTCCTCACGATGTTTCCCTTCACCGTTGTCAGCGATGTCGAAGATAAACTAGTACAAATGAATTGAAAAAGCGCCATTAGTACTTACTCCCTCTATGAGAGGAGGCCTGTGTCCCAGCAGTGGGAACTTTAAAAAGGCTGATGATGTGATGTGATGAGTACTTACTCAGATTTGAACCCACGACCTCAAGCAGGCGCCACTGGGCCACCACGACGTTTAGATATTTTTTTTCATTAAGGGTTTTATTTTATTGAACAAAAATATTTCATTAGGTAGGTACACCTACATCATTTTTTAACCGAGTTACCAATAAGGTGATTCTGCTTGTTTTTTTTGTATGTTCACCGATACCTCCGTCAATTGTGGACCGATTTTGAAAATTCTTTTTTTTGCTTGAAAGAGTATGTTCGAAATTCGTCCCATTTTATTTCGGTGAAGATCTGATGAAGAACTGCGGCGACATACAACAGAACTCTTCAATAAATAACAGCAAATCTCTCGGGATAGCTGCAATCGCATGTCTGTTTATTGTTTATAACATTTCATAACATAACCTTGGTACACTCTCATTTCACCGGTTATGTTCAGTTACATGATATTTGGGTAATCTATTCTAACATTTCTTTAATGCCAGAATAGATTACCTTAATAAACTATTTGCCTATTAGGTAGGTACAACAAAAAAGTGAAAAAATAAATAAAAATATTAGGTACTTACTTTAGTTTTCTTATTTGGAAGTCGGTAGTATATTTTTGTAAAAAGTATTTTTATAATAATTACTACACAAATTAATTTTGTAAAAAATAAGTATTAGGTAGTAATTAATCATGATATTAGAGACTGATTAGAAAAAAGACCTACATTGCCATAATCCCATCTGTCGAAGCAATAACAGGTAAGTACCTACAATTTGACTGATTATATAGAGATTTGTGTCACTGATATAAAATAATTTCAATACGGTTCAACGTCTAAAGAGATTTGTTAACCAAGATAATCATAATCAAGAACGCGTAGAAGTGCTAATCGTTCGACTCATATATTCACCCACGTAGCGTAAGCTGAACTAAAAATAGAAATTTCATAAAAAATATTGCCGACCGTGGCGAAGCCCACAACGAGAGTAGGTATAGGTATGTAGATATTATTAGCTAACTACATCCCTCCCGCGACTCCGTCTGCTTTGAATCCTACTTGGCTTACTAGTAATTAAACTTAATTCTAATTTCTAGGGTTCCGTACCCAAAGGGTAAAAAAGGGACCCTATTACTAAGATCCGCGGTCCGTCTGTCTTTCTGTCTATACCAGGCTATAAATTATGTTCATGCCCCATGTGTTAAAAGCTTAAATCTGGTTTTAGCTTTTTAGGGTTCCGTACCCAAGTGATAAAAACGGGATCTTATTACTAAGACTCCACTGTCCGTCTGTTTGTCACCAGGCTGTATCTCATGAACCGTGATAGCTAGACAGTTGAAATTTTCACAGATGATGTATTTTCTGTTGCCGCTATAACAACAAATACTAAAAATAAGATAAAATTAATATTTAAGTGATTTTTTTGCCGTGTTTTGCGATAATGGTACGGAACCCTTCGTGCGCGAATCCGACTCGCACTTGGCCGGTTTTTAACTTTAACAATCTCGTCCTCGTCTCGTCCCGGTCCTTTGAAAGGCGTGCGTGGGGCCGAAGCCAACTCGCAGAGGCCTTGTTAGGCATGTATCAGGTAATGTGACACCAACCGACGATTGTCCCTGTATGCACTACGTAAGTGTACCCAAGAATGCCCGGCTGGTGCAGAACTATCGCAATATATGGAGGAAAAATTGTTGGTTCAATTGCCTAAAACTATAGGAGGAATATTGGCCCCTGCCTGACCACTGTTGAACTACATTTATTTATTTCTAAGCTTTATTTTCTCCCATATATGAGTTGTGTTATTATATATACTTCTTCATTTATTTGATAGTAATGTTAGTTTTGTACTTAAGTTAGGTTAGTATTTTTAGGTGTAAGGGCCGCCTTTTGCGGTGAAAGCCTCCTCCAAACCGTTCCAGGTGGCTCTATCCTTTGCCCGTCTGGGCCATACGTTTCCGGCTATTTGTACGATGTCCTCACTCCATCTTTTAAATGGTCTACCCTTCCTTCTTTTTTTGTATATGGGGTACCAATTTGTGATTATTTGTGACCATCTTTCATCCGTAATTCTCTGAATGTGGCCTGACCATTTCCATTTCAGTGTCAGGACCTGTTTACCCGCATCTCTCGCCTTTGTTTTCTTCCTTATCAGTGAACTTTTTTTTTTTTACTACACGGCCATAAATTGGCAGGGGGTGACTTGCACACTCAATTAATGGTGACGTAGCGCCAAGGGGGCAACATATCCGGAGGTGCATGAGGAGTGGAGAGGTACCACGGCTATCAGGTCAACCAAACTTTAAATTAGCAAACAGTTGTGAGAATACAGTTATCTGATATGGTTTTAGCATTATTTATATATTATATTCTTTATTGTACTTAACAAAAATATATATACAGGACAAAAAATCATAAAAGCAAGTTTATAATGGGCGGTCTTATCGCACAGGGCAATCTCAATACTAGTTATTTAAACAAAGTAATGGACTGCTAAGCTGTATAATCCTTCCCCTTGACATAAAAAAAACTGAGAGTAAATTTTCATTTAAGCGTAGAATCCGGAACTATTACTTGTCCTCTCTTACATAGCTCGGTCTTCGTCTTAGTTATTATGTTTAATTTCTGTTTCATTTAGAATATGATATTTATTATAATATTTATTAGTCTATTGTTTTAGAAATTATTTATGTATTTTATTTGTTAGATAGTTTATTAATATCCGACTTTAATTATTGTTCATTTTTATTTTGTACTCCTACCACCTGTTTGTCCTTTTTAACCCGAAGGTTGACTGGTAGAGAATGCCTTGCTGCATTAAGTCCGCCTATGTATCACCATTGTACATGAAGTTTAAATAAATAAATAAATAAATATAATGATAAGCATGTTATTAAATTAAGTCTGGTTGCGGTTGGTCTTCAAAAAATGTGGCATTATTAGCAAAGAATAGCTTTTGAAGACATAGACAAAAATATCAAGTCTGACACATCGTCTGTCAAACACGTCGCGTTCCATTATAAGTATTTTATTTTGAGAGAAAAATAACTAATGCATCAAAATATAAAAAAAAATACATGCAAACAATATCAATACACAATAACAAGACAGTTTCGTGTGAATAAAATGTCCCTAATAAGAGAACTTGTCGTACAATTCACGTCTAATAACTTACGTGCGTGGTGAGGAACGTCCAATAATATATTTTTTATCTTTCTCTATGGTCTATTATGGCGGAAGGTGACACATGGTACTTTAATTCGTCTTGCACTCCTTTTTTATTTTGATATATAAACGTCAAGTTCAGAGAGGTAAAAACTGTGTATTAATCATTGAGATAATATATACTAGAGAAGCTATCCTAAGTCAAAGACATGCTCCATTTTGACAAGAGTTTAAACTAAACTTCGCTGCAGCGCTGAAACAATAATTAGCCGTCTAACAAAACAGTATAAACACGCAGCGCTAGAGCGCTTCTAAGTTAGTTTTCTCGCGATCAAAAAGACGGAAGCGCCATGATTTTCATGGCGCTTACGCGTTTCGTTCAACATTCTGCAACAACTTGTCACTCATATAGACTAAACTGCTGACTGACTACAGAAGCGGTACCTACATAGCCTTATACCTAATAAGCTTCATTAGAATTCACATATGTTTTCAAAAAAAAATTGTTGAAATAACCTTAGTAAAGTAATATTTTATTAATATTATATTAATAAAATAGTATATTAATTTAATATTATATTTATGTACTTCTTTTTAGGAACATTCCCACAGCACTATTCCCAAATCACTGCAACTCCTGAAAGCCAAAATCAATAGTGGCGACCACCAAAAAAGCACCGAGGCAATGAAGCTCGACGAAGTCCCGGAGAATGAATTTAACCGTCTTGGATGCCGCAACGAAATTAATCAGAAAAGAATAGTGGAGGAGTAGGAAAATATAAAAATTTCCAGTTCCCTCCATATCAAGTAGGAGACAGAACAAACAAGGTCAATAGGCACAAAGGGTCATTTATAACTGGGATAAGCCCAGTTGCCTAGCACCACGGAAAAAAATTGCATTAATATTAATGGGTCCTAACATTGTGAGGTGTTATATTTGATTCCAATAATAAATAGGTATGGCAAAAACGCTTGAACGCACGGAAATTTGTTCTAGTTACCACAACATCCGTATAGTAAACATCTTCTGATGCAGCCTGTACATTATTCAACATAGTATTGCTTTCATTCTGCCAAAGAATACACTCCCATAAGATATGATGGGAAGATTGTACATATTCGCAGTCAGATGTAGACATAAAGGCGAGGCAACGCAACGCTTGAAGGAAAATAATTTACTTTTAAAGTTACCTTGCCCTGTGAGATATTGGGCAACACAGTGATCCACCGCCAGTCACGTCCTGGCCAGTCGCACGCGAACAGATGGAAAGAATTGGTGGAGGTCGGCCCTTGGTGGAATTATTATCCCACCTACATTGCCATTTGGATAAAAGTTCCTCCCAGAAGTCAATATGTGGTTCTAATAATCTAGAGATTTTCTCACGGTCACTCCGCGTCCATGGTTTCTAGTGCTTAATAGTACATTGCAGCACATCGTTGCACATCAAGGTTGACCGGAAGTATGCCAGCAAGTACCTGTAAGGTCTCAGTATAGTTCTCGCCAAACTTATTGGCCGCCCGGAAGTTGGCTACAATGGCTGCGCAGTAGAAAATCTCATACAAAAACAGTACTGTTTCGTGCCTCGCGCATCCGGTAAACCAACTTCAATACGTTTGGCGAGGGCTATACTAACCGTCCTGTTTGCTTTGCATAAGAATATCAAAGGTAAACGCTGACTTTGAAGTAATTTACGTCGTCTCATTATTTAGGTACTAGCTGTCCCCCGTGACTTCGCTCCCGTCAACTGAATACCCACATACCCTACCCTACCCTACCCCAGACACCTACCCACCTATCATACCTACCAATTTGTTAAACTATTTATTTGAATAACCACAGTCAGTTCCTTTCTGAATATACTTAAGATTGTTAATTTCCGCTACAAAAACCAAAGTCTAGCTGACTATGGTTTTTACTACCTACTACTATTCTACCTACACTTGTTACACAAATTGTCACATCTTAATTTTTAGTCTATATGAGAAATGAGGCGCCCACCAAATATTTCAATTTAAAAATGATTATCTAGTTACTCATTGACGAAAACTTATTCCTTTGCATTTCGCCGTATTAGTTGAATTATAAGTGCAATATCTTAAAACACACGACCGCATAATTAATGCGTTTGAACGTTTTTCCGTTTAAAAACAAACAATAAGGCGCTCAAGATCTAGCAAGCAACTGAGTGAAGTGCGGCCGGCCGACCCCACATGAACGGAATACAGCAGTGATGTGTGGTGACTTCTCTAGTGCGTAGTACATTATTACCTCAATGGTATTAATTCATTTTTCAATGTTTTTTATTCAATAATATTTATTATGTATTTGTAAATAGAATGTACTTTCTGTCCATGTCCTTTATTATTTATTCTACTAATATTTTAAATGTAAAAGTTTGGATGGATGTATGGATGTATGCTGCTCAATCACGCCAGAACCTTTCACGGCTGAACGGATCTGGTTGAAATTTGGCACAGAGGCAAATAGGTTATAGTCTGGAATAGCACGCTTTTATCCCGGTCAATGATATTCAAATAAACAGATATGTTATGAGCGCGCACATTGTGAAGACTCGAATAGGTCACAATTGTGACCTTTAGCCTTTAGTTTATGTCACGCATGGTGAAGAGCGGTGCCGCGCAATCTATAAAATGGGTCCTCGCGAGTCCCTCAGAGAAAAATTTAAAGAGATCGATATACTGACTCTACCTTCACTTTATATTTTGGAATGTATTTTGTATGTCCGTAAAAATCGGGGGCTTTTCAAAACTAGAAGCGACTTCCATAATTTAAATACACGCAGTAAGCACGAAATTGTAATACCCAAATTCAGATTAACGAAAACTAGCAAGTCTTTTCTTATAAACAGTATACGCTTTTATAACAAGTTGCCAAAGTCAGTTATAGAACTGACCGATGGAAGGTTCAAAAACTACATCAAACGTATCCTTGTTAAAAAAGCATAATATAAAATCAAGGACTACGTTGAAGATAAAAACATTTGGCCTTAGCTCCTTCTGCGCATGCAGCTTCCCTGGTAACTTGTAAACGGCACAAATATGTGGATGTCTCTAACTATTCTCAATCTCATTTTTCTTTCCTTCTTTTAATTAGACTTTTTACAATGGTTTTCAAACATCTTTATAGCCCTTTGATAAGAATAGTTACAGCACTGATAACAAAATTTGTGCCACATGTTAAATTTAGTCATGTAATACTTATTTTTATTTACCTTTGTATAGATTCTTTTACCGATTGTTTTGTGAATGTGTGAACATTGTAGGCCTTCTAGATGCTAGTTAACATTTGTTAACTTTTTTATAAAATATATAATGCTTTTATTTTATTTTTTTAGTTTCTTACGACTTATTGTCATAAGTCGGGCCTACGTTGTCCCCCCATGTCTAAGTACTAATGCACATGGAAATATTGTAAAACCAAACCATTTTTAAAAGAGTAACCATGGAGTTTCTTGCCGGTTCTTCTCCATAGGAAACGACCAACCCGAACCGTGCACCTTTTGTCGACGTTTTATAAGTGCCCATGTAGGCCTATGTGAAATAAAAAAAAATGATTTTGTTTTTTTTTTATTTTGATAGGCTTTGTTGAAACAAAATAAAGAAAATGCCATCGTGTGTATTTAGAAATTGTACCAATTATGTTACCAAAGTACATAAAACAGAAGGGATCTCATACCATATGTAAGTACGCAATACGCCTCAATTTACTAATTTATTTAATTTTTGTTCCTAATATTCTGATATTTGCAGGTTAGAAAAAGATAACAACATTTGTGGTCAGAATAATGTTTGTTTACATTCACACGCAAGTGACAAATACTAGCTGTCTCTTTTTTTCTCGTTGGTTTTATCAAGCCATCCCTTTCGACTTGTAGTGAAATGTCAGATGAATGAAAAGTGTGTATGTGTGCTGCCGCTGCTGCGCGGAACAATTCAATTCTTTTTCAATTGTTTTGTGAGTGTATAACGTATCTATTTATTTGAATATCATTGATCCCGGTATAATAGTCCTTTGGCATAAGTAAGAAAACAATTTTCACCTAGGCGAAGCCACAGGCAGAAGCTAGTTAACATATTTATATCTTTACAAGGTGACCCTTGCGGCTTCGCTCACGTCAACTGGCTATCTACCAACCTACCACCTTCTACTCTACCTAACTACCCACCTACCTACCTACTCACCTGCCCTACCGATTAACTAACCTACCCTATCCTATCCTACATGCCTACCTACCCACCTATCCTACCTACCAACCTACCCACATATCGTATCTACCCTACCCTACCTACCTATTTTTTAAACTATTTATTTGTATATTTATATATATAATTCCTACAATACGAATGTAACCAACGTTTGTTTCTACCGGCGATCTAATTAAATTTTAGAACACAAAAGCTGCTGTTGTGACTTAACTATGACAGTGAGATATATTCTCTAGCAGACTTTTTTGTAGGTAAATAAATAATAAATACTTTAATCATGTAGTAGATATTTTTTATGTATCATCAATAGTTTTCTCAGCGCACGCCAAGTAATGAATTTTATCAGCAATATCTTGCTGCTTTGGGTTACATTAATGCAATTTTCATAAGGATCACATTAAAAAAAAACTAATTTATAGCCAATGTTACTCGGGAATAATGTAGCTTTCCATAGATGAAATATTTTTTTAAATTGGTCCAGTAGTCTCGGAGCCTACTCGGTATAAACAAACAAACAAAAAACATCTGTTCTGTTTATAATATTGGTACAGATAAGTTACAGCCTATGTGTTATTCTGATAAGCTATATTCCTGTAAAGTTTCATAAAAAAATCTTTCAATAGGTACCTACCTAACTAGTATATGCATGAAACAGTAACAAACATCTATCGCAAACTCTCACTTTTGTATAAGTAAATAGGATTAAATAATATTAAATGACGCCAACGCGACGTAAATGCAAAAAGAAAGTAAATTCACCTTATATTTTATGTAGATTGATTGCAATATAAACTTTTATCGTCCATCAAACTTTGTCTTGTCGTGTTGTAACAACTAGCGCCATCTATTGGTAAACTGCAAAACCAACAGCTCTCTGACTGCGATAGAGGCGCCAGTCCTTGTTTTGCCTGTCTTTTTTCAATCTTATGAGGGTTCGTTCGTCCCCTTGTAAATTTAGATACCACGTTAATTGTTAACCTAGGGAAAAGTTAGCGTCGTCGGTTATTGTAACGAGTTTTGAAATAACCCGGAACGAGAATACAAAAAAAACGCCCGGTTTTTTAACCCCTCAAGTCTGGAGTTATTTAAATACCTGCCTACTCACTCATCTTTTGTTATTGTCTCTTTAATTCAGTTGACTGCCGCGTTGGTCGAGTGTTCGCAAGCGCTACCGCTGCGCTTTAGGTCCTGGGTTTGATGTCTGGGTCGGTCACAGTGTTATTTTTAAATTAAAAAAATAAAAAATGTGTCCCTTTATACGTCCCCAACACGTTTTATCATGTGAGTTATAGTAAATAATTAATAAAAAACTGGTCAAGTGCGAGTCGGACTCGCGCACGAAGGGTTCCGTAGCATTATCGCAAAAAAAACGGCAAAGAAACACGTTTGTTGTATGGGAGTCCCACTTAAATATTAATTTGATTCTGTTTTTAGTATTTTTTGTTTTAGCGGCATGAGAAATACATAATTTCTGAAAATTTCAATTGTCTAGCTATCACGGTTCATGAGATACAGCCTGGTGACAGACAGACAGACAAACAGACGGTGGAGTCTTAGTAATAGCGTCCCGTTTTTATCCTTTGGGTACGGAACCCTAAAAAGCTAAAACCAGATTTAAGCTTTTAACACATGGGACATGAACATAATTTTCGAAATGAGAGCATAATTTTTAGAGCATACACGCAAATAAAAAGCCTCACTGTGTCCGGCTTTATCCGGACGCCTGGCAACCCTAAACGTATTGGATATAGGCCTAGTGACAGTACCTAATTGTGTAATTACTTTACTCTTTGGCCAGTAGCTACAGACCTAATGAGATGCGGCCCGAGAGAGAGCTACACGCTCCGGGCGGGGCTGTCCACACTCCACAGCCCTACTTGCCTGTATAGAGAATTTAATCTAAGTACTACGCGTCACTAAAATCATTGGGGTGTCTGTAATCAAGGTAGGTACGGGGAGTAGATACAACCTATATGGAGTTATGGCGGATTTTTTTGTTCTTCAAGCTACTTTTTAGGGTTCCGCACCCAAAGGGTAAAAACGGGACCCTATTACTAAGACTCCGCGGTCCGTCTGTTTGTCACCAGGCTGTATCTCATGAACCATGATAGCTAGACAGTTGAAATTTATACAGATGATGTATTTCTGTTGCCGCTATAACAACAAATACTAAAAACGGGGCTCCCATACAACAAACGTGATCCGACTGCAAGGAAAGGGTTATGTTTTTCGCACGTATATTGTATGTTTGTATGTATGTAATATTTTTTATTACCTCATATCTCGCAAACCACTACGATTTACATAATTAAGACATCGTTAGTTACGTCTTGACCGCCCAAGTGTTCTTAGATAGGTGAAATTAAAAAAAACAAACATGGCGGATTTTGCGCGCCATATTGTGCGACTCCTAATTTATTTTTTCTTCCAAACCCGTCGAGTGGGGTATCAAAATGAAGGGTTTTAAGAAGTGATTACAAAAACATACACCACTTATATGTTTAAGAGAAATTCGAAAAAAAAAAAAATAACTAAAAAGTTGTAAATAAAAAAAGTTAATTTAAAAATCAAAAACCCGACTGCTTAAGAAGCGGACTAAAAAGTTGTAAACAAGAAAAAAACATGCTGTGCAGTCGGAGGATACCTATTCGCAAACTAGCTGACCCTTGATCCTCCGACTGCACAGCATGTTTTTTTCTTGTTTACAGCTTTTTAGTCCGCTTCTTAAGGCCGTACCCTGACCAAAAAATCAGCATGAGATATGAGCATTCCTATTGGCCTAGCGGCACTGTCGGCGCATGAATTACAGTAGTGAATACGCCCAGATTTTAGAATAAAATCGAATATTGGTCTTTGAAAAAAAAAAATCTACCGAAATGTTCGTTATCAAATTATCTTTCCATTAGTGTTAGTACAAAAAAATATTAATGAACACTTTACGAGGAGATGCATGCTATCAATCATTATTTCTCATTTTTATGTTTTTGTTGGAAGAAGATTAGTGAAACGTATACTACATTTAAAAAAAAAAGAATTCTACAGTTTTGGAATCAATAATATATAGAAATTTAATGTATTTTTATTAGTTGATATTTCATTTTAAATAACGAGTTGATAGCTCCTAAAAACTATACGAAAAACGGCTAGCGCGGCATTTTGCTCGGGGTAGCGCCTTAAGCAGTCGGGTTTTTGATTTTTAAATTAACTTTTTTTTTTGCGATAATGGTACGGAACCCTTCGTGCGCGAGTCCGACTCGCACTTGTCCGGTTTTTTACACATTGCCTCCCTAGCCAAGTTACAAACGTTTCGTATCGAATCTCTTTCTACAATCGTTAACGCTTTCTATTTGTATGGCTGATGTGTCATTCCCATACACTGATTCGTTTTCTACCAGCATGCAGCGTTATTGATTGTAGATTTTCAACTTGGCTACAGGTGCAGGGTCACAGAATAGAGTAGTTAGCTACTTACATACCTAAAATTAAAACAAAATAATTGAATCACAAAATAGTCACACTGAATATAGTGTGACTATTTATAGTCTGTAGCTGACTTATTGATTTGATAATGGTCAGGGTCATGCATGATACCTATAATTTAGTGATTCAGTCTGTTAGTCATTGGTAACTACGATTCTTCGTGACCACAACTTCTATGCAAATATGAGTCGTACCTACAGGCTACAGCTATTGCACGGTAGGCTCAGGGGCGTAGCTATCGGAGGGCTAGGCGGTGCCGTGCACCGGGGACTCCAAGCTCCGGAGACCCTCGGACACTGACCAGCAAACCTCAAATTTAACTAGAGAAAAATCCCCCACCTTCGGAATCTAAATAAAATAGGTTGCAACACTACTTTAATCATAGCTACTCATTTGACAGAAAACAGGGGAATGCGCTCGGAACTGACGTTCTCATTATACACTGCCTAAGTTGGAACTAAGACATTGGCGAAAACGTGAAATATAATATATTTTAAATGTATAATCTTGGGCTGGGCAGTCGTCGGTGCCTGGCGGTCAGAACTCTAAATCAGATCCTTGCTGATGATAAAGTAGCTTTATACCTTTAAAGTATTCATATTTTGAATTCATCAAATCTAATAATTTTTACTTGGGGCCCAGATATTTTTACGCCTCTGGGTAGGCTACGTACATCGAACGTAGAGTAGGCTTAGGGCGGGTTTCTGAATTGACTATTTGGAGTTAAGAACGTGTCAAACCCTACAGGTTTGCATGCTAAAGTAGAGTTTGACAACTAGGTACTCAACTTCAAATATTTAATTCAGAAATCGGGGGTAAGATTTAATAAATGTTCAAACCAGATAGATCTCAAAATAGTACCATTTCAATTACATTCAATTAAAGTGCTCTTTTTGAACCGCGGCAGAGAGTTCCTTACGCGTTGTTTTGAAGTCCTGTTTTCTGCTCATCAAATACGGAAATAATTATTAATAATAAAAACAGTAAGAAAAACACGTTATTTTTAGGAGAGCCCCACTTAAATATTTATTTTATTATGTTATTTGTTGTTATAGCGGAAAGTATATATAAAGTGGAAAGATATGTTTGTAAGTTTGTTGGTAATGAATAAATTCAAAAACAACTAAACCGATTTTGAAAATTCTTTCACCAGTAGCAAGCTCCATTATTCCTGAGTGACATTAGGCTAGGTATTTTATTTATTCCGAAAACGGGTCCTGTGGGGTCGGCCACGGGAGCGTAGCCGAGGGGAATAGCTAGTGTAAGTTATAAAGGTAAAAAAAAATCTAGGTAACAAATTAAACATTAAATATAAAAAAATAAAAATTATAAAAAAAAACAAGACGAAGAAATTGTACATTGTAGCTTTGTGTACCTCTGGTCTCTGGTTTTTTAACTCTTCTTCGTTGAACTTGGCGTCTTTTTCACATTTGTTTTTGTCTAGTTTTGTACAGTTTCACATTTTTATGTTTCCTATGGGATCATTATTAGGTACACCATTGTAACGTTTTGTTACCATCCAATTATCCAATCTTCGCCGTATCTTTAATGGATATATGATGCTCTGTCTACCCTTTAAGGCATGTGAGCATGATGTGATGTATGTTTAGACTAAGGTTTAGACGAATCGATATGTAACTTGTGTTTGTAACTTACACTAGGTACCTACTCCTTTTGAAAAACCAGAATAGTAGCAACCCTCGTGAGTCTGTCCAGTTTATGTGTAAATTTTCGAAACGGCAGGAGTGGCCATTCTGATCTTTAATTCTACTTGGGACCTAACAATTTTATTATGGGCTTTATGGGTTTAATATTAATTTATCACCATCGTATTTTACCATTCGAATTTCACTCTATACCCGCTTATTCTTATTACGCTTCGTCGCCATTTTCAATTTTAAGCATCGAATCTTTTTTAATTACGACCACAGATAGTATAAGGAGACGGGAAAATAGAACACAAAGAGAGAATGAAGTTTTGAAGGCCATCGCTTGCCGAGTTTGCCGCGCTTCGCCAGCAGACATACCAACATAACAAAAATAAAGCAATCATTTGGATACGCGTACAAAACAAGTATTGTACCAAAGACTAAATTTAATTGCCGAGCGTTTTGATTAAAATATTTATTCACCAACAGAAAAAAAAACCTCTTGCTAGACCTGATATCTGGGCCCTGGCCGTTATATTCAATGTTTACTTCCAGGAAAAAAATGTCACAAGTATCTAGGGCATATAACACATTAACATTCCCATTTATTGTTAGCATGCGAATCAAAGAGTATGTAACACTATGTTTATGCGAATGTTCATTTAGCATTTATCAAATGAAATGTTTTTGCGAAATTCTGTACAGTGTAAATTCATCGCTTCGTACTTCACAGCTGTCATGCGTCAGAGCGACGACGGAACGGTAGCGTGCGCTCTCTGTCGCACCCACCGACGGGAAGTCGGGTGCAAAAGTCTTCTCTTTCATGCGCGAACGCGCTCTGTAATTCGCATATTAACAAAATTATTCTTATTTAAATAACAATAATTATCATATTAGCAAATAGCATGGCAATAACAATTAGCATTCTGATACTCAAGATGTCGCATGCTCATGAAATAAACGCGAAGCCACATTAATTATCATAACTAGGTTAAAGGGTTTTTAAAACACAGTAAACGTGACTAAAGTCACGCAGATTGGTCGTTTTAGGTCCCCCTTAGACTATTCACAGAAGACAGCAAGAGCCAATCGTATTAGCTCTAAAACTCGCGCGGGAGCACATGCGCTATTTAAATTACTAATAATAATATATATCCCCACCGCAGTATCTCTACGTTGACGTCGAGGTGGGGCTTGCGCGTTTCAATGATCCCTAGGTTATTCGGGGTATATTCTGCTTTGCCGCAACATGCCTAGGGTGAGGGGCCAGACTAAGAGAGATACAATCCGCAGGGCAGCTTTGTGGCGAGCTGGTGGGCAGTGGCGACACCACGGACCTGATCTCCAGGGAGAAGTCTTGTTCCTCATCTCTGGCTTGCCTTTATTGGCCGGTTGGAGTGAAAACTAACGGGGACCAGAGCTCTCAACTCTATCTTGCCTTAATTGGCTGGCTTGAGTGGCGATTCGCAAGAGCAAACGTGCTCGGAGGAAGGCAGTTAACCAGTAAGTGCTGGTAGGGATCTTAACCGTACTGCCGGGATTGTCCTGCTAGCCGTGGTATACCTCTTCACTCCTCAAGCACCTCCGTATATGTTGCCCTCTTGGCGCTACGTCACTAGCGTGCTAGCTAGCTAAAGTGCTAGCGACCCTTGCGAGCCCATGAATTGAGTGTGCAAGTCACCCCGTGCCATTTTATAGACGTTTAGTTCAACAGTGGTTGGGCAGGGGCAGGTAGTCCTACTATAGTTTTGAGCAATCGATCCACTAAACCTACAAAATCTATAGCCCAATACATTTTTCTCCATATTTTGCAATAGTCCTGCACCAACCGGGGATTGTCCTAGGGTGCAGTTGCGTAGTGCATACAGGGATAATCGTCGGTTGGTGTCACATTTCCTGATACATGCCTAACGGGGCCTCTACGAGTTGGCTTCGGCTCCTCGCATGCCTTTCAAAGGACCGGGGCCCTAAGGTGACGAGATAGAGAAAAAAAAAATAAGCTTACTGCTGGACACGGCTCAATTCTTTATTGCGTACCATAATGTATACAGTTGGTAGGGAAATAATTATATTAGTCACAATTATGGACCCTGTCGGGCTCGTATTGTTAGGAGGTTCCTCTCTCTGGAGCCCCGACCGCCGGTAGTTTGGACCCTGTACCCGACACCGGTGGGCCTTTATATATATATTTTTTAATGTTTTTGTTTTTTAATGTATTCTATAAAAATATTAAAAATTTACAAAATAAGAAAAGAAATGAATAAAGGAAATAATAATATAAGCCTTGATTCACACACATTTACATTTTGACAAAATTATTTTATTTAAATCATGACCCTGGTGAGTCGACATCGACAACTTGGTCTGATTGGCCACATTTGGCAAAGGCCTGCTCCAATTATTTACATTCTCTTATATCCAATGCCATACTGGTCCACGCTTTCCCTGCTATTGCTGCTATGTTATCGTCCCATCTTCGAAACTGTCTTCCGCGTTTCCTTTTTGCGTTCCTAGAATATCAAAAAACTAAGGTTTTACTCCATTTTTCAGTACCTCTTATTATGTGGCCTGTCCATTTACACTTGAGTTTACGTATCCTGGTTATGACATCGTCTACTTTCGTGCGCTTTCTTATTGTCTTATTTCTTATTTTGTCGCTTTTCCTGATATTGAGCATGCTCCTTTCCATCGATGTCTGGCAGGTTCTTATTTTGACGTTTGAGCTTTAGTGAGGGCCCAAGTCTGACAGCCTTAAGTGAGGACTAGTAGTACACATGTATTATATAACTTTTTCTTGACGAACATTTCAACTACCTTTTTTTTCATTACTTATTTTAAGCTCCATTAACTTTTCCAAGCATTACCTATCCTTGTATCTATTTCTTTAACCATTGATTTAGTTGTTGAAATAAGTTGGCCTAAGTAGGTGTATTCCTTCACATATTCGATGGGTTTGCCATTAAGTAAGATGGTGTCTTCGATCGCGTTTGTCATGACTTTGGTTTTAGATATATTCACCGTTAGGCCAACGTGACGGCTTTCTCTTTCTACGTCCACTACCATGTCTTGAAGATTGGCCACAATCATCGATTTTTAGTTCCAACTGTCACCGCGTCAGACTCTTTTTTTGCCAAGCTGTAACTCGGATTAATCGTCTTAGGTCCCCCTTAGACTGTTCACAGAAGACAGCAAGAGCCAATCAGTATTCTGACTAGTATATAGTTATCTGTGTCAGTATTGTTACTATTGTTTCTACAACTCGCGCGGGAGCACATGCGCTATTTTAAGTATTAATGCCCAGTAAAAGATTGTCTAGTATTATTTGTTGCAGTTGGTACGTTAATTAATGTTATGACTAACGTGTGCTAATGCTAATGCTTGTGTGTGTCATTTATATTTTTTGTTGTTTATTAATAATAATCTAATTATTATAAATATTACATTTTGTGATAAGTTCACTAAGCATGGTTTTTTTCAATTGTATTGAGATTATTGTGCTTACTAGAAGCAAAATCATTCGAGAATTATGTATCTCGATATGCTTCATAACAATATTTCTTTTTACTATATTATTAAAATCTAATAGGCATTTTGGACACATCTCTTTCATGTTAACTGTACAATTTAATCAAATTGAAGTTTGTTTGTTATGTCAAAATAACAGCTTTTTAATAAAAGCAAATGAATATTTACACAGTAGGTACTATCAGACTCTCACATCAAAGCTCAGAGGAGCCCTTATATACACGGGAAAAGTCTAGCGAAAACATCTTCATTTATTTTATATTCTAAATTCATATTACCTTTCAAGTAATACTTATTGCCAGTGTTAATAAGTAGGTTGCCTTCTAGTTAAGCAGAGTCCTCACATGAGCTACGCCCCTACGAATAGACGCGCAGAATCATATGAAGTGCTTCTATTCTATGTCTTGAAAGGTTACATGAATCCTACCTTATCCTAATTCGAATATTTACCTAACAGAGGAATCACATTTACAATTGAGGTACGACCCTTAAAAGGGGAAGGCTTAATCATGACAAACGAGTTATCGGACGCTCCGATATGTGCTTTTAACTTCAGTTGACGTGCACATACGCACTAACAATTCAACGCCGTCATGCTTGAACCTCCTTGACCAAAACCTCTGAAAAAGGAACAAGGCGTCCTCCCAACTCTAACAATGATGCGTCAACTCACATCGACCCGGATGGGGTTTAATCTCAAAAATTCAAATATGATACAATGTTTCGATCTCGTGCGTTTATCAGGCCAGAGAAGGAAAGGCTGGATCGCATCGAATTTCTAATCCTATTCATAGAGCTTGCACCAGGGTTTATTATTATAAATGCATTTATTATTTTAAACATCAGACATAAACTGGACCAATGATGTCAACTCGACATCCTTTGCAAAGGCTATGCCCCGTTAGCAAAGTCGGTTTCAGTTATGACTATTACTTTAAGAAACCCCGTGGGTTATACTATTACCCTGGCTTGTGTCTATGCCTTAATCGCAAAACCAAAAAAACATTTCTTCGATGCGTGGCCAACGTTGCCAGCCTCTTCTTCCCCCTGCGGCTCACAACTCATCAGCACATCATCAGCACATGCAACGGAAAGAACTAATTTAATTATATATATCGATACTATTTGAGAATATCGATAAGAAAACTATCGATACATTTTTTCCTACTTTCCCATCCTTATTAACTTCAATATGTCAAATTTGATAGTTGTCATTCATATTTTTTCCTATTTGACAATAGGCTTCTTCCTATATGGAAACCTTACTAACCTTAACCTATTCTTATTCTACTCTAACATTAAAAAGTTTTAATCTATTTACACTATGTCCCTAAATCGCCTAATATTATTTTTTATAATTACATAATTTACATCAGTTAATGTTCTAACTATTCGGTATGGGCCTTTATACAACCTACATAGTTTTATACTTCTATTTGTGGTCCGGCCTAACTAATCTGTGGCGAATACGGCGCATAGGATATAATCAAATTTAATTATGGTGTGAACACTGTGCCTTATTATGTGGTTGGCACTATATGTCAAACCAATTCTTATAATGAAAACTATGCTTTACTTTTGACAAGGTTTTGACACTGTCCTTTTTTTGTATTATCTGTGGGACTACGTGTCAAATCATTTCTTACCATGACATCTATGCTTTCAAAGCATTTATTCGCCTTATGGGCTTATAAGACTTTTCTATTAATTTTTGACTGTTTCTGACTTAGTCCTTATGGATTTGTATTTGGACTTCGTCAGCAATTTCAAAAGCGAATCCTATTTAGTAAATAAAGATAAGACAGAGTAGTATTTAATTTCATCAAAACATATACAGATAAATCATTCAAATAATTATTCGCATTTAGTTTCATTCGATGCCTAGCGCGCATCGCAAATTCCTTCTAAGTTGGACCGTATTCATTTGCACGACATGAAAAGAAAACATTGGTTAATAAAGCACAAAATAAAAGACAACATTAAATAAATCAGTTTTACAAAACTTTATACCTAATCTTCTTTCTATAAAATTTCCATAATTTGCATTTTACGAGTTCGAATTGCTTTATGTATTCGCAATGCAAAAATCTTTGTACAATGTTACATCTAAGGAAAATATGAAGTGATTTTTTCCTTGCAACAATCATAGTAATCTTCCTTGAACCAAACCTTGCTCCCCAAGAAGTTTTATTAAAAATTATTTTGTATTTAATTCGAATCATTTTTTTATTGATCGCCTTCTTTGAATTTATGTTGGCGCAATAAGAAATCTTACAAAAGACTCTTTTGAATTTCCTATGGATCTCTTTCGGTTTATTTCGAGCATTTTTTTTCTTAATGGCTGTCAACTTCTTTCTTTTCAAAATGACTTTTATAAAATTTTGTTTTAAGTCAGATTGAGAAATTTCAACATTATTTTCAATTGTATGGTTAAAATCAATGGGATTAATGTGCATGTTAACATCGGATACATATTGGTGTCCTGATGGTACCACAACTAGTTGTTTCGACAAAATCTCATCACTGCTCTCTGCAAGACAAATGGAATTAGTGGAGTCAATTGGACTGGACCGATACATCACAATACCCGCGTCCGCGCACTCGCTGTTGGATAGGGAGTCCAACTCGTCGTCAGCCGGGCCGTCCGCACGCTCGTCCTGGAACACAGACTCCACCTCCAACTGGACATCGACGGGGCCGTCATCTCCGCTGCTCTGGTCACCATCGTAGGCACCTTCTATCAGACTCTCACATCAAAGCTCAGAGGAGCCCTTATATACACGGGAAAAGTCTAGCGAAAACATCTTCATTTATTTTATATTCTAAATTCATATTACCTTTCAAGTAATACTTATTGCCAGTGTTAATAAGTAGGTTGCCTTCTAGTTAAGCAGAGTCCTCACAGTACCTACACATAACAATAAATAACATTTATATAATGTTTGTTTGTCTTCCTGTTTGTTCCGGCTAATCTCCAAAACGGTTGGAGCGATTTTGAATTTTGCTTGACCTTGACCAGGCGGTGTTTCCATCACCAGATTTTCAAATGCCACAATTTTCTTACTCCTGCAGTTACCGTGGCCAGACTATAACTCCTTCCGTTTGATACCAAACACGGCAACTTCACAAAATTATTTTCACGTCTTTAAGTTCTCTAGAAGGAGCTACATTGAAATTTATGTAACGTCACATAGCCTATAATCAGCGGACAATTATGACTCTTCTAACAATAAATCTTTTTTTTTATGATGACAATATGTTTAGAGGCTATGAGGGAACATACAAACATACCCATTAATCCGTAACTATGAGGAATAGCAAAAAATACTCAAAGGAATCACGAGGCCGATTTAAATGAAAACTAAAACTGTAACATTGAACTTTAGAAAAATCAATAAATTCCTGGCTAGGAAAGCCAGGAATTGACATTGATTTTGAAAAAAAAACTCGCGGTATTATTACACCATCCGATAGTGTCGCTAATAAGAATCAAATTCTGAAAATTGAAGTTTCAGAAATATAAAAATAAAGTCGATTAGATACGGCATTTCTTTATTGAATAATGAAAATAAATTTAAAAATGCTATCCTACTACTATTACAAACGCAAAAAACGCGTTTGTTACTCTGTCACGCAAAAACTACTCAACGGATTTTGATGAAACATCACACAATAGCTTGCATAACAGAATAACAATTATGCTATAATTTTAAATATCAATATCTTTAGTACTAATAAAGGAAAGTACTAATTCCACGCGGGTGGAGCCGCGGGTAGGCAGCAATTATTAAAATAAATATTTCTTACAAGACGTCCAAAACCCATTGGATTGATCAGCAAACATTCTGGCTGAATATTTTAAAACTATTACACGACATAGACAACTTCTTGACGTCCGACGCCGTTCTTTTGATAGCCGTCAAGTTGGCAGCGCTGTTGCTAACGCCATTTTTGTTATACGCTAGAAGCTTCATAAGGTGATTTTTTTTTACTCATAGCCGTTGCCAACGTGTGCGAAAGAGAGAGTCGAATAAGACTGTATTAGGTAGCTTCGATTAACCCGAATATTTTCTTCAAAGCTTATTTACGACGTTTCTCATTGTCTATGCTGTAGATACGCATCCCGAGCGATACATACGGTGTAAAGCTTTTAGTGACAAATGTATAGTAAAAATGAAGGAAAACGCCGTACTTAAGTGGCAAAAAGTGTACAATCCCACCGGTCCCCAACCACGACCTCGCCATGGCCATCGCGCGGTCGCCATAAAAGATTTGATGATAGTTTTCGGCGGCGGAAACGAAGGGATAGTTCATGAACTTCACGTCTTCAACACCACCACAAACCAATGGTTCGTTCCAGTCACGAAGGGAGAAGTGCCCCCAGGATGTGCCGCGTACGGCTTCGTGGTCGACGGAACGCGTCTCCTCGTTTTTGGCGGCATGGTGGAGTACGGCAAGTATTCTAACGATCTATACGAGCTGCAGGCTTCACGTTGGGAATGGAAGCGTCTTAAGCCCCTACCACCCAAGCAGGGTCTCCCGCCGTGTCCTCGACTCGGCCACAGCTTTACTCTTCTTAATGGAAAGGTCTACCTATTTGGTGGATTGGCTAATGAGAGCGATGACCCCAAGAACAATATCCCAAGGTATCTCAATGATTTGTATACATTAGAGCTGTATCCAAATTCTTCAATGACAGTATGGGACATACCCCTGACCTATGGACAGTCGCCGCCGCCGCGTGAATCTCATAGTGGTGTCTCGTACACGGACAGAAACAGTGGCAAATCATCCCTGATCATCTATGGAGGTATGAGCGGCTCACGCCTGGGAGACTTGTGGGTCCTCGATGTGGACAGCATGTCATGGTCACGCCCTGAAGTAGGTGGCCCACCACCCTTGCCCCGCTCCCTGCACACTGCCACAGTCATCGGCCACCACATGTATGTCTACGGTGGATGGGTACCACTTGTGCCAGATGAATCTAAACTTGCCACTCATGAAAAGGAATGGAAATGTACTAACACACTTGCCTCACTCAACCTGGAGTCAATGACATGGGACAACATAGCATTGGATAAGTTTGAAGAGTGCGTCCCTCGAGCACGAGCAGGTCACAGTGCTGTTGCCATCCAAACTAGACTATATATTTGGTCAGGGAGAGATGGCTACCGGAAAACTTGGAACAATCAGATCTGCTGCAAAGACCTATGGTACCTGGAGGTTGGAGTGCCTCCCCAGGCGAACCGTGTGGCCCTCGTGCGTGCTGGCACCACTTCTCTGGAACTGTGCTGGCCCGCTATGAACACAGTGACAACATTTTTACTCCAAGTTCAGAAATGCGGCAAGGTCACGCCAGCTCGTTTCCCTGCTGCCGCCGAGCCGTTGGTCGCCCCGCCGCCGGCGTCGCCTGTGGCCAGCCAGCCTGATGCGAGCAAAGCGTTTGGCATCATGTCGCCCATCTCCAGTGGGCTGCCGCCACCTGCTGAGCCTGTGCGGGTGACACCCACAGTCGCGTCCCCGGCACCAGCGCCTGTCTCCACACCTCAGAAGATCGTTCCGACCCCCATCAAGGTACCCGCGCAGGCCTCCGTCAAAATCACGCCTAACACACCTACATTAAAACAAGCATACCAGACAAAGACAGTAGTGAAGTCACCAGCGACAGCGACTGCCGGCTCCTCGCAGCAGATCAAGGTGGCTGCAGTGACGCCGCAGGGGGTCACCAGAATCGTCAGCGGCGTTGGTACGCCGGGCACGGTGCGCGTCTCCACATCGCAGTCCAACGCACAGATCGTGCTCAGCTCGGCCACAGCAGGCGGCGGCTCCACTCCGCGCTTTGTGCAAGTGAAGACTGGCACCAGCGGCGGCATGCCCGTCAAACTCGGCGCAGGCAACATGCCTGTCAAACTCGCCGGAAATACCTTAAAAATAGGCACTGCCAACCTCCAAGGCAAGATAACGACTAACAGCGTTCAGAAGGTCGGACAAGTGGGCGGCTCTAACATGCCTTTGAAACTGGGTGCAGGTAATGTTAAAATCGGTACCAGCAATGTACTCGTAAAGACAGCAGGAGGCGTCCCCATACAGGCGGGCGTAGCGAATCTACAGACTAAAATGGCAGCGGGCATGCCAGTGAAACTCGGCGCGGGCAACCTGCCCGTGATCGCGAGCAGTGGCGGCGCGATACAGATCGCAGGCAGCGCGCTCGGTGGCCAGCAGGTGAAGACCCCGGTGTACAAGATCGTGACCGCGAAGTCGGGCGAGCAGGTCGCCACGTCCACCACGAGCGCAGGTGGCGGCGCCACTGTGCTGCGGCAGGCGGGTGGCAACGCTGGCATCCCTGTCATCATCAAGAAGACGCCCGGCGCCAACGTGCAGTCTAGCAACCAACCGCAGTACGTGACCCTGGTGAAGACGTCCACCGGCATGACGGTGGCCACCATGCCCAAGGTGGCAATGATGCAGAACCGGCCGTCAGGGCAGGCGGCGGGCGCGCAGGGTCAGAGCATCGCGCCCGGCGCCACCATCGTGAAGTTGGTGTCGAACACGGTGGGTGGCAACAAAATCATCACGCTGCCCTCCAACATGCTCCAGCTGGGTAAGTCGGGCGTGGGCGGCAAGCAGACCATCGTGATCACCAAGTCGTCGTCGCAGGCGGCGCAATCCAACCAGCCGCAGTGAGCGCAAGCGGCGCTCCGCTGAACTGACGAGTATTCTCAGAGTGCCCATAGCTACCCGTGAGCGGAGTGACGGAGCGGTGCGGCCGCGCGGCCCGGCACTGCCAGTGTGTGACTGATGAGTATGCAACGTGTCTCTACGAGTAAATTTCAATATTACAAACACTGAGTGCGTTTCTCGGACGACAGTATAATATATTCTAAATCATATTGAATATATAGTATATGAGTTTTTTATATGTTAAATGGGTCTGTGTAGAAAATGTCCTCATAGAGTTTTTACTAAAAATATTTTATTTACTCTTATTATAAATTAATATTAATGTATGTGACTATGCACCAATTCCTAGATTAATTCTGATCTGTGCCCATTCAGTAGACTATGGATGAAGTACCTCGAGTTCTGTCAGGTACTGATGCTGGAATAGGAGTTTACACTTAAGTGCCTGTTGTGCAGTTTTTGTGCTTAGATGTTGTACCGGACAAGGTGTTTGTGAAGTAGACTTATTTTATGGAGACCGATGTCACATTAATAACACTGGTCGACAAAAATATCAATAAATGAGTTGCAAGGAGGTTGCCATGTGATTTCTATTGTCTTTTGGTTCTCTAAATCCAGATTGGTTCAAATATTTTCTTCGTCACATCTAGTTCTTATGAATTTGAGATAAAACATTAAATTATCCATTTCTTGGAGAAATAAAAAGAATCTTGCATGGATATTCACTTTTACAACACATCTAAAAGTATATTTAGAATAGAATATACTTTATTGGACACCAAATTAGTACTAGTTTATTTATTTCAGCCTGTCCAGTCCTACTACTGGGCATAGGCCTTCCTTTCTTCCTTCCAAACTTCTCAACTTTTGTTAATGTGAACCAACCTGGCATCAAGTTTTGTTTCTGAATTTGAATTTAAAACACTTATCAACATCAGTAGATTTTCTTATTTGAAATCCAACAAATATTAATTCCTTGATTGTCACTTATGAGGGAATTGCATCAATATTTCATGTGCTTGAGTACCTAATTATGATTGTTTTTTAATTAACTGTGTTGAAATATATTAAGTCCACATGAACATTACGTTTACAATTTTTTTGCCGACCAGTGTAATACACAGAATAATTCATGTTATATTATAAGACTTAAGTTTAAATACTTGTATTAGATTATTTTTGTATGTTATTGGATTTTGTTATACAACTGGTGTTATTCAAATTATTTTCCAAAAATACTTACTGGCTTTGTTGTTTTAATTAATTATTCAGTACATTTGTTTATCTGAGAGCTACATGATAATATAAATATAATAAATTGGACATGGCAAGTACAAGACATTAAATTTTGATTTAATGATAAACTGTCTTCCGCTTTATTAAGTTTCCAAAGAATCCTCCCTCACTTTACAAATGATTTCAGACACATTGTGTGTATGTAGCGTGCTAGAAGATATATAGATCTATATTATATCATTATCCCCTGATTTTAGTGGCTGCAAACTAAATTGCATATTGTTCACAAAGTGGATGGTTAATTCGTTGCGGCCATTAGGAACACGGCGACTTGTTTCTTAGTTTTAGTTAAATCACAATGTACTCTGCACTTTTTAAGTTTTGTATATGACCAGCTGTTGATTTTGATGGCATTTTTGTTGACATGAATTTTTAGATCAATGGTGTATCTTTACTACGTTCATATCGCAAGAGCCGAGGCTATTCTCAGTATTTGACACGCGCCATTGATCTGAAGAAGACAGATAATAAACTCAAATGCTTGTCCGACGGTGACACGCGGTGAAATTGTGCCTGGAAATAGAGTGGGGAATTCTCTCAATAAAGTGTTCACGACTTAGGCACCTCCATTTAATAAACTATGACAATTTCATTGATAATGCTATCAGTAACTAACTGTTCTGAAATAATATTATAGAATAAAAATGCAGAATGTTGTTTTTTGGCGCGAATTCTTTCTTAATCAAAGGTATTGGCGTCTACTCGAGTCGTGTCAAATGCATGAATATAAATATTTGTTTTAAAATTTTGTTAAATATTTATAATTGAACTGTTGATCTCGTGGTGAGAATGATGTTCTGCGTTTTTATATATTTAGAGTAAGTGTCCTAGGTGTACGTACGTAGATTAATCATAAAATAATAAGGTAAGCGAGGTATGGAATGTAAATATCATTAAGTAGATAAATTTAATGTTATAGTTTGTTCATATTATGTTCATTTGCTTGAATAAACGATTTGGATAAGCGCAACTTTCATTTCCAAACCTCTGGTAACGATAACTGGGTTGCGTAATTACAATACCTACCAATTACAAATACATTATTATCTTTTGTTTAGTCATGGGAATCGCACTAGGTCAAACAAAATAAGAAATCTCAGAAATAGACACTACTCAATTTCTAGGAATTGAACCTAGAACCTCCGGTAGACATGCAAATGACACGTGTCACGGCTGATCTTATTCTAATGCAATTTAAAATCGCGGCATTTTACATCATAATATTACTGTACGTTCAGTATATAAAAAGTAAATATTTCACAATTATTGTCTGGATTCAATTTTAATCACAGTCTGATACTGATACACATTGCGAAATGCCTCTTATGTAATTAAACTCAGCGCCATCTATGATAAGTTGTTCGTACTTAAACTAGTTTAGGTCAGAAATTTATCATCTAGTGTGCTACTTCGGCGGTTAGGTGTCGCTGCGCGCTACAAACTAAACAAGTTTTGTTGATCAACGCATTAACTGTAATCAAAATAAAGTCAATCCCTATAAACTTAGTTAACTGATAATTTAATTTTATGATTTATTATACCTCTCTTTCGATATTTCTTTATCTCTTTTAGTCTTGTACATGGTAATGATACACGATGTCGCTACTAGTATCTCAGAATATGCAAGATATTGTTTTCCTCTGTTGCCAAATTAAGTTTTTCTGATTGAAAACAACTTTTCAAGGTTTCTTTTGTTTAATTTTTAATAACATTCAAAATTCACTGAAATATCTAGACAGATGGACTACTAAATTACCCATTTGCCTACTTTCCTTTCACTTTATTATTACGAGCATCATTATGCAAAGGCACGTAGCAAACAATTTTAATAGAGAATGCATTCAAGCATTTTATTGAAATGCTCTCTGTCCTAGTTGTATTGTTTAGTTCGATTTCTTTGGATACGTCCATATACCTAATCATAATAAAAGCGCTGCTGAGCATGAGCCTCATGCGATTCCCGGAACGGGGCAAATGTAATTGGGATTTGTGCACATTTAATAGAAATAGGCTAGCCGCCATGGGACATAAACTAAACATAACTGGTGAATGTGGATTTAGGTAGGATGTACCTACCTACTCAAACAGCAGCCTAGTTGCGTAAGTGAATTACGCAAGGCAAAAGGTTTGACCGCCATCATCATACGCAATTGGGGTTTTTATTTTTTTATTTTATTGCATATAACATGGTATACAAAGGTGTTACATGAGTTAAGGGTGAGATCATACGTAAAGCATGCAAAATGATTAACACAACTTATGGTCAAAGTATTCCTTAATGCTTTGAAAATTATTTTAATTTAGCCATTTAAAAAAGTGCATTTTAAATAGTCTGCTATTTAGTATTTTAAGTTTACATAGTCATTTGTTATTTATGTGTACAGCCATAGCTAAATTGATTTTACTATATTTTCTTAATCGAGGGGTTTTAACTAAAATACGTTTAAATTTGTCACGCCGATTCCTAGAGCATACATCTGCTGCTGTTCTTAAAAGATCTTTGTGTATCCGTACAAACATACATGTTTAATATTGATATTGTGAGGGAAGTGGTAGCAAACCGAGTTTTTTAAATATTCGTCGAAAAGATACGTCCGGTGGAATGCCCTGAATAGCTCGAACACATTTCTTTTGAGCGATAAATGCTCTGTTATGGTTGCTACTATTTCCCCATACAATTAGTCCATGTCGCAGCAAGGACTCTACAGGGTTGCTGACTTGTTAGACCTCAGCCCAACCCGTCAGACCTTTGGACGGACCATTTGTTTTCTATTATTTCTATACTAATATTATAAAGAGAAAAGATTTGTATTTTTGGATTTTTTATGTAACGAATAAACTTAAAAACTATGTACTGGACCGATTTCAAAAATTCTTTCACCGTTGGGAAGCTACACTATCCCCGGGTGACATACCTTTATCCCTTTTTATCCCTGTATTCCTACGGGGACGGGAACTACGCGGGTGAAACCGCGAGGCATCCGCTAGTGTGTAATAATTATGTTTTATGCCAATAAATTAAATTATATTTATATTATAAATACGGGCGTGATTTTATGTGATGTACTAGCATACTTTTGGTACTTAAGTAAGTGTGTCAGGCAGTAATGACATTTTTTTTTACCAGACTCTAAGCAAAGGTATACCCCGCCTGCATCATAAGCAAGCCAGACTCCGCGGTCGCGGGTCAGATAGGGGACTCTGTCCGCCCATCAAGTGACTTCAAGAAAGGCACATCCCTTTCAGGCGTTGCACAGATGGAGTTCCAGGGTGGGTTTAGTGAGATAAAATCGCACATTTCCTGGTCTTTTCCCCAAAATTCCAGACGCCTTTTGAAGGATTCATCCGCTTACAAAAAAAAGGCAGTAGATCTTAACTAAGGCAATATTGTGGCCATATCTAATTATGCAACGGAGTCGTTAAGATACCAACTTACACTACTTAGGTAAATATAAAGGACCAGGTAAATATATACGCTACCTGGATGCTACAGAGGAGCTGTGTTTGCTCCCGTGTGCCCGACACACGATTACGATTATTAATAGCATCTCTCAGCGGTTGGACATTTTTTCCTGCTCTTTGGCGGAATTCCAGAGGGTGACACTTAGTGTATTGTCCTCCATGTAACTTACTTGGGACTGGTCAATCATGGACGCGAGTAGGTGTGATCAGATTTCGGGGTGCGTCTCTGGGTGTCGCATTGCATTGTATGACTACTTTTATTACCTTGGGTTTTATCTGTAAAAATAATTGTATGTGTAAATGAATGAATAATAAATAAATAACTTGAGCGCTTGCAAAACTTATGTATTCGCTTTGTACATGGTCTACGCAAGTATGATTATGTTTCTGATCTTTGCAAGGAACTCAAGTGGCTCCCAATCCGTCTTCGCAGGAACACTCGGATTTTATGTATCTTCTTCGTCTTGCATAACTCGTCCTATTCTTCCTATCTGCGTGAGCGATTCTCTTACGCTCGCTCTAAAAATACACTGTGCAGATCACATCTCAAATCTCTCCTTAAATCCCAACCACATAAAACCAGTTATTATTCTTATTCCTTCTCTGTCCATGCTGTAAGATTGTGGAACTCACTTCCGCCTAGCATCAGAGATTTAAATACTAGTTATCTCACTATTCAGAACATGTTTAAAAGAGCATTATCTTTCCTCTCAAGTCTGATCTTTAGAATCATATGTATATATTTCAAAAATCTGTATATTTTAAAATATATATTTATGTAAGTATATATCCACCATTACAGCATTGCGTAGGTGCCTATGTTTTTATTATATCTTAGTTTAAGTCGTTCACTTTTCTTCACTTCCTAATCTCACACAGTAGTGTCTACATCTTTTTCATTTTTAGGTTTCCGTACCTCGAAAGGAAAAAACGGAACCCTTATAGGATCACTTTGTTGTCCGTCCGTCCATCTGTCTGTGAAGACCCTTTTTCTCAGGAACGCGTGGAGGTATCAAGCTGAAATTTATATCAAATACTCAGGTCTACTGACCTTAAAGCTGTAAAAAAATCAAGCTTCTAAGCCAACGCAATAAAAAGATACAGCCGTTTATGCCGCAAATTTTGCAGTTCCTTTGTACTCTATTGTCTTGATTTATTTACTGTGCGTACATCTTAATATATATAAATCTCGTGTCACAATGTATGTCCTCAATGGACTCCTAAACCACTTAACCGATTATAATAAAATTCGCACACGATGTGCAGTTCGATCCAACTTGAGAGATAGGATAGGGTAGGGTAGGTAGGGTAGGTAGGATATTTAGTAGATGAATGTTTGGTGTTTTTATGGCAAAACAAAGTTTGCCGGGTCAGCTAGTTAATTATAAAATAAAGCTCTCAGAATTGGCCCTAGCTATAAATCTAGTGTTGGAAACTGGTGAGGAAGGTTACTGGATAGGACACATTATTGTGCACATCTGACTTCGCTCGAGCGTTCAGTTTAAAGTTGGGATTGTTCGGGAGATATCTTTGAAGACAAGCCGTTTAAAAATGTACGGACTTGCTGCCTCGTTTAGAGTTCTTCTTCTTTTGACATTTAAAGAAGTTTTATATTGGTAAAGCTTCAATACATTTACAATCATGATATGTAGGAACTTAGGAAAGTAGGTATTGACAGATTAATTTGAAAGGAGATACGAGAGGGAATCTGTGCGATACGTGTTAGGTAGTCTGTCATGTCTGGTACAAGCTGCACTTTTACACACTAATAGATTAGTACTCTACTTGGAAGTGGCAAGCAGAAACTCCAGCCAATTTTTATCACACTAATAATAATGTGTAAGTACTAGCGTCGCGCAATGTTTGTTGGTATAGCGGTCCCCCATGACGAAAACCTCGTGAAGGCAGAGAGAGATAAGAAAAGCAATTATCTTGATCTAGCTTGCGAGGTTGTCGACATGTGGGATGTGAACCCAGCAGTCATTGTACCGATAGTCGTGACGGCCAATGGCGTAATAGCCAAGAGCCTCAACGAACATCTGAGGAGGGTCTCGTTGGGCAGCTGGATCAAGGGCTTGATCCAGAAAGCAGTACTCCTGGACACGGCGCGTATTGTTAGTAGGTTCCTCTCTCAGGAGCCCTGACCACCGGTAGCTTGGACCCTGTTCCCGATACCGGTGGGCTACAATTTTTTCTATACTAATATTATAAAGAGGAAAGATTTGTATTTTTGTATGTAACGAATAAACTAAAAAACTACTGGACCGATTTCAAAAATTCTTTCTCCGTTGGGAAGCTACACTATCCCCGGGTGACTTAGGCTACTTTTTACCCGACTGCCGAAGGTGGATAATGTGTTTATCAGTCACATAGACTATGTATGTTTGTTCCTATGTGGCGTTCTAGAGACCAAACGCGTTGGCAGAATTTGATGATTCTTACGTCAATCGATTCGTCTTAACACTGCGAGTGTCACTGGCTACATTAAAATTGAAAAAAAAAATGGCGGATTTTGGGCGCCATTTTGTGGAGGAACATTTTTTTTTTCTTCCAAACACATCGTGTGGGGCATTAAAATAAAGGGTTTTAAGAGGTGATTTCAAAAATATATAACACTTTTATGTTTAAATGTACCTAATTAAAAAAAATAACTAAAAAGTTGTAAATAAAATCGGAGGATACATATTCGAGAGCTGACTGACCAAAACCAGATGTATCCTCCGACTGCACAGCATGATTTTCTTCTTGTTTACGTATTTTTAGTTCGCTTTTTAAGCAGTCGGGTATTTTGATTTTTTTAATTAACTTTTTTTTGTCCCTGTATTCCCTCGTGAACGGGCACTACGCGGGTGAAACCGCGAGGCGTCCGCTAGTGATATTATAAAAGCGAAAATTTGTGAGTGTGTATGTTTGTTACTTCTTCACGGCTGAAGGGATGTATGGGCTCAGTAGAGTAGTATAGTAGAGGCACAGACATAGATTATAGTCAGGGATAGCACATAGGAGATTTATCCCGTGATAAATTTCGACATTTACGCGGGCGTAGCCGCTGGCAGAAGCTAGTTATGCTATAATGGCCTTAAACTGGGCTCGAGTTTCGTGCATTGGTCTATACCTTTTAAAACTGTAGTTGTAGCAATCACGCGGTTACCTATCTACTGCGATTTATTGGTTACTAGCTTCTGCCAGCGGCTTCGCCCGCGTTTATTATACATATAAACCTTCCTCTTGAATCACTCAATCATTAAAAAAAAAACCGCATCAAAATCCGTTGTCTAGTTTTAAAGATCTAAGCATACATAGGGACAGCGGTAGGTGACTTTGTTTTATACTATGTATTATTGGAAGTTATATGTTTGAGCCGTTTGGGGTTGAAACATTAGGTCCATGGGGTCCGAGTGCGCATCGAGTTTTTCGAGAAATTAGCACAAAGCTCGTCGACTCTTCACGTGACCAGAGGGCTGGCCTTTTCTTCGGCCAGAGAATCAGCATTGCCATTCAACGTGGCAATGCTGCCAGCGTTTCCCATTGACATCGATGTGGACGAATTTTTTGATGCACAATGAGCTTTTTTCCGTCTCCCCTTTGTATTTGTATATAGGTATTTTATTTTTTTAGAATATTCAATTGTATATATATGTTTTATTAATAAACATAGGATAAGGATGTTATGGCACAGATCAATGATATTCAAATAATATGTTATGAGCGCGCGCATTGTAGACTCGAATAGGTCACAATTGTGACCTTTAATCTTTAGTTTATCTCACGCATGGCGAAGAGCGTGTTAAGTACGATTCCCTAACCAATAGCGCTGACATGCAAATTCCTCCGTGTTGACGCCAAGCGCATAGAAACTGCACCGATGACGTCAATCCAGCCACGAGCCTTTTTTGGGGGCCGAGTCACCCACGTCCGTAGGAGTTTACCCTCTGATTCCCTACACGTGGTCCCCGGGTGGTGCAAATCAGGTGACATCTGGTGGTAGGCTTCGGCCGAAGGCTTGCGACCACCCACCGGGCAAAGACGTACCGCCAAGCGGCCTAGCCGTGTTCCGGTATGATGCCCGGTGTAGCCACTAGAGGAGTTGGGTCGAGACAGCTGTTCCACTGCAGGCTGACTAGCCTGACGCGCACTGTTATGGACGTATCGGGAGACTAGTCGCGGAGGGTAGCGGGATCCGAGGCACGGTGCGCCGCTGGCCGACCGCAGGTAGTTGGGGGCCCAAGTAGTGTGCCAGCCACACACGAAAGGCTGCCCCGCCAACTGTCGAAAAATCCCGGAATGCACCATCGTGCTGGTTGGCGACCAGATGGGGAGGGCCCGATGGACATTCCGGGGGGGCTCGGGCGTCCCCGCAGTCTCCAGACTAGTGCCCCAATGATGGCGGCCTTTCATTGCGTGTCTGTAGGTTAGCAGCGTGGAACCTCGTCTCACTTCCTTCTCCTCTCATCCATTCACTCTTCAATTTATGATATGAAACCGAAAAAGAATACTGGAGCTAGACAGCGGCTGCACCCCCTCCCCCACAAAGTGCACCTCACCAACATTAGAGGTCTGCACTCAAATCTCTCTGCAGTCCACTACCACCTGGAGGCTGAGAAACCAGCGCTGTTTTTTCTTACGGAGACGCAGATAGCGAGTCCTTCAGACGTCTCGTACTTATCATACCCAGGGTTTACCCTGGAGCACAATTTTAGAACACGCGCGGGTGTATGTGTGTACGCCCGTGACGACACTTGCTATCGGCGTCTCCGTAACCTTGAGGACTCCAGATTCTCAACGCTGTGGGCTCTCGTGGACACAGGTCTGGATAAAATTATCTACGCCTGTGTCTACCGTTCGCATTCAGGAGATCAGGAGACAACCAGGCTCACAGAGTACCTTAGTGAGGCGGCTGATGCGGCACAGCAACGGTACCCTTCCGCCCAATTAGTGTTACTGGGGGACTTCAATGCCCACCACCAGGAGTGGCTCTTCCCATACCGGTGCACTGACCATGCTGGACGGGAGATGCGTAAGCTTTCGCTTGCGCTAAATCTAACCCAGCTGGTCCATGGGGCAACAAGGGTGCCGGATGTTGATTCGCACACGGCCAATTGCTTGGACCTTCTGCTGACAACAGATCCAGACAGATACTCTGTGTCGATAACTTCACCTTTGGGTAGTTCAGACCACTGTCTGGTGAAGTCTGTGTCCGTCTACTCCCCGCCCGATCCCAGCCCAAGAGGCACCCGGCGGGTTTGGCGGTACAGGTCAGCAGATTGGGATGGCATGCGATCTTTCTTCGCATGCTATCCTTGGCAGCCCACTTGCTTCTCTTCGGATGACCCATCGTCATGCGCTGACGCAGTGACAGATGTGTTGCGTCAGGGGATGGAGTACTACATTCCGTTCTCTGACGTAACGGTGTCCAGCGTTGACCGGCCATGGTTTGTCGCCGAATGTCATTGCGCCGATGCCCTTAAGCATGAGGCATACCTGGCATGGGCCGACGCACGATCGCGCAAGGCGAGTGACGTGGATCAGAAGAAGAGAGCCTACAACAGGGCCGCCAAGTCCTGCAAGAAGGTGTTGCGAAGGGCTCGGTTCGACCACATTAGCCGAATAGGCACCAAACTTGCTTCTTACCCAGCAGGTAGTAAAGCGTTTTGGTCCCTGGCTAAGTCGGTCGAATCGAACTTCTGCCGTCCCTCACTACCACCACTGCTGAAACCTGATGGGTCACTGGCCCACTCCGCTGAAGAGAAGGCAAATTTATTTGCCTCTCTTTTTGCGGAATCTTCGCGTCTGAATCCTGGTGATTCGCGGCCCCCTCCTTCTCCTGATGGATGCGAGACGAGTATGTCGGACATTCGCATCCATCAAAAGGACGTCCGTAGGGTGCTGCGAAACCTCGACGTGAATAAGGCTAGTGGCCCTGACAGAATACCAGCTATAGTTCTTAGAACCTGTGCGCCTGAACTGTCTCCGATCTTGACACGCCTATTCCGCCTTTCATATGAGACTGGAAAAGTGCCGAATGCTTGGAAGCAAGCCAACGTACAGCCCGTGCCCAAGAAGGGCAGTCGAGCTGACCCGGCTAATTACAGACCCATCTCTGTAACCTCCATACTCTGTAAGAGTATGGAGCGTATACTAAATACTAAGCTCCTGGCATACCTAGAAACTAATGATATCCTTAGCGACCGCCAATACGGCTTCCGCCGAAATCGGTCTACTGGGGATCTTCTAGCGTATGCCATTCACATATGGAGTGAGGCCATTGAGAGGCACGGGGAAGCGCTTGCCGTCTCCCTCGACATCTCGAAGGCTTTCGATAGGGTCTGGCACGAAAGCCTTATTGGTAAGCTTCCTTCATTCGGTCTGCCCGGTGGTCTGTGTGATTGGATTGCAGACTTCCTGAGGGATCGGTCCATTCGAGTGGTTATCGATGGCTGCTCGTCGGATCAATTGGATATTAATGCCGGCGTCCCTCAGGGGTCGGTACTCTCGGCAACATTGTTCTTGTTGCACATCAACGATCTGCTAAAACCCGGCACCTTTGGGTATGCAGACGACAGCACTGTTGCTGAGAGATACTTGTCCAACGCACGTGCTACCGGGCCACTGATCCGGTCTCTCCGTGAGGCCATGGTGGAGCGTTTAAACTTGTCCTTGCAGGCAGTCTCCGATTGGGGTGATGCCAATCTGGTCAAGTTTAATGCTGCTAAAACCCAGGCGTGTCTTTTTTCCGCTAAAAAGAGCCAATTTCACCCGGCTCCAACTTTCCGTGATGTAACCGTGCCCATAACGGACCATCTTGAGCTTCTTGGCGTTACGCTGACATCAACTCTCAATTTTGGGCCATACATTGAGGCAAAGGCTCAGCTGGCTGCCAAAAAGTTGGGGATCCTTGCGAAGGTGCGAAAGTACTTCACGCCGGAACAGCTGCTCAACTTGTATCAAGCGCAAGTTCGATCGAGCATGGAGTACTGTTCTTATCTCTGGGACGGATCTGCCAAATATCAGCTAGATGCACTAGAGTCGATCGAAAAGCGGGCCAAGAGACTCATCGGCGATGAAGCACTGGTCAAATCAAAGCTCCAGAGCCTTGAACATCGTCGCCGAGTTGCCAGCTTGTCGGTATTTTATCGGTTACATTTCGGGGAGTGTGCGATGGAATTGCATGATTTAATTCCGCCCAGCCCGTTCCATCATCGGACAACCAGACGCACGGTGATGCGTCATCGGTACATGGTGGACATCCCACCCATACGCACAAAACGTTTTGGGGACACTTTTATTATGCGTACAGCTAAGGAGTGGAATTCCCTGCCGGAGTCTGTGTTTCCCGATAGCTACAATCTAGGGGTCTTTAAGTCAAGAGTGAATAGGTTTTTTCTAGGCAAGCGTGCTTCACCGTCGACCACATCATCGCTTTCCATCAGGTGAGATAGTGGTCAAGCGCGAGCCTATTGATAATAAAAAAAAAAAAAATAAAAAAAAAAAAAAAAGCCGCCGACGCAGCAAAATTGGACATTAGCGTTAAGTTATTTTTAATAAGGAAATGGTCTTTCCATATTCTAGCATCGAATAGGTTTCACTAATTATATTGTAATAATTTCTTTTTAATTAAATTAGTTTAAAATCATTTTGGTTTTTTTTCGATCCACCGTCTGCAGTTTACGTAATTGGCGCAGTCGGTAGGATACTCGCGGGCCGGTTCGCGAATCGCGTTAGAATCAGTTCATCACGATCGCGGGTCATCCGGTGACTATCAAGTCGCATCACGAGTATCCTGAATCTACGGGAAGCTGCGGAGCCGCGTGGAGAATCCAGCCATCGATTCACGGAGGAAGACCAGAGATGAAACACATGTGAGTGCACCAGAATCTTTCTCGTGTTGCTTCCTATCTATTCCTAGTTATTTTTATGTCCAAGATTTTTCATCACGAAATATCTCATCCTCGGGAACCTGCATCACGACAGGCACGCCGACTTGTAGTAGATATTAATAGAGATTTAGATAGTGAATTAGATTTAGATTTAAACAGTTTATTTGAAATTAAAATGCCTTATGACCCTGATGTAATTTTCAAGGCCTTACGCCTTGTGCCCGATTTTGACGGGAACCCAAACATTTTAACTAGATTCATTCACATCTGTGACCGAATAGTTACTCAATATGCAAGCCCCGAGGTAGGCAGTGAGCTAGGGAATTTATGTCTTTTAAATGGCATCCTAAACAAGATCACAGGGACTGCCGCATCCACCATCAACTCGAATGGAATTCCTGAAACTTGGGCAGGTATTAGATCAGCTCTTATAAACAACTTTTCAGACCAGAGGGACGAGACAGCTTTATACAACGACCTCTCATTGGCAACGCAAGGTAACAAGACCCCACAGGAATTTTATGATAAATGTCAAACATTGTTTAGTACTATTATGACTTATGTGACGTTACATGAGACTGTATCAACTACTATCGAGGCGAAACGGACTCTTTATAAAAAAGTCACTATGCAGGCTTTCGTACGCGGGCTAAAAGAACCTTTAGGCTCACGTATAAGGTGCATGCGTCCGGAAACTATAGAGAAAGCTCTAGAGTTCGTGCAGGAAGAACTAAATATAATATACCTGCAGCAGCGTAACGATATCCCCAAGGCTCAAACTGCTCAGAACGCACCAAAGGTTCTATATAAACCTTCTGTTCTGCCTGCTATGCCGTTTAACGCGTTTAATGTTCCGCGACCCCCAGTACCTAATTGGCCTGCTCCAGTAGGACAGCGCGGGTATCAACCTCAGCCTCAGGCTTTCAAATTCAATACGCCTGACCAGCATCAAAACCGTATGCCTACTCGAACTCAACAAATGTTCCGTGCACCATTACCTCAAAGTAACGTTTTTAAGATGCAACCCAGGAATAATCCACCACATAATCCGGGTCCGAGGCCTATGAGCGGTGTTCAACACTTTGTCCCAAGATCATTACCTTTGATGCCAGGACATGATTGGCAACGAAACGGGAATCCACCTCCGAATAATTATTTTAAGACGCGTGAGTTAAATTTGAGTGAACTTGCTTTGCCTGATAGTTCCTATTATTCTGCTGACTGTTACTATGAGCCAGTATATGACTATTACACAGACGGTAATGACTGTTATGTTCTCTATGACTACGACCTTAACACCAATATGACTGACACTGACTGTAGTTCAGCTGCCGGTAATCAAATAGCAGGTGTGGCAGAGCCACAGCCAGGCCCTAACCACGCTGATCAGAACCAGGACCAAAATTTTCAGTTGGACCATAAATCCAAAGAGCAAAGATAGACGTTAATTTACAGACCCAAAGACAGTTACCCTATATAGAAATTTCTTGCCCTCCTCTAAAATTTCTCATTGACACTGGCGCTAACCAATCATTCATAAGCCCCGAGGCAGTGCAAAAGTTCTTCTATGACTATCCTCTTAACTATGACCCTTTCGAAGTCACCAACGTACACGGTGTTAGCAGAAACGAGTACTCTATAACATTACCGTGCTTCAACGAATTCAATGAGGCCGAAGGTATAAAATTATTCATTTACCGTTTTCACGAGTACTTTGATGGCCTAATAGGATTAGACTTATTATCAAAATGGGAGGCTAAGATAGATCTAAAAGACTTTCAATTAGTAACTCGGTCTGCTACGAACCAAATTAAAGTATATAATTCACGCAACGTCAATCTGTATGAGGATATTATCCCTGCGAAAAGTTCTAAATTAATTAGAATACCTATCAACGCCCCGGATGGCGATGTCTTAATAAACGAACAAGTTCTCTGCAATTGTATCATCCATGAGTGCCTTACCACCGTTAATAATAGCCGTGGGTACGTAGAGTTAGAAAATCCAACTCCTAACGATATTATATTCTCATTAGACCAGCCAACTCGTGGAGAACTGTTCAATGCTGAGTGCACACAGCTGAATCAGTCGAATCGCGTAGATGACGTACTATCGCGTTTGCGTACGGACCACATTAATGCAGAGGAAAGAGCTAACCTCCTAACACTTTGCTCCCGCTACGCAGATGTATTTTACCTCGATGGAGAACCATTGACATTCACCAACAAAATCAAACATCGCATAAGAACAACGGATGAAACTCCCGCTTATACTAAGAGCTATAGATACCCTTTCGTTCATCGGGAAGAAGTTAGGGACCAAATCACCAAAATGCTAGACCAAGGTATAATAAGACCTTCCGACTCTGCATGGAGCTCACCCATTTGGGTTGTGCCCAAAAAAACTGACGCTTCAGGGAAACAGAAATGGCGTATCGTAGTCGATTTTCGGAAGTTGAATGAAAAAACGTTAGACGACAAATACCCCATACCAAATATTAGTGATGTCCTCGACAAATTAGGCAAGTGCCAATACTTTACGACCTTAGATTTGGCAAGTGGTTTTTACCAAGTGGAGATGGACCCTCAGGACATCCCAAAAACCGCGTTCAATGTCGAACACGGGCATTTTGAATTCCTCCGAATGCCCATGGGACTCAAAAACTCACCGTCCACCTTTCAACGAGTGATGGACAATGTTCTAAGAGGCCTTCAAAACAACATCTGCCTTGTTTATCTCGACGATATCATAGTCTACAGCACCTCTCTTCAAGAGCATGTGAATAATTTGGAAAAGGTCTTCCAAAGACTTAGGGAGTCCAACTTCAAAATTCAAATGGACAAGTCAGAATTTCTAAAACTAGAAACCGCTTACCTAGGACACATTATTAGTAGAGACGGCATAAAACCGAACCCCGACAAAATTTCTGCAGTTCAAAAGTATCCAATCCCAAAAACCCCTAAAGAAATCAAACAATTTTTAGGACTTTTAGGTTATTACCGGAAATTTATCCCAGATTTTGCTCGAATCACTAAACCTCTTACCCTATGCCTAAAGAAAGGTAGTAAAATTACTCTTAGCTCCGAATATGTCAATGCCTTTGAAACTTGTAAGACCTTATTAACCAATGACCCTATTTTACAATACCCAGACTTCAAAAAGGAGTTCAATCTCACAACAGACGCTTCGAATGTCGCTATTGGAGCCGTGTTATCTCAGGGACCTGTAGGATCGGACAAACCTGTCTGTTACGCTTCACGCACACTTAATGACAGTGAGCTAAATTATAGCACCATTGAGAAGGAGTTGCTAGCCATAGTTTGGGCTACCAAGTACTTTAGACCTTACTTGTTCGGTAGAAAATTCAAAGTACTGACTGACCCCTTCAATGGATGATGAACTTGAGAGAGCCCAACTCACGACTGACCAGATGGCGACTCAGACTAAGTGAATACGACTTTACTGTAGTGTACAAGAAAGGTAAATTTAATACAAACGCTGATGCTCTCTCTCGCGTAGAAATACATAATGAGGAAACAGATGAGATAAACTCAGTGATCGAAAATATAAAAAATCTCAGATCAATGATCAACAACCCATTGGAGGCATCACCTCAACCAACAGACCCCTTGACTGACACCAACTCATTGACCAAAAGTACTGAGGATCTCAGATCTATGATTAATAACCCATCGGAGGCACCACTTCCACCAACGAACTCCTCGACTGACACTGTCCATACCAGTAATGAGCACCCTATACTGGAAGTTCCTATCACAGATGAACCTCTCAATAAATTTCATCGCCAGATTTACTTTACTATAGTAGGCGACATAAAACGCCGACCTACAGTAACTAAACCTTTTGAAAATCATACGCGAATCGCAGTCCAAATTTCAGAATCTAACCTAGAGAGTGATACTATTAATGCTATCAAAGAATAGGTGAACCCTAAAGTCAAAACAGCTATCTTGATAAACCCACCATTAGCCATGTACAAAATAATACTTATCATACAAGACAAATTTAGAAGTTCCTCAATCAACCTAGTACTAGCCAAGACAGAACTCGAGAATGTTAAAGAATACCTCCGACAACAAGACATTATCCGACATTACCATGACGGGAAGACGAACCACCGTGGTATAAATGAATGTCACCTAGCCCTTTCACGAAAATACTACTGGCCAAAGATGAAAGAACAAATCACCAAGTTTATTAACGAGTGTACCATCTGCGGTCAGGCTAAATACGACAGGAACCCAATTAGACCTCAATTCAACATGCCTCCGGCTACCAAACCACTTGAAATTATCCACATGGACCTGTTTACAGTTCAGAACGAAAAATACATAACGTTCATGGACGTTTTCACGAAATATGCCCAAGCATATCATTTGCGAGACGGAACCGCCATTAGCATTATTCATGCATTGTTACGTTTCTGTACCCATCATGGTCTACCTATGACTATCATTACTGATAATGGCACCGAATTCACGAACCAACTTTTCTCTGAATTTGTGCGGTTGCATAAGATAACTCACCACAAAATTCTACCTCATAGTCCAAAGGACAATGGTAACATCGAACGTTTTCACTCGACGTTATTGGAGCATATTAGAATTCTTAAATTACAAAATAAAGACGAACCGATAATTAATCTCATGCCATACGCCATTATAGCATACAACAGTTCCATCCATAGTTTCACCAAGTGCAGACCATTTGACCTATTGACCGGACATTTTGACCCTAGAGACCCAATCGACATAGATCCGACTAAACACATACTACAGCAGTATGCGCAGAATCATAGACAACAGATGAAGCAAGTTTATGAAATCATTAACGAGTCATCTCTTGCAAATCGTACAGCCTTAATTAACAGTAGAAACAAAACTCGGGAGCCCGAAGTAGAATATACCCCTCAGCAACAAATATTCATTAAAAACCCCTTTTCCAGTCGACAAAAAGCTGCACCACGTTATACGCAGGATACAGTACTCGCTGACCTGCCTATACATATATACACTTCGAAAAAACGTGGCCCCGTAGCTAAATCGCGGCTGAAACGTATCCCTAAATCAAGCCAATTGTTACAGAATCCTGATACTACTGACAGTCCAAGCGACACACCCTCAAGAGATAAGACTTGAGACATTAGACGATGGACCGGGACTCCTACCATACAGATTAGGACCGACCAGACTAACTACACATTACCATTCATTCATACAGTACATTCAATTAACCGACATCGAAGATAAAATTAACTCCGTACAGATGCAACTAAAGACTTTTAGAACTAAATTCACTAACGAGACTTATATGGTTTATGAATATCAGATTGAATATCTTGCAAACAAACTTAGTAAGGTACTACAACAAGTAAAATCTTTGGAACCTGTTAGAGTCAAAAGAGGTCTTGTAGATAGCCTTGGGTCCGTTATAAAAAGTGTCACGGGCAACTTAGATTATCTAGATGCCTTGAAGTATGATGAGGCTATTAAAACTCTACAAAATAATGAAAATAAAATAATATCAGAATTTAACAACCACATCAGCCTTAGTAAAGAATGGATGTCCCAACATGGTACCGTCCTAGACCAAATAACAAAAAATCAAGAAAAAGTTAACTCAACGTTAGAACTACTTATTGAGAAGAGTGCTTATACAGATTACAGCTTAATAAAATTCGCGAAGTTTGCCCAAATTTTAGGAATTATAACCAACAATGTAGAAGATTTAATGTTAGAGATAATTAGGTTAGAAAACATAATGGCTTTTATACGGGCTTCTAGCACCCATCATTCTATGATTGATATAGAAGTTTTAAAATCTATGATAGATAGGCTCAAATCCATATATAACCAAGATCAAATCCTAAACTTAGAGTTAAGAGAATATTATAATCTAATAAAACCAGGTTCCTACTTTATTGAGAAGAGAATAGTAATAATATACAGTTTTCCCATAGTCTCTAAAGACCTTTATGATTTATATAGACTATCCATTGTACCCAATAAGAAACAACTTGCCCTTATTCCTTCCTCTCCCTACATAGCAACAAACGAGAAATCATTCGTGTACATAGAGGCTGAATGCCCGAAGTACAGCAGCATTCATCTCTGTGAAAAGAAGACAAGTCATCAGATCCGGACGAAGCCTGATTGCATCCAAGAGCTCATCATCAACCAAGGCCTAAGGGACACCTGCCAATTCACCAAGATCTCACTCTCCAAGCAAGCAGTAGAAAAGCTGGATGATCAACATTACGTTATCTCTCTGCCTCAACCTACCAAAGTACAGCTAGCCTGCAGCAGGAAAGACTTCAACATCCTACAAGGAAGCTATCTCGTCACCATACCCATGAACTGCTATCTGGAAACACCAGAATTCACTATCATTAACGACAACAATGAGATAAAAGGACAGCCACTCAAGTTATCAAAAATTCCATACAACGACATGAACCAGACAGCTGATTCCACTCACATCATCGGCTTCAAGTCAGTCAACTTAGAAAAACTTCACAGCATCCAGAACAAAGTATTGATGGAGAGCCCTATCCAGATTGACAAGACTCCGTCGGTTGTCCTATATCATACAACCATACCGTTCTACATCATCACACTATGCGCAACCATACTTATCATCTTGGTTATAAGCCGCAGATACAAATGCTGGAACCTTGGAGCAGACGATAATGAGAAGAAACCAACTCTTAAGATACATACATATGAAGATGTAACCAGAGAAACCAGTAAACGAGATGAAGTCCCAGCAACATTTGCACTCAACATGATCAAATAGTTGCTGTTCTGCGGGTGGACGTGTTAAGTACGGATCCCTAACCAATAGCGCTGACATGCAAATTCCTCCGTGTTGACGCCAAGCGCATAGAAACTGCACCGATGACGTCAATCCAGCCACGAGCCGCCGACGCAGCAAAATTGGACATTAGCGTTAAGTTATTTTTAATAAGGAAATGGTCATTCCATATTCTAGCATCGAATAGGTTTCACTAACTATATTGTAATAATTTCTTTTTAATTAAATTAGTTTAAAATCATTTTGGTTTTTTTTCGATCCACCGTCTGCAGTTTACGTAATTAGCGATAGGCTTTGTTGAAACAAAAACAAAATAAAAAATGCCATCGTGTGTATTTAGAAATTGTACCAATTATGTACATAAAACAGAAGGGATCTCATACCATATGTAAGTACGCAATACGCCTCAATTAAATAATTTACCTATTAAATTTTTGTTCCTAATATTCTGATATTTGGAGGTTAGAAAAAGATAACAACATTGGTGGTCAGAATAATGTTTGTTTACATTCACACGCAAGTGACAAACACTAGCTGTCTCTTTTTTTCTTGATGGTTTTATCAAGCCATCCCTTTCGACTTGTAGTGAAATGTCAGATGAATGCAAAGTGTGTATGTCTGCTGCCGCTGCTGCGCGGAACACTTTTTTCAATTGTTTTGTGAGTGTATAACGTATCTGTTTATTTGAATATCATTGGCACAGATAATATAATACTAGCATACAGATACCTCATCCCATACAAAGAAACCGTGCCAACGTAACCAGCGTTTTTCATCTGATTACACCGATTATTTTTGTACATCAATCGCGTTCGGTTCCGTTCCACGGCGATAGATAAATCACCTCTTATGTATCCAACTCTTTTTGTTATAGGGATGGTTGGGTACTACTAGTTATACAGTGGAGGTAAGGCGCAACCTAGCTCTTGCAAAATATGTTTTTATGGTTTTTCGTGGCATGCTGAATAATCCACAAATATTGGAATCGTTGGGATTGCTCGTTCCAAACAGGAGGCTACGGTTAGGACCTAGGGAGGGGCTTTTTAATGTACCGGCAACCCGTACAAATTTATTAAAGTTTGCACCAGTGATTCGTGCAGTTAGAATACTTAATAGCATCTCTCTGCGTTTGGAAATATTTTCTTTGGCGGAATTCCAGAGGGTGACACTTAGTGTGTTGTCCACTGTGTAACTTGTGCTTCTACCCAGACCCGTTACTTGGGACTGTACTATTAGTAATGTATGACTACTTTTGTTAGCTTGGGTCTTACCTGTTAAAACAAATGTATGTGTTAATTAATAAAAAATAAAATAAAATAAAAAAATCTATACCCGTGGAACGGAACCGAACGCGATCGATGTACAAAAAATAATCAGTACAGTACGTCGGCACGGTTTCTTTGTATGGGATGAGACACCACTGGTTGTGGTATCAATTTCAAATACCGTGTGTCCTGTTCAAATTGCTATTTCATCTGTTACCCACAACTTGTAGCTAGGTCGTCTCCCCAGCCGCGACATGGCGAGAGTTATTAACTCGTGGCGGTATCGAGCAGCTCAGCACAATGCGATGACGTCAGCCGACAGCTGCTGTCCTCCTCACTGCACACACGCACGCGCCCATCTGTGCCACTGCTATTGTGTGCCGTTTTTACGCGTATTGGATGTTGAGAATTTTCAATGTGAAATATGTCGTTGAAAGTAGGTTATTTATTATTATAATATTTATTTATTTGTGTATCTATTTTAATATTATTATATATTTAAAGTAAATATTCGTAATGTTAGGCGTATGTGTTACACCAATGTCAACCTCATTTCATGTCCAGGCTATCACTATCCATTCCAGGTTGCCAAGAAGAGATCGCGGTATTTGATAAGGCCGCCCGTTGTATGTATTTTAGTTTTAAGTTTCTTTTTCTATGTTTTAACTTGGTGTACCTACAATAAAGCATATATACACGAATAAATAAAAACACTTTACAGAGAAAATAAATAATACAGATTGAAGAGCACAAGGTAATTCTTATTTCATTAGAAATTTCTTCCTGCAGACCTTCCACAGGTAAGTTGGATGATAAATAAAAACACAGTGTGTAGAATTAATAAGGAAACTTAAAATAGACAAAAAAAACTTAACTAATAATATTATTACACATTTAACTTAATAAAAATAGATACATACACTTCCTTATCCTTAACCTTCCTTATCCTTACAAAGTGTAAAACAAAGTCGCTTCCTGCTGTCTGTCCCTATGTATGCTTAGATCGTTAAAACTACATCGCGGATTTTGATGCGGTTTTTTTTAAATAGATAGAGTGATTCAAGAGGTAGGTTTATATGTTTACACGCGGGCGAAGCCGTTGGCAGAAGCTAGTAATATATAAAATTACAAGATGGTGGAGAGGTAATGTTCTTTGACTTGTTTTTTGAATAAATATCCATTTTGGTAGTCACAGATTTTAAATGGAAGTGAGTTCCACAATCGTACTGCATGAACGGAAGGAATGGGACTGGAAATGGGTTTTATGGGATGGGCGGGATCTGCACAGAGCATCGGCAGGGCGAGTAAAAGAAACACGATCGCGCAGGCAGCTAGGGTATGCTGGGTTAAAAAGGATGGTGAACAGTTGACAATATCCGAGTGTTCCTGCGAAGACGGATAGGGAGCCACTTGAGATCCTTGCGGAACTGAGAGACATGATCGTATCATATTTTTTTAAACTAGATGAATTAGCTAGACTAAGTTAGTTTAATTACGTACCTATTTATTTATTTATGTATGCTTTATTGTACACCAGAAAAAACAGGAACAAAAGAAACTTAAAACTAAAAAATATACAACGGGGGGCCTTATCGCTTTCCGCAATCTCTTCCAGGCAACCTGGAATGGACAGTGATTGCCTGGACATGACATGGGGTTGACAGTGGTGCACCATGGTGCAACAATACCAACAAAGAACTTAAAGCTACAATAATACTTAATAAAAACACAAATAGATAATTATATATGCTATAAAATAGATACATAAATACATACATATTTAAAATATAAGCAGTGAAAAAAGAAATACGTATGACAATCATAGACAAAATGTATGACAACAAACTAAGAGCACGATTACAGCGACAAGTAATGTTCCTTGATAAGTCTTACATCCTTATAATCCTTAAAGCTGTGCCTATTGACATCCCAACACCCAACCCGATGTTCAGCAGTCGCAAGCCCGACGGCTAGACCTGCTACCTAATTGTATAAGTTCAAAGAATAGCGCACGGAACGCTTTCCTTGCATTCAACTACGTTCAAAAATCCGTCTACTCGACAGCGTAAAACACGTTATGAATACTGTTGAGTTATCAAAATGAAAAGGAAGGAAAGTCTTCTGTCAAATCAGATACGCAATTAGGGTGCTGCTATATGCAATGAAGTTTATTTTTACATCCGAGACGTATTTTTTTGTTTTTTAATAACCTAGGACCTACGGCAGCATGATGACTCTCTTATCTGTGCCCGTGTTCAAATTCAAATCTTTATTGCGTAACACATGTGTTTAACAAGGTCTTATAAATAGTAATATAGTTCACATGGACCCTGTCGGGCACAGCAATTGAGTAAAACAATAAGTACATTTAAATATTATTTCGTAATTAGAAAAAAATATTTTAAATTAAATTTAATGATTTGACAAAATAACAATTGTAAAATAAGGAATGACAGGCAAAGATTAGGTACAAAAGTCAAATAAAATGGTAAAATGTCAATCAAAATAATAAAAATCAAATAAAAATGGCAATGTCAACAAGATAAAATACAATATAATATGTCGAGCACAGTAATTTAGAGTAGTCATGAATATCTAGCTTATTATTGGAGAATTCATAATGTAAGATTTTATTGTAAAATAAATGATGCCACAGAATAACAATGATAAAATAATGAATGTCAAAATAAAGTTTAGTTATTTATTTATTTGTATAGTCAAATAATGGGCGGAAAAACAACATCAAAATAAATATTAAAAATAAAAATGGCAATGTCATAAAAAAATAATAAAATTTGTCAAAAAGTTGTTTGTTAAAGCTTGCAAGAACCCATAGAACCTTAGAATTAGATGATAACTTAACAATTGTCTAAGCTGTTATAGTTCCCAGCAATGATATTCAAATAAACAGATACGTTATACACTCACAAAACAATTGAAAAAGTGTTCCGCACAGCAGCGGCAGCACACATACACACTTTTCATTCATCTGACATTTCACTACAAGTCGAAAGGGATGGCTTGATAAAACCAATAAGAAAAAGAGACAGCTAGTGTTTGTCACTTGCGTGTGAATGTAAACAAACATTATTCTGACCACCAATGTTGTTATCTTTTTCTAACCTCCAAATATCAGAATATTAGGAAAAAAAGAAATAAATTAGTAAATTGAGGCGTATTGCGTACTTACATATGGTATGAGATTCCTTCTGTTTTATGTACTTTGGTATCATAATTGGTACAATTTTTAAATACACACGATGCCATTTTTTTATTTTGTTTTAGTTTCAACAAAGCCTATCGCTCTTCGCCATGCGTGACATAAACTAAAGACTAAAGGTCACGATTGTGACCTATTCGAGTCATCACAATGCACGCGCTCATAACATATCTGTTTATTTAATATCATTAGTACTTAGTAAACCAAACAGTCAGCTAATCTCAAACTTGTCATTGACCGATAATTGCCTAGCATATGCGACGTAGTACACGGGACAGTCAGTATTAGTGCTCCAATGAGGGTCGTTAGTGCTCAATCGGTGTCGTCGGAATTAATCACTGGGACGTGATTCTGTCTGGATGGGAATGATAGTTCTGGTACCGTAGCTACGGGGTTTTTTTTTCTTTATTTATTTTATTAGGTTCACCAACAATTGTTTACAGATAATTGTAACAAAAATTGCTTAGGAAAACTTAACTTACAGTGCAACAATTATATATAGGCTAACACCACATTCACAATATCAAATGAAACAAAAAGCTAACATACTTTAGGTAATAAGTGGTAATTATTAATACAAGTGGATTAGTAATGGTAACAGTAGTAAAAAATAAAATTGGTAAAATTATACAATAAGGATGTTTCCTGGGTAGAAAAACCGGCCAAGTGCACGAAGGGTTCCGTACCATTATCGCAAAAAACGGCAAAAAAATCACATTTGTTGTATGGGAGCCCCACTCAAATAATTATTTTATTCTGTTTTTAGTATTTGTTGTTATATTGGCAACCGAAATACATCATCTGTGAAAATTTCAACTGCCTAGTCATCACGGTTCCTGAGATACAGCCTGGTGACAGATGGTCAGACAGACAGACGGACCGCGGAGTCTTATAGGGACCCGTTTTTACCCTTAGGGTACGGAACCCAAAAAAACAGGAAAAAATAGTGTCGGGATTGTTTTAAATTTTACTTGTTTGGTGTAAACGAGCCTAAGATAAGATTGAATATTGACAAAAACTTCAGCTAATCTTTTGAACTCCATGTAATGAGGAGGCACAGGTATATAAATACGAATATTTATTACATTGTAGGTTCATACCTAAAACACCTTTCCTAACCTTACCTTACACGTTACCTTTTTACCAAAGGTGTTTTGAATCCATTTCCCTCATGCTTTACCCCACAAAAACAATCCTCGGTGCCTCAGTGATCAACCTTACGCGTGGGTTGTCACATCACGCCACTCCTCCCCCGCTCTGTCTCATCTTATGAGCGTTGCAATCAGTCGCCGCGGCGCGCTGATGGATTTAAAACCTAATCATATTGGAAAATGATTGGAAATACATCTCATTTGGGATGTGACGGTGAAATATGTGGATACTTAAATATTTAAAGGGCAAAAAGGTAGGTACCTAAAGTCGGTTGGAGTGCAGCCTTAGGGGCACTGTGGCGCGAGGTAAAGAAAAATATTTTGTTTTTTTTTTGTTTTTATTCGTTATAGACATAAAACGATATAAACACGAGCCGTTTGACCACTATCTCGCCTGATGTTAAGTGATTATGGTCGAAGGTGGAGCACGCTTGCCTAGAAGTAACCTATTCACTCTTGACTTGAAGACCCCTAGGTTGTAGCTATCAGGAAACAAGGACGCCGGCAGGGAATTCCACTCCTTAGCTGTACGCACAATGAAAGTATTTTCAAGTATTTTCTGAAATTTTCCAATTTTATTGCAGTTTCGGGTTAACCTAGCCCACGACGCACTGTTTCCGAATTATAGGCCTCCGAATTTTATTTTGCATAAAACTCCTCATATTTCCAAAATGGTAAGATCTCGAAAACGGTCTGTCCTAGGCAAAAAATTACCAAAATTTAGCCCCCCCCCCCGCATCCCAACATGAATTTATGTTTTTTTTTTATTATTATTTTGCATGATTTTCGACCAGAAAATTCTTTCAGTCAGTGGGTCAACTTAGGATCTTTCATCCGAGCTACCATTTCGGAAATATAGACCGTTTTATACAAAATAAAATAAAATTCGGCGGTCCATAATTCGGAAACGGTGCGTCATAGGACCATGTGTCTCAGAGCTTAAATGGCTTCTATGGACAAGGTAAATAAGTTGGCGAAAAATAAATGTATAGTAACTTGTTTTTCTGTTGGAAGTTTTTTTTCACTGGACATTTTTGAATCTAAAGTCAAAACCGTTTATAGCGACTTCGCTTGAAATGACGTAGGTACTGCGTAATATAGTTATCGCCAAACTTCTTGGCCGCCCTGAAGTTGGCTACAATGGCTGCGCAGTAATAAATCTCATACAAAAAGGATAGCATTTAAACGAGCGAAAATAAATTCAAATTAATGTTGTAAACAATACTGAATATGGCTTACTGTAATACTAAGTGGGCGACAAACAGTGGGCGAATACGAATGTTTAAAAAAGCGACTTGAAAATAAAAGTTTGTCGACGGAGCAGGGTCTGCAGGGTCTAATCTAAAGTAACCTAACATCTCAGATCAAATAAAAAGTCTAGATGGAATATTGCAAACAACAAAGTGAAGCCGGTTCAAAGTAAGCCTTGCCGTATAAAAACACAATTATACGCGCACACGTATAACGAAACTACCCCTTAGCTTGTCAGTTAAGCTTTATTATTTGATCTGTAAGCTCGAAGGGCAAGCTAAGGCGTAATTTCGTTGTTAGTGACTGTGTGTAATTGTGTATTTGTACGGCAAGGCTTAGCTTGAACCGGCTTCACTTTGTTGTTTGCAACGTTCCATCTTGACTTTTTATTTGATCTGAGCCTAACATGAAGGAGGTGACTGGAGCTAAGTGAACGAGCAAATCATTCTAACTTCTAACCTAACCTATCCATGTCGGGGTTCTCTAAGCTCCAGAGCTCGCCTCGCTCGCTCTTGGACTTTTGTTGAAAACACGTCGACTATTTTCAAAAGAATAATATGCTAAAATAGAACCCCAAAAACAATTAAAGTATGTAACAATATTATTACCGCAGCTCACAAAAGCCTCCTAAAAGGTATTACTCAAACCGGATAAATAATTACTTAGTATAATAGTCGCCCATTCAGTATAGTTTTCGTCCGGTTAATAATTTCCCATTTCCCATACATAAAACAGCACCGTTTCGTGCCTTGCGCATCGGAAGGGCAACTTCAGGGCGGCCCAGAAGTTTGGCGAGCACTATACGACGGAATGCAAAGGTCATGTTACAAGGTCTTATTGTGCAATTATTTATGTGTATAACAACTATCAGCTATAACGTCAACATTTGAACGGTTCCCCCAAAGTAGTTGTAATAGGTTTTCACTTTAGACACACAGTACCATATCCATTACTGGGTTGTGGAGGTCAGTTGTACAGCCGTTCCATATAAAATATTGGTATAAAGCTAAATCTGGTTAGACTTTAAGCCGATCCCAATATAGTTGGGCCAGTGGCATAGCTAGTCCTATAGGGGCCCAGTTTCAGAATTTGTTGGGGCCCTTTCTACAGGAATGCAGAAAAGACTAAAAACGTTAATGTTTCTTATAAAATAAATATAATTGGCGACTGAATTCTTCACTTGGATAACTTAAACTATTTTGAGGGACGAGGATGAAGCACAAGTGATACGAGCTTAAAAACAAGAGTATCCTGACCAGGATTGGATAATTTTGTATGCTCCAGTTTACTAAATTGGAGCATAAGGATGCTATGAAGGCTTAGGATAGGTTATCATGTCATCATAACAAATAAAGTTTATTTAATCAAATTAAAAAAATCGAACACGTTTATCAAATATAATTTGAGACTGTGATTTTGATTTGATGAACTTTTGATTCCATTCGTCAGGGCCCCGGGGCCCTTGAAACTCGGGGGCCCCATATCATTGATACGGCGGTAGCTACGCCTCTGAGTTGGGCAAAGCCCGCAGATTGATGGATTTATTGAAAAACAATCATTTATGAAATATTTTATTTTGATTCGTAACAAAAACTTACAATAATATTTTTAATAAATAGTTTTATAAAACAATTAGGTACAACATAAGTCTAAGTCTAGGTATTAAAAGTAAATCGTAATTTCATAGGTTAGGTATGTAATAGGTTTGATCCAAAAAAAACACTTTAAGGTTTGTGTGTTTTTTTCTGCATCATTATTGATGTCATATTCATAATAATAACAAAAATCTTTAGCATTTCCTTAGAATGTCATTGGTATTGAGCAAATCGTATCTCGTACAAACTAAAACTTATTCAATGCCGGAAAGTTCCGAAAGATACGAAACTTAAATTAAATTTATCACATTGAAAATACTCGCGTATTATAAGAACTTAATCCTAACTTAGTCTGGTCCAAGTAACATGTATCTTTCAATTTCTTCTTTAAGGCTTATGTATGAATATAATCAATTTGATGAGCCATACTTTGTGATATTTATGAAATGCATTTTGTACAAAATAAGAACTTAAAGAACTCCCGAAATTAAGATAGGTACGCGAGTGTTTATATGGCACATGCAGTGATACCTACGTCGATTTCGATATCTAATGATGATAAAACAAAAAGAATTTATAGCTAATTTTTGTTGAGCCCAGTGTCATGCCGAAAGGCGAATGGCAGGCTTGTATGGGCATTTCGTACCGCTAATATAATTTTGTGTTTTGGGATATTTTTTGTTTTAATTGCTAGTTAATATCATAGAAAATCCCTTTTTAAATTCTTAGATTTTTTGAACTTGGCACGTAAAAGTTATAACCAGGTTTATTTTTTAAGGTTATGTACTAGTGTACCAATGTAGTAAATTGTTACATACAGGTAAATGTTACATGTTGTGTAAAGTAAATGTTCTAAATTGTTTGTTGCTATGTTTGTAGTGTTTTACTTATCATTAACTAGCTAGATTGAGATGAGGATCTCTCTATGAGGCTATGTCCAGCAGCGGACTGCAACAGTATGTTAATGATGACTTTCATTATTTTTAATGGTATTTCTATTTCTAAATAATTAATTATCATTTCATAATTGTGTTATTTTACATCAGGCAACTTCTATAAACATAACTGTGTTTAGTTTACGATTTTATTACGTTTATTTATTCAAATCTTTTTATTGTTATTATTTATTAATCCGAAGTTCTAAAATAGTAAACTTACATGAAAATAAATAGTTTAGTTGCCTTAATAAGTGGTACAAATTCTATAACCAAACAAAAAAAAAACTATGCGGTACGAAACCTGCCGTTCTCCTTTTGCTAATGGTGCGTACACACGTGCCTACATGCTCATTGAGCAAGTGTCATCGAACAAAGCTATTCTCTATACATGTTCCAACTTGCGTCTACACGTAAAATGCTTGCTCCAAGAACATGTTTGGTGTGCGTTGAAACTCTTCGAGCAACGGCTGATTTTATATTGGATATCGATGACAGCGGCACTATTTGGCCGTCCAAAAATGAAAGAGATGAGAATTTGGCCGACATTTTAGCTGCGAACACAAAAATATCTATCACGACTAACATGCTCGTCGTCGCGGATACACACACAAAAATGTTTGCTTCCAACATCGAGCAAGAATTATGGACGTTTGAATCTTGTTCGAATCGAACATTTTGGTTGGCTGCGAGCATTTGTCTTGAGACTTGCATGGTACACACGTTCGTACTTGCTCGAGTTCGAGCAAGTTTATCGAGCATGTACGTTCGTGTGTACCCACCATAAGACTCTGTGTCCCATAACACTGTAGATACTGATATTTTGGTGTCGAGCGGGTAGGTAGGTTCAGCGAGTGGTGACTGTAGTGAGGTATCCTACGGCGACAGTGGGAGGTGGTACTAGAGTAGTCAGTACGCGTCGGTCAGCCGAGCAGGCCGCATGTGATGACTCCGAGACAGCTCCGGCTGGTGGGCTTGTCGTCAGGCTTCACGGGGACCACCTTCTTCTTCTTCTTGCCGTTGGCGTCATAGCGTTTCTCTTCCTGCAATCACAAAGGTTAAGTTAAGAGAGGCATTTTAGGTGGACCGATGACCAGGTTAAGGCCGATCAGTGTGGCGACCTTTGGGGGGAGGCCTATGTCCAGCAGTAGACGTTTTTCAGCTGAAATGATGAATAGAGTGAAGCATACACTGTAATTTTAGCTGAAAATTAAACACTTATTTTGAAATATTAGCTTTTTCTTTTTAAATGGATGCAGGGATTTGATTTGTGGCAATATTCCTACACAAACTCTTAGCTATCTTCTTTTTGGAAAAGCAAACCTTTCTTTTAATTGGTATTTTTTTCTAATATAGACTACCGTTGTCCTTGGAGGATCTGATCCGATTGACAAAAATCTATTTAAAAACTCTGATCAAGTGTAAGTGATCAAATAACTTTAGGAGTTATTTCCTAAATACAAAATAAAACAACTAGATAGTCTATTATAGATACGTATAAACTATTTGAAACAACTAATCAAGCTAAAACAGGCCCCGAGCATCTTATCGCTCACTCATTGTGCTTGAACGAAGCACTCGCAAATGAACGGTATTTGTCAATATTCTTCACTCTTTAGGTCCGTTTGTTCCGCTCTCAAAGCTACGGTACAGTAAATAATTGTATTTCATTCTGATACGATCTTCACAGAGATTGCTTCAGACTTTCTGGAAAATTAGGTGTGGGTACTATAGATGCAACCCTGCTTAACCCTTCGGGGGTTGCAAAGCGCGGTCTTTTGATGTTTCTGAAAAATTCGGCTTCTTGAAACTAAATATCATTATTGATTTCGATGTTTGCGGCAATTTAATCTACTTAAATGTCTTTAGAATAGTTATGGTTTAACCGATGTTTTTTTTTTATTAATGACAGACAAGGCACAGCTTCAACCTTTGAGCTTAGAGGCTTCTAACGAAGATGAGAATGAGTGAAAATTCATTCCCTATAAGTCCGTAATTTTATCGTAGGGAAATCCCACTAGACACACCATGGTTTCTTTAGTAAGAAAACTTTTGGATGTGATTGGAACAATAGCATTCCTACCTAGCGAATGTGCCAGCATGCCTTTCAAGATAATTACATGGTAGCGCGTAATAGCCTCATTATAGCTCCACACAGCTCTGTTATAGCCGGGGTCGATAGCGTCGATACATCGAACTGTACTCGGAAGCCGAAAGGAAACCTTTGTCGGATTGTGAACATAACAATATGGAGATGTCATCAATTTTTATTGGTCGGGTGTTAGCAGATTTTTCTATTTGTTTCAATAATATTTTCAACGCTTATATTTGCCGAAGAGAAATGTGGAACAGGTGTGGAAATAAGCTAAATTTGTACGGCTTTAAACACTAAAATCAAGTCCCCTTTTTATAGCTTGGAGAAATGCTCATGCATACTGCGCTACCACGGGGAGTTAGCGCAGTTATGTGGGACTCCAATCCACTAAAACTCCACGGTGTCCTCCTGTGCCAGTTTTGGCAGGAACACGGGCACGCGTTACCACTCACCGCGAACCTGCCGCGGCTGTCCGTCACCGGACCCTCCTCTGGGGAGTACCTCTCATCGCCGGTGCACCAGAACACACTGTGCGCCGTGACCACCCCAAAGACCAAACCAGCACATGGGCGCCAGATGGTGAAATTTTTATTAGTCTGGTATTAGTAAATTTTTCTATTTATTTCAATAATATTTTCAACGCTTATATACTACTAAAATCAAGTGCCCTTGATCCAGTGTTGGGTTAAAATCGATTTTAAATTAAACATATCTTTCTGACTCGATACGACTTTATTTTGAGACTACTCGAAATATCACCCTAGATACGCTAGGTAGCTGTTAGACGACACACTTGGCGTAGTGGTTGAGCGATCATCTGCAGCGCTGCGTGTCGCGGGTTCGATTCCTGCGAGGAACAAATATTTGATTGGTCTACAGATACTTGTCCCGGATCTAGGTGTCTCGTGTATGCGTTTAAATGATTGTACAAAAAAAAAACAAAATGTTAACGCACACACGATAAAGTAAGACATGCCTAGTATGGCGCTAAGTTTTATCAAAATAAAAGAAAAGAAGCTGTGTCCGCGTGACATTTGTTATTCAGACAGATAGGCACATCCTGCTTCATGATGATCATCATCAGCCTATTAATATTCCCACTGCACAGGAACACAGCCCTCCTCTCTGTGAGAGGGAATGGGCCTTGGGAACAAGCTCTGGAACGCGCTACCCTTTAGCATTAAAAAGGCTGAAAGCAAATTCACTTTTAAAAGAAAAGTTCGTGACCACTATTTCAGTCAGACTAAATAGCTTTCATCTAGAGTCAGAAGTCTAGTTGGTATAATTATTATTATGTTTCTCGTTTTTTTTTTATTGGTATTTATTAGTCTATTTTATTTGTATATGTGTATTATTAATATATATGTAAGTATATACATTTTCGTATACAATTTGTTTAAATATTATTTTGTACCCGTTCACAACGTTGTCCTTTTTAACAGAAAGGTTGACTGGTAGAGAATGCTTTGTGGCATTAAGTCCGCCTATGTACCACTATTGTACATGAAGTTTAAATAAATAAATAAACATGACACATGGATCGGCACCACTCAGCTCAACCATCATGAAGGGAACCGAATGATCCAACACATGTGCCACCATCAGAGAGACATTAGAGAGAGCATGACACACTCAACTGCCGGGGCACACTGAAGTCAACGAACGTACTCACGTCAATCTACCATTTACTGTACCTATACAGTAAATGGTAGATTTACAGTTGGTACATAGTACTCACATATGTGCTGTGCAGTTATATAATCCAAAAAATAAATTGAGTTTATACAACACAAATATACATTATAATTATTCGTACAGTCTTCAGCAGGTCCAACAATACTTCATAACTTTTCTGCTTATCACTTGTTTTTGTGCCCTAGTGGCTGTGGAGCTGGAATAGCGTTGGGCCAAGCATTTTTAACAGCGATGTAATCCCCCAACCTATAATATGCCTGCCTGCATAGTGTGCGTTTTATACAAGTTTTAAATTTCGTCTCATTCAATTCTAGAATGTGTGGCGGTATGTTATTGTAAAATTTTATACAGTACCCCATAAAAGATGACGCTACTTTAGCCAGCCTGAAACCTGGTTGAATTAATTGGTCCCTATTTCTAGTAACATAACTATGTCTATCGCTGTTTTTACTAAAAAGATGTAAATTCTTTCTGTAACTTAATTCTAACTATACTATACTAATAACTTCTTTGTGTAACTTAAACGAAGGCTTCATTATGAAATCATTTGGGTACCGAAGCAGCCGTGTTCGGCACACCCCGTCACGTGCCACACGTGCCACGTCTGATTCTGATAGCGGCTATAACAATCAGTTTAGCTGGCCATATACTTAGTTACTGATCTGATTATATAAAACTTTATTAAGATAAGTACGTATTTACAATCTGATAATATTAATGTATGAACTGGATTTCATAAGCAGAGATCATGGCTAAAGAATTGACGAGGTAACTCCATCCATTACCATGTTGGCCCGCAGGTTTGCGCGTTGTACACCAGAAGAGAAATCAACTCTTTTTATGGACTTTTGCCAATCGGTGTACACGTGCACTCTGTGGGTTCGATATACGCAAAGGGCATACAAGGCCCTCAGAGTTCAGTAGATACAGGATGTTGTTGGGGCTCCCGCGTTAGACAAAACCGAGGCAGATTGATCCATGAACTAGATCAAATATCGAAGATAAGACAAAAACGGCTTTCAAACGCATCTTTTTCTGTTGTGTGTGGATGATCACAGGTATTTCGCCGAAGGATTTTTCGCGAAATGTCTTCGACGTTTTTACCCGACTGCCGAAAGAGGTTAAAGTGTTTATCTGTCTATCTATGTATGTATATATGTTTGTTCCTATGTGGCGTTCTAGAGACTAAACTCGTTGTCCGATTTTGATGATTCTTACGTCAATCGATACTCGCGAGTGTCACTGGCTCCATTAAAATTTGAAAATAGAAAATGGCGGCTTTTGACCCAATTTTTATTGTTCTTTCAAACTCATCGTGCGGGTATCAAAATTAAGGGTTTTAAGAGTTGATTACAAATATATACATCACTTATATGTTTAAATGTACCTAATTCGAAAAAAAAATGTCATCTAAAAAGTTATATATAAAAATAAAAAAACAAATATCTCTGTGCAGTCGGAGGATACATCTGGTTTTGGTCAGCCAGCTCGCGAAATTGTATCCTCCGACTGCGTTTACGTCTTTTTAGTTCGCTTTTTAAGCAGTCGGGTTTTTTTATTGTTTTGACCAAAGCTCGCTAATTCGAGATACTTGTGAACCTAATTGCTTAAATGGCGCAATCTTATCAAGCTCGTAGTATTTTGATCAGTCATACTACTGATAAAATACTTTACACGTAATGCTTATCTGTCATGTTTACGATAATACAAGGATATGATTACTTAGCATTTTAACATCAGCAAGCCCAGACAAGTCATTCAAATCCACCATTCGCTTTCATGTTCATTCATTTAAAAAATCATTGTTTATTTTCACACTGAACGCATTGCAGCAATTAAATCAATGGAGCAAAATATTAACTATTATATCCTATCCTAACTGAAGTTCATTTTTAGGGTTCCGTACCTGTAGGGTAAAAACGGGACCCTATTACTAAGACTCCACGGTCCGTCTGTCTGTCACCAGGCTGTATCTTGTGAAACGTGACAAATGATGTATTTCTGTTGCCGCTATAACAACTAATACTAATAATACTAAACACAGAATAAAATAAATATTTAAGTGGGCCACCCATACAAAAAACGTGATCTTTTTGCCGATTTTTGCGATAATGGTTCGGAACCCTTCGTGCGCGCGTCCGACTTGCACTTAGCCGGTTTTTTTTATTGTGTGCTCAATATCTTTCTAGCTGACTGCTGTTGAGAGACTTGTATTGATTATTCAATTTTGTACACATATATCATATTTTACATTTTTAAATATTTCTTTATAAAAACATATCATAAAAAAAAAACATTTGAAAATATAAAATAATGGTTGTCCGCCGGTGTCGGGAGCAGGGTCCAAGCTACCGGTGGTTAGGACTCCAGAGACAGTAACCTCCTCAGAATGCGAGCCGTATCGAGAAGTACTGCCTTCTGTATCAGACCCTTGATCCAACCGTGCAATGACAGCCTCGACATATGGTTGTCTAGGCTCTTGGCCATCAGTATTGATTTTTCTTATTAGCACATTATTATTCAATATTTGAATGCTAATTTATGACCAAATGTATCATTGCGCTAACAATTTACGTATGTACCATAATTTGTGCAAATATTTTATGCAAATAAACGGCTTCGACGACTATGTAAAAGAATTGACAACTGAGAATACAAAACGTTGTTTACAAGTACATCGTTGCAAGTTTGCTGCATACCGAACATCTTAGTCTTTGGGACACATGACGAAGGATATCCTAATTGCGTAACTGTATTGACATCAGGAAGCACGAGCGCTCCCTCTCATTTTGACGTTGACTAGTAGTATTGAGTAGACGGTTTTTGAACATAAAAAAAATAAAGAGGAGCAGTAAATTTAAAATTATGAAGTAAGCTTAAGCTTTAAGCTTTTGCCCGCGGCTTCGCTCGCGTGGTTTTTGGTCTGCCACATAAAGTTTCGTGACAAACCGTATCCGAATCCGGAATTTCAGAAGTCTTTGTTTTGTTGTTTCTTTATCTAATATAGGCTCGCGCTTGACCACTATCTCACCTAATAGTAAGCGATGATGTGGTCGACGTTGGAGCACGCTTGCCTAGAAGTAACCTATTCACTCTTGACTTAAAGACCCCTATATTGTAGCTATTGGGAAACACAGACTCCGGCAGGGAATTCGACTCCTTAGCTGTACGCATAATAAAAGTATTCTCAAAATATTGTAGCTATTGGGAAACACAGACTCCGGCAGGGAATTCGACTCCTTAGCTGTACGCATAATAAAAGTATTCTCAAAACGTTTAGTGCGTATGGGTGGGATGTCCACCATGTATCGATGACGCATCGCCGTACGTCTGGTAGTCCGATGATGGAACGGGCTGGGTGGAATTACATCATGCAATTCCATCGCACACTCCCCGAAATGTAACCGATAAAAAACCGACAAGCTGGCAACTCCGCGACGATGTTCAAGGCTCTGGAGCTTTGACTTAACCAGTGCCTCATTGCTGATGAGCCTCTTGGCCCGCTTTTCGATCGACTCCAGTGCATCAAGCTGGTATTTGGCAGATCCGTCCCAGAGATGAGAACAGTACTCCATGCATGATCGAACTTGCGCTTGATACAAGCTGAGCAGCTGTTCTGGCGTGAAATACCTTCTCACCTTTGCAAGGATCCCCAGCTTTTTGGCAGCCAGCTGAGCCTTTGCCTCAATGTATGGCCCAAAATTGAGAGTCAACGTAACGCCAAGAAGCTCAAGATGGTCAGCTATTGGCACGGTCACATCTCGGAAAGTTGGAGCCGGGTGAAATTGACTCTTTTTTGCGGAAAAAAGACACGCCTGGGTTTTAGCAGCATTAAACCTGACCAGATTGGCATCGCCCCATTCGGAGACTGCCTGCAAGGACAGGTTTAAGCGCTCGACCATGGCCTCCCGGAGAGACTGGATCTGAGGCCCGGTAGCACGTGCGTTGGACAAGTATCTCTCAGTAACAGTGGCTGTCGTCTGCATACCCAAAGGTGCCGGGTTTTAGCAGATCGTTAATGTGCAGCAAGAATAAAGTTGCCGAGAGTACCGACCGCTGAGGGACCCCGGCATTAATATCCAAGTAGTCCGACGAGCAGCCATCGATAACCACTCAAATGGACCGATCTCTCAGGAAGTCTGCAATCCAATCACACAGACCACCGGGCAAACCGAATGAAGGAAGCTTAGCAATAAGGCTTTCGTGCCAGACCCTATCAAAAGCCTTCGAGATGTCTAGGGAGACGGCAAGCGCTTCCCCGTGCCTCTCGATGGCCTCACTCCAGATGTGAATGGCATACGCTAGAAGATCCCCAGTAGACCGATTTCGGCGGAAGCCGTATTGGCGATCACTAAGGATATCGTTTGCTTCTAGGTATGCCAGGAGCTTAGTATTGAGTACACGTTCCATACTCTTACATAGTATGGTGGTTACAGATATGGGTCTATAGTTGGCCGGGTTTGGTCTAACTTCAAAACTGATGGATTCCGACGCGTCATTGCTTGGATCTCATCACCCCTCCCCCCGCTCCCCCGCTTTACCCGCCGCTCTTATTTATATCGTGATAACTTTTAAACTATGCGTTCAAATTAAACAGACAAAGTTTATCTACATTAAATATTTAAAGCGACAAATGTGTCGGTTTTCATAAAAGTTTGATAAATATTCTAAAATGTACATTGTAAAAAAGTATCCAATTTAATTGTATTTTAAGGTTCACTATTTTGGTCATAGTGGCTTCCACATAAAAGGTAGATATATCCTATCGCAAAATTTTATTTAGAACTATTTAAGACAAACAATCCTACGGTCCATTATATTTGTGTATCTCCAACGGTTTAGGCAGCGCAGGCGAAGATACTCGTAGCTCTCAGAGGGCAGAATTTTTTCTGACTTACTTGATATTTACCGTTATATTATGACCAAATTACAAAAAAAAAAACATAATAAATTGTACTCTATGTGTTATTCTGATGTATAACCTATATTACTGTAAACTTTCATCCAAATCCGTTTAGTAGTTTTTGTGTGAAAGAGTAACAAACATACAAACATCCATCCATCCTCACAAACTTTCGCATTTATAATATTAGTAGGATTCCATCTTTTAAACTTATACAAATAGGATGCAGCTTCGGGGAGGAGGGGGGGGGGGGGGGGTTGAGGTTATTCTTTAGAACCCGTGATGTAGGATAACACTGGCACGCCCCTAGCTGCACTTTTGCTATACAATCAATCTGCCTAGCCTTTTCCCAACTATGTTGGGGTCGGCTTCCAGTCTAACCGGATTCAGCTGAGTGTTCTACATGGAGCGACTGCCTATCGGACCTCCACAACCCAGTTCCACGGTACCCCTTGGCTAGACTGGTGTCAGATCTCAAGCTTCTGAATAGACTACCCGTAACGACTGTAAAATATCTTCAAATCACAGCCGGGAACAACGGCGTAACGTGCTTTCCGAGGCACGGACTAAACTCGGTATGTTGAAATGGTCACCCATCCACGGACCTCGTCAAGCGTTGCTTAACCTTGAAGATCGACCCGTGGGGCTGTTATTATTAAGCCACGAGCAGTTTTGCTATACAAAGCCACCAAAAAACATTAATTCAAAGCAGTGTTACCTCAATGATCTCGCCAATCTTGAACTTGACGAGAATGGCGCGCGCGTCGGAGGAGTGGCCCACGTCGTCGAAGTTACGCGAGGCGTCCTTGCCAGCATCCTCCATGATGGTGTCGTAGCCGCCAGGGTGCTGCAAGAGGTAATAAATGCGAGGGTACAGTCACGTCTGCTGGGTGAAAGGTTTCTTCTGAAAAGTTTTAGTTTGACTTAGTATCTAATGTGTGAGTACTATGTACCCAACTGTAAATCTACCATTTGCTGTACCTATGTGTCGTTCGTTGACTGGTGTGTGCCCTGTCAGTTGAGTGTGTCTTGCTCTCTCAAATGTCTCTCTGATAGTGGCGCGTGTTTTGGATCATTCGGTTCCCTTCGTGATGGTTGAGCTGGGTGGTGCCGATTCATGCGTCATGTTCGTGAACGGGCGCCATCAGTTGGGATTGGTCATAACTTAATGTTTTTCTAGTACCTATTATATAACTGCAAAGTATATGTGTGAGTACTTTTAATACTTTATACCTGTACGTAGTATAGTGTGTAATGCTATTAATCTGGGTGCATTGTACTCATAAATATGAATTTATTTATTAATGTATGTACTTATGTAAATATTGTAAAAAACTTATTTTTTTAAAAGAGTAACTATGGAGTTTCTTGTGCGTTCTTCTCCATAACACGCTTCTTTCCGAATGCACGGTAGAATCAATTTTTATTCCTTGTAAAATTTAATTGTGGCGTTCAAAAGTGCCGCTTGGTGGCATAGTTGAAATAAAATATCTTTGTATATCATAAAAAATAATTATGAAGGAGCCGGATCATAAAAATGAATCAATGAGTGCAAAATTGAGAAAGTAGCTTATTACCCGACTGCCGAAGGAGGGTAATGTGTTGATCAGTCTATGTATGTATGTTTGTTCCTATGTGGCGTTCTAGAGACCAAACGCGTTGGCCGATTTTGATGATTCTTACGTCAATCAATTGTCTTAATTCTACGAGTGTCACTGGTTACATAAAAATTGGAAAAAAAATGGCGGATTTTGGGCGCCATTTTGTTGGGGAAAAAATTTTTTTTTCTTCCTTATCCATCGTGTGGGGTAACAAAATAAAGAGTTTTAAGAGTTGATTTCAAAAATATATAACTCTTGTATGTTTAAATGTACCTAATTAAAAAAAAAAACTAAAAAGTTGTAAATAAAAATCTCTTTCAAAGTCTTTTTAGTTCGCTTTTTAAGCAGTCGGGTTTTTTTTAATTTTTTGATTAACTCTTTAATAACGGATTTATGATGGCAAAGACACCATCATATTATCTGCTAGAGTCATGTAGACGGACAGTATTCCCGGTCCCAACAGTAGATCTGCTGTATCCCTGCTCACCTCATCGATGTATTTGGTGAGGTCATACACGGAGTCCTTGTAGACCACCCACAGCGGCTGCCCCTTGCTGCCGTCGCGCGAGGACACCTCCGCGAACGTGTACCGTTTCACTTCGCCCATATTTGAGTCTCTGTGGATCATATAACGGTTAGTAAACTCAGTGAATAATTTTGACATTTAATCGTGTAATCGCAATCATTCATTCATAATCATTCAATCGTTATCGTTCATTCATAATCATAATAATTCAATCATAATTAAAACACGGTGATTACTCGAAAATCTTTGAAGAACTGTTACAATATGGATTTGAAGCAGAATGTGCACTTCGCAAAATGTGTACTTGACGCAAAATGTGCACTTTGCAAAATGTGCATTTCGCAAAATAGCACTTCTCAAAAGGAGCACTTCTTAAAATGAGTGTGAATTTTATCACAATGGTTCAAAATAAAGACCGTTTCCTCACATAATTTTTTTTAATATTTTTGCACGATTTTTAGCACGATAACAGTAGTGTCTTTGTAAAAAGTAATCACGTTCAGGAAATGTTTGATTATGTATTTTCAGTACACGTCAGCTATATACACATAATATAAGTACTCCAGCCATTGATTGTAATATGCTGTGCACTGCATCTACCTGTATTTATTTAATAAACATTGTAATATTATTATAATAAAATTATTATTTTATGTAATTGTATTGGTCACGCTTACAAAGTGACCCATTGTTATAATATTCATGTTATTTTGCAAAGTGCACATATTGCGTCAAGTGCACATTTTGCGAAGTACACATTCTGCGTTAAACCTCACAATATTACATGAATTTTCTGCCTTAACTATCTACTATTTAATTTTCACGATACTTTGGCATTAAAAAGGCTGAAAGCAAATACATTTCAAAAAGAAAAGTACGTGACCACTATTTCAGTCAGACTAAATAGCTTTCATCTAGAGTCAAAAGTCTAGTCATTATAATTATTATTAGGTTTCTCGTTTTTTTTAGTATTTATTAGTCTATTTATTTGTATATGTGTACGATTAAAATATATGTAAGTATATACATTTTCGTATACAATTTGTTTAAATATTATTTTGTACCCGTTGACAACGTTGTCCTTTTTAACCCAAAGGTTGACTGGTAGAGAATGCCTTGTGATGCCACAAGGCATTCTCTACCAGTCAACCTTTGTCTAAAGTCTAGTCATTATAATTATTATTAGGTTTCTCGTTTTTTTTAGTATTTATTAGTCTATTTATTTGTATATGTGTACTATTAAAATATATGTAAGTATATACATTTTCGTATACAATTTGTTTAAATATTATTTTGTACCCGTTGACAACGTTGTCCTTTTTAACCCAAAGGTTGACTGGTAGAGAATGCCTTGTGGCATTAAGTCCGCCTATGTACCACTATTGTACATGAAGTTTAAATAAATAAATAAAATACTTGTTATTTATGATTTTAGGTTTTTCTTGATTACTTAACGTCCACCATTTTTTTTTGCTGGTAAATCATCCAATGACTTCTCTCGCTCTGGGTGAAGCGGGAGGTGGTGTCAGACTTTTACTGACTAAAACCCACCCGTGTTCCTTCAGAGCCAGGGCCGCGGTAACACTTATTTATCTTTATCCGTCCACCCTGCCATTGTAATAAATCCTGCTTTACATATACATATATACCATCTTCTAACTGGTTGATATTATGACCAAGTCATGAGTAAGCTGCCTTATTGAAGCATGACGCAATTTAAATTGTTATCAGTCGGACATCCCGTATAATACTCACAGCGGATCTTTGTCTCTCTGAATTGGCTGCAAGACCCTGCGCAGTAGCTATTTTTGTGTCAATGTTGAAGGTGAAGATAGCATTATATAACTGTCTCTTTCACTCGCTTACGTTTGTCGCATCGTCCTATCTCGCTTACTCTATGCAGTATACTCGATGATAAACTGTTTCTTGTGCAATGGTTGGCAGAGCGAACTTCAGAGACACAGTATTTTCCAAATACAAATTGCAATCGGTCGTTAAGCATCGCGTTGCTTCCATGTGACAGTACTTGCAATTTAAATCACCTATCAATCTATAAATACCGAATCGGGTTGTAGGAAGATAGCTAATTCGCATAATTTATTTAACTGTAAACTTTGTGCTCGGCGTTTGCTTGCGTGATCGAATCAGAAATGTAGAGATCCGCAAGAGGACCAGGGTTACCGACATAGCCCGAAGAATTGCCAAACTTAAGTGGCAGTGGGCAGGGCACATTGCTCGCAGAACGGATGGCCGATGGGGCAGAAAGGTTTCTGGAATGGCGACCGCGAACCGGAAGACAAGTGGACCGATGATTTAGCGAAGGTTGCGGGGAGCCGCTGGATGCGAGACGCACTGGACCGGTCAATGTGGCGACGCTTGGGCTAGGCCTATATCCAACAGTGGACGTCTTTCGGCTGATATGATGATGATGATTTAACTGTAGCCGATTCGAGAGAAGATCACAATTGGACGAGTTTTTAATTATTATTTCGTAGTGAGTGCATAATCAATATAAGTTTTCGGTCCATCCTTATGTCCAATTCTAATCACCCATATAAGCTGATTGAGTATAATATCTAGACATCTAAATTATTACAATCCGACAGCGTCAAACCCCATTAATATTAGTTTTAGATAAAATAAACTAGATAATGTTCATTATAAGTAACTATTGGCGCACGCGAGATATGATTATTATTTATTCAATTTATTATTCGTTCAGTTTTAATTATGAAAGAGTTTTATTTATCATAGAACAAGGTAATTAGTTGATTAGATTTAATCAGAATTATAATATATGAAACGGAAGTTGATTTCCAGACAATTGGAAACCTTCATAATAACCTTATAACAAAAGCCATAGGTATGCACTGCGCGGGTACGCAAACTAATTAAATGGCGTTCGATTGAGTAATCAGCTGTGAAGTCTTCTAAGATATTGACTTATAAGACTATTCTGAAAACTTGTCCAAACGGAAGTTTTCAAGTCGTCAGATTTAGGCAAAACCAAAAATTTCTTCGCCCGATTTGCCTATTTATGTAACTTCGCGCTAAGCCACATATGATCAAAAAAAATTAACATCCGTTTAGGAACTCTGAAAGTGGACCCCTGGCCAGAGGGCTTCTATCTTAAGCTTAAGACTAGACATATTCTCGGTGCTCTCTCAGCAAACCGGGTCCGTGCCCACTCGACCTGATTAGACTCGACCCGAAGAATAATACCTGCATATTTATGTTTTGATAGGCGTAAAAACGTCGATAGGCGAACGTCAGGCAGAAAAGTGTTGATAACGCTTGCACCACAGATAATGTAAAATTTAAATAATGTTTGGATAAATAAATCAATAATTAAACAAGTACTTTTCCTTTTTTAGTATAATATACGCTTTGTACTTTATAGTAAAAATCACAGATTATTATTATTATCATTACAATCTTATGCACGGTGGTATTTATTGGATCAGTCTTTATACATGATTATAATTATTAGGTTAACAAGTAGGTAAAACTACTTAAATATAAAAAGTATGAACCAGAAAACCGTTCAAAGCGAGGTAGAGGCTATCTTTATAAAGCTACATGTTTGCAACGAAATCACTGACTAACAGGATAAATTATGTATCATAACAAAATATTAAACATTCTATGTATAGTAAATGAATAAATTATTTAGAATTAAATATCACTTTGCCTGACTGCACAAATGGCGCTGAATTGGTAGTAAAACATCTGGTATTATTCTTCGGGTCGAGTCTAATCGGGTCGAGTGAGCACGGACCCAGCAAACCGCACATACTCAGCAATCAATTTCTCGCCCTGAATATGCTGTCTCAAAAACCTTGCCAGCTTCCCCTCTAAACATCTAAGTTTACGTGCAGAAAATCATGTAGATACTTACAATTTTTATGCACCCATTTTATGATCAATTGACTTACTCACTTTGATATAATTTGTAAATAATCTTAGTTATAAGTATGTAAAACAGTATATTATGGCATTGCTCAGTTCAAGAAGATGCAAAATGCAAACAATGAATTATAAGCAGCTTAGTACCTTCGCCAAAAGCGTTCGATATCTTTGCGATATCGGCAGAAAAGGTAAAAAGCCTATCTTTGTGTCCTGCTGATATCTGTGACTGCATGACGCAGCCAAATTCGACAATGACATAATACTATTCTTGATACATATTTCCGCCATTGTAAAATTTATTGCTTGACGATACAAAATGATTCACTTTCATTCCCTTCCCAGCTGATAAAAAAATAAATAAACTGTTAGGTATAGACTTTTAGTGGGTCAAACTTGGTAATTTCTCTCAAACTGAACGGCGGAGTCTAATGTCTTATTTCGCCAATTAATAATGGTGTACCTACCTATTTATGAACTAAGGATGAAAACACGTTTTCCAAGAGTTCCAATGGGGAAAAAATACAATAGACTTCAAAATAAAAGCACTAGAAAGTGAAATTAATTTATTTTTCGGATGTCGGTATTCATATTAAAGTCGGTATTCGTATAAGTTTTATATTTCACTTTTTAGTTGTGGTACCTAATTAAGGCAAGTTCTACAGTAAGGTACCTATAATGCCAGAATAGATTATCTGAATATCATGAAACTTGAACATAACCGGTGAAAAGAGAGTGTACCAAAGTGAACTGTACACATCTGCGTACCCCTTTTTATAGCGTATTGGTGTGATGTTATTTTATGAAATGGTATAAACAATAAACAGACAAGCTATTCCAGCAATCCCGAGAGATTTGCTAGAGTTCTATTATATATCTCCAAAGCTCTTCATCAGATATTCACAAAATTTAAATGGGACCAATTTGGGAAAATATTCTTTCTAACAAAAAAAGAATTTTCAAAATAGGTCCAAAATTGACGGCGAAATCGGGGAACATAAAAAAACTACCATAAAATCGAACATAGAACCTCCTCCTTTAAGGAAAGTCGGTTAAAAATAGTTATCAACAACAGTTACTATCTCACCACTTACCAGGTTGTCGACCTGTCATGAGATAAATGTAATATACTTTTATGTGAGAAAAACGGGATTTCCCGCTGCTTCACCATTGCTAAATTATACTTCAATCGTGTATAGATAGATACCAAAAACAATAGTTATCAGGCTAACACCAGAGGAGGAACTTCGAAGTATTTCTTTCAGAATTTAAATTAACTACAATACAATATTATTTATGTTTCATACCGACGACGAGTTGCCAGCCTGTCGGTTATCTATAGGTTACATTTCGGGGAGTGTGCGATGGAACTGCACAATTTGATTCCGCCTAGCCCTTTCCATCATCGGACTACAAGACGTACGGCAATGCGCCATTGGTACATGGTGGATATCCCACCTATACGCACAAAGCGTTTTGAAAATACTTTCATTGTGCGTACAGCTAAGGAGTGGAATTCCCTGCGTCTTTGTTTCCTGATAGCTACACAACCTAGGGGTCTTCAAGTCAACAGTGAATAGGTTACTTCTCAGAGGCGGCTCGTCCTAAAGAGCGCTGGTGCAGTGCACTCCCACAAAAATTGCTTAATCTATATTTCCATAAAATCCTATACATAAATTATTTCTACTATGCCTATACACTCATAATGGCAGTTTACTAGAAACGTAGTAGAAACTAACTATTACCTACACGCAAATATAGCGTCAAGTTGTATGTGCCTAACGTGTGGAGTGGAGCGCCAGCGTTTGCGCTCCTATGAAACAAAATTCAGTACGATTTCTAGTACAGTATTCAATGAGTGCGAAAGAGAAACATCGACACAGTCCGACGCGTGAAACAGAAGATTTTGTATGGGAAATTAGCCTAATCTGGAGCGCCGCTCACGCGCGACGTTGCCAAATCGCGCAAGGCGGCGCGATGTACCTAAACAAACACTCGGAGTCAGTTACTTTACGGCAGAATGTAGATTCTTCGCAGTTTTCTTTTAATTATGTATTAAATACAGTTTAGCGCGATATTTGTGTTAAAAATGGAACAATACAGTGTGTCTTTTATAAAAAAATATGAAAAGACTCTTGAAATGCGTCTCGAACTTAAAGCTAAGGGGCTACCATGTCCTGAAATTGCTCTTACTCAAAATTTAGTTATGTGAAGTTCAATTGGCACCTATCGGCCGACAAGATATTCGTAAGGCGCTCGATTCTGCGTATCGAAAATCTATTAGAGAGTTCAATGAACGCGTTGATGAAAATCGATATATTTTACGGCGTTTAATAGATTGTGTGGTATTTGTGGTGCATTTCAAGTTGCTTTACGGGGTTAGGATGAATCTACGGAATCCCTGAATCCCGAAATCTATAGAGGTTTGGTTGATTTCGTGTCAGAGATCGATTTAGCTATGAAACAGCATTTAGCCAGCAGTTCCGTTTTAAAGGTACCTACGTCTAAAACCATTCAGAATGACATTTTAGATGCTATTTATGAAGTTTGCAGAACAGAAATACTGAACAGAACAGATTAGAATGGATTTTCTGTAAAAATAAATATTTTAAGGTTTTTTTTTGTGAACTCCCATAAATAAATGTCACGAGCCGCCTCTGACTTCTAGGCAAGCGTGCTCCACCTTCGACCACATCATCACTTAACATCAGGCGAGATAGTGGTCAAACGCGAGCCTTTAAAGAATTAAAAAAAAGAAGACTTCTATTGGGTCCACAATAGGGACTCCCTGGGTAGAAAAATGATAATTCTATATACAAAGTTAAAGCTCATCAAAGTTTAGGAGTGGGGTCTTGTGACGTCACTATGGCAGCATAAAGTGTACTAGCGGCGAGACGTTTCACGATATTTCAAACTAATTTATTGTCCTCACTTTATGTTTACGTGTCAAAAGAAAAATACGTGTCTAATATTTTTTATTAATCTACCTGACGGGCGAAAAACTAATTTTCAGTAAACAACCCTAAATAGAGCTGATGAAATAATCTATTCAATTAAAACCAAATAAAATAATATGTCTCGCTAATTGAAACTATAAGTTGTGTTTAGCAACACCTAATTAAGGCGCATATACTCGTATTGTCCAATGTTAACGCAGTACTGGCCAATATCAAAATTGAACCTCCTTTTGGACAGTTTTGTTTGCAAAATATTCTTATATTTACATATACTGAAATAGCTTCAGTTATGAAGAAACTCTAGCCATCAAATTTTCTGTGTACTAATATTTTTAAACATTTAACTCGTTTTGGAGGAGTATCCAAAAGTAGCGTAAACATATCGTGTTGTTAATTATTTTTTAAAGCAAAACTATTTGTTATACGAAAAAACCATGTTTCACAAATAATGTACATGAAATAGTTTTTTTTTTTACATTCCTCTTAACCTAGCCGTTACTAAGAAAAATAATGCTTTAGAAAGTTACCGTTTTAGGGCACTAAATCGGTTGTAGGCCCTTAAGCGATTAAATACATTTAAACATTGCTTTACGTCCCTACGACCTTAAGGTACTTATACCTTGTCTGACCATTCATGTTAGGAGTAGTGTCTTGAATTAATTAAGTATTTCTTCATATATGATATGATTATTGGGAGTGATATGAAGTTTCGAATGACGTTTTTGCGACGCACGCTATTTCGAAAAACTTTAAGAGTGGTACGCCAGTTCGAAAACACATTGAGTCGAAAACCGCTATATGAAAAGACGTTGTCGCGAACTCGCTGTTTCGAAAAACTGCCTGGTACGCTAGTATGAAAGTCTTGGTATCGAAATCCACTGTTGCGAATAGCAATATTCCAATTACACTCCACAGTGACATAGATATGAGCAATCACGTATTGTACCACAGCAAAAAGAAAAAAAAAAAAAAAAAACCATTAGGATTCCTATGTAAACTGTTAGATTATATCATAAAGTTTATAAAATAATTAATGAAAGAAATAAAAACTTTAGAGAAGAGCTATGACATATTTCAAGCGAACACAATTTTCTCTCTCTGTAGAATGACTTAAATCATTTATACTTAGTGATACAGACAAACTTAGTTCCGTGTCAGTTTTATCATCGTTGCGTAGGTAGATCTTGGTAATCACTGGGTCGCGAGTTCGATCCCCAGACAAATCCAGATTGGAATATGCTATTCGCAACAGTGGATTTCGATACCAAAACTTACATACTAGCGTACCAGTCAAACAGTTTTTCGAAACAGAGTGTTCGCGACAACGTCATTCGATATAGCAGTTTTCGACGCAATGTGTTTTCGAACTGGCGTACCACTCGTAAAGTTTTTCGAAATAGCGTGCTTCGCAATAACGTCATTCGAAACTTCATATCACTCCCATGATTATTCTTCATATTGTGGTAAGGCCTCCGCGGTTAAATAAGAACTTCGTGGGTAGGTAGAAATCTTAACAAAATTATCAAACCTTGCATTTATTTTGCATGTATATGAACGACCTTGAATATATGCTATAGGTAAATACTGCCTGAAATATCGTTTCACAAAAAAAAAGGAAAATTAAACTTCACAATATTTCACATATTTTTGACTTGATTGTTTTTCTTTTATTCCTTTTAAAATCCAGTAAATAAAAATCTAGGTACATAATATAATTATACTTAGTACTCACATGTGAACACGTCTGTCGACAGGCAGCTCCGATTGGTAACTGTGATAAGTGATAAGCTATAGTTTTGGCAGTGATACGCTATCACCCGCTGGTATCGGCCGCGTCAGATGCAGCCGATACGATAGCTGACGTCACCGTGCATGACATACAATTAATTAGTTGACTGGTTGATTAATTCCAGGTGTGACATCCCGAACTAGGTGACAGTATGTAGGAAGGACTTTCTACAGAAAGCTCTTCACATTGTGCGGAGGTTTTTTTTTATTGTAGACTAGCTGACCCCCGCGGCTTCGCTTCCGTCAGCTGGCTATCTACCTACCTACCACCAAACTATCTACCCTACCTACCAACCTACTCACCTGCCCAACCGATCAACGTACCTATAATACCCTATCCTGCATACCCTACTTACTCTACCCTAACCACCCACCTAACCCACTTACCTACTCACCTACCCTACCTGTCATACCCTACCTACCAATTTGTTAAACTATTTATTTGAATAAGAATTAATACTAAACTACGAATGTAACAAACTTTTGTTTCTACCGGCGATCTAATTAAATTTTAGAACACAAAAGCTGCTATTGTGACTTAACTATGATAGTGAGATATATTCTTTTGCAGTCTTTTTTGTAGTTAATAATGAGTACTTTAATCATGTAGTACATATTTTTTATGTACCATCAATAGTTTTCTCAGCGCACGCCAAATAATGAATTACAAAGGCAAAATTTTGCTACTTTTGGTTACATTATTGCAATTTTCATAAGGATCTCTATTTTTTTAAATAATTTATAGCTTATGTTACTCGGGAATAATGTAGCTTTCCATAGTTTAATGATTTTTTAAAATCGATCCGGTAGTTTCGGAGCCTATACGGTACAAACAAACAAAAAAATCTTTCCTCTTTACCATATTGGTATAGAGGTATAGATAGGCTTGCGCTTGACCACTGTCTCATCTGATGGTAAGCGATGATGTGGTCGAAGGTGTAGCACGCTTGCCTAGAAGTAACCTATTCATTCTTGACTTAAAGACCCCGAAATTATAGCTCGGGAAACACAGATTTCGGCAGGGAATTCCACTCCTTACCTGTACACAATATTAAAGTATTTCCAAAACGATTAGTGCGTATGGGTGGGATGTCCAACATGTACCGATGGTGCATCGCCGTACGTCTTGTAGTCCCATGATGAGACGGGCTTGGCGAAATGAGATCATGCAATTCCGTCGCACACTGTCCGAAATGCAACCGATAAAAATCGATAAGCTGGCATCTCGGCGACGTTGTTAAAGAAGAAAGAAAGAAAAAATATTTAATTGCCACAAAACGACATACGAACATTACATTTCCAGAACAAAAACAGTGGTAAAAGATTTTGAAAACTAAACCCTTAACAATAGTGTTAGTAGTTCTTAAATTATGTTAGAAATGTAAAATAAAAGTAAAAAAAAAATGCGAGTGTAAATAAAAGCAGATGCATGTCGTGATTGTGACAAGAAGGCTTCCACTCAGCATAATGCTGTGCCGTGGGGGACCCACAACACCGCGCTGATTTTCAGTAGTCGCCAAGTTGGCTCTGGAGCTTTGATTCAACCAGTGCCTCATTGCCACAGAGCCTCTTGGCCCGTTTTGCGATGCAAAAAATGTTTTGAGTGCATCAAGCTGATATTTGGCAGATCCGTCCCAGAGATGAGAACAGTAGTCCATGCAAGATCGAACTTGCGCTTGATACAACTTAAGCAGATGTTCTGGCGTGACGTACCGTCTCACCTTTGCAAGGATCCCCAACTTTTTGCCAGCCATTTGAGCCTTTGCCTCAATGTATGGCCCAAAATTGAGTGTCTTGTGTGTTGAGGTTTCTCTTTAGGGCCATCGATGTAGGTACAAGCATTGAGAAAGTATGTTTTTGTATGAAACAAGAAAGTAAGTTGGTTTTGTCATAAAGTCAAGAATGTCATATTCTTCCTGTTATTCGCCCAGGCTTAGTGTAACGATGTCGGTATGATCACAGATTTCCGTTTTACAAGATAAAACTAAACTGCAATTAATATTATCATTATCAATACTGCACGTAATGTATATAGTACGCACGTCGCCGCGTCGCCGCGTCGCTAACGTCGCGGTCAGTAAGTCAATGTTTTTACCCGTCTGCCGAAGGAGTATAATGTGTTTTTTAGTCTATGTATGTATGTATGTATGTTTCTTCCTATGTGGCGTTCTAGAGACCAAACGCGTTGGCCGATTTTTATGATTCTTACATCAAACGATTCGTCTTAACCTTGCGAGTGTCACTGTCTATATAAAAATTGGAAAATAAAAAAACATATTCGCGATCTGGCTGACCAAAACCAGATGTATCCTCCGACTGCACAGCATGATTTTCTTCTTGTTTACGTCTTTTTAGTTCGCTTTTTAAGCAGTCGGATTTTTTTAATTAACTTTTTTTTTTTTTGTCTGCATTGCTAACAACTGCGTCGTTTGCATAGTGCTCGCAAGGGCGACTACATAATAACATAACAAGGTTTTGGGTTCGATTCCCAGGTATGGCAGTCACCTGTTGTGATTGCCCATTAATCGAATTTTATGATGTCTGCATTTGTGCCCAATAGGGAACATTACTGCCAATTGCTCCCGCCAGATGGCGCTTGACGGAGTGGAGTAAAAATAACAACATTGCGACTACTACTGTTTGTGGTTACCAAACTTTATTAACTGTTTTTAAGAATAATTAGCGATCAAAAACCAAATAATAATATTGCTAGCTGTGGTCAAGAATGCATCAATGTTTTGGCAATGCTTTTGGCATAAATTTTACATTGGACAGCTGTCCATCATCATAATGTGACCGTGTTCAAGACGGTTCCACTGCGAAGTAATTATGCGAGTCATATAAAATCAACCGGGAAGTATTGTTTTGAATATTAGTTGTATGTACATTAATCTCATTACATAGTAAATTAACATAATAGCTGCAAGTTACACTAGACTTTCAATGTTCGCATTCAATATTCGTACCTTTCAACTAAATCCGTATGTATTTTCCTTTTATTGATGCACCGCGCTCTCGAAGCCGGGTTTTAACTGCAGTATGGTCTCATATCCACAATTCTTAGTTAGCTGCATTTTTCTTTCACTATTAGTTTTATATTTTGTATGCCTAAACTGCGAAATTTTGTCGCTCGACTTTAACAGTTTCGTTTGTTTACTCTGATTCCTGTGGCGCCATCTGAACTCAGCTTTGCGGATAGTTCCCTATTGATGACAGTATGCTGAAGAGATGGGTTGACAAAATGTGGGTGTATGTCAACATCCGGCCCTTCGAGAAATGAAGACGTAATGTTATGTTTCAGTCTTCTCAGCGATCGAAAATTAAAAATGTATGGGATTGATATGCGCTTTCTAAATGTCCTTGGTCAATACCAAACGTTTTGGCATTTCGACAACCGCTATCACCAATAGAATTACACATTGTCTAGACCCCCAAAGGGTTCCAAATATCTCTGTCCTCGCATACACTATGTCTCATTCGGTAGGACTACAAACGATATACTGTACTTAATTTAATATTTAATCTTAATAGTATGCGTAATTGTATAAATTAATTATTTTGGGTATTTATTAATGTGAGACAGGGAGACGTCATTTCTCCGAAACTGTTCACTGCTGCCCTGGAGGATGTCTTCAAGGTTCTGGACTGGAGGGGGCTTGGCATCAACGTTAATGGCGAGTACATTACTCATCTTCGGTTTGCCGACGACATAGTGGTCATGGTTGAGACCATGGAGAGCCTCAGTAAAATGCTTGATGACCTCAGTATAGAGCTTCCGAAAGAGTGGGTCTTAAAATGAACATGGACAAAACCAAGATCATGGTGAATGCCCATGTAACACCCACTCCTATCAAGGTGGGAGACTCTACACTCGAAGTTGTAGACGATTATGTCTACCTGGGACAAACGGTCCAGTTGGGTAGGTCTAATTTCGAGAAAGAGGTCAACCGTCGAATCCGACTCGGCTGGGCGGCGTTCGGGAAGTTGCGTGGTATCTTCTCGTCCAATTTACCGCAGTGTCTCAAGACAAAAGTCTATGACCAGTGTGTGTTGCCAGTGATCACCTATGGGACCGAGACGTGGTCGCTCACAATGGGCCTTAACAGAAAGCTCAAAGTCACCCAAAGGGCAATGGAGAGGGCTATGCTCGGAATTTCCTTGCGTGATCACGTCAGAAATGATGATATCCGCAGGAGAACCAAAGTTACCGACATAGCCCGAAGAATTGCCAAACTTAAGTGGCAGTGGGCAGGGCACATTGCTCGCAGAACGGATGGCAGATGGGGCCGAAAAGTTCTGGAATGGCGACCGCGAACCGGAAGACGATACGTTGGAAGGCCTCCCACTAGGTGGACTGATGACCTGGGTAAGGTTGCGGGAAGGCGCTGGATGCGAGACGCACAGGACCGATCAGTGTGGCGACGCTTGGGGAGGCCTATGTCCAGCAGTGGACGTCTTTCGGCTGAAATGATGATGATGATGATTTATTAATGAATTATTATTTTTGGTATTTTTAAATTAATTGGTATTTTATTGAAGTAATACTTATTTTATATTTTGTTATAATTGTGGGTATGTATAATTTTAATTAAGGGTAGTTAAGGGTATTTATTAAGGGTGGGTTGGGTATTTATCAAGTGATTTATTAGGATAAGTGCTGTGAGGAAGGGGGCGGGCTGGAAATCAGCGTTGACCAGCGTAGTAGCCATGCTGCACACTAGTAGAAATACTGTGCTTTGAAACTATCTTGTGTTTTGTTTATGTTGTAATATTTCTTAGTCGTTAAAATGTTTTCTTTCTTTCTTTCAAAGGCTCCAAAGGTATCGATGATTATGATCGGCTGTTATGTTTATCAATAGATATTATTATAAGAGAAATAATGTCATAATCAGTATGACACGATAGCAGAAATGATACTATTTGAGATAAAATCGTTTAGATATTGATAAAATGTTTGTGTATATTCTCCATCTTCCAACAGTGCATTTCGATAGGTTGGCGAGACAAGATGACTACTCCGGCGCACAACAACTTTTTTATTTTTATTATTGATACGCTCGCGCTTGACCACTATCTCGCCTGATGGTGAGTGATGATGTGGTCGACAGTGAAGCACGCTTGCCTAGAAGTAATCTATTCAGTCTTAACTTAATGACCTCCAGGTTGTAGCTATCAGGAAACACCTTGGTTTTCGGGCTTGCCACGAACAAGATCTAAGTCTTAATAAATTCAAATAATGCATTAAACGTAAGTTGTGCCAGAAAGCGTTTTATACTGTTAAATATTAAGTTGAGGACAAAAAGGCTTGGGATTGAGCTGCTCCAATTACTGTATTTTTTTATTTTTGCAGCCCCAATTTTGTTTTTTTTTGTTTTTATCAATGACAGGAATATTTACTTTTCAAAGTATTATATTATTGTAACTATTGTGAATGTGAAGAATATGTGGGTCATTCTTTTATTTTTGTTATTTATTTTAATTTTGCAGTTAGTTTTAATCATGGTCTTGCAGATTGAGTAATTTATGCGGCCTACCCGAATGTCCTTTCTTTGATGTTGTTCGCCGAACCGTTGAGCTCCTTAAATTCTGAGTTGAGCTGCACGGCGCGTATGGGCTCATTGACTAATTGTAGAAAAGTAGTGTCATTGGCTATGGATGCACGCGCTGCGCAGTCATACGCAATGAGAATCTAAATTGCCCGCCATACCACATATTTATTACGTTCCGCTATTGTTTTATTTCAACTGTATGAGTGAAGATAAAACAGTGTATGCAACGGTATATAATTAGGTATTAAAAAAAAAAGATATTAAAACACTCGCGTGTTATTATTATCACATTCGGCTTTGCCTCATGTGATAAACCCACGCTCGTGTCTTAATTACCCCTATTATATGACCATTGCATAAACTACTATTGTACAAACCAACTTACAGAAATAAAATCATTTATCATTTACAGACTCCGGTAAGGAATGCCACTCCTTAGCTGTACGCAAAAAGAAAGTATCAGAGGCCATAGACAAGCGACATTCTACCATCGAAAGCGTGGCGATAGCGACTGTCAAAAAGGCAAAATTGTATGGGATTGACAAGCGATATTGAAAAATCACGTGATCAATCCCTTACATTTTGACATTTCGACTGTCACCTTCGGTGACATCGAATGCTACTAGTCTAGAGCCGAAGATCAAATCACGGTATCGGGATACTGTGAGGGATTCTATAAGACTATTGACCCAGTCTACGTTGGTACAGTAAAGGGTCAAAAGTGCAGTCACATTCTACCAATACAGCAGCTGCAATTTTTTTAGGCAGAAGAATTTCAACTTGTCACGGTAAGTAGGTATATCTATACTTTAATTTGTATCATGATATACTTTATTGTAAATTACATAACTCTCAATTGTTTTATGTCTTTATTTTTCCCCTCCACACACAATGTCTACATCTCTTTTTTATCATATTCCATTCGCAGGTATGCTGGAAGAGATTTCATTAGAAATAAGCATCACCTATGTGCATTTTTCCTGTTCCTTCTTCTTGTCCTTGTATTATGTGTGTGTACAAAATTGTTAAATAAAAAATACTTTCAGCCGAAAGACGTCCGCTGCTGGACATAGCCCTCTCCCAGGCGTCGCCACATTGACCGATCCCGTGCGTCCCGCATCCAGCGCCTTCCCGCAACCTTAACCAGGTTATCGGTCCAACTAGTGGGAGGCCTTCCAACACATCGTCTTCCGGTTCGCGGTCACCATTCCAGAACTTTTCGGCCCAAAGGCTATTTGTTCTGCGAGCAATGTGCCCTGCCCACTGCCATTTATGTTTCGCAACTCTTCGGGCTATGTCGGTAAATTTGGTTCTCCAGCGGATATCCTCATTCCAGATGCGATCACGCAAGGAAACGCCGAGCATAGCCCTCCCCATTGCCCTTTGGTTGACTTTAAGCTTTCTGATAAGGCCCATTGAGATCGACTACGTATCGGTCCCACAGGTCCATATCACTGGCAACACACACTGGTTATGACTTTTGTCTTGAGACACTGGGGTAAATTGGACGAGAAGATACCGAGCAACTTCCCGAACGCCGCCCAGCCGAGTCGGATTTGACGGTTGACCTCTTTCTCGATTAATTTCTATATATTAAATCAGTTGTGGATAATTTAAATTCTTCAACAAAAACTAACCTTTGAGTTTTGGGAGAGTAAGACTGCACTTTTGACCCTTGACTGTACCTACCAGTCAATCTATATCAATATTATAAAGAGGAAAGATTTATTTGTTTGTTTGTACCGAATAGGCTCCGAAACTACTGGACCGATTTTAAAAATTCTTTCAGCTATGGAAAGCAACATTATTCCCGAGTAACATAGGCTATAATTTATTTAAACAAATTTAGAGATCCTTATGAACATTGCAATAATGTAACCCAAACCCGTGCGCTGAGAAAACGTATTGATGATACATACAGATAACGTTATACGTCATTAAAAAACCAATTATTAACTACAAAAAAGACTGCGGGACTGCGACTTAATTATGATAGTGAGATATATTCATATCTCACTATCATAGTTAAGTCACAATAGCAGCTTTTGTGTTCTAAAATTTAATTAGATCGCCGGTAGAGACAAAAGTTGGTTACATTCGTATTGTAGTGTTAATTCTTATTTAAATAAATATTTTTAACAAATTGGTAGGTAGGGTAGGGTAGGTATATAGGTATGTAGGATAGGGTAGGGTAGGTATGTTGATCGGTAGAGCAGGTGAGTAGGTTGGTAGGTAGATAAGGTAGGTGGGTAGGGTAGGTAGGTAGATAGGTAGTTGACGGGAGCGAAGCCGCGGGTGTCAACTAGTGCTATATACAGCTGATAGTCAGTGCATGTTTGCCCGCACGTATGTCCGATATTGTTTATTGTCTGCATTTAGCCACTTACTAGTTCAAATGTATTATTAGATAAAAAGCCATTTGCTATCTTTTCGTATCTGTTGCTACCAGCCCATTGTTTAAATTATTCTTTACACTCACAAGCACTTGTGAAAATAAGAAAATGCTCATGACTCCTCGAACACAAGTGGCTCCTTTGTTAATATATCTACTTATCTAAAATGTATTGTAATAGTATGATTGTAGCTGGGGTTTTCCTGTCTAAAACTGTCACAGTCTCAACCAATATACGACAGTATTATTACTTTGATATCTCAGTGATAGTAACATTCAGAGAGTAAATAAATCGTAAATAAAATGTAACTACTAATAGCCTACGATCCGACCGCAGAAATCTGCAGAAACCAGGGTTTTTGATTTATTTTAATTTTCATGAACTATCAATACTTTTTAATTTATTTGATTAAGGTAATTGCGGCTAGATATTTCCTGGCAACCCTAAAGCACAGATAATATAATACTAGCATACCTAAAGTAATATATTCTACTATACATAATCATTCATATACATTTTTATATATATGTATGTATATGACAGTATATCCTATCGTATCCTATTGTATTATATTTATCTCCGTTATGTTTTATGTGTTTATTTTTCCCTTCTACACAAGTTATCTACATCTCTTTTTTTCATCTTTCCTTTCGCAGGTATGCTGGAAGAGATTTCATTAGAAATAAGCATCACCTATGTACTTATTTTTCTGTTCCTCCTTCTTGTCTGTATAAGTGTGTGTGCATAAATGGTTAAATAAATACATCAACTTTCATCAAAAACATAGCCCTGCAGATTTTTGCAGTGGGATCTCATACTATAAGTTTATTTGTACATTTTCAAAAAATCATTTTATTAATTACAGAACCTTAATATTAATATCTATCTTAAATATACATTTGTATTTTGTCCAGATTCTATGAAAAGCATCGTTCAAAGTTCCAACGTCACACTTCATTTTCAGTCGACTTGTTCCATTCTGCATTCGTGGTACTTTCAGTGTTTACCTGGAAAACCATCAATTGAATTCAATTAATATTAAAATAGTGACCATTCGGACCATTCAATTTAATGGTTTTTAGCGCTACACGACATTGTGTTAATTAAATGCAAAATTAATTACTGAACATTTTATTGTTTCAGCACAAATTATCCAAAGGGTACTTCATACCAGTTTCAAAAGTATTGAAAAGTATGATATAATCATAGCACCCACTTTTCATTGTAGATCATGGTTCGGTAAAAACCCTAACATTGTTTGAACAATCGCAGATATATTTATTGATCACTTTGTTTTGTAACTTTGCACAGTTTGCACATTCGAAGATATTTCTAACTGCTGCTCTCAAATGAATTGGTTACTACCTATAGACACCAAGCTCTTAAAATTAACGCTAGACAAAGTAAAAAAACTTTTTGCAAAAAAATACTACCGACTTCCAAATACAAAACTACAAAGTGAAAAATAACTTTATTTTTTGAAGTCGGTGTCTTTCGTAGGTACCAATTTTTTGCGTTATGGACACCGACTTCAAAAAATAAAGTTATTTTTCACTTTGTAGTTTTGTATTTGGAAGTCGGTAGTATTTTTTTGCAAAAAGTTTTTTTTTTTCACTTTTTAGTTGTACCTACCTAATAGGCAAGTCAGTAAGGTAAGTATAACGCCAGAATTTCATGAAACTTGAACATTACTATTGAAATGAGAGATCTGCGTACCCCTTAAGAGCGTACTGGCATGATGTTATGTTATGAAATGGTATAAACAATAAACAGACATGCGATTGCAGCAGAGAGATTTGCCTATGATTTATTGAAGAGTTCTGTTGCATATCTTCGCAGTTCTTCATCAGATCTTCACCAAATTAAAATGGTACCAATTTCGAAACATACTGTTTTAAACAAAAAAATAATTTTCAAAATCGGTCCATAATTGACGGAGATATGCGTGAACATACACAAAAAAAAAAAAAAACAATGTCGAACATAGAACCTCCTCCTTTTTGGGAAGTCGGTTAAAAATGAATTATATACCTGAATGCTTATGTGCCTTTCACTTTGAAATACCAGGCTGTCTGATCCCTCCGTCAACTTTATTTTTAACACGCTTTTAATTCGCTTGGTATAGTTCTTGCTAAACTTATTGGCCGCCCTGAAGTTGGCTACAATGGCTGCGCAGTAGAAAATCTCATACAAAAACAGCACCGTTTCGTGCCTCGCGCATCCGGTAAACCAACTTCAGGGCGGCCATTAAGTTTGGCGAGGGCTATATGTATCTATGAATCTATGTAATGGAGTATTTGCACATGATTTTCACCCCCATGATTTTCAAGACGGCGGATTAATTTGAAACTTTGCACACTTATCAAGGACCGATGAAAATGCAGAAATTTAAATAGTTTGTTAAAGATAATGATCTTTACCAGGATCTTCAGGATTAGCGATTGAACTAAATAGTTAAACATAAATAATAATTAAAGCAAACTGAAAACACCTATTAATAGAAAACCAAACTAAAAAGTAGAAAATAATTATCAAAAAAATTAAATTAAGAATAGTGTGATTAGCAAAAAAAAAATGTAAAAAAGCGTGGGGTGCTTAATGTCAATTGTTATAATATTTTTTTTTTTTTTTGGTAAATGTAGAGTCATTCACCACCATCAGCCTCTGAAGTTGCGGAGGCAGTCCGCAACTTCCGAGGCTCCGTGTCTTTGAAGACAGGCGAAGCACCAGGATTCGACCTGATAACTGCGGAAATGCTACAAGCCGATTTACCCACCGCAGTCGACGTCCTGACGCCGCTCATTGAAAAGATCTGGATCGCCGAAGAACTTCCAGACGATTGGAACAAAGGTCTTCTTATAACTGTTCCTAAGAAAGGTGATCTTAGCCAGTGCGATAACTGGAGAGGTATACGTTGCTCTCGATTCCCTTTAAGGTTTTTTGCAAAATCATCCTGGATAGATTGTCGAAGGCCGTGGAACCTCTTCTACGCAAGGAGCAGGCTGGTTTCCGCTCGAACTGCTCCTATACGTACCAGATCAACACTCTCCGTATCATACTGGAACAGGCATCAGAATGGCAGAGGGAGATTTATCTAACCTTTGTAGACTTCGAAAAGGCCTTTGATACGCTGAAGTGGTCTAGTATCTGTTCCCGCCTACTGGACATTGGAGTGCCGCCGAAAATAGTCCGTCGTTGCAGAGTATTTACAAGAAATATTCCTGTAAGGTTACTCATAACGGCCTCATATCGGATGACGTAACAGTGCACGCGGGTGTCCGCCAAGGCTGCCATGTGTCGCCGCTCCTCTTCCTAGTCGTTCTTGAAGGTTCTATGATAACAGGCGCCGTGGCATAGAGTGGGGATTATCCAACGTCTTGCAAGACTTGGATTACGCCGATGACCTATGCCTGCTGAGTCATACCCACGCCGATATGCAAGCAAAGCTAAACGATCTACGTCAGGAAGCGGCAAAAACGCGGCTCAAAATAAACATCCGGAAGACTCAGGAAATGAGAACTAGTGTGAAGAACCACTCACCGTTGCTGATTGGCACAGAGGCAGTGGAACGTGTCCACAAATTTACATACCTCGGGAGTGTCGTGTCAGAGACTGGGGGTAGTGAAGAGGACATCGCTTCTAGGATCGCCAAAGACCGAGCAACCTTCGCGCAGCTGAGACCTGTCTGGCAATCGCGGAAATTGACCCGAAGGATTAAACTCAAAATCTTCGGGTCGAATGTAAAATCCGTGCTGCTCTACGGGTGCGAAACGTGGAAGGTCACAAAGGACATCTCACGCCAAATACAAGTCTTCGTCAACCGCTGTCGTCGTCGCATTCTCGGAATTTACTGGCCCGAGACCATCTCCAATGTAGAGCTGTTGGAGAAATGCCACGAGAGCCCGATAGACCGCCAGATCAAGCGTCGCAAGTGGAGATGGATTGGCCACACGCTCCGAAGGGGTCCCGATCACACACCCAAGCAAGCTTTGGATTGGAATCCCCAAGGGAAAAGAAAGCGTGGTCGTCCCCGTTAAACCTGGCGTCGCACCGTGTTGGCAGAAGCGACGAGCATCGGAATGACATGGAGCGAGGTGAAGCGTGAAGCTCAAGATCGATCGCGATGGAGGACATCTGTGGACGCCCTCTGCCCCATCTAGAGGTTATAGGACATTAAGTCAAGTAAGTCAAGAGTCATTTTGAATATATCTTAAAAAGCACCCCACGCTTTTTTATTATATTTCTTTTTTGTTAATTATTTTCTACTTTGTGGTTTGGTTTTCTATTAAAGCGTGTTTTTTAGTTTGTTTAAGTATACTATTATTTTCATGATAAACTTACAGAGGCCCATGAGTGAGGGGATCCAGCCACAGGTCTGGATAGCGGCTGGTGATCGAGGTGGTGCACTGGCGGATGATGACGACTGTGATGTTGATGACTGTACCTGAAATTACGAAAAATATACGATGAAAATAAAATCAATGAACAGAAAGTGCCCAAAAACTTGTAACTAATTAGCTGTACCATTGATATTGACTCAATCTATATTGCCGTCGGGATTTTGGTCGTATATTTATTGTGTTTTATTTATATATTTGTCTTATATATTATACACATACATACTGTGACGCACTTTCTGTGTTTATACTATTTTGTTTCTTAAATATTGTATTTTCCGTTGTCGTGAATGTGTCCGTGGCATCAACAGTGGGTCCTATCAGAATATCAGCGCAGCGTTATTTTCTTTTTAATATCGTTGCACATGCTGAGATAGGAGCCTTTTTTGTTGTTATTTTTTTTAATATTGTTTGTGTTTTGCTTATCTCGTGTCTCCTGTGCGGGTCACAAATAAATATTTTTCTTTCTTTCGATCATTGCCGAAATGAAGGCCTGTCTGTGTACCTAGTTTTTGCATATCTTATAGTTTTCGTTAAAGTACTTCCCAATTTCACTGCTCACATGAAAACCCTAAGATAATGAAAACATGTAGTACTCACAAGTCTGCCCACGACGAACTTCTTGAGGTAGATGTCGAACACTTGAGGTGGCATGCCGGCTGCCACCATGGCAGACGTCGCGTCTGTGCCAGCGTACTTCTGCAGCATGCTGGCACCGCCGAAGTGCTGAAGGAGAAGAAGAAAGGCATAGTCAAGAGGCTCTATGTATTGTAGATACGAGTAGCTTTGGCATAGGTGGACCTAAACACATAGTACACCTACAATTTATATGTTACTAGCTTCTACCAGCGGCTTCGCCCGCGTGAAAAGTGTTTTCTTATCCCAAGGGATTATTATATCGGTATGAAAAGTAGCCTTTGTACTATTCCAGACGATAATCTATCTCTGTGCACAATTTTATCCAGATCCGTTCTGCCGTTTTTGATTGAGTAACAAGCATACACACATCCATCCAAATTTTCGCATCACATCACACTATAAAGGTGAAAGTTTGCGCGCGTGTGTGTGTGTGTTTGTATGTTTGTTACTTTTTCACGCTCAAACAGCAGGACGGATATGGATGAAATTTGGCACAGAGATAGATTATAGTCAGAAATAGCACATAGGATTATAATTTTTATCCCGGGAATAATGTTCCCTCGGCATAATTTTCGACATTCACGCGGGCGAAGCCACTGTTCATAATATTAGTAAGATAAGATTTCCATGTGGAGACCATATTGCCAGCTATCGGGCACAATGTAGCTGCTGAGAAGTTCCACCTCCAAAAGCCCAATAATTATTGTTCTTCAGCCCTGATAACTTTCAGCTGAGCACTAGGCATATCAAACAATGAATCGTTTCTTCGGGACCTTCGTTGACTCGGCGCTGGGCTGGTGGTCACCAGGTGCTAGGTTCGGGAGTTCATATTCAGAAGGAGCGGTTATGATCATGACTCGGAGCAGAACGAAACCGCAAATATAACCAGGAGGAAAATTGACAGTAAAATCTAATTTTATAGAGACATCTCTGTAAATGGTCAATAACACCGGTTTTAACCGAGTTACCAAAAAGGAGGAGGTTCTATGTTCGACTTTATGGTTGTTTTTTTTTGTGTATGTTCACCGAAATCTCCGTCAATTGTGGACCGATTTTTAAAATTATTTTTTGTTTGAAGAGTATGTTCTCAAATTGGTCACATTTTAATTTGGTGAAGATCTGATGAAGAACTTCGGAGATATACAACAGAACTCTTCAATAAATAACGGCAAATCTCTCGAGATTGCTGCAATCGGTTGTCTGTTTATTGTTTATACCATTTCATAACATAACATCACACCACTACGCTCTAAAGGGGTACGCAGATGTGTACAGTTCGTCCTGGTACACTCTCATTTCACTGGTTATGTTCAGTTTCATAATATTTGGGTAATCGATTCTGGCATTATAGGTACCTTACTCAAATACTTTCCTAATAGGTAGGTGCAACTAAAAAGTGAAAAATAAAAAAAGCTTTTTTACAAAAAAACACTGCCGACTTCCAAATAACAAAACTAAAAAGTTAAAAAAAACTTTATTTTTGGAAGTCGGTGTCTTTGGTAGGTACCGATTTTTATGCGTAATGGACACCGACTTCCAAAAATAAAGTTATTTTTCATTTTGTAGTTTTCTTAATTTTTGAACTATACGAATCTACTCAACTGTATTGGTAACTGGAATACTATAAATTCTGAATAAGCCGTATTGGCCCGGGCCAACAGTTTCATCCTACATGTTAGTTCGATCACCCACAACCGCCCACACGGAGCCCTTCAGCCGTAAATATCACGCGAAATGCATTTTTATATAATCATCTCTTCCCGTGACCTTTAACAAAAGCTTTCGCTAAAAAAGCATAACTTGGAATTTTAAGAGTGTTTCTTCAGAAGACTTATTCACGTCTTTGCTTTAAGAAGAGTATCTTTTAAGTAGAAATTAGTTTAGAAAATTGTATAAGTCGAGCAAAGGTAAAAGACATTAAGTAGGTACGTATATGGATATTAACTTAACACTAGATTCTGCAACACAAATAAAAAAACATTTTAACAATAAATTCAAACCGACTTCCAAAATACTACAAAGCAAAAAATAACTTTCTTTTTCGAAGTCGGTGTCTTTGGTACCTATTGTTTTACGTCTTTCGACACCGACTTCTCCCTTTTTATTTATCTCTTTTTAGTTTTGGTAGGCACCTCCAAATACCAATACCATTGATTTATAGCCAAAGTAAATCTCATGACTTTTCCAATAAGCCTAAACACGACTAGGATCCATTGTTTTATTTGGGAGTTCCAGTGCCTACCTTCCGGCTTCATCATCAGATCAGTTCGATGTTACCATTTTCATCAGTAACATTTATTTAAGTATTTGCTTCATCATAGTCGGTTAGCTATTCGATATATCTTATACCCGTGACATACTTAGTATTAAGGAGTTCCAGTGGCCATCTGCGGACTTCTTCATCAGTTCCATTTCACCAAATGACACTTTCTGAGTGTAAATGATTACATTGTTGATAAAAATACCAAAATCGCTTTATGTAGGTATGCATGTATGTATATTTGAGGAGTTCCCTCAATTTCTCTGGGATGCCCTCATCAGCTTCCTTTCCAATAAAAAAAGAATTATCAAGATCGGTTCATAAACGACGAAGTTATCCGCGAACACACATAAAATAGTAGATTATTAACCAAGGGGATAAAGCAGTGTCTTCTGTCGCGGGTGACGATTTAAATCGCGAGCGTAACGAAGGACTCGAGGTTTACTCCCGAGCGCAGCGAGGGTGTTAAAAACTTTTCTCAAACATGCTTGGAAATTTGAGCATTATTTTGACAACCTTCTTCGAGATAAATCGAAATTGCAGTACTGGCCAAATACATGCGAGCAGCGGCCGGCAAAAGTTGTATGGAAATCCATATCTGTCGTTTGTAGCGGCCAAATAAATTACATAGTAAACTCATATATATGTCGTGTAATTTAAAAATGGAACGACCTTTTTCTCCGAAACATGGCAACCAAGGAGGTAACTTTGAAGGTTTAGAGGTAACCTTAAAGGTTTTATTTAAATTTCGAACTGGCTTGCAAATAGAAAGCTGTTTATTGAAAAAAAAAACAAATGAACACTTTAAGGTTTAGCACGCACTGCGATTTTTATTTGCGCGAATGTTTGTAGTATTATTCTCGCGTGTTTTTTTTACCGCAACGCGTGCGGCTTCATACAATTCCATAGGCCGCAGAATGGGCGGAAAAAATCGCGCGCATCAATAGCACAGTGCGTGCTAAACCTTAAAGTGTTCATTTGTTATTTTTTTTGACTAAATGAGTTCTAGGTACTACATAGTTTTAATTTCCGCGCATTATTTGTGAAAAGCACTATACAAGCCTTGGCCACAACTAGGCATTGATGGACTTACGTATGTGTGCCTCGGCTTCGCCTCGGCCCACATTTACACGTTCGTCCATCAATGCCTCTTTTGCTGGCCGCTGCAGTAATGTACTATAAATCACGAGCGAAGCGAGGGATTTAAGACGAGTCCGGAGTGTAGCGAGGGATTTAAGTTCACCCAAGACTAAGACAGCTTTATCACCGAGGAAAATACTCTACTTTTCGTACCATTTGCGAAAAAATTAACACAATAATATTTGAAGAAAACAAAAACGCGGCAAATTCCTAGACTAATATATTTTTCGTACCACTTGCTCAAAAAAGTGACATTCTATGCCACAAAAAGCGAACATAACAATAGTCATTTTTAATCTGTTAAAAACAGGGCAAGAAAATTGTACTGAATTTCATTCATCCTCTAGGGGGAGAATGTGAGTGGGGGAGTTAATTTGGAATACTTACCGAAATTTATACTGAACTACATCTGTGTTTACACCATTTGTTTGGGCGTCTACTTGGATTTCAAAATGAAATACTGGAAATAATTTCTAATGCGTTTACTCTCCAAGGACTAGTCATTACAAAGGTTTTGAATCGAATTATAAACCTTAAATAATTAAAATTGAAACAAGAAGAAGAACGATTGAACAGAATGATCATGATAGAAAATATTCACTCGCGCGCGACCGGGTTGCGCGCGCAGGTTAAATTTCTTCCTTTCGCCGCGTATAGGTGTCGCCGCCGTTTTCACCGTTGTCTTGTCGCGTTGCTTGGAATCGACTAGCTCGCGAGCTGCCGCATATTCATAATAGATGGCGCTGTAGGTACCGAACATGCCGGCCGCCTTGGAATCCTCTGGTTTCAAAACTAATTAGCTACGTCGCCGTCGCCGTGCGGTGGGTGTGCGCGCTGGTGTCGACGACTTCGCGGATATCCTGTGCTTCACTCGCCGACGGTACCGGAAGCGGACAGATTTTGGAGAAAGCTCGCTGCACCAAGCCCGTCGCTGTTTGGAGTTCAGCTACACGGCTCACACCATCAGTTCCTGTGAACACCTTTACAATTCTGCCCATGCGCCATTTTAGAGGTGGTAAGTGGTCCTCCTTAATGACGGCAAGGGTATTCAATGCTAAGTCTTGATTATGTGTCTTCCACTTGGTCCTGGTCTGAAGCTCTGCTATGTAGTCGGTCGACCAACGCTTCCAGAACTGCTGCCTCATTTGTTCAACCCGCTGGAATCGCGTCAGGCGATTAATTGGCTGCTGCGTCAGGTCCTTGCAGGCTGGTGAGAGGAGTGGCCGGCCGATCAGGAAGTGTGCTGGGCTAAGTGGAAGAAGGTCTTGTGGGTCTGAGGACATAGGAAACATTGGACGGGAATTCAGGACGGCTTCGATCTGTACCAACACCGTGCTGAATTCCTCGTACGTTAGATTAGCGGTGCCCATGACCCGCCTCAGGTGGTGTTTACAGGATTTAACTCCTGCCTCCCATAATCCCCCAAAATGAGGAGCGTAAGGCGGTATAAATTTAAATTCTATATCATCATTACTTAAGTTATCAATAATTTGATGTGAATGCTCGTTGAACATTGACTTAACTTCTTTCATGGCTCCAATAAAATTTGTCCCATTGTCTGAGAAAATTTGAGCCGGCTTACCCCGACGGGATATAAATCTTTTTAATGCTAATATGTAATCTTGTGCAGAAAGTGTACTAACTAACTCAAGGTGTATAGCTCGTGTTATAAAACAAACAAATAGGCATATATACCCCTTTTCAAGTTTAGACCCCCTACCTTTGCGGTTCAATACAGATACGGGTCCAGCATAGTCAACCCCACAGCGAATGAAAGGAAACCCCGCTTCTAACCGCTCCGCAGGCAAGTTGCCCATGATTGGAGAAACGGTCTTTCCCCTCAGTCGCGTGCAGCGGACACACTGATGAGTTACTTTTCTGACTAAATTTCTTCCCCCTAATGGCCACCAACTCTCCCGCATGGTAGCTAGTAGCAGTTGGGGACCAGCATGGAGAAGCTTATCATGAAAATGCTGAACCAATAATAATGTGAAACGGTGTTTACAGCATAATAGGCTAGGGTGTTTCTTGTCATAATCAAAGTTAGGCGAGTTACTTAAGCGTCCGCCTACTCTTATTATATCATGGTTATCTAAAAACACGTTAAGGCTAGAAATTGCACTAGTAGTTTGTAATGGTAAGTTACCTTTTAATTTACTAAATTCTTTAGGAAAAGATTCCCGTTGGGCGAGTCTCGTTAACATTTGCGTTGACGCACGTAACTCATTCACCGATAATGGGCCTACGATGCGATCGTGTCGTTGTGTGCGTGCATTGTGAAAGAACCGCAGTACATATGCACCTGTACGCCTTATACGATTAAACGAAGAAAACCGTTCAAAATTAATAACTGTATTTTGCGTGACGTCACAAACCATTGCTGTAGCCTGTGGTTTTAACTCAGGTAGGTCAGTGGCGTAGTCAGAGTGGGAGACTGTGCCCTGCTGCGACTCCATCAGTTCATGACACTGCAAGAATGGTGGACCGTTCCACCACAAACTGCATTCACTGAGTGTGTCTAAGCTAACTCCACGTGAGACTAAGTCCGCTGGATTATTTTTAGTACCTACATGCAACCATATAGCATTACTCGTCAGTTCATTTATCTCTACTACTCTATTTTGAACGAAGGTTTTCAACGAGTGAGGTGACATTCGAAGCCACCCAAGGACAATGGTAGAATCTGTCCAAAAGAAGATTTTATGAAAGGTTAAACGTAACGAGTTAATTATTTTTCTGTATAAACGTGCGGCGGTCAGCGCTCCGCACAATTCTAAACGAGGAATACTAGTCGGTTTTAAAGGCGCAACTTTGCTTTTGGCACACAGTAACTTACAAGTAACAGCTGAGTTATCTGAATATGTACGCACATACGCGCAAGCACCGTATGCACTCTGAGAAGCGTCACTAAAAATATGTAATTCTGTGTATTGTGAATGCGAACTCATTACACAACGCGGAATGCGTAATGTATGTAAACATTTTAAAGCACTAATGAATTTATCCCAAGATAACATGACATCATTAGGAACTGGATCGTCCCAATTTATTTTACACAACCATAACTTTTGCATAACAATTTTTGCTGTTATTATTGCCGGTGCCAACAATCCTAGCGGGTCGTACACCTGCGCTATCACTGACAACATACTACGCTTAGTTAATGGGTTCGTATTATTATTTACGCGTGATGTGAAATGCAATTCATCATGTTTAGTAAACCATCCCATACCTAAGGTTTTATTTTGACACTGATCTCCCAATGCCAATCTTTTTGATATATCATGGGCAGTGATGTCTAAATTAAATATCCATTTACGTAATGGAAGACATGCGGATTTTAATGTATTCGTGACCTTATCACACATATCAAATAAACTATTTAAGTCATCATTACCTATCAACACGTCATCCACGTAAAAATCATCCCTAATCACGCTAGCTACTGGTTCATCCTCACACTCACTCGCCAATTGGTTCAGACACCTCATGCTCAGATAAGGCGCCGATGCAGTGCCGTAAGTCACAGTGTTAAGGCGATATATACCTATTGGGTCCGACGGATTTTTACGCCACAAAATCAACTGTAAGTCACGTTGATCTGGCTGTACTAAAATTTGACGGTACATTTTTTCCACGTCGGCACACGCTACGTATTTAAACTGCCTAAAACGCAATAATATGGAAAAAATGTCGTTTTGAAGCGGCGGCCCAATAAACTGTATACTGTTCAACGACTTGCCTGTAGATGTCACTGCGCTAGCATCGAACACCGTGCGCAATTTGGTGGTACTACTATTCTCATTTATTACCCCGTGGTGAGGTAAGAAATAGTGAGGTGACCCGTATGTATCTACACGACTCATGTGACCGAGACTTTCGTATTCATTCATGAAATTAATATATTTTTCCCTAAATTCGGGGAAACGAGTGAACTTACGTTCAAGCGACAACAAACGTTTTTCAGCTGCACTGTAACTTTCTCCGAGAACCGTGGGCGATTCCTTAAGGGGAATACGCACTGAGAATTTACCTTCCTGAGTACGTGTTGTCGTTTCAACAAAAATATTCTCACACTTTTGCTCGTCAGGACTAAGAATATTCCCAGCGTTGGGAATCTCTTCGAGTTCCCAAAATTGTTTTAATTGTGCATCTAATGTTTGCGAATAGTTACACTGAACCTGATTAATGCGCAGGCCATTATTAGTATTATACAAAGGTCCAGACATGATCCATCCTAGCTTCGTATTTTGCAAATAAGGTCCATTTTTCAACCTAATTTTACCATCAATCAATAAATCCCAAAACTTATCCGCACCTATCAAGATATCAATATCCGACGGCGAATGAAACGTGGGGTCAGCCAGTTGAATATTGTCCGGAATACTAATATTATTTATATTCAAATAAAATGCGGGTAACTTATTAGTAATACACGGCAACACTAAACATTCAATATTAGTGTGATATCGCTTATCTTTCGAGCGTAATAATATTTTACAAGTGTGTGTACACTTCGCGATCGAATGGCCTACACCTGTAACTTGACAATTGGATTGTATTAAACTTGCATTTAGTTTATCGCATAACGATTTTCTAATAAAACACTGTTGGCTACCATTGTCAAGCAGCACGCGCGCGGTGTGATACTCGTTGTTATTATCTGCGATATCTACTAGCGCTGTGGACAGCAGAACCGTAGGTAACATGGAATACGTTTGTTTACAAAGCGAATCGGTACCATCAGCTGCTGAATGCAACGAAGTTGACACGTTAGTGGTTGTCGGTTGCGACTGCGTGTTATTATTACCTAACGTAACGTTGTCTCCATCAATATGAAGCAAGCTGTTGTGCTTCTGGTGGCACAACCTGCACGGGCCGAACGTACATTCCTGCACACCATGACCTGAACGCAGACAGTTTTTGCAAATATTCGTAGTATTGATGAAGTTAATCCTGTCTTGAATAGGTAAGTTTATGAACTTAGTACACGCGTACAGAGAATGGTTGCCTTTGCACATCGCACACACACGCGGACCGCGCTTGCTCGATTTCGAATTTTTGTTATTGTTATTATCGCTTGCGTTCGTGGCGACGTAACTATGAGTAGCTGATGATTTTTTGGTATTTTGTTCACTACTTTTATGTGTATTTTGGTTTACTTTAATTATATCTAGCATGTCTGCTCTGTCCTTGAGGAATTTAAGTAAATCGCCTAACTGAACGAAGGGTTTATTGTTAGAATTATGAAGTGTACCTTGGTACACTTCCCACTCGCGTTCGGTACTGGGGTCTAATTTTGACGCGACCAAATAAATAATTAAAGTGTCCCATGCATGCGTCTGTTCCCCCAGTGAAGACAGCGCACGTAGGTTACGTAAAACAGTGTCTATTAGTTTTCTAATTTGTGAAGCTGATTCTTTATGTAACGAAGGAATTGTAAAGAGCGACTTTACATGGTTGTGTTGCAAAAGCCGTATGTTATTATAACGATTTTCTAGAAGCTCCCATGCGTGAGTATAATTTTCGGCCGTAAACTCTAACGCACTAATTACATGCGATGCACTACTCGTGAGTGACGATTTTAAATAATGGAATTTTTGAATGGTATCTAAGTCCTCCCGTTCGTGTATCATACTGCAATAGGAACTTTTAAATTCTAGCCAGCTATCGTATGACCCATCAAAGGTAGGTATTTTAATGTCCGGCAACTTTACACAAACTTTATTTTTAACGACAACATTATTATTATTTACAGGTACGTCGTTCTGCAGCAAGAGTTTGGCTGAAGCTACTGTTCTAAAGTACTGATCTTCGAAACGGTCTCGGTCTTCCAACTGTTTTGGAAGGTCGAGCTCGTCTGCGTTTTCTTCAATTAAACTTTGCAACTCGGTGTAATTACTTAGTAAACTCGAACTGTTATCTACGCGTAACTGTAACTCTAATATTTGTTGATCATCTAATGGGCATTTACATCTTTTAACATAATTTTCAAATAACGTTAACCGACCTTTGACTACTGCTCTTTTCTTAACAAGTTCCGACATCTTAGCTTCACTCATTTTAAGGGAAAATAAGAACGCAAGAGTACTCACTGTAATCCTTCCTGTGTGATTTAGACTTGCGCCCCGTGCCGCCCGCTCAGGCCCGCGAGATTACAACTCACGGCGTCGGGTTATCACGCCGGCTGGGCACCGCCGCTCAACAACTAGGAAACAACACCAATATTAAACACAGATCGAGGATGGGATGGGTAATGAAAGGAAAACCAGACCTGCCACTCCTCTAGTCCACTCGAAGTCCTGGGTATGTAGGTAGGTACTCGTGCACGTGTTCGCGTTCTCGTAATGGCGGGCGGGTGAACTTCTTCGTATTCGTAATAATGCGACGAATTCTTGAGTTTTCACCATGAACTCCTCTTGTGGTTCTCAATTTGGCTACGAAGGACCATATGTTTGGGCGTCTACTTGGATTTCAAAATGAAATACTGGAAATAATTTCTAATGCGTTTACTCTCCAAGGACTAGTCATTACAAAGGTTTTGAATCGAATTATAAACCTTAAATAATTAAAATTGAAACAAGAAGAAGAACGATTGAACAGAATGATCATGATAGAAAATATTCACTCGCGCGCGACCGGGTTGCGCGCGCAGGTTAAATTTCTTCCTTTCGCCGCGTATAGGTGTCGCCGCCGTTTTCACCGTTGTCTTGTCGCGTTGCTTGGAATCGACTAGCTCGCGAGCTGCCGCATATTCATAATAGATGGCGCTGTAGGTACCGAACACCATTGAGTTTGTATATAAAGCATTATACATCTTTTTGAAAAAGAGGAATACGCATTTATTATGCAGTTATGATTATTAAATAAAATTACGAAAACCGACGAGGCCGTATGAGCTTGATGCCTTTGCTTTTCCGACAAAAATATATATATTTATACGGTCGAATTGAGGAACCCTTCTCCTTTTTTGAAGTCGGTTTAAAATGACTAATTACGCGATTTCCAAGGTAATTTTTCGTATAAATCAATCGAGTGGAAGGCTTTCGTTGCATTTTGTTTCATTTTGTCAATTTTAGTAGGCGGGTCATTAGGTTATAGCACTAAATGAAGGTAATTTTTAAACCACTTACAAAGAAAGGCTTTGACAGAAATGAAGGACACAAACCGTCAGTAGTAATCTGGTAGTCACTACTACAGAGATGCTTTGTGGATAGCTGAAGCCAAATATCAGTCTTAGTTCCACGAATTCACGCACCAGTTCCGAGCGATCCAATCAAATGAGTCTAGTCACTTCAAACCGGCTGAAACAGCTTCACAAACCAATCCGATCTCCTTCATTCGACGTGCTGGAAACGGTTTTGTTTGTGTTGCCAGTAAAACCAATATGTCCGGTTTCAAATGTCATGTCTGCCTTTTGGATGTGCGTAGGTTCATCTATGAATTTCTGCAGGTGACTCAACGTCCAAATGAAACTAAAGATTGGTTCTTCAATGAAAGGAAACTGTAGTATAGCAAAAGCAATGTGTTTGTATAGAAGAACGGTTTCGTGGCTAGTTCTACGGACATATGACACAATAGAAAAAGTTAATTCAAATACTCATAAACCCGACTGCTTAAGAAGTGAACTAATAAAAATAGTAGTAGACATATTCGCGAGCTGGCTGACCGAAACCAGATGTATCCTCCGACTGCACAGCATGATTTGCTTTTTGTTTACGTCTTTTTAGTTCGCTTCTTAAGCCGTCGGGTTTTCTGTTTTTTTAAATTTATAATTCTTTAATTAACTATTTTTTTTTCGGGTAAGGTACAATAAACATATAAGTGTTAACATTTAAGTGTAGATTTTTGTAATAATCTCTGAAAACCCTATATTTTGATACCCTATACGACGGGTTCCGAAGAAAAGAAAAATTGGGCTCCCACGAAATGGCGCCCAAAATTCGTCATTTATATATTTTCCAATTTTAATGTAGCCAGTGACACTCGCAAGGTTAAGACGAATCGATTGACGTAAGAATCATCAAAAACGGCCAAAGCATTTGGTCTCTAGAACGCCACATACATACATACTTACATACATAGACTGATAAACACATTACCCACCTTCGGCATTCGGGTAAAAATAAACCAATGAGGTTTAATGGTCATAAGGACAACAGATTGCTGAGCATGGGGACTTGCGTTTGGTTCCCAGTTCGGACAAATTGTTTCCATCGGGAATTACTCAGTTGCAGGTCTGGATTTGTGCCCGGTTAATGGGGAAAGGCTCGCCCCATCTTATATATGAGCTATGTAGATATGTTAGTTTTAAATAATTCACTTACGTATGGCGCAAACTGCGTGAGGTCGAGCACCTGCCCGTTGTACACCACGTAGAGACAGCCTCCGTTCTGCCCGGTACACTGCCGCACCTGTGCTAGCGTGAAGTTACGCTGAACCTGGGTATAATTGTACACTGTGATTAATTGACTAACGTATCGCTTTCATTGCATGTTAAATTCGAAGAGATTATGGTATAGATAAAAACTTATGAACATCATCATCTGAGGTCATCGGAAAACTTGGGACTAAAGATGCCGATGCATTCCACCAGCTTTTACGACAAATCTTTTACGGTTCAAGCGGTTCGATTGTGGCATGCTTTGCTAGTGTCAATAAGGCGTGCTCAATCTCTGCCTATTTTTAAAACTATGGTAAAGAATCACTACCTCTCTCTTTAATAGTTGTTTTCTTGATTTCTATGTTTTTGTTCCAAACTTATAACTGTATATATTTGTCAATATAGTATATTTATATATATATGTATTTATTTTATATATAAATAGTACACCGTACGCAAAATACGCGCTTAGACGTGGAGTTGCGGACGCCAGCCCGTCTTAATCTAATCTAATCTATAAATAGTACACCAATAGACTACCTACAGTACTGTCTTTCCTTTCATTTTTAAAATCCATCCAAAGGTTGTCTTGAAAAGATCGCTTTTAGCGATAAGGCCGCCCATTGTGTCACCCAGTGTAGTTTTTTCTTCATCTATACTTTCTGTAACTTATATGGTGTACATAATAAAGAGTATTCTATTCTATTCTATCTTTTCAGTCACTGAAAGACGTCTACTGCTGAACATAGGCCACTCCCAAGAGCCGCCACATCGCCAGTAAGATCTTATAAATATTAAGGCCAAGACGTAGATCGTTTGCGCACCGAATTCAATTCGGATCCGAATTCGGACGAACGGATTTCGGATCTAGTGCGTAACCCCCTCTTACAGTTCTCGCCAAACTTCTTAGCCGCCCTGAAGCCCTGGCTACAATGGCTGCGCAGTAGTAAATCTCATACAAAAACAGCACCAAGCCTAGCCTTGCGCAACGGAAACCCAATTTCATGGTGGCCAAGAAGTTTCGCGAGAACTTTACATGTAGTGCTTCGGATACATATGGATCGTTTGAAACGCTTATTGCACGCCTTAAAATTGTCTCTATTATTTATATATCGAGAATTTTTTTTACGCTCTATTAAATTATATTTGTTTGACCTTAAAAACACAGACGTATTGTGTATTCATGGTGAGAGAAAGTTATTTATGAACCGTTCAAGCAGCAAATTTGACGACGCCACGCTTGTCAGCCGGATTGATGATCGTAGTTTCAAGAATACTCCATATCTATCCATCTTTGAAATCAATTTTGCGAAAGAGGCATTTCTATTTTAGATGCTACCTACAGGAGCAAACTAAGCTTTTCTTTGTGTAACCAACCTACATAATGTAGGTAGGTAGGAAGGCTGAATTGACGTTCTTACAAAGCAATAGCAATTCAAGTAGCATTTGAGTAGTATATGTAACTTTTATGTCATTTCTTGTTTTGTTTAACCTTGAGAAATGCTCATGCATACTGCGCTACCACGGGGAGATAGCGCAGTTATGTGGGACGCCAACCCACTAAAACTCCACGGTGGCCTCCTGTGCCGCCTAAGGCGGGAACACGGGCACGCGTTAGCACTCACCGCGAACCAGCCGCGGCTGTCCGTCACCAGACCTTCCTCTGGGTAGTAACCACATCATGTATTTTCTCTCTGGGAACGAATTGAAAAATCAAACCGAAAAGTGAAAGAGTTTTCATTCTAAAACTGTATTTATATACTAATAAAACTATGAAAAAGTCACGCTATGATGTCCTTCATTGTCTTTGTTTTATTGGAAGAGTAGAACAGTGGCCACCATACGAGCGCCGAGTCAATGAAATTCCCGGAGAAACGACTCAACTACCTTAGATGCCGCAATTAAATTAATCAGGGAAGAAGAACATAATTGCCTTTTTCATCTCTGAGTTCAAAGTTACAAAGCCCGTAGAATTACGAAATTTAAGTGGCAGTGGGCAGGGCACATTGCTCGCAGAACGGATGGCCGATGGGGCCGAAAAGTTCTGGAATGGTGACAGCGAACCAGAAGACGATACGTTGGAAGGCCTCCCACCAGGTGGACCGATGACCTGGTTAAAGTTGCGGGAATGCATGGATGCTAGACGCACGGGATCAGTCAATTTGGCGACGCCTGGGGGAGGCCTATGGCCAGCAGTGGACGTCTTTCGTCTGAAATGATGATCTGTGAGTATAGGTATTAGTACCTGTTTGGACTTGTCAGGAAACACGTTGAAGTCTGCAGCGGATCGCGCGAATATGCTGGACACCTGATCTGCCACCTGTCCTGCTGCCTGCCCCAGTGTCTGCGCCGCATTGCCGAAGAGGTCGATGAGCTCGCCAGTGGCTGGCACCTCTGCTACTACTGCAACAAAGAAAATTATGAAGTAAGTTCGACATACATATTTATAGTGGTGTTCAGAGTATAACTGTGGTCGTATTCTACTTTACAGAATGTATTGTAGGTGGGACTTTTAAAATCCCTGTTCAACGATACCATGAAGTGGAAGGGTGATTTTTTTTTATTTTCTTCGGGCCCCCTAGAGCGCGTCTTATTCAATTTAATGTGACGTCACATAACCAGCGGACAAACAAGACGCTTCCAACGACACCACTTTTTTAAATTATGATAAGTAGTTTAGAAGTGATGAGGGAACTGATGAACATACACACATTTCGCTCAAAAACATAACCCTCCCTTTTCTTCGCCGTAGTCGAGTAAAATATAGTAACCCCGACCAACCTACCTACCCCACCCGACACGATCACGACACATCTGCGTACCCCTTTAGAGCGTACTGGCGTGATGTTTTGTAATGAAATGGTATAAACAATAAACAGACATTCGATTGCGACAATCCCGAGAGATTTTCCGTCATTTATTGAAGAGTTATATTGTGTACCGCCAAAGTTCTTCATCAGATCTTCACCAAATTAAAATGGGGCTAATTTGGGAACATACCTACTCTTTCAAACAAAAAAAGAGTTTTCAAAATCGGTCTACAATTGACGGAGTTATCGGTGAACATGTGAAGAACCGCCTCGTTTTTAGAAATTCGGTTAAAAAATAAATAAATAATATTTATATTGGTGCAAAAAACAATTCTGCACCATTTTAGCATACTACAGTACCGTTCCACAACACTGACGAATGTCGAATGGGTTCAATCCCTGTCTATCAGTCAGTCTATCCTGACATGTTACGAACATGGAAAACGAACATGATTGTGTACTAACCTTGGTTAAGGAGCCATTACGAAGATGAGACAATATCCCACAGATTGTGTAGTATGTTGTCTAATCTGCTCTGTCCACTAGTTTGTTTACTCATTGTTGTAACTAATCTGTGGCTAGTATGCTTGTGCGTACATGCTATTGTGTGTTTAGTGTCTATTGCTAACTACTAATCAAGATCTACTTGTAAAATATACGTTACAACTATTTGTTTCAACTAGAATTTTTGTATCACAACATTATTTAAAAGACTGTCCATGGGGTTTCTTGCACGTTCTTCAATTTATCTCCAAGATCTACACTTTGGAATGTGCAATGACAATTCAAAAGTGCCTGTAAGGGATTAATTTGAAATTAATGCTTTGAGTTTGATTTAACTGTTACTCAATGCGGTTGGTTATCAAAAAAACTCTGTTAATTAATTATGAACAAAGTTATGAAAACGTTCTAAAGATTATAGAACTGTAATGTGCCAGTCATACGTTGAAAATGAATAATATTCACGGGATTGAAAAATTGCAAGATAATAATTCCTAACTATGATAATCTTATATATAAACTAGCTGTCCCACGTGGCTTCGCTCCCGTCAACTGGCTACCTACCTACCCTACATACATGAATGTTGCGTAACTTTAACCGCTTACGCAGCGCACGCAACGGAAGCTGACAAAAAGGAATATTTTACCCGTTTTGCAATATTTTTCATTAATACTCGGCTCCTATTGAACAAAGCGTAATGTTAAATAGCCTATAACCTTCCTCGATAAATGAACTATCCAACACAAAAATATTTTTTCAATACCAAACAGTAGTTCCCGAGATTAGCGCGTTCAAACAAACAAACTATTCAGCTTTATAATATTAGTATAGATAAATAAATAAATCTTCTTCTAACATAGCATTAAGATACAGTCAGCCAAAAACATTATAGTGATCGAAATATTATATCTACAAGGGACCTATAAGAAATAACCCTTGCTAATCCTAAGGTCAGAATTAATCTTATCGGCTATTATTGGGACCATTCGAAATCGACAACCTACGTCTTATCCGATCTATTTATAACAAGCTTCTGCCATCGGTTTTGCCCGGGTTAAAGTCGGAAATTATCCCAAATGCTACCTGGATAAAAGTATTCAGGACATGGACTGCCCATGTGCCAAGTTTCATCAAGTCTGTTCAGCCGTTAAGATGTGAAAAGGCAACAAACAGACAGAAGCAGTTACTTTCGCATTTATAACATTACTGATTATTACTGCACAAAACAAAATCAATATTCTCTTGTAGAACATTGTAGAAACAAAGTACAAACATTAAGAAACAAAATTAATTAAAATATTCATGCTTCTCGTGAGTAATTACCATAAAAATATCAGAGTTTTTTACTTTGGACGTTGCAACGTCAACTTATTACTTTCTACTTGATTCCACTGAAATATACTGGAATTTCATAAAGAATTTTTTTCATTTAGAAACTCAAAATGTTTTGGAGAATGTGATTTTTCTTAAACAATATTGCTCATACTACACTATATATCTGCCTAGTCAACCCAACTATGTTGAGGTCAGCTTGCAGTCTAACAGGAAGGAAGAATTTATTATCAAATCAAATCAAAATTTCTTTATTCAATTAGGCCATTAAGCGGCACTTTCGAACGTCAAAAATAAAAATTTAATGTAATAATAATTGATTCTACCGTCCATTCGGAAATGTAGCTTGTTATGGAGAAGAACGGACAAGAAACTCCACACTTACAATTTAAAAAAAAAAATGTGTTTTACAAGTATTTGGTTACAATAATCTTGTAGGAAAAATACATATATGTGAGAACGATGTAAAAAAAAAACGCACTTAAAAGCGTCTAGAGTAAAACAAACAATTAAAAATACAATAAATAGGTAATTAAAAACAGGCGGAGGCAGCTAAGATATGACCAATCCCAACTGATGGCGCCCGTTCACGAACATGACACATGGATCGGCACCACTCAGCTCAACCATCATGAAGGGAACCGAATGATCCAACACATGTGCCACCATCAGAGAGACATTAGAGAGAGCATGACACACTCAACTGCCAGGGCACACTGAAGTCAACGAACGACACATAGTTACAGTAAATGGTAGATTTACAGTTGGTACATAGTACTCACATATGTGCTGTGCAGTTATATAATCCAAAAAAATAAATTGAGTTTATACAACACAAATATACATTATAATTATTCGTACAGTCTTCACAGGTCCAACAATACTTCATAACTTTTCTGCTTATCACTTGTTTTTGTGCCCTAGTGGCTGTGGAGCTGGAACATGTGGATATCGAACGACTACCTATTTAACTGGCTAACACCAACCCCTTGGCAAGTCCAGTGTTTCCTTGGCTTCTAACTACCCGTAACGACTGTCAAAGATCTTCAAAGGACAGTTGGGAGAATGACTAAGCGTGCTTTCTGAGTTACGATAGAGTCTCTGTGTATAATGGACGGTCACCCATCCACGGACCGACCTCGGCAAGCTTTGCTTAACCATGAAAATCGACCCGTGTGGTTGTTATTACATAGTTAAGAACATGAATACTCATCCTACATAATAAACACATTGTTAAATTACCTTCAAAATAAACCTTTTATAACTGGCGAAAATTTAGTGCACTATAAGGCACGAATAACAGGATGTTAATTTATTTAAATTTACTGCACTATAAGGCACGCATAACAGGATGTTAATTCATGTAAATTTAGTGCACTATAAGGCACGGATGACAGCATGTTAATTTATGTAAATTTAGTGCACTATAAGGCACGGATAACAGGATGTTAATTTATGTAAATTTAGTGCACCATAAGGCACGAATAACAGGATGTTAATTTATGTAAATTTTGCGCACTATAAGGCACGGATGACAGGATGTTAATTTATGTAAATTTAGTGCACTATAAAGCACGGATGACACGATGTTAATTTATTTAAATTTAGTGCACTATAAGGCACGGATAACAGGATGTTAATTCAGGTAAATTAAGTGCACTATAAGGCACGGATAACAGCATGTTAATTTATGTAAATTTAGTGCACTATAAGGCACGGATAACAGGATGTTAATTTATGTAAATCTTTAAAAAAGCGCTGAGCTAACTCCCAATAAAAATATAACAATTCTATTCTCCCTTTTAAATTGAATCTCCCTCATTGTGTCCATACGCCGACGTACCCTCCGTGCCACAATGATCTGTACCAGCAGGCCAGCCTTTATATACGGCGGCAGTCACGAAATAAAGTATTTAATCGTATGCCCATAACTGACTCAATTGCCTTTAACTGCCCGCCCCGAGACAGCAGCTAATAGGGCTGACACTGAAAAAATATAAGTTTTATTGTAGTATCTTCTGCCTACCACGGTGGGAAAAAAACCTGAGTTTATGCTGTGTATGTCTACAATTTGTAGGTTGTGGATTGAACTCAAGCAGGCGCTTTATTTTGTGTAAATCATTTAATCACCACTGCTCTCAAAACGGTGAAACTGCAATTTTCAGCTGAAATTTTCTGTCTATAAATGGTATATTATCAAATGTTTTTTCTGTTTTGTATTGCTACTATCTGACATCAACTTGTTTCATATTTCCCAATTTGATAATAGTTTATTCAAATATATTTTGTATTAGTATTTTATGGCTATGTCTCAAGTGTGGCAGCCCTGCGGTATCGCGTAAACCAAAAAGTGAAACAATAATAAAGTAAAGTAAACTGCCGGCGCGCGGCGGTTAATTGACGACAGTTTGTGACGATGTAAGCGAATTTTATGAGCACTACTAATTGACACGGGTTTGCCTGCAGTTTTATCGTTTACTCGTAAGACAATCATAAACTTGTATTAAGACATATTAAATCGAAACAATCTATGTAACTAAACTTATATTTTAAAAAGGAAAAATTCTTTCTTAATTTTGTAAAAGGTAGTATCTAAAAGTACTGACCTGATTACAAAAAAATCCACTGATAGAATGTGGCTACTTTTTAAACGACCAAAAAAAAAGGAAGTGGTTCTCAATTCGAAATGTATATGTTTTTAATGTATGACCACGCATAACTTTTTTAAGGTGGTCCAATTTCAAAACTACTTGTTTTATTGGAAAGAATATACCTCAAAGTTGGTCCCATTTAAATTTGAAAAATAATATCCACTCCTTAAGGTAGGAAAAAAGGATTTATTGATAATTTTGCCACAGAATTTTTAAGGGAATCCCCCTCTTCGCGTATTTTTTTTAGGCATAATGTTGTTTGGCATAACGTTTTCGCATAACTTTTATCAGCATAACAATACTGCGGCATTATAATACTTTGGCATAATGCAAAGATTAGCATAACTCTTATTTGGTCTAATTTTTTATGCCATAATTTGGAGTTACATAAATATTTACAGCATAATATTTATTCGTTATAATAATTTCATGGGTACATATTTGAACGACAAAAAAAAATATACCTTCGGGTAAAATGTAAATTTTCCAAATAACGAATATTTTTATATCGATTTGAATTGATTGAAAATTGTTCACCTAAACTTAAAATGTCTAATTAAATATATTTGATATAAGGACTCAAATTAATTTGGTTAAGGTGCGGTGGGGTGGCCCTTGGGCCACCCTTAAGCCGCGAACATGTTTGTTTTATTCCAGAGAATGTGTAAATATGTGTAAATATCATTATGCGTTTATAACATTATACTTTATAAGATTATGCATCATTATTATTATGCCAACAGTTGTTACGGCAATATACATTATGGCAAAGCATTTATGCCTAATAACATTATGCGTAATGATCATTATGCTGAATTTCGTTATGCCAATGTAAATTATGGGAATATATTTTATGCTTATCATTAGTAAAACAATTTTTAATTGGTTGCTTGTAATAGGTTATTTTTTTCCTTTTCAGTTTTCTTAATTTAACAGAATCGGTCTGTTAAATTAAGTTAACTGAAAAGAAACAAAAACAGCCTTTTTAACAAAAAAATAACCGCCGAAATAAAAAAAAATGCTAGATACATTTTTTTTTGCTTCTCGGTTCCTTATTTCGTCCGTTAATTTTTTTGTTAAAAAGGTTTTTATCCCTGAAAATATAACTTTTCTCTGAGATGAGCCACGAGAACGAAGCCGCGGATAATGTTAGTAATGAACAAGATATAATAAATTATTCTTCATGGCACACCATAACAACCTAAAAATAAGGTATTGAATTTATGATTTTAAGATAACTGCATCCCAAAGTACTAAAAATCATACCCCTCCCTCCCTTTGGCTTCACCGTAGTCGAGTGAAAATAATAACTAAATTGAATTGAGGCCGCATTTCGTAGCCGTCGGCTACGGCGTAGCGCGTAGCACATTGCTACGAGAACTTGAAATGTTTGCACTGCGTGTAGATTTATTTTCATTTTGCTGTTTTAAATACTGTTTCTACAGGTTTTACATTATGAAACCACTTTGCTACGAATATTAAAAGGTTTTAATTCCAGTTTAGTGGTTCAATATGCTACTATTGTTGGTGCAATATTTTCAATGCTATTTTAAACTCATTGTTTTATTTTAATAATTAAAAAACATTTTATTAATAAGTACAATAGGTATCTTATCATCACCCTTCTGTTATTATCAAAATTTATGAGTGGTCGGCGCAGCATGTGTTCTCCTTCCAAACATCTCTTTTCGCCGTCGTCCCAATAGTGACCGCCATTCTGGCCTTGTCATCTAGTCATGATCATTTTATCATCACAATAAGTACCTACATGTCTAGTATTAAGTTAGAAGACCAAAATGGTGCGTATAACCTCTAGAAGATTTAGAGATTTTTGATATTCTTATTAATTTTTTTTCATTTTATTTCATTCACCTGCCGTGTTTTATGGCAAATGACTAAGTCCACCTATTAACAGTGCTTTTTACTAGTGCATATTTTTTTAAATAAATAACATTAATGTGTGAGAAAGTTGTTGAAAAATTGCATATAGAATGAGACGTATGGATCCGATAGCCGTTAATTGGCGGTAATTAATGTGTCGGTATTCTTCCAGTACAATAGTCATGAAACAATGATAGCCGCCCGTCACCACCGTGGGACATTAATCAGCTGTTTACGAGCAGTTTACGTTACGAGTCGTCGCGACTACTAACTAGTCATAACTACCCACTAACTGCCTACTGTTAGGTTTTATAGTTTGACGTGATACTTGCACTTTGTATGGATACTTAGGTGATGAAGATTTTGAAGAAATTATCTTTTTATTACTTTTCATCACACTTGAACGTAAAAAGTATCTAAACATACAGGTTAACTTGGCCGTAATGCCCCATATAAAACCCTCGGGCATTCTTTTTGTCATGAAACCCAAGGGCGGTAAGTAATATTTTTTTAATTTATAGCACAGCACACAGGTCATGCAAGTTCAAGCAAGGAGTTTACACGCAATTGAAAAATTGTCTTAAAATGTTATCTAAACAGGAATTTCTTTGCAATCTCGCTACATGTTACTTAAATACTCAACTAATGTTCTTAATAATCGATTTTAATAGTTATACTCGTAGTATGAAAACATCGAAATTATTTAATTCTTTTTACACTCCGTCATGGCTGTATACCTACGTAAGTATTTGCCCTTAAAGTTTCTGAACGAATCTGTATAATCTGTGGTGTGGGCAAAAATTCGCCAACCGCTTAGAAAAAAGTTCACGTATTTCGTAATAACAGTTGTGCTAACTTGTGTATTAAAGCTATAATTCATAATTATTACTCGCAAATGTGATGAAAAACATTGTATGTATCACGGGCGGTACGAGAATCACGAACCTCGACTCAGAAAGCCCTCAGCCTTCGACTTCGGTCTTCTACTAGAGTCTCGATCGTAATTCCTTACTTACCGCCCTTAATACACAATGTACTATTAAAAACATGATTATAAAGATGCATCATTCTTCTGCTCTAATCCCGGCTTATTAGTGGTCGGCGCAACATGCTTTATTCTTACCTCTATTTGGCGTTACTTCAAGAGTCACCTCTTTTCTAGCTATATAATCTTTCTATGAAAACTAGGGAAGCTAAATTGTAATTATCGTCTACTGAAAGTTCCTGAAAGTGTAAGCATAAATAAATCCGGGTATTCTAAACTTGAAACATCATCTCGAGACAGTCTAGTGTAACAGTACAATAAGTTTAAGGTGGATTACGGAATACGCCTGTGTTAACAGTTTAGTTGGAAAACATATTTACCAAGTCACGATATCTAAATGTTAACTTCGAAACAATCTTTACTAATAATGTTAAGAAGTAATTTCTGCATGTAATGAACCGAATACAACATTTCTTTCACATTTTGTCCCAAAAATGCACGGTCCTTGTAAAGGCCACGAGGACGAAGCCGCGAGAAAAAGCTACTAGTATATCTTATCTTATACCAAACTATGTTTATCGGTGAAAGTGATTCGCCACTATACAATATGGCCTTCTACACTTTTTAACCAACAGAACATCATTCAAATTAGGTACCTAGGTGTTACAAAAAAAGTACTTCCTAATACCTATAATTTGATCTTATTTCCACAAATTCACGTGCCACTCAATAAGAAGGTGCCGGCAACTCTTACGAGCGATCTTTGAGGCATTTTGATTGGAATTCCACAAGTTTTACAAGTTTTGGCGTTCCCCGTCACCCGAGAACACTCTAACTTGGTAAGGTGGATAAACCTTTGTTTAGCTTCATTCAAATTTGTAGTTGATTTTTTTTAATCACCCTACATTATCCCACTGCTGGGCAAGTTCTAATTATAAGAAATGTAAAATAAAGCTTAAAATTTCTCATAAAACAGTCTTAGAAGAAGCTGTAGAGTTGATATTTCAGTCTGAAACTCTGTTTCTAGGTTTTGTGATCAGATCGAAGTGTATTTTCCATAACCAGGCATACTGTCAAACCTAAAATAACTTTAAATGTTTTGTTACTATTATACAGCCAGCAACTATTTTTTAGGTTACGGTAGAATTCGATAAATTTCGTTTTAAATGATTTAGATACCTACTACAACGTAATAACGTTGAATTTATAACTTTGAAAGCTTCCGCACCATCGTGCTTACCCCTCCAGGGTCCGCTTCATGATGATTTGTGATGCTGAAAGTTCCCCAAAATTGGCAAAATCGGGCTTTTTACAAACATTTCAGCACCATCGATATATCACCAGTGAATTTCAGTGACGTCACAAGCCTACGTCACCAGGTTGCTATCAAAATGGGGAGGAGTTGTGTTCAGGAGGCGCGAGTTAGCTCCGCCTGTCCGCCCCCGCACCGCGCGCCACTATATAATCCCGCGGCTCTCGGAGGAACGTCAGTCACCACCGCAGTTCGCAGCCAGGTGCTGGTCGATCGTCTGCAAAACTTTACGTCGACTTCTCACGGTAAGTTCATATTTTAAGCAAGGATTTTTTGAGATTAATTGTAGGTTGTAGGAACTTCATTTTTAGGTAAACCGCCTGGTAAAGTATTTTTTTTTCTGGAAGTGGATAATTTTGATTTTAATTGAAAAAAACGTGAATATATCGTAAAAACACGAAATTGAACAAAGAGCTCGCAATATTAGTGATACTCGCAATATACACTATCGAAAAAATATTAATCATACAAATCGATAAATAAAACTTATTGATTAATTAATCGTATCAAATCAATATTTATATATAATTATGAATATCAAAATTATCTGAGCTGTGTTACTATTTAATGAGCTGGTGCCCCAGTGGTAATATTTAGGAAATTATTAATACAAGTAACACCGACCGTGTTCGCTTAAACCACATTTATATTTATGTTCGCCGTGGGAACAGTTACTGTTTACTATTATAATCATTAGCCGACATTATGTAGGCGGCATTATACAACGTGGCTTAACTCATTAACTATTAACGAAATCATTATATTTCCCGAAGGAGAATTTGGAAATACAACCTTTAAGCAACTACGTATTTTAATGCAAACTAACATTTATTTTAATAGTTTCATTCTTAATAGTTAAAAGTAACAATTAAGCAAAGACAATTAACATTATTAATTGGTTTTACAAACATTAATTTTACTGAATCAATCACAGTAAAATGTTGGCGTATTTTCTTTAATTACAATCACAAAAACGACTTTTATTGACGTAATTGGTATCGGTTGTTCTCTTAAGGAAGTAAACAGAATAAACCAATTCAATCTGAACATTAAAGTTACTTCAAATTCATTACAAATTGTTCTTCGCTGCATGTTTTTCAATTCATCCAACATTTGAAACAATTTCATTTTATGAGACCTTTGTTGGAACATGTTACGTGCTACGAGCGCTACGGAAATGCTCGTAGCAAGCGCTACGGCGTAGCGCCATCTTGCGTATTTACTGAGCTGAACTTGCTTTATAATATTTTTTGGAAAATATTACTTTCCTTTGTTTATTTTACAAAAAGATTGCAAAAGCCAGAGAGTTTTGGTAGTGGAACAAAACATTAGGATTTAGGGAACATAGGGTTATAAAAATAAAGGAACTAATATCGGATTTTTTCAGATTGATTATGATTTGGTTGATTTAATAATTAAAGTTATAAATATATTTTGTGTTGTCCACATTTTTCTTTGAAACAACATTTTATTGAAAATCACGATAAAGAAATTTAGAGAAAAACATAATGACATAACAATTCTTAAGAAATAATTGAATTTATCAGCGGATAGTTTGAATTAACTTTCATTAATAAAGCCGACATTGTGACGGCTCCTAACTTCGGCGCTAGTCGATTTATTAAACTGCCGTTACCTAAAATCGGCCAGTTATAACGGGAATTGACAATCATAAGTTCAAACTTTTTTGAACAGTAGTAGTAAAATCAAATTTTTATAATTTCGCTGTAGGTATTTTACTAAGTACGTAATTACTTTTCAGTCGGTTTCAGACTTTTCCAGCATCTAGTTTTAATATTCGTAACATAATATTCTTAAATAGTTGGGGGTATAATTTTGTTCGGTGATATTTAATGTACAAAAGAGGTCTAAAATGTTTTAGTTCGAGGTTTTTATTACAATTTCACTACAATTTCCCTGCCCATAAATTATTAGAAGTGTTTAAAATTGCCTTTAATTCGTTACTAAATTAGTTTTACGCATCATTTTCTAGACATTCATGCTGTTTTCCGATGTCTAGAGCGTCGTGGTCATTGCAAATCGATTTAGCTCTATTTTTCCTAGACTCCTTAAATATTAACCCCCACATGCAGTTAATAGAAATAGTCTCGTGAATAAGTTAGCGGGTCGGCTAACTGGGGAAATCTAGAAACCAGACAGTTTTGAGTTAAACGACTATTTTTAAATTTCAAACCTACTTTTACCAATTTAAACTAGTCCAGCAAGGACTTAGCGATCACTGTACCGATAGTCGTATCAGTCGATGGCGTAATAGCCACGCCACGACTAACACCTTCGGAGGCTTTCGTTAGGCGGCTGGGTCAAGGGCTAGATTCAGAAACCAGTTCTGGACATGGCCCGTATTGTTAGGAGGTCTTTCTCTCTCTGGAGCTCTGATCACCGGTAGCTTGAATCCTGATTCCGATACCGGTGGGCCACGATATCATAAAGACTTTAAATTGTCTGTTAGTTTGTAGGAAATAACCTCTGGATACTGATCCAATTTAGAAAATTCTTTAGCTATATTATTGCTATTTAAGCAACTTTACATACAGGGAAAATTAAGGTTCCGGGGTATCTCACCAGGCCAGGAGAGCAAAGTCACAGAAAAATCTAGCATATTAATTAACTTAAAATTATAAAATAAGTGAAATTAATCGAATAATTGTACATTTAAAACAATCACCGAGTTATATTCTCTGGCCGCTCATCGAATCACATGAACGCTTCATATTCATCAAACTCACATTAATTCCATAATGTGCTAATTGAGTGCTGAGCGTGAACGTTGGCGTACTGGCACAGTTGAGTGAACAATGTTCACAACTCGCCTGGCATGTGTCACGGGACATAAACAATTGAAGACACGTACTCAATTGTTTTGGGGAAGCTACTTATTAAAACAAACAGGAAGCGAGTGTTTTTGTAACTTTTGAAGGCCTTTATAAAAAGTCAATCTTTGTTTTATCAATATATGGTTTTATTTTATGATATATCCTCTAAATTAGTCTTAAGCTCACTGACAGACCATGCAAAAATTAAACTGCTGGGTCTAAAAGCAATACAAGAACATTTACGTAACAAAAGTGAGCACTAACGGAGGATTCTAGAAAATTCTTCCCCTAAAGGGGTTAAACACCCCTTGAAAATTCGTATTATTTACTGATAAAAACCCCATTGCGTTTAAAAATAATGATTCAAGAAATATTACAGACTAAAAAAATGTGTGCCGACGGAAACTAGCGGCTTTTTTTTATTGAATATAGGAATATGATAAAAATATTCGAGCCATATAAAAATATACAAAGCACTTGTCTGCACTACTCCTTTCATTCGCAAAACATGGAATTTTAAAATTAGTTTGTTCATGACAAAAACTAGATTATACAATAAAACAACAGAAACGAACCCACAACTATTAGGTACCTACACAATCTCAGGTATGCTATTGCAAGATTTCAATTTATTCCAGTCGCTTCGCTTTCCTTAAAAGGTAAAATGTCTGAGTGTATTTCATACACGTTTCGATTCAGTCTACCGCGAGAATAATAACATACATTGAGGATCTAAGTTTTAAAATGATTTTATTCAATTTAGAGACAATATCGCAAGCCTTGTGTAGGAAAATTTAAAACTATAAAGCTGCTACTAAAGAGGTTAAGTTTCCACTTCAGATCTCCCATACAATATTTTTGTCAAACTTTATGTCAACTCAATATACCTGGCGTTAGAATGTAATTTATCATTAGAATACGTGGAGATAAATGTGAACAAACATTGACAAACATTGTATTTCCCGATAGCTACAATCTTGGGGTCTTTAAGTCAAGACTGAATAGGTTACTTCTAGGCAAGCGTGCAACACCTTCGACCACATCATCACTTACCATCAGGTGAGATAGTGGTCAAGCGCAAGCCTATCTACAATAAAAAAATAAACATTTATTTTTTACATTCATAGTAGACTTATAAAAAACTGGCTCATATAGTACTTTACCAAGACGCTCCACCAGTAAAGCTATAATAAATAAAACAAAAATAAAATTAGCCATTCCTAGAACCGTTACTAAAGTGTAACCGATGACGTCCGTCAAGCCATACTGGGCCCACTTCCTCTCACAGAAAGGCCTTAGTCCCATTAAGCAACGTCACATTACGATTAGTTATTACGTTATGTATGAGCGTGTATTGCTACAGCAGTCATATAATGAAATATCGTATTCTCTGACCGTAACACCCGCAGCGCTAGCCACGTCAGTACGATTAATTTTCCGGTGTGAGAAGAAAATATCACATATCTTCAGATCATCAAACAAACGCCATTAAAAACATAACCCTCCTTCGGCAGTCGGGTAAAATCAGAATATCTTCATTATTTCTAACCTTGTACAACATCATCGACCTTTAGCCGAGTTTATTTGGGGTCGACGCAACATGACGTGTTCATTTATATTACTCTGTTAGTGATCATACCACTTAAATTATTAATCTGTAATTATTAAAAGTCGTTGTGGCTATCTCGCCTTCATGCATGAGGTCATGCGTTCAAATCCGGGCAAGTACCAAGGTGAATTTTTCAATTCATATACCATTTCTAAGTTTATCTCGAACATCGCAATTATTGGTGAAGGAAAACCCTTCTTGGGCAAGCGTGGTAATAAATGCTCGTGCATTCTCCGCATGCAGTGACAGGCTGATATAAATATTAAAATAGAGTTATTTTTATATACGTCCTACACTACAGGTGATAAAAAAAGTGATTAAGTATAAAAGAGAGGACATTTTGCCGCCGGGTCGATACGCGGCCCCGGCCATAACTTCCGGCGGAAGGAGCCGACGGCTACACTCTTTCATAATCATTTTATTGAAAACATTCCTATTCCACAATGTTTTCAATCTGTTAATCGATTACCGACGACTATACAGACAGAAATATCAAATTTTATGTGAATTTATAAATTAGTGAGTTCTGTATTAGTTAGAATGTACTTTTGGGTCCAAAAACATGCTATACCCTAATCTCCAAGACATGATCTCCCACTGCGTCAAGTTTATTCCAAATCAGTTCAGCCGTTGAGGTGTGGTTAACACGTTGACTGCCGTAGTGTAAATGAGAAAAATCAGTAAAAAACTTTTTGATGAAAATAGGTGGGCAATATCAATATTTTAAAATATATCTAATTTTGGATTCGATCAGAAGCTGCGTTTCATAATTATTTCGAAAAAACCGCATGAGGCCACCGGTGACCTACGTGGCGCCTTGATAGTAAAAATGTGAATTTCCGTTACGGGGCGCCGGGGCGGGCACTTCTCCGGTCACCCGCACCCCGCAGTCGTCTGTTAGCGCTTGGACGGTTCACCCGTGACGGACGCTCGTGCTTTTTTTGTAAAATTGGGTGATTACAACATGGAGAATAGTAAAGATTTCGATGTGAATTTTATAGATATTTCATTAGATTTTTACATTAGGCCACCGGTGACCTACGTGGCGCCTTGATAGTAAAAATGTGAATTTCCGTTACGGGGCGCCGGGGCGGGCACTTCTCCGGTCACCCGCACCCCGCAGTCGTCTGTTAGCGCTTGGACGGTTCACCCGTGACGGACGCTCGTGCTCGTGCGAATGCCTAATTACTTGTGTTTTACTTATATTTCAAACATTGAGAAAAATAAATCCTTGATTTTTATGACGGTTATGTTTTTTCACTCACTTTCTTCATTTTTGTCCCACATTTCACACAATTTCATAAACACGCCGAAACCACGCTGTAGTAACAGTCTACAGCGCCGCTCCGGTCACTTGCATACACTAAATGTACGATAAACGTGGCCACCGGCGTAATAATTCTGCCCAAAAACAGGTCTGTGTTGAGGTCACCGGTGACCAACACGGCGCGTGGATACAAGACGGGGTCCGGTCACCGGTGACCGGGCTGGCAGTCAACGTGTTAACAAACATACAGACTTTCATATTGGTCCACTTAAAACTCTTGACCTCGGCGTGACTGCCTGCCGTATTGTCTCCGTATTGTCTAGATAAATTAAACGATCATTTTGTAACATCCTCAGAAATCCACATTCTGTAACACTTACCTAGTACCTACTTCTCACCTTTCAAGCCTCTCAACAAAACTATTCAAATGAGCGAGCTACCACAACGTGTTCTAATATTTATTGAGTGGCGTTTTCTGTCTGATCTCGGTTTAGAAGCAACACAGCTAAGCCTCGGAGACGTACCTAGTTCTTTGTGTCTGTCTAAGGCTGCTCAATGTGTGTGTCGCACTTGAAGCAGTCATTAGAAAGTGTTTGGTTTTCGTTATAGATCTTAGGTTTCAAGATATACCAACTTAGGTTAGATAAAACGGTATGCTGTGGTACCTAGGTTTATTTTTTTATGCCTGCCTTAATCTTTCTTTTTCTTCTTATCTTGACTATAGCAATTTAAAGACAGATGTGGTTTAGAATTCAGAATCGCAAGTTCTATTAACTGAATTTTATTTTTTTACAACTAGCTGTTTTCGTATTCTTCTCAGCAAACCCTTTACCTACCTATGATACCTATGTCATGGTAGTGCACAAAAAATAACTAGTCCGCCATCTTGGGTCGTCCGCCATATTGGATTTAGAATGACGTGACTTAGCTAACCGTGCATTGTCACCCAAACTAAACGTGTATGCAAAATTTCATCTTAATCGGTGGAGGATAACTGCTTTAAAATTCAGTTGCAAGATTTCACTTGAACACACACATTTAAAAACATACATACATTGCAAGTTAAATAAAAGCTACGATTATCTAACTCTAGTTCTGTCTGTCTGCAGTGTTCTCTTCATGATTACTTCCACCACAACTTCTAAGACAGTTCAATGAGTGTGTCACACTTGAAACAGTATGATCGTGTTTTGTCTCATTTTACATCTTAGATTTCATTTTTACCTATTTAAAGGTAGAAGGTTTCCTTGGAGGTTCAAAATGTACACCTCTGCCTAAGAATTATTCTGAGCATATAGGCGTGATGGTTCCTTTATATTAGGACTGCCCATGGAATAAGTACTTCTTCCAATATCATTATAAATTATAGCCTATGTGTTGTTCTTCTGTTGTTTCAGCTTAAAGTTTCGTCAAAAACGGTTCAGTAGTTTTTGTGTCAAAGAATAACATACAATCTTTCAAGTTCACAATATTAGAAGGATTCCATAGTAGGCTGACCTACATTTAATATTTGGCAAGGTTAAAAGCAAAAGTACTACTTTCTCGAAGCTTTACTATTGTTACAAATGTTATAAGCTTTCAGAGGCGAAAATTGCTCGCTATTTATGCAACATTTGTGTTTGATTTCACCCAAATCCATTTCATACACTTGACCTACAAACATTTGTATATAGGTCATTTCTGTAAAATATAAGTGTTCCAATCAGGCCTAGTTCCCGCATAACCCCGTTTGGTTCACAAATAAACTGTACTAGTTACGATGTTTGTTGCGCGTACATGTTACTGTAACAGGTACAACTTGCTTGCGCTACAGCCGGGAGTTACGAACAAAAGTGCGTGTGTGTCAGTTACGACACATTATATTGAAGTCTTTATTTATGGCACACGTCTGAGAGGAATGCGGAGTATTGTGACACTTCTCGCTGTTCAAACAGGTGATCAGAATATATTGTGGGGGAAATAAAAGTTGTTGTGTGTGTAACTTCAAATGTAATGGTTCGCATCAGGCAATGTTTTAGTTCGCTGGCTAAGTTATTAAGCTAGTTTAGATCAAAAGCCTATGCTCATTCAGAAAATTTTACTGATAAAATTAAGGAAACCTAAAAAGTTACTTGTGTCATGGTGGCCCTGTGGTTTTCGTGATTGTCGTCGTAGGCTCAACTCAAACCCGGGCCACACCATCCAATGTGACTTTTTCAATTCATCAGTCCTTTCTAAGTTTATCTTGGAGACCGCTGACATAAGTTCGAAATCGCCAACCCTCCTTGAGCAAGCGTTGCGATTACCAATGCAATGATCGTGCCTTCTCTGTATGAGAAGAGGCCTTTGTCTTGTGCCTTTGGCCTTTGTATTATAAAAAGTTTCGTTAATTCTTAAATTACCGTTTGACCTCGTTTTAATGAAACTACAAAAAAACATTTTCACAAAAGAATAAACCGATTTCAAAAACAAAATACTAAAAAGTGCAAAATAACTTTCGTTTCGGAAGCCAATGTCTTTGGTACTTTTTTTTTTATCGGTGTCGCACACCGACTGCCGAAAGGAAAGTTATTTTGTACTTTTAGTATTTTGTTTTTGATGTTGGTTTATTTTTTTGTGAAGAAGTTTTTATTTCTATCTTTTTAGTTGTAGTATACTAACACTAAAAAGTGTAAGTTGTATAGTAAGGTACCTAAAGGATTGGCAAAATACCCATAATAACTCAATTTACACTTTCGTGCTGTTTGTCGCTAAGGAGTTCGGTTGTATGTTCAATATCTTGAAAACTGCTGATCAGATTTACGAAACTTGCACTATGCCCTAAGTTTAGAGATTCCTAATCCAATAAGAAAAGAATGGTCACAATCCAATAAGTAGTTTCGGAGAAATGCGTGGACAAACATACACTTATGAAATTTGGCACACGTGTTTAGAAGCCAACATAGAGTAACATAAGTGAATATTGTGCAATTCCAACAATATAACATACATACGTGTCGAATTGATTACCATCTTTTTTTGAAGTCGGTAAAATTACATGCGTTGTACAATAGTCACAGTAAAAAGCAGAAAACTTCTATATATTCCACACAGAAAGGCATTTCCTATTTACAGGCAACAATAAAATCCCGCCAGACACATACTCGTACGACTAAAATGCAACGTGAAAGTACAGTTCCTTTTCAATCTGGTTCCATTCTTGAAGCTCTATGAAATCTAAATATAGCATACTAGCTGACCCCCGCGGCTTCGCTCCCGTCTACTGGCTACCTACCTTCCTACCACCTACCTACCCTACCTACCTACCTACATACCAATTTGTTAAACTATTTATTTGAATAAGAATTAATATTACAATACGAATGTAACCAACTTTTGTTTCTACCAGAAAACTTTTTTTTTATATTATTTTTTTAATTGTCTATAGTAATGTCTTGCGCTTGACCACTATCTCACCTGATGGTAAGCGATAATGTGGTCGACGGTGAAGCACGCTTGCCTAGAAAATACCCATTCACTCTTGACTTAAAGACCCCTAGATTGTAGCTATCGGGAAACACAGACTCCGGCAGGGAATTCCACTCCTTAACTGTACGCATAATAAAAGTATCCCCAAAACGTTTTGTGCGTATGGGTAGGATGTCCACCATGTACCGATGACCCATCGCCGTATTAAAACTTAGAACATAAAAGCTGCTATTGTGACTTAACTATGATAGTGAGATATATTCTCTCGTAGACGTTTTTGTAGGTAATAATGAGTACTTTAATCATGTAGTATATAATTTTTATGCATCATCAATAGTTTTCACAGCGCACGCCAAAGAATGAATTATATGGGCAAAATTTTGCTACTTTGGGTTACATTATTGCAATTTTCATAAGGATCTCTATTTTTTTGAAAATAATTTATAGCTTATGTCACTCAGGGATAATGTAGCTTTCTACTGGTGAAAGAATTTTCAAAATCGGATTAGTAGATCCAGAGATATAATCCCTACAACGTCACAAACTCACAAATTCACAAACTTTACCTCTTTATAATATTAGTATAGAAGTATAGATTAGTATAGATAACATCACGCCTTTATTGCCAGAAGGGTTAGGCAGAAGTTTAACTATAGTACGCCCACATTTTACCAATTATGTTTAAGTCCCCTGTTATAGGGAATGAACCTAATGTCACCGACCGGACACTAATCCAGATTCCGGGTTAAATAAATTCCAGATAGAAAAACCCAATACTTCATGGTCGGCAGTAGCAGTAGCGCTTACGAGCACTAGATCATTGAGATATAATCTAAATATAATATTTAGAAAAGTTTCACCTTGACAGTATTTCACTTACAACGAGATTAAATCGAAATTACTCAAGTTACTGAATTAAGTTATATTAATCGGAACAATTATGAAAGTTCTCTGTTCGGAGAAATTGAACGGAGTGTGATTTATGAGTTTCTAAGGAATCAATCAAGCTGGCGAATTTAAGAGGGATTTTACACTAAGCGATATAGACGCACGATTCAGTTGTAGTGCGAATACAGCTTTGTAGTACCATGGTGGTTATTCATGTTGAACAAATCGACACAGCATCACTTGAATACATTATGAGTACACATTTACAAGACGATAACTTTCTGTGTCGTTTCTATGGCAGAATATTAAGCCACTTTTTCAGTTTTACATGATATCTTGGATCAGTTAACCGTGCAATATCTCTTTGTGTTTCTCATGCGGATATTTTTTGTACAGTTATAATTTTGTCGTTCCATATAATTTATCCGTCCATGATAATTTTATTCAGAGCACACATAGAGATGGCGAAACGATTTGTAAAACAAACGACGATCGTTTTCTTTGATATCCATATTCTTGGCCAGAGGAGACAAACCGACACGTAATTTGTCTTCGGTGAATAAACGTCTTTAAAAAGCTCTCGCGAATCAATTTTTTTTTGTTGTAATTTATTCCACATCAATCAATTTGACAAATGGTAGAATAATTCAATTTATTATTTCAGTTTTAAATAAATATTTGGTATTATTGATTACCCATAAACGTTCATTGCTATTATTCTTCGTGCTAACTAATTTAATACTTTACTATCTATTTTATTTAAAGCAGGTTAAGCAGTGGTGCAGTTATAGAGGCGCTCTTAATATTTTGCGTTAATGCAATATTTAGTATTGTAAAAGATATGTGTACCTTTTTCGGTGTACAATAAAGTATTTTCTATTCTATTTGTTTTTTCAACTTCGGTGCTAAATAAGTTAACATACTTCTTTGAAGAGCAGTGGTGGCTTAGTGGTATCGGCCGCGACTTATAAGTTGTGTCGTGGGTTCAAACCCAGGCAGGCGCTTTGCTTTGTGTAATAGTACATTGTGTATTAAGGGCGGTAAGTAAGGAATTACGATCGAGGCTCTAGTAGAAGCCCGAAGTCGAAGACTGAGGGCTTTCTGAGTCGAGGTTCGTAATTCCCGTACCGCCCGTGAAACACACAATATTTTTCATCACATTTGCGAGTAATAATTATGAATTATAGCTTTAATACACAAGTCAGCACAGCTATTTTTACGAAAAACGTGAACTTTGTTTTAAGCTGATGGCGACCACACCACAGATTATACAAATGTTTCGTTCAGAAACGTTAAGGCAAATACTTACGTAGGTAGTCAGCCATGAAGGAGAGTAAAAAAAAATGACTTTTTGATACTATTAAAATCGATTATTAAGTTAACATTAGTTGAATATTTAAGTAACATGTAGCGAGATTGCAAAGAAATTCCAACATTTTAAGACAATTCCTCATTCGCTTGTAAACTCCTTGCTTGAACTTGCATGACCTGTGTGCTGTGCTATAAATTAAAAAAATATTACTTACTGACCTTGGGTTTCATGACAAACAAAAAAGCTCAAGGGTTTTATATGGGGCATTACGGCCAAGTTAACCTGTATGTTTTGATACTGTTTACGTGCAAGTGTGATGAAAATTATTTTACCACCACTGCTTTCCAAACGGTGAAGGAAAACATCGTGAGGGAACCGGCATGTCCTAGAAGAATCAAAAAATCGAATATATATGACATCCACCAACCCGCATTGGGCCCGCGTGGTGGATTACGGCCCATTCCCTCTCACAAAGAGGAGCCCTGTTGCCCAGCAGTGGGAACATTAAAAAGGCTGATGTTGATGACTTCTTTGAAACACGAAGCAATTACTGACTAGTTAAATACTGTGTTATACCTAGTCAAAATCTGTTTTGTTTTACACAAATACCCTTTAGACTTACTTCCTTACAATTACCACGAATAGTGCGAAATTGAGTCTGACAGTTGCGAACTTGCTTCGGCAGGTCTCACAAAGAGTTAAATTGCCCAAGTGCTCCAGAATAACAGGCCTTTTAGTTAAGGTACAATAGTCTCGTTTGATTAGGTCATTGTTTTCGTTCGAAACTGTTCATCCTTTTCAGCCCTTCCTTATCTTTAACTGTAATTAACTGTCTGACCTTATCTGTAACAGTATGGGCCGGTTTACAATCTTACTACCTACTGGTAACTACGTAATTAAAGAATAATAAAATATTTATAACAATTGACATCAAGCACCCCACGCTTTTCATGTCTTCGGGAATAAATGAAAATTAAGCTATACGCATGTCTTAACATGCGCCTTGGTACATGGCACAAAGACACTAACGGGTATCGGATATAAAAAAATGCTAATCCTGAATACTAGAGATGAAACGGATAGTAGTTTGGCCGGATACCGGATATTCGGCAAGCTACTAGGCCGGAGCGCCGGATATCCGGCTGCCGGATATTCGTAGGTAGTATATATATAGGATAATAGTAGTGATTGTCGCGATCATAAAAAACAAAATCCAATTGCTAACGAGATTGACTTTTTTTTAAAGACATCTCGAATCGATCGCAATCACGACCCATACATTTGGTGGTCAGTTAATCTAAATCAGTACCCGCAGTTGTCAAGGTTTGCTAGAATGTATCTTTCAGCACCTGGCAGTAGCGTTTACAGCGAAAGGCTATTTTCAGAAGCTGGTCTGGTATACGAAGCCAAGCGGAGTCGCCTCTTACCAACAAACGCGGAAAATTTGGTATTTATTCATCACAATTTGGCACTTGTTAATTTTGATTATTAAACTAATAATTAATAAAACAAACATTTTTGATGTGCGATTATAAAAATAAACGGTGTCCATAACCTATTGGAGTATGATTTGCCTTGTGTAAAGCAAAGAGATTTTTTAAAATTTTACTATCCGGTATCGGGCCGGATAGTGAGAACAAGGCCGGATAGGCCGGATACCGGATAGTTACCGGATATCCGTTTCATCTCTACTGAATACCCTGTTAAAGATAATAGGACAAACTTTTTCAATAATTGCATTGTTATCGGTCCTTGATAAGTGTGCAAAGTTTCAAATTAATCCGACGTTTTGAAGGTGGTGAAAATCACGTTCAAAGTTTCCGTTATATAGATACATGTGTGTATGTCATGTAACATCGCTTTGTAGAATAAGTATGTCAAAATGACATATTTGTTCTTTACATAAACGATATGTGGCGATTGAAAAATTGAGCCTAAGTATTCAAACTTGCCAAACGAATTTCCGAAAGTTTTTTTTATTTTTTTATTTATCGGTAGGCTCGCGTTTGACAAATATCTTGCCTCATAATACAATAATAATAATACAATAATCGTGTATTCAGAAAAAAAACACAGGTACAGGATCAAAAAAAAAAAAACATTTTTACCAGTAAACACGGAAACAGAGAATCTTTGGTACCTGTACTAATGAAAATAATTGTATGACTAGCACCAAATAGTGGTGATGATGTGGTCGACGGTGAAGCACGCTTGTCCCGAAGCAACCCATTCGCCCTTAAATTAAAGACGCCAAGGTTGTAGCTATCAGGAAAAAAGAATTAATCAATACTTGATATATGGACTTGTAAAACGTTTATCGTAACAGAGGAGCTCAACCTTTGGTAGGTACGCTAATTATCTTTCATTGTGCGTGTCGTATTCCACATCACTGCTCATCATCAGGTGTTACGGTGGTCAAACGCGAGACAGTCAAAAATTCCAAAAAAAATGTGACATTAGATAAATAATCGTTCATAAGAGACCGATACATCAACAAAAGTAAACATATTAATATATAAATTTTTACAGTATTCGTATTCCAACCCGGCCGTAACAAACTATTGTGTTTTAAAGCTGTAATTTAAATAATGACATAATTATAAGTGTCACAACTGACAGGTTAGGTTGAAGGCACGTTTGATTACTACAAGTGTCCATAATGTACACTAGACAGCTAAATTATACTTCATAAAGGATAGCTTGATCTCTACGACAGCTGTCAGAATCAATACAGTAACAATAGCGCTTGACAGACCAACATTATCGTAACAATAACATATACGTCAGTTTGACATATGTCGCAGAGATCAAGCTATCTTTTACGAAGTATAGGTAGGTCTATTACTTCTTGGGTTTTGTTATGTCGGGTATTGGTCTGACATTTTTGTGTCCTACTACTATTTAAATCCGAAAGTTAGTGAGGTTTGATGGACGGATCGATAAATGTTTGTTATTCTTTCACGCAAAAACAGTTAAATGGTTGTTGATAAAACTTTACAGTAATTATGCTTATAGCTTGTACTATAAGGGTCAAAAGTGCAGTCACACTCTACCAAAACATGACTGCACTTTTGACCCTTGACTGTACATCGGAATAACATATAGGTTATAATTTATAAAGATTAAAAGAAGTAATAATTTCAAGCGGGTGCAGTTAGTTTTTTTTTTGACGCTTTGGACTCTAGTCCAGGCCAGAGGTGACAGAGGCAAAGTCAACGATGGATCGAGCCAGTGCTGCCAACTCAGCGCTTTCAGCACCAGATCTAGCGCTTTTTTTGTTCAATAGCGCGTTCTAGCGCCTATCGCTACATCTAGCACTTTTTGAAATCATATTATGATATGCAGATCTACTATTATTTATTCTGTGTTGTACTTAAATACGGAACGAAACACTCATTTTTTTAGAACTAATACACATTAATGCTGCTTTGTTTCTTATGATGGTGTCTTAGTCTAGAGTTGGGGATTCATCGAGTTGGCAGCACATGATTCCTCTCAGTAGTTTATAACTTTCACACAGTTATTATGAGTCAGTTTGAGGAGTTGTGCAGTGAGAAGATAATAAAATTAATGTGCCCTTATAAAAAAATAACAACTACATACGTATAAACATCCAATTCTCAAATTATTGGGCGTTTTGTTTGAATTTGGCGCCGAATATAGCGCTTTTTTTGAGAATGACCATTTAGCACTTTCTAGCGCTTTATTAAAGAGCTAACAGCGCGTTTTTGATAAGACGAGTTGGCAGCACTAGATCGGTAACCCAGAAGAAGCCTGTTCACTCTAACTTTGAAGAGATTTGAGTATAAAAACAACTTGAGGTGTTTTTTTTTAATATTGAGATGAGGTTTGTGATGTCTTTATTTCCCATAAGAAATTACTTCACTTACATGAGAAATGAAAAACTAATTTAAATATACCTTATTGATTTACGTACAGTTTTGGCAAAAATAAATTACAATATACAAAAAGGGGTACGGGTTTATAAGATCTACAGCGATATCAGCTGTATAAATGTTAATTGGTTTTCTTGTTCAAGCTATTAACTAAGCTAGTTATTACTTGGATACGAGTGCATTTTCGTGAATAGTGCAACGTTGCGCCCCTAATAACAAGCAAAAAAGCTTTGGAATGTAAAGCCATTCACAAAACGCTTTAAAAGTAATTTGAACCGAATAATCCGAACTCTAGGCACTTGTCTGACCTCCGACAATCAGCGAGTGGAGCCAGAACCTAGATACGAGTTGGCGAGTTGTTGTAATTCCGATGGTTTTACCGGTGGGCTATGAGCGAGTGTTCTTGTGCGACGGACGATCACTCGCTCCACTCGCTCGGGCGGTCAGTCCTGCACGCGTTGGTTCGTTGGTATCTCGGCGTGAGTTCTGACCAGCAAGCGAGTATCACCAAGCGAGCATCGCAGAGCGAGTATTATCTTTGATAGGTCTTGTCGCTGCGACAAACTTGTGGTGAAGGAGTACTCGCTGGCAGTGTCAACAGCCAGCGATCAATCAACGGGATCTGTATCTTTTGTTCGTTTCTGCAGCGAGAAAATAGTTGATAGCTAATGCCTTGCTTTCAGAGACACCGGCGTGATGTTATTTTATATTATCCCTTTTCAAACCAAAGTTCAGTCTATCAGTTTTACAAGTTGGATAATCAACCGTGTTGAACTAAAGCTATGAATGCGTTCGGTGCGTGAGTGGACCCGACCACGTTCGGAGATGCCCGACTCTTGCCGAAGTTTGGATACAGCGCGGCTTTCATTAGTGTTACGTGCCTCATTACTGAAGGGAGACCTATTATATTTTATAGTCTTGGTAAAGAGGACAGTGCTAGGTAAGTTTGGGATAGGCATCACACTAATATTACATAAAGGAGAAAGTTTGGGAGTGTGCGTGTGTTTTTGTATGTTTTTTACTTCTGCATGCTCAAACGGCTGGACGGATCTGGATGAAATTTGGTACTGAGATAGATTATAGTCTGGAATAGCACATCGGCTACTTTTTGTCCCTTGGGATAAAAATAAAACTTTACACGCTGGCAAACCGCTGGCAGAAGCTAGTCTATAGATAAATGAGAAATTTATTAAATTTAAAAAAAAAACATAGTAATCCATACCAATAATATTTTTATTGCGTAAGTAAATCTGTATATTTGTTTGTTACGCTTTTACGCCTAAACTACTGATTCAATTTTGATAATTTTAGACTAGCATGCGTTATGTTACATAATTATTTTTTTAATTTGGAACCATAGATTTTACTAATCAACCTTAATTTGAAACCCACGCACCGCCACTCAAGTAAATTAATACACAACCAGAACACACAAGCACAACAATACACAATGTCCCCCCCCCTCGCGACGAGTACACACTTTGTAAGGATCACATTATTTTACACAAAAGGTGACTAACGTCTGGAACACTCCTTATTATACCAACACGCGGTACATTCGCAAAATTCCGTATAGTTTGAACCACGTGGCCATTGTGTGCGTCTCTTTGTTCGTTCGCAGCGCGCAATGGATTCGAAACAATTGGAAAACAACGGTGTTTTGGCAGTGACACGTATTATCGCGGTACGAGGAACATTTTGTGTTTTAATTAAACGCGCGTTTAGAACAATCTCAGACTATTCATCTGCCACAAGTACTCGCTTTACGTAAAGAAGTGTGTTACGTAATTATTTGGATAGTAAAGTATAATAATATGTAAATTGTCCTAAGTACCTAATTAACTAGTACTTTAGCCAACTTTATCGTCCTTATCTTTATAAGCACACGACATACCTAGCCATGCATAAACATACATACACACACTTTTGCCTTTTTACCCGACTGCCGAAGGAGGGTAATGTGTTTATCAATCTATGTATGTATCCTGTGTGTTCTAGAGACCAAACGCGTTGGCCGTTTTCGATGAATCTTACGTCAATCGTTTCGTCTAAACCTTGCGAGTGTCATTGGCTACATTAAAATTGGAAAATAGAAAATGGCGGCTTTTGCGCTCCATATGGGGCCCAATTTGTTTTTTCTTCCAAACCCATCGTGTGGGGTCCAAAAATATATAATACTTATATGTTTAAATAAACCAAATTAGGAAAAAATGGTATCTAAAAAGTTCTGGTTTTGGTCAGCCAGCTCGCGAATATGTATACTCCGACTGCACAGCATGATTTTCTTCTTGTTTACGTTTTTTTATTTCACTTCTTAAGCAGTCGGGTTTTTTGATTTGTTGAATTAATTCGCATGGGGATATGCAGAAACAGTGCCTCATATTTAAAGTTCAACAAAGCCTCGTTGGAGTTGAATCGTCCTGAATTGAACATAGTTTCCATTCACTTTGAATTAACGTTCTATTATAAATTACATATAGTGATATGAGCATCTAAACGAACATTCAATGATACATAGACTGCAAGGCTTAAGCGACAATAGCTAACGCGATTAGCGATAGACAGGCGATCGAGACGTAATCCCCGCGGTACTATTGTACGGCACCACTGTGCACCGTGGATTAGTACGGGTGCACGTTTACATGGGAATTAGTAAAGTGGTCAGCCACTTGACTAATTATGAAACCACAAAGCTGATACTTGCTGATGGACTTATATTGTCAGTATGGCATTAGCTGTGATCATCTCTGCTGAACTGTAAAAATAAGAATTTAAAACAGACTCAGATACAATATTACCCGAAGGGTAGGACAGAGATGATATGTACACTCACATTTTGCTATACTGTGATTTTAAATTTTAGATCGCATTGTTAAGAAAATGTTCTTATGTAACAAATATTTAAAAAAAAACTTACAACTAGCAGTTTAAACGTGATTCTTATTTTAAAATCAGCAACTGAAGGGTATCTGCGCCCATTCGATCACTATCTCCTCTGGTGGTACATTAGTCGACAATGGTTTCTGAGAAGTAGCCGTTAGAAATATAGAGAGCTTATTTATAGCTACAGCTAGCGGGCAGGCCAGACTCTGGTAAAGAGTCCCACTTGTGTTTTTTTTATTTATAAAGGACTAGATTCTTCCAGCGGCTTCGCCCGCGTGAAAGTTGAAAATTATCCAGAGAGAACATATTCCCGAGATAAAAAGTATCCAATATGCTATTCCTGACTATAATCTATCTATATGACAAATTTTATCCAGATTCGTCCAGCCGTTCGTGCGTGAAGAAGTAACAAACATACAAACACACACACACTCTTTATAATATTAGCGTGATGTGATTTATTGCCGCACTTTGTCCTTTCTAGGTTTACTTGTATGCAAATCTTATTTACATCAGTAAACTATACTAAAATCATATTTTATGTATGTTTACACATTTTCTAGAGGAAGGGTCACGAACCATTAACCTTTATACCATAGCGACAAATAAGAAGTGGCAGCTAAGTGAGCAGGCCGGGGGTTCGAACCCGGGCGAGTAACGAGGCTCGTTTAGCTTTGAGATGAAATGAATCTCATTCATTAATCACTGCTTGTGGGCGTGCCTCTTGTATTCAGCACGACAGTTTTATTTTAACTCGCATTTTAATAGCTCAATTAACTGGAGAAGTTTTTTTCCTCATTAAATGGAATGAGGCTTAGAAATCCTGAGTTTTATCATGCCCTTATTTTAACAAAATTAAAATAAGTTTACACTGTAACAGTTACCGGTATGAAATAAAAGATTATGTATCTCTTACACTTTCGTTTTCCACAAATTCAAACCGTTTTTCAATTGTCTTGTCAATTCATCTAGGTTCAGTTTTCTGACCGTTTTCAGCGGGTAACATTTACAGTAAAACATACCTGTTAAACGGGGTTACATTGAGATATGGATAACTTTATTTTTTTAGGTTTTGAAAGCCAACTCCGTGAAAACGGAACGTACCTCAATTTTATTTTTAAAATTTTCAACACTGACATGACAGCCATGTTTTGCATCAAGCTCAGCGCAAGAATAAGTTTACTTGTTGCAGAAAAAAAATTGAATTGTATAGTGTGAATTCATTAAAAATACATTGTAAATTGGGGTTACTTAATATTGCAATGAGGAAACAATGGGGTATCAAAGTAACCCCATTTTAATTTTAGCGTTCATAGGCTCGTTTTTTTTATTTTCGCCCAAACTATGGAAAAATAAAATTTTGTATTATGGAATATAACATTTTTTGTGAAGTCGCCAACACTGCATTTTATTCATATTTATCAAAATATAATTTAAATAGTTATGTCAACTTACAATTTATTTATTAAAACCATCCTAAGTCCACCCGAACTAAAAATCAAACCCACACAAAAGAAACAGTCCTTCAAAAAGTCGCCGGTCTATCAAGTTAGAGCAGTGTTGTCCCCTACGCGGTTTGAATCGACGTTCTAGGTTTCGATGTACACGGAACAGCACTACCGCTCATTGTGCGGCTGCAGCTGCTACCACTCATTGTGACCGCGCACTGCTAATACATTTACCTACACGACTTTTCAACTAGCCCCGAAGGGACTGACGTGTGAGCTAAATCAATTGGATTCTACAAGGTTTGGAGACTAAAAAAGGGGGTACCTATATAGTTGTATTCGAACGTAGCTCTCTCGTTTTTAACCGACTTTCCAAAAAGGAGGAGGTTCTATGATCGACTTTATGTTTGTTTTTTTTTTGTTTGAAAGAGTATGTTCCAAAATTGGTCCCGTATTAATTTGGTAAAGATCTGATGAAGAACTTCGAAGATATACAACAGAACTCTTCAATATATAACAGCAAATCTCTCGGAATTGCTGCAATCGCATATCTGTTTATTGTTTATACCATTTCATAACAACGTCACGCCAGTACGCTCTAAAGGAGTACGCAGATGTGTACAGTTCAACTTGGTACACTCTCATTTCACCGGTTATGTTCAAGTTTCATGTATTGGGGTAATCTATGTTGGCATTATAGGTATCTTACTAAAAAAAACTTCCTATTAGGTAGGTACAACTAAAAAGTGAAAATAAAAAAAAACTTTTTTACGAAAAAATACTACCGACATCCAAATAAAAACACTACAAAGTGAAAAATAACTTTCTTTTTGGATGTCAGTGTCCATAACGAAAAAAATTGGCACCTCTGAAAGACACCGATTTCCAAGTTTTTTTATTCTTATTTGATTAATATTTAGAAATTCAATATTAGTGTGCAAAAGACTGGCAAATAGGTCCAGTGATCACAAGCACTCCTACTGACCATGAGCTTTAGACTTCGAGCTCCGGGATAAACCAAAGTTTTAAGTGGGTTTTTCATCTGGTCTTTTAGAACCAGCCCAGATTCTAGGGACTAAAACATAACTGGCAGATGTGAATGCACTACAGGAACACCTCTGTGACTCTGTGTAACCCTTAGGGAATACAGGCTGTTCTGTTATGTCAAATTTGGAACCACTTTACTTTTATTTGTTAAACAAGAAAACATTTAAAAGTAGTCGTAATATTTTTTATTTGAGATAAAATACGAAAGAAGGTAACTCTGCCAATGAATTAATTTAATTTTCAATCTGAGACAGGTATTGTTTTTATCGACAAGCGTTCCAATGATGAACATTTTATTAAAAATAAAAAGTGCCGTTTCAACAAAGGACTCACCCGTCCCAAATGCTGATAAACATTAAAAAGACAGTGTTTTTATGTTTACAAAATAACAGTGTCATCCTGCGCGATAGTAACAAAATCCAAAAAAAATATGGATATTACTTATTTGTTTTATTTTATTAGTAAACTTTTAACCGAGCTACGGCGTAGAAAAGTATTCGCCTACGGCGTAGCAAAGCTTGCGTACGGTTTAAGGCAAAGGATGCCTACGGCGTAGCAAAGTTTGCTTACGATTTAAGGGAAAGGAAGCCTACGGCGTAGCAAAGTTTGCTTACGATTTATGGCAAAGGATGCCTACGGCGTAGCAAAGTTTGCTTACGATTTAAGGGAAAGGAAGCCTACGGCGTAGCAAAGCTTGCTTACGGTTTAAGGGAAAGGATGCCTACGGCGTAGCAAATGATGCTCATAGCATGGTGTAGCAAAGGAAGGTTTGATCGTATTTCAAAAGCTACAGATCCAGTTTTCATCATCTTTAGTGAATCGAAACGAGTAATTGAATGTTTTTTAGGGTTCCGTACCAAAACGGGACCCTATTACTAAGACTCCACTGTCCATCTGTCTGTCAACAGGCTGTATCTCATGAACCGTGATAGCTAGACAGTTGATTTTTACAGATGATGTATTTCCTTTGCCGCTATAACAAAAATTACTTAAAACAGAATAAAATAAATATTTAAGTGGAGCTCCCATACAACAAACGTGATTTGTTAACGTGATTTCGTCGAGCCCTTCGTGCGCGATTCCGACTCGCACAGTTTTTTTAATGATTAGTTTTTTTTTACTATTATTCCATACATTGTTATTCTCACAGTACAAAAATCTATTGAAAGTAATAACGATGCACGTTATATTATGCATGTACTTAAGTAAATCTGAATGAAACGCTTCGATATGGATCATTTTTCAATTGCCTCAATAACGTGCTCTGTCACAAATGATGACTGCGGGCTGTTTGCCGACCATTTCGTCCCTTTACTATTTGACGATATTTCATATTACGACGACGAATATAATTTATTTGTGTCCCGATATTTATGCTTAGATCTTTTAATGATGATCTAAAAGGACGACAATCTTTTGAATGTTGGCGGTGGCAACATACTGCTTGGTTCTCAATTAATAAGATTTTTTTCTTTTTAATAAAAATACGTTGCCCCACACTAGACATTTCTTACTGTATCGTGGGTGCGTTTACAAATATATAAACTAACATAAACAAACCCAGAGCCGGAACTACTATCTGTGGATCATAAAACAATTGTTCCGTTCGGAAATCGAACCCGCGACACGCAGCGCAGCAGTCAATCCCTCAACCACCAACTTGGCGCACCAACCGCGCTGCCAAGTTGGAATATTAACAACTCACAATGTTAGGACCAATTAATATTAACGCAAATTTTTATCCGTGGTGCTAGGCAACTGGGCTTATTCCAGTTGTAAACGACCCTTTGTGCCTATTGGCCTTGTTTGTTCTGTCTCCTGCTTGATATGGAGTAAAGTGGAAATTTGTATTGTTTCCTACTCCTCCATTATTCTTTTCTGATTAATTTCGTTGCGGGATCCAAGACAGTTAAATTCATTCTCCGGGACTTAGTCGAGCTTTATTGCCTCGGCGCTTTTCTGTTGGTCGCCACTGTTGATTCTGGCTTTCAGGAGTTGCAGTGGTTTGGGAATAATGCGGTGGGATTGTCCCAAAAAACCCTTCGGAGCATAAAGGATTAGTTACCAAAATTATGATTGCTTTAGTACACAAATACTAAATTAGATCATTAACCTACTTTGTTAATCCGAACGTGTTGATATTATAGTAAAATCGTAATTCTCAACATAAATATTGACTAATCGAAAAATCACATTTATTTCAAGTGTCCTCACTAAGAGTTGTAGCAGGAAAAACCTTCTGAAGGGCTCTCCAGTTAAGTTCAGGTGAACCTTCGGGGAACCTAAAGTGCTCCCGAGGGACCGAAAGGGATAGGTAGGGTGTTGTGTCTCACGAAAATGTGGTCGTGAAACCAAATACATATAGGGCAAACTTGCAAATTAATACAAACTCCTGTGTCAAATAACTTGTTTAAGATTGCAAATTCTTCAACAAGAAACCTCTATTTGTTACGATCTCACAAATAGTTCCGTAAAACATCTTAAAAAGGTTTCATCTCGAAATTGCGTCATAAACTGCGTCCGTCTAAGAATTTTCATTAAAAATGACCACTAAAAGCTTTAGAAAACGAAAACAAAACAGTAATGTGGTGGAGAAAATCTGTTAAAATGTGGACATAACACTCTTATCTTAGTTAAGCATTTAAAAACGAAAGGTTTTACAAAGTGGAACAGCGGACCGGCGCTAATGAGCATCATGAATGCCGGGACCACACCGCGACGCTTACACCACGGGCCAGACCAAACACTGCTCGCAACTCCAAAACTTTTAAGGGGCAGATTCTTTATTTATTTATAAATACTAGTTTTATTCCTTATGGTTAAAAAAAGCACACGATTAAACCTCTGGGGCCTGTCTTAGCATGCCATGGTCTGGAATTTTTAAATAAAAAATTAAGGTATAATTTAATTGACGTTCATTTTAACTAATTTTAAAATGAACGTCACGTCTAAACGGCTAAACGTAATTTTAGTAAAAATATATATTTTATTCTAAACTTTTTCCTTCATAATATGATATGTGAACATTTTACATTATATTTGTATAACATAGTGTAATTAATTTGTAAAGTTATATCTAACGCGAATAGAAAAAAACGCCAATCTCACCAAAACCACCGGGCGTATTTTTATGAATATTCACCATCTCAAAGACAATTTGACTATATCTATTTTAGTATACGGCTTTTTATTTTTAAAGCAATATAATAAAAAAATTGGGACGCGTGTCATGCCCGGTGAAGCGTATGTCCTTTTTACTCCGTCAAGGTCTCTGGTGGCTGTTTTCCCCTTAAGCCCACAGACTTAAGTACCAATGTACTGTGAACAACGAAGTGGTGAGATTCATTAACGGTCCTCTGCTAACAATTCCACAAGTATTTTTCTTATTTCCTGCGGTGACTATTAAAATTTCTATGAAACCGGCACCGCAGAAATCTTTTACTTATTCCCGGAAAAAAGTTTTATCTAGCTCTTAAGCGTAATGAGAAACGCCTTTCTGTTTTTTTTTGTATTAACCCAGTAACCTGGAATAAGAAAACAGATTTTAAGGTGGTTTTAAATGCAATGTTTTAAATAGTTTTCTTACAATAGAGTACTTTGTTTTATCACATATCTCTGGAATGTATTGACTGCGACCTGCTCACCTGTTTAAAATATAGAACTCTTATAACTTACACATAATTTATAAAACGTGTCGTAAAACGGTTGCTTTCTAAAGCATACTCCTTAGTAACGGCTAGGTTGAAAGGTTTAAAAAATATATATATATATTTATTATTGATTCATGTTCATTAGTTGTGAAACATAATTTTACCTGTAACTAATAGTTTTGCTTTAAAAAAATAATTAACAACACGATATTTTTTCGCAATTTTTGAATACTCCTCCAAAACGACTTGGATGTTTAAAAATATTTTCAAACAGAAATAATGATGGTTGGAATTTCTTCATAACTGAAATAGCATATGTAAATCAAAGAATATTTTGCAAACAAAACTGTCCAACAGGAGATTCAATATTGATATTCTGGCTCCGAGTGGACGCACGGCAGGTACTGCGTTAACATTGGGGAATATATACACCCATATATACCTACGCCATAGCAAAATTTTACTATTGCGTCTTATTTTATTTTCTATTTCATACATCCTCTATCTCTCTCCCACACACACTCTTTCATTCGCTCTCCGCTGCGTTCATATTTCTAATAATTTCTTAAAAATAAATGCGATCAGAATAAAATTAACATCGTACATCTATATAGCTCTCTGATGAAGATAAGATGGTAATTTAAAACAAAGAAACTATTTAATAAAAGATAATATAATTCAATCGATGACAGCTGAACTGTGGACAGCCATCTTCTCATAATGGAACAATTTACACTCATAATTAATTCGGGGGCACGCGTTATTATACCGGACCTCATCCCCCCGGGATCCAGCACCCCGGGACACCGGGCTCGCGGATAGTGCGGGCTATTCGCGAAAAATAATGTATTCTGAATATTACCATTGATGTGATGACAGGTAGGTGCTTTCAACAACAAGTAATTATGCAGGCGTTTTACATATTAATAACTGTGGCACGGCTCTCAATTATCGTTTATTTTCTGTAAATTATTATATAGGTAAATGTGCAGTATTTATGTATTTATTAAAACTTTAAGCAGCATAAAGGTACATAATTATGTCTAAAGCTTTATCTACCATTCAACCTTGATTTTTAGATTCATTTGATGGGTGTTTCAAAACTACAAGTGATGTTTTAAGAATTCATATATATACAATTTCATTTTGTAACTTCACTTAAGTACGAGTAAAATACTACCAATTTTCTCTACGTTCATAACATCGTGTTTTCTAGTTTCCCTGCAGGGCAGATAACTTTATATCTTTAGTAGTTACAATTTTCATCCAGCAACAATATACATACTAAGATATTGTTTTCACCTTTGGCATATGACTAAACATTAACATGTTTACTTCGACCAATAATTTGTAGAACTTTTGTTCAATAATCACTTTTCTGCCAAATTATACCTTCATGACATGAAAAAGCTTTCACACATCCTAATGTAAATAGCAAAATTATAACTCGGTTGACCACTACAAGGCGATTAGTTCCTCAGCCGTCTGCGCGCCTGGTACGTGACAGGGCTGCTAATGGCGATCCTGGTTAATTTGAGTAGTAACAAACTAATATTGAACCTGTAGTATAACTAGGTTTGTTTTAATTGACCTACCAACACTAAGATAATATTCATACATACACTCACGGCTTTTCCTCATGGGGGTAGGCAGTAACTATAGAACGTCACCTGCTAAGATCTCTATATCCACACACAACGAATCAAATGAAACTATAGGTGCGGAAAAGGGAGTCCGACTACTCCTACTCCTTTAGCTTCGTATACTCATACATCTAGACATACACGCATGGCGGTTATAAGCTCGCTTTTTTGGAGAACATCTCCAATAAGATCCGTAAAATATTCTTATGAGAAAATCTCCTAAACTTTATAAGTAAAATGTTGAGGCTCGCAGAATCTTCCATTTTGATCTCAGATCGAAATTGCCACACGGCCGGCGACGATTGGGCAAAGCTAAAGTTATTGGTCCGCGGTAAGCTAGGAGCAATATTGTTACACAGACACATGTTGTTTTTTAAAGACACAGCCCTTAATGAGATATAGATATTCCAACTTCCAACAGATGATCGAACTAACATAAAAATACTAGAGAAAATGACTGTACTTATTATATAACGTTTTTTATTAGTAGATAGGTTCGCGTTGGATCACAATCTCACCTGATGGTAAACGATAAGGTCGACAGTGAGGCATGCTTGCCTAGATGTAGCCTATTCAATCTTGACTTGAAGACTCCCAAGTACCTTTCAGAAAATACAAACACCGGCAGGGAATTCCACTCTTTAGCTGTACGCACAAAGAAAGTATTCCCAATACGTTTAGAAGCTATTAAAAAAGTAGGCCTACAGTAATTAAATCGAAGACCAAATGATAAATGACAACGTAATTTGTTCAGAGAGCGAGTCACTCGAAACTCGCCTCTTCTTGTTGATACAAGCCAATCCTACACAGATTTCCTTCTGCCGAAGATTTCCAAAAGATATCTGAAAAAAAACACAATGTTCCGTGTACCAGGTGCTCATGGTAAAGGATAGGAAAACTGTGTGGTTTTTGTGTCAATAGTTAGATAATCCATCTCTATTTGCAATGGTTGAGATGGGTTTTGCTTAAACCCCGGGCAAATATACAAAAAGTGGGTATTTTTAATAGCATTTCCATACGCCTACGCCTGCGTTTGAGAGTATCACAAACTACATAAATGTTTGATAGGGTTGTGTTATTCCAGGAAACACTACTCAAGTAAAAATACATCCTACACACTTACAATTTACGTAGTTAAGAAAAATATTTTCTAGGTAAGAAACGGGTCCCTTTCCCAAAATATTATTATAAGCAAAGGATTATTGATTCTTCATTTAAAAGACTTATCAAAAATTGCCGAAATACAACTTAATTAGGTTTGCAACCTGCATACAACATCATTACAAAAGTATCATCACATTTTTCAAAGCCGATTTTATCTGAAAATCCCTAAAGACAGCCGATCGGCCGTAGTGGCGGACACAAAGGATATGAAGTCACCCGCCATAGACCCATGTCGCCATATTTCATAGATCATAACTGATACCCGTCTTATCAGTGTTCTGTTTGCCTGCCATCAATCTCGACGTCCTTGATGACCCACATCGCATAAAGATCCTCTACACACATAATTAGGTATAAGTTGTACCACAAGAAATGTTGTACAGAAGGACGACTTTTTTGATTAGGTGTAAAAAATGCTGTCTGTTCGTCTGTAAAGAGCCTATCTCAGTCATGGTCGCGTCTCTTAAAGCTGATTTTAACATTCTCAGATTGTGTGTAGTTCTTATAAAAATGTTTCAATTTTGTATGCAGAAAACCATGAGTTAGATTTGTCTGTGCACTCTTATTGCCAACTTATCCGCATGTTTATGCATTTATGAAAAAAAATACTAAGCACTCTCTAAATATACAGATCCTATATTCCTCCAAATTACGGCCGCGGCCATAAATTTCAGCGGATACTAGCCATACGCGGGAATACACAAGTCCACACAGTGTGTGATCAACTGATCAGTTGAGTTAAAATGCTGAAAATTGAAATTGTGCCTTCTGAGTCTTCCTTTGTTGTGGCACTCGAGTTGCCAACATGAATAATATCCCACAAAGAGTGGATTTATTCATAGAGGTCTAGTTCCCTAATCCGTCGTGGGAAAAGTGCAGTGTTTCGGATCAGACTGGTAATACTGCGGCTTATCGCGTCCTATTCACTTTGTTAGGAAGCGAGGCCTTTCATGTTTTGTACAAAATAGTGACAGGTAAAGTTCGAACGTTATTGTGATGTGAAGTATTTTGATAAGGCATTGTTTACTTTTCTTCAAAGAGTTTTAAAAGTACAAAATATCATGGCCATCGCGCGTTCAGGGCAAAACGAAATAGACTTTCGCACAGACAAAAATGTTACTAGATAAAGCAAGTCCCTACATCTGTATGAAAACCAAGCGTGCCACTTTTTCACACACAATTTAAAAACAAACTTACTTACCAATGAAAGAAAACATTTGCAATGCCTCGGCCAACTTATTTTACACATTCTTTACAGCTCAATATGGCATAAAAAGGCATTTTCTAGATTTCGGTTGATTGCCGGTACCTTTAATGCTACATGAATAGCTCAGATTACGATCATGTGTCGTAACTTTACTCCGTTTTTTGGCACGCAAAGTCACAGACAATCGCGTCATCGAGTTACATTTATGTCTGTGGTCTTTCCCAATTAAGTACTTATGTTCATGCCTACTAAAAGTACTTATTTATTACCATTGCCACCAAATCAGTTACTATACATAGTCAACTCTGCATAATATAGTGAAAAACAATCATGCTAAACATATACTACCTTGAAACGTACGCATATAATACGTTGTTAATCGCTTGTCATGTCACATTGATCACTGTTGTCACACAAGAGACATATTCGATGTTCTTATTTACCCTCGTGTTGCTTCGAACTCGTTTTGAGACCTTACATAAATGATATATTATTTTATTTCTGTAAGTTGGTTTGTACAAACACTTTTACATGTCGATCATATTTTTTAAAACTAGATGAGGTCGGCGTTTTCTATTTGACTACTCTGAGAAGAAAGACCGAAACAAACTCAGAGGTCACAGTCTCTTTTAAAGTCCAGACAAAATCTTGATTAGATCATGTGAGACCATGTAGACTGATGTCTGAAATGGTCTATTGAGGAAAGAACCTGCCAGATTGAGTGGACCTGTCCAGTCAGTGCACGCATTTATCAATAACCGAGCAGCTCAATTCAGAATTTAAGGAGCTCAGCGCATCGACGAACAATACCAAAGAAAGGACGTTCGGGTAGGCCGCATAAACTACTCAAACTGCCAGACCATGATTAAAAACTAACTAAGAAAAAGTAAAATTAAAAGCAAAAAAAAAATGATCCACATAGTCATCACATTCACAATAATTAAAATAAAATAACATAATACTTTAAAAAGTAAATATTCTTGTCATTGCAAGAAAACGAAAAAACAAAAAAAATACACGGTGCAAAATATAAAAAAATATAAATTAATTGGAGCAGCTCAAACTCAAGCCTTTTTGTCCTCAACGTAATCTTTAATGGTATAAAATGATTTCTTCATAATTCAGTATCAAGTAATATAAAATTGTTCTTTCAAAGCAATTATAGCAGACCGTGTTGTCCATTCTTGTAGCTGTGATTTAAGGGACTTCTGTAGAACTTGCCACCCTTTAATCGCCGGAGTGGAGAATCTCACTCGTTCTTTTTTATCGAACTTGGGCCATAATTCACATTTATTGTTTTCGGGTGATCTGTCATAGACTAACCCGTAAGGAGAGCATCTTGTAATACGTACTCTTTCCTACGAAATCACAGCCGTGTCTGCTCATAGATTTTCTTTTACGTTTAGTTGATCGGTCAGGTTATTTGCCTGAAATAGGCCATTTTCTGGGCAGTAGGCTCTAGGTTCTCTTCAGAAAATTTTCTATCGGGCTTCATTATCTAATTAGCTGGAAATCAAACTGAATATAGTTCATCTTCATGGCAAGCAGCTGTGATTTCAGATAACTAGCCCACAAATAATATAATACTAGCATACAAATGCCTCATCCCATACAAAGAAACCGTGCCGACTTTTTTTTGTAAATCGATTGCGTTTGTTTCCTTTCCACGGCGATAGATAGATCACCATCTAATAATCAATCGATATCGATAGATAAATCAAATAATCAGTACAGTACGTTGGGACAGTTTCTTTGTATGGGATGAGACCCCACGACTAGGCGAAAAATACGTTTCGGGGAAACTGAAAATAACTTCTCGTTAAAAATACTTCATAGTATTTAACAGTCATTTTCCTTCAAAGGTAAAATTATTGTAATTGCAATTTTAATATGACTAAAGACATGTTTTATTGCACAACAACTCATAGCAATTTAATTTTGCAGTTTCTTTGAATTGCATCCCAAAAAGCACTCGTGAGTTTTTTCATAATTGAACTCAATATTCAATTGTCCAATCGAAACTGTGAATTTTAAATGGTTCCATTTACAGTTAAGTGAGCAGTGGTGGCCCAGTGGTAACGGCCGCGACTTACAAGTTGTAGGTCGTGGTTTTGAACCCAGGCAGGCGCTTTACTTTGTGTAAATTATTTCATCACCACTGCTCTCAAAACGGTGAAGGAAAACATCGTGAGGAAACCGGCATGTCCTAGAACCAAAAATTCGAAGGCATGTGACATCCACCAATATGCACCGGGCCCGCGTGGTGGATTATGGCCCATCCCCTCTCACAGAGAGGAGGTCTGTGTCCCAGCAGTGGGAACATTAATAGGCTGATGATGATGATGATGATGATTTACAGTTACGTGCCTAAAATATGCATCTCGTTAAAAAGTGCTCGATATTCAAACAGTAGTTTTATTCAGTCATCTGTTTTGCGCTCTGTGGTCAATCCGCACCGCCCTGCGCCGCGGGCCTGCCCGCTTCTATATTTGATTCCACATCGTCGCGCAAAAGTATAATGAACAAGAACCACTCGATTTCACCCATCATTCAATAATAGGCTCGCGACTCGCGATTGAACAACCCAACCCAATAGAGCATTATACTGATAACCGGTGTTACTTTTTAATTATAATGAAAAATAAAACTGAAACAGCGGCCAGTTACATTTTAGTAAAACTCAATCAATTAACAATAAAAACGCAAAACCGATAAAGCCGTGTACACAACTAGTCGTGAGCAATATTACCATAGAAATTGCGCTGACAGCGCTTACCGTTACACAACAATTAAAATAGGCTTTTTAATATTTCAATATGCACACAATAGGTATAAAATTTAACGAACAACTTTGCGAATCGGCAAATAGAAGAGAATTTTAATTGAAATTATTTCGGACCTGTGCCATAGACAATGGCTCGCGATGCACGGAGAGTTCGTTCGACATTCAAATTTATAATTGGTTCTGGTTCGCGCCAAGTGGTTCCAAGCAAGTTGTTCCGTAATGGCGGACGGTGGATGTGCAGAGGTGTAATAAAAATATAATATTCTTGACTGGAACGTTTCACAGGGGAAATAACACGTTGGTGCGCAATGCAAACGTGATCAGTTATAATTCTATTATACTTTTAGTTTCAGGAATATTTTTCTTCTAATAGATGAAGGATATTAGTTTAGCGTCGAAAACATTATTCTGCTTTTTATAGAGCTGAATATAGATGAATAAAGTTGTGTGTGAATAACTTATTTGGAGCAATATTATGTTGCTTTGTGAATTAAACTATATTATGTCTCACCTTATAGAGCATATGTAGCGCATGATTCTTCTAGCAAGTGACAAACGCACAGCACCAACAGATATTGCAAAACAATCAAATCAACACGTCGCATTAATCTCGGCAATCAAAGCAACAATAGAAACACTGATTCACATAAACGCAATAGTAGTGACAACGTGTGTTCATAATATCGCCATAAAAAAAAAGAAAGAAAAAAAATTTTTTTGAGACCCGCACAGGAGACACTAGATAAGCAAATAAAATAAATAACAACGTGCGAGACCAAAAAGGCTCCTATCTCAGCATGTGCAACGATATTAAAAAGAAAATAACGCTGCGCTGATATTCTGATAGGGCCCATTGTTGATGCCACGGACACATTCACGGAAACGAAACATATAATATTTAAGGAATAAAATAGAATAAGATAAACAACAACAAAATAATATAAACACATAATCTGACTCACAGTATGTATGTGTATAATGTAAATAAATAATAATCGTATGAATTCCTTGTCACATGTCTCGAGGTAATTGCGCACCCCGCGTAATTTACCTTAGCCCAGGTTGGTGTAAATAAAATTAAACAAGCTCTTACTACGCTATGCGTGGCAACACTCCTCGACACCTGAACGACACAAATTCAACCAATATTTAGTTAAACATCTCTCAGATCGCTTCCAATTAATTTCACGTTTCGATTTTACGTCGCCCCAAATTTTTATTTGGGTTGTTAGGACTTGAGGTGAAACCGCTTTTCTTATTGACTCTAAAGCTGAATGACGGGAATTATAAGTTTTAATTTATCAAAAGCCTTTGGGTCTTGAAAGTAAGTTGATATTCGAATAGTAAAATATTCTTGCTCTTATTGGGATAGTTGATAGCTAGTTGCCTTTAAGTATTCTATTACCAATTAATAAACTTAGAAGTAATGAAACTGAGAAGAAAGACATTTAAAGTTCAACCGAAAATATGAACATCGCGAGCGATTAACTTAACATTATAACAAGCCATTGTTATCTTTGAGCAGTACTAACGTACTCGTATAAAAAGCTTTACTTTTGAAGATAAAAGGGCCATAAACACACGATCTGTTGGATAAGTGACACGCCGTTAATAAAAGCAGTAACAGCAGTACTCGTCGCATACGCCGAACACGCTCGTAAACGGTATCAGCGCCCGCCGCGCGTCCCCGTGTGTAGTGTGTGTACCCGGCATTACTTTATTGCGAGTTTTGTAGTGTTACAACTCTCCCCGTCTTTTAATACGTTGCGATAATGTTCAAATGTAATGTGTAGATTATCTGTTCTGCTCCTTTTTACTGATATTTAAATCCTTGCTATTTTCTAATACATTTCAAGCAATTTTTTTCCAGCCGACAGGAAAATTTGCTATTTAAACTTCATAAAAGATTGACATATGTCAAACTGACGTATACGTTGTTAGCCTGTCACGCGCTATTGTTACTGTATTGATACTGATAGCTGTCGCAGAGATCAAGCTATCTTGTATGAAGTATAAGATTGTTTTTGTTATAGATTAAAGAATTCAAATTCCCCTATTAGGATCTGAGCCCGATGTTCTAACTGATTGAGTTTCTAGACTAAATTGTGTTACTCACTTATTTCTTCAGGATTAGGATTCGACAGGATATAGATTACCCTCCTGTCGAATCCTAATCCATTTAATTTCCAGATTGCCAACATCAATAATTGTGGGATAACGATGTAACAACAACAGGTATCAATGATGGAGAGGGTAGAATTAGAATTTACAATACCATACCAATTTTTGAGGGTAACACAACGCTTTCCGCTGGAAAGAAAGTTACAAATAAAATAATCAAGAAAATGAAACGAGACAATTTAATGTTCATTTTGTGTACCTGAGAAAGACTTTGATTATGATTAACTGCTTGTCTGGTCATTCAGAAATCTCAGCACTAAAGTCAATAACAAATAAAAGGAATTTATAACAATTAATCGTCGCTCACGAAAGCGAGGACATCAAGCAGAATGTCATCAATTTCCGTCCCAACCCAAAACTCTCGTACAATAAATTCTCGCTCTTAATTTGGAAAACTCAAAGTTACCAACACCAAAAAGGCAGCATTCAATTTAGCGCGCGGCCATATTTCATCGCCGATGGCAACACCGCGGATAACTCTGGGATTGGTGTAAATTATTGCGTTTACCTATCAAATAATTTGGCTCTGATTGGAAAAATGCGAAGCTTGAGGGGTTAATATACACGTAGATATACGTGGAGTAGAAGACGCAGATTGGCTCTAAATTGCCATAAATACATATATTTTATTAGTTAGTATTTATGAGAGCTTCAGTTCTTACCAAGTTTGTATATTTTATACATAAAAACTTTGCCATTGTTTCGATTGTTATTGAAGCTGGTGCTTTTTCTTAACCCCTTAAATTCCCTTTTTTGCCAAACTGGCGCGATAGCAATTATAAAGGCTTATTTAAAGGTGAGATAGTGGTCAAGCGCGAGCCTACATATAATAAAAAAACTAATAAAACTGATAAGAGATAAACACATACTTAGGTACCTGTCTCGCTTTTCTCTAAGCAAATGCAAAGTTTTAAGAAGGTCTCAGAAAATATTATTATAAAAGTTACCCCGTCACTTCACGTCACCGACTGATATTCCGAGCCATTAATTCTTTTCGGTACTCTTCTGCCTCAAAAGTCTCCAAAGACGGAGTTCTCTATCACATACGGGATGACATAAGTCGGCAATATTGAAACCTCTCAGTCAAGCTATGAGCTGAACTTTAAAGGCCATCCGAAAGTTTATCGTAACTGAGCAGTACATTTTTAACCCCCAACGGAAAAAGAGGGGTGTTATAAGTTTGACGTCTGTTTGTGTATCTGTCTGTGGCATCATAACTCCTAAACGGATGAACCGTTTGATGAAAATCGGTTCAGTTGTTCTAAAGTTATGGGCGTTTTACTGTTTGAATCGGTGTGTTTTCGCAAGATATTGTGTCATAATTACGTGTTATATTGTCGATTAAAGCGTGTCTGCTACTAGATAAATTATGTAGCATGAAATAAAAATGTGTCGGGGGTTTTTTAAATTTTAAATTTGACTTGATCAGATGGTTATTCAGCGGAACTTCGCAAACGGAAGTACCTAAATGTTTACGTAACCCTTCAGGTTATGAATAATTTAATTTCAAAATCTACAGACTGCTGCTTCCGGTGTCGAAGGTAACTGGTAGTCAAAGTACCTTGAAATTCAATTGCAAATTTACACGCACTTTCGAATTCAAAAGAAGTCGGTTCAGTCCAAAAGTTGAGGCTAATTGCACACTTCCAATCATAGGTAGATCTCTATGGAGAAGAACGTGCAAGAAACTCCATGGGCGTTGAATATATACCCAAGTGCGCAAAGTTTCGCTAACAAATTCAATTTCATTTGTATAGGCAATTTTAACTGCTTTATCGTTCGTATATAGGTAATTGTAATCTGTTTATTCATAAAAACCAGTGAACATTCGCGACAGATCCGCTACACATCGCTGTCCGGTTCGTATGCGGTGGCGCGTGCCGTCCGGCGCCGGGCCCGGCTCTCCATGATCGTCATCATAATCCGCGTACAAACAACCGCTCTTTTTGGTCGTTACACCATACCTGTGCTGGTATCGGTGCTATCAGTAAACTCTTTGTTTGAATAAAGTTTATTCCTGTTGGTTATATTTTTCATGTAACGGGAAAAGTTGTTGTAGAATTTAGTGCGAGTATTTTTGTGATGAGTCAACTCTTGCAACTGAATTTCAAACAGTTATCCGCAACGGATTGTGCGGAAATTTTGCATACACTTTTGGTTTGGATGTCGAAGCACGCTTGAAGTGACATAGTTCTATATGGCTATATGGCTAACCCTCAAGGTTGGCGGACGAATTGTTTTATGCACCTCCACAAGTCACTACATGGGTACCCAATGAGTTTGTTGAGAGAAATATGAAAAAGCTTGTTTGAAAATTTCAAAATATAAAAAACCCTTTACACATTGTTTTGTTTTATGCTTCATAATGTATCTAGTACATAGTAGATACGCTTCGATCGGCAATCTATTGAACACGTAATTATGACACGATATCTTGCGAAAACACCCCGATTCAAACAGTAAAAAGGCCCGTAACTTTTTAACGGCTGAACCGATTTTATTCAAACATAGCTAAGAACACTCTTGATAAAGACAGCTTAAAAAAAAAACAAAATCGGTTCGTCCGTTTAGGAGCTATGGTGCCAGAGACAGATACACAAACACACAGTTACACAGCAACACACATCATACTTCTAACACCACTCTCTTTCCGTCGGGGGTTAATAACAATTGCTATAACTAAAGTTATATTTTCGCTTTTTTTAAATAACTACCACTATATCCCAGACTGGCTTCCTAGTCTAGTGACGCTACTACTAAAATGTCGTGAAAACTATGTTATTAGCGTCGCCCTGAAAATCAGACTCATCGGGCTGGCGACTCCGCAATATTTTTTCAAATTAATCTACATAAAATCTCACTCCAATCCTACCGGGTTCGTCCGCGGTTTTTTTTTGCAGACGCTAGTTTCAGTTCGAATTTTAAAACCTCCGTTTTAATATCTCCGTCTTTTATGAAATCTCGCTCATATCTCAAGGTTTTATTACGCTAGTTGCAGGCCGTAACGTATGATAAAACACTTTTATTAAATTTGTTTTTCGCACTCCTACTCGGGATATATTTCTTGTGTGTTTTACCTTATATTTTGAGATATAGGTTCCTATACTCACTTCTTCATTCACTCATTTTCGTACCTTGAATTCAGATCCATGAACCGAGGTATACAATCACTACATAGTATAAAACAAAGTCGCTTTCTGCTGTCTGTCTGCCCCTATGTATGCTTAGATCTTTAAAACTACGCACCGGATTTAGATCCGTTTTTTTAATAGATAGAGTAAATCAAGAGGAAGGTTTATATTAGGGATGGGCAAGTGAAAAAATATATCGATATTTATCGGTATCGATATTTTTAAACAGTGTTGATAATTATCGAGTGAAAAGTATTGATATATCGTCAGCTTCCACATGATTATCCAATCCGCATATTCCCAAAGCATTCAAAATTCGTAAAATAGAATAAACATGAAGAAAATATTATCGTATCCTACTAATAATATAAATATGTATGTATATTTGTTACTCTTTCACGCAAAAACTACTGAACGGATCTGGATGAAATTTGGCAGAGAGATAGATAATAGTCTGGAACAGCACATAGGATACTTTTTATATCTCGGGCATTTGCTATCTTGGGATGATTTTCGTAATTCAAGCGGGCGAAGCCGCTGGCAGAAGCTAGTTTTTTTAATAATGCTCGAGCCTAAACAATTAATCAAACCAGTAGTCATCAGATGTGGACATTAGGAGCACCCTCTGTTTGATGTGCTCGCCTGTCAAACGGCTTATATTGTCGGGTACTGTCAGATTCACGGCTGAAGGCAAATTTGCCTTAAAAAAACGAAATTGATACGAATTCGATACTCAAATATTGAATATCGATACATCGTGATTAAAAATGTCGACGATATATATCGATAATTGTATGGAAAAATATCGATATTTTGATATATCGATATTTTTTGTCCATGCGTAGTTTATATGTATAATACATGCATAATATAGTAGAGAAACACTGATGACTCTCGACTTTCACGCGGGCGAAGCCGCTCACAGAAGCTAGTTATAAATATTTATAAGATAACAGGTAAATCATCAAAATTCCCATGACGTACTTACTGAATCCATTTCATCTGGTCATTAAGAATCTCGTATTAGTACAGTCGCGAAAAGAAGTGTTCCTTTGACAAAACTACCCTGATCATAATAAGTCACACATTTTTGTTACAATGAATATTATATTGAATCTTTTCCCAATTATTTTGAGGTCGGCTTTCCGTATGTTTAGATGCATATAAATAGCAGTATTATTTTTTTGTGGCGATGGCCTATCTGTGACCTCTACCACAGATAACATAATACTAGCATACAGATACATTATTCCATACAAAGAAACCGTTCCGACGTAACTAGCGTTTTTGTCTGTAGTTGATTATTTTTATAAGTACTTTGATCGCAATCGGTTCCGTTCCACGGCTATAGATGGTGTTAGCAGCGACTTTCAAGTAAAAGGGTTTTCTCGATTTTTGCACGTTTTTACAGTTTAATCGAACCAAAATGTGTTACAATACAAATTGCAAAAATCAAGTGGCATGCCTCAGAAATTTAAAACCGCGCCATCTACTGGAATCAATTTTAAATGATCCTTTCAAATAATCTTTGAAATGTGAATTAAGAGCCCAATATGCCATAATTTTGTGCTTAAGTGAGTTGATTAAACAGAGATCAATTCTAGAAAATGTTAATTTTACACACAATTCAGTAACATATCGCGCCATTTAGTGACATTTATTTGAACCAAATTTCCTTTTTAGTGCTGAAATCCCGTGCCAGTGCTGCCAACTTAGCGCTTTCAGCGCCAGATCTAGCGATTTTTTTTCAACAGCGCGTTCTAGCGCTAAATCTAGCGCTTTTTAAACTTTGGAATTTCTTTACAAAAAGTAACTGCGCAAGCTATCAACTTCGAAACGACGTGTTGAGGAAAATTTCATCCACAGATAACTATAAATTCAAGTCCAAAACTGATCAAGACATTAACACAATTACGCTATTTTATTTATAAACAAGTACTATAATGTATGTAACTCTTTTATACGATATATTTTGAATCAATAAAAAAACATACGTTTATACAGCCTTAATCTCAAATTATTGGGCGTTTTGTTTGAATTTGGCGCCGAATACAGCGGTTTTTTTTTGAGATCTGTCGGCCATTTAGCGCTTTTTAACCGACTTCCTAAAAAGGAGGAGGTTCTATGTTCGACATTATGTTTGTGTACCGATATCTCCGTCAATTGTGGACCGATTTTGAAAATTCTATTTTGTTTGATAAAGTTTGTTCCGAAATTGGTCCCATTTTAATTTGGTGAAGATCTGATGAAGAACTTCGGAGATATACAACAGAACTCTTCAAAAAATAACGGCAAATCTCTCGGGATTATACCATTTCATAACATAACATCACGCCAGTATGCTCTTAAGGGGTACGCAGATCTCTCCTTTCACCGGTTATGTTAAAGTTTCATGAAATCTATTTTGGCGTTATAGTTACCTTACTAACTTTCCTATTAGATAAATACAACTAAAAAGTGAAAAATAAAAAACTTTTTTGCAAAAAATTACTACCGACTTCCAAATACAAAACTACAAAGTGAAAAATAACTTTATCTTTTGTAGTCGGTGTCTTTCGTAAGTACCAATTTTATTGCGTTATGGACACCGACTAGTATTTTTTTGCAAAAAAGTTTATATTTAAAGAGCTAACAGCGCGTTTTTAACCGACTTCCCAAAAAGGAGGAGGTTCTATGTTCGACTTCAAGTTTGTTTTTTTTTTTTTTTTTGTGTATTTTCACCGATAACTCCGTCAATTGTGGACCGATTTTGAAAATTCTTTTTTGTTTGAAAAAGTATGTTCCGAAATTGGTCCCATTTTAATTTGGTGAAGATCTGATGAAGAACTTCGGAGATATACAACAGAACTCTTCAATAAATAACGGCAAATCTCTCGGGATTGCTGCAATCGCATGTCTGTTTGTTGTTTATAACATTTCATAACATAACATCACGCCAGTTCGCTCTTAAGGGGTAAGCACACCTCTCATTTCACCGGTTATGTTCAAGTTTCATGAAATCTATTCTGGCGAAATAGTTCGCTTACTAACTTGCCTATTAGGTACGTACAACTAAAAAGTGAAAAATAAAAAACTTTTTGCAAAAAAATACTACCGACTTCCAAATACAAAACTACAAAGTGAAAAATAACTTAATTTTTTTTAAGTCAGTGTCCATAACGTAATAAAAATGGTACCTACGAAAGACACCGACTTATTGCTTAGACGAGTTGGCAGCACTGCCCCGTGCCTCTACAAACCAATTACTGGATAACACTACACATTGAGTTATTGATTAAATCTGTGCAATTTCCGTCAGTCTGGTGTAACGACCAAAGCGCAAGGGCCAATTTGCAACCACTTTTTGCACATATTATTCGCGTTCATACATATACGTAACGTACAACGTACATTGAATCGCTCAGCTAACGTGCAGTGGATTAAGATTATAGTATTTGCGCTGCAGGAAACCCTCACGGTGCAGCCTCAACCCGAGTGACAATGACGTCACGACCACGGGCCTACGTACTAACACTACTTACGTCTGCAGCTGCCTCAATACATCGCGGATTATTACTGACTCACTAAAGTCGTCACAATCTAGGAAGTCCGTTGACGTTTCCCATTTTACATGACAAAGACAAAGATATTTTATTTCAACTAGGCCACCAAGCGGCACTTTTGAACGTTAATACATAAAAAATTAAAAGGAATAAAAATTGATTCTACCGTGCATTCGGAAAGTAGCTTGTTATGGAGAAGAACGCACAAGAAACTCCATACATACTCTTTTAAAAAAAAAAAAGTTTCTTACATGAACGTCTTGAAAGTTTTAGCGGGAGGTAGTTGGGGTGTACACCCCAAACACTTAAGAAGGCTATATATCAGTTTGATAAGAAGTAGAATTGATTTTGGTTGTTTTCTATATGACAATAGTGCCAACTGTCACACATCAAAATTAGACAAAATTCAAAACCAAGCTCTTAGAATCGTTGGCGGTTTTATAAAGTCCACTCCCGTGCACGTTATGGAAAGTGAAGTGTGTATACCTCCTTTAATTTTAAGAAGAAAATATTTAGGCTATAAATATTGTTTAAAATCAAAATCATGGCCTCTGAAGTTTAATCCAACAGCAAATCTTTTGAATAATCTCGGCGCTCTTTCCAATGATAGGTATTGGGTAAATAAAAAGAAACCCTTGTTAATGGTACTTTATAAGGAAGTTGAAACAGAAAAGTGTACTTCTTCTTATCCTTTGGAAATGTTTTCAAATGATGTGTGGTTATCTAATATTAATTTAAACTCATATATAAATGACAACTTACTTTGTATGGAAAAGGCTAAAAAAGACTATAATGTTGATGATCTAAGGAATGAAGTTATTTGTGAATTAAATGAAAAATACAGTAATTGGCATAAAATCTATACGGATGGCTCAAAAAGTAATGAAGCGTCTTCAGGGGCAGCGTATTACGATGCAACCTAAACGCAACGTAAACAAGCTGTGTGCTATAGGAATACGTCGCAGGTATGTATAATGACCTTGGAGTTATTTGCTATATCGGCGGCGTTATCCTACATTGAACCATTAGATTTACATAAAAATATTGTAATACTAACTGATAGTAAAAGTGCTTTGCAACACATCTCACGTTGTATATTCGGACACAGATGCTTTTCTATAGCTTATAACATAATCCGCAAACTAGAAAAATGTCGTGAAAATCAGGTCTGCATCAAAATACAGTGGATACCATCCCATATTGGTTTAGCGGGGAACGAAGAAGTTGACCGTTTTGCTAAATCAGCAGCTATAGATGGAACAGATATTTACATTCATAATTCATATTCTGAAATATTACCTAAATATAAAAAGTTGTGTTTTGAAAATTGGAAGGAATATTTTGATGAACGTTCAAAAACGAAAGGTATTTGGTATAGGATTATACAAAGTCAACCTCATCGTTCCCCGTGGTTTGTAGGTGATGTAAGTCGCAAATTTGTTGTTTTGACACACAGACTGCGTTCCGGACACCTTCCACTCAGATTTTTTGCACATATGATGGGAAAAGTCACGTCTCCTAATTGCGAAGTGTGTGATAAACCAGAAGACGTATATCATATACTGATGGAATGTGTCCGTAACCGGGCTGAGAGACAAACAATATTTAAAGACCTGGGTGTGTGTGAAGCTAATTTGGGTGTGTTGCAAGGGATTTTATCTTACCCAACTTCAAAAGAGGCTGGAATGATTTATGAACTAGTCATATCTTTATTTGTGTAATGAATTATTCTAGCCTTTTATTACCTATGTATGTTTCCAAAGCAATTATAAATATATGTTTACTTTTATATTTTACATATTAATGTTGTAAAATAGTTATAAGGCTACGATGGGGCTGACATAAACCTCTAGTTTAAAAGCCTCTAAAAAAAAGAAATTAAAAAAAAAAAAAAAAAAAAAAAATTACGTACATAAGTACATACATTAATAAATTCATATGTGTGAGGACAATGCATCCAGAATCACTACATACTATACTACGTACAGGTACAAAGTATTAAAAGCACCTACACATGTACCGTGAAGTTACACAATAGGTACTAGAAAAACACTAGCATCCGAAGCAGTTAAGTTAAGACCAATCCCAACTGACGGCGCCCGTTCACGAACATGACGCATGAATCGGCACCACCCAGCTCAACCATCATGAAGGGAACCGAATGATCCAACACACGCGCCGCGATAACTTTCTACGTAAGAAATTGAAAAAACAAATTCATAATCCTAATTAATTACTATGTTACCCATACACTATAACAACGAGTATCATTCGCAAGCATCAACTTTAATTATTATTAAGTATTTTTACAGCTGTCTAATCTGACTTCTTAGATTGTGACGACTTTAGTCATAAGTGTGAATAATAATTATGTACAAAGGTCTCGCGCACGAAGGGTTCCGTTCCAAATCGAAACAATATTTCATTAAACTTATATTTTAAAGAGGAAACATTGTTTTAATGTTTGTAAAAGGTAATATCTAAAAGAACTGTATTGATTACAAAAAAAAACTGGCCGAGTGCGAATCGGACTCGCGCACGAAGGGTTTCGTACTATTAAAGCAAAAAACGGCAAAAAAATCACGTTATGGGAGCGTTTTATGGGAGCCCCACTTAAATATTAATTTTATTCTGTTTTTAGTATTTGTTGCTTTAACGGCAACAGAAATACTAAAATGAAAATCATTTGTGGAAATTTCAACTGTCTAGCTATCACGGTTCATGAGATACAGCCTGTTGACAGACAGGCAGACAAACGGAGAGTGGAGTCTTAGTAATAGGGTCCTGTTTTTACCCTTTGGTTACGAAACCCTAAAAAAGAAGAGAAGAACCCAAAAAAATCATCGTCCACAAGTCATGTGTAAATATGTTTCTTCTTACTGAAATTGTTTGTGTTAAGAAGATTGGAAATCAGTCATTCACCAAGATAGGAACTGCCCAGCAGCTGTATTACCTAAGTGAATACGGCAATGCAAAGAGTTTGACCGCTATCCAATGGACCAATCACACAGACGGAAATCCACATCGCGTCATTCATCTCGCATGTGATTTGTCGATTTGGTCGATTGGATAGCGGCCAAAACCATTGCGTTGCCGTATTCACTTACGCAGTAAGGCTGCTGCAGGTCACCTTTACATACACTTTGAAATAAAATAATAATTTTGTAAAGATAGGAATTTGAGTATTGAAACTACATCTTATCCCAGGCTATGTACGCAACGGTTTGTATTAAGGCGCAGAAGCCCTGAGTAGCTGATTTTAAAATGAGAATCACGTATAAACGGCGAGTCGTAATTTTTTGAAAAAAATATTTCTTACATAAGACAATTTTCTTAATAATATGATCTAAGAACATTTTGAGTTTTATTCGTATAACATAGTGTAATTAATTTCTAAATTTATGTCTAAAACGGACAAAAAACGACAATCACACCAAAACCGCCGGGCGTATTTTAATGAAATTGACACCATCTCAAAGACAATTTACTACACTTTGATCTGAGGCTTTTTTTAAGTCATAGAATAATAAGGAAAGTAGAACAAACTACTGAATTTTGGGTCGCGCGGGTGTGAAACGAGTGCGCGTTTTGTTCCCTCAAGGTCGTTGGCGACTGTCGTCGTCTTAAGGAAGTAATCCAAGCTTTCGCCAGTGTCCACATAGGCTAAATAATTAAGAAAATGGGCGCCTAAACATGAAATGAAATATCTAAGAAGCACAATCACAATCATCTTACAATGCATTCTAAAAAAAATAGAGTAAAAGTATTTTCTTAGGTTACAGACTCAATCATCACCATCATGATTTCAGCCGAAAGACGTCCACTGCTGGACATAGGCCTCCCCCAAGCGTCGCCACTTTGATCGGTACCGTGCGTCTCGCAACCAGCGTATCCCTGCAACCTTCACCAGGTCGTCGGTCCATCTGGTGGGATGCCTTCCAACGCAACGTCTTCCGGTTCGCGGTCGCCACTCCAGAACCTTTCTGCCCCATCGGCCATCCGTTCTGCGAGCAATGTGCCCTGCCCACTGCCACTTAAGTTTGGCAATTCTTCGGGCTATGTCGGTAACCCTGGTTCTCTTGCGGATCTCTACATTTCTGATTCGATCACGCAAGGAAACTCCGAGCATAGCCCTCTCCATTGCCCTTTGGGTGACTGTAAGCTTTCTGATGAGGCACATTGTAAGCGACCACGTCTCAGAGCCATAATTCATTGGTAACACACACTGGTCATAGACTTTCGTCTTGAGACACTGTGGTAAGTTAGACGAGAAGATACCGCGCAACTTCCCGAACGCTGGCCAGCCGACTCAATATTAATACGGTAACAATGAGCATCGTAATGCCTGCACAAGTCTAAACTGATGAGGTGTTTATCCCACGACTGTTAACGTGCCTACCGCCGTACCTGAACTATCTCACATAACAGCTGAACATTGACCAAACTGATACAAAATCACTATAAAAGATACAAAATTCAAACTGCCAGAAATGTTCAACCTTTAAAAACTTACTTTAGCCCAAGACACTAATTAGCAGATTCTAAATTCAAATACCGAATAGGATTAAGAATCTGCGTCCATTAGCGTTAAGAAAAAAGAGGGTCAGCGTTGTCAGCCGGCCCCTCGACCAATCGGGTCGCAATCTTTCTAATTTGTTGCGAGATTGGTCGAAAGCCGGCTGACAATGATCACTCACTATTTTCTTAACGCGAATTGACTATAATCAGTCCATAAACTAATCATATGGTTAAGCAGTTTTGATAAATAAGATCCTTTGGTACATGTTTGTGACTTTTTAAGTTCTAAATGATAGGTTTTGTCATCACTGTTTTTATACAATCTTTACTTTTTGAGCTACATGAGCATAGGTCACGTTGTGGAAGCTTCCAAAAACATACAACTGTATAGGCCGAGTGATTATTATTATCTGTGTAACATTTTGCTGTCCTAAAATTATGTAGCATATTTTGAGTCCCACATACATACAATAATACGACAATAAACGTTTTACACAAACCGTAAAAAGTCATCGCGTGTCATAAACATGAATCACTAGCGCCCTCTGGTGGCGCGACGACAACGTCTGAATGCGGAGTAATCTGTGTGTGAATAACGTTGAGTTATGTTCTGTTCAATATCGCGGCAAGAACGGATGCTGGGGACAGTTAAATGTCATGATATGTCATGAGCTGTGTACAATGTCGGGATTTTGTAGTGGAGCCTATTTTGTAGCAACTTTCTTTATGATCTAAGGCTACAACTACTACATGTAAGTTTTGAAAGTGGATACTTGAATTTTTTAATGTGTTTTCACACGTAAACGTTCTGAGTTTTGCTAGTAGTGTCTATTTTGTAGTGTCCGACCGAAAGTTCGGTTTCGGTATCGGCCGAGTATCGACAAAAAAAACGAGTTTCGGTTTAGTTTCAGTTTCGGCGGCAAACCTGCCGAAACTACGACCGAAACCGATACTGCATTCGGGAGTTCTCGCGCTTTGATCGGTGATGTTCGGCGCGTTAAATTCCATACAAGCGAGTATTTTTTTGCGAATATTTTTTCTTAAATGCGGTTTTGTTATGTTGATTACTTGATGATACTTGACCAATAAAATGTAAAAATGTCAAAGACTGCATAGCTATGCGATTTAAAGATAAAAAAAGACTGGCTGCTAATAATAACGTTTTCTCAATTTTTCCTGCAAAACAAGATTCTTGTAATAAGAAGTTTCGGTTTCGGTTTCGGTCGTCAAAACCAGTTTCGGCCGGACACTACTATTTTGTACCACCTTTCTTCTTCACTGTATCTAAAGCTACACCAATACCTAGTAAGTGATTACAGGTGTCTAAAGATGAAAGAAGATATTTGTAACTGTGTATTTCATACGAAACTGAAAACTATTTAACCAGATCTAAAATGACGATAAAATTAATCCGCTAGATTCCGTCTAACGATCCTCGTACAGTCACTAACAATCAGTTTCGAGACATTTACCACAATTTCCGGCTGCCTGTTGCTATGATTGCCTGCGGCATCACACTGCACCACACTTTACCGTGTCGTTACCGTACCGCGCCAGGTCGCGTCGCCACCGAGTGCTCATTACGACTTCATTAGCCTCGCCCACCCCTGCAGCTACTAACTTGCCTATGTTTGTCCGTCTAGCACTTAAGTGCTGACGGATACATTTTTAATATCACGAGGAAATTTTCTAGCTGGCCTGATGATGTGTAGTGTGTAGATATCGACTATAGTAACGTTCTAATGGATACGAATTTGATGATGTTACATTATTTTTGTTAACATAAAAGATTTGTAATTACAGATCTATTTGTAAAATATATTATTTACATGATAAATGATTTTATTTCCGTAAGTTGGCAACACTTTTACATGTCGATCATATTTTTTTAAAACTAGATGAGATCGGCGTTTTCTATCTGACTACTCCGAGAAGAAAGGCCGAAATAAACTCAGAGGTCACAGTCTCTTTTAAAGTCCAGACAAAATCTTGGTTAGACCATGTAGACTGATGTCTGAAATGGTCTTTTGATGAAAGAACCAGCCAGATTGAGTGGACCTGTCCAGTCAGTGCACGCATTTGTCAATAAACGAATTTACAATTAGATCGAAAATTTGTAAAGTATATTATTTAATTTTTTTTTAAAACTTTCTGTAAACGAGCTTTTCAGCTTACTGTGCGTTTTCATCCAAACAAAACGTGCATACTAAATTTCAGCTCGATGGATTAGATAATACAGAACATTTGTTTTAAATCCAGTAGCAAGATTCGACCCAAACATATTAACAGTTAGTAACAAGGCAAGTTAAATAAAAGCTTGTAAGAAATATGTAAGGAGAATATTCAATAGTGGGCAACAAACAGATCTTTTCTAAATTTAAACTCCGATTTACCAATCATATGTAATTATAGAATGTTCACCTCTGGTCGTTAATTTATAAATAGGCACTACGTTCTAATTACGTTTGAAGCCGCATAAAATCTAAACACCACGCTAATTGCCGATGATCAGAATACATAATAACTCAATTTTCATGTAATTAACTTCATTGAACTAACAGCCAAACAAATAGTAAGTACTTATTAATTCCATACCAATTACTGTAAATGTCAAGTGTTCGGGAATGACAGTAGATGTCATAGTGACAGTGACAGCTCGTTTATAAGTTATAGTGATGTCGCTGCATCATCCATCTTGCTGATAACATCGCCGGCTGCTATCGACAGCAATCTTCGGCAACACAAAGCTAATCTAAATTGTTTTAAACTTACGCTGAATAAGTCATCTATTGGATGAAAATCTGTTGGAACTGTTTTTTTTTTGGGGCAGGTATATTTAACAGCATTTTCTTTATAATAATAAGTGCACAAAATCTTCATGATGTGAGTAACTCTCATTCTTTTCAAAATGGACGATAGAATCAATTATTATTACTTTTAAATTTTTGACGCTCAAAAGTGTCGCTTAATGGCCTAATTGAAATAAAGAAGTTTTGTTTTGCAGTGGGGCAAGCCGTCGTCAGTTTTAGGCGCGATGTTGAGATTGTATCAGCGATTCAGGCGTCATTAATCATTGATATTGAACTTGTAGCTAAGTTGAGTGTCCGACAGTTTTGTGAATAATAACCATTGACGATACTTATTTCTATTAATACAGTTAAGATGATTTATTAGTCTACGGCCAATAACTTTTTGAGTTCACTACATACTTTCTAGAAATCGTATTTATTTTTAGGCAAACAAAGATGCGCCTTGTTAATTGGAATTGGAAAGTTAAACAAGAAAAACTGGAAATTTGAATTTTCTCAATTGCACAATATGTTCGAAAAATCACAAAAATTTACTTAATGGGTTTTATCCGAACCAGTGATCTTGAAAATGCAACCTAAAAGAGATCACTCACAAAAACTTTTCAGTGCGAAAATTGAAATAGAAAAACTTTTAAAACTGTCAAACAACCCAGTGATAAAAGATGCGACGTAAAGCAATGCATCTCTTATCTCCTAGTAATATATAAAGTGTCTGCTAGTGGGTGGCCGTCAATGGCCCAGCCTCCCCCAGCTTGACAGCTCAATCACGCCGCCATAGACAACCTGCTTTATTACCCCGTAACTTGTGTTGTGTACACGGCCTTATACCGTCTTGAGAGCAAGGGGGAACATCCCTATTGAAGGGTTCATTATGAGCCTGTCTTGCAAAGTATCGGAGTTTGCATGGCTTTTAATCATGGTTTTTCATAGGAGTTTTTGAAGTACTGATAAATGATGATGTTGAAATGCTGATTGAATCTGAAGACCCATGATTCAATGTCAGTCTGATTTTCTGAAGCGGTTGTAAAGCTTCCATATATAATTTTAATGAATAAGTAAAGGAAAGAAAAATGAAGAAAGTACATTTGTTTGGCACAAACTTAGAGGCGAGTGTTCCTTCTTCCCAGCAATTTACCAAAAACCGTGAGCACTGTATATTCCCGCGTTTAAATAATTCAGGCATTAATAAAAGCGAGTCCAATTACTGCGAATGGAACCATGAATTCATGAATGATTCAAATCAGATTCAATACCCGTAATATTTCCAAACTGTATAAATGAAAATTCATTAGCGAATGTGTCTCATAATAATATCTGTGGCCTTTATAATCCGGCGGAGGAACGGGCCGGACCGACCGGATCACCGGCCGGACCGCAAACGATGCGGAAAATTTGAATAGCACCCGACTAACAGATTTGCATCCGTCCTCTAATATTAATATAATCGCTTTCATAATATCTCTCCGTTTTAAAGTTTGTCACGGTCTGCGGGCCGGGTGGATCATTACTGTTAGCTCATGGCTTTGCTTTTATAATTATAGCTGTCCTGTCGGCAATTAGGTACTATTAAATGGGTTGCACGTTTCAACTGTCACCGATAAATACTTTCATCTACACTCACAACGTAATGTTCCAAATATGAATTCAAAAAATGTTATATAAACACGTACTTTATATTCGTGGATAGGTAAAATTAAAAAAAAAAACCATTAGAGTGCAACATTTTCCTTCGATTTTTAAACAACTGCATCATAAAATAACTTTTTAATTTTTATAATAGTGTTTGCAACGGCATATAATTAGGTATTAAAACACTCTCGTAATATTATTATCACACTCGGCTTCGCTTCATGTGATAAACCTACGCTCGTGTTTTAATAACCCCTATTAAATGACTGTTGCATAAACTACTATTATTGACTCGACTGGTGTTCAAAGTAATTATTTATTCACGTTTTGGGTACAAATAGACGATACTAAAACTTTATATATTACTTATAAACTTTATTTTCTTTGAAAATTTTTGTTTTGTAACTTCAAAGTCCTCGCAATTTCCTGACGTAAGTGCTTCATTTAGCATTCAATCAGCAACTCTTCGGCTGTCGCCTTACTGTCCATCACCGAATATTACCGAACAATCGTGACGTCATCGTCGTGACGTGCTGACACGTAAACGTTTTATGACGAATGAGGAAAGGGTTCCATAAAAGAGGGAAGGATTTAGCAATCGACGGAACACAATATTTGACGGGCTACGGGAAGGCTCTTATGATTTACAACCGCGTCCAAGTGCTATTTGTTGTATTTTCGTAAATAATCGTATAATACTTATTCGGTACTGAATGAATATTGACGGCTGCATAAGTCGAACAATGGCGAAATCTTAGCTCACTTAAATTTGAGCGTCTGAAAGTGAGTTATATACAAAAGAAATTCAATTCATTTTCTACATTTTTTAAAGTATAATTGGGCTGGTTCAAATTGGATACAAAAAAATCATAATAAAAAAAGTTATTTGTTTTTTTTGTTAATTTCTTTAACTTAGTGTTGCCATTATATATTTTATCTGCTAAGTGACAAGTAGTACCTAACTATATAATGTAATAATATCGCTATTGTATTTATTGCAGAAAATGAGTTAACAATACAGTTTATGTCTAAGTGTAGATGTTCCTTGCAGGTAGGGAAGAATATTGTATTGTAGTAAAAATAAATGAATTACTTTCAATTAATGATTGTCAAAAAGACTAGTATCCAAGTCTAAAATTATATAAAGCTTGGTTGTTGACGTAGTATCTCTAAGTAGTCTGTGGTTGTTAACAAATACCTTTTGATACACGTCAAAGTCGCTTCATCATCATCCACAGCCCGACTTCACCCACTGCTGAGCATAGGCCTCTCTCTTCTTGTACAAAGTCGCTTAGTTTAAATAAATATACTCTTTCCAAAGAGTATATAACTAATTCAGAACATCGCCCTGAGTTAAACCAGATATTTTTTATTTAATGACATAGGAATTTAATGTCAGCTAAACAGCTAAAACAATGTATGGGCACCTGCCATTGTTCTTTGGTCCTAAGTGATGGAGAGTGGTTTGATTCTGAATATTGTCTAAATAAAATAAGCTGTACATAACAATACTTACATGACACGCAGATGATGAAAATAACTGGCTGCATAGTTGGTAACTTGAGCACTTCCGTTTCACGAAGATATTTTAACAACAGTCTTGTTAGGTACTGTGTATAAGCAGGTTCAGATTTTTTAATATTTGAATCTCACAGTTTCTGAAACATAAAACATTGAGATGAATCAAACAACAATCAATAATTTCTCAGATAAAATCTTTCTGAAATACAATCCATTGAGTGGAATTACAAAAAAAAACCCGCCCAAGTGCGAGTCGGACTCTGGCACGAAGGGTTCCGTACCATTATCACAAAAAACGGCAATAAAATCACATTTGTTGTATGGGAGCCCCACTAAATATTTAACTTATTCTGTTTTTATTTGTTAAAATTTCAACTATCTAGCTACCACTGTTCATGAGATACAGCCTGGTGATAGATAGACGGACAGACAGAAGGACCGTGGAGTCTTAGTATAGTCCTCGCCAAACTTTTTGGCCGCCCTGAAGTTGGCTACAATGGCTGCGCAGTAGTAAATCTCATACAAAAACAGCACCGTTTCGTGCGTCGCCCATCCGGTAAACCAACTTCAGGGCGGCCAAGAAGTTTGGCGAGGACTATAATAGGTTCCCGTTTTTACCCTTTGGGTACGGAACCCTAAAAATCAATAATTTCTCAGGAATGTACACTTTCGTAACAAGAAATCGAATAACCCTAGATGTATTAACCAGTCTATTAACCCTACAAGACTACATACGCTCACTGCCCCACATTTCGCCGATATCCGCCGTAAGCAGGAACTCAAACAAAGCAGCATCGAACTGCAGCGAGCGAGTTATCAGCTCCGTCGACCACACTCGATACAAAGGACCAACTGCATCCTATATCCCGCAGATAAGAGATAAGTGCCGTAATCTGATGCTGACCAGTGAGCCGGGACATGATAGGATCGGCAAATAGGAACCAGTTCGAAATAGAACCGGGTTGTTAGGACGAACGTGATCAGAAACGAAGGATATGTATGTTTCGTAGTTATAAATATGTTATATTCTGAAGATATGTTTGTACCCAGGTTAAACCACCCTATCGCTGGCACCCCTCCTGTTATTAGCACTTCTGAGTTTAAAGGCAAAACATAAGAAAATCACCAAACAATGTTGAAATTTCTATGCCTATAACAAAAATTTTTTTTTGGCCTATGTCCAGCAGTGGACGGCTTTCGGCTGGCTTTTTTTATAAGTCAGTGAAAATATATGTATAATTACTATTTCACTGGATGTAACAACTCATAAAATAAAGATTTAGAATATTTCCTTGGAGGTAATTATAATTTTTGTATGCTAGTGCATTTCAATATGATTTTCTGGGCATTTATTTGATTATGAAGCTAGGGGAGGCACTCCTTAAAGTGCCAATAACTGGTTATTTATTTATTATTAGGCTTTTTAACAATGAGTACACTGTTACTTTATAAATTTGACTGTTTTGTGTCTTTATGTATTTGTTTGTGTTTTTTAGGGTTCCGTACCCAAAGGGTAAAAACGGGACCCTATTACTAAGACTCCGCGGTCCGTCTGTCTGTCTGTCTGTCACCAGGCTGTATCTCATGAACCATGATAGCTAGACTGTTGAAATTTTCCCAGATTATGTATTTCTGTTGCCGCTATAACAACAAATACTAAAAACAGAATAAAATTTATATTTAAGTGGGGCTCCCATACAACTTTAATGTATTTTTTTACGTTTTTCGTTACATACGTGTTTTTTTTCCGTTGTTTGCGATAATGGTACGGAACCCTTCGTGCGCGAGCCAAACTCGCACTTGGCCGGTTTTTTTTTTATCATTCCCGAAATAGCAAAATCTACATTTGGACAGTTATTTTTGAGCTCGAGCCTACAGCCATAAACCGGAAACAAATTAGACTCCAAGAAACAATAGAGAACCTTGAAGTAAAAGCGCAAGACCAAAGAGGCAATCATATCCTGTTAGTTTGAAATAAAAACAAACTTGTAAAAGCAATTTTCTCTGCACTCAAAAATATTATCAATTATGTAAATGAACGAACTGTAGTAATCCGGAACATAACGGACCTAAAGCGAAGGGAATTTACTCCAATTTAACCGTTGGCAACATTTCTGGGCGACATTTGTCTAACTTGTCACACAGCAGCATTGTTGCGAAGGATCGGATGCTCAGCTTACCCAGTTCATTATTTAGATCTACTCAACTATGTAGGAACTTTATCGATTTTGTTTGTGGTACCTATAAGGCTCTAGACAAATTAATATTCTAACAGCGTAAACGATAATCACTATCGAGAATATCAAAAAGTCTGATTTTCAGAATGTCAAATTGCCAAAGTTCCAAATTCTTGAGACTGACAATGTCAATCGACATGCGCTACTGACATGTCACTTGTCAATCCCAACTATACTTCTTTTAAGATAGCTTGATCTCTGCGACATATGTCAAACTGACGTATACGTTATTGTCAAGATAATGTTAGCCTGTCAAGAGCTATTGTTACTGTACTGATACTGACAGCTGTCGCACAGATTAAGTTGTCTTTTAAGAAGTATAATAACTTTTGACTATCGTATAATGTGCCCACAGATACATTACATAATCTCTGTTCATTTTTAATTTAATTCACAAAATAAATAAAATAATTACCTGCTTATGAACCAGCTGGCAGCTATGAAGTTCGGCGATCACTTACAAACTGTTGGCTTCAGACTGCCTGGGATGGTGACCTACTGTCTGCGGATGCCCTAAATTGCGTTTTTGGAGAAACACCTGAGTACATAGTATTGACGACTGTCTCTATATTTATGTAAATCTTGTTTATATATAAAAAAAGCGTAAGTATTTATGAGAGGGCACTTAAAAACACTTTGTGCGTAAATAAAACAAAGCAAAATCAATGATATCTTATTCTAAAAGAAAGAAAATTTAAATTATTTTAGATTTAAATTATAATTATGTTATATTATTTTAAAATATTATTTTTAATTTAAATTATTATTTTTATTTAAATTATTATTAATTCGTTATCCTTGTTATTGAAACCAATTAATAATAATTTAATTAATGTTATATCCAAGCACTAGAATTTATTATTAAAGGTTACACTAGTCGGTCTTTCTTCGATACAAACGTAGTCTGGCGATTACTCCACTGTTTGACGATGTAAGTTCAACATAAAAATGATATCGATTTGTCTCATCATTATCTAGCCCTGTATGGAAACAAAAAAGTTTAAAAAAAAAAATTGAAACTTATGAGCGTCGAAAGTTCCATATTTCAACACTAATTATAACGCATCTTTGGGTGGAAATAAATACCATAAAAAGAAGGAAAATTGCAAAACAGTTTCCATACAAGGATATATTAGTAGTGTAACAATGCAAATAATTTTATTTTGAGAATATACATTTAGAAGTTTATTCATGATATTAACCCTCAGTTTCCCACCTTAAAATTATCGGAGAATTAATGTGACAAACTGTCAAACACGCGTTATCATCTGTGATTGCTGTTGAAAATTCATTCAACCAATCACAGCAGATAACGCGTGCTTGACAATTTGTCACATTCATTCTCCGATAATTTTAAGGTGGGAAACTGAGGGCTAGACTCCCAAAGGTCTGTTTATAAAATTTTGCGAGCTCGTTTTCGTCCTAAAATCATCATCCATTTCGCTAAAAACTTGCAAAAGTGCTAATTCGTACACGAACTAGCTTCTTACTGTTCATCACAGCAACTATCTCTTTCGCACGTATTGTCGGATAGCATGCATTTTAACATCGCGCACAAAAAAGTTCGTGCCATCGACTAGGGGAACCTTAAGGTATTCGTTTATATGTTGTCACACATTTTGAAACCAAATTAGTCATCTATATCTATACCAATATTATAAAGAGGAAAGATTTTTTTGTTTGTTTGTTTGTACCGAATAGGCTCCAAAACTACTGGGCCGATTTCAAAAATTCTTTCACCGTTGGGAAGCTACTCTATCCCCGGGTGACATAGGCTACTTTTTATCCCTGTATTCCCACGGGAACGGGAACTACGCGGGTAAAACCGCGAGACGTCCTCTAGTTAATTGTAATTTTAGTCCACATTCGATTTTTATACCTTTAGTGAAATTAGTTCAGCAACTGTGATTAAAAGCATTAATTTATTCGATAAACTTTCGTCCAACAAGTTGATTTCAATAAGTAATTTTCAAATTCTAGCTATGTAACCGAATACGCGGTGAAAACTAGTACAATTGGGCACACAAATAATTTCAAACCGACCGCGACAACTTGATGAATTGGTATTAATTGTAACCGTTCCTAATATTGTATTACTCAATATTGACAAATGTCAACTAGTATCTGTTCCGCGGCGTTGCTTGAACATCTTATAATCAAATCAGTTTCATGCTAAATATCTGTTTCCCAACGTAAGTGAAGTATAAGGTGATTATGTGATCCTAATCATTTCAGGAAGGTAAGTTGACGTAGGCGTAAGTCTACAAATAGGTCACATGGAAAACGAACCCTTTGGCATATTGGCTGGCAGAATATTCTTATAAACTGTCTTTCGAATTTGAAATAGGATAAAAACAATGATATTCTAGTAAACAGATACGTTATACCTCACAAAACAATCACAAAAAGTGTTCCGCGAAACAGCGGCAGCACACATACACACTTTTCATTCATCTGACATTTCACTACAAGTCAAAAGGGATGGCTTAATAAAACCAACAAGAAAAAAAGAGACAGCTAGTGTTTGTCATTTGCGTGTAAACAAAGATTATTCTGGCCATCAATGTATTTCACATCTCTTTCTTTTTCTAACCTCTATACCAGAATATACGGAAAAAATTGAAATAAATTAGTAAATTGAGGTGTATTGCGTACTTACATTATGGTATGAGATCCCTTCTGTTTTATGTACTGTGGTATATAATTGGTACACTTTCTAAATACACACGATGGTAATTTTCTAATTTTGTTTTTGTTTCAACAAAGTGTATCGCTCTTCACTATGCGTGACATAGACTAAAGACTATACGTCCCAATTAGGACGAATTCGAGTCTTCACAATGCGTGCGCTCATAACATATCTTTTCACTAGAATATCATTGGATAAAAAGATAAAATTTTCCGCAGGCCGAGTGCCGGTAGTTAGATATGTTTTTTTGGATAGAAGAGATGGGGGCAGACAAAAAGAAGGAGGAAACAATGGAAGAAGTGTCTGTAGGACTACATGTAGATATGTGTAAAGTGTTGATCAGTTGAATACTGAGGTGACGGCTACTACAGAAAATCTGGCAGGACAACAATGATGATGGGCGGCTTTTATCCCCCGACGGAAAAAGAAGGGTTTTATAAGTATGACGTGTGTACTGTGTGTTTGTGTATTTATCTGTGGTATCATAGCTATTAAACGGATAAACCGATAAACCAATTTTGATTTCGTTTTTTTTTGGTAAAGGTGACTTTATAGACAGTGTTCTTAACAATGTTTGATGAGAATCGGTTCAACCGTTCAAAAGTTTTGGACGTTTTACTGTTCGAATCGGGGTGTTTTCGCAAGATATCATCATCATCATCATCAGCCTATAGCAGTCCACTGCTGGACATAGGCCTCTCCAATTGCACGCCATTTGCTTCGATTTTCGGCTACTCTTAGCCAGCTGCTACCAGCCACCCCGCGAAGATCGTCACTCCACCTAGCCTGAGGGCGTCCCACCTTACGTTTACCAATTCGCGGTCTCCACTCAAGAACACGTCTACCCCAACGGTCATCGGTTCTACGACTTATATGGCCGGCCCATTGCCACTTCAGCTTACTTATTCTGTGAGCTATGTCGACAACTTTGGTTCTCTGCCGGATCACCTCGTTTCGGATTCGATCCCTTAGAGAGACTCCGAGCATAGCCCTTTCCATTGCTCGCTGAGCAACTTTGAACCGATGAACCAGCCGTATTGTGAGTGTCCACGTCTCGGCGCCGTAGGTCATAACAGGTAGGACGCACTGGTTGAATACTTTGGTCTTCAGGATCTGTGGGATACGTGACGAGAAGACTCGACGAAGTTTCCCAAACGCCGCCCAGCCTAGCTGTATTCTTCTATTAGCCTCCTTATCAAAGTTGTTCTTACCAAACTGCAGAGTTTGCCCGAGGTAAACGTATTCTCGAACAACTTTGAGAGCACCGCCATTGACCACAATGGGTCCCGGAGTGACATGTGAATTAAACATAACCTGGGTTTTGTCCAAGTTCATCCGGAGCCCGATGCGTGCAGAAGAACCAGCTAAGCCGTTCAGCATCAGTTGCAAGTCATGCAGTGACTCTGCTATTACGACGATGTCATCCGCAAATCGCAGGTGTGAGATGTACTTGCCGTTTATATTAATGCCGCGTCCTTCCCAGTCCAGCGTCTTAAACATATCCTCCACCGCGTTGCTAAACAATTTCGGGGAAATAACGTCCCCTTGTCTAACCCCTCGACGCAGTGAGATATGCTTAGTTTGCCGGTCCTGACTTTGGACGGTCATTGTGGCGTTTGCATAAAGACATCTCAGCACTTGGATGTATCGCCAGTCCACTTGGCACCGCTGCATAGACTCCAAAACAGACCAGGTTTCGATAGAGTCAAAAGCCTTCTCATAGTCCACAAAAGCAAAACACAGGGGCCGATTATATTCTTCGGACTTCTGTATAATTTGCCGCACTGTGTGGATGTGGTCTATGGTGCTGTATCCACCTCGGAACCCGGCCTGCTCCGGTGGTTGAAACTCGTCGAATCTTCGCGCTAGACGATTCGTGACGACTCTCGAAAACAACTTATATACGTGGCTAAGAAGCGAAATGGGTCTATAATTCTTCAAAAGGGTCTTGTCACCCTTTTTGAAGAACAGAATGACCACGCTTCTGGAGTTCTCCCAGAGAACAGGACAGAATTGAAGAGCTCCCCAAGCTCCTTCAGTACCGGTCGTCCTCCCGCTTTCAGTAGCTCGGTAGTTACCCCGTCCTCACCCGGGGCTTTTCCATTTTTAAGCTGTTTGAGAGCCGCCTCGATTTCGTCTTGGCTTATTTTAGGCAGGTCTTCTGTGAAATGGCGTGTTAAGGTGGCTCTAGAATCCTCATTTTCGGGATCAGGCCGAGATGCATACGTTGCGTACAATTGGCCGTAGAAGATTTCAACTTCCGAAAGAATCTCCGGCTTCGAAACGACGATATTCCCATTAGATGTAGTCAACTTCGTCAGATGGCTCCTCCCAAGTGACTGGACAAACACTTTCGACCCCCGGTTTTGCTCAATCGCTTTCTCTATAGAGAGCGTGTTGGCTCGTCGGAGGTCGCGTCGTACCATTTTCCTTATATGTTTATTGAGTGCCCGCTGTTCTGACGAAGTGACCGGTGGATTTTCACGTCGCTCCATCATAAGCTTCAGAGTTCCCTCCGAAAGTTTGGACTTCCTGCCCGTACGCCGCATCTTACAAAATCTCGCACCTTCCTCCCTGAGGATTTCCACCATTTGGTCGAGCGCCTGGTCAACGCTATTTGCGGTTTCCACGGCAGCAAAACGGTTCTCCAGGTCTGACTGGAACGCTTCAGATCCCAACATTGTTTGGAGCATATTGGGACGGAGCCTAGACTTCATCAAACGAGTTCTCTCAAGCTTGCAATTGATATTCAGGGAGCCTCGAACAAGTCTGTGATCGCTGCCGGTATTAAACCTGTTGATCACTGAGACATCCCTGAATATGTGCTTTTTATCTGTTATGATGAAGTCTATCTCATTTTTGGTCACGTTGTCGGGGCTTCGCCATGTCCACTTCCTTTGTGGCTGTTTCTTAAAGAAGGAATTCATTACGAAAAGACCCTCTCTTTCTAGGAAGTTGACAAGCATTTGCCCCCTATGATTCCTGCTACCAAACCCGTAAGATCCTACTACCGAATCACTGCAATTCTGTACTCCCACTTTGGCGTTAAAATCCCCCATGAGAACGCTGTAGTGGGTCTTAGTGGTGGAATGCAAGGCCTTGGAAATGTCCTCAAACATTTCCTCCACTTCGTCGTCCGAGTGTGCCGAGGTCGGTGCGTAAACCTGTACAACCTTGAGGCTATACCTCTCGGTTAGCTTAATTATGAGGTACGCTACCCGGTTCGAGACACTGGAAACCTCCACAACGTTGTCACAGATGGACTTGTTTACCAGGAACCCGACGCCACCCTGGGATAGTTGGTCTCCCTCACGGAAATACATAAGGTGGCCTGATTTGAGTGTTATTGTATCCTCCCCCTCTCTTCGGACTTCACTCAGCCCTAGAACGTGCCACCTTATACTCTCGAGTTCTTCCTCAAGCTGCACGAGGTGTTCATCAAGCCGTAACGTGCGTCAATTATACGTCGCCAAGGTCAGTTGGGTTCGGCGGCCGTCCGTAACCCGGTGATTCTTCGCACCCCCGAATGCCCTGCCGTCTCCGTGACCGCCGCCATAATCAGGTATAACAGCAGGGCGGCCGGGAACTGGGGGCCGTGGTTGATTTCGACTTGTCATATTGGAGGGTTTGCCCATAATCGCCACGCTGGGCATGCGGGTTGGCGATCGCAGATCACAGCTTTTTCGCACTGGTGACGCTGCTGCCCATCACCAGTCTGTACCACTTAGCTGCGAAGATTTGTTAAAATGGTTATACCGCCATTTATCGGTTGTCGTCAGAGCCTCGTTTGTTATTTAGCAGGATGTACCGCGAGCAGGTGAGGTTGACTTGGGGCACTTAGATCTTGAATGTACCCCCTTACACCCCAAGATATCGTGTTACACGCAAGATATCGTGTCATAATAATTACGTGATAAATTATTTCATCATCATCATCAGCCTTATAATGTTCCCACTGCTGGGACACAGTCATCATCTCTGTGAGTGAGGTAATGGGCCTTAATCCACCACGCGGGGCCAGTGCGGGTTGGTGGATGTCACATGTCTTCGAATATTTGGTTCTAGGACATGCCGGTTTCCTCACGATGCTCTTCACCGTTTTAAGAGCAGTGGTGATGAAAAGGTATACATGGTTAAGCGCCTGGCTGGGTTCGAACTCACGACCTAGGACACGTAAGTCGGGGCCACCACTGCTCAAAATCTGATAAATTATGTAGCATGAAATAAAAATGTGTCAGGGTTTTTAATTTTCTTGTTTGTTCCTGCAGTCATGCCTACTGGTTGCATTATACATTACGTATTCCCGTGTAAACCCCATTGATTGATTCAGCCATTAGCTACTGTAATTGTTTCACCACAATCTGCGGGGACGACGCGTGTTACTGCAAACTGACGACTTCGTTATGATTTAACTATAAATATATATAAATATTCATCACTCATTTGTTTTAACCTTTCATTAAACGAGCAATTCTTGTATGTATATATATAATCTGAATCTCGGAAACGGCTCCAACGATTTTCTTGAAATTTTGTATGCAAGGGGTTTTGGGGGCGATAATTGTTAAAATGGTTATACCGCCATTTATCGGTTGTCGTCAGAGCCTCGTTTGTTATTTAGCAGGATGTACCGCGAGCAGGTGAGGTTGACTTGGGGAACTTAGATCTTGAATGTACCCCCTTACACCCCAAGATATCGTGTTACACGCAAGATATCGTGTCATAATAATTACGTGATAAATTATTTCATCATCATCATCAGCCTTATAATGTTCCCACTACTGGGACACAGGCATCATCTCTGTGAGGGAGGTAATGGGCCTTAATCCACCACGCGGAGCCAGTGCGGGTTGGCGGATGTCACATGTCTTCGAATATTTGGTTCTAGGACATGCCGGTTTCCTCACGATGCTCTTCACCGTTTTAAGAGAAGTGGTGATGAAATAATTTACACAAGGTAAAGCGACTGGCTGGGTTCGAACTCACGACCTAGGACACGTTGTTTTTATAGTGTTGGGGAATTTATAGAACATGGAAATAATGGTTTAATGAATAAATAATAATATCAGTATTTTGTAAAAATATTAAGATTTTAGTTTTGACATTTTAATTTATTTTATGGTTTTTTTTTTTAATATAATTTCTGACATTTTTTAATTTATTGTTTTTTTTTTAACTTTTGACATTTGTTTTTAATATTATTTCTTAAATATTAATTCATGATTTTTGTTTTTGGTAACTTTATATAGACAATTGTAATTTACTTTATTGGAATGCATGAATGTTGTTATGGTTTCTTTTTAATTTAATGATTTAATTTTTTTTATAAATAATTTGCACGCTTGCTTGCAGGCAGAATACAGTCACTTTTAGGCTTTAACATCTTCCCTTCAAAACTTTGTATTTCTGGCATATAAACATTTTGATTTGATTTGTAAGTCGGGGCCACCACTGCTCAAAATCTGATAAATTATGTAGCATGAAATAAAAATGTGTCAGGGTTTTTAATTTTCTTATTTGTTCCTGCAGACATGCCTACTGGTTGCATTATACATTACGTATTCCCGTGTAAACCCCATTGATTGATTCAGCCATTAGCTACTGTAATTGTTCCACCACAATCTGCGGGGACGACGCGTGTTACTGCAAACTGACGACTTTTTTATGCTTTAACTATAAATATTCATCATTCATTTGTTTTAACCTTTCATTAAACGAGCAATTCTTGTATGTATATATATATATATATATAATCTGAATCTCGGAAACGACTCCCAACGATTTCCATGAAATTTAGTATGCAGGGGGTTTCGGGGGCGATAAATCGATCTAGCTAGGTTTAATTTTTAGAAAACGTCGTGTTCTCTATTTTAGCAGAGCTCTCCTCTCCTATCTTTCAGTCCATCCAAAGGTTGTCTGTAAGAGATTGCCTAGTGCTATAAGACCGCCCTTTGTACACTTGTATTTTTGAACATTTAACCTGTGTTATATACTACACCATAAAAACGGTGTAGTATATAATAATAAATAATGCTTTGTTTTAAACTTACAATTAACGGAAACGAGGGAATCTCGAGCTCAAGAACATTAAACCTTTCACTTTACAATTCATATATACTTCGTACTGAAGATTGTATCAACCTAGTACTTTCTAAAGACCTTTTTTTTCCGGGAAAATACTGTTACTATTTACTATATAGTCGTTAAGAGGAAATGCGGTCGCAGACATCCGGCTGAATATCCTGTATATATCTTTCTTTTTCAGTTTATGTAATATCTTTTAAATTGGTCTAATATTGGAGGAGGCAATAGACGAGTGCTAAACCTCGAATTATGACTTTTTATTTAGGGTATTCAGTCTGAGCTCTCTGCACACATTTCCTACGGGACCCTATTACTACGACTCCACGATCCGTCTGTCTGTCTGCCGTCTGTCACCTGGCTGTATCTCATGAACCGTGATAGCTAGATAGTTGAAATGTAAATCAGAACAAAAAGACAGACACGCTTAACGACTGTGATCTACCTGAAGAACAAGGCTGGAATTAATTAAGGCAATTTGTACTACATACAGTACAATTAAATGATATTGACACATTTATTAATACAGCTGTGTCAATGATACATATTTCCATGAGTGATTACTTCATTATATTTTGGATATTTATTTGGGCAACTAATTTGCATAGCTAATAGAGAAAACTTTTTTTCTGCGTCTTTTTTCTAGTTGACTCTCTGGTACGTTTTTGAAACGCCCCGTAACCTCGTTACTAAAAGCCTATTTATTTATTACATAAACTCGGTCTATAACAAAATTATGATTTAACTCAACTTTCGACTTTGCAGGTTATTATCGAGTCAATTAAAAATAAAATATTCAGCCTTTTACCATTATTACCATTCAATAGTTATCGCGAGCTCCAATTAGCCCATAAATTAATAAAACCACTTCAACTCACTGCTAAATACGCGAATTGAGCTGCTGCCCGACTATTTCATATATTTTAACGTCTATCAAATTAAATTCTAAACTGAAGTACCAACTACCTAACCAAGATAAGTTTTACGTTCACACTGAGTTCAAAATACCACCAAACCAAAGGATGAAGTTTCTTCAGGTAATATAATGACAACAATAGTATGGCAACACTAGCAGAGTAACTTTTGAAGGGCACCGACCACCGCCGCTTCGTAAGGGTGGGGCCCTTTACTGATCTGCTGATACTGCATAAAGTTAAGGATAAATACTACTACTGAAACTAATTTGAGTTCTACCTACCCTACCAGCATAGACCCTATATCTTATATCATTAACATAAAATGAATAAGTGATACGAATCAAAGACAAAAACCAAGAGAATATTGGTTTTTATATATTTCCACACAAGTTTACTATTTGTCCCTGCTTTCTGTAATTCAGTTTTCAAGTTATTTTCCTGACACAAGATATGACATTTTGTTAATTACTATTTTAAATCTGACAACCAAAGACAAATACCACAATAAGCAACAAAAAAGTATCCTAAGAAATATGCGCGCGATTTTTGAATTTAGAACTAAAGATGACCGATACCAGAAAGACACTGACGTTACCGAGTGACGTCACACGAACATAACTTAGTATTTTAGTATTATGCCTTTAAAGAAGTGCTGCTATTCTTGTATAAGTAATGTTTACGGTTCATGACGTGCCCCAGCCGTGGGCAGTGGGGCACTTACCTGCCCCAAGCCGATCGATGTGCTCAATGAATAAGTGAGCATGGCACATCGATTGATACGCTGCTAATAATACATACTAATCGGACTTGCAAAAAGGTACAAATTATGCAATAAGTATAGTTTAAGACTAGCTAGCTTTTGAAAGGGAAGGTTTGGACTTTAATCATTCCTGTTTTTAAATTGCTATGCGAAGCCATCAAGTCCATCATTATCATCATTATCGTCTAGTGGCAGGTGGCCTGCCGCGACCGCGTTTCGTCGTTGGCAAGTTTAGGGCAAACTTCACCATATGATCATCTGGCCTTCGCTGGATATGGCCATACCATCGCAGTCAATTTTCCTTTACTTTGTCAATGATGGGAGCGATTTTAAAACCAACTCTAAAATTGCAGAAATTACGCTTTCCATTTAAAAATGTTATTAAAAACATAGTTCATGAATATTTAAAGGATGCGGTGCTTAGCGCCCACTATCACATTAATTCTTTAGATAGTTAAGTTCTCGTTATGTGACTCTGCAAGTATTCGCAAGTATTTCCATAATTGATACAAGCTATTATAGCGTCGTTAAAAGCTGCCGCAAGCCTCTGCAAGTTGCACCTACATCACTCAGTCTAAAAACAAGCGGGTTTTAATAAATAAACCAAGTTTAATGAGTTCGGCTGAAAGGAGTTTAATGGAAGGTTAAGTTCGATGTAAGTTAGGTTACTTTTCTTGTGGGTTATTGCCAGAAATTGTTTATACACACTTGTAAACTGTTTAAGGTCAAATAAACAAGAAGTATGTGGGTGGACTGAAATGAAAAACAAAACTGATTATCTTTTCAAATGTCAATTTATATCCGCACCTACCTGCTGAAATTAACCATATTAACTACATGTTTTTATCAAAATAATACCTCCAACTTCTGAAGCACAACATTGAGAAAAACTAAGAAGTTAATTAAAGTTCGTTTCACGTTGAACTTGAGAACACTTTGTTATAGTTTGTCGCTTACTCAAACTTCACCGTCACTTCATAATACGCCTACAATCTCAAGCTTTCCTTTATTCTCATAAGTTGCGTAAAATATTTGTTTTGTTTCGCGAGCACATTGCGTATAATTAAATTATTTCGTTAGAAGTTCTTGTTAAGTTGTGCCGCTGTTACCGAATAATGAAAATACGCTGTATCGTACATAAACTAACTATTTTATTTTTCTTGAACAACAACACATTATAGAAAGACTATTTCGTTTTTCTTAAACAGTAATAAAAAATTTGAAAACCAATGTGTCTATTTCGAGTCTAAAGCCACATTTTGACATCATTAGCATCGCCGATTAAAAACATTGAGAGAAAACCACGATTTAAGTTTATAATACCTATAACAATAACTCTGATATCAAGTGCTGATAAATGCTAGTGCCTTGAATGTGTTAGAAGAGGTATTTGCTCTGCAGCTTCAGTGGATCAGTTAGTCAGAAACGACAGATCGGTAAAAATAGGAACAAGTAGAAAAATCAAAATCATAATCAAAATCATTTATTTTTATTTTACATAGGCCTACATGGGCACTTATAAAACGTCGACAAAAGGTGCACGGTTCGGGTTGGTCGTTTTCTATGGAGAAGAACCGGCAAGAAACTCCATGGTTACTCCTTTAAAAAATGGTTAGGTTTTACAATATTTCCATGTTACAGCATTAGTACTATAGGGAGACAACGTAGGCCCGACAATAAGTCGTAAAAACTAAAAAAAAAAAGTTTATATAATATATAACAAAGTTAACAAATGTTAACTATCATCTAGAAGGCCTACAATGTTCACACATTCACAAAATAATCGGTAAAAGAATCTATACAAAGTTAAAAAAAAAAATATATATATAACAAGACTAAATTTAACATGTGGCACAAATGTTTTTATCGGTGCTATAACTATTCTTTGCAAAGGGCTATGAAGATGATTGCGAACTATTGTAAAAAGTCCAATTAAAAGAAGAGAATAAAAAATAAAAAAAGTTACCAGGGAAGCCGCATGCGCAGAGCTAAAGCCAATTTTTTTATCTTCAACGTAGAGATTTGTGTTGTACGGCCTTCTCACTTATCTACAAGTGGCAAACAATCAAAGGACAGAACTGTAATGTTACTATAAACAACTGTTAAAACCCACGATTCCTTTCTAAAATTAGTTCTTAATCAAGTAAGCGTTCTATATCCGTGCCTACCAACTACTGTACTTCCGTGTTCTATTTTTAACAAAATGTTTTTTTTCTATTTCAGGTAAGCCATTCATTTTCTTCCGCCACGAGTCAGGGGTGCTGTAGTCCTGGGGTGAGTGCCGCATGCCAGCCGCGACTCGCGACTACCCGCCGACTTGTTTTAATTAGTTCTGTTCGTGGATCGATCACTAATCGCAGGCAGCCGACTCGATTCGATTATATCCGAGTGTATTCGATAATAGCTATTACCGTGCGATTAGTGCCGCGTTCTGCTCAGACCTACGCAGGGCTGCCCGGTAAGTGATCCTTGTAATAAGGACGGGTTTCATTCATCTTATAAAAGCCTACACAATACAAAGTTTGTTAAACCAGGGGTGGGCAGAGCTTGTTAATTCGATCAATAACTTTATTGATGAATTGATGGTCTATAAATAACATCAATTTAGGCAATACAATGGAGAAATTAAACGAACCCTAAATACTTCTACATTTAATTGCGTTGTACTCCCATTTACTTAATAAGAGTCACATAGCATACATAACATCACGCCTATATTCTCCAAAAGGTTACGCAGACGTACCTATAGTACAGTCGGTAACAGCTGTTACCTGACCCAACCTGCCGTTAGCTGACCCACTAAAAGTAAGACGATTCGAAGACATTCTGTAATTAGCAGTAGATAAGTGTTATTCGATACGTATTAGCTTCTGGAACTAGAACGACTTGTTCAAGTTAGGCAAATTGGCATAACTGTATTATTATTGTATTTGTTCATCGAGTACCGCTAGTCTGATAAAAATTAAATAATCCTTAATGTTACAGGCAGACGGTTCAAATTCATTCGTTTTTAGGGTGGGTCAGGTAAAAGTTATTACTGACTGTACATGCGCGCACATTTCACCAGATAAATATGTTTAAGTGCAATGTAATATGGGGGCAGCCTGTTGCCATCAACCGGCCACAAATTCAGACTCCGGTCTATCACTGAGAAATTCCAGTTAAAAAACCCAATAACATTTCGGCTGACCCGGCAATCGAACCAAGGACCTCCTCATGCTCAGTAGTAGCGTACCCTCAAAATAAAATCCAAAGAATCATTGTCCAATGACATCCTACCTAAACACCGCTTAACCACCGTGCGTCACGTAGTTGTCCCTTCAGAACAGTCGTTCAGTCGCTCTCAGACATTTGACTTCGGTCAAATGGCAACCCTATACCCTCGGATTATTGTCTTACGCGAATACAAATAGTTTGTTAGCGCCGGTTTCACTTCACTGCACTTATATCTAGATTCGATAAGTCTTCAGAAGACTATTATCCCCGCAATAGAATTAGATTCAGGTGTCGCGAGAGTTAATTCTTTAACAAATTGAAGCTATCATTTTAATGAGGATTTAAACTTTGTAGACTTCGTAATTATTCATATTGCGGAGCTCTTAATTCTTAATAGACTTTAATAAGAGTCCTTTGTCGAGGATTGCTCTTTTAAGATAGATTTTCATCTAATTTGCCTTGAGATATACTTTTTTCACAATGTAACTTATCATAATCTTCCTGTTCTTGTGCCATGTTTCTTGGGGTTGACGCCACAAGTTTTCTTTTACGTTCTCCCCCGTCAACCGTCAATCTATCATGTAACAACACACACATAATCAGTCTAAAGTGTTCCCAGTACTGAGATGCACGCTTCCTTTCTGTGAGAGGTGAGATGTCATATGACATTGCATTTCAAAAAAGAAAAGTCAAGCTATCATTCAATCTTTTCATTCATCGCTCAATCCATTAAATTTCAACCTGTTACTGACCATCAAAAGTATACGTTCCGCTTTGCTAAGCTCGTTCAGCAATATCAACAGATGTCAGAGACAGCCCTGAGAGCGGCGACACAGGTGTCGACACACTCTCAAATGTTTCTCGTGATCGCATACAAGTTACATTACATACGACATGACACGGGTCCCCTGGGTCGAGTGTGTCGCGTCCCGTTGACCCGTGTTGTATTGCCATTGTTTGTCAACTTGCCACGGTGGTTAGTTTTCTAACTTTTCGTAGTTTTCTTTTGATGGGTGTTTTAAAGTCGTTTAATTTAAAACAAGCCTCTAATACACTTATATTTGATCGATTTAAGACATTAATTTCTAAATCCTAAGTAACAATTTAATACCTAACTGTATTTAAAGTCAGGCCTCAGTTAGAACATTTAAAAAATAAATGAGAATTTCAGCGCCAATGACAACAAAAGCCGTCCGAAATGAGTTTGAAATCAACAAGTAACCGACAATACTGTTCAACTTTGACATACACTTCAGAAGTCGACACCGACTTTTGTTTCTGTGTCGGCGACTTCAGAAGCCGTGATTGTGAGCGGATTTTTGGCGGGTGTCAATTAATGGCACAATGGTTTAAGTTTGGAGGCACATAATAGAACTCTGTTATATTACACGCTTTACGAGTTTCGGCGAAAAGTCTCGTTAATTCGTGGTTTACTGCTTATGTTTGCTGCCGTGTAGCAAAGAAATGATGAATAGACTTAAAACATGGAAACCAAAGTTTAGGCAATCAACGAGAGTCAATGACACGGCATCACTTGACCGATAAGCCGCAATGCCCGAATTTAACATCAAACTGTCATTACGTCGAATCATTAAAATATTAAACGTCTGTACCTACCTTGATAAGGGTCCAATATCGAGGGTAAACGAATAAATAAATCATAGACTAATTATTTCATCGATTTTTCCAGAAATTGCTATTTCCTTCAATCTTCAACAGTTTTCATTGTGTTTGACATTTTCCTCGATTTCACGTAGACTCTTCATTGTCAATTTCAAATCTTCTTGATGTTCCAAGAAACTAAATGTCACTAACCTAATAGAATAGAAAACATGTATTCGACATAGACACAACACAACAACAACAATCACAAAGTAACAGAGAAGTATAGTAAAAAAGTACAAACAAGGTTTAAGAATTATTGCGCCAAGCGTGCCCACACCGAAAGGGTTACCAACTCAGCATTTACTGGGCGTCAGACACCCAGGGCAAATTTTCAGTTGGCACCCCGCTAGTGACACACGGACGTGGGGATCATTATCTGGCCGGACCGGATCTGCCTGGACCAAACAACTGCAGGAGGTCAGTCGTAAACTGTTTGCGTCTGCGGGCTCCCTGGGACGGCTTCGTAACTTTCTTCCCATCACCACTAAAATTGCGATAGCACAATCTCTTCTTCTCCCTATCCTGGACTATGCTGATGCCAGCTATCTCGATCTCACCCAAGACCAATTGGACAAGCTTGAGCGACTTCAAAATCTCTGTATCAGGTTCATATTTGGCTTGCGCAAGTATGACCATGTTTCTGAATTTCGAATCAAGCTCAAATGGCTTCCTATTCGCCTTCGCCGGAATGCCCACATACTCTATATAATGTGCTCTTTAATCCTTTTAGTCCTTTTTATCTTAAAGAACGTATTCAGTTCCTCTGTGACACACATTCTCGGTCCTTGAGATCATCGGCAATCCTGAAATTAAGCATTCGTATGCATTCCACATCCTTCTTCGACAAATCTTTCACGGTTTAAGCTGCTCGTTTGTGGAATGCATTACCTATTGAGGTAAGGCGTGCGCAAACATTGCCGACATTTAAGAAAATGGTGAAGGATCATTTCCTTTCTCTGTAACTATTCTTCTCCTTTCTCTGTTCTATATTTGATATTTATTAGTATATTATTTTCTTTGTATGTATGTATTTTATGTTATGTCTAAGTTATATTATTTCATGATAGTTTTTGTACACTGACAACCCTATGTCTACCTCCTCTCGTTCAGTTCATCCAAAGGTTGTCTGTAAGAGATTGCCCTGTACGATAAGACCGCCCATTGTACACTTATCTTTATAAATGTTTTGTTCTGTAATTATTTAAGTGGTGTACAATAAAGTATATAATAAATAAATAAATTATCATCGTCCTGGCGGGCGAGCACGGTCTACTGTGACATGCTTGAGTAACACATTCTTATCACAGTTTGGGAATAAAAACCGTGAAAAAATGCGTGGCTCAAGCCTATCACAGAAGCCGTGCTCGCCCGGCAGGCCTTGTTTCATCCCATGTTTTCCTCTTGCATTCCGTCCTGTGCAACTTCACTCTATATCTCTGACTCCCTTTTCTTTCATATCACTCCTCAAATATTCCATCCATGTCACTAACCTAATAAAGCAGATGAAAACTTCTAGCTAACGTACTTTGCGGGACTGACAATACAACAATGTCCTCTGTGCTGGCTCCAACTGGCCTGCCATTCACTCAGACTTTAAAACAAAACACAGTTAGTGGCACAAAGTGACAATGCACCCGCACAGCGCACACACGAACAATTAACTACTGGCGATTTCAAAAGAGCCTGAAAACTACAGCTTGACGTGCTGACAACTGAATTAATTTTTGACAATACTGACAATGTGAAGTTATGTCAGTTGTAGTTACTGTTCATCACTGAGCCAGAAAACATTTGGTGCTGGACCTTTCTATGAGTTTCCAGAATGATCTGTTGTGTCAGTTGTAGACCCTTGCAACTTCCAACGGGTACTTGAAGACCTAGATGAATGTCATGCTATTATCGGATATAATGATATTCTAATCTAGTCTAACCAAATGGATGGTCCAAATGGACGACCAGACCGACCGACCTACGCGACTGAGTGAGCAATCCAAAAGAGTTTGAAGTTTTGACAAACATTGTCGCTGACACAATGTCAATTGTTCAATTAGGCTTGAATCACGTTAATCGATTTGTATTTTATCTAAATAGTAAAACGAGGTTAAATTAATTAATTATGAAATTAAAATTGACATAACTACTTCAATTATATTTTGAAAAATATGAAATAAATGCAGTGTTGGCGACCTTACTAAAACTTTTATATTCTCTTTTAAATATTATTTGTTTCCATAGTTTGGCAGACAATAAAAACGAGCCTATGAACTTTAAAATAAAAATGGGGTTACTTTGTTACCCCATTGTTTTTATTGCAATATAAAGTAACCCCAATTTACAATTAATAAACTAGATGAGGTCGGCGTTTCCTATCTGACTACATTGAGAAGAAAGGCCGAAACAAACTCAGAGGTCACAGTCTCTTTTAAAACGTGGCTTTTGATTGGAGTTGATGCAAAACATGGCTGAATTGTCAGTGTTGCAAATTTTAAAAGAAAATTGAGGTGCATGTATCCTTGCGTTTGCAAGGAGTTGATTTTAAAAACCTTAAAAAATAAAGTTATAAATCATCATAGTTGCCCCAGATCTCAATGTAACCCCGTTTTACTGGTATTGAAAATATTGTGCAAAGATGCTTACGCTTACGCAACTACTCTCATTTCTGATGTAAATAAAATATACTACAGCCCTAAATCTACAATAATCTAACTCAGTAGATGTATGTTCAGAACATCAAATCGAAGTATACAGAATAAACTTTATTGCAACTCACTGAACCTTTTACCATACAATTCTCATTTATGCAGTTACATTACCCTCTCCGTAAGTGACGAGTCCATTACCGTCCACTTCTATAACATCGATACGAGACCGAGTATCGCCATATTTGCGCCGTTTGTCGGCCACGTCACACATTAAGCTGCCCCTAACTGTCCCGGTTATTGGGATTTTCCATATCAAGCCTCGTATAAACTGATCTCTGTTACTAGTTTCTGCTATTAGTTTGGATAAAAGGAGCATTAGAATGATGGTAACATTAGAGTTTGTGATTGATTTGAGGTCACAACAAATGGTAAAAGTTTTAGGTGTAATGTTCACTTGTGTTTTTCACATTAGTAACGTATACGTGGGTGTACCTATATCAACATCTTATTGTCCTTATCTCCAGTTACCGTTTTCCTCTACTTTGTTTTCTTCTGGCTGTGTCACATATACCTTATTAACTATTAATGTTTGAGATAACTATTGCCCTGCTTAGCTGTGCCCCTCTAGGGACTCCTATATCTAAAGAACTTACATAATAGGCTTTTATTCGTCAAAGATACTCATCAACATCTATCCCTGAATCTACTTACATCAAGTAAAGTCATTGTATAATGCGTTTATTGGTAAAAAAACTGACTACTGAGCATTTATCGCTACAGTTAAGTAGCCTTACTTTCAGGAAAGTAATTATGAAGGAATCGATATGAGTGAATGTCGGAGTTCGAATACCTTAGTCTAAGTGCCACAAGTAGCCATTGTTGTGTGTATTGATTAGGAACAGTTTAGTTGTGGATTAGTGATTCAAATAACATAACATCACGCTTTCATCCTCCGTAGGGTAGGCAAAGGTGCACCTATAGTACATTAGAACTTATTTATAATTTTGGATTAATAATAGGGGTATTCCTCAAGGCGCACCAACGATGAAACATAGAGAAGAACATGAAGGATTCGTAATAAATAATATCGATAGACGTTTTAAAATTCAACTATCTTATTATTTTATATATTAAAACTACCACTAAAGCAGAAATGAATTGGAACTAGATGCTTAAGCGAATTACTATTAGCTCAATAACGGTAAAATACAGGTTTTGAAATTGAAACATTTGTTGTTTTGAAAAGTACCAGGGTGACAGAAATGAACAGAGGTGCCTAAACGATCTTATAAGTTATGCACCAACGATTAAATACAAAGAGGCATATAAAGTATTTGTTTTTATTCACTCTATCGATAAAAATGCTAGTGGATGCGCTTCGAGGCATACCCTAATAAAGACCTAATAAAGGTATATATCGAAAAGAATCAAAAAGTAGTCATTCTATAGTTTTAGGCAATCGATCCACTAAACCGACAAAACCCATAGCCCAATATATTTGTCTCCATATTTAACAATAGTCCTGCACCAATCGGGGATTGTCCTTGGGTGCACTTACGTAGTGCATACAGGGATAATCGTCGGTTGGCGTCACATATCTTGATACATGTCTAACAAGGCCTCTGCGAGTTGGCTTCGTCCCCTGGCACGCCTTTCTAAGAACCGGGGCCTCAGAGTCCCGAGATTGTGAAAGACATTATATCTTGCTTCGATATTGACTCATTTATAAATGGCAGTACATTCAGGAGGATCAGTGAAGGCTCTCTGTAATAGCGAGTGCTCGATACAAACGAAGCAATTGTAGCAAATTGTCTCAATCCTATATCACATGTGCACTAATACCTACCTACGTATGTAGGTCGCTGTAGGGTTCAGAATAAAGGAGATCAGTAAGTGGATCCACTACTTATCCGACAAAGCGAATTGAAAAGTACAATCCGATACGAGTTAAAGACTTGCACTCGTAACCAATATGAAAGAGCTAAACGCTTTCTTTACAGCAGTTTGGAAGAACCCAAATTATTATGTAGATAAAAAGTAAATACTTAAATATTTTATATATATTTTAAGATATAAAGGGCTAGGTTGAAAGCGGATGGCTATCGAGGACATATTAGGACATGTATACAGAGATGTAATGTGTATTTGGTTTTTTTTCCGAAAAAGTGAAACACTAAATTTGGTTTTTAATTAAAGTCACATTATGTTTAAATCAATTGTACCCTATAATATGAACTCAGAAAATACTTAATTTGTTACAATCAGACTCATCTTTTCTTTCTAATTAGGAAAATCCCCGTCCGTAAACTTCAGTGGGTGTTGCCAATTATTTTAAGACATTTATTTAAAATATATATATGTATATAATATATATACATAATATTTATATTCCTCTTTGTGTTTAATCGTTGGTGCCTAACTTAGTGAGATCGTTTAGGCGCCTATTTAAACAAACAACAAATGGCATTTCCTTATTAAACAAAAAAATAATATCAACTCATATACTATAACCGCCATATTATATTTTAATTATCGTACTCTTGAAAAAAAACCTACTCCAGAAAAAAACTGTATTTTTCATGTTTTATTTAACGTTTTTTTTTTCATCTCAGAGTAAAAACCATTTTTTACAACTCTACGTGTATAGGACGAAGGCTTACCGGGCTAAATGGCATAAAATAATGATATAGAATATATATGAAAATATTATAAGAAAGTTTTCCTTAACACTTACCCATCATGATTTTAGCTCATAAACTACAGACTACAACGCTCCAAATAGACAGCTTCAAACTAAATGTCGATGATATTTTTATATCGCTAAGTATAAAACGACACACGATGACGTAAATAATCCCTACTTAGTCAGAATGAAATCTTACATGATGACCGACTTAGGTTGAGCTGCGAGTCAAACAAGGTTTGTGTGATTTTATTCATTGTTGCATTAAATAGAGGGTGCGAGGGAGGTCTGGTTATGTCAGTGGGGTAGAGGGTATAGGTCATCGCATAGTTATACTATTTATATTGCAGTATCGAACCGCCGCGCGTCACACGATCGAGTTCGAAAGCCAGCTGTTCATTTCTCATTAACTCTTATCTATACTTAGCTCTCGGAAATTATATAAATAGCGTATCGAACTCACTTCTCGCTAATCAAGGTGAAAGTTAATCATTCAGTGAAAAGTTCGCGGCAATCAAACGAACAAAGTTGTTATGTATCTTCACTCTGAACTTCAACGTAAGTACAATAAATTTATATTGAACCACAAAATGTATAAACTTTTCCCCGAATTACTTTTAAATATTCAAATTCTCGCGTAACGTTTAAACAGGTTTAAACAAAACAATCAAATTTAAAAACTTTTGAAAGTCGTAGGTAGATGTAAATTGAAAAAAAAACAATTTTTTTTTTCACATTCTTGAAAAAAAAACATGAAAAAGAACTAGGCACCGTCGTTTTTAGGGTTCCGTACCCTAAGGGTAAAAACGGGACCCTATTACTGAGACTTCGCGGTCCGTCTGTCTGTCTGTCACCAGGCTGTAACTCATGAACCGTGATAGCTAGACAGTTGAAATTTTCACAGATGATGTATTTATGTTGCCGCTATAACAACAAATACTAAAAACCGAATAAAATAAATATTTGAGTGGGGCTCCCATACAACAAACGATGATTTTTTTTGTCGTTTTTTGCGGTAATGGTACGGAACCCTTCGTGCGCGAGTCCGACTCGCACTTGGCCGGTTTTTTTTCTACATTTGGTTTTTTTTTTCAGAAAAAGTGAAACATTATATTTGGTTGTTTTGTTTTAATTAAAGTCAAATTATGTTTAAATAAATGGTTACCTATTATATAATAAAAGGTAACCATTTATTTAAACATAATTTATAACTTAGAAAATACTTAATTTGTTACAATCAGAATCATCTTTTCTTTGTAATTAGAAAAATCCCCGTCCATAAATGGTGAACTTCAGTGGGTGTTGCCAATTTATTTTACGACATGTATGTACTATTTAACAAAAAACATATGGTATTTTCTTATTAAACAAAAATAATAATTAATATCAACTCATATACGATAACCACCTTACCATACTTTTATTTTCGTACTCTTGAAAAAATACCTAGGTACTCCAGAAAAAAACTGTTTTTTTTTCATGTCTTTTTTGAACGTTTTTTTCATCTCAGAAAAAAAACGTTTTTTTACAACTCTTGCCGCAGGTATACGTAGATAATTTATAACCTTTCACGAAAGCGAGGGAAGTAGCGATTACCAAAAGCATTTTATTTTGACATCAAAAGTGTGATATAACAAAAATAAAGCCGCCATCTTGATTCGACTTACAGAGTAGAATCGAATGTTTCGTAAACATCGAAGCGAGGAATAGACTCAAGTAGCGATTATAGCAAAGCTGGTCGGAAAATGAAACGAGAGTGATCGCTATATGATGATCAGACGGCTCTAAAAGTCGCAAAAAAAATGTTAAGCAACATTGGCTGGCTTGAATAGTCTCTTGTTTCCTTTTTTTAAGGATTTGAGCAAATGAAAAAGCTTTATATTGCCTTAAAAAAAATCTGAGAGTCGTACCTACTGTTCAGTTCCTGAAACTAACCATACTACAAGCGCGACGTAATTTAAATTTAAAAAAAAAAGAAAAAAAAAAAATATTATTATTTCTTCGATAGGTGATTTTCCAAATTCAACTTTGTCGATATGCATCACATGGCGTCCATTTGAACGCACTTGCAATTTCGTTTGGTAAAAATCGCTTATCAGTCTATACAAATATAATATTATAAAGAAAGATTTGTATTTTTGAATATAACGAATAAACTTGAAAACCACTGTACCGATTTCAAAAATTCTTTCACCGTTGGGAAGCTACACTATCCCCGGATGACATAGGCTAGTTTTTATCCCCGTATTCCCACGGGAACGGGAAATATGCGGGTGAAACCGCGAGGCGTCCGCTAGTGTGATATATATCGAATCGCGTCGATTTATATCACCATCATGGATCGCAGGCTCACCAGAAAGGTCGCTTAGTGAAAGATTTTGCAGAAATCCTTGTTCGACAAAGGCAGATATTTCTCACAGTACAAATGTACCGCATACTTGCCGTCAACCCCAAACAAATTGAAGCACAGTGACTACACTCGTCGATGTCAGAAAACGGGTTCATTTTAAGAGGTTGCTTTTCACATGTAAACTTTTCCTTAACATGCCTCAGACAAGTCAAATGCAGAGGCCCAAAGAGTATCCTTAAGGTTGCCCTGGTCTATCATTGTTACATACAAAGGTAGTCTGGTGATTACTCCACTGTTTGACGGTGTACGTTCAAAAAAATAAAAAATATCCATTTGTCTCATCATTAACTAGCCCTGTATGAAAAAAAAGTAATAAAAAATAATTGAAAGTTGAGCTTCGAGAGTTCCATATTTCAACACTAATTTTAATGTATCTTTGGGCGCAAATAAATACCATAAGAAAAAGGAAAATTGCAAAACAGTCACATACAGGGATAGATTAGTAGTGCAACAATGCAAATAATTTTATTTTGAACAGATACAGTTAGTCGTTTTTAAATGATATCCATATTCCCTAAGATCTGTTTATAAAATTTCGCGCGCTCGTTTTCGTCCTAAATTTCGCTACAAATTTGCAAAAGTGTGTATTCGCACGCGAAATAGCTTCATTGCTTATCACAGCATCTATCTCTTTCGCACGTGTTGTTGAATAAGCCGTCGACTAGGCCAACCTTAATACATTTGTCTTTAACAAATGTAATTTAATAAACTTGCGCGCTAATTCTAAAAAAATATTGGCGTTAACATGTAAGCTTTTTATCCAACTGTTTTAATTAACGCCCTCCCATATGATTCGTCAGGTATCTTAATTAATAATAGCTGATTAATTAGGATTTGGTATGACGTACATCTGTGCCCGGTGCCGGGTCCAAAGTGAGCCATTACTGACGCAGTGGAGATTTGCTTGTCGTGTCCAAAGTGGCCCCGCTCCGAACTGCAATAATGCCGGTATCAAATTCTAAAGTAAATATTGCGTAGAAATTGCGTATCAAATGCGAAAGTAAATTCTAAAGTAGTATAACGTTCTATCAGATAATACACAAAAATGACATCACTGAGCGTTATAAGTTTTTTTTTATCTCGGAAAAACGAATGCTCCCTGTGTAATGTTTTTTTTTAAATCTAATATAGACTCGCGCTTGACCACTATCTCATCCCTATCTCACGTTTATGCCGTGGGAGCGATGCGCGGCAAAACCTTTTGCTTTTTTTGATTGTTACAATTTTCAAGTGACCTTTACTTAATCTTTTTTTTTTCCTTTCCATAAAGAATAGAACAATTATTCAAGTATCTTTAAATAATTAATATGTTAATGTATTGTAATCATTCTAGGAATGACATTGAAATGATTTAATTATTATTATTAGTTAATAACTTAAATAAATGATAGTTGAATAATCTGTATTAATATAATTATAAGAGGGACATTACATTAATTTAATATCTCAAAATAAATTTATCTAATTTTATATGTTTCAATGTCAATCTTGATTTTAATAAACCATGATTGTACATATGTTGCATGCCTTACGGTCGAATTACTTGAAACATGTACATGTAATAACACCATTGTAACAGAGTTTTCCGCAAAAAATAATAATTTGATTTGATTGAACTCAGTCATTCTAAATTTAAAACAATGATAACTTAAGATACATATGTAAGTTCCTTAATAACTCAACGTCGTCCAAAAGTTTTAAAACCATACCAGTTGTCACCAACATTTTGTGTTTATTCTTCTCTATACTTAAAACGTCGTCTAAACTTATAAACACACAACTCGCCTTAAGCTCTGAGCAGTCGGTCAGAGGCCTCATTACGTCGCCCTGCGATACCCTTTGTTCTAACTCGGCTAATGAGCCGCAAACACTCGCTCATGAAGAGCTGCTAAGTAGCTAACTTCATTAATTTGTAAGTACAGTTTAAGTCAGGCCAGTTTAAGCGGTGTTGGAGTGGAGATTTAATAATCAAGACGGTGTATTTACGAGTATAACAGTAGTAAAATGTCTCACTTATCTCAAGGCTTTTCAGACGTTATTTCTTTGAACCACCAACCTAACCTGATCTGTAGCTACTTTCTTGACAACTACTAAATAGTTCCAATCAGGGTTAAGGGCGACAAGTTTGTCCCACTAGGGAATGGGACATAGTTCGCGAAACTTCCCTGTTCTCTGTTCCGTGTTTCTTCTCAAACCGTGTGTCTCTGTTCCGTGTGTCTACGAAATCAAACTGCCTTCTGTATCTTTATTAGAAATCCAATTCTTTCAATCTTCCAATCTAACGGCATCTAAGTCCCTAGTTCTATAAAATCCAGTTAGTCCTCCTATGCTCTAGTCCCGTTATGCTCGACTCCTAAAATACCTACTAAAAAGTTTCGCTATGCACGAAATCACATTTGCGGGCAGTGATGAAGAAAACTGTTACAGTGTAATATTTTATTTAACCATTTAAAAAGTTAATTATGAAAACCTTTTATGTAAATTCCGTTACTTTCGCGAAAAAAGTTAATAAACATTCCGTTTCATCATACTAACGCACACTCGCCTCGCCGCCACTCAACACGTCGCTTTATTCATTTTAAAAACAAAGTGTCCATCCATTCTATAAAACTGTGAAAAACGAAACGTCTTGCCCTAAAACTGAAACTTACCCTAAAAATATTTCGAACTAAGATTTCGATATTTTAGTTTAATCTTATATTTTCAGCTTCCTGCTCAATTGAATTGAATTCAAACACTTTTCTTTCCAACTGTATCTTCCATGCAGCTTACGTAGAATCGAAGAATTGCGTGCATAGTGAAACTTTTTAGTAGGTATTTTTCGAATCGAGCATAGCGGGACTAGGAGGAGGACTTACCGATAAAATCAAACGCCAATATACTTAAATTAACGATAATGCTCTGTAATCGTCCGATATTACCATTTTAATAGTCTTCCATTAAACTAGATCACACAATCTAGCTATTTAGCACCCACCCTAGTACCAACAGTCTGCCTAGTTTTGTATCTGGCAGTAAGTCGACTCGGCTGAACCCTCGGGTGAGGGCCCTCCACGTCTTTTTGTAGTACGGTTGGCTGCTAATCACTTAGCATTTATTGGCGAACTGAGGTAGCGCTGGTTTGGAACATCCAAGCGTTTATGTAGGTAGAATATAGTATCCAACGTATTTGTAACAAGTAACAACCAAATTGTTTCTGGATAACTGGAAGTATTTTAGCAGCAATTAATTTTGTTTTTTATATTTTGCACCGTGAATTTTGTTTTCTTTTTGTTTTGGATTTCTTGCAATGACAAGAATATTTACTTTTTAAAGTATTATATTATTTTAATTATTGTGAATGTGAAGACTATGTGGATCATTGTTTTTTTTAATTTTAATTTATCTTAGTTACCTAGTTTTGAATCATGGTCTGGCACACGGAGTAGTTTATGCGGCCTACCCGAATGTCCTTTCTTTGGTATTGTTTGTCGAATCGTTGAGCTCCTTAGATTCTGAGTTGACCTGCTCGGTTATTGACAAATGCGTGCACTGACTGGACAGGTCCACTCAATCTGGCTGGTTCTTTCCTCAAAAGCCCATTTCAGACATCAGTCTACATGGTCTTCACATGATCTAACCAAGATTTTGTCTGGACTTGAGAAGAAAAGAGATTGTGACCTCTGAGTTTGTTTCGGTCTTTCTTCTCAGAGTAGTCAGATAGGAAACGCCGACCTCATATAGTTTTAAAAATATGATTGGCATGTAAAAGTGTTTGTACAAACCAACTTACAGAAATAAAATCATTTATCATTATCAAATACAGAAATTTCGCTATAGCTGCCGATGCCCCAGAATTTTCGGCCCGTTTTTCGCAAATGATGTGACATTGTTGAAGAAATAATATAGTGTTAAGAAAACTGAGGCCTGTAAATGTAGCCTGATAAAAATCTTGGTTTTCTTTCGCTCCTCATCTTACTAAATTATTCATACGGTATGAGTTTTTCCACAATATGTAGACTTGACGAGATCATTGACGGCCATTGAAGCATTCCGACGGGACAAAGTATTAAATGTGCTGACACAGCGCGTGTTTTAAGTTGTAGCCAAGTTGAACAATGTTGAACAAACTGAAATATTTTCACAGAAATTCTTTAGGAGCCCAAGCAATTCTTAAATCCTGTATAATCACTTTGATCTTGATCATATTCAACCATGCATAGCGATACTTCGCTACGAAAATAATAACTTAGAGAGAACTTAACTTTCAATCCGACTAATAAGTTTTTATCAAATCTAGACAGTTATAAAGACGGCCATATTCACAAGAGGTCCGCAACTCTTGTCGGTTGACATTTAGCCGCGATGTCACAAGAGTGCTGACGTATATGATCGACAGCTCCACTGGAGCCACCCCTCATCTACCCCGGCGGTGACGAGGCAAGTCGGCAACCCTAGCAGGACAGATTGCCAATGTGAAATCTGTTTCAATCTATCGCGCGTCGGCGAGGATAAAGTGACTTGTTACGCTTTTTAGAATCAGCGTTTATCATCGTTGGCAAGAATTGAAGGATAAAAGTAGACGGGACATACTAGATAGATACGTGAGTTTATTATATTAACCGACTTAAAATTCGAGGTTCTCAATACGTCGAAACCTTTTTTTATATATGTTCCCCGATTACTCAAAGACTCTACTTTTGTTTGAAAGGGAATACTTCACTGGTGGTCCCATGGTTATGAGGTCAAGATCTGATGATGGGATCCTAGAGAAATTTAGGAAACTCCTCAAATATTATATGCATACATATAGCGATTTTGGTATTTTCATCAACAATGCAATCATTTGCACTCAAGTGTATCATTTGGTGAAGTGGAACTGATGAAGAAGACCATAGATGGCCACTGGAACTCCGATATAAAGCAATGTATCCTAGTCGTGCTTGGGCTTATTGGAATCGTCATGAGATGTAATTTGGCTATAAATGATTTCATGTTAATTGGAGGTACCTACCAAAACTAAAAGAGAAAAATAAAAAACTTTTCTAACAAAATATCAAACCGATTTCCAAAAAACACACTACAATGCTAAAAATGCGAAGTCGGTGTCGAATAACGGAAAATAATGGGTACAAAAGACACCGACTTCGGAAAAGAAAATTATTTTTCGCTTTGTAGTGTTTGGTTTTGGAAGTCAGTTTGATTTTTTGTTAAAATGTTTTTTTGGTAAGATAAGACGTAGCTTAAACACACAGCGATGTAGTGTAGTTACCTATCAGAGAAATAACTTCTGTAATAGGACTAGTACTTTCAGAGATTACCCTTTACAAACATATAAACATACAATTTAACCTCTTTATATATAATATTAGTTTAAATTAAAGTCTTTGTATCTCAGATGTAAACATTTACAGGGACATATTATCATTATTATGGCCACGAGTTCATGAGATAATAACAATAAGGAGTGCCCTTACAAACAAACAATTAGCTGACCCTCACATCCGGGACCCAGTGGGCCAGTGCCGCTATTAAACCTCAAGCTTAATATGTTCCTTCTTACGTTTTGCCGCTAGTTTACTAATGATAAGCATAAAATATATTCCATAATTTACATTGGCATAACGAAATTCAGCATAATGATCATTACGCATAAATCATAATGTTATAAGGTATAAATGCTTTTCCAAAATGTATATTGCCATAAATACTGTTGGCATAATAATAATGATGCATAATCTTATAAAGCATAATGATTTTACACATAATGTTCTTTGGAATAAAACAAACATGTTCGCGGCTCAAGGGTGGCCCAATAGCCACCCCGCTGCACCTTAACCTAATTAATTTGAGTCCATATATATTAAATATATTTAATTAGCCATTTTAAGCTTAGGTAAAACAATTTTAAATAGATTCAAATCGATATTAAAATATTCGATATTTTGAAAATCGACATTTTACCCGTAGATATTTTAATTTTCGACGTTCAAATATTTAGGTACCCATAAAATTATAATAACGAATAAATTTATGCCATAAATATTTATGCAACTCCAAATTATGGCAAAACAAATTAGACCAAATGACAGTTATGCTAACCTTTGAATTATGCCAAAGTATTATTATGCTGATAAAATTTATGCGAAAACGATATGCCAAACAACATTATACCTAAAAAAAATATGCCAGGAGGGGGATTCCCTTTGCCGCAATCCCCTGATTTCTGAATTTAAGCATTTGAAGGTGATATTTGTACTTTAGCTTGAAAGCCAAAGAAAGACAAACCCTAATTTAGAGTAATATTGACATATTTGGCACTAAATTAGGGTTTGTCACGTTCTTAACTCCAAATACTCAATTCAAAAATCGACCCTTCGAAAATCCAGGCTTTGAACCTAATCATGAATGTGTAGTTTCATCATTTTAAGAAGGACAATGCAATAATACCTATATAAGCACATACATTTAATAATGCCTTTCGTATGACCAAATGCAGGTGGTAATGATGCATACCTTAATGACTCAACTATCCACCTGATAATTTATGTATAGTTTAATTCAAATGTCTTTTGCTCCATTGTGCTTACAAGAGCACACACGGGCTTACCGAACTCATAGAGCTCACTGACGGCCACGGTGAGCCAGCGTGGGCCAGACAAAATAGCGACTCACCACGCGACTATTAATCACATTTATGCCCAAACACAACATAACAGCTCATTGTTAACCAACTATAAATTAATGTTCCTACACTCGGAGGAAGCTTTAGCATAGTCGCACGATTTGTTATTCACACTGATTTGCGTTAAAGTTTGTATAATTGGGGCTGAATAGTTTATTTAATGTGTGTGGCAATTAAAACTAAATAACGCTATTATAGGGCGGACTAAACAAAGGTAGTGATAAATTGACGATATTTAAATTTAGTCCGTACTAAATATAAGGGAATTTTTATTCATTCTAGCCTCGCGTTTGACCACTATCTCGCCTGATGTGGTCTACGGTGAAGCACGCTTGCCTAGAAGTAACCTATTCACTCTTGGCTTAAAGACCCCTAGGTTGTAGCTATCGGGAAACAAAAACGCCGGCAGGGAATTCCACTCCTTAGCTGTACTTACAATGAAAGTATTTTCAAAACGCTTTGTGCGTATGGGTGGGATGTCCACCATGTACCGATGGCGCATTGCCGAACCTCTTGTAGTCCGATAATGGAAATGGCTAGGCGGAATCAAATTGTGCAGTTCCATCGCACACTCCCCGAAATGTAAGCTGACGAAGCTTTGAGTCGACTAGCGCATCGTTGAAGATCCAACTGTTAGAATTGTTTTTAGTGTTTTTCATAAGCTTTCATTTTCATGCTTTGAATTTTCTCATCTTTGATTGAATATGTAGGTCAATGCAAAATTATGTCGTTTAATCTGTTGTAGACAATCCCTTCCCAAGGGCATCGGTGACCTATATTAAACTAAACAATAGACGCGCAAAACAATCTCTCCGACCGAACTAGTACGAGTGTTATAGTTAAATTGCACCGCCATACTTAGTGTCACACCACACCACACTACTTGACCCGTACCTAAACAATCGCGCAGTTTCAGCACACGCGCGTTATATTGCGAGGTCTACCTGCGTATGATCGCGTGTATAGAAGTTTTCCATTGAGTGAGATGGAGAGATGAATCATTAACATTGACCTTGCTTGAAATTCACATTTCATCTTCGCTCCGCATCAATGCAATCAAACACCATGTCTTTAGGAGACGAGAAGAAAATAGGTATCAAATTGTAACAAAAAATTAGAGTAGGCCGAAACACGACGTAAAAAAGCTTAACAGTAGTCTTCTAGTCTTCTCCACTTCATTGGACACGCTTCGCTCCGTTCATCTCTGCTCATCTCCGGCTCAGTTTATAGGCATCCCACAGCTCGTCCCAATCGAGCTTCGTCGCCACATCGCGCGATATTCGACGCGGCGCGATGCGGCTGCCGGCACCGCTGGCGCAGCTATTGTTTCTACGTCTGGGATGTCACCGATTTAATCAGTCAATTTCCGTAGTCGCTACTTCTATTGATGCTTGTACTTCTAGGACTGTAGGTGCTCAGTAGTGTATCTATCTATGTAGTGGAAGGCATTTGCTAAAAGTTTAGCAGCGCTAATCATACTTATTTATACAAGAAATACTCAATCTTCTCAGGCTACTCATGCTTCCTCTCCGTGAAAAGTGTTTCTTATCCCAAGGGAATAATATACCGGGATAAAAATGTGTCTATGTTATATTCCAGACTATAATCTATCTCTGTACCAAACTTCATCCAGATCCGTTCAGCCGTTCAGGGCGTGATTGAGTTACAAACATACATCCATCCAAACTTTCGACCGAAATCCACCTTGCCACAACAAAAAAGCTAAGAAGTCATTCATAATTTTCTTATGCATAAATTAATTAATTTTGTATTTTGCTGTTTATGGTAATTACTTTAAATCCTTGGCAGGGCTATCGAATATCGACACTAATGGTATGATATTTCGTTGGCGATACTTGTCGGTATATTAAGTAGCTCATTATGTATTGAGGGTACCTCTAATGAATATTGTTTACAGTTGTTTTTCTTCAGATATCTGACGAAAGTTTGCCTCCATAATTGAATACTGATAGCTCTCAGAGTTCCCTAAAAATAATCGCGATGTTTTTTAAGAAAAATATATTTATTTTTTATGGAGCATAGTTCAACCCTAATACAATAGTGTGAAGGTTGACCACATAATGGTAGAAGTTAAACGGCTCGTGAGAGGAAATAGATTTGTTGAAGTAAGTTTGTTGACCGGCCAACTGCTGGACAACCGGACGCCAGAGGCCGGACAACAGCCAGACAACGACACTGTTTTATGTTCAACTCCAATCGAGTTGAACTTTGTTATTCAATTAAGTTTGAAAGTAGCTCTGGCTTTTGAGTTTCGGTGACTTAGTAGGTAACTACCTACTAAGTAGATCGTTTTAGTGTTTGTATAGTGATCGCCAAACTTCTGGGCCGCCCTGAAGTTGGCCTTCCGATGCGCAAGGCACGAAACGGTGCTGTTTTTATATGAGATTTACTACTGCGCAGCCATTGTAGCCCACTTCAGGGCGGCTAAGAAGTTTGGCGGGAGATATACGCTTGTTGTCCACTATGGAAAATAAATTAGAAATCATTTTGGTGGGATTTATAGGTTGCCTGAAGTGTTTACAAACAATTTAAGTACCTGCCACAGTTTTTTGGAAGCAAATACTATATAGCCTTCTACTTATAAATATTTAACTACAAACTTTATTAGTGGCATACATTAATATGTGCCAACAACTGGAAACAAGTAACAATCACGGTGTTTCCACACAGCTCCAGCCTCCAGGAAAACTTGTGATCTCGTTTCTCACCGCAAACTATTTAGATTTGTTAACGAAGCGTCGAAGTTAACTCCGCGAGTCGCGACGAGTTGAAGCTCGAGCAGCGTTGCCAGAATGTAACTTTTGTTACATTTTTCGTAACTTCTGACCTTCTCATGTAACCTCCATGTAACACGACTCAAAATGTAACTTTTAGGACTTAATAAAAATATCCAAATATTTGCCAGCAAACAAAAAATAATCGTGAAACGTGACGCATCTATGGAAGTTTTCGTTCTTCGTGTTCTCGCACCTGATTTTGTGACACGCAAATTGACGTATTGCATATTCACTCACTCACGTATATTTTTATATCTTCCATCCCACTTAATCCGGCGAGCGAGTGAGCGTATTAGTGTCGTTTTCCACATACAATAAGGTAATGTAACATTTCTCATGTAAATGTAACTTTTTGAGATGTCTCTGTAATATTTGACTATCTGCCACTGGCAACACTGAGCTCGAGCGAGACACGCGGCGGTGTGACATGTGGCCGCGGTCTATTAAAATTAACCAATGGAATAATCTTGAGGCGCCTGACTACGTTGGGGGCTGAATACCCGTATTTTACAAGCATCACTCCTTATAAAATACGCCCCCAACTACTGTCTATCGAACCCCCACAACTCAGTTCCTGGGTAACACGATATCCCTTGCCAGGACTGATGTTGGATTATCTGGCTTTTGATTATACCTAACGACTTTCAAAAATCTTAAAAACGACAAATGGGACTAACGGCTGTATGCCTTTGGCCTGATATTGCAAAAACTATGACAAAACTACAAAAATATCTGAGAATATTAAAAAAAACCGGCCAAATGCGAGTCGGACTCGCGCACGAAGGGTTCCGTACCACTATCGCAAAAAACGACAAAAAAAACACGTTTGTTGTATGGGAGCCCCAGATAAATATTTATTTTATTCTGTTTTTAGTATTTGTTGTTAAAGCGACAACAGAACAATTTTCACAGATGATGTATTCAAATTTCAACTGTAGACAGTTAGCCAGAGCTATAACGGTTCATGAAATACAGCCTGGTGATAGACGGACAGTGAAGTATAATAATAAATAAAAATAATAATAGGGTCTCGTTTTTACCCTTTGGGCACGGAACCCTAAAAAAGCATCTCAAAGCGTGCTCTATTTCCAATTACACTGTCGCATCCCATCACTCGAGACGCAGATAAACGCGAGCTCATCCCCAATGAAAATAACAATCTTTGTAGTCGCACTGGCAATCCCAGACTACTCTGCAGGCACAAATGCTCGAGCTTTGATATATATTTTTGTTTACCTATCTTAGCGTTTACAAATCGAGGGGATAGTAACTAAGTAGGATAACAGCTGCTCTGGTAGATCTTCAAGGTTAAGTATCGCTGGTCGTAGTCAGGGTATGGTTGGGTGATCATTAATTACATTCCTATAACCCTCCGTGCATCGGCAAGCCGTTGGACCCGGCTGTCGGTGTGGAGGTCAGATTTATATTGTCATTCCGTGTAAGACACTGGTATTCAGCTCCATCTGGACTCGTGAATCGAATGGAGAAGATCTTCTGTCCCTCTCTGCCCCGTGACACACCAATGTGTGTCCTCAACAAATACGCGGCGACACGCTGCTAATTTGTTGACAGAGCCCATCAGTGACACCTTTCATATGTTATCTGTGACGCCATCTTAATTATATCACACACGCACGGATTTTTGTTACAACTTCAAACGAAGGGTCACCTGGTAGGCTACACGTTCAGCTAATCTGGAAGGCACTCAAAACACATTTGAAATACGATCTGAGGCTCTGGACAAAGTGACATTCGACGTCAGCAATTTCGTTGGTCAAAATGTATGGAATTGATCACGAGGCTCTTCGACAGCGCTTGGCAATCCAATACATTTTTGAAAGATGTAGTTTATCACTTTTGCTAAAAGAAATAATATTCGTTTCTCAATATAATTAGGGTCTGCAACCTCTATTAGCAATAGGATTACCGAAACGCCGAACAATATGTAACAATACGTCCAGAATGTCGAGCAAATATTCAGGAGTCGAGCATGACACATGGCGGGTCGGCGCGGGCCCGATTTGTGGGACAAATGGCCCTCATTCGGGCCGGAGCCGTAATCTGTCGCTACAAATGTTCGCGCCATTCCCAATGGTTAATGTTGGCTGCCCATTATGCTCCATTACGGGCTACTTCCGCAGGTAGCCAAAATTAATTAAAGTTTACTTCCATATGTGCTTTTCAAAACATTTGTATACGACAAGATGTAATCAAAGTCTCCTTACCTGAAATATAAAGTTTAGAATCATACCACTTTATCTCTTTTGAAATGGGTACTCCTGAAACTTAAAAGGTTTTCTTTTCATCCGTTAGAAATTTAATTTGTCAAAAACTTCCATCTGGCATTCCGTGAATGGAGCAAAAATAACGGAGACTTTTTTGATTGTAACACGATTACTGGAGAAACATTGAGGAGGCAAAAACACTTTATTCATTGCTTGCCAGTTTTTACATTAAACTAAAATTGTTTTATGAAACAAAGGCACTCCAGTAGTTCTCAAGTTGTATCAAAGCGGCCACGAATGCACCTCAGCTCTGCACTAACTTACTAAGACTTAAGTAGTACAAGGAGGATAAACACAGGCATGCCTGTTGCCTGTTGCTTGTCTACAAATAAAACTTCTTCAGTTTACTCATCTCCTTTGTAACTCTCGTGACTTTTATTATAACTAAAGAAAAGATGGACACAATTTAGTAATAATAAAACATTACAAACAAACTGCCACAGTAAACTTGGTACTCTTTTTCTATCATTACATTGTTGCTCGCTTTTGACAACTATCTCACCTGTTGGTAGGTGATGAGACGGTGAGAAGCACGCAATGCTAGAAGTAACCTATTCACTCTTAATCATGATTGTAGACTTACCTTACCTCAGACCTCGGGGTCTGGTCAGGCTGTATCTATCAGGAATCAGACTTCGCCAGGGAATTTCACAGCAACTCTCCTAAAATATCATTATTGCTACAAGAAAGGTGGTAACAATTTACTAGTAAGAAAAGATTCAATGTTCAGCCACATTTCAAAATCCTTAGAAAATGTCACGTGTTTCAGACAAAATGTCAATGACTTCAAAACAACAACAGTATAACGTAAACAAGGACGCGTATCTCCACAGGAGGCACTATCGATGTGCGAGCCTGACTTAGAAAGTCAGTGGTATTTCTATCAAAGTGTACATTAATACCTGCACGTGTGGGCTCATCGCACCACAGAGCACTGAGAAGCCTCGGTGGTCACTTCTAGATACGGTATTGCCAACACTTTCCTTAAGAACCAAGCGTGTCAGTTAGACTCACCGTCTATTCGTAGAAATTAACGGCCTCATGATTTTTCTGACTTTGACATCTTCTTCCTAATCGTTTCTTTGCTAAAGGGCGTGTCCTGAAAAGCTTCAGCTCTTCTCAGGGCAGTAAATCCTATAATCGCCTTAATCTGATATGACCAGGTCAACGTCCGCGCGGCCTTTTACCCTCCACTTTGCTCACTACAACTAGTTTTTCTAGGTTATCTGGTTGTCTCCAGCCGATGTAACCAAAGTTACTAAGGACTCATTGGAAGCAAATCATGTAGAGTCTAACTATGATAGCCGAAACGAGCTCAGTGCACATTAAGCGAACATGGTGATATGATATTACTGGTAATGGCAACTCCAGTCGTTCGATAAACTGTGGCGTGTGGGTCGCGCTGACCTATTGCGGCCCGCGTGACATTTGCGCGGCCGGCTCGTCTGCGCACACCTTTATTCCCACAGTCTCACATCGTACGTACATCATAATAATACGCGAACCTTTTAATGTTACGGCATATATTATCTGTGGCCCATCAATAGGAGTGACGTCACATCCATGTCTACGTCGCGACCCCGTCAATCAGTCGAAACTTGAATTAGTTATGATGGCAATTAGATCGATTTGTTGTCGTACTAAGAATTTATGATAGGTTTCATTATTTCTTTTACACAACACAATGATGTAAAAAAACTTTTTTACAAAAATAATTTACAGACTTCCAAATAAGAAAACTACAAAGTGAAAAATAACTTTATTTTTGGCAGTCTGTGTCTTTGGTAGGTACCAATTTTTTGCGTTATGGACACCGACACCGACGACGTTTTTTGTAAAAAGATTTTTATTTTTCACTTTTTAGTTGTACCTACCTAATAATAGGCAAGTAGTTAATTAAGATACCTATAATGCCAGAATAGATAACCCGAATATCATGAAACTGAACATAACCGGTGAAATGAGAGTGTACCAAGGTGTACACATCTGCGTACCGCTTGAGAGCGTACTGGTGTGATGTTTTGTATTAAATGGTATAAACAATAAATAGACATGCGATCGCAGCAATCCCGAGAGATTTGCAGTTATTTATTGAAGAGTTCTGTTGTTTATCACCGAAGTTCTTCATCAGATCTTCACCAAATTAAAATGGGACTAATTTAGGAACATACTCTTTCAAAAAAAAAAACAATTTTCAAAATTGGTCCACAATTGACGAAGATATCGGTGAACATAAAAAAAAAACATGAAGTCGAACATAAAACCTCCTCCTTTTTGGTAAGTCGGTTAAAAACAATACGCCATTAACACGACAGATTTAAGTTTTCATCAGAATACGTCACACAAACCTCAGGATAAAATTGAACTGTTAAAGAATCCATGCTCCAATTCTTTGTAGATCTTACTTACAAACAACACTGTGTTATAGTTATGTTGAGACTAATCTCGCGGTTGCCAGCTGCCTTCTGCTTCAATCTGCTCCTCTCCGCCTGTTACCGCCTGTTTAAGGACAGCGGTGCATTCATCCTAGACAAGACTTGTTTCGTTTTCCATTTTTTACTGCCGAGCCACGTCGAGGCAAGGATGAACATATTGCGTGTCTGTGGACGTAAAACTGAGGCAACAATACCCATCTTGACTGTAGTTCTTGGTCCAACAGATAGTTGATAGTTCCTTTAACTTTTTTCTTAAAAATTTGATGCTTTTTATGTATTTTGCGTTGACACAGCAAAGCCAATAACATTCATAGAATAATTGGTATTTGTTTGTAAAATATATACGTAATAAACATTACCAAATGTCAAGTTCATAGACATACGACGGGCAGACAGACGGACACGTGAGCGATATCAATAGGGCTCTGTTTGGACTCTTTGGGTACGGAACCCTAAAAACGGGCCAAGTGCGAGTCGGACTCGTGCGAAGGGTTCCGTACCATTATCGCAAAAACAGTCAAAAAATCACGTTTGTTGTATGGGAGCCCCACTTAAATATTTATTTTATTCTGTTTTTAGTATTTGTTGTTATAGCGGCAACAGAAATACATCATCAAATTTCATCTATCTGGCTATCATGGTTCATGAGATACAGCCTGGTGACAAATAGACAGACAGACAGGCGGGTCGCGGAGTCTTAGTAATTATCCCGTTTTTACCCTTTGGGTACGGAACCCTAAAAATGCTAAAACGTAATTGATGGATCACGTGACATTGCGATAGCGCTTGGTATGCCCACACATTTTTAGTTTTTTCCAATCGCTATCGCGACGCCACCGTTCGAAGTTCGTTCGAATGTCACATTGTCACTCGGCTAAATCCTCTGGCCACGACGAACAATCTGTGCCTCTTATTACATCTATAGCGTTGTTTATACCTAGTTTTAATGTAGAATGTTTGTTTGTCCTCAGATGCGTTACTGCGTGGCCGCTCTGTGGCTGTCCGCGCTGACCACCCTGGCGGTGGCGGCGGCCGATGACGCCCATAACGAAGCTGCCCCCCCACAGGTCAGTACCACACCACATCATACCAGCTCACCAGGGCTAGCCGGCCATTTTATTGACGATCGGGCCTTCCAGTCTCAAAGAGAAAGAAAAACTACGAATAAAATATGAATCAAAACTATACCTCACCATCCGTCCACTTCCGTGGTGCTAGGCAACTGGGCTTATCCCAGTTGTAAATGACCCTTTGTGCCTATTGGCCTTGTTTGTTCTGTCTCCTGCTTGATATGGAGGGAAGTGGAAATTTGATTTTTTCGTACTCCTCCGTTGTTCTTTTCTGATTAATTTCGTTGCGTGTACAGTTAAATTCATTCGCCGGGACTTCGTCGAGCTTCATAGCCTCGGCGCTTTTCTGGTGGTCGCCACTGTTGATTCTGGCTTTCAGGAGTTGCAGTGGTTTGGGAATAGTGCGGTGGGATACCTCACCGTCGTCCAAGGAAAGAAATCACGCTATGGAAACAACAAAATACAGTTTGTTGCCAATTAGTAGTCGATAAAAAAAAATAAAAAAATCTGAACGATACAATAAACGAGTTGTTTCAGTTCATCTGCTATTGTTATTAGGAATTTTATAAAATCAATGTGTAACTATTTTGGTAAACAATGTAATATATTCTACATGTTTTATGAATAAAAATTCTATAAAATTTGGCCTGTAGACAGTGATGAATGTACCACCACAACCACCACAGACACCATAGTTATGTATTTGTTTACTCTACATAACACAGCAAAAGTTTTCCAGAGTCATGATAAAATATGAATATCATGAAACCACTGTCAAATGAAAAGACAACACAGAATCACGAAACCGTCAGAAACATCAAATTCATTTGTTTCGAAAGAAATTACAAAAACAAAAAATATTTTAACTAAATTCCTTCTTCCTTCGCACTCTTGCCACCGCCGGGTGCCGAACCCAATGGCACGCGACGATGGGAAGAGACCAGATGGTATGACCATAATGCCATGGAAGTTGGGTAGGTCTTTGGTTTGGGATGCAACTTGTGTCGACACTCTTACACCATCCCATCTTCCTAGCACGGTGGGCTGCGCTGGGGCGGTTGCTGCAGGTGCTGAAAACCTCAAACGGCGCAAAAACAACAACTTAATTGGTAATTATGTGTTTGAGCCGTTTGGGGTTGAAACACTAGGGCCGAGTGCACACCTATTATTTCGGGATATCGCCAAGCGGTTGGTCGACTTTTCACAAGACCAGAGGTCTTGCCTTTTTTTGGTCACAGAATCAGCATTTCCATCCAACGTGGCAATGCTGCCAGCATTCTCTTTACCTGGGCACTTTTCCTGTTGACAGCGATGTTGAGGAATTTTTTGTACATATTTTTATTCCCCGTAATTGTACATATTTTTATTCTTATTTAAGTTTTAATATCAGTTTGTAAATAATAATGTACATATGTAAATAAATTCCTTCTGTCACATCGAAACTACTAAAGAACAAAAATCATGATCTTTATTTTTTTTGATAGTGAAGGAGCATCATGTATAGAGCCAAGTACTATATAAAATAATTTAAACTCGGAGCGTAGTTAGTTTTTACGTGGCGCCCGAATTGCCTCAATCAACTAATTGGAACTCGATCAAGACATAATGGCTGTCATATTTATTTATTATTTAGTGTATGTCTCCGACCGAAATAGACAACTTGAAAATAGAACTAACGTGGGTTTTGAAGTGTGATAAAAATAGAGATAATTCTGAAAACCCATTATTTTCCATTCAGAAGCTTATTTGTTATTTTTATATTATTACAAATATCGACAGATGCCATTGGCAGTTACTAGAATAGTAAATAGTATATTATCAATTAACACTAAATCTACTTATACAAGAACAATATTTTACTTCATAAATCGTACTATCCAGGAGACTATCTATTAAAGACTTGTCTCCTTTTTACAAAATTTTTATGTTCCCACAACACGTCAGGCAACAAATAGTGGGGCAAAGTCGAGCAACTCGAGCCAGTCCCGACTCCCGACAGCAGCACATTCCAGTAGTTACCGAGCGCGCTGTAAAAAGCGCAACAAACTCAACTATTTTAAACGACGAGGGAAAACTTATAACATCACCCTTTGGTTGCCACTGTACAGTGTGGAGCCACGCAAACCACGCTTGGTAAAAATAGCGCCCGCTGTGAATACGATAACAAACTGGCATTTAATTACTTGTTGCGGCATTCGTCCTTGTAGGAGATGTATAAGGGTTTTTCAATTCTCCTAAAATAGTATAGTAAATAGTATAGTAGTCACTGAGTGGGTCAATTTTGCTATAGCTATGACACAGAAATTGAAACAAAGTACCCATACTCAAGGCCGTAGTGGTCTGGACAGACAATTCAAATTAAGTAAAATGGTCGAGACGTAACTTGTCGTAACACTTGTTCGGGGAATTAGAACAATGTTTCTCAGCAAAAGAAAAAGCGCGTCCATTTGATTTGAACAACACTATTAACATTCCGTGCGCCACAAACACCTCTTAATAGAATAATAAAACAACTTGTGACTCAGTCGCTCGCCCACTGTTGAGGACAAGTTTTTTCGCCGAACAATTCTCCCGAGCTAGCTTTGTTCCAGCCAATTGTACCGATACTGTATACTGAATAAACAAAGAGCTAATAGAATTGCTTACCTCATTGTACGTTTTAAAAGAAAAAGAAATCTGTTCAAAGCTATTTCCTTTCATAAGAACCGCAGTGCACTGATTTAAAATAAATGTGCTTGTTCACAGAACGACAACGAACTAGAATTAAATGACGAGGAGAAGCGCGCGTGGTCGAGCCTGCACGGCGGCGGCGGGTGGGGCAAGAGAGGCTGGCAAGACATGAGCTCGGCGTGGGGCAAGCGCGCCTGGCAGGACCTCAACGCCGCCTGGGGCAAGCGCGGCTGGAACGACATGAGCTCAGCCTGGGGCAAGCGAGCCTGGCAAGACCTCAACTCCGCCTGGGGAAAGAGGGGCTGGCAAGATCTTAACTCGGCCTGGGGCAAGCGCGCCTGGAGGGACATGTCCCAGTCTCCCTGGGGCAAACGCGGCTGGCAAGACATGAGCTCCGCCTGGGGCAAGCGAGGCTGGAATGACATGAGCTCGGCTTGGGGCAAGCGCGGCTGGAACGACATGAGTTCTGCCTGGGGCAAGCGAGGACCTGTAAGTACACTATTCTATAAAATTATTGGCATTGCCTTCAAATGTGACTTTCATTTAACATCCTTCTACATTTCTAAATGTCAAAGTGTCAATGACAAATGTAAAACTATTCAAAAGTACTTACATTGATTACACATAGATATGAATACATTTTAAAACGTATGGGGACGGTATCAGATCAGGGGACACAAAACAATGGGGAAAGGTGTCAGGTTTGTATGGGGTAGGTGCCTAGTGCCATTTAACTTCTATGACCTTTTACTTAACTGCACAAGACAGCATTACGTAGTGAAACGACTTTTTCGAAGGGTCTTATGACTTGGCAACAGACTAAAAATCAATCTACCTAGCCTTGTTCCCAATGATGTTGGGGTTGGGTTCTAGTCTAACCGGATTCAGCTAGGTACCAGTGTTTTACATGGAGCGACTGCCTATCTGACCTCCACAACCCAGTCTCTGGATAACACGATACCTTTTTTTTTAAATCCTCTATAGGCTTACCTCTTGGCTAGACTGGTGTCAGATCTCAAGCTTCTGACTACCCGTTACGACTGTCAAAGATCTTCAAATGACAGCCGGGGTGGGACGGGCTTAACGTGCTTTCCAAGGCACGGAGGAATCTTGGTATGTTGAAATGGTCACCCATTCACGGACTGACCTCGTCAAGCGTTGCTTAACCTTTAAGCTCCTCCAACAGACTAAAAATTCAAGAGTCAAATGATTTATTCCGCTTCTGTTGTTCAGGAAAAGTGGGCCAACTTCCACGGTTCCTGGGGCAAGCGCGCCGCGGAACCCGACTACGAGGAGATTGACGCCGCCATCGAACAACTGATCCCCATTCAGCAGGTACTCAACCTTACCCCCCCTTTGTAGCCCACCTTAAAAATATATTATGTATTCTTATCCCCCTTCATAGCTTATACTAGCAAAATATTGCAACATTACCTAAGACAACTTTTCTAAGAAATTCTAAATGTAAAAGAAGTTTTGAATATTAGCATATTTTCCGAACTTAGGATGTAAATTGTATGCAAGAATTATTTCACCTGTCCGGTCCTGTCAAAAATTATTTTAATAGACAGAGGAGGTAGAGTGTCTATAACTTTTTTGTGCGTTTTTATAATAATAATAATGTTTTGTGTCGCTCAGCTATCGGAAAACGAGCGAATGGAAGCGCCCGAGAAGAAGGCTTGGTCTGCGTTACACGGAGCGTGGGGAAAGCGACCCGTGAAACAGGCGCAGTACAACAGCGGTACGTAGCGCATCCAGTCTGACTAGCACTAGTAGACTAGCACAGTGTGTACGTGTCAGAGATACCAACCTTTTGTGACAAAGATATTTTTAATTCTCTCGGCTCTATAGATCTTGTTGTTCTCTGACGTAGATCAAGTGGCTACATTATTTAGTTTTCTCTATCATGTAGCTCGTGAACTGGATCGTTTATAATTGGATTACGTGCTAAACATTAACCCCGACCAGTTAACACTCAATAATTCCATTGAAACAGTCTAATTGAATTATCAGCTAAGGTAAAGACAGTCCATCAGGCAGATTATTTGAAGATAAAAATTACGATTGCTCATAAAACTTCCACAGTAGTCGCCGGTAGTTAAATTCGTCGAAACAATAACAGAAGGAGGTAATTATCTTGCCTCTGAGTGATGGATCGCGTTAAATTGATTGGTTCACATAAACAATTGTTCTCTGGCCGTTGTTCAGTTATCGGCAGTGGACAGCGCCATCAGTAGAACATTAATAACTGAAGTTTAGTTAAAAGATAACAAGAGACTTTATAGACTCTCGTTTGGGAACGGAGTTAGAAATGAGTTTGTATTGTTATCGCGAGGAGCCGAACTTTAGGGATCGTGCGCTGATTGTGAAGTCGTCGGCGTCACATACTTGTATTAGAAGCATGTTACCCTCAGCGTGAGCCTCATCTATGTGTGCTCTCTCCTCTATCCGCGACGAGGCGACACCGCTTCGGATCGCCGACGACGTCGCGTCGTGTCGCGGTAATAAACTGCTCCTTCATTCCGTGTGTAATTTAAACTGCGCCCCACAAGCCCCTAATAAATTTGTAGCCAAGTTGGAATTTGTGCGAGCCGCCGACAGAATTAGATAATAATCCTCGCCCGCCTTTTTAAATTAAATAGCCCCAAGTCAATATGGCCGTCGGTATCTGTTCGCAGAGTTTTTCACGCGTTAAAACTCATAATTCCGCATTAACGATGAAAGATTTAATGAAAAATGTTATCCATTCATGTGTTTATGAATATCGTGCCAAATTACTTTCTGGAATTTCAATTGAGTCAATATTTCTTTGTAGTTAGAGATGGCGTATTAAAAGTTTGTGAATTTCGTTGAATTAGAACGCGTCGTGTAAAGATCACACGCATCTAGCAATATTGATATCACGCACTCGATTTTACGCACCTTTTTAGAGAAAATACATAGATTTGCTATGAACCAACAGGATCGTATTACTGGAAGCGAGAGCCCGCCTGGACTAACTTAAGAGGAATGTGGGGCAAGCGCTCAGCGCAGGACGCGGACGCGCTAGTTGATGACCACGGTAACCATGCTCGACTCTCGAGCCACTTCTAGCAGCACTTGCACCGTGTTGTCGGAAGACCTAGTGGCACATAGCTTCATCTCACTCACACTAGTCTGTCGTAGCACCTGTCTATCTTCTATCTCACCTTCACCTTCTTCCTGTATGTTCTGCGTAGTTCTTAGAGCTTGTTCTTCTAGTTTCTACTCCTTTCTTTGTATCTGCCTCTGTCTTTAGTTGATGTTAGATATAGTGGATATATATTTGTAAATAGTTTACTCGAGAATGTATATTTTTAGTTGTAGGTTGTATCTTAATATTGTATCAGTATATTCTGTTCCTACAACTATGCTTTGGTTCATGTTTACTTATCTAGCATTAAGTTAACTTCTTAATAAGAAATGTAATATCGATAAACGCCAACCGCTTGTACCGACCTCCTTACCTTTAACGTTTGCGTCGATTACGGATAACCAATTTCTTGAAGTTATTTTTGAACACAGATTACGTGGTGAAGGTGGGACGTGTATCGTGTACATAAATAGCTCAAAGACGAGGAAAAAACTCTTTATCATGAACCAAAGATTACCGAACTATCCTCACCCACCTACGGAAAATGTGTTTTACGAATAAATATCCGTGATTCCAGAGATTCAGTGAGCAATCATGCAGCTAACTTTAGTGCCGGTCTCGGAATGCTCGAGTTGTGCGAATTGGTCGCGCGGCAAAACTTACGTGTCCGACTTCTGGACCAGTGATTGCAGCATCATGAGACGTGACTTACTCAAACAAGCGTTTGTTCCGATTTCCACTTATTGAAATATTACGACTTACTTGCGCATGAGAAGACAGTTGCTTGTGAGGAAACTGAAAATATTTACACTTTTAGTAAGTTTATCTTACTCTCAAAAATTCTGAACAAATGCAAGTCGAATTTTGAGGCTTCTCCTAATGATCAACCGAACCGACCGACTGCTATCTTAATAATTTACCTACCTAATCTCAGCATTCTAACAAAATCTTCGAGAGTATTTGTTGAACAATCGCGGCGTAGCGGTGCGAGCATTCGAAAGGCTTACAGTCAGTGAAGCCGAAGCCAATTTAAAAGTTAAAGCCAAGACCGTTCGCTAAGTAAATCAAACGATTACCGGCAAGTATTGGAACAAGTGTTTAATTAAATTATTAACTAACAAACGGCGCGCGGCGGGTATAGAGGTGCGCCGTGCGACGTGTACAATAGAGGTGCGACGTGCTAATCACAGCACGCGGCACGGGTACTAATGTACTGTTCATGTAGTGGGGAACGAGTTCATTTACTGTTTCATTAAAACTACTAATCGAATAAGCAGTTAGATGTGTTCATAATAATAATGAAGAAAATCTGACGCAAATACTTACTTATTAGGTAGGGAAAATGCTTCTATATTCTATTAACATTTCATACCGGCTTTTACTAATTTAATAAATAATTAGGCAATATACTTCGCTGCTCTATTATGTAAAAACATTGTACATAACATTTTCATGAAAAATATTTTAGGTGCCTTCGTCTGTTAACAATTTGTGCTTCTAATAACACTTGTGTTTTGTTCCCACAGAGAGCAGCGTGAGGGACGAGGCCTAGACGACTGGAACTGTGTATAATAATATATAACTAATACCACTAATATTGTATAACAACTGTCATATCTTAGATACAACTGTCTGTCTGTCCAACCACTAAGTTTAGCCACTCTTCATATACCAAAGCTTAATGATCTCTTTTATAATACTCTAGTCTAAAATGACGCGAACTACAAATTTTTAGTCAGAAGTAACCTTAATGTTGTGTAATAAAATAATTTCTTCAAAATTCGTTAATTAAATCACAAACACTTGGACTTTTGTTTTATTTCATCTGTAATTGCACACGACTGTTATTTTTCACAAACATTTTGGCACATTCTGACATATAATTTGATTTCGCGCCATTTAATTTGACAGCTTATAGTTTTAATTTGTAAGGCCACAGAGTGTTAAGTGGCGTGTAATCCGTTTCACTTCCAACCAGTGAGACGCATTACACGTTGGCGGTCGAGTTCCTATCGCTTGTTACGTTCCGTTCCACACATTTTTAACTTCAGATATTATTGTTTTATTTTGAGATTCAACTAATTTTGCAAAATTTTATTTTGTTTATTGTTGTTTCCGCTTTCTAAATTGTAATATTCGTACAAAATGTAGTTCTTACTATGTCACCTTCTAGCGTAACGAGATTTTTATCAAATATAATATATTTACATTAAGACATAGCGTTTATTTTACGACATTGATATTAAGTGTTGGCGCTTAGTGTCGTACTAAGTGTCGTCATAATATATGTATGTACTGCTAGCTAGTTAATTAATTGTACTTTACTAGTCGAGTTGATGTACATTGTACTATACGGCTTCGCGAGAAGTTCACGTTTGTCCAATAAAAGTTTATTCGGAAGCCGAACCGAGTTTTATTTATTTTGAAACCTCACACACTTCCTAAAAACGTAACACACACAATTAGGTAATACAGATAACACTACTGATAATTATGCAAAATATATTAACAAACTAGCTGACCCCCGCGGCTTCGCTCCCTTTTTTTTTTTATTTATTGTCAACAGGCTCGCGCTTGACCACTATCTCACCTGATGGTAACCTATTCACTCTTGACTTCTAGACCCCGAGGTTGTAGCTAGGGGGTCTTTAAGTCAAGAGTGAATGGGTTTTTCTAGGCAAGCGTATTACACCGTCGACCACATCATCGCTTACCATCAGGTGAGATAGTGGTCAAGCGCGAGCCAAAGAAGAATAAAAAAAAATAAAAAAAGATTGTAGCTATCGGGAAACTGGCTACCTACCTACCTACCCTACACTGCCTACTCTGCCTACCCTACCTACCTACCTAATATTTTTTATCTATCATCAATAGTTTTCTCAGCGCACGCCAAAGAATGAATTTTATAGGCTACATTTTGTTACTTTGGGTTACCTTATTAGTTATATTTATCAATTATTGCAAATTTCATAAGGATCTCTAATTTTTTTGAAAATATAATGCCTGTGACACTCAGGAATAATGTAGCGTACTACTGGTGAAAGAATTTTCAATATCGGTTCCGTAGATCCAGAGACTACCCCTTACAACGTCACAAACTCACAAACTTTACCTCTTTATAATATTAGTATAGATGAACAGATATTACAATGTGTTTGAAATATAAATCAATCCCATGGAATAAGTCATACAATATTTAGTACTACACACTACACAGTCAGTCAAATAAACAACAACAATATTCAATTTTCCATAGGGTTACCCTAGAAACTACAGAATTTCACAAGCTACGAAAATAAAATCCACTCGACATTCGAGTGGATTTTTTAATAAGACAATATTCTATATATTACAATTTAACAAATTCATCCACACAGATTGAAAAACCACTGCGGATTGTAACAATTCAAACAAAAGAAACAACAAGTAAAATTTCACAATTAAAAAAACCCCCCGTCACATTTATCTTGTGAAAACATCCCGATTCAAACAGTAAAACGCCCATAACTTTTGAACGGATGAACCGATTTTATTCTAACATAGCTAAGAACACTCTCGATACAATCACCTTTCAAACAAAAAAAACTAAATCACAATTGGTTAATCCGTTGAGGCGCTAAGATGCCACAGACAGACACACAGATACACAGCAACACACGTCAAACTTATAACACCCCTCTTTTTCCGTCGGGGGTTAAAAACTGACAAAAAGAACTGACAATCAGGCCGATATACACACTAATCTACAGTTTATTCGCAATCCATCAGCAGATGTAGGTGCGTTGCTTGTCCAAACCTCAATCGAAACGATCAGAGTACACAACACATATTGATACCCATGAGCTATTAAAGCAAATATCGAAGGTGAACACAGAGTGATTGATACGCCTTGTCTAGATGAACTCAATATTATAAGTGGTGTAGCAAGCAACTGGTTCGGATACAAAGTCAATATTATGCTTAGCCAGTGATAGGCAAAGTTACTTCGGCGATCAGATGATGTTCTTAGTACTGGTTGTAACAATCATTCTGAAGTGAACACCTACGTCAACAGTAGTGCAAATACATAGATCCTACACTAAAGGCTGGATCCTATCGCCTAATGTCCATTTTCAAATAATAGTAAATACTTTATCCTATCTATCTTCACAAATTAATATCAAAGCTCATCTTAAGCTTAACATGAGACTCTTTTCATTTCTTAAAACTATTTGCAGTATCTTTTGAAAGAATGCCTTAGAGCCAGTAGTACGGATTTATGGCACCTTGATTGTGGCATATTAATGCTTAAATGGTACTGAGGTGTGAAGACGTTAGGGGGAGGACAATATTCAGCAGTGGAATCAGTCTTTGAATTGAAAAAATATTTATTTATTTATTTGGGTCTGCATCAAACCATACAAGATAATGACGGATAAATGAGGATGATATTAGTGACCCGACAGCCTAAGAAGCTTTTGATTTAAGGATGGAAGGCCGGAGTGGTCACTGATGTGCACTTGTTAGTATTAGAGAATTATTTCGCATATACTCGCTGTAATTTTTATTCTTTTTGTTGTTACTTTTTACCTAAGTACCTACTTAAGTGGTTATAATTTTTTGTTTATATTTATTATGTAGTCAATGTTTTTGGTGCACGGTAAAACTCTAATGAGTTTATGTTGGCATCAACTTAAATAAATAAAATGTATGTGTAACTACTGATTAAATAAAAAAAATAAGCAAAAAAAAAACTTTTTGTAAAAAGCTGTATGCAAGGAAAAAACAGGTTTTTGATTTTTTAAATTAACTTTTTTATTTATAACTTTTTAGTGGTATATATTTTTGTAATCACCTCTTAAAACCCTTCATTTCTATACCCAACTCGATGGGTTTGGAAGAAAAAAAAAATGGGTCTCCCAGAATATGACGCCCAAAAACCGCCATATTTGTTTTTTTTTAACTTCACCGAACGATGTATTATTTTTATTTTTTTATATATGTAGGCTCGCGCTGACTACTATCTCGACTATCTGTTTAATGTAATAAAAGATAGTGCAGTGTATACATACAAGATACGCGCGAAAAACATAACCCTTTATTTGCTATCGGGTAGTTAGAGTTTAATTTAACTTTAGAAATCAGGATGGTTAATGCTTGTAACACTTATATCATCCTCAACCTCCTCCAAACTTTTTTTTATCTGTCATAGTTAGGTTTATTACAATACACACTCATCCTAACGCTATATACCATGAAATGTTTGTGAAAACTATGAATGCGGCTATCAAAAGATCACTCCCACACAAAACAATCACATCTGTGATCTGATTCCAATCGTTCTTCAAGCAAAACCGAACTAGACGATACTATAAAATGAAGACGTTGGCACAGCAATAAATCTCCGTAAGTGTGAGACTCGTGCACGCGTGGGCGTGACCACTCCGCGAGATTGTGTTTGCTCAGTACACAAGTACACAGATAACACACAGGTTGTGCACGCACTGACGCATGCGGCGCGCGGCGAGTGGATTGCTGTTTGTAGTACATCTGCGTCTTTTAGTGAAACAAGAGTGGTAAGTAATTGTGCCCACCACTGGTTTATGGTGTAGGTATGTGACCCTGAAATGTTGTCTGGAAGTGTACGCACATCGCTTAGACGATTTGATTTTAAGTGATTTGCATATCTACACCTAGGAACAGATTTATTTCTAAGTACTTCATTATTATACCTCCCTCTAGGACCTGGGGTGTTAGACTTTTCGAAAACATTCGTTGCGACGATTTTGAGGGATTCCTATGGCCAGCAGTGCTGCTCTAACGACTGGAAATATGATAATAATAATGATACTCTCTTCAAAAATTAAAACCGCAACCGACACCTTGCATTATCCTGTACATAATCTATCTGGAGTGGATGTTAAACTCAAGTTTTGATGAAAGATGAAAGTCCATTTGTGGATTAGCGCAGGACGCATCTACACACGCATATTACAGATAAACTAAACTCCGGTGTAGCATTATATTATCTGTGCTCCGATAAATGAATAAGACTAAATCAAAACCAAATCAAATTCCTGACCAAAATATTAATAAGTTTTCCAATTAAAAAAACTTTTTTAAACAAGCTTTCTAAATTACCATAAACCAAACGTGTATGCAAAATTTGATCTTAATCGGTTGAAGATAACTGCTTTAAAATTCAGTTGCAAGATTTGACACTTACCGAACATACATGCATACATACAAGCATACATACCTACATACATTGCAAGTTAATAAAAAGATTGTAAAATATGTAAACTTGCAAGAAATAATTATAATGACTAATTTGTAGCTAAAATTTTATTTACATAGATAAAAGTATATAAAATACTTAATTAACTAAGACTACAAACATATACACTTAAAACTACTCACTACCTAAACCTAAAAATATATATGCCCTGTGCGATAAGACCGCCCATTGTACACTTGCTTTTATGATTATTTGTCCTGTATATTTATTTTTGTGGTGTACAATAAAGAATATAATAAATAAATATACTAAACTAAAATATGGCGTCGAAAAAGTCCTCCACATCGTTGTCCACTGGTAATGTGCCCACAAGACTGGCAGCATTGCTACGTTGTATGGCATTGCTTATTTTCTGACGAAGGCAAAAGCCAGCCCTTGAGTCACGTGAAATGTCAACTAGGCGTTTGGAAAGATCTTTAAACAAAGCGTATTATATATTTGTAGCTTGGATGACATACCTGAGTGATATAGATGTGATGCATCCCGGTTTTTTGATTTTATTAACTTTTTTTATTTACACCTTTTTAGTAATACTTTTTTTTTCGAATGTCTTTTAAACATATAAGTGGTATATATTTTTGTAACCACCTCTAAAAACCCTTCATTTTGATACCCCACTCGATGGGTTTCGAAAAAAAAAATACAACACCTACAATATGGCGCCCAAAATCCGCCACGTTCCTTGTTTTTTTACGGCACTCTAAGAACACTTAAGCGGCCAAGACCTATCTAACGATATCTTAATTATAAAAATCCGTCAATTGGCTTGAATGATACTAGGTAATAAGGAATACAGACATATATACAAGATACGCGCGAAAAACATAACCCTTGCCTTGCAGCCGGGTAAAACCAGGGCATCTTGATTCTTGACGTATCATATGCGCAGCTACTATTAACAGTGATCTTGCAATACTCTGCAATTAAATTGTCCGGCTAATAATGATGGCAAAGGCCCAGGATATGAAACACAAATAATATGATAAGCCCATTAGTAGAATACCTCTTGTTAATGAATAATTAATCAATTAGAACTAATTAGAGCTGACCACGAAGCGTTTACGATATCTAATTATAATACTAAAGTCAATAATGAATTTTATGAAATCAGACTACAATAATGAGGTCCGCTGTGTTGCTAACTAAATTACCTAGCCTAAGTTCAAACTAGACTTTTTCCGCAGCTTCACTCCTGTGTCTTTTTAATCTCTATCCCATAAGAACTATTTTTAACCCATGACGGAAAAAGAGGGGAGTTATAAGTTTGAAGTTTGTATCTGTGTGTGTATTTGTGTTTCTGTCTGTGGCATCATAGCTTCTAAACGGATGAACCGATTTTGTTTTTTTTTGTTTTTCTTTGCAATGATGAAACATTAAGCCACAAAAACGGTTAAGACGTTCAAAAGTTTATAGGTATTTTCGCAAGATATCGTATTTTAATGTGTTTCGATGGATTGTCGATCGAAGCGTTTTTACTACTAGATAAATTATGTAGTATAAAGAGATATTTGTGTTGAGGGTTTTTTAAATTTAACTTGTTTCGGGTTAAAAACCTATGACACTAATAATGTAGATTTCTATAAGTGAAAGAATTTTCGAAATCTATTCTGTACATCCAGAGATTACGCTTTACAGACAAACATACAATTATTATTTCACCTATTAAGAACATAGGTTAAGATAAAACACACACACAAAAGCTTTACAAATTAATAAAGCAAAATCTTTGTTTTACTTATTAACGTTTGAAGCATTTGTGTGTATGCGAATTAGCGTTACTTAAAAACTAAGTATATAACTTACTTACAAACAGAGATGTTCACTTTAGCTCACACCGGGTAAGTAAGATACTCCAATGTTAGCGTATACGAGAGATAAGGAACGTCACTAGTGTTTTCGCGAGCGCTGAGTACCTCACTAGCTATGAATGTTAGTTGATCTGGATTAGCTGCATTAGCAGCAAATGGCATTTGTAATTAATTATATGGATTAGCAATTAATCAGAACCAATTAATTATGAGCCTTAGAGGAAATCAGACTAAGCTTAAGTGTATGTTTATGAAAGAAAGTGATAAATGATTTTATTTCTGTAAGTTGGTTTGTACAAACACTTTTTCATGTCGAACATATTTTTAAAACTAGATGAGGTCGGCGTTTCCTATCTGACTACTCTGAGAAGAAAGACCGAAACAAACTCAGAGGTCACAGTCTCTTTTAAAGTCCAAACATAATCTTGGTTAGATCATGTGAAGACCTTGTAAATTGGTGTCCGAAATGGTCTTTTGAGGACAGAACCAGCCAGTTTGAATGGACCTGTCCAGTCAGTGCACACATTTGTCAGCACTCTGTAGTTTCTGCCTACCCCCATAGGATAAAAGATGTGTGTTTATGTATGTATGACATGTATGTTTACAAAACGACAAATTTGGTATTTGCAAAATACTCAAAATTGTTGCCCGCCTTAGCAATAATTTTGCAACCCAGCAGTTAGCAAAATTTTGGTTAGTCGTTCGTATTCAATCTCCCACATTGCCTACCAAGTTCATCAATTTAGCAACTATTGTAATCATCACTGTTGGGTATTGATCTGCAAGCTAGCACATCTGTAGCGACTGATTACCGCCTCGTCACTTTGTGCCTGCCGCGTCAGCGCTCGGGTCGCTCGCGCGGCACGGTCCGCTCCGCTCGCTCGCTCAGCACGCCGCGTATTATCGCGCCGGTGGCTCCAATGGGGCGGACAGGCGGCGCGCTCGTGCGGAGAACTGAGAATTTCTTTGTGTTAGACGTGACTACGAATAAAATTGGTCTAATTATGATAAGTGTGGTCGTTTAAGTTTTCTCTTTCTAGAATTGTGATCGATTGTTTTATTTCTTGGAAATGTGGTCTGTCTAGCTAGCCTCTTCTATGTCACGGTAAGCTTCCAGTCTAACCGGGCTACTAAGGAGTGACTGCTAATTTGACCTCTACAGCCCAGTCTGTTATTGGGTTACAATGGTATCACGATACCTCTTATTAAATTGGTTGCCGGACTTTTGAGCTTCAGATTACCCATAACGGATTCAACAAATGACAGTGGGAACCAACGGCTTAACCTGCTTTCCGAGGCACTGAACGACCTCGGCAAGCGTTTTTAACCTTGAAGACCGACCCGTGACAGGGCAAACCTCTGTGAGCCCTGGCAGTAGAGTATATCTCTAATGTCTCTCTGATGGTGGAACACACGTTGGATCTTTCGGTTCCCTTTATGATGATTGAGATGAGTGGTGTCGATCCATGCCTCATGTTCGTGAACGGGCGCCATCAGTTGGGATTTGTCATAACTTAGCTGCCTCAGCCTGTTATTGTATTTTTTTTATTGTTTGTTACTCTAGACGCTTTTTCGTGCACGTCTTTTTACATCGTACTCACATAATAATATATGTATTTTTCAACAAGAATGATGTAACCAAAAACTTGTAATTAAAACTGATGGAAAATAGTGTCTGTGGAGTTTCTTGCAAATTATTCTCCATTGAGACCTACTGACGCTTGCGAATTTGCAAATAGTCACCTTTTTTTTTGACAATTAAAAAGTACCTCTAAGGTTTATTTGAAATTTACTATTTGATTTTGATTTCGCGCGTCTGTTATTACTAAACTGTTACTAAATGAGAAAGGTGTAGAATACTGTACCAGTTTTTCAATCGGTAACTAAGTAGCTTTAACTTTACCAAACCAAAAACCTTACGAGAGTGTGGCAAGCCGTCAAGTCAAAGCAACAGGCTGGCCCCTATTATTCTTGGCACTGTTGCTACGAGTCTGCTACGAGCTACGCCGTAGCCGACGGACAGGAGAATGTCGTAGCTACGCTCTACACTGCTACGCTTTCGTAGCACTCTACCGACCCGCTACGAAATTATCAGACATTTGTTTTGGTAGGATCAAGTTGTTTTATTTGATCATCGTGGACTTTTATCTTTTTTTATTGAATAAGCTAACATTGCATAAAACCAGAGTTTGGGCTGTTACGTTATTTATCACACCTATAAATTGAATATATCACCATCATCATCATCAGCCTTTTAATATTCCCACTGCTGGGACACAGGCCTCCTCTCTATGTGAGAAGTAATCCATCACGCGGGCCCAGTGCGGGTTGGTGGGTGTCACATGTCTTCGATTTTTTTATTCATACCGGTTTCCTCACGATGGTTTCCTACGAAACTAAGTCGGGGCCGTAACCACTGGGCCACTAATGCTCTTAAACGCTTTGAAAATAAATTACCACAAAATGGACATTTTTACACTCTACATGTTGCTGAAATTTATTTTTATTTATTCACTTTTTGCTCTCAAATAAAATAATGAATATTGTAAAACTGTTATGACACAAAACATCGTTGATTTGCGGTTTATTCCCGAATTTGTATTGTTATACGGTGAAAAACAAATGGCCGTAAAACTGTGTGTTCCCATATTTTATGGAAACAATTCCACGTTTTATTTATTGAATTATTAATAAATATTCTGCGGCTTTTCGTCGAATTGATATATGATTGCAGTAGTTTTTCATGTTTGTTGTTCAATCATATGAGTGACGAATCACATGCTGGCATCATGCGATAACAAACAAAATCACCTCAAAGAATTCACCATAATGTTGTACAATTTATTCTCTTCAAATTTCAGCGCTGATACTATGCAAAGTCAAAGTCAAAAATATTTATTAAAACTAGGCCATTAAGCGGCACTTTTGAACGTCAACAATTAAAATTTACACGTAATAAAAATTGATTCTACCGTTCATTCGGAAAAGTAGCTTGTTATGGAGAAGAGCGCACAAGAAACTCCATACTTACCCTTTTAAAAATAATAAATGGTTTACAATATTTACATAAGTACATACATTAATAAATTCATATATGTGAGGACGATGTACCCAGAATAGCACTACATACTATACTACGTATAAGTATAAAGTATTAAAAGCATTAACAGGTAAATTCATTAATTTTTATAAATAGGAACATGGTTCTCACATACTTACAAATATTCCAAACATAGGTAAAATACTTAATTCAACAACATGCATACCTTGAAACTGTGATATGTGACTTGTACTAAATCAAATTTGAACACCATATTTGTACGCCTCCTGGCATAACATAGCGCTCTATTTCATGTAAACTAAGATCTGTATTTATAAACACCTATGTTAACAAATAAATGATTGATTGATTGATTGATTGATATTATATTATCTGTGCTGCCATATATTTTGGGAAATATACAGCACATGTCTTCAGACTTCCCTGACACATCAGTATCGACACGCTTGTAACCCATGTGTTTACAACCTTTGTGACCGGTGTGACGTCGACACCAGTTGTAAACGTTCGATGAGTCGCGAACACGGCGAGGTGGTGTTCAAAATGCCTAATAAAACTAAAACAAACGTTATCAATCGCCTCGGAAAGCACGTTAAGCCGTTGGTCCCGGCTGTGATTTGAAGATCTTTGACAGTCGTTACGGGTAGCCAGAAGCTTGTGATCTGACAAGTCTTGCCAAGGGGTACCGTGTTACCCAGTTACTGGGTTGTGGAGGTCAGATAGGTAGTCGCTCCTGGTCCTGGAAGCCGACCCCAATATAGTTGGGAAAAGGCTAGGCAGATTGATTGATCAATATGTTTAACGTATGCCAAAATAGTTTTAGAAGTATAACTGACATAATTGCAGGTAGACGTAGGGTAGACGACGACGCTCGCGCGCGCATCGCTCTGTATAAATTATATTTAAAAAATACTAGTTGTCTGCAAAAGTAAATAAAATTAAAAAGTCAAAAGATAGAACAGTGACTAATGAAGAAGTGACAGTGTTATCTACAAGTTTCATACACAAACTGTGAAGATAATAACAAAATACATACGACCATAATAACATGAAAAATACAAAGAAAAACAATAAATAGAAATCAAGTGAAGTGACACTTAAAACAGTAACATTTAATACAAAGTGCAAATGCCATGTATTAACAAAATATAAAACCCATAAAAATCTAAATCGTCCCAAAAGGCGAACTAAAACAAACAATCCAGAAACATCATAGTTGTTAACCAATGTATAAGCAGTATCCATGACACCTATAACTTACAAAACAAAAACAAAGGGACCAAAGTGTTTGCAATGAAAAAATTCCAATCGCATGAGTCATTTCAACCGTTATTGCATCGATCAAATATTGGAACTTAATGCTATGCTTAATTTCAACTTATTTACTTTAGTTCATTTGGTTCGGCGGTATAGAAGGCGACACTTCACCACTGATCGATCGGTCGCCGGTTCGAACCTCAGCCCAGATTCCGGCTCTTTTTGTGAATTCTAAAATTATATATTATTTCACAAAATAACGCATTCAAATAACCGAACAGTTTGAAAAAATAATCCTTCGATAATTTCCCACCGGAGGGCGCTACGATAGCTTGGAATTAAGGATGGACTCCAGCAGCAACAACATTACCTACCGCAAACCTTGTAGCTCAAGCTCGTTAACTGACCTAACTAAAAATATGACTACTAACAGCGATAAAACGATACTTGATACAACAATGATGAGCATACCTGATAGTTTCCATGACACAATTGACGACGTACGCAAGTTAAATGAAGAAATCAAAACACTTAAAAACCAGGTATTAAGCGCATATAAAGAAATAGAAGATCTAAATACGGAGAACTTTCGTCTCAAATCAGATCTACAGAATATAATCAAGACAGTTAACATATTTAAGAAAATATGCTCGACTCCTGAGGAAAAAAGTGCGAGGCCGACTCTTAAAAACAAATCCTTGCAACGAATAAGCTCACCAAACGGTTAAGTACTTAATCAAGGAACATGAACAACAACCACATGGTATTGAGGGGGTGGCTAACAAACAAAATAAAGAGACACAAACTAGAAGTACTTATACACCAAACAAAGTGAAAGATACTATAACTACCTCTATACCACCATCAAATGTAGTATCGAAGCCTACGCAAAATAATAAACAACCTTTTAATAAGAATACTAGAGAGGATACCAAACATAGAAAACTCTGCGTACTCAGTAACTACACACAACGAGGCATGCTACAAGCTATTGAAGAAAATTTTGCAAGGGTCTTCAATGTTTGTAGTTACACTTCGCCAAATTCAAATATTAAAAATATATAAAATTACGTTGACATCGACTCTCAATATTGGTCCATACATTGAGGCAAAGGCTCAGCTAGCTGCCAAAAAGCTGGAGATCCTTGCAAAGGTGAGAAGGTACTTCACGCCAGAGCAGCTGCTTAGCTTGTATCAAGCGCAAGTTCGATCATGCACGGAGTACAGTTCTCATCTCTGGGACGGATCTGCCAAATACCAGCTTGATGCACTTGAGTCGATCGAAAAGCGGACTGAAAAGAGGCTGATCAGCGATGAGGCACTGGTTAAGTCAAAGTTTGAACATCGTCGCCGAGTTGCCAGCTTGTCGGTTTTTATCGGTTACATTTCGGGGAGTGTGCGATGGAATTGCTTGATTTAATTCCACCCAGCCCGTTCCATCATCGAACTACCAGACGTACGGCGATGCGTCATCGGTACATGGTGGGCATCCCACCCATACGCACTAAAGTACAGCTAAGGAGTGGAATTCCCTGCCGGAGTCTGTGTTCTTTAAGTCAAGAGTGAATAGGTTACTTCTAGGCAAGCGTGCTCCACCGTCGACCACATCATCGCTTACTATCTAGGTGAGATAGCGGTCAAGCGCGAGTCTATAATAGATTTAAAAAAAAAACATTTTAAATAAATGATTACTGTATAATTATGTTAGGGGAGACTGAGATTAAAGCTAATGATAACCTTATTGGCCTAGTAAAATTAATAGGAGAATGTTTAATGAATGTAACACACACTAACATAATAATATGCGCACCCACATATATCTGTGGGGCACTCATTTATAATTATAAGGTTGAAATATTTAATAACCTACTCTGTATGGACATTCAAAATAATAAGTATGCATATTTTGTTTACTCCAACTATGGATTAACACTTGACAAATTTTCAAATATATCGGGAAAATTGAACACAGATGGAATAACATACATGTGGGATGAGTTTTGAGTGTAACGAACGTATCCGTAGGTGTGAGTGAAAGGTATCAGAGTGAAAGGGATGGGGAGAGAATGAAAAGATGGGAGCTGTGCAAAGAACGACGAACGAGACAGACGTGTTATTTAAGTTTTTTATTAAGTTGTATCTGATTTCACTAAAATAAACAAGTTTTCAAGCAACTAACCATTTAATTTCACCCCTCGATCCCACAAACTTGGGGGCTCGTCCGGGATCAAGGTGAAATAAGTGGATTTTAGTGAAAAAACGCAAAACGAAAGACGACGCACGACTACGACGCACGCCGGTTGTATTTTTTCTTACAAGAAAGATCCTACGGAAAACGAAGACTTTTACGACGATAACAAGGAATCACGATGCCTAAGGAGAAATCTGACCAGGACTTTCAAGATGCGGCAGCTTCGATACCGGCACCGACGGCACACGGTGACATGTTGCACCTTACGGAACAACTAATCCGGAAATTCAGTGCACAAGACGATACTCATACAGCATCCATGTGGATACGGGATATCGAAGAAAATGGGGAAATTTTTCAATGGAGTCCTACTCAACTGTTGTTGGTAGCGCGACGTTCGCTTATCGGCACAGCAGCGCTATGGTTACGCAGTGAAAAAGTGTATAAATCATGGGATGAGTTGAAAGTGGCTATCGGTAAAGAATTCGCGGATACCATAGATGTGAAGAGGATCCATGAATTAATGAGTGCAAGACGGAAGAAGAAAGACGAATCGTGTATTGACTACATGCTAATCATGAAAGAATTAGGCAAATGCGGAAAAATACCGGACTACGTAGCTATCAAGTACATCGTGGACAGCATCATAGATGATGAAAAAAATAAGATTATGTTGTATGGTGTCACAACTTACGCTGACCTGAAAGAAAAACTTAAGTTGTACGCTATGTTCAAGATAAATTCCTCAAAGGAAATTCGACGAAATATGCCGTTCAATGACACACAGAACAGCAGTAATAATAGAAGGAACGCGGCTGCAATGATGCGATGTTTCAACTGTGGGGAAAACAGTCATACGTCGGCAAATTGTCCTCATCGGTCGCAAGGAAAAAAATGTTTCCATTGCAATAAATTTGGGCATATTTCTCCAGATTGCCCAGTGAAAAAGATGGCTGGTTCAGATTTGAAGCAAAGGACATCAACGGCGGGTATTCGGCAGACTTCGGCCAGGATCGGAGAACCCGAACGGTTACCGAAGGTTGACGCTTCTGCTCAAGAACGACAAAAGCCAACCAATCAGATGTCGAAAAAAGCATTATTCAATTTGATGCGAGAGGGCGCCACCGGCAGCGCGAGCGACGAACTTCAAGACGATGTTCAGGGTGAAGTTTACGTAGCAGCGACGACCTGTGTGAACACAAGCACGAATGATTCGTGTCACGAAGTTAGCAATATGAAACCACAGAGCAGGGCAACGATTGGCTATAGTGACAGCTGCCATGTTGTTGAGTTTGACACTTACAACGTAAATAAACAAACCGAGAAATCTGATGAAAATATACCGGTTGTACGAATTGTACGTCGTACAAAACCATTAAAAAAAGTGTTAGTGCGCGGTAAAACGGGTATTGCCTTAATTGATTCGGGCTGTGATGTGAATCTGATGTCAAAGGATTTTTACAACGAACTTAACAGGTTAGACTTTGTAATACTATGTAACGAAAACAACATTACGTTAACCGGTTTAGGTTATTCACAAGTGAAGTCTTGTGGTTTTATTACATTAGATATAACGATTGATAATTGTTTATACCGAGACATAAAGTTTCATGTAATGCCTAACGACTCTGTGCCATTCCAAATGATAATTGGTAATGATTTTCTACGAAGTGTTATGATGTTTATGAAAGATTATAATGTTTGGTTTTTGCCGAAAGATGATTGGATGAACCCAAACTATGAGTGGTTGAAAGATGTTGCATGTTTTTTCAGTTCCCTTGATTGTTTAGCTCACGTCAGTGATCCTGCTGTAAAAGAAGAGGTGATAAGGTTAGTGACAAGTTATGTGCCACAGAAAAATAAAGAGGCTCCAATAGAATTGAAAATTGTTCTCAAAGATGACTTACCTGTATCTCAGCGGCCACGACGAATCTCATTCAAGGAGCAGGAGGATGTGGATCACCAGATCCAAGAATGGCTTGACGATGGAATTATCAGGGTGAGTTACTCAGAATATTCCAGTCCATTAGTATTGGTGAGAAAAAAGGATGGTAGTTTAAGAATATGCATTGATTACAGAAAGATTAACAGTAAAATGGTTAAAGATGAATACCCACTCCCTATAATAGATGATCATATTGACAAGCTATCCTCAGCTAGAATATTTAGTGCATTAGATTTAAAAAATGGTTACTTTCATTTACGAGTACATGAAGACTCAATTAAGTATACCTCTTTTGTAACGACAACCGGACAATATGAATTTTTACGTGCTCCATTTGGTTTAGCGACTTGCCCCAAGGTTTTTACGAGATTTATCACAATCATATTCAGAGAATTGATTGCCAGAGGTATCGTCATTGTTTTTATAGATGCTATTTTAATTCCAGCGCAAGACGAGTATCAGGCTTATGAGCGCCTGAAGGAAGTTCTGAATACTGCATCAGAATATGGGTTACATATCAACTGGAAGAAATGTCAGCTGCTAACCAGAAAGGTAGAATACCTAGGCCACGTTATTGAAGGTAGTGAAATCATGCCGTCGCCAGGGAAAACAGATGCTGTTGCAAAATTCCCTGAGCCTCAGACCTTGAAGAAACTACATAGTTTTTTAGGACTTTGCTCCTACTTCAGGAAATTTATACTTAAGTATGCCCAGATAGCACACCCACTAACGGATATGCTGAGAAAAGAATGCAAGTTTGAATTCAATGATGAACATAGAGCAGTTTTTAACGAGTTGAAGATGAAGTTGGCTACTAAACCAGTGTTAAAGATCTATGACCAAAGAGCAGAGACAGAGCTCCATACTGACGCATCGGGTATTGCTTATTCAGCTATTTTAATGCAAAGATGTGATGATGGGAATTTACACCCAGTTCATTATATGAGCCGAAGGACTTCAGACGCGCAGGCTAAGTACACAAGCTATGAGCTTGAAGGTCTAGCTATCGTTGAAGGTGTGAAGAAGTACAGACACTACTTATATGGAAAAGTAAAAAAGAAGAACCACAGGTATGACATGAGGAAAGTTGATGTGATGACAGAAAGTCCAGGCAAAGCTTCAACATGTGCTGATCATATGAAAAAATGGCCAGATGACAAGGATTGAGAGATCACGTAAGTATGTTAGGTTCATGATGTATGTTTGTTGACTGCATGAAAGTGATAAGTATTATAGTGTATATTTTATGTGTGTTTTCTCTATTTTGTTATGTTCTAGATTCGATGTTACACAGAGTTGCTAAGGGTAAGCATTCCAAGTAATTTGCAATTGTTCTTATGCTGTTGCTAAAGTGTTTTTTATATCTTTATTGTGCAAGAATATAATAATATGCCAAGCCTTAACTGTTATTAGTGTGTGTAACCAGAGTAATTAAGTGTTTTTTTTTGTCTTTTTCTATGTAATGAAATAATAAGAAGTTAACGGTTATGTTGTTATGTAATAAGAGTTCAGTAAATACGTTCATATAACTAAATAAAAAGTTTATAATTTATTTTGTACAATTGTTAATGGTCTAAAGTTATATGTTTGTTTTGAGATTGTTTTTTAAGATGCAGTTTCATGTTTAAGTAGTATACCAGTGTTTGATACGTAGTGTCTGAGGACAGACACAGTGCAGGATGGCCGAGTGTGGGATGAGTTTTGAGTGTAACGAACGTATCCGTAGGTGTGAGTGAAAGGTATCAGAGTGAAAGGGATGGGGAGAGAATGAAAAGATGGGAGCTGTGCAAAGAACGACGAACGAGACAGACGTGTTATTTAAGTTTTTTATTAAGTTGTATCTGATTTCACTAAAATAAACAAGTTTTCAAGCAACTAACCATTTAAATTTCACCTCTCGATCCCACATACATATTTAGGGACATTATGATTAGAATTAAAATTGACATAAAATTATTTCCGGTTGACTTGACCAGCGACACAAATGGACAAAACTCACAGTTTCTTCTTTTATAATAATATACGTATTCTCCACCAAAATATAGCAGGTCTCATAAACAAATCGGACATCTTGACGGTACATTTAGAGGAATTAGCACAAAATAATAAACCCATAGACGATATCTGTATAACAAAACACTTTATGACGACCGACCAGGAAAACACACTTGACATACCCAACTTCCGCCTAGCAGCAAGTTATTCTAGAGACGTAAAGAGAGGAGGGGCATGTATACTAACTAGAATCGAATATGAATATACAACACTTAAAACTAACTGCTCTATTAAAGGTATTATAAAATGTAGTGCTATAGAACTAAATGAACATGGAATGATAATAGTTTTTGTATACAGTGCCAAATTCATATTTAAATGTTTTTTACGGTAATTTAGGGCAATTATTACGCCAGATATGTGACAAACTAACAAAAAAATCGTTCTATGCGGCTATTTTAATATAAACTTACTCAAACGAAACCGCCATGCTCTAGAATTTGAATATTTTTTAGAAAGCCACAATTTAAAAGTAGAAATAAGACATCCTATCAGGCTTAGCAGTATTTCTTGTATTGACAACTTTGCACACAATATTCTTAGATGCAAAAGTGAAATAATTGAATTTGGGATATCCGACCACACAGCTCAACTGCTACAAAGCACCGTCAAAAAAATCTGTGCGATAAAATATTGGCGTGTTAAAAGACGGGACTATAGTACTGAAATTATGAGTAAATTTAAAGAATGCATAAACAGCCTTTCTTTTACTGACATTTACAATACAAATGACCCTAACGAAGCCTATAATTATTTCCTTGACCTTTTCTTGACAACTTATGTTTTCCTTGTAAATTAATAAGAAAGTCACTAAATAAAAAAACTGAATGGATATCCAAAGGTCTTAGAAACAGTAGTAAAATCAAAAGAAAAATGATATGGCAGTACAGAATACATCCAACAAAAATTTATAAAAACATATCTAAGCAATACGCAGCTAGCTTTAAGAAAATAATATCACTAACTCAGAAGTCACAAAACAATTACTATATAAATACATCACAAAACAAATCAAAAGCGACATGGTCAATTATAAACAAGTCTAAATTCAACTTTCCCAAAGAGCCTATTACAGAAATACTTAAAGATGACATCAAGATTACAGATCCTAAATCTATCGTGAATAATTTTGACAACTTCTTCATTGACCAAACTTCAGAATCAGACCAAAAAAATAACTTAATGACAGTCAAAACAAAACCAGACCCTTAAATCATAGAATCAACTCTAAAATTAATTCAATCTTTCTTACTCCCACAACACCTATAGAGATAGACAGAGAAATAAAGCAGCTGAAAAATACCCATAGCTGGGCAACGATGGTATCTGCACCAAAGTCATAAAATATGTATCCCCGGCTATTTCAGCTCATCTGTGCTACATAATTAACTTATGCATTTCTAATGGCATATACCCAAAAAAACTTAAAACATCTATTGTCATTCCGCTACATAAAAAAGATGACAAACGAAAAATGGGGAACTATAGACCCATAGCGTTGATAACCATTTTTAAAAGTATTTGAAAAAGTCGTATATAGCCGACTATACAGTTATTTGGAAAAATATTATATTTTGGTAGACGAAAAAGGCTTTCACAAGGGGAAATCAATAAATATGGCAATTTATGACCTACTAAAAACTATTTTGGGCGCCATTGACAACAAAATACCAACATGTGCTATCTTTATGGACATGAGTATAGCCTTTGACCGAGTTGACCATAGGGCACTAATGAATAAGAGGCAATAAAGCATAAGAGGTAAAGCGCTAGATCTCATCTATTCATACCTGCAGAACAGAAAACAAGTAGTAGAAATAACACAGATATGTCAGAAAACACGAACTGATATTAAATATAGGTCAAACTCGATAAATAATAAATAACTTAGACATTACATAAAATACATACATACAAATAAAATAATATACTAATAAATATCAAATAAAGAACAGAGAAAGGAGAAGAATAGTTACAGAGAAAGGAAATGATCTTTCACCATTTTCTTAAATGTCGGCAATGTTAATGTTTATGTTTATTGTTCTTGATATATATCAATGATCTCCCTAACCATATCAATCAACCAATGGTACCATTTGCAGATGATAGATGACATCATAATAAAAAGCGACAAAGAAAATGATTATGAGCACGTAGTCAACCAAACATTAAATAGGATAAGTCAATGGTTAATCCAAAATATCTTAAAATAAATATGAACAAAACGAAAATAAAACACTTTCACCAGAGAACCCAACTGTCAAACATAAACGTTAGTTATCAAGGTGAAATAGTAAATCCTGTAACAGATACAAAGTTTTTGGGAATTAATATTGATGATAGACTGACATGGAAAACACATTTAGAAAATGTCTGCAAAAGAATTAATAAATCCTCATTTGCTCTGTATAAACTCTCAAAAATTGTTAATAAAGAAGCCTTATTAGCTGCTTATCATGGACTTGTGGCACCTGTTCTAAGATATGGTATTATATCTTGAGGCAACTCAGTCGATAAGGAATCTGTATTTAAAGCTCAAAAGAAATGCATTAGAGCAATGTGTAGTGTAGACCAAACTACCAGTTGTCAACCCTATTTTAAAAGCTTAAAAATTCTGACAATGCCTTCGTTATACATATTATATGAATTAAATGTTTTTGTGAAATCAAACCCTAATTATTATAAGACTGCTTTTAAAAGCTACTATAAGCAATTACGTGATAAAAAAAGATTAGACATTGAAATACCATATGGGAAAATAGCACTAATCAATGAAAGTATTCTTGTTATGTCATCATTGTTTGACAACAAATTGCCCGACGATGTCAAAAAGTTATCTGTACATCAATTTAAGTCGAAGCTGCACTATTTCCTAGTGAATAAATGTTATTATAATATCAAGGACTACTTACAGGATAAAAATATAGATAGAGACCTATAGTAAAAGTAATTTAATGACATTGAATAATATTACATTATAAATAGTATGACATGCATTAATTTGACAGCTCTTTAATTTATTTGATTGATAAGTTTATGACATGTAATATAAATCATCTGACATTTTTTTATTTTAATTTACTTTTGACATTTGTAGTATTTTGAATTTATTTTATTTTCTTTTATTTTTGAGTGTAATTATTTTGTAATGTTATTTTAATAGATTGTCAATAATATAAATATTCGCACACCTTATTAGGTAATGATACAGTGTACTTTATATATATTTGTAACATCTGTTTGAACCTACCTGTATTAAGCAAATAAACAATATAATTTGATTTGATTTGCAAAAAGACACAAAGGGCATTAAATCCGATCAGTGTCCGTGAAATTTCGGTGCCGAAGCAGCCGTAGTACTTCTTGTAGGGAAGCTTACGCGCTACATCTGAACTCTATCCGTCATAATCTGTCATAATTCAGAACGTTTTTAACTCGGCACTCAAATCACGGACACGGACGTGTAGTGCATAATGAGGCAGATCGTAAATATCAAGAATGGCTGGTACCTTCATTCTTATATCTCTGTCTGGCACTATGCCAGTCAAAGTCAAAAGTCAAAAATACTTATTTCAACTAGGCCATTAAGCGGCACTTTTGAACATCAACAATTAAAATGTACACGTAATATTACAATATTACACTTAAATTGATTCTACCGTGCATTCGGAAAAGTAGCTTGTTATGGAGAAGAACGCACAAGAAACTGCATACTTACTCTTTTAATAATAATAAGTGGTTTACAATATTTACATAAATACATACATCAAAAAATTCAACCCATGTTTTTACAACCTTGTATACGATATGGTCGATGTATACGTTCAATGAGTCGCGAACACGGTGAGGTGGTGTTCAACATGCCTACTAAAACTAAAACAAACACCATCAATTTTACATTTATACATAAACTCACGCATTTTTCCCTTAGGGGTAGTCAGAAACTACAGAACGCCACTTGCTACGATCCTTACATACTTCTTTTGCTTCACTCACATTCATACATAAAGTCATACACACACGCCGGTTATGAGTACTGCGCAACTGGCCTTTCTGAAGAACATCACCAATAAGGTATATTATGTACTCGTATATCTTTCTTGGGCGTCCTCTCCTGGCGTTTATCGGTATCAATTTTATATTATCATAATATAATTTATCAATATGTTTAACGTATGCCAAAAGACTTTAGAAGTATAACAGACATAATTGCAAAAATACACTAAGGGCGGTTACGCACTATATCCGATCCGTGTCCGTGAAATTTCGGTTCCGAAGCAGCCGTAGTACTTCTTGCAGGGAAGTTTACGTACTACATCTAATAACTTTATAATAACTTTATTTAATTTCTTACCAAAATATACATAAATTATCTTACATTGGTCAGATTCTACAATGATACACAACATAGGTAAGTATATATTGTGGGAGATTAGAATTCTATCCGTCATAATCTGTTATGACAGATTAGTGCTATTCTGGGTCCCAGAATAGCACTAAGTATAAAGTATTAAAATCATTAACAGGTATAGTACATTACTGCAGCGGCCAGCAAGAGGCATTGATGGACGAACGTGTAAATGTGGGCCGAGGCGAAGCCGAGGCACACATACGTAAGTCCATCAATGCCTAGTTGTGGCCAAGGCTTGTATAGTACTTTTCTCAAATATGCGCGGAAATTTAAACTAAGTAGTACCTAGAACTCATTTTGTCAAAATCAATGACGAACAACAATAATTGTTCCCGCGTTAGTGTTCATTTGTTTTTTTTTTTCAATAAACAGCGTTCTATTTGCAAGCCAGTTCGAAATTTAAATGAAATCTTTGATAAGTTACCTCCTTGGTGGCCATGCTTCGGAGAAAAAGATCGTTCCATTTTTAAATTACACGACAGATATGAATTTACTATGGAATTTATTTGGCCGCTAGACACGACAGATATGGATTTTCATACAACTTTTGCCGGCCGCTGCGCGCATGTATTTGGCCAGTACAGCAATTGTGATTTATCTCGAAGAAGGTTGTCAAAATAATGCTCAAATTTCCAAGCATGTTTGAGAAAAAGTCATTAATTTGATAAATAGGAACATGGTTCTCACATACTTACAAATATTGCAAACATAGGTAAAACACTTAATCCAACAACAACGGAACAGTGTGTGAGTCAATTTCTAGTCTTTAATAGCCGGTAATTTCAAGTCGAGGCCTAGCAGATCGTTTCTTTTCGTTTATTCCATAACAATTCCATCCACCTTAAAGCCGACCGTGAAACAATGTGTGTTTATAATTACCCGGTTATAAATAAATTCTGAGGAGTAATAATTGGGTAAATTAAATGAGAGTAGCTAGCTTTTCTCCTAAACTCATACGTTTTCCTATTTCCACTAAGCAAATAGCAAAGTTTTAATGGAAATAAACGGCTTGATCATCACGACTCTAATCTGCCTCCCACACATGTAACTAACTTCTACCGTGCTCCTACTCAATTTCTAATTTCTAAAAACGTGGTTTGACCAGCAGTACGCATATGTAATGAAAGAATATAAGGTCGTAGGGTTACCTCGGTAAGTAAGGATCACCGAGCGTTACCGAAAGGCTTACCTGAAGCTTACTATCTGTCCAAACAATTGTTTTTTTTCTATTCTTGTACCTATTCGTATTTTTACCGATTACAAAGAGGAGTAGATTCTCAATTCGACCGTATTTTTAGGGTTCCGTACCCAAAGGGCACCCTATGGCCTCGTTTCTGGAGAAGCGGTGCGTCGCGCATCGCGTTGGGCGGCGCGGACCGCACTAAATTCAAACATATGGCGTTGTATGAGAGTGTTTACGGAGAAGTGCCGGCGTTTTCGAAGAAGTTACGCGCCGCGAGACGCCACGCCACACGCGACGCGCGACGCCCCGCGTCTCCGTAAATGAGGCCTAAGACTCCGCGGTCCGTCTGTCTGTCTGTCCGTCTGTCACCAGGCTGTAATCTCATGAACCGTGATAGCTAGACCGTTGAAATTTTCACAGATGATGTATTTCTAAATACTAAAAACAGAATAAAATAAATATTTAAGTGTGGCTCCCATACAAAAAAAATGATTTTTTTGCCTTTTTTGAAATAATGGTACGGAACCGTACGTGCGCGAGTCCGACTCGCACTTGGCCGATTTTTTTATGTGTGTTTCCTCACAACTTTTTACAAGGTGAACCGATTTTGATGATTCTTTTTTTTATTTTAAGCTGGTGTTTGGTGAAGATTTAATGAAGGACTTCAGAGATATACAACAGAACTCTTCAATAAACAACAGCAAATCTCTCGGGATTGCTGCAACCGCATGTCGGTTTATTGTTTACGCCATTTCATAACATAACATCACGCCGCTACGTTCAAAAGGGTTCGTAGTTGGTGCAGTTTACCCTGGTACTCATTTCACGGGGTTATGTTCAAGTTTAATGTTATTCGGGTAAACTATTCTGGCATAACTTTGGGCATCATAAGCACCATATTATAGAACTTGCTCATTAAGAACCACAACTAAAAAGTGAAAATAACCAATATAACCGATTTCACAATAAAAACACTACAAAGTGAATAAAAATATTTTTACAAAAAAATAAACCGACTGTAACGTTAAAAAAGTTATTTAACACTTTTTACTGTTTTGGTAACAGTAAAAAGTGTTAAATAACTTTCGTTTCGGAAACCGTGGTGTCTTTGGTACTTCTTTTTTTATCGTTTTTTCGACACCGACTTCCGAAACGAAAGTTATTTTGCACTTTTTAGTGTTTTGCTTTTGAAGTCGGTTTTTTTTTTTGTATTTTTTTTTTTATTTTATCTTTTTAGTTTTAGTACATTATCACTAAAATGTGAGGAAGTTCTATAGTAAGGTACCTAAAGGATTGACAAAATACCCATAATAACTCAATTAACACATTCGCGGTGTTTGTCTCTAAGGAGTTCGGTGGTATGTTCCATATCTTGAAAACTGCTCAACCGATTTGGATGCAACTTGCACTATTCCCTAAGTTGAGAGATACCTAAACCAATAAAAAAAAGAATGGTCTCGATCCGTTAAGTAGTTTCGGAGAAATGCGTGGACAAAGTACATATCGTCATCGGTACATGGTGGACATCCCACCCATACGCACAAAACGTTTTGGGGACACTTTTATTATGCGTACAGCTAAGGAGTGGAATTCCCTGGCGGAGTCTGTGTTGCCCGATAGCTACAATCTAGGGGTCTTTAAGTCAAGAGTGAATGAGTTTTTTCTAGGCAAGCGTGCTTCACCGTCGACCACATCATCGCTTTCCATCAGGTGAGATAGTGGTCTAGCGCGAGCCTATTGATAATAAAAAAAAAACATATAAACAAACATACATACATACTTATGAAATTTGGTACACATGTTTAGAAATAGAAGCCCAATTAGATTAACATATTATGTGAATATTGGGCAATGCCAACAATATTACTTTCATACATTACCTCCACTTTTTGAAGTCGGTAAAATTAACTTCAATTTTGGAAGTCGGTGTCAGTAAACGAAGAAACAAGAACACCATCTTTCGAAATTTAAGTTAATTTTCATTTTCTATTGGTTTTTCTATCACTTTTTATTTAGAAGTCGGTTGTATATTTTTGTTAAAAAAGATTTTTTTATAACTAAGTAAAACTGGAATTGATATGGTTAATAAGCTAGATAAATTATTTGAAAAACAAGCTTTTTGTCTGACCGACCTTGATAATTAAAAACTGCCTATAATTGAAAGAAATGCTCTGAGTTGTTGAGTTTTGAGCAGAGTTGTAAACCAAACCAACCAATATCAACCCATCTTTATTATTTTAATTAACCGACTTTCCAATAAGGAGGAGGTTCTATGTTCGACGTTATGTTTGTTTTTTTTTGTGCATGTTCACTGATATATCCGTCAATTGTGGACCGATCTTAACAATTCTGTTTTGTTTGGAAAACTTTGTTCCGAAATTGGTCCCATTTTAATTTGGTGAAGATCTGATGAAGAACTTCGAAGATATACAACAGAACTCTTCAATAAATAACGGCAAATCTCTCGGGATTGCTGCAATCCCATTATTCATATGTTTATTGTTTATACCATTTCATAGCATAACATCACGGCAGTACGCTCTTAAGGGGTACGCAGATCTCTCATTTCACCGGTTATGTTCAAGTTTCATGATATTCGGGTAATCAATTCTGGCGTTATAAGTACCTTACTAAACAACTTGCCTATTAGGTAGGTACGACTAAAAAGTGAAAATTAATAAACTTTTTCCAAAAAAATACTGCCGATGAACTGAAAAATAACTTTATTTCTGGAAGTGGGTTTCCATAGCGCAAAAAAATGGTGCTTACGAAAGACACCGACTTCTAAAAATAAACTTATTTTTCACTTTGTAGTTTTTTATTTGGAAGTCGGTAGTATTTTTTTGTAAAAAGTTTTTATCGAATTAAGTGATTAAAACTTAGAACAAAATACTTATTTTTATTCTATGAACGTGTACAATAACCTTGTACAATATATACAGACACAATATTTAATAAAAATGTGTGTCAGTGAGGTATCTACCGCGTACCGGCTTCATAACAGTGATTAAATCGGCCTCCTTTGTAAAGTAACTAATAACGTCGGCATCATTAGTAACTTATTAATAGTAGGTGTACAGGGAGTATTTGGAAGACGTAAATGGTGTCCCCCTTTGGGTTATAGGTCATTTGATGCTTAGGGGAAGCCTATGTCCCGCAGTGGACGTCTTTCGGCTGATGTCATGATGATGATGAGGTCATTTGCAATTTATTTTATTATTTATTTATTTAGACTTCATTCACAAAAGGTACAAAGGTGGACTTAATTGCATTATTTTTTATTTGTCATTATGACATTAAAAAAAATATCAATCTGTCTAGCAGGAAGCAGCAGGTATGTACCAATAATTTACATAGAGCGACTACTACTATTACAATATACTACTACCACAGACATAAATCTAACTAAATAACGCAAGTCCCTTCGTCTGTATGAAAACCAAGCGTGCCACTTTTTCACAAACAATTTAAAAACAAATTTACTTACCGTAAGAAAACATTTCCAATGCCTCGGCCAACTTTTTCTATACATTCTATACAGCTCAATATGGGATAAAAAGACATTTCTCTAGATTTCGGTTGATTTCTGGTGGCGATAATGCTAAATGAAATGCTCAGATTACGATCTTTGATCGTAACTTTACTCCGTTTTATGGAACGCGAAGTAGAGATTTATATCTGTCACTACTACTATCTGACCTCCACAACACAGTAACTGGGTAACACGAAAACTAAAACCACGTCCACCGGTTTTGCGACTGTGTTTTTGTTTGATTGTGTGGACGTGGCACAACACCAACAATTTTGTGCTTTCACGGAGGAATGTCGCTATGTGAAGATGATCACCCATCTACGAACCGACCTCGGCAAGCCTTGCTTAGCGTTGAAGATCTACCAGTGCAGCTGTTACTGTATAAACACGAGCTCCATTTAAAAATTAAATAAGTAGAGAAAGTTTCATCAAGTTTGCTCGTTACCTGTACAAAAAAATGTATGGGTACTATCCCTATTTGTCGCGGGAATGGTTGGCATCAACGCGCTAGAACTGTGACGTTTGTGTGCGCTGTTAATGCACTACTACTACCTACTGCTGAACTATAAGATCGACGACTCGTCCACGCTAGCTCGCTGTTCACTTTTCGCTCCGGACCGAATGCGAGTGTCGCGTGCCTGTGCGCGGCTCTGCCCTCGCGTATCCTGACGTCATGCTCCTACAGCCCAGATGCTCAATTTGCTGAAACTCCTAATTGCTCAGAAACCTGGCATCGACATATTTATGCTCACTGACAAAACTATGTTAAATGTTGTATCAAGTTGTTTTGTTTTTAAGTTTTATTATATGTGTAGTGTTGAGGAGCTCGTGGCTAAATAATAACAGCCGGACGGGTCGATCTTCAAGGTTAAGCAACGCTTGACGAGTTCGGTCCGTGGATGGGTGACCATTCCAACATACCGAGTTTCCTCCGTGCATCGGAAAGCACGTTAAGCCGTTGGTTCCGGCTGTCATTTGAAGATCTTTGACAGTCGTTACAAGTAGTCAGAAGCTTGAGATCTGACACCAGTCTAGCCAAGGGGTACCTACCGTGTTACCCAGTTACTGGGTTATGGAGGTCAGATAGGCAGTCGCTCCATGTAAAACACTGGTACTCAGCTGAATCCGGTTAGACTGGAAGCCGACCCAACATAGTTGGGCAGGCAGATTGATTATATGTGTAGTGTTGGCTTGCTGTACGCTTTGGTGCAAACTTTAAGCACAGCAAGTACCTCATAAAAAATAAATAAATAAATTAAGACTGAAAGCTGAAACTGGAACTGAAAAGATGCCTATTTTATTTATTTTCTTAATTTGAAGATTAATTGCTGTTACGTAATTGGTCTCACATAACATAACATACCCAATGCCTTTAAACCCCAAAGGGTTAGGCCCAGTTGAAATATGATAATATTTCCCCACTTATTTTGAGTCCGATGTAATATAGAGTGCACCTGTTGCCAGTTCACTCATTAACAAAGATGTTGTGGCTCTTCTAGGCTATACGTTAAAGTATAAACTTTTAAGGTTCCCACTGCTGGGACACAGCCCTCCTCTATACAAGAGGCAGGCTGTGTGGCAGGTGCATAAATAAAAAAGATGAATTACTAAAACCACAAATATTTAAATATGTACGTAGATAAAATAGACGTACATATATAATAACCATAACAAATACACAAGTACTTATAAATATATATATCAATTAATAGAAAGGAGGGTTATTAAGACGATTCTGCTATTGGTGTAGAAAATAATTCCGCAACTGCCGCTTAAATGCATATTGGCTGGTAGCCGTCCTGATATCGAGAATAAGCTCATTCCAGAGAAGAATGGACTGAGTGTGAAAGGAAGAATGAATAAAATCAGAAGTATGAGAAGGACAAAGCAAGATCAGATTGTGAGACGAACGCAGATTCCTAGCGTGTGAAGTACAAAGATATTGAAAGTGAGATTCATGACATAAGAAGGAGGGGTGGGAGAGTTGAGAAGAGAGAAAAGCGCCACACACACACACATGTCTTCGAATTTCGGGTTCTACGAGGAGGATGCCGGTTTCCTCACGATGTTTTTCTTCACAGATTCAGAGCCGTGGTGATGAAATAATTAACCAAGCTGTAGTATGATGGTGTTGCAGACTTCCTATGTCTTGTGAAGGTGCCGCGTCCAGTCTATAAGTAAGTTCTTTGTTCGCGGTTGAGTACAAGAAAGAGCACTCAGTGCTCCGCCATTACAGAGCGATACGTGATATCGATATCGACGATTGTCGATATTTCGTATCGATAGCGTGCGACTGTTAGTGCGGCACTCGGCTTTATTGTCGATGCTCAGCGCGGCGCCGCAGCCGGGGCACGTGGGTTATTGTTTACGTTACGTGATAGTTATTTCTCAATTAGAAGGAAAAGGCTTTTAACTCTCGATTTCTTAATATTTCAGTAATAAATCATTCACTGTTATAAAAATATACAGGATTCGAAGATTCCGACGAATTGAGGAGGTTTTTAATTCGTCAGAATCTTTTTATTTTATGTATGTTACCCGATTAGTTATAGGCGCCTGGACCGATTTGGAAAATTCTTCTTGTGTTTAAAAGGAAATACTTCCCAGATGGTTACATGGTCATCAGATTCTGATGATGATGGGATCCTTGAGAAATCGAGGGAACTCCTTAAATATTATAGGCGTTTACATATGGCGGTTTTGGTATTTTCATTAACAATGCAATCCGAAAGTATATTTTGGTGAAGTGTAACAGATGACCACTAAAATTTCAATGATAAGCATGTCACGGGTATAAGACATCTCGATTATTTAACTAACTATAATGAAGCAAATACTTAAAAATAAATTGTACCTACTGATAAAAATGGTACCATCAAACTGATCTGATGATGAAGCTGGAAGGCAGGCACGGCGGAACTCCGAAATAAAACATTATATCCTAGTCGTGTTTGGGCTTATTGGGATCATCATGATTATTTACTTCAGCTACAAATGATTTTCATGGTAATTTGACGTACCTACCTAATCATAAAAGAGAAAAATTAAAAACTTTTAAACAAAATAGATAAACCGACTTCTAAAACTATACACTAAAAAGCGAAAAATAACTTTATTTTCCGAAGTCTGTGTGACTTCGGAAAAGAAAGTTATTTATCGCCTTGTAGGGTTTAGTTTTGGAAGTCGGTTTAATTTTTTGTTAAAAAGTTTTTTTTATCCTTTATTGCACACTAAAACATACAAATACAAAAGGACAACTTATGCACAACGCCCTAGAATCATTCATTCATTGCTCATTCACATAACATTCTACTTCTGCATAACTGTCAAGTATTATTTACATCAGTATAAGTAGCACCGACACAAAACCAAAATACACAGCACCATTTAGCTAAGTTCTTAATCTAAATTATCTCTTCATCTAAGCGCATAGTTTATTACAAAACTTAATAATTGTGCTGTAAGACAAACTGCAAGCGGACAGTCTGGTTGGGTTCACTGCTTAACTCTGTACATGCGTCTAGGTCTGATGAACATTAATTAGAAGTTCATTTACTTCTTTAACTACTAACTAGAATGACCAATAGCTATGTGGATCACGTGACAATACACGTCAACTATAATCGTGTCAATCTAAAAAGTCCGATGATGTTTCTAATTTTACATGCAGCGATAACTTTGAACGCAAAAAGTTTATACAAAAAAAAATACTACCAACTTTCAAATAAAAATACTACAAAGTGAAAAATAACTTACTTTTTGGAATGCGGTGTCTTTGGTAGGTACATTTTTCGTTATGGACACCTACTTCCAAAAAGAAAGTTATTTTTACTTTGTAGTGTTTTTATTTGGAAGTCGGTAATATTTCTTTATATTTTTTTATTTTTCACTCTTTAGTTGTACCCTATAGGCAAGTTTTTTAGTAAGGTACCTATAATGCCAGAATAGATTACCCGAATATCATGAAACTTGAACATTACCAGTGAAATGACAGTGTACCAAGGTAAACTGTACACATCTGCGTACCCTTTGAGCGTACTGGCGTGATGTTATCGTGATGTTATGTTATGAAATGGTATAAACAATAAACAGACATGCGATTGCAGCAATCCCGAGGGATTTGCCGTCATTTATTGAAGAGTTCTGTTGTATATCTTCGAAGTCCTACATCAGATCTTCACCAAATTGAAACAGGACCAATTTGGGAGTTTATTCTTTCAAACAAAAAAATAATTTTTAAAATCGGTCAGCAATAGACGGAGAAATCGGTATATACACAAAAAAAAAACAAACATAAAGTCGAACATAGAACCTTATCCATTTTTTAAAGTCGGTTAAATATTGAAAATCTAATTCTTAATCCTAATTAATTACTATGTTACCCATACACTATAACAACGAGTATCATACTTAAGGATGAAGTTTAATTATTATTAAGTATTTTTAACCGACTTCAAAAAAAGGAGGAGGATCTTAATTCGTCGGAATCTTTTTTTTTTATATATGTTCCCCGATTACTCAAATACGCCTGGACCGATTTCAAAAAATCTTCTTTTGTTTTGAAGGGTATACTTCCTAGTTGGTCCCATAGTCATCAGATCAGGATCTGATGATGGGATCCTAGAGCAATCGAGGGAACTCCTCAAATATGGTAGGCATACATATAGTGATTTTAGTATTTTCATCAACAATGCAATCACTTGCACTCAGAAAGTATAATTTGATGAAGAAGACCACGGATGGCCACTTGAACTACTAAATGCTAAGTATGTCACGTGTATAAAATATCTCGAATAGTTAACCGACTATGATGAAGCAAATACTTATAAATGAATGGTACTGATGAAAATGGTACCATTGAACTGTTCTGATGATGAAGCCGGAAGGTAGGCACTGGAACTCTGAAATAAAACAATGTATCCTAGTCGTGCTTGCGCTTATTGGAATCGTCATGAGATGTACTTTGGCCATAAATGATTATCATGTTGATTGGAGATACCTACCAAAACTAAATAGAGAAAAAAAAAAAAAAATTAACAAAAAATCAAACCGACCTCCAGAACAAAAACTACAAAGCAAAAAATAACTTTCTTTTCCGAAGTCGGTGTCGAAAAACTGAAAAAAATGGGTACAAAAGACAAGTTAAAAAGTTTTTTATAGCAGTCAAAACCGGTTCTTAGATTGCCACTAAAAAAAAATAAAAAAAATAAAACATCTTTATTTCAGACCTATATCAGTCCATAAGTTGTTAGAGGTTAGTAACAGATTGTGCTTAAATGCTATGTTAGTGTTATTAGTACTTAATTCTATTTAAAATAAACCTATACCTATTTCCACCCAGTGTCTTTGGATGGGACAGTCTACTCTGCCAACAATCATTTTCAGGATGCCGTTCCGAGTGCTACGCAAGCGTTGCAGTAAGGAAGCCGCTTTCTTACGCATGATAGCATGAAAGCCGTCCGTACGAGCTGCAGCAAACATTCCCGATGCACTGCAACGTCGCGGCAACCGCAATAGCACGCTGAAAGCGTTGTTGTATTGTACGCGCAGGACGTTGTAGGCTGCACTACTATATTAGTCATTATCCAGCCCAAAGAGATTTACTACTGGACATTGCTTACCCTCACCGACCGGTGTCGACCGGTTCTATGGTCATGGTCTTGTGAACTTTGTGAGGGTTGTGGAAAGCGGGAAAGCCGACGGGGTGTAGTCCGATACGCGGTCGTCACTCCAGTACTTTTGGACCCATCGGAAATCCGCTCTCGAGAAAAAGGAAACTAAATTAAAGACAAATAAAACCGGCCAAGAGCGAGTCGGACTCGCGCACGAAGGGTTCTGTACCACTACCATTATCACAAAAATGGCAAAAATCACGTTTGTTGTATGGCAGCCCCACTTAAATATTAATTGTATTCTGTTTTTAGTACTTGTTGTTATAGCGGCAACAGAAATAAATCACCTGTGAAAATTTCACCTGTCTAGCAATCACGGTTCATGAGATACAAGCCTGATGACAGACAGACAGACGGACAGTGGAGTCTTAGTAATAGGGTCTCGTTTTTACCCTTTGTGTACGGAACCCTAAAAACTTTATGGTGTAGTGTGAATAGCATCGTGATCTGTAAAGGGTTTCTTTGTCTGAATTAAAACAGTAGCACCATCACAAACACATTTCTCTTACAAAACTTGTGTGTCTAATTTATGTTTTATTTTTAAAGGATATGAAATATCGCTGCTCAGAATCACAGAACAAATGTTAATGTCTACGTGACTGCCATGAATCCACAAGTCCTTAATATACTCGTGTTTATTTAATGCTAGAAAATAAAGCGAGATTCTCAGTAAAACAAGTTAGTTGGTAACACAATTTGCGTATGTGTTGCGTGTGGCCACCAGAGCTAAAGTGGAAAATAATTGAACTAAACTAAATAACGCGATAAAGTGGAACTGTTTGTTTTTATACACGTGTAGTAGTTAGGTGTTTGATGCAATTAACAGTACCGTCTTAACAACTCAACAAACTTAAACTATACTAAACGTAACTACTTACATATGTACAAAATAAAGGTACACCTAGGTGTTGAAGTACTCCTCGACATCGCTGTCATCCGTGAACGTCCCAGCCCGTTCCATCATCGGACTACTCGTACCAGACGTACGGCGATGCGTCATCGGTACATGGTGAACATCCCACCCATACACACAAAACGTTTTGGGGACACTTTTATTATGCGTACAGCTAAGGAGTGGAATTCCCTGCCGGAGTCTGTTTCCCGATAGCTACAATCTAAGGGTCTTTAAGTCAAAAGAGTGAATGGGTTTTTTCTAGGCAAGCGTGCTTCTCCGTCGACCACATCATCGCTTACCATCAGGTGAGATAGTGGTCAAGCGCAAGCCTACAGATAATTAAAAAAAAAACATGCCCGGAAAGAAGACTGGCAGCATTGCCACGTTGAATGACAATGTTGATTCTTTGCGCAAAGAACGAGCAGAGCAGTGATCAGTCGGCGCGAGATCTTCTTAAAAAGAAGACGTGCACTCGGGCCCCATAACTCTAGCGTTTGGACCCGAAACGGTTCAAAACTTTAATTACCAATTAGGTTACAGTATTTGCGCCACTCGAGGGCGTTAGGGACGGTATACTACGGGTAGTTCATCAAAGAACCTGACGTTTGGCTCACAATATTGCTCTTTATTGTACCCTATATTATTAAATAGACACTTTTTCCTATGAATAATGGCAGCTTTATTATTATTTAAAGTATATAATTGCGGTCCATATACGTAATTGAGTTAAATTGGTTGCAAACTTAACATTAAATCACGGATAACGGGTTCGGAACTTCAGTATATACAGTTCTCTGTCAATGCTACGTATCGCGTAGCAATGTAGCATTCGTAGCACTAGCAAGGCTTCTTAGGCAAGTGTGCTTCATCGTCGACCACAACATCGCTTATCATCAGGTGAGATAGTGGTCAAGCGCGAGCCTATCTATACCAATACCAATATTATAAAGAGGAAAGATTTTATTGTTTGTCTGTGTGTTTGTTTGTACCGAATAGGCTCCGAAACTACTGAACCAATTTAAAAAATTCTTTCACCTATGAAAAGCTACATTAGTCCCGAGTAACATAGGCTATGAATTATTAAAGAAAAGAGATCCTTATAAAAATTGCAATAATGTAACCCAAAGTAGCAAACTTTTGCCTATAAAATTCATTATTTTTTGCGTGCGCTGAGAAAACTAATGATGATACATAAAATGATGTACTACATGATTAAAGTACTCATTATTAACTACAAAAAAGATTGCGAAAGAATATATCTCACTATCATAGTTAAGTCACACGCTTTTGTGTTCTAAAATTTAATTAGATCGCAGGTAGATAGAAATGTTGGTTACATACGTATTGTAGTATTAATTCTTATTCAAATAAATAGTTAAATACATTGGTAGGTAGGGATGTTAGCGGGGTGGGTAGGTAGGTAGGGTAGGGTATGTAGGGTAGGTAGGATATGTAGGTTGATCGGTAGGGCAGGTGAATAGGTTGCTAGGTAGGTAGGTAAGGTAGGTGGGTAGGTATGGTAGATATGTAGGTGATAGGTAGGTAGATATCCAGTTGACGGGAGCGAAGCCGTGGGGGTCAGGTAGTTAATAATAATTTAATTAATGTAATATTCAAGCACTAAAATTTATATTCATTTATATGTCGACATACATTTTCAAACCTAATTAGTCATTAATTATAGTTTTAGTCCACATTCGATTTTTATAACTTTAATGAAATTAGTTTAGCAACTTTGATTAAAATCATTAATTTATTCGATAAACTTTCAACCATCAAGTTGATTTCAATAAGTAATTTTCAAATTCTAGCTACGTAACCGAATACGCGACTGATCAGTAGGGCAAGTGAGTAGGTTGGTAGGTAGGTAAGGTAGGTGGGTAGGACTGATTTGGTCCCTAGGGTACGGCGTACAGTGTGTTCTGGTGCGCCGGTGATGGGTGGTATTCCCCCGAGGAGGGTCCGGTGACGGACAGCCGCGGCGGCTTCGCGGTGAGTGCTAACACGTGCCCGTGTTCCCGCCATAAGCGGCACAAGAGGACACCGTGGAGTTTTAGTGGGTTAGAGTCCCACATAACTGCACTATCTCCCCGTGTTAGTGCAGTATGCATGAGCATTTCTCCAAGCAAAAAAAAAAAAGTTAGGTTGTAGGTAGGTAGATCAGTTAGCTAGTATATAATAAAAATAAAACTAGATTTTGTAGCACACTAGCATACGTAGCACCCGTAACAAAATGTAGTAAAAAAAAGACACACAACACCTCACAAAGAAAGGGCTATTTGTAAATCGTAACGTCGCGTAAAAACATTAATTGTCAAATAGTCGTGCAGTATTAGTGCAAGCACTCTATACAGGGCCGTATTAAGACGACAAATAACGCCAACGACCTTGAGGGAACAAAACGCGCACTCGTTTCACATCCGCGCGACCCTTTTTAGTAGTTTTTTGTACTTTCCATACTATTCTATGACTTTAAAAAAAAAGCCTCAGATCAAAATGTAGATAATGAAATTGTCTTTGAGATAGTGACAATTACCAAAAAATATGCCCGGCGGTTTTGGTGCGATTGTCATTTTTTTGTCCATGTTAGACATAACTTTACAAATTAATTACGCCATGTTATACGAATAAATCTCAAAATTTTCTTAGATAAAATTATTAAAAAAATGGTCTTATGTAACATAATTTTTTTCCAAAAAATCACAACTAGCCGTTTAGACGTGATTCTCATTTTAAAATCTGCTACTGAGAGGTATCTGCGCCTTAATGCTCATTGGTCCCAGGTTCGGACTACAGCACACTACAATGGGACATTAGGACACAGACCGAGAGAATGGGATTGTCAAGGTGCATGCAGATCACGTAGACTTTTAGGCCAACGTTTATTTGTTTTCCTCTCTTTAAGGCGATATATACGCCCCAATGTTAACGCAGTACTGGCCGTGCGCCCGCTCGATGCCAAAATATCAATATTAAACCTCCTTTTGAACAGTTTTGATTGCAGAATATTATTAGATTTACATAGGTATGCTATTTCAGTTATGAAGAAATCCCAGCCATAATTTTTTCTGTGTAAAAATATATTTAAACATCCAAGTCGTTTTGAAGGAGTATCCAAAACTTGCGAAAAATATCGCGTTGTTAATTTTTTTTTTAAAGCATAACTATTAGTTACAAAATCCTTATTTCAGAAATAATTTACATGAATCAATAATAAATATATATTTCTTTCAAATCTTTTAAACTAGCCGTTACTAAGAAGTATAATATGCTTTAGAAAGTAACAGTTTTACGGCACTAAAGCGGTGGAAGGCCCTTAATACACTTACTGCTCAGCATCCGGATGTGGACATATTGCACTCAAATATACGTTTATTTTTGATTAAATGCAAATATTGTTTTAAAACACATAAATAATAAGTCGATCGATTATAATCGTCGAAATGATTATTGTTAAATGAATGAACGATGATTATTATTGAACTTATATTATTATTAGGTATTATTTGATTATTGAATGGCTATTTTGAAAATTTAATTTATTTTTAATTATTTATGTATTTTAATGTTTTAATGCGTAACTGTTTGTTTACTTTTTTATATGTGTCTGTGATGTCTAATTAATATAATTGTTGACTCTGTATGTTTTGGGTGACACTGTAAGTGCAGAGAGTAATTGTAACAATAAATAAATAAATACTTGTTAAATACAGGTCTGCGGATGCCAAGCTAGGAGCTCAAAGCTGGGGCCCATAGCAGCGTTAGGACTCCTGGACCCTGTCTGTACCTGTACCCCACGAAACTGCCGTAACGCAGCAGTGGTTGGCTAGGTGTCGGTGTGATCTAATGCGGACCACAAGGGTTGGGCGATACAATGGTAGTCACTTACCTGAGATTCCTGCGGTAGGCTCCTGGGGGTCGATCAATACCGTGCCGTGCGGGAGATTAGGGAAGGAGAATATATATAATATTAGGACAATGAGGGATAAACTGACGGCTGTCTGGACCAAAGTCTCCGGCACCAATTTGTACAACGTCCCAAAAATATCTCGCATATAAATAAAACAAGGGTGTCCAGAGTAAGACGATTTATTACCAAAAATATAGCGGAGGTCATGCAATACAGGAAAATCTTAACACCGCGATCTACAAAATGAGTCGTCACGGAACAACGCCATCTGTCTTTCAATAGCGGTACTAAGCTTATGACAAATGTTGACCTTTGTTTATGTTTTGTAAGTAATCGTAATTTAAACAGATTAGACATTCCGCCCACCATGGACGGCTCTGTCCATCAACCATAACATGACAATATAAACTTAAATTAATAATTGATCGTTTGACAATCCACTATATGATAAAACTAGGACCTTATTTCTATGATACAAATTCATGCCTTATGTAAAGAAAAAACCAAGCAACGGTATAACGGTAAACACAAGTTCATTCAAGTAAATTCACAAACAGTGTATATGGTGTAAATAAAACAGTATATAAAATTCATGAATAAGATGGTAAATAACTAAGTGTTCACAGGTAAAATAATTAGTTTAGATACAGGTCTTTTAATTTCATTATTTTTACACCGTATGGTTACAACGCGAGTAATATTGTCCAAACCTGGATGTTTACCTGCAATAACCCCGTATAACCATCTAGCGGGTGGAAGACCATCCTCTTTCACCAGAACCACATCTCCAATCTCAGGTTCAGGCTTACAATCTGTCCACTTATATCGATGCTGCAATTGAGTTAAGTACTCTAACGACCACCTACGCCAGAAATTTTGAAGCATTTTTTGCGTAAGATGCCACCGTTTCAGATTACTGATGGATGCATTTTTATAATTTGCATCAGGTACAGTTATCAGAGGTTCACCTACGAGAAAGTGCCCAGGCGTCAAATCCACTAGGCAGCACTTTTCCGTCTAAAGCACTTCGATGTGCGTGAAATATTCACAAAACCGACTGCGCGGGCGCCCCACAACACCGATCGCGAAAGGCGGGCGCAATTACGAATCACAATGGGCGAACCACATCTCGATTAGATATAATTGCACAAGAACCCAAATTTCTTCGTGTGGCCGTTATAAATTTTCTTTTTCGACTCTTGTCAACTGTCAATCAAAAGCTGTCAAATCGCTGACAGCTAACTGACATGGTGTTGCAACAAATTATCAAAAAAGGGAACGAAACGTTTCGTTTCGAACAATACACTTTTATCGCATTTGTATATTTACTATACATTTCGGTACACAGTTAAAGCCGGTAGGTACTTGAACCCGTGTGGATTGCGGGCCGAAGGGTAGCAGGGTTCGCCGTTAATTTTAAGGACGGAATTTAAATGTACAAAAGTTTAACATTTTTATGTCCATTAAATACATAACTGGATGTTAGTCACTGGGTATTAAAGAGGTGTTATTGCTGACAGTATTTCACGCTTCAGTGACGATGTATCTAATAACAACACAGTTGTAAAGAAATATATTACAATTGTTTGTATGAAACATCTATTTCTAAAGGTAATTAATCATTGTTCAATATGAGATACTACGGTCTATTCATTCACTGTCTATTTATATCTATTCAGCATTTAAATCTATTCACGCACCCACTCACTTATACAGGAGAAATTCCTAGTACGTTTTTTAAATAAGATTGTTCTTATATCATAATTGTTACATAACTTTTACAAAACTCTTTTTCCTTTTTCACCTGAAACACCTCATTAGAAAATTTTAGCTATACCAACCTATGGAAAAACCGGCCAAGTGCGAGTCGGACTCGCACACCAAGGGTTTCGTACCATTATCGCAAAAAACGGCTAAAATATCACGATTGTTGTATGGGAGCCCCACTCAAATATTTGTTTTATTCTGTTTTTAGTATTTTTTGTTATAGCGGCAACAGAAATACATCATCTGTGAAAATTTCAACTTTCTAGCTATCACGGTTCATGAGATACAGCCTGGTGACAGACAGACAGACAGACGGACCGCAGAATCTTAGTAATAGGGTCCCGTTTTTACTCTTTTTGGGTACGGAACCCTAAAAAGACAAAAAATAAAACACGATGTTTAAATAGGCACGATAATTTAAAATACTTTGTGTTTGTACACAACATAAATAACGCTAACCCTTTGTTCAGCTGTGTCCTGTTGCGGCTGCGGCCAACATTCGGTAACATTTACTAACATTTGCTGATATTTGTTAATTCCACGCGCAATTAGCGCTGCAGCCTGCATTATGCTAGCATTACTAAACAAACACTACTTCCCGGACGTTAAAAATGCTTAAAATTAAATTACCTTAATATTTTCATACTTTTAAATCAGACTTTGTGCTTAACGTGGCATAAAAATGTCTGGAAATAATGCGCTTAAATACTGTTATTTCCTCTCGGAATACAGATTTTCTTGGGTTCCATCGGACAATCCCACCGCACTATTCCCAAACCATTGCAACTCCTGAAAGCCAGAATCAACAGTGGCGACCACCAGAAAAGCGCCGAGGTAATGAAGCTCGACGAAGTCCCGGAGAATTAATTTAACTGTCTTGGATCCCGCAACGAAATTAATCAAAAAAGAATTACGGAGGAGTAGGAAAAAAAAACAAATTTCCACTTCCCTTCATATCAAGCAGGAGACTGAACAAACACGGCCAATAGGCACAAAGGGTCGTTTACAACTGGGATAAGCCCAGTTGCCTAGCACCACGGATCAAAATTAGCATTAATATTAATGGGTCCTAACATTGTGAGCTGCTATATTTGTTTCCAATAATAGGTATGGCAAAAACGCTTGAACGCACGGAAATTTGTTCTAGTTTCCACAAGGTCCGTATAGTAAACAACTCCTGATGCATCCTGTACATTATTCAACATAACATTGCGTTCATTCTGCCAAAGAATACACTCACATAAGATATGATGTGCAGATTGTACATATTCGCAGTCAAATGTAGAACACCGACATAAAGGCGAGGCAACGAGCTTCATGGAAAATATTTTTTAAAAAGGTTTTTACATATGTACCTAAATATTGTAAAGACAACTATTTTTTTTTTTAAAGATTAAATATGTCGTTTCTTGTGCGTTCTTCTCCATAACAAGCTACTTTCCGAATGCACGGTAGAATAAATTTGTATCCCTTGTAAATTTTAATGTATCTAACGTTCAAAAGTGCCGCTTGGTGGCCTAGTTGAAATAAAATATCTTTGTCTTGTCTTGGTATTCTAGCCATTTCTCAAGAGTATTAGGTTCTAGTAACGCCAGATGCGGCTGAATATCATTTACACAGCATATAACCTTGCAGACAATATTGCAATTTAATTTCAAGGTACACAGTTATGTCCGTATATATAAGTTTCTCTGTGGTTGTGTGCAATGCACCGCCGCCGCCGCGACGTCTGCCCGACCGCTCTCATCTGTAACTCGTCTGCTACAACCAATCAACTGCCTCATCTTATTGCTTTACTGATAGACATTTACTGACACATTTGCCACAGATAATATAATTCTACCATACACATGCCTCATCTCATACAAAGAAACCTTGCCACGTAACTAGTAGGGGTAGTTTTTTGTCTGATTAAGCTGATAATTTTTATAAGTACTTCGGTTCCGTTCCACGGCTATAGATGGTGTTAGCAGCGACTTGCAAGTTAAAGGGTTTTCTCGGTTCGTGACTATTTTTTTCTTTAAATACAGTGACGCTTTGTTTCATAGTATTGTTTCCATGTTTTATACAGTTTTATTGTACCAAAATGTCTTACAATACAAATTTAAATAATCGAGTGGCATGCCTCAGAAATTTAAATCGGCGCCATCTATTGGCATCATTTAAATTACCCGTTAAAATGATCTTTGAAATGTGAATTAAGAGCCCAATATTCCTTAATTTTGTGCTTAAGAGAGTTGATTAAACAAGAACATACATTTAAGATCGATTCTAGAAAATGTTAGGTAATTTTCCACACAATTCAATAACAAATCGATGCATATCGCGCCATCTTGTGGCATTTATTTGAACCAAATTTTCTTTGTTAGCGCTGAGACGCCGTGCATTTTCAAACAATCTGTCGTCTTTTCCCAACAATGTTGGTGTCAGTTTCCAGTCTAAACATCATGCATCTGCCTATCTAACCTCCTCAACCCAGTATCTGGATATACTCGACAAGACTGGTACTACCAAGGAGATTAATGTAATGACTGTGCCTTCTCAGTATATTTATGAAAATCTTTTATATGTTCATAAAAATATAAAATTGTTTAAAAAATACAGTGATATCCATAACATAAATACTAGGAATAAACACAAATTTGTAGTACCTACAACAAGGCTCAAGAAAATAGGTGGGTCGTTTAGATGGCAATGTGTACGCTTTTATAATAAGCTTCCAAGCCACGTACAAGATCTAAGTCTTAATAAATTCAAATCTTTCATTAAACGTAAGTTGTGCCAGAAAGCGTTTTATACAACTAAAGATTACTTTGAAGACAAAAAGGCTTGGGATTGAGATTATATTTTGCACCGTGAATTTTGTTATTATAATTTTTAATTATTTTTTTTTGGTTTTATTGCAATGACAAGAATATTTACTTTTAAAGTATTAAATTATTTTATTTTAATTATTGTGAATGTGAAGGCTATGTGGATCATTCTTTTTTGTTGTTTTTTTGTTTTAATTAAAATTTATCTTAGTTTATAATCATGGTCTTGTTCGTCGAATCGTTCAGCTCCTTAAATTGCTGCTCGGTTATTGACAAATGCGTGCACTGACTGGACAGGTCCACTTAAACTGGCTGGTTCTTTCCTCAAAAGACCATTTCAGACATCAGTCTATACGTACATGGTCTTCACATGATCTAACCAATATTTTGTCTGGAATTTAAAAGAGATTGTGACCTCTGAGTTTGTTTCGGCCTTTCTTCTCAGTGTAGTCAGATAGGAAACGCCGACCTCATCTAGTTTTAAAAAATATGTTCGACATGTAAAAGTGTTTGTACAAACCAACTTACAGAAAAATCATTTATCATTATCATTTACCAGCCGTAACGACTGTCCAAGATCTACAAAATAAATTACAGCCGGGACCGGGACGGGGTGGCCCGGTTAACCGGGAAGGCGCGGAGTGTTGGTATGTAATGTGACCGACAGATATCGGCAAGCGTTGAAAATTGAACCGTGCGGCTGTTATTATTTAGCTAAACAAATCGAACTACGAGTATACTCCATTTGCGATCACATTAGACATTTAAATAAGCCCATTTTACAGCCCGTTCAACCGATTTTGACGTCTATTGCGTTTGTGATACGACAAATGGTAGCTGTATAATAAACAGTTGGTTTTGGTAACAGGTTTATGCTTTTTATATAGATAGATAGATAAATCATTTATTTAGTGCACACAAAAGACACAGCACAACACACAAAATCTTAATTAAATTATTAATTTTTTATGTATGTTTAAAAAGAAGGCCAACATAAAAAGAAAAAGGAAACCATACTTACGAAATAAAAGTCAACGTGACACCAGTAACATTAGTTTTGGCAATCAAAACACAGTGCGGTTTATATCATCCTTATGTTTACGGGATAGAACTCAATATCGGTTGAACGGACTGTAAAAAGAGTTGTATTTTTTCTTAATGTTATTTCAAATGGAGTATAGATACATTTAATGCCAATACGAACTCCGAAATGCGACAGTTTACCTCATCTCCAATTACACACAATGTGGTCGCGCTAACCGCCCCCTGGCGGCCGTACAGGCTACTTAATTATCGCTCGCACGATTTGATAGACAAACGGAACTGGCCCAAGTCGGTGCTATTAAATGTGAAGTGCGCTGCGGTGACCCGGCCCGATACCGGAGGTCTGGTGGGATCCGCCATGTGGTCACGGCTCACGAGTTAATCAGACTGCAGGCTCAGAAGCTAAACTAATAATTCAATTTATCCACAGTTTCTGATTGACAAGCGCGCGTGCACAAGCTGTGATTAAATTTGCAGGCGCACGGCGAAATTATGCTGCCCGATTGTCCGCATGAGCATAGTTAAGTGCCCTCTAGTGGCCGCTAAGCGAGTTAGGCTATTAGCTGAGCTGATTTACTGACAATACACACACATGGACCCTCTCCATTAAGTTAGTAATACTGTTCTGTGTGGGATCTTGAGACAGATGTATATTTACCAATTTAACTTTCAAAGTTTTATTATACAGTTAAACTGCTGAATGTTAATACGTAGGTGCGAAAGGGTTTATATATGAAGGCTGCTATATGTAACAGTATTATACAAAGTTTCTAAATAGTTACAAACTTGCTATTCGACATAAGTTTGGTGTCTAAAACTGTTGAGACGGAAACAGACTACGGAAGCTTGCTATTAAGTTTAAATTGTTGTATGTTTCTCTGCTTACATATAATATATTATGTACTTAAATACATCTATTGTCGATGATAAGTTTCAGCCACATGTGGGTTGGAGACCCGGAGTTATACTACGGAGATGGAAGCCGCATCTTAGAAGCTCGAAGCAAGTATCTGTTTCAAAAGTATACTTTTGTTAACTAATTATGTAGATATTAATAGTTTTCGTCACAGTACCTTCGACTTCTTTTCTTGTTTAATTTACTCTTATAAGAAACGCATCACAAAATAAAAAGCTTACTCTCCTGTTGGGCTAAAACTATCATGACTTGACTTACATAAATAAGTAATCTCGCTTATCAGATAACAGATATCATATCAATTCCCGGTAAGCTCTTCATCTTAGCGTAGTATATTATATTAATCCACTGTATTGGTCATGTAATGTGCCGATAGCTATTAGTAGGTGATTAATACGTAATAATGTATTTATCATCGACCACATAGCCACTGACATAGGGGCTGTGTGGTCGCTGGTATTTATGAAGCGATTCGTAACGCTACGCCACGCGACTTACATGCCACCTCTACATCACCTACAAGCAATCGCCACGCGACTTACATGCCACCTCTACATCACCTACAAGCAATCGCCAAGCCACCACCACGCCTTCGCCATGCCACCCACGCCGCCGCCCCGTTCCCGGCTAAACTGATTATGAATTATCCCGAATTATTGGAGCGTACTCATTTGTTGAACGTATTAAATGGCTCTTTAATTGTTTCGTATCATTTGTATTTATTAAAAATAATTCATTAATTTTACATGCAGTGGCGACAGGACTTCTTGTCCTGTCCCTCGTCTGACTCGTCTCCGGCTTGCCTTTATTAGCCTGTCGGTGTGAACACTGACGGGGAACAGAACTCCAACCTCTCTCTTGTCTTAATTGGATGGCTTGAGTGGAGATTCGCAAGAGCAAACGTGCTCGGAGAAAGGAAATTAACCCAGTAAGATGCTGGTAGGGATCTTGACCGTACTCTCCACTCCTCCGTAAATGTTGTCCTCTTGTCACTACGTCACTAAATTAGTGCTAGGGCCTGTTTATGGAGGGGGGACATTAACTGAGTGTGCAAGTCATTCCCTGCCATTTTATAGACGTCTAGATCAACAGTGGTCAGGCAGGGGCCAATAATCCTTTTATAGTTTTAGGTAATCGATCCACGAAACCTCCCAAAACCATAGCCCAATGTGTTTTGTCTCCATATTCTGCAATATTCCTGCACCAGCCGGGGATTGTCCTTGGGTGCGCTTGCGTAGTGACTGGTGTATACAGGTTACACATAATCGCCGGTTGGTGTCACATTTCATCCTACATGTCTAACAAGGCCTCGGCGAGTTGGTTTCGTTTGCGTTTGGTACGTACGTACCAGCGGTACACTAGGGGTAATCATAGCTTGCTTCAATGTAGGTAGAATACCAGCTCACCACTGCAGGCAGACACCGGATAATTAATCTGGACAACAGCAGCCGAATTGCGCAATAGAATTCGGCAAGGCGAAGGGTTTGACCGCTATCAATCGACGAGTCACATGCGGGCTGAATGACGCGATGTGGATTTCCGTCTGTGTGATAGCGAATTGGTCGACTGATAGCGGAAACCCTTTGCGTTGCCGTGTTCACAATAGACGCAATAAGGCTGCAGTTCTCAGTCAATTGAAACTGCATGAAGGTTGAAAGTCGTCTGAACACATCAGTACACTAGTCTGCTCTCAGATATTCACTCGTATATTCAATGTGTCCTCGTGCATCCGTTTTACTCGTACTAAACGATCATTGATAACCACCCACAACATTAAATCAGCACCCAACACAGCTCTTATATTCTTCGCCATAGAGTTCAAAATGACTAGTTTATGTGTAGGTTGTTTTGTTTGGAGGTTAAATAATTGTTTAATAGTGAACCATAAATCGTGAACGCGCGAGTGAGCCCAGCGGTGAGCACTAGTTTATGGCAGCTACGCGGGCCGTGCCCGGGTGACCCCGCGGTATATTATACAGTCGGTTTGCAGCTGTGGGGTATAAACAATAACTTAAGTGCATCCACAAAGCTCTCCAGTATGCCTATCAGGTTACTATTACGTGTGGTATGTTTCGTGGTGGCCCAATGGCTAAGACCTCGCCTCTAATGCTTGAGGTTGTGGGTTCAAAGCCGGGTAAGTAGCAATGTGACTTTTTCAATTCATTTGTACAGTTAAGGGTCAAAAGTATGGGTGCACGGTTGGCGCAGTGGTTGAGCGATTGACTGATTGTGTTGTGTTTGTGAGTTTATTTGTTGTAAACGTACCCACGATACAGGAAGAAATTCCTCGTGTGGGGAAAAGTATAAAAAAAATTGTTCAGTCGCACTATCAAAACAGCAGCGGCAATTTTTTTTATGCAAAAGTATTTCAACTCTTCACGGTTAGTAGGCATAATCTATACTTTAATTTCTATACACAATATTGTTGTGGATAATTTAACTTCTACAAAAACTAGCCATTTGAATTTTGAGAGAGTAAGACTGCACTTTTGGCCCTTAGCTTACCTACTTACTAAGTTTATCTTGGAAATCGCTGATGACAACGGTGACTGTACATCATCAAGTTGTAAAAACATAGTAAGGAAGCCTGGACTTATAGTTCGAATTTTTAAGTTTGTGCTACATTGTTGTAATTGATGGCGTTCTAGTGCGAGGGTAAACAAATAAATAAATTTCTTAAGAATATGTAAGAGGCCGTTGAAAAATTTACTAAACAGCTTGAGAAACAGCAAGAACCTGCCAAACATCGTGTCGATAAAGGACAAAACTTCTGGTATATTAATTAAAACAAAACAATATAAGGAAACAAACAAAAATGTGTCCAAAGTTCCCCACCTCCTGCCAATCACACAAGGAATCAATTAATATATAAAAACCTAATGAATACGAAATCAAAACAATCGGTCAAAAGGCGCTCACTAAGTTCTGACGAGTAGCCAGAGAGGAGTATTAGAGTAGATAATCGGACATAATGACTATTAATCCTCAAGATTAATTGTGGCGACTTCAAAAACTATGACAAAGCTCTTGAGATCAGGGGGGTGACCATAAGAACTAAGAGCAAGGTTATTTTGAGTGTGTGTAAGGGACATATGTACTAGTGATGGGCGATTACTACTAAAAGTAATCGAATTAGTCGATTGTTCAGTTTAGTTGATAAAAGTCGATAACAATCGATGTTAATCGATTGTTATCGACAAACGGCGTGCGGCGAGCGACAATGACTGATACGGTTACCGCGTCAACTTAAATTACTAATTTGTAGCGCAACGAACTCATTACAATACACTTGCGTAGTGCATACTACTCAATAAGTAATTACAAAAGATGGTGCGGTGCGCGTGCGCTGCGCTACAAATCAAAATTCAAAAAAAAATCAAAAATTCAAAATCATTTATTTGCGAAATATGGGTAGTTTTCAGGGTGACATTTTTATAAAAGTTCTTTAGACCATATCCTACCATGGCAGGTGTGCAAAATATTACAATAAATTGAATAAAATATTACATTATTAATTAACAATTGCATCATCTATACATTACATAATATTATTGAAAAATTACATAAGTTTATAATTACATTATTTTCTCATTTAAATAATCATTAACAGAATAATAAGCTTTTTGAATTAAATACTTTTTTAATTGGTTTTTAAATAAATTGAAATTATTAGATTCTTTTATGTACTTAGGTAGCTTATTATATATTCTAGGGCCCATACAAAATGCACTCTTATCAAACATAGCCGTTCTGTGGCTTATTGCACTGAGTGTACTGGCAAGTCTTGCACTTTTTAAAGTTTTATATTTATTTAGGTTAGTTCTTATTTCCAATGCTAGTTCATAGATGTACAATGATGGGAAAGTCAATATTTTTAAATTAATAAAGTGCGGTTTACAAGTTTCAGTTGATTTTAATCCACAAATCGCTCGGATACACTTCTTTTGAGCTTTAAAGATGGTTTCTCTCTCAGTGGCATTCCCCCAGAACATTATACCATATCTAAGTGTAGAACCAACATATGCATGATAAGCGGACAGAAGAGCAGTTTGATTTACAACCTTTCGAAGCATATAAATGGCATATGAATAACGACTTAGTTTTGTACATACTTGTTCAATATGTGTCTTCCATGTCATGTCTGAGTCTATGTGTAATCCTAGAAATTTTGTTGTATTGATTTTGTGTATTTTTATTTGTTCGTAATTTATATTTAAAGTATTTTGTTTTGAATTTCTGTTTTTAAATGTCATTAATCAATAGTTAAAAGTCTGTGCGCTACTACTTACGTACGACTGCAGCTAATAAGCGATTGTAGTTAATATATTATACAATCTGTTCGCGACGGGGCATCACAAACAATAGTAGTATAGTTTGTTGTAAATATAAAATGTTATGAACAAACATACGTCTGCTTACCCCAGCGCGCTAGCTCGTACTAAACAGTTTTAGACGAGAATTTTTCTTTTATAGTTTTTTCAAACATAAACTTTCGACCACTTTTTGAGGCACTAAACATTAAGTTTTAGTGTATATGAGTATGTATTAAGTAAATATGGGGTCTAAAGAGTAAATTAGAATCGTTACATACATACTAAATGCGGTAGTTACGGAAAGAAAGCAAAATCAAAACAAGTCAAATTCCGTAAACATGACCGGCCGCCATGACCGTTTAGTTCGAAATGAGCAGTCAGATGGCGGTTAACGTATATATAGTCTGGCGCGTAAGCAGGCAAATTTGGTATTTTAGAATAGCGTTTTGAGGGCTTTATAATAGCCTATAGTACCTAAAATACGGTTATTTAGTATAATTAGAATTAATATACTATAGATAAAATGTGTAAGTAGTATTTTAAGCAAATAAAAAATATTTGTTTACTTATTTTGGACCCCCCGAAAATGGCCGGGTCGCAAGTATCGATAGGTGCGCTCTGCCCACCTACCAATCGTATTATTTACCTTACACATTTGTTTTGTTAGGAAACATCATCTAGGTGTTCTAGATAGTACACCTTGGTGCTATGACTGAAAAACTGTACATAATAACAGTACATAGCCAGGTTTAAAACAGTTTCACTCTGAGATGGTAAATACATGCATTTTTGCTCAAGTAAGTAAATAGAATTTTGGTTATAAGCGTTTTAGCGCTTCTAGGTGACCTGGAACTGTGTCCAGGCCCTATATATAGATGGTATCTATGTAATTCTAGTACATAGATATTACTTACTTGAAATAATGTGTCTGTATGTGCCAGCATGGACGTTTCTACGCGTCTGCCAGAGGGCCCACTACCTTCAGACACACTTGGTGCCTGAAGGATTATTGATATGCTATCTGAAGCATTACCTTTGGGGACCCTCGGGCACACGCCTGGACTCAGTCACAACACATAGCTAATATATAGCTACACATACACACACAGAGGCGTTAAAGCCATGGAACAACACGATATTTTCTATTTCGGCCGCTTCCCGGCAACAGAAGTCCCAGAAGGGCTGGTGGTACACCGATCAGGGTACTACCATTCGATAGCCCAATTCTCCAGCTTCCCAACCACATTTTTGGAAGGAGCCCAGCTCTGGTGGTTAGGGAACTAACCGACTTAATATAGTAAGAGGTTCCATGGTTTTCTCGCATCGTCGACCACATCAGAGTGAATACTGGATCGAGGGTTGGAGCTGTATCCACCGGACTTCCACCATGGGGTAGCCCATCGCGAGGGCTATCCGATGACGGTTGGTGAATGCGGATCCGCCCACCAGCTCGAGTACAAACTCGCTAAATATGCCGAGAACAGGCACAGAAGCTATGTTTTCGCATTTTCACGTGGCTGTGCCCGTGAAGGTGACAGATGAAGCTGCGGAACTGTCACAGATCGATGGTCCAGGAGTAGGGCTACAAGTCCCTCGCTGGTACCCTGGCACTAAAGTGCACCATTGTATTGTAAAGTAGCATATAAAGCTACAAACTGACAGAACTTCCCCTTATTAGGCGTTCTCCACGCAAGGGCTCCGTGAAGGTAGCAGATATGGACCTGGACCAAGGTCCGGAGGGAAGGTCTTCTCGAGACCTATCCAGAGACACAAGTCTCATCAAAATCGGTTCAGTAGAAGGGGGGTTTCTGTTGGTTTTCAGCGACTAGCCGTAAGGTATTAATTTTATAATTAAAGTTTATGCGCGGTCGTTGTTTCGAGGTCCTCGTTACGGTCAAGTGTGGTAGTAGGATAGTGCGCTGAGACACCGTCCTAATTGTAGCCATTATTTCCAAATATTAAATCCACGTCACTTTGCGTAACGGAGACCATGAAGAGACGTCGCTTTTGGACATGAAAACCTGACTCTTTTTCTGAACTGGACATCACGCCTTTCCCTCAACATCCTTGGCAGCCTTCCAACCACTGCAGGGTCGGTATTTGCTCGAAGACAAATGAACAATAGGTGCAAGGGGCGTCAACGCGTTCAAGCTGAAGCCTTACAACCTTCAGTCAGCCTGGGGCCTTGATCGATCACGTCCGTCCCGCACACAATCTATCTCCAATTCTTTCCCGTTTAAATTTTTAGTTCCCGCAACTGATGGAGAATTGGAGAATACACATCTATTACGAAATTACGAATAGCCTATCTATTCGTAGACTAAAATAAAAATTTGGTAAAAAAGTTTTATTTATTAAAATTTATTTTCCACAAGACTAACTAATAAAGTAAACGAATTGAAGTACTAATACTTATAAACGCAATTGACGCAACACAGTCCCGCATGCACCGCCCCGCGCGGCCTTAAGCAGTTCAACCCGCGTAAGTAGTTAGTAGTTTGTCGATTGTTATTCGAATAATAATTGTAAGGAACTGCTAAATCGACAATCGAATGAGCAATAAATCAATTTTCGATTCATTCGATTGTTTTTATGCAACAATCGCCCATCGCTAATATGTACATGACTTTTATAAATCTTACCCTTTTTTACAGTCGTTTGATAAAGTTTTAACACGTCATGGTTCGGGGGCAGATCTCTGTCTAGGGACACGTGTCGCAAGACATTTTTTGCGCAAATTATCTGCAATATAATTTACCAGTGATCAGCTCCATACTTGTAAGGTTAATTAATATTTAATCGACGCATCATTATTATGATATCAGGATTATCTGACTAAGCTTAATTGTGTGCTACACACACAAGAGTAATTAGATGAGCTTATCAGCGAGTCGGTGCTAATGTCGTCCGGCTTATTTAAAGTAGCTTCATTCTACAAGTTCAAATTATAATATTTATTTGTCAAACATAGCTGCAGTATGAATAGGCGTTGTAAATAATTAAAAGAGTCAAAAAAACCCGACTGCTTAAGAAGCGAGCTAAAAGACGTAAACAAGAAGAAAATCATACTGTGCAGTCGGAGGATACAAATTCGCGAGCTGGTAGACCAAAACTAGATGTATCTTGCGACTGCAATGCAAGATTTTCTTCTTGTTTACGTCTTTTTAGTTCGCTTCTTAGGCAAACTAGTTTTTTTTTTTTTTTTTGTCTTTTCTTTTGCAACTTTTTAGTTAACACTTTTTTTTCGAATTACATTTAAATATAGAAGAGTTATATATTTTTAAAAACACCTCTTAAAATCCTTTATTTTGATACCCCACACGATGGGTATAAAAGAAAAATAAATTGGACCCCACAATATGGCGCCCAAAAGCCGCCATTTTTCTGTATTCCAATTTTAATGTAGCCAGAGACACTCGCAAGGTTAAGAAGAATCGATTGCCGTAAGAATTATCAAAATCGGCCAACGCGTTTGGTCTCTAGAACGCCACATAGGAACAAACATACATACATAGACTGATAAACACATTACCCTCCTTCGGCAGTCGGGTAAAAAGGTTCAGAGATCACTATGCTTTGCCGCTAACTGTGGCGGTGTTAAAAAACAAATAGGAATCTATTAATGATAAACTATGTATACTCCATTTGAAATAACGTTAGAATTTTTCACAACCCATTTTTACATTCCGTTCAACCGATTTTGAGTTCAATCCCGTAAATATAAAGAAAGCATAAAAAGCATTAACCTGTTACCAAAACTAACTGTTAAATACAGCTGCCATTTGTCATATCACCAACGCAATAGAAGTCAAAATCGATTGAACGGACTGTAAAATAGGATTATTTAAATGTCTAATGTTATCTCAAATGAAGTATAGGTATATCCTTCTAAGTCGTAGCAGTACTACGCCGCTACGAAATCCGTAGGCCTGGCGTAGCTGCGTAGCACTTGTAGCCACTAAGTAAACAGCTTCATAGTAATTCGATAGAGCGAGCGTGTCTTATCACCATCATTGATTATTTGAAACACGGCCCACGGTAATTTAAAACACAAAATTATACTGATAAGATTAATAAAGAGTTATCCGTTTTCAGACTGGATCGAAGATAAAGTAAAAGTTTTCAATCCTCGTGGTTATCTCAATACTTTCCCTTGGCAGGGCTTAATAATTTTATATATGAGACTTGTGTACCCCACGTACCCATCATCAGAAGTATATCATAACATTATATTGCATCCCCAGTCGATATTACGTCTGAAATAACTAATCGATTAAGGTTATTGCAGATATTCAGCAAATTATAAGTTACTAGCTGAGTCCCGCGGCTTCGCTCCCGTCAACTGGTTATCTACCTACCTACCACCTACTTATCTACCCTACCTACCTACCCACCTACCTTACAGACCGACTCACCTGCCCTACCGATCAACCGACTTACTCTACTCTATACTACATACCTACCCACCTACCCTACCTACGCTACCCTACTCTACCCTACCGGGTAGGGTTGTTATACTATTTATTTGAATAAGAATTAATACGAATGTAACCAACTTTTGTTTCTACTGGCGATCTAAATAAATTTTAGAACACAATGCTATTGTGACTTAACTATGATAGTGAGATACATCTCTCGCAGACTTTTTTGTAGTTAATAATGAGTACTTCATAATGTCAGTAAGTTTTAAGTAATAATTTTACCTTCCACAGCTGAAAGATTTTTTTTAAATCGATCTAGTAGTTTCACAGCCTATTCGGTACAAACAAACAACCAAACAAAAAAAAATCCTCTTTATAATATTGGTATGGTATAGATAACAACCAAATTGTGAGCAAAGCAAGTTTTGTGAGCATGTTTAATGTTTACACTCCTGGTAATAAAAGCTTAGAGAATGCATTACAGCAGCATTGTACTGTAAATATTATTATGCAGATTTGTGATCATATTCCAGATTCCTGCATCTTGTGCATTTTGTAAAGAAACATGGCAAACACGACAACAGCTCGCTGTTACAAATTATGAATTTGCAGATTGTAAACAAAGTGTTATGCTAAGTTTAAATTAAAAACACTTGAATAAAACTATTCACAGTTGTTATTTTTAATACCCGGCGGAAAAAGAGGGACGCGTGTTGCTGTGTATCTGTGTGTCTGTCTGTGGCATCATAGATAATCGATTTTGATTTAGTGTTTTTTGTTTGAAAGGTGATTTTATCGAAAGTGTTCTTAGCCATGTTTGAATAAAATCGGTTCAGCCGTTCAAAAGTTATGGGCGTTTTACTGTTTGAATCGGGGTGTTTTCAAAAGATCTCGTGTCATAATTACGTGTTCAATAGATTGCCGATCGAAGCGTATCTACTATGTACTAGATAAATTATGTAGTATGAAATAAAAAATGTGCCGAGGTTTTTTTGAATTTTGGATTTATACTTGTATTTACGTCATTTAAATTTTTAACTGGAACGGTTGCGAGCTGTCTGAACTCCTCCTAAGCTTCCGCAGAACTTATGAATTTACTTTGTGCTTTTTTGGTTGAGCCAAGTTGCACAAAGTTTGTTTACTTGAAATCTGTTGCTTACTACGGCGAAGCAAAAGGGAGGGTTATATTTTTGACCGATATTTGTATGTATGTATGTTCATCTGCTCCCTCATAACTTCTAAACTACTTATCATAATTTGACAAATGAGGTGATGTTGGAAGCGTCTTGTTTGTCCGCTGGTTATAGGCTATGTCACGGCACGTTAAATTGAATATGGCACCCTCTACGGGGCCCGAAGACAAGAAAAAAAAACCGCTCCACCCCATCATGTTTGGTATCATTGAACAGGGATTTTAAAAAAACTTTTTAACAAAAAATCAAACCGACTTCCAGAACAAAAAACTACAAAGCAAAGTAATTTTCTGCTTTGTTGTTTTTTGTTCTGGAAGTCGGTTTGATTTTTTGATAAAAAGTTTTTAATTTTTCTCTTTTTTAGTTTTGGTAGGTATCTCCAATTAACATGATAATCATTTATGGCCAAAGTACATCTCATGACGATTCCAATAAGCCCAAGCACGACTAGGATACATTGTTTTATTTCAGAGTTCCAGTGCCTACCTTCTGGCTTCATCATCAGAACAGTTCAATGGTACCATTTTCATCAGTACCATTCATTTATAAGTATTTGCTTCATCATAGTCGGTTAACTATATTTTATACCCGTGACATACTTAGCATTTAGGAGTTCCAGTGGCCATCAATGGTCTTCTTCATCAGTTCCACTTCATCAAATTATACTTTCTGAGTGCAAGTGATTGCGTTGTTGATGAAAATACCAAAATCACTATATGTATGCCTATAATATTTGAGGAGTTCCATCGATTGCTCTAGGATCCCATCATCAGATCCTGACCTGATGGCTATGGGATCAACTAGGAAGTATACCCTTTAAAACAAAAGAAGATTTTTTGAAATCGGTCCAGGCGTCTTTGAGTAATCGGGAAACACACATAAAAAAAAAGATTCCAACGAATTGAGAACCTCCTCCTTTTTTTGAAGTCGGTTAAAAATGAAGGTAGGGTTTGTGTCAAGCGTACCGTTTGCGAGACATATCCCGTCAAAGTGTTTGTTAATCGGTATGTAGTTATTTATGTATGCATTTTGTTGCAATTTGTGCCCACAAATGAACATAAATGCATAAGGGCTCAGGCTCTACAAAAAACCCCAAAATATATGAAATAAAAAATTAGTTGCTATTAGTAAACTACCTACCGTAACAAAACAATACATTCTGCAAAGTAGCATACGGCCACGGTAAATTTACGGGAATATTTTCTTGTTTCGTACTTTTTAGGGCGTGATTTTTCAGTAGTCGGGTTTTAGTTTTTGAACTTATTTTGTATTAAATTACCAAACATTATTTTCATCTGCAGTTTCGCTATGACATGTCACACAGAATGCGTTGCAATAGCGTGTAATATATACGGAGAAAAATACGAAGTTATGGTAACCATAAAAAAAACTGATATTTCAATTCCGGAATTGAGAGGAGCAATATCGGAATGCCGATGTTCATAAAATTTTGATATTTTGATTATTATTTATGAAAATGTTAAGACTGGAATGAGACTATGTAGTATGAAATGTACGTGACACGTGATACATACTAAGATTCAAATATCGTGTGTTTTTTATTCATATTATTAAAGTTTAATTCTATTGTGTGATAAATCGGGTTCCGCAAAAATTTACTCAGACGCGTAACATCAACCAACTGGGCCTCACCTCACGCTCTCCGACTACTAGCCTAGCACTATGCTTCTCGGCTGGCGAATATGCGTGAGACACCGTTCCGCCCACGCCAAGGAACTAGATGTTGCTCTTAACGAAACACAGTACAATATACATTATATATATAATATTATTTATGATATTTGGTAAGTAAACTGACAGCCCTAAATTCATCTCCTCTTGTTTAGTCCATCCAAAGGTTGTCTGTAAGAGATTGCCTAGTGCGATAAGACCGCCCATTGTACACTTGTTTTTGTAAATGTTAGTCCTGCATGTTTTTGTGGTGTACAATAAAGTATATAATAAATAAATACGCTGCCTCAAACCAACCTTGGCCAGCGTACTATGCCCCACAGCCGGGATAGCACCTCCACACGCCCGAAGGCAAGTTGCGAGTGCAGTCGAGAAATAAAAGCAGGAACGTGACACCAGACACCCGCTATTCAGTGCACAGCTACCGACACAACGGCTGAAAAGCAGACACAGCTTCCTGAAAACGGTGTTCGGTGTCAGGAGACCCGGCTGACGCCCGCTGCAGACTGTGGCAGAATACTTTTCCCCCAATACATTATTTATCTCCAAGCGAGCATCTTCCCGTAGGATCTACCCTTCCGTGATCTGCATGGAAGTCCCTGAACTGCCTCAGAACCCAGGTAGAAAGTTGTAACTCCAACCTCACAAAGTGGGGTTACCTCGACGGAACAGCGGCAGGGTGTGCATGAGGTGCTGAGTCACAAACCGTGCTCCACCTCCTGTACTGTCGTCTGCGCCCCAAAACATGCAACCAGGGTAATTTATGTGCTGCCACATATGACGCCGTGGAGGTGGCTAACTTTTGGGCCAAACAAATTTGAAAGACTGTCGTGTCAGCGACATGCAGAAGAAGAAGATAAGCTTTGTTGATTTTACGGTTTAAAATGTTTAATTGGAGTAATAAGGGAGAAAGATGACCAAATACTCGTATGTTTAATTTGTTACTAAAAAATATTTAAAGACTGATTTAATTATAAATCTTGTTTGATTTGAAACCAACTTTAAAATATAACCAGTGCCTGAATTCCGGAATCAGATCTCCAGTATTGGAGCTCAGTTCCGGAATTGAGAACCTTGCGATATTGCATGCCCTAATATAGGTACATATATGATGAATCAGGATGATTCATCGAGTTATTTTATAACTTAGCAAGGGTGCTGTTTGGAACACCTATCTGTTTTGTTAACTAATTGTAACCCTCAAATGACTTAATTGATTTATGTTAACATGCTATTAATGATTTGAATAAATTTATTATTATTATTATTATTCACATATAGGATGGTTATGATATAGGATGATTTGCATCCCCTGTGATCAGTGGAGGTCGATCGGTCGATGTCGGATGTTCATTCGTGCTCTTTCATACTTACAGTATTGCAATTCATGAGGTCACCGCGTCCGCAAACGTTGAGGTTTGTGTTGCTACATTGTTAAAACGTTTGCCATAATGACATGTTTTGTGGTTTCCAACCAATTTCAACGCATTTGAGGAACCAGGAAATCAATTAATTTTGCAAAATCAAAATCATTAAATTTGAGGAACTAAGCATAACTGAGCGCTCCCGAGTTTACGCACACAGACACAGTGTGCATGTGCTTCACACACACAACTAAGACCAACCCGCCATCGGTAGATAGAACAACTATGCCTACCTAACTATACGGTTATGGTGTGTTGCGATAGTATAAATTATTGTACCTAAATACATAAATATCCGTTTAAATTAGGCTATAGAATCACAATCAATATTAAATGACCCACATAATACCTATGTTTGCATAGACAGGTATCTACTAATAGCAGGTTTGCGAATTGAGAAAACATCCCCCTCCGACAGGCTATGGTGAGCCTGCAGGCCACCAACTTCCATGGCCCACCTGGCAATCTCTAAACCGACTCCGAAGCCAAGTGTGTCGCTCCCCCCTGGCGGCTACCTGCATCGCAATCAGTTAAGGCGGGCCGCTCCGACTGGTTATGGTGAACCTGCAGAAAAGCAGCCTGCTGGCCACCAACTTGCATGTCCCACCTGGCAATCTCTAAACCGACTCAGAAGCCAAGTAGGTCGCTCCCCCCCGGCGGGTTCCCACATCGCAACTGGGGCGGGCCGCGTGATCGTATGGGGCTTGCCATACCCATACGATATTGGTTGGAGGCCGAGGCTGGAGAGGAGTACAGGTATTGCGGTGCGCCGCTCTCCCTAACTTCCGTGGCCTGGACGGGGTCGCCACCGTCTCATAGCGGACGCGGTGAGACTGCAGGGGAGGAGGAGTGTCGAGTCGATATAGCGTTGGCCGCTCTCCTTATCCCCTGCGGCCGAAAAATGGTAGGTGGTTGGGCCATTGACCTTGACCCGTCGCAAGGGTACCAAGGGTGCCATACACGGGGTCGTCTGGCGCCCAAGTGCTGTTTTGGCCCCTGGGGTAGTCACGGCGTACAGTGTGTTCTGGTGCAGTGTATCCCACTCCCCAGAGGAGGGTACGGTGACGGACAGCCGCGGCGGGTTCGCTGTGACTGCTTACGCGTGCCCGTATTCCTGCCATAAGCGGCACAGGAGGACACCGTGGAGTTTTAGTGGGTTGGAGTCCCACGTAACTGCATTACCTCCCCGTGGTAGTGCAGTACATTTTACATTTCTCATTTAAAAAAAAAATTGGTTCGCTGCAGGCACAACTTGGTTAGATAACCCCCATCTCCAATGAACCGCAGTGCGATTGCGTAGCCACGTCCCAAACAATGCCTCAGCTCCTGTCGTGCTCTCTGTGCAAAAACACCTGCACCTTGAGGGACCTTTGTGAGGCAAATGAAAACGCTGCTGACGTGCCTGAATTCTGGTCAACACGTATTTTATTTTCGAATCATCGATACGACGAACAAGATGAACCCGATAATTTAACAAGTGTTCAGGCGAAAACCGAATTTTAAAAATGTTCAACTTCAAATTCTTAATTCAAGATATAATCTCTTTGCTTACAGTCTGACAACACCATTAGCATCAATGTCCAGGTCGCCGGGGCTGAGTTCCCCACAGGCCTATTTATTATACATTCTGCATCATTTGAATAAACCACCCCCGTGTGGCTTTCTCTCAAAATATTACATTTTATTGTAATGTCACCTGACCTAATACCTGTTGACGTACTTATTTACAATACCTTCGTGAATATTGAAGACTTTAATGCAATAAGACGTTTTACATTTAGGTAAGCTTATTTTAGAGATCTATAACAAAGTCATTTGCAATTGAGTAGGTATGCAACACTGGCGGGACCGACGGAAGTCGTAAAAATTAAGTAATAGGTATTTGCCTCGTGTTACCTCGCTTCGCTCCGCACCGCTCAGCTCCGCACTGTCACCGTCGGCCGAACGTTAAGAGTTAAGACATATATATGTTCACTTTTATGAGCTATTATTTTTATGGCCACATCAACAAATTGGCGATGAACGTTAAAAATGTTAACTGATATACTTACATCAGATATTGATAACTGACAATTTATGTTCGTATCGAAAGTTCTTAGGTGTGAATTAAGCTTTATTTAAAGCACCTATCTATAGCGTCGCGATTTCGCAAATAAACGCTAGGAATAAGAACTATTTTTGGTCTGTTTTTATTGACTTTGTTTCGAGATACATTGTTAATTACAAAATACAGATTTAGCCTAAAGAAAGTGTGGACTTTCTTTTTATTTCCATAAACACTCTTTCGCATTTTTACCAGATCTTCAGGTACGTACTCTTACACTGACCAGGTATCACCAGCCCAGCCTTCCACGTGATTGTAAAGTCTACCATATGGCACTACTGTCACTTGAGCTACGAGAATAAAATTCACAGTGAATAGAATAGAATAGAATCATGATTTATTTGCACAGAAAGTAGGTACAAGATACAGATGTTATTATAATATTATACTTTCTACCTTTGTTAAAGCACAGATAATATAATACTAACATAAAGACACCTCATCCCATACAAAGAAACCGTGCCGACGTAACTAGCGTTTTTCGTCTGATTATACTAATTATTTTTTGTACATCGATCGCGTTCGACGATGGTGTTAGCAGCGACTTGCAAGTAAAAGGGTTTACTCGGTTCGTGAATATTTATTTACGGTACGTTTTCTTTAAATACAGTGACGATTCGTTTTTAACACCCGACGGAAAAAGAGAGATGTTATAAGTTTGAGGTGTGTTGCTGTGTATCTGTGGCATCATAGCGCCTCAACGGATGAACCGATTTTGATTTAGTTTTTTTTTTGTTTGAAAGGTGATTGTATCGAGAGTGTTCTTAGCTATGTTTGAATAAAATCGGTTCAGCCTTTCAAAAGTTATGCGCGTTTTACTGTTTAGATCGTGATGTTTTCGCAAGATAAATGTGTCGGGGGTTTTTTTAAATTTTGAAATTTCACTTGTATAGTTATTTTTTCACGTTTTTACAGTTTAATTACAGTAAAATGTGTTACAATACAAATTTAAACACCGAGTGGAATGCATCAGAAATTTAAAGCAGCGCCATCTATTGGCGTCAATTTTAAATGATCCGTTCAGATAATCTTTGAAATGAGAATTAAGAGCGAATTATTGCTTAGGAGAGTTGAGTAAACAAGAACATACAATTGTTAGGTTCAAATCCAGAAAATGTTAATTTGGCACACAATTCAATAACAAATCGGTGCACATCGCGTCATCTAGTGATATTTATTTGAACCAAATTTTCTTTCTTAGCGCTGGGACCCCGTGGTGAAAGCCTTTTATTTGCATTAAATGCGCTACAAACCCTGGTAAAACAGAGAATGTTAGCGCAGTGACGTTGTCAAAGTGGACCACGGACGTGTGCGGTCAACTGTACCTACGATATAATCCCACGCTCAGGACCTGACGGCGGTCGGCAGACGGCGGCTGCTGATAACGATAGTGTCACTGATAACGACACGCCCAACAAATGGCACGCGGCTTAGTACGTTAACCAGCAAGAAGTAAACGCCTTCCTGAAATCGTGTATTTGTAGCCAATGACGGTTTCTTTGCTGAATTTATCTTTAATAATAAATTAAACATGATTGTGAAACGTTATTTTTTAACCTCAAGTCCTCAACTTAAAGTAAACACACATTACATTAACTCACGCCTTTTTTACCCGACTGCCGAAGGAGGGTAATGTGTTTATCAGTCTATGTATGCATGTTTGTTCCTATGTGGCGTTCTAGAGACCAAACACGTTGGCCGATTTTGATGATTCTTACGTCAATCGATTCGTCTTAACTTTGTGAGTGTCACTGACAACATTAAAATTGAAAAATAAAAAATATGCCGGATTTTGGGCGCCATATTGTGGTGGCACAATTTTTTTTCATCCACATCCATCGTGTGGGGTATCAAAATAAAGGGTTTTAATTTTCAATCATTTATTTCGGACCATGATCCATAATTTGTTAGTAATACACTTATGACTATGTTAGTAAAACCTAATTAAATAATGTCATTCTTATAAAAAATAATAATCCACCCATACACACAATAAAATAAATAAATAACATATAATTAACAAATATTCCAATCAGTTCAAATACCTATTTCCCGTTGCACTGGAACCGCCGCTGTGCAAGCGGGTCCAGTACCCCAGGAAAGGGCAGTCCTGTTTATCCGCAATAACCTTCAGGACACCGTTTACGCTTCCCCGCATCCTCTGCATCAGGGATGCTGTCCTCTTCCGCATTATCGCCTGAAAACTATCAGTATTCGCTTCTGCAAACATCCTTGATGCATTACAGAAATGTGGGAACCCCAACAGTATCCTGAAAGCGTTATTATACTGGACCCGGAGAACGTTGTAAGCCCTCTGCGTATGTCTAACCCAGAGGCTGCACGTGTAGAAGGTCTGGCAATACGCCTTGAAAAGTGTAATTTTCACTTCCCTCGTACATCGCGCTAACCTGCGGGCCAGCATATTGCATCGGACTGACAACGCCCTCCGTTCCCTCTCGATGTCATCGTGCAGATCCTCGTTTAGGATGTGACCTAGGTACTTAAATTTTGCCACCCTCTTTAGTGGTACACCATAAAGGCACACCGGAGGAACTACCCTAGGCTTCTTGGTACCCACTCGGAACACCATAACCTCACTCTTTTAAGAGGTGTATATATATATGTTTAAATGTAAATAATTCAAAAAAAAAAACGTAACTAAAAAGTTATAAATAAAAAAGTTAATTCAAAAAATCAAAACCCGACTGCTTAAAAAGCGAACTAAAAAGACAGATGATACATCTGGTTATGGTCAGCCAGCTCACGAATATGTATGTAGGTATCCTCCGACTGCACAGCATGATTTTCTTCTTGTTTACGTCTTTTTAGTTCGCTTCTTAAGCAGTCGCGTTTTGTTTTTTGAATTACTTCCCATGTGGCTATGATAGGATCATACACTCACTTCGGTTGTGACGTTCACATAAAAGATAATATGTCATAATTTTATTTTTAGACTAATCTTAATACACGCTATAACCAATCCAACCACGATCGCCACCGAGCTAATAAAAAAACTGAAAATCAAATCCGTTGATCACTTCCTCCAATATCCATAGTGAGATCATCCGAACCGCAGCCAGGATTAAACAAAAGAGGATCTGAAAGAAATCGCGATGCCTTCGATGTCTATATTACAGACACGCTTCCTGCTTTCTCCGGCTAATCCAGACGCTACACATGTTCATTGTGGACACACTGAAGTCTACCGACAGAAGAGCCATACCTTCCACTCATAAAACCATGCCCGGGGGATCCCGAAGGATTATGCAGAGGTTTAGATTATTTCGCTATAGTTATTTTAGGTCACATGTGATAGGAGGCGAGTCTATGCTATCGACCGGGTACTAATCCAGACTAAGGACTGCTTCTGAGGTAATCTAGATGCATGAACCCAACAATACTAATACATTCCTCAACTTTCATGGATAAATATTTTACTGTCCAGGCTGTTCGTCTGTGGAATGCATTGCCTGACCCAATAAAACGTACTCAGTCGTTGCCTGTATTTTAAAACACATTAAAGAACCTATCGCTGTAATTGTGCTCTTGGTTTTTTGGCATAATGTGCTATGATTGTCGTACATCATTTATTTTCATTGCTTAGTATGTATGTATTTATGTATCTATTATTTAGCATATGTATGTTTCTATCTGTGTTTCTAGTAAGTATTATTTTATGTTCATTGTTGGTGTTGTCGCACCACTGACAACCCCATGTCATGTCCAGGTAATCTCTGTCCATTCCAGGTTGCCTGGAAGAGATCGCGGCATGCGATAAGGCCACCCATTGTATATTTTTAGTAATAAGCTTCATTTTTCTTAATTATTATGGTGTATAATAAAGTGTATATAAATAAATAAATACTTTGTCAGACCTGGACACCGAACCCAGGGCCCCATGCGCAGTGTAAGCGCTTACTTCCCATCACACTCACGTAGAATACCAAGAAGATTAAGCAAAGGCCACGAGTCTCCGTTAAATACAGGTACAAAACTGAACAGATCAATAAGTAGATAAATACTTAACTTTGGTAACTTGTGCCACTTCAAGTGGGCGTCTTATCTGATAAGAGACTACTTATATATAGCACGTATGTAGGTAGCTAAGTTCCCAGTTCTCAATAATATAATTTGATTGGGTATAAAGAACATTTTAATTACTGAACATTTTCCTGGTTAGGGTTTATGATAAACTAGCTGTCCCACGTGGCTTCGCTGCCGTCAACTGGCTACCTACCTACCCTACATACATGAATGTTGCGTAACTTTAACCGCTTACGCAGCGCACGCATCGGAAGTTCTCAAAAAGGAATATTTTTTCCCGTTTTTGTAACATTTTTCATTTATGCTCCGCTCCTATTGGTCATAGCGTGATGTTATATAGCCCAATAACTTCCGCGATAAATGGACTATCCAACACTAAAAGATTTTTTCAATTCCAACCAGTATTTCCTGCGATTAGCGCGTTCAAACAAACAAACAAACTCTTCAGCTTCATAATATTAGTATAAAGTATTTTTAGAGTGGGCGTTCTGTGCCTTTATATGCATTGTCGTCACCTCGCCGTGTCTGGTCGCACCTCTTCGCACTGATTTTTCAATATCCGGCTATGTTTGAGTCCGTCGGGCGACTCGCCTTGCACACAAATACCTCCACTTCAGAATGCTTATCAAGTTGAGACTTTGTCACGGATATTCTCATATTTCGAAATAGCGATGAAGCAAACTTTTACGTGCACGTTTTATAATAAATTTGAAAGGTTCAATCGCCAGAGCGAGAATTTTGTATCAATAGTTTATTTTTGATATAGAGCAACTTATTATTAAAAAATGGTACTTAAAAAAACAAATATCCGACTGCGAAGCGAACTAAAAAGACGTAAACAAGAAGAAAGTCATACTGTGCAGTCGGAGGATACATATTCGCGAGCTGGCTGACCAAAACCATACGTATCCTCCGAATGCACATCATGATTTTTTTCTTGTTTAGGTCTTTTTAGTTCGCTTCATAAGCAGTCAGGTTTTTAGATTTTTTGAATTAACTTTTTTATTTAATTATTTTTTTCGAATTAATTAGCCACTTAAGCGTCCGGCCGGTTTACAGCGGCCCAACGTGTCTTACTCTCCAAAGCCCATGCCGACTTAGTGGATCTTGGGATTTGCGTCGAAAAAGAATAAGCTTTTAATAGGTTTATTTTGTATTACTTTCTGGTTAAAAAAAAACTCTCCGTACGCTAGAAAGAGGACCCCCACAATATGGCGCCCAAAAGCCGCCATTTCCCAATTTTAATGTAGCCAGTGACACTCAAGGAACGCGTTTGGTCTGTAGAACACCACAAAAGGAACAAACATACATACATATACTGATAAACACATTATCCTCCTTCGGCAGTCGGGTAAAAACCTTAAAGAGCGATAGAGGACTGAGGTAGGTTGTATTAGAAAACCCTTTCCCTCTAAAAGACCTGTGTCAATACGGTGGGCTCAATGGCGACATTATTGGCTATTTGTTAGTATTATACCGCGGCGCGGCTCTGCCTGCCAGCGCGTAAGTCGCGAGAATCCGCTCACAAAATGTACAATGAATGTAAATAACGAAATCCTAACCCTTTTGTCGTTCACTAACAATAAACTTGAACGTAAATGTTCCTCGCGTGCACCCAGCGCCATCTATTGAGCGCTAGTTGTACTAAATTTCTTTGAAGTTTAGTAACAGTCAGTTGGCTGTTTCAATTTCACGAATGTAACTCTTTTGTCCCGATGTGTTTCGCAAGGAAGCCTGAGACATGACAAGTTATAACAAACGTGAGTTAAAATAAAGTGTTGTTTCTCAAATGTAGCGTTATGCCCTTGTGATCTTCTACGGGTTCATTGCACGTGATTTAGTATAATAAGCCCAAATACAGAGCCCCAGCCTCCTCGAGTTCGACGTGCTTACCTACCTACTACTTCGTCAAAGGAAAAATCCACAATCATATAGCTGAGTTTCTACATGAAGCCTACTAAGCTTTTCGAAACATCTGTAAACCAGAATCAATTGTAAGGTTTCATCCGCAGAAATACATCCAACTAGATAACGCAAGTTCCTTCATCTGTATGATAACCAAGCGTGCCACTTTTTCACACACAATTCAAAAACAAATTTACTTACCAATGAAAGAAAACATTACCAATGCCTCGGCCAACTTTTTCAATACAGTCTTTACAGGTCAATAAGGCATAAAAAGGCATTTTTCTAGATTTCTGTGCATTTCCTGTGCTGATAATGCTAAATGAAAAGTTCAATTTACGATCATGATCGTAATATGACTCCGTTTTTAGGGTTCCGTACCCTATTATTAAGATATCCGCGGTCCGTCTGTCTGTCTGTCCGTCTGTCACCAGGCTGTATATCAAGAACTGTGATAGCTAGACAGTTGAAATTTTCACGGGTCATGTATTTCTGTCCAAACTATAAAAAAAAAACTAAAAACTGAATAAAATAAATGTTTAAGTGGAGCTCCCATACAACAACCGTGACTTTTTGCCGTTTTTTGTGATAACGGCACGGAACCCTTTCGTGCGCGAGTCCGACTCGCACTTGGCCGGTTTTTTGACACTCGAAGTACATACAACCGCGTTATCTAGTAGGATTTATATCTGTGGTCATCTCAAAAGCTCTTTTCATTTGTTGGGATCTAACCCTCCATAACATCGTCAAAATATTGAAGGTTCATTAGACAATAGCATTCCCTCAATGTACAGAAAAATGTAAATGATCTGCAAAAGTTTATATTATGATGTTGTGTTTTAGCCCTTAGTCCACCAACAGTTTACAAATTATGATCGCCGGGTGAGTGGCTATGAGTCAATCAGTCAGGCGCCGCGGGACACCCTCACTTGTGACTGATTTATATCACAGACCCACCGGGCGATATACCGCCGACATATTGACTTACACGCTGACAACAAGCGCTACAAAACAGATTTCATAACAGCGGATGAGTTACCACTCCCCCTAGAGGGACCAGACATGAGAGATTGTGTGGCTGATGTTACAAAAACTGGCCAAGTGCGAGTCGGACTCACGCAAGATGGGTTCCGTACCATTAAAGGCCAAAAAAAAATGTTTGTTGTATGGGAGACCCACTTACATATTTTTTATCTGTTTTTAGTATTTGTTGTTATAGCCGCAACAGAAATACTTACATCATCTGTGAAAATTTCAACTGTCTAGCTATCACGGTTCATGACATACGTCACAGCCTGGTGACAGACGGACAGACGGACTGACAGACAGACAGACGGATCGTGGAGACTTAGGTCTTAGTAATAAGGTCCAGTTTTTACCCTTTGGCTACGGAACCCTAAAAATGGAAACACGATTTGAGGTAGTAAACTTCCGAACAACATCCGAAAAAGCGGTGGAAAACATGTATGTACTTATCTCCCTATAGCTTCTAACTTTATAAATCTGAAAATTGATCAAAGCATACATAACTGCATGTGTATTGTATTCCATCCAGATTTGCTATCATACCTACTGCTATTCTATTATTAACGACATCTCAATCAACTTTTAAAGTTTTAAGACATTACACAATGCATGGCTGACATTGAATCGTTTTAATCCGAAGTATTTAAGCTGATTTCATTCAGACGAAGTTTATCTAGAACTTTTGTACCGTTTCACAAAACCACCAAGTTTTCTGGCGCAAAAATTAAAGTGATCCCTTCTCCAAGTCTGTGCTCGAAGCTAATCTGAATGATAATACCTGGTGACGGCGAGAAGACTCCACAGTTCGGTGGAGACGAAGGTAAAGGCTTTCACTCGCTTTCGTTTATATCACAGAAATATTAATTACCGAAGTTAGAGCTAAGACAGAATAGGTGCCTACATTAAACTGGTTTGAACAATTAGTTTTGAGTTAAAGTTACTTCTTTAATTAATACTTTACTCTATTAATCTGAAACAGAGTTCTTTGGGTATCAATTTTCAAAGCAACTCTGGAGCTAACCGAGTTTTGCAAAAGTTGCACATTACTAAAACTCCTGAAGCCCTGACTGTACGGACGAACGGACGGAGTTTTGGTAAAGATACCGAGTCATTTCACTAGAGTATGCTAGTATCAGTGGCGTAGCTAGTCTATAGGGGCCCGGTTTCAAAATTTATTGGGGGCCCTTTCTACTCTCCTGCCTTACTACCTTCATCACTTGGATAACTTTAACGGGTTTGAGGGACGAGAATGAAGCACGAGTAATACGAGCTTTAAAACGAGAGAATCCTGACTGGGATCAAAAAGTTTTCATGCTTCAGTTTACTAAATTGGAGCATAAATTAAATTAAATTAAATTGTCATTTATTTCAGGAAGTTTTTCCCATATAAAGCATTACAAATAACATTGAATATACATAAGAATTCATATACATTAATTAACACATTAATAACATTGCATGCAAAATTTAAAATTGATTGAAGAGTACAATATTATAGTTATTAGGTTAAATCAATTCACTTAACAGCATTTAATATTTAATAAGTAATTTAATAAAATAATCATAATTATAAAAACAATTGTCACTTAATAAATGGTGAGGAACTGGCATGTAGGTGCATCCACCTCTCCAACAACACCGAGTCCCACCGCTCGGACAATACGCTCAGGATACTGTTAGAGCTGCGTCGGAAGCGACTTAGTAGCGAGGCGCTTCGCTTCCTAATAATAGCATAAAAGTCATCGGTTTGCGCCTGCGCGAACATCGCAGAAGCGCTGCAAAACCGCGGCAGCCCCATCAGTACCCTAAACGCATTGTTGTACTGTACACGCATGGCACCGTATACTCGCTGCACATAGTTTGCCCATAGGCTGCACGTATAAAAAGACTGACAATATGCTTTAAATAAGGTCACCTTTACTTGTTCAGTACAGCGCGCAAACCTACGTGCCAACATGTTACAGCGCACCGACAGCGCCCTACGTTCCCGCTCTATATCCTCATTGTCAGACAAGTTATCTGTGACCCAGTGGCCCAGGTACTTAAAATGGTTAACCCTCTTCAGACTAACACCGCAAAGAGTGATCGGAGGTACAAAAGAGAAACATTTGGCACCAGATTTGAAAATCATGTACTCACTCTTCTTAGGGTTATACCTGAGCCCATGAGCCCCAGCATATGTCTCACAAATGCACAGGAGTTTCCGCAACCCCCCAACCGACGGGCTCAGCAGCACCATATCATCCGCGTAGCTGATGTTATTAATAGGCACTCCGCCTATTGAGCAACCCACATTAGCACTGCTGAGCTCGCCAATCAGCTGGTTCATGTACAGGTTGAACAAGCGTGGCGAGGTCACCCCCCCCTGCCTCACACCGCAATCCAACCCGTACACCTTGGAAAATTCTCCTGCCCATTTCACACTGTTCCGCTGGTGACTGTACCAATACCTAAATATCGACACTATCTCACCCGGCACCCGTGTCTCACTGTGCAGCTTGTGCCACAGCTTGTCATAATTCATCAATCAAATGCTTTCGAGAGGTCTAGGTAACAAGCGTAAACAGGAGTGTTTCTAGCCGTGTAATACTGTACAGTCTGCTTGAGACAGAGGATAGCCTTCTCAGTCGACAAACCAGGCGTAAAGCCAAACTGAGCGTCATGTATATGAAGGTGCTTCTCCAACTGTCTGTCAAGCAGCCTGTCCAGCACCTTGGCTATGACAGTAGCGAGTGAGATAGGCCTATAGTTAGATACATCCGATACATTACCGGTTTTGTTTTTTACAATCGGAACTACCACCGTGTACATGAGATCATCAGGTAAGTAATTATGGCTGATGCACAGATTAAACAACATTGCTAGTACCCTCGGCAGATGCACACCGGCGTGCTTCAAGTGCTCGATGCTAAGGTCATCATGACCTGGAGACTTACCTCTAACCATATTCTTAATAATGACAGCTACATCCTTGGCTGTAAAGCTGATACTAACGTTGCCATGCCGACACTCAGCACCAAGCACTTGCGCCGAAGGCCCAAGCGGCGACTCCACCTTGAAATGGCGTTGGAAGAGGCCAGCAATGTCGCATGGTTCATGAGCGTCACCTACACTCACTGGAAGGCTCGACCCCGGATTTAATTTATTAGTTGACTTCCAAAATTTATTAAATTTTTTATCAGTATGATGTTTTGCAATAATGTCCATTTTTATTTGATCCTCATTGTTTTGACAGTATTTTAATTTTGATTTAAATATTTTTCTAGTCTTACACATTTTATTATAAATATGTCCGGATTTAGGTTTACCCTGTAATAGCCACATCTGAAAACAAAGTCGAGCCTCCCTGTGGGCACCACTCACATATTTGTTCCAGCCAGGTACATATGTATTGAGCTTCCGTTTAGGTACACTATAACTTAGTTCCGCGCCCCTAGACAATATACAAACGATATCAAGGTACATTTTGTTTAATATCAACTTATGGTCCTGATTATTACATAATGTATCCGCACAATTAACAAATTCCAATGGAAAATCTAGCTCTCTAAGATTTGAATTACAATAATTAAAATATTTTTGTATCTGAGTTTGATCCCTTTCCCCCCACTTTACCCGACTACAAACTTTACTAGGATCAATACGTTTAGGCAAAACAACGTTAAAATTACATTGAACTGAAATAGGATAATGATCCGACCGATCAGTAGGTATCATACATGACGGACGCAGCAAGTACAGACGAACGCGCGGCGCCAGTTACTAAACAGTGGTCTAGCCAAGACTGTGTACATAAGGATGCTATGAAGGCATAGAATAGATTATGGTGTCATGATAACAAAATAAAGTTTATTTAATCAAAATAAAAAATCAAACCCGTTATCAAAAAGAATTTGAGACTGTGATCTTGATTTGATGAACTTTTCATCCCATTCGTCGGGGCCCCTGTAGCTCGGGGGCCCCGTATCATTCTAAAGTCAAATAGTATAAATGAAAGCATGCATTTTGCTTTAAAACATTTATCCTACCTTTTCTAGCCAACAAATGTAGAAGAAGCAAGCAGACCAACACTCTAGTAGTCGGCTACATTCAAAGCTGCCACCGTTAAATAGTTGTCACGTGGCGAGTTGACGTAAAGTGGCCCCGGGCGGGACCTGGGCGCATGGGACCTGGGTCTCCAAGGACCCCGTACGCGACAAGCTTGACGTCAATAATGCAAACGTCTTCGAGTCGTGTATTATAATATTTGTGGAGTGGTACAGGCAGCATCCGTTGTACCTAATGCAAATGTTGTAAAATGTTAACACCAGCCTAGCGAATTTTGTTTGTTTAGATAAGTAAGATTTTTAGAAAAAGACTGCAGCTTCGTGTTTCCACTAGGACTTTACAATAGTCATGATTTTTTAGGGTTCCGTACCCGTACTTATGGTGTCATATATTGGGGGAGAAGAAATGTCTTAAAACAATATTTAACATGTATAGTATACGGAATAATTAAGAGCTGTCTTGAGAACGGATAGTTTCCTGACACTGACTGGTAGGTATTTATACACTGGCATTATGTTTATTTGTTACGAATAATATGCAATATTTTAATTTCAAATCAAATTCAAAAAGAAACATTCGGAAACAATATAAATATGACATTAACTTACCGTCTATCAACAATATGATGTATTATTAAAGTACCTATGTTACTGCTATTCGTGTGTACAATAAGTTATCGCCAGCAATTAAGCAATTAAATGGAAATATGTTTAAAATAAAGTGAAAAAAATGTTAATTGTCAATAATGTATTTTATAATCTGCATGAGTTTTTTTATAAAAAATAATATTTGTAAGTACCTAATTTCTAAATATTGCAAACTAAATATTTAAGTGGGGCTCCCATACAACAAACGTATTTTTTTTGCCGTTTTTGCGATAATGGTACGGAACCCTTCGTGCGCGAGTCCGACTCGCTCTTGGCCGGGTTTTTGTAAATGGCATCCTATTTTGAAATCAGCTCATCTCTCTCAGACAATCGCATAATATTCAATGTATCAAAAGTTTTTTGGATTTAAATAAAAGCCGTAAGTAATACTCGTAAAAAGTAAGTTACTTCAAGTTTTCAACAACTTTGTGAAAAGTGGAACCATTTATTTCCTACTATGTAAATTTGTTTGGCGGTAAGACACATTTAAAACAAAAAGGGAAACGGACACATGAAATGATTTGGTAAGTTACTACACTTGAGCTGAATAATTTCGCGCGCTACTTATCATGCTAGGATTAGGATTGTACTCGAGACCAATAACGTGAAACTAGTTTGTTATACGAGTACATGGTGTTTTAGAAAACACTAAAAACCTTTCAGAGAGTAAACTTTTCCTAACTTACCTTGAAATCTCGAAAAAAAAGGTAATAAAATCAAAAAACCCGACTGGTTAAGCTAAACAGATGTAAACAAGAGGGTAATCTTGTTGTGCAGTCGGCTGATACAATTTGGCGAGCTGGCTGACCAAAACTATAAATAACCAGTCGGATTTTTTTATTTTATTTACGATTTTTTAATTATAATATTTTTTTCGAATGACTTTTAAACATACAAGTGGCAGGCATATATATTCTTTATTTTGATACTCCACTTGATAGGTATGGAAGAAAAAAATGCAACTACCACAATATAGCGCCCAAAATCCGCCATGTTTTTTTTTTTAACCTCGCTTATTTAGGAACACTTGGGCGGTCAGGACCTATCTAACTATGTCTTAATTATAAAAATCCGTTTAGTGGTTTGAAATATATGAGGTAATAATAGTACATTATGGTACAAGTGTGTTATGTTGGTGATTACCGCTGAGGCACCATTGAGACCCGAGCCGTTAGGTGAGAGTCTTAAGAGAGCCGAGGACGGTAATCATCAATACACACGTGTATCATACGACGTTTTTCAACACACTTGTGAAGAAAATAATACTAAAAGTCATTTCCAACAGTGAAAACGAGTTGTGAATTTTTTTTCGCAATGGCGGGCAAAATTAATCAGTTTTCCTATGCGCGCGCATCTAACAATGGCGATCGGCCATAGACTAAACATAATGAGTTATATTTTCGCGCTATCCGCGAAAAGCCAAAAAAGCCACGTTTAAAATGGGGAATTTCAAGTTTTCTTTATTACAGACAAAAACAAAAGTTATATTTAAGTGAAACTTTTATTTATTAAACACGTACAAGTTGAAATTATCTATTTAAATACGAAGTTGCATGAAATGTGTTGCATTTGTACTATTGAGCGCGATCTTTTTTGTATCGAAATTTTTTTAAGAACAAAGCAACTCAACCAATAAATTAAAAAAAAAACTCTTTATCTCACTTGTGAATAATAGTAATGAAAAAGTCACAGTTTGATAACAGGTGTCATTATGTGCCTAATTGCGGTGAAATTAGAGCCACTTTATGAGCAAGTGTGTTGAAAAGACATACATACAAAAATACACACATGTACCCTTTCATTGCAGCCGGGTGATAATAAATCTGCTGTTTGATACAAAATGCAATATTTATTCAATGAAAATGTTACATAAAACAGATCGTTAGATTGTCAAGGTCTCATAGTAGAAGTCGAAGAAGAATTTAAAAATAATATAGCTGAACATCTTCGCACCAATCCTAAGCATGTCTGGAGGTACTTAAAACATAAACGTATAAGTGACAATTATATTCCCAACAAAATGTCTTTGGGTGACACTAGATTTGCCACAGGTGGTCAGGCAATAAGTGATTTGTTTTCCGACAATTTTCAGTCTATTTATAGAGTAAGTAGTAACACACACTTTTTAACGCCAGTGGAACCCACTCTCTGCAACAATAATATTTATAGCCATTGCAAACTTGAAGTTAAAGAGGTCTTTGATTATTTGTCTGCCCTGGACTGCGATAAGGGTCCAGGACCTGATTCAATCCCTTCTGTTTTCCTTAGAAAGTGTGCAGCAAACCTGGCTGATCCTCTGACTACAATTTATAACCACTCATTGTCTCAGGGCACTTTCCCTGATCAATGGAAAATAGCGCACATCACGCCAATTTTTAAATATGGAAGTGTCGATGATGTTACAAATTATAGACCAGTTTCAATTCTTTCCGCATGTGGTAAAATTGTTGAGTTACTTGTTCAGAAAAAAATATTTTGGCACTTTAAACATGTTTTAGATGATAACCAGCACGGCTTTCGTCCCAAAAAATCAACACTGACTAACCTAGTTGAGTATGTTTCATGTATATCATCTGCATTAGACAACGGTAGTGAAGTTCACGCAATATATACCGACTTTAGAAAAGCCTTCGATTTAGTAGATCATGACTTACTTATTTCTAAATTGAAAAGCATGGGTGTCCATGGGTCGTTGCTGCGTTGGTGCGAGTCATACTTAAGAAATCGCTCGCAATTGGTCTATCTTAAAGGTTTTAAATCTAAACAGTGTTGCATACCATCAGGCGTGCCTCAAGGGTCACAGTTGGGGCCTTTATTTTTCTTAGTTTTTATAAATGATTTGGGCAGGAAGATTGATTCGAATTATAAACTTTTTGCCGATGATTTAAAGCTATATCGGACTATACATAGCGAATCAGACATAATTCAGCTTCAGCAAGATCTGAATAACGTACACAATTGGTGCTTAGAAAATAAAATGTCCTTAAATAAAGACAAATGCTACTTCATTAAATTTAGCAGGAAAAAGAAAACAGATCAGGTTTGTTATTCAATTAATAACAGTCCCCTCCAAGAAGTGGATACTATTAGGGACCTTGGGGTTTTCGTAGATAGCAGTTTAAGTTTTCGGAGTCATTACGATCAAATGATTCGTCGGGCATCTAAATTATCAGGTTTCATCGTGAGAGAAATGAAAATTTTTAGAGAGCCAATCCTGACTGTTTCCATTTATAACAGCGTTATTCGCAGTATACTGGAATATTGTAGTGCGGTATGGAATCCTTTGTACCCGATGGTACACTCTGATCGGATGGAGCGCGTTCAGAAAAGGTTTCTATATCACCTATGCTACTCGGATAACAGATGTCGTATACTAAACTCGTACAACTCCAGGTTGAATTACTATAAAATGAAGTCTTTAAGTGCACGAAGGAAGTCTTTGGATTTGATGTTTCTGTATAAATTAATCAATGGTCATATAGATTCACCCAAACTGCTAGAAAAAGTGAATATTAGTGTACCACGTAGTGGTAGCCGCTTAATAAACCGAAGAACTTTCGTCCTGCCTAATAGTCGAACTAATCTGGGTAATTTTTCACCAATATTGCATGCTTTCTTTTGCCAACTCCATTCGTAGCGAAATAGATATATTTTCTGGTTCTGTAGCCTCAGTGAGAAGAAACCTCAGAGACTTAATTGCGTAAATATTCGAATTTATGTTTTAGATTTTTGATTTGATTTTTATTTTAATTTGAGTTAATTTTTTATTGATTTCAATCTGTTTGTGATTTGATTTTTATTGATTTTAATTTAATGTTTCATTTGATTTAATTTTATTTGGTTTGATCTTTTATTATGTCTCTATTATGATAAAATGTTTGTTTTAATCTGATTTAATTTTGATAGATTTGTTATTTGATTTGTTTTATTTTTTAATTGATTTTATTTTGTTTTATTTTTCATTTGATTTTATTTTGATTTAATTTATATTTAATCCAATTTAATTTTACTTTAATTGGGAATAATTTAATTTTAACTTGACTTTATTTTATTTGTGATTCGATTTAATGTTTATTGTTTTTTTATAATTGGATTGATTTTACTTTTATACAATTCCTATATTTTAAGTGTTTTTACTATTAAGTGAATATATGCATGTAAGATTCACATCTAGTAGATGTCAATCAGAATTTTTCTGTTGACCTTTTTTTTTTTTGTTCGTGTGATTGTACATCAGTTTTGTGAATTACAATAAAACAAAAAAAGGAAGTTGTTTCAGCCACTGAAAATTTCTTAGTGTTTTACAAATAACCCTGTATGTATAAGAATGCTCGTGCTGGGAGGTGGGACAGTCGACAGTGAAAATTAAGATATCAGTTTAGTATCGCTAATAAACTTGAACACCTCAAAATCTGCCGTTGTATTGTTGTGAGCTTATGAGAACTGGGAGTTGGGTGTCTCTGAATACAATTCTGTTCACCATAGTCAAAGCGCTGTGGCTTGTGGTACATTAGTAGCCGTCAGCGCCAATAATCGAACTTGTACAGTTGAGCTGCGAACTGTTACATTAGTAAGTACAGTTAGTGCGCATAACTCAGCCAGACCGCGGCTAGACTGCTCTGAGCACTTCAGAAACTTGATAAATTCATAAACTTATTAGTAAAACTTATTGTAATTATTTTGAATTTATTCCTTTTCTAAGAAAATTATAATTGTGTTAATAAGTTGCCAGTCTCATTGCCAAATACAATAGAGATATTAGAACCTCTTTTTTCTATAAACTTTTTAGGTAGAGTTAGTCAAAAGTTGTCTATTGATCCTGAAAATAATTATAACATTCAATACATTTACCGTCAAGCATTATACTTAGTTCGTTGTAACAACTGTATTAGACTCAGTACATAATAACAGTCAGTAAGATTACTGAGCAGATATTCTGCAGTAAGATAGTAGGTAAGCAGAAGTGGCAGCATGCAGCCGCAGCCACGCGCGCTCTTTCGAGCGACAAATTCGCAACGCGCGCCGCCGCCACCGCGACGGGTTGGGCAAACTTTACCAGCCCCGTGAGGTGAGGCGCTAAGTGAGAGCTAATACAGTTTATTAATATCTAGATATTCTTTAATTATCATAAAATTATTATACGAAAATTATCATAACAAAACAAACCTCCAAAAGTCCAAACTCAAGGTCTGCCAACGGGCGATGCAGAACGCAAATTGGTGTTACTACTTCTTGCGGTGCCATGCGCTAATCTTTTAAAAATAAGTCTAGTTCATCCCGCCATCTCCTTGTGGGACCCCGCGTCACCGTTGGCAACTATTTTGGACCCACTGTTTGCTCATAGCTCCTTCATAATCGACAAAGTAGTTATAGAAGGTTTACTAATGATAAAATAAAATGATATACTATATGCCCATAATTTACTTTGACATAACGAAATTCAGCATAATGTTCATTACGCATAATGTAATAAACGCATAATGATATTTACACATAATGTTCTTTGGCATAAAACAAACATGTTCGCGGCTCAAGGGCCACCCGTCGCACCTTAACCTAATTGATTTGAGTCCTTATAACAATATATATTTAATTAGACATTTTAAGCTTAGGTAAAACAATTTTCAATCGATATTATAATACTCACAACCGATCTTTGTGTGTCTGAAGTTAGTTCTGTCAACTTTTGCGCAAGAAATAGTTTAACTGCATAGAGTAAGCAAGATACTCGTAGGATGATGCGACAAAGGTAAGCGAGTGAAAGAGACCGTTATAAAATGCTATCTTCACTTTCAGTATTGACACAAAAATAGCTACTGCGTAGGCTCTTGCAGCCAATTTAGACAAACAAAGATCCGTTTATTATAAATTTTTCAGTATTTTGAAAATTGATATTTTACCCGTAGGTATTTTAATTTTCGACGTTCAATTATGTACCCATAAAAATATTATGACGAATAAATATTATGCCTTTAATATTTATGCTACTCCAAATTATGACAAAACAAATTGGACCAAATGCCAGTTATGCTAACCTATGTATTATGCCAAAGTATTATTATGCGAAAACGTTATGCCAAACAACATTATGCCTAAAAAAAATATGCCAAGAGGGGGATTCCCGTTATAGAATGCAAAATACGAAGCTAACCATCTCAAATCTAATAATGTGACATTGATTTTCTGACAAAAACTTTGGTCAATGAATTTACAATCTCCGTTATAATATCTCCGAAGTGACGTCTGTGACAGACAGGTACAATATAACGAGGCAACTTTATCAACTATCGCCATTCAACTGCTGAAAATTAATTAAACACTAAATCTTGACGAACGGCCTTTAAACGGAGACTAATTCCTTTCAAACATGTTGAAGCCAAAAGAAAATAAATTTCAAAATATATCTTGACGCAGAAAGTTGTCAGCTTCAGACAAAGTTCAAAAGAAAGCGTTGCAGAAGTGCAGTGATATTGTTTAGTTCGTTCGGTCGTGCTGTTCCGTGCATGCGAGGCGGCACCGGCACTGCATTATTAACGCGGCGCTGGACTACGCCCTCCAGTTATTATTTGAACATGTCGCGAACATGTCACACACTCGGACACTTGCGGGAACTACCATTATCTGTTGTGACTTTTTACTTGCTTGCAATAGTTGCAACTAGTGTCCTTCAATAAAGTGCTGGTGAACTTTATTGCGACCTCCTTCTCATATCAAATCCACTTTGATACAAGTGGGCTTTAAAAAACCTTTGTCAATGCAGGCGAGGCGAAAATAAAAATAATTAGTTTCAACTAAACCATGCCCACTAGGTGGACCGATGACTAAGGCGGAAGGAAACGCCCGGGTGTCACCATTGTGAGGATCGCCCGGAGGACACGGTAGAACGGTGGAGGTCTGCCCCGCTTGGGCGGAGCAACGCCATGTCCTCGTGGAGGCAATCGGCGGTGGCGACCTCTCGCGTTCGGCCCTGGTTTATCCAGACCATGGTACGGAGCGAGAGGGCATGGAAAGCTGTCACCTCCTTCTGCGAAGCAGCAATGCTCGCGATGGAGGAGGCAGAACGCGTGAGGGAGACGCAACGGAGGCACCCTCACGCCCCAAGCCACCGCAGGAGACGCCCTGGGCGTCGGGCGTCGCAAGCCGATACCCGGCCACCGTAAGCGCGGGCTTGCGGACGGCGAGTAATGGGTAGCTCGCCGTCCGTTAAGGACCAGGCCCGAGTCGACGGCGCGTAATGTTCCACGCGCGCCTCAAAGAGATGTCAGCAAAATTTACGGGGTCCACTAGGGCCGAAGCATGTCTGGGTCGCGGGTAAATTTGAACGCCCTCCCGCTTCACCCAGAGCGGGAAAAGTCTATGGATGATTTCCCACACAGAATAAAAAAAGTGGACCGAATGACCTGGTCAAGGTGAGACCGGTGTGGGACCGGTAAATGTGGTTTTGAAATGTCAACGTCAGTGTCGTTCAGACACTAAATTGACGTAACTGACTGCACTTTGCTACGATTTCTACTAAACTAAATTTTCTGACGTGACTGACCGGCGATGCAACGTTAACGTATCTAATGTGGCGTACCTTTTGTATCTCACTTTAACCGGATAGTATCTGCGACATTCAGCTGCTGGAATGCAGTGGAGCGCGCTCACTGCCTCCGACTCCTCCGAGTGAGTCAGCGTCGCGAGTGGAACTTTCGAACAACATCTTAGCAACGATACACTTCACGACATTAGTTTTTTTAAATGCATACAATAATGAAATTAAGTCGCAGAACTTTTCGTTCCAATATAGAGAAGTACTTATCTATATCTTAACTAATAATTAAAGAGGTAAAGTTTGTGAGTTTGTAGATATGTTGTGATCTCTGGTTCTACTGAACCGATTTAGATGAAATTTGGCATGGAGATAGTTTGAGACCTTGGTAAGGACATAGGATTTTGTATTCCCTTGGGATGATGAAACACTTTTTACACGGGTGAAGCCGCGGGCAGAAGCTAGTAAAAAATATATAGATAGTTCTTGATAAGTGTTCTTTTCTGTTTCTACGAGAGAAGAGAAGAGAGCAGAGCAGCAGCAGTGGCTTGCACCAGAATCGAGGCCCGCCAATAAGAAGATTAGAGCTTCGTAGCTACAACATAATAAATCGTAGCACTCCGAACCAACTTCGTAGCACTCCGAACCAACTTCGTAGCACTCCAAACCAACTTCGTAGCACTCCGAACCAACTTCGTAGTACTCCAAACCAACTTCGTAGCACTATAAGCATCTTCGCAACACTCCGTAGCACACCGAAACAACTTCGTAGCACTCCGAACCAACTTCGTAGCACTCCAAACCAACTTCGTAGCACTATACGCATCTTCGCAACACTCCGTAGCACACCGAAACAACTTCGTAGCACTCCGAACCAACTTCGTAGCACTCCAAACCAACTTCGTAGCACTACAAGCATCTTCGCAACACTCCGTTGCACACTGAAACAACTTCGTAGCACTCCGAACCAACTTCGTAGCACTCCAAACCAACTTCGTAGCACTACAAGCATCTTCGCAACACTCCGTTGCACACTGAAACAACTTCGTAGCACTCCGAACCAACTTCGTAGCACTCCAAACCAACTTCGTAGCACTACAAGCATCTTTGCAACACTCCGTTGCACACTGAAACAACTTCGCAGCACTCCGAACCAACTTCGTAGCACTCCAAACCAACTTCGTAGCACTACAAGCATCTTCGCAACACTCCGTTGCACACTGAAACAACTTCGTAGCACTCCGAACCAACTTCGTAGCACTCCAAACCAACTTCGTAGCACTACAAGCATCTTCGCAACACTCCGTTGCACACTGAAACAACTTCGTAGCACTCCGAACCAACTTCGTAGCACTCCAAACCAACTTCGTAGCACTATAAGCATCTTCGCAACACTCCGTAGCACACCGAAACAACTTCGTAGCACTCCGAACCAACTTCGTAGCACTCCAAACCAACTTCGTAGCACTACAAGCATCTTCGCAACACTCCGTTGCACACTGAAACAACTTCGTAGCACTCCGAACCAACTTCGTAGCCCTCCAAACCAACTTCGTAGCACTACAAGCATCTTCGCAACACTCCGTTGCACACTGAAACAACTTCGTAGCACTCCGAACCAACTTCGTAGCACTCCAAACCAACTTCGTAGCACTACAAGCATCTTCGCAACACTCCGTTGCACACTGAAACAACTTCGTAGCACACCGAACCAACTTCGTAGCACTCCAAACCAACTTCGTAGCACTACAAGCATCTTCGCAACACTCCGTTGCACACTGAAACAACTTCGTAGCACTCCGAACCAACTTCGTAGCACTCCAAACCAACTTCGTAGCACTACAAGCATCTTCGCAACACTCCGTTGCACACTGAAACAACTTCGTAGCACTCCGAACCAACTTCGTAGCACTCCAAACCAACTTCGTAGCACTACAAGCATCTTCGCAACACTCCGTTGCACACTGAAACAACTTCGTAGCACTCCGAACCAACTTCGTAGCACTCCAAACCAACTTCGTAGCACTACAAGCATCTTCGCAACACTCCGTAGCACACCGAAACAACTTCGTAGCACTCCGAACCAACTTCGTAGCACTCCAAACCAACTTCGTAGCACTATAAGCATCTTCGCAACACTCCGTTGCACACTGAAACAACTTCGTAGCACTCCGAACCAACTTCGTAGCACTCCAAACCAACTTCGTAGCACTACAAGCATCTTCGCAACACTCCGTTGCACACTGAAACAACTTCGTAGCACTCCGAACCAACTTCGTAGCACTCCAAACCAACTTCGTAGCACTATAAGCATCTTCGCAACACTCCGTTGCACACTGAAACAACTTCGTAGCACTCCGAACCAACTTCGTAGCACTCCAAACCAACTTCGTAGCACTATAAGCATCTTCGCAACACTCCGTTGCACACTGAAACAACTTCGTAGCAATCCGAACCAACTTCGTAGCACTCCAAACCAACTTCGTAGCACTATAAGCATCTTCGCAACACTCCGTTGCACACCGAAACAACTTCGTAGCACTCCGAACCAACTTCGTAGCACACCAAACCAACTTCGTAGCACTATAAGCATCTTCGCAACACTCCGTTGCACACCGAAACAACTTCGTAGCACTCCGAACCAACTTCGTAGCACTCCAAACCAACTTCGTAGCACTATAAGCATCTTCGCAACACTCCGTTGCACACCGAAACAACTTCGTAGCACTCCGAACCAACTTCGTAGCACTCCGAACCAACTTCGTAGCACTCCGAACCAACTTCGTAGCACTCCAAACCAACTTCATAGCACTTTAAGCATCTTCGCAACACTCCGTAGCACACCGAAACATCTTCGTAGCACTCCGAACCAACTTCGTAGCAATCCAAACCAACTTCATAGCACTTTTAAGCATCTTCGCAACACTCCGTAGCACAGCGAAACAACTTCGTAGCAATCCGAAACAACTACTTAGCACTAAGCATCTTCGCAACACTCCGTATCATACTGAAACACCTTTGTAGCACTCAGAAGCAACTACCTTCGTAGCACACCGACTTATAAGCTTAACTTAATAATGAACGTGAACACTGAACACTCATAGTCTATGGATGTCTTTTGTTTTATGTTCTTTAGGCTCGCGCTTGACCACTATCTCATCTAATGGTAAGTAATAATGTGGTCGACGGTGAAACACGCTTGCCTAGAAATAACCTATTCACTCTTGACTTAAGATCCCCAGATTGTAGCTGTCGGGAAACACAGACTCCGACAGGGAATTCCAATACTTAGCTGTACGCATAATAAAAGTGTTCCCAAAACGTTTTGTGCGTATGGGTGGGATGTCCACTATGTATCGATGGCGCATCGCCGTACGTCTGGTAGTCAGATGATGAAACGGGCTAAATACTGAGCACAGGACGAATAAGTTAGTTAATTTACGGAAGTTATGATTTGGTTCACCTTGATGAATTGCCCACTAACTGGTCGAACATTTTCTAACTTATTAACATATGAGTACCTACTTACTTAAATTAAAATATGTAAAAGTTTTCAGTCTTTGAAGAAGTCGGCGACCGTAGATTAATGTCCGGCTAAACAACTTACTATCAACTATTTTACGTTGCGCCTTGCGGTGTGGGGCCACGCAGCGCGCGGACAACATTCAACCCAAGCCGTGTGGTATCATCCAATACAAAGAAACTGTCCTGACGTACTGTACCTACTGATTATTAATTTGACACACACATTTTCTATAGATATCAATTGATTATTAGATGGTGATCTATCTATTCCCCTGGAACGGAACCGAACGCGATCGATTTACAAAAAATAATCGTTATAATAAGATGTAAAACGCTAGTTACGTGGCACGGTTTCTTTGTATGGGATGGGGCATCTGTATGCTAGTATTATATATTATACTAGAGGACGCCACGCGGTTTCACCCGCGTAGTTCCCGTTCCCGTGGGAATATAGGGATATAAAGTAGCCTATGTCACCCGGGGATAGAGTAGCTTCCCAACGGTAGAGTAGTTTTGGAGTCTATTCGGTACAAACAAACAAAAAAATCTTTCCTCTTTATAATATTGGTATAGATTATCTGTGACCCAAGCACAACGAGTTGGAACAGACCAGTGTTCCGGAGAAGCAGATCTGAAGATCCAGATGTCAAATAGTTACTAATATACTATTTTGACTCAAAAGTCCTTAAGTTTGAAATCTGAAGCAACTTAAATCTCTGTAAAGTCCGTCAGTAGACTACGATGCAAGTTGTCGTTAATACCCAATGCCATTGATATTCATCATCATCATCATTTCAACCGAAAGACGTCCACTGCTGGACATAGGCCTCCCCCTGGCGTCGCCACATTGACCAATCCCATGCGTGTCGCTTCCAGCGCCTTCCCGCAACCTTAACCATGGATATTAATCTAACTAATTAACTATTCTTTCGTAAAATAAAGTCACTTTTAGTATAACTTATTTTTATGATGATGATGATGATGAATATCAATGGCATTAATAGTAACTTAGCTATTGTGCCCACTGCGTTCGTGGCTCACCGTCGCGTCGGCTGCGGTTCGCCGTAACGCTCTATTAGAGGCCGCTCAGCCGCCACCGCCACCGCCGCCGCCGTCTCCTGGCGCAGATGAGATCACGCCGCTTTTTAACCGACTTACCTTAAAAGGAGGAGGTTCTATGTTCGACTTCATGTTTTTTTTTTTTTGTGTATGTTCACCGATTACTCCGTCAATTGTGGACCGACTTTGAAAATTCTTTTTTTGTTTGAAAAAGTATGTTCCGAAATTGGTCCGATTTTAATTTGGTGAAAATCTGATAAAGAGGAGATATACAAAAGAACTCTTCAATAAATAACGGCAAATCTCTCGGGATTGCTGCAATCGCATGTCTGTTTGTTCTTTATAACATTTCATAACATAACATCACGCCAGTTCGCTCTTAAGGGGTAAGCAGACCTCTCATTTCACCGGTTATGTTCAAGTTTCATGAAATCTATTCTGGCGAAATAGTTCCCTTACTAACTTGCCTATTAGGTGGTACGTACAACTAAAAAGTGAAAAAAAAAAAACTTTTTGCAAATAAAATACTACCGACTTCCAAATAACTACTACAAAGTGAAAAATAACTTAATTTTTTGAAGTCAGTGTCCATAACGCAAAAAAAATGGTACCTACGAAAGACACCGACTTCAAAAAATTAAGTTATTTTTCACTTTGTAGTTTTGTATTTGGAAGTCGGTAGTATTTTTTTTGCAAAAAGTTTTTTTATTTTAAATTAAAGAACCATCTCTTGCTAACCAGCACGGATTCATACAAGACCTCCTTGGGTTTTTACAGCACGCAGCGTTACGAAAAGCTATTAAAGTACAAAACTACAAATACATTGAGTACAGAATGAATCACGAAAGATAATACGGTAAAACCAATTATTCTTATTTTTAATTTTTGACGTTCAAAAGTCCCGCATAACCCCGGTTTCTCAACACTCGATTATCGGGCTTAACGTAAACGATGAATAATCGCCGATTATCTGCTGTGATTGGCTGTTGAAAACTAATTCAACCAATCACAGCATCCAACGCGTGTCAAGTGTCAATTAGCAGACACAATAGAAATCACCATTGTCTTTTGTCGATTCGGCGATGTGGACTCTGTGGCCTTGTTGAAATAAAGCGTGGGTAGATACGTACCGAAGTTGGAAATAAACTTTCGAAATGTTTTAATTAGGTTAGTAGGAGTCAGGGACTGTATTTGTAATGTTTTCGTATTTAAATAAAAAGTTTAATTATTATTTATTAGTTATGTATACCTACACCAATTTATACATAAATATACCTGATTATTCAATAAACAAACTTATATTCCTGACACAGCAACTTTACAAGCCTCTGCAAAATACAAGTCGAGTGCAATAATCAGAAAGTTTCCCGCGGTAACAATGACAGCACGCTGTAACCCCGCGGTCCCGCGTGGGCGTCACGTCCCCGCCTCGTGACCGCGTCTTGCACGTCGCGGCGCCGTGTCGCAAACACTGATTGGTTCCGCCGGGACTCCGGACGTGACGCAATACAACCGCACTTCAAGCGTCGTGTACAAAAGATGAAAAAGTTTTTAATTTCCATCTCGTCGGTATTCCTATTTAGGTACTAGGTAGGTAGGTACTAAAGGTGTTAAGATCTTCTACCGAATAGACTAATTGAGTCCTTGAGGACAAAAAGGCTTGGGATTGAGCTGCACAAATTAATTTTATATTTTATTTTATGCATCCTGAATTTGCTTTTTTTTTTGTTTTTATTTAAGTTTTTAATCATGGTCTGGAAGTTTGAGTAATTTATGCGGCCTACCAGAATGTCCTATCTTTGGTATTGTTCGTCGAATCGTTGAGCTCCTTAAACTCTGAGTTGAGCTGCACGGTTATTGACAAATGCGTGCACTCAATCTGGCTGGTTCTTGCCTCAAAAGACCATTTCAGACATCAATCTGCATGGTCTTCACATGATCTAACCAAGATTATGTGACCTCTGAGTTTGTTTCGGTCTTTCTTCTCAGAGTAGTCAGATAGGAAACGCCGACCTCATCTAGTTTTAAAAAATATGATCGACATGTAAGAGTGTTTGTACAAACCAACTTACAGAAATAAAATCATTTATTTATCCAAAAATAAATGAGCTCATAAACGCACGTTATAAAACAAACATATTCCCCGCGGAAGGGTCCAGTCGCAGGACGGTAGGAGGCACATGCCGTCTCTTACAACGACCATAAATTCAGTTAATTTGGGCTCTCAGACTGTCTATTTGTGTAATAAATTAACCGAGAAATATGAAGTGTAGCGAGTAGGTAGCCTCCGCGTAATATCGGATTACGCCGGGCTCGAGGTGGGCTGAAGCTGAAAGCGGCATTTCGTATTAGTTCAACTTCAATATCCGCGGATCAGGCTGGCGCTTTTGACCCGACACTACCGCGACATAAGCTGCTGCTATGTACTTAGTTACAGGTAAAAGTTCCACGGAGGTGAACTATACTCCTACACTCATAAGCAGAGAGCAACTCGACTTACTAAGACTACATCTACCGCACAATACTTAGAAACGAAACGGCATTTCTCAGTATCACGATTGAAAAACACTGCAACTGGAAAGCCCACGTCAATAAAGTATGCAACAAAATAAATAAATTCGTGTTCGTTCTATACGAACTCTCAAAAACATCAGCATTAAAAACTGTATTATTATCTGCATAGCATGGCTACGTTGATTCTGTGTTGAGATATGAAATGACAGTTGGTTTTTGTGCTGATTCAAAGCGCCCCGCTCGAGCGTATCAGGAACTAAAATTGACAAATTTAGAGATAGGTTAGTACCGATAGTTCTCAAGATCAGGTAATACTAATATATTCGCCTGGAAATATAATAATATTGTAACTAGGTAATACATCAGTATTAGTGATATTTTTAAATTACATTAATATCAAAATAGTAGACTTGGCAAGGCGTACCTATCACTCATCTACTGTATTGACTTCTCGTAGTATGTTGGAACTAAATATCTCTTTTGATGAATGTTATATGAATGCCTATTAATCAGTAATAATATGTTCAAAAGCAATGTGTAATATTAAATTCTGGAATCATCATCATGATCATCCACAGCTCGACTTCGCCCACTGCTGAGCACAGGCCTCTCTTTTCTTGTACCAATCACCACGTTCCTGTGTCTGGCATTAATTCTGGCATAATATCATGATAATTATAATTTTATTAACAAATGTTTTGAAGTCAAACAATTTATATCTGCATCTGAAACAGAGTTGAAAACTGATATATAAGTCTTCACCTCGCTGGAATGCGATGTCACTCTTATTTGCACCTTAACTCTACCGAGACAGAATCTCGGCGATGAGAGCGAGAACTACGTCCGTTGTAAATTATTATCCATCTCATTCGTACGCAAATATTTGTATGAATGATGTTCCCTTCACGAATCCGATGGGCGCCAATCGAGTGAATCCGAACTATTGTAAGTATTAACTAACTAGTGTACTTGAGCGAGGAGATACTTGCTCAAATTTTCTATAAGTTGTTAGCCTATCTGTGCGGGACGGACGTGATCGATCAAGGCCCCAGGCTGACTGAAGGTTGTAAGGCTTCAGCTTGAACGCGTTGACGCCCCTTGCACCTATTGTTCATTTGTCTTCGAGCAAATACCGACCCTGCAGTGGTTGGAAGGCTGCCAAGGATGTTGAGGGGAAGGCGTGATGTCTAGTTCAGAAAAAGAGTCAGGTTTTCATGTCCAAAAGCGACGTCTCTTCATGGTCTCCGTTACGCAAAGTGACGTGGATTTAATATTCGAAAATAATGGCTACAATTAGGACGGCGTCTCAGCGCACTATCCTACTACCACACTTGACCGTAACGAGGACCTCGAAACAACGACCGCGCATAAACTTTAATTACAAAATTAATACCTTATGGCTAGTCGCTGAAAACCAACAGAAACCCCCCTTCTACTGAACCGATTTTGATGAGACTTGTGTCTCTGGATAGGTCTCGAGAAGACCTTCCCTCCGGACCTTGGTCCAGGTTCATATCTGCTACCTTCACGGAGCCCTTGCGTGGAGAACGCCTAATAAGGGGAAGTTCTGTCAGTTTGTAGCTTTATATGCTACTTTACAATACAATGGTGCACTTTAGTGCCAGGGTACCAGCGAGGGACTTGTAGCCCTACTCCTGGACCATCGATCTGTGACAGTTCCACAGCTTCATCTGTCACCTCCACGGGCACAGCCACGTGAAAGTGCGAAAACATAGCTTCAGTGCCTGTTTTCGGCATATTTAGTGAGTTTGTACTCGAGCTGGTGGGCGGATCCGCATTCACCAACCGTCATCGGATAGTCCTTGCGATGGGCTACCCCATGGTGGAAGTCCGGTGGATACAGCTCCAACCCTCGATCCAGTATTCACTCTGATGTGGTCGACGATGCGAGAAAACCATGGAACCTCTTACTATATTAAGTCGGTTAGTTCCCTAACCACCAGAGCTAGGCTCCTTCCAAAAATGTGGTTGGGAAGCTGGAGAATTGGGCTATCGAATGGTAGTACCCTGATGGGTGTACCACCAGCCCTTCTGGGACTTCTGTTGCCGGGAAGCGGCCGAAATAGAAAATATCGTGTTGTTCCACGGCTTTAACGCCTCTGTGTGTGTATGTGTAGCTATATATTAGCTATGTGTTGTGACTGAGTCCAGGCGTGTGCCCGAGGGTCCCCAAAGGTAATGCTTCAGATAGCATATCAATAATCCTTCAGGCACCAAGTGTGTCTGAAGGTAGTGGGCCCTCTGGCAGACGCGTAGAAACGTCCATGCTGGCACATACAGACACATTATTTCAAGTAAGTAATATCTATGTACTAGAATTACATAGATGCCATCTATATATAGGGCCTGGACACAGTTCCAGGTCACCTAGAAGCGCTAAAACGCTTATAACCAAAATTCTATTTACTTACTTGAGCAAAAATGCATCTCAGAGTGAAACTGTTTTAAACCTGGCTATGTACTGTTATTATGTACAGTTTTTCAGTCATAGCACCAAGGTATACTATCTAGAACACCTAGATGGTGTTTCCTAACAAAACAAATGTGTAAGGTAAATAATACGATTGGTAGGTGGGCAGAGCGCACCTATCGATACTTGCGACCCGGCCATTTTCGGGGGGTCCAAAATAAGTAAACAAATATTTTTTATTTGCTTAAAATACTACTTACACATTTTATCTATAGTATATTAATTCTAATTATACTAGATAACCATATTTTAGGTACTATAGGCTATTATAAAGCCCTCAAAACGCTATTCTAAAATACCAAATTTGCCTGCTTACGCGCCAGACTATATATATCATGTACCGCCATCTGACTGCTCATTTCGAACTAAACGGTCATGGCGGCCGGTCGTGTTTACGGAATTTGACTTGTTTTGATTTTGCTTTCTTTCTTTTTCCGTAACTACCGCATTTAGTATGTATGTAACGATTCTAATTTACTCTTTAGACCCCATATTTACTCAATACATACTCATATACACTAAAACATAATGTTTAGTGCCTCAAAAAGTGGTCGAAATTTTATGTTTGAAAAAACTATAAAAGAAAAATTCTCGTCTAAAACTGTTTAGTACGAGCTCGCGCGCTGGGGTAAGCAGACGTATGTTTGTTCATAACATTTTATATTTACAACAAACTATACTACTATTGTTTGTGATGCCCCGTCGCGAACACTATCCCCATATTTAAATCTCACTGATCTGACAGTAATGCGCTATAACTTTACTAGCACGCTATCCACTAGTTTATAGCTTGCAATCTGACTAAAAATATTTTTCAGTTAACCTTTACAGCAATTATTCTATTACTTAAAAATGAATCATAATAAAAATAACTGGGTTTTTTCTAAGTCTTCACCTCGCTGGAATGCGATGTCACTCTTATTTGCACCTTAACACTACAGAGACAGGATCTCGGCGATGAGAGCGAGAACTACGTCCGTTGTAAATTACTATCCATCTCATTCGTACGCAAATATTTGTATGAATGATGTTCCCTTCACGAATCCGATGGGCGCCAATCGAGTGAATCCGAACTATTGTAAGTATTAACTAACTAGTGTACTTGAGCGAGGAGATACTTGCTCAAATTTTCTAGTTTTAAGTATAAGTTGTTAGCCTATCCCCATATTTAAATCTCACTGATCTGACAGTAATGCGCTATAACTTTACTAGCACGCTATCCACTAGTTTATAGCTTGCAATCTGACTAAAAATATTTTTCAGTTAACCTTTACAGCAATTATTCTATTACTTAAAAATGAATCATAATAAAAATAACTGGGTTTTTTCTAAGTCTTCACCTCGCTGGAATGCGATGTCACTCTTATTTGCACCTTAACACTACAGAGACAGGATCTCGGCGATGAGAGCGAGAACTACGTCCGTTGTAAATTACTATCCATCTCATTCGTACGCAAATATTTGTATGAATGATGTTCCCTTCACGAATCCGATGGGCGCCAATCGAGTGAATCCGAACTATTGTAAGTATTAACTAACTAGTGTACTTGAGCGAGGAGATACTTGCTCAAATTTTCTAGTTTTAAGTATAAGTTGTTAGCCTATCCCCATATTTAAATCTCACTGATCTGACAGTAATGCGCTATAACTTTACTAGCACGCTATCCACTAGTTTATAGCTTGCAATCTGACTAAAAATATTTTTCAGTTAACCTTTACAGCAATTATTCTATTACTTAAAAATGAATCATAATAAAAATAATTGGGTTTTTTCTGGGTTTATCGAGGCTCTAGGAGAAGCCCGAAGGCGAAGACTGAGGGCTTTTTGAGTCGAGGTTCGTAATTCCCGTACCGCCCGTGATACATACAATGTATAGCTTTAATACACAAGTCAGCATAGCTGTTATTACGAAATACGTGAACTCTTTTTTTTGCGGTTGGCGAATTTTTGCCCACACCACAGATTATACAGTGTTTCGTTCAGAAACGTTAAGGGCAAATACTTACGTAGGTAGTCGGCCATGACGAAGTAAAAAAAAAAAATTGACGTTTTGAACTATTAAAATCGATTATTAAGAACATTAGTTGAGTATTTAAGTAACATGTAGCGAGATTGCAAATAAATTCCTGTTTTGATAACATTTTAAGACAATTTTTCAATTGCGTGTAAACTCCTTGCTATTTATTACTATAAATTAAAAAAAAATATTACTTACCGCCCTTGGGTTTCATGACAAAAAAAAAAGCTCAAGGGTTTTATATGGGGCATTACGGCCAAGTTAACCTGTATGTTTAGATACTGCTTACGTGCAAGTGTGATGAAAAGTCCATAAAAATATTTTTTTTTCCGAATGCTGTGTCCCATCTCTAATATTAGTTCCATGGACGCTCACGTTAAGTCACGTTGCTATCAGCGCCAAAATGCCGAAAATCAAATGTCTTCATTTTGTCATCGATAATATGAAGTCCAGCGTACTTGTATGTTAGAGGTCAGTGGCTACAAAACATGGTAAAACAGAGAATGTTAGCGCAGTGACGTTGTCAAAGTAGACCACAGACGTGTGCGGTCAACTGTACCTACGATATAATCCCACGCTCAGGACCTGACGGCGGTCGGCAGACGGCGGCTGCTGATAACGATAGTGTCACTGATAACGACGCGCCCGACAAATGGCACGCAGCTTAGTGCGTTAACCAGCAAGAACAAGTTAACACCTCCCTGAAATTGTTTTTTTTTAGTCAATGACGGTTTCTTTGCTGAATTTATCTTTAATAATAAATTAAACGTGATTTTGAAACGTTATTTTTTTACCTCAAGTCAACAACAACTTCTACTTAAAGTAAACACACATTATAAAAATAAATAAATAAAATAAAAAAGCCTTTTATTTCATGCATTAAAGAATAATATCATTATCATTTATACATAACTATTTTTTACATGGTGATAATTTAAAAAGAGTTATAGTAATTTTTAGTTTGTTTAAATATCATATTAGTTTATAGCTTTCATAATATCTTTTCATGACAGTTTTTGATGTACCTAAGTGTTCATTGCTATAAAAATTAAATAAATTAAATTCCAATTTCAATTATTGATTGCAATAGATAATATTATGTCAAATGTATAAATTAAATTAAAATTTCAGTACGAATATTCATTCATTAAATAGATTATAATAAAAATAATGATTGAAAAAAAAAAAAAATATCGTGCCTGAACCCGCTCAAGTAGTGAGGGTGAAGGCCTCCTCCAGAGAACTCCATCGGTCGCGGTCTTTGGCTACTGTCAGCCAGTTTTTCCCTGCAACTCGTGTGATGTCGTCTGTCCATCTAGTTACAGGTCTTCCTCTTTTACGAGTGCCTCTCGGACCTGGCCATGACGTCATGCGAACCGTCCATCGCTTGTCGCTCATTCTCGCTACGTGTCCTGCCCATCTCCATTTCAACTTTAGAGCGTACGTAAGAGCGTCTGTCACTCCTGTTTTTTGCTTGATAATAGTGTGACGAATTTTCTGAAATTTCCTGATTTTTGAGACACTTCTCTCCATGCTTCGCTGGCAGGACGTGATTTTGTTTTGATTTTTCGTGTGAACTTCCACGTTTGACAGGCGTAAGTTAATGAAGGTAAAAGACAAGAATCCATGACCTTGCTCTTGATTTTCATTGGCATTTGACTTTTTAAAATTTCCTTTAGTCTCCAAAACTTTTTCCATGTCGTTATTATTCTTCTATCTACTTCTGCCTGGTTGTTTAGTTTTTAGAAAGAAATTTGTTTTCCTAGGTAGATATAGTTTGTAACGTACTCTACTAGTGTGTTGTCAAGAAAAAAGAGTTTTTCATGAGTTTTGTTTTGCAGGTTAATTTCTAGCCCTACCTCTCTGCTTGCTTGTTGTAACTCTTGTAACATTGACTCCAGCTCTGTGCCATTTTCTGAAAGAAGGACAATGTCGTCGGCGAACCTTAGGTGACTAATATGTTTCCCTTCTATGCATATACCTGTTCTATTCCAATTCAGTTTACCGATAATCATTTCCAGTACCGCTATGAAGATTCGAGGCGATAGGGGGGTCGCCTTGCCGTACTCCTCTTTTGATAGGGATAGGTGGTCCTGCTGTCTCTAGCTTCACTCTACTAGTGTTGTTCTCGTAAAGATATTTTAAGACTCGCACGTATTTTTTTCCACTGTTTGGGATTTCTAAACCTTCCATATTGAGGGACGCAGTGTTGTATCAAAAGCTTTCTGGTAGTCTACAAACCCTATGTAGAGTGGACGTTGGTACTCTTGGTATTTTTCAACAAGCAATTACAGATAGTGGATGTGGTCTATTGTGGAGTAGCTCTTTCGAAACCCAGCTTGTTCGATCGGTTGACTTTTTTCGAGCGTAGTAGGTACTGATTCTCTTATCTATAGTTGACGAGAATAATTTATAAAATGATTTAAGAAGCACACATTACATTAACTAAAGCCTTTTTACCCGACTGCCGAAGGATGGTTATGTTATCATTCTATGTTTGTATGTTTGTTCCTATGTAGCGTTCTAGAGACCAAATACGTTGGCCGATTTTGATGACTCTTACGTCAATCGATTCGTCTTAACCCTGCGTGTGTCACTGGCTACATAAAAATAGGAAAAATTAAAAAAAAATTACACTTATATGTTTAAATGACCGTAATTATAAAAAAAAAACTAAAAATTTATAAATAAAAAAAGTTCATTACGAAAATCAAAAAACACGATTGCTTAAAAAGCGAACTAAAAAGACGTAAACAAGAAGAATATCATGCAGTGCGGTCTGCAGTCGGAGGATACATCTGGTTTTGGTCAGCCAGCTCACGAATATGTATCCTCCGACTGCACAGCACTTTTATTCCCTTGTGCCCACGATATGATCATACACACACTTCGGTCGTGACTACTATACGCATCTCACCCTGTTCTGCCAACTCGTCTAAGCAAAAACGCGCTGTTATCTCCTTAAAAAAGCGCTAGAAAGCGCTAAATGGTCGCTGTCAAAAAATCGCTGTATTCGGCGCCAAACTCAAACAAAGTGCCCAATAATTTGAGACTAGGGATGTATAAACGTATTTTTTTTTATTGACTCAAAATATGTCATATAAAAGAGTTAAAGACATACATTATAGTACTTGTTTAGTAAAAATAAAATAAAGTAATAGTATAATCTATGCTAATATTATAAAGCTGAAGAGTTTGTTTTGTTTGTTTGTTTGAACGCGCTAATCTCAGAAACTAATGGTAGCAATTGATTTTTTTTTGGTGATGGATAGTCCATTTATCGAGGAAGGTTTTAGGGTATATAACGTTACGCTACAAATCATAGGAGCGGAGCATAAATTAAAAATGTTGCAAAAACGTGCAAATTATTCCTTTTTGATAGGTTCCGTTGCGAACGTTACGCAAATATCATGTATGATAGAATTGTTTCTCTTTAAAAGTTCTAAAAAAAGTCCGCGACAGCATAACTACTAGTATGTCTATCTTTTAAGATTAACTCACTATAACCTTTTTTATGGTAATCAAATTTGTTCATTTGCGAAGGAGTTTTATCAACATCTATATCTACTAATATTATAAAGCTAAAGAGTTTGTTTGTTTGTAGGGCAGGTAGTGTAGGTAGAGTAGGTAGGTAGTGGTAGGTAGACAGATAGCCATTTGACGGGAGCGAAGCCGCAGGGGTCAGCTAGTTATTTTATAAAATAAAGGAATTTAATTAATTCATCATCGTTTGATTCTACCACAATTGCTTCTGCCGCCGAATTATATGGTTGGTCTTGATCAGTTTTCGACTTGAATTTATATTTTTGTCTGGTTGAAGTTTTCCTCAACACGTAAGTTTCAAAAAGCGCTAGGCGCTAGAACGCGCTATTGAACAAAAAAGCGCTAGATCTGGCGCATGAAGCGCTAAGTTGGCAGCACTGTTATTCTCACCTAAAAGTTAATGTGTCATAATTTTATTTTTAGACTAATTTAAATACACGCTATAACTACAAACCAACCAAGATTGCCACCGAGCTAATAATAAACTGAAAATCTAATCCGTTGATCACTTCCTCCAATATCCATAGTGAGATCATCCGAACCGCAGCCAGGATTAAACAAAAGAGGATCTGAAAGAAATCGCGATGCCTTCGATGTCTATATTACTGTCACGCTTCCTGCTTTCTACGGCTAATCCAGACGCTACACATGTCCATTGTGTACACACTGCAGTCTACCGACAGAAGAACCAATCCTTCCACTCATAAAACCACGCCCGGGGGATCCCGAAGGATTATGCAGATGCGTACCGGGTAGTGACCGGGCACTAATCCAGACTAAGGACTTCTTCTGAGGTAATCTAGATGGCCTCTCGTACCTGTCACTATTGCCCATAGAGCACTGACCTCTATTATACAAGTACGCTGGACTAAACATACTATATGAAATGACAGTTGATTTTTGTGCTGATTCAAAGCGCCCCGCTCGAGCGTATCAGGAACTAAAATTGACACATTTAGAGATAGGATACTACCGGTATTTCTAAAAATTAGGTAATACTAATATATTTGACTGGAAATATTATAATATTGTAACTAATATATCAGTATTAGTGATATTTTAAATTACACTAATATCAAAATAGTAGTCTTGGCAAGGCGTATCACTCATTTACTATATTGACTTCTCGTAGTATGTTGGAACTAAATATCTCATATTGGTATTGGTGATGAATGTTAGGTATATGAATGCCTAATAATCAGTAATAATATGTTCAAAAGCGATGTGTAATACTAAATTCTGGAATCATCATCATCATCATCCACAGCCCGACTTCACCCACTGCTGAGCACAGGCCTCTCTCTTGTACCAATCACCACGTTCCTGAGCCTGGAATTAATTCTGGAATAATATCATGATAGTTATAATTATATTAACAAATGTTTTGAAGTCAAATAATTTATTATCTGCATCTGAAACAGAGTTAAAGTCTTCACCTTGCTGGAATGCGATACCACTCTTATTTGCACCTTAACACTACATAGACAGGATCTCATCGATGATAGCGAGAAATACGTCCGTTGTAAATGATTATCCATCTCATTTATTATTCTTATTGTATAAATGGTGTTCCCTTCACGAACCCGATGGGCGTCAACCGAGTGAATCCGAACGATTGTAAGTATTAACTAACTAGTGTGCGAGGAGATACTTGCTTTAAGAATAAGTTGTTAGCCTATCCCTGGTATTTAAATCTCACTGATCTGACAGTAATGTGCTATAACTTTACTAGCACGCTATCCACTAGTTTATAGCTTGCAATCTGACTGAAAATATTTTTCAGTTAACCTTTACAGCAATTATTCTATTACTTAAAAATTAATAATAATAAAAATAACTGTGTTTTTTTTTTCTCTTACGTATTAAATTATTCTCACGATCGATAAAACCCATAAGAGTATTTTACCGAAAAAAAAAAAAAAAAAAACATTATTTTTTATTTCACATAGGCCTACATGGGCACTTATAAAACGTCGACAAAAGGTGCACGGTTCGGGTTGGTCGTTTCCTATGGAGAAGAACCGGCAAGAAACTCCATGGTTACTCTTTTAAAAATGGTTTGGTTTTACAATATTTCCATGTTACAGCATTAGTACTTAGACATGGGGGGACAACGTAGGCCCGACTTATGACAATAAGTCGTAAGAAACTAAAAAAATAAAATAAAAGGATTATATATTTTATAAAAAAGTTAACAAATGTTAACTAGCATCTAGAAGGCCTACAATGTTCACACATTCACAAAACAATCGGTAAAAGAATCTATACAAAGGTAAATAAAAATAGTATTACATGACTAAATTTAACAAGCTAAAAAGCTGTGTCCCATCTCTAATATTAGTTCCATGCGACTCTCACGTTAATTGACGTTGCTATCAGCGCCAAAATGGCGATAATCAAATGTCTTCATTTTGTCATCGATAATATGAAGTCCAGTGTACAATGTATGATAGAGGTCAGTGCCATAGAGGCAGAAACTTTAGAAAAACTAAAGTCATCATCAGCTATAAATGATTTAATAAATCAGTTAGCCGAAAAAAAGGCAAGGAGAGTGTATATTTAATTTGAATTGTTTGTAAAAACTCTGTAAAAAGTGACCGATAGATAATTATGATGAATAAATATTTCTTTTAATTTTATGCAAACATTTTTTTACTTTTGTGAGAAATCTTTACCCTTCATGAAGGCCCCCAAACAAATTTTTATACGGGGCCCCGCCAAGGCACGATACGCCACTGAGCAAAGGCATCGAGTCTCTGTTAAATAGAGGTACAAAACTTAACAGATCAATATGTAGATAAATACTTAACTTTGGTAACTTGTGCCACTTCAAGTGGGCGTCTTATCTGATAAGAGACTACTTATGTATAGCATGTATGTAGGTAGCTAACTTCCCAGTTCTCAATAATGTAATTTGATTGGGTATAAAGAACATTTTAATTACTGAACTTATTCCTGGTTAGGGTTTATGGTAAACTAGCTGTCCCACGTGGCTTCGCTCCCGTCAACTGGCTACCTACCTACCCTACATACATGAATGTTGCGTAACTTTAACCGCTTACGCAGCACACGCATCGGAAGTTCTCAAAAAGGAATATTTTTTCCCGTTTTTGTAACATTTTTCATTTATGCTCCGCTCCTATTGGTCATAGCGTGATGTTATATAGCCCATTACCTTCCTCGATAAATGGACTATCCAACACCAAAAGATTTTTCAATTCCAACCAGTATTTCCTGCGATTAGCGCGTTCAAACAAACAAACAAACTCTTCAGCTTCATAATATTAGTATAAAGTATTTTTAGAGTGGGCGTTCTGTGCCTTTATATGCATTGTCGTCACCTCGCCGTGTCTGGTCGCACCTCTTCGCACTGATTTTTCAATATCCGGCTATGTTTGAGTCCGTCGGGCGACTCGCCTTGCACACAAATACCTCCACTTCAGAATGCTTATCAAGTTGAGACTTTGTCACGGATATTCTCATATTTCGAAATAGCGATGAAGCAAACTTTTACGTGCACGTTTTATAATAAATATGAAAGGTTCAATCGCCAGAGCGAGAATTTTGTATCAATAGTTTATTTTTGAAATAGAGCAACTTATTATTAAAAAATGGTACTTAAAAAAACAAATATCCGACTGCGAAGCGAACTAAAAAGACGTAAACAAGAAGAAAGTCATACTGTGCAGTCGGAGGATACATATTCGCGAGCTGGCTGACCAAAACCATACGTATCCTCCGAATGCACATCATGATTTTTTTCTTGTTTAGGTCTTTTTAGTTCGCTTCATAAGCAGTCAGGTTTTTAGATTTTTTGAATTAACTTTTTTATTTAATTATTTTTTTCGAATTAATTAGCCACTTGAGCGTCCGGCCGGTTTACAGCGGCCCAACGTGTCTTACTCTCCAAAGCCCATGCCGACTTAGTGGATCTTGGGATTTGCGTCGAAAAAGAATAAGCTTTTAATAGGTTTATTTTGTATTACTTTCTGGTTAAAAAAAAACTCTCCGTACGCTAGAAAGAGGACCCCCACAATATGGCGCCCAAAAGCCGCCATTTCCCAATTTTAATGTAGCCAGTGACACTCAAGGAACGCGTTTGGTCTGTAGAACGCCACAAAAGGAACAAACATACATACATATACTGATAAACACATTATACTCCTTCGGCAGTCGGGTAAAAACCTTAAAGAGCGATAGAGGACTGAGGTAGGTTGTATTAGAAAACCCTTTCCCTCTAAAAGACCTGTGTCAATACGGTGGGCTCAATGGCGACATTATTGGCTATTTGTTAGTATTATACCGCGGCGCGGCTCTGCCTGCCAGCGCGTAAGTCGCGGGAATCCGCTCACAAAATGTACAATGAATGTAAATAACGAAATCTTAACCCTTTTGTCGTTCACTAACAATAAACTTGAACGTAAATGTTCCTCGCGTGCACCCAGCGCCATCTATTGAGCGCTAGTTGTACTAAATTTCTTTGAAGTTTAGTAACAGTCAGTTGGCTGTTTCAATTTCACGAATGTAACTCTTTTGTCCCGAGGTGTTTCGCAAGGAAGCCTGAGACATGACAAGTTATAACAAACGTGAGTTAAAAGAAAGTGTTGTTTCTCAAATGTAGTGTTATGCCCTTGTGATCTTCTACGGGTTCATTTCTTGTGATTTAGTATAATAAGCCTAAACACAGAGCCCCAGCCTCCTCGAGTTCGACGTGCTTACCTACCTACTACTTCGTCAAAGGAAAAATAATCCACAAGCATATAGCTGAGTTTCTACATGAAGCCTACTAAGCTTTTCGAAACATCTGTAAACCAGAATCAATTGTAAGGTTTCATCCACAGAAATACATCTAACTAGATAACGCAAGTCCCTTCATCTGTATGAAAACCAAGCGTGCCACTTTTTCACACACAATTCAAAAACAAATTTACTTACCAATGAAAGAAAACATTACCAATGCCTCGGCCAACTTTTTCAATACAGTCTTTACAGCTCAATAAGGCATAAAAAGGCATTTTTCTAGATTTCTGTGCATTTCCTGTGCTGATAATGCTAAATGAAAAGTTCAATTTACGATCATGATCGTAATATGACTCCGTTTTTAGGGTTCCGTACCCTATTATTAAGATATCCGCGGTCCGTCTGTCTGTCTGTCCGTCTGTCACCAGGCTGTATATCAAGAACTGTGATAGCTAGACAGTTGAAATTTTCACGGATCATGTATTTCTGTCGCCGCTATAAAAAAAAACTAAAAACTGAATAAAATAAATGTTTAAGTGGAGCTCCCATACAACAACCGTGACTTTTTGCCGTTTTTTGTGATAACGGCACGGAACCCTTTCGTGCGCGAGTCCGACGCGCACTTGGCCGGTTTTTTGACACTCGAAGTACATACAACCGCGTTATCTAGTAGGATTTATATCTGTGGTTTCATCTCAAAAGCTCTTTTCATTTGTTAGGATCTATCCCTCCATAACATCGTCAAAATATTGAAGGTTCATTTGACAATAGCATTCCATCAATGTACAGAAAAATGTAAATGATCTGCAAAAGTTTATATTATGATGTTGTGTTTTAGCCCTTAGTCCACCAACAGGTTACAAATTGTGATCGCTGGGTGAGTGGCTAGGAGTCAATCAGTCAGGCGCCGCGGGACACCCTCACTTGTGACTGATTTATATCACAGACCCACCGGGCGATATACTGCCGACATATTGACTTACACGCTGACAACAAGCGCTACAAAACAGATTTCATAACAGCGGATGAGTTATCACTCCCCCTAGAGGGACCAGACATGAGAGATTGTGTGGCTGATGTTACAAAAACTGGCCATGTGCGAATCGGACTCACGCAAGAAGGGTTCAAACGGCAAAAAATCACGTTTGTTGTATGGGAGCCACACTTAAATATTTATTTTATTCTGTTGATAGTATTTGTTGTTATAGCGGCATAAGAAAAACATCATCTGTGAAAATTTCAACTGTCTAGCTATCACGGTTCATGAGATACAGCCTGGTGACAGACGGACAGACAGATGGACAGTGGAGTCTTATATAGTAATAGGGTCCAGTTTTTACCCTTTGGGTCAGGAACCCTAAAACACGATTTTAGGTGGAAAACTTTCGAACAACGTCCGAAAAAGCGGTGGAAAAACATGTATGTACATATCTCCCTATAGCTTCTAACTTTGTAAATCTGAAAATTGAGCAAAGCATACTCTGCATGTGTGATTCCATCAAGGTTTGGTATCATATCTACTGCTATTCTATTATTATCTACATCTCAATCAACTTTTAAAGTTTTAAGACTTTACACAATGCATGGCTGACATTGAATCGTTTTAATCCGAAGTATTTAAGCTGATTTCATTCAGACGAAGTTTATCTAGAATTTTTGTACCGTTTCACTAAACCAACAAGTTTTCTGGCGCAAAAATTAAGTGATCCCTTCTCCAAGTCTGTGCTCGAAGCTAATCTGAATGATAATACCTGGTGACGGCGAGAAGACTCCACAGTTCGGTGGAGACGAAGGTAAAGGCTTTCACTCGCTTTCGTTTATATCACAGAAATATTAATTACCGAAGTTAGAGCTGAGACAGAATAGGTGCCTACATTAAACTCGTTTGAACAATTAGTTTTGAGTTAAAGTTACTTCTTTAATTAATACTTTACTCTATTAATCTGAAACAGAGTTCTTTGGGTATCAATTTTCAAAGCAACTCTAGAGCTTACCGAGTTTTGCAAAAGTTGCACTTTACCAAAACTCCTGAAGCCCTGACTGTACGGACGAACGGACGGAGTTTTGGTAAAGATACCGAGTCATTTCACTAGAGTATGCTAGTATCAGTGGCGTAGCTAGTCTATAGGGGCCCGGTTTCAAAATTTATTGGGGGCCCTTTCTACTTCTTTCTCCCTTTCTACCTTCATCACTTGGATAACTTTAACGGGTTTGAGGGACGAGAATGAAGCACGAGTGATTTGAGCTTTAAAACAAGAGAATCCTAACTGGGATCGGATAAGTTTTCATGCTTCAGTTTACTAAATTGGAGCATAAGGATGCTATGAAGGCATAGAATAGATTATGGTGTCATCATAACAAAATAAAGTGTATTTAATCAAAATAAAAAAATCAATCCAGTTAACAAAAATAATTTGAGACTGTGATCTTGATTTGATGAACTTTTCATTACATTCTTCGGGGCCCCTGTAGCTCGGGGGCCCCGTATCATTCTAAAGTCAAATAGTATGAATGAAAGCATGCATTTTGCTTTAAAACATTTATCCTACATTTTCTAGCCAACAAATGTAGAAGAAGCAAGCAGGCCAACACTCCACTAGTCGGCTAGATTCAAAGCTGCCACCGTTAAATAGTTGTCACGTGGCGAGTTGACGTAAAGTGGCCCCGGGCGGGACCCTGGGCGCATGGGACCTGGGCCTTCAAGGACCCCGTACGTACACTATTGACGTCGACGTGACGTCAATAGTGCAAACGTCTTCCAGTGGTGTATTATAATATTTGTGGAGTGGTACAGGCAGCATCCGTTGTATCTAATGCAAATGTTGTTAAATGTTAACACCAGCCTAGCGAATTTTGTTTTTTAGATAAGTTAGATTTTTAGAAAAAGACTGCAGCTTCGTGTTTCCACTAGGACTTTACAATGGTCATGATTTTTTAGGGTTCCGTACCCGTACTTATGGTGTCATATATTGGGGGAGAAGAAATGTCTTAAAACAATATTTAACATGTATAGTATACGGAATAATTAAGAGCTGTCTTGAGAACGGATAGTTTCCTGACACTGACTGGTAGGTATTTATACACTGGCATTATGTTTATTTGTTACGAATAATATGCAATATTTTAAATTCAAATCAAATTCAAAAAGAAACATTCGGAAACAATATAAATATGACATTAACTTACCGTCTATCAACAATATGATGTATTATAAAAGTACCTATGTTACTGCTATTCGTGTGTACAATAAGTTATCGCCAGCAATTAAGCAATTAAATGGAAATATGTTTAAAATAAAGTGAAAAAAATGTTAATTGTCAATAATGTATTTTATAATCTGCATGAGTTTTTTTATAAAAAATAATATTTGTAAGTACCTAATTTCTAAATATTGCAAACTAAATATTTAAGTGGGGCTCCCATACAACAAACGTATTTTTTTTGCCGTTTTTGCGATAATGGTACGGAACCCTTCGTGCGCGAGTCCGACTCGCTCTTGGCCGGGTTTTTGTAAATGGCATCCTATTTTGAAATCAGCTCATCTCTCTCAGACAATCGCATAATATTCAATGTATCAAAAGTTTTTTGGATTTAAATAAAAGCCGTAAGTAATACTCGTAAAAAGTAAGTTACTTCAAGTTTTCAACAACTTTGTGAAAAGTGGAACCATTTATTTCCTACTATGTAAATTTGTTTGGCGGTAAGACACATTTAAAACAAAAAGGGAAACGGACACATGAAATGATTTGGTAAGTTACTACACTTGAGCTGAATAATTTCGCGCGCTACTTATCATGCTAGGATTAGGATTGTACTCGAGACCAATAACGTGAAACTAGTTTGTTATACGAGTACATGGTGTTTTAGAAAACACTAAAAACCTTTCAGAGAGTAAACTTTTCCTAACTTACCTTGAAATCTCGAAAAAAAAGGTAATAAAATCAAAAAACCCGACTGGTTAAGCTAAACAGATGTAAACAAGAGGGTAATCTTGTTGTGCAGTCGGCTGATACAATTTGGCGAGCTGGCTGACCAAAACTATAAATAACCAGTCGGATTTTTTTATTTTATTTTATTTACGATTTTTTAATTATAATATTTTTTTCGAATGACTTTTAAACATACAAGTGGCAGGCATATATATTCTTTATTTTGATACTCCACTTGATAGGTATGGAAGAAAAAAAATGCAACTACCACAATATAGCACCCAAAATCCGCCATGTTTTTTTTTTAACCTCGCTTATTTAGGAACACTTGGGCGGTCAAGACCTATCTAACTATATCTTAATTATAAAAATCCGTTTAGTGGTTTGAAATATATGAGGTAATAAAGAATATTACATACATACAAAAATACACACATGTACCCTTTCCTTGCAGCCGGGTGATAATAAATCTGCTGTTTGATACAAAATGCAATATTTATTCAATGAAAATGTTACATAAAACAGATCGTTAAATTGACAAGGTCTCATAGTAAAAGTTGTTTCAGCCACTGAAAATTTCTTAGTGTTTTACAAATAACCCTGTATGTATAAGAAGGGTCGTGCTGGGAGGTGGGACAGTCGACAGTGAAAATGAAGATATTAGTTTAGTATCGCTAATAAATTTCAACACCTCAAAATCTGCCGTTGTATTGTTGTGAGCTTATGAGAACTGGGAGTTGGGTGTCTCTGAATACAATTCTGTTCACCATAGTCAAAGCGCTGTGGCTTGTGGTACATTAGTAGCCGTCTGCGCAAATAATCGAACTTGTACAGTTGAGCTGCGAACTGTTACATTAGTAAGTACATTTAGTGCGCATAACTCAGACAGACCGCGGCTAGACTGCTCTGAGCACTTCAGAAACTTGATAAATTCATAAACTTATTAGTAAAACTTATTATAATTATTTTGAATTTATCCCTTTTCTAAGAAAATTATAATTGTGTTAATAAGTTGGCAGTCTCATTGCCAAATACTATAGAGATATTAGAACCTATTTTTTCTATAAACTTTTTAGGTAGAGTTAGTCAAAAGTTGTCTATTGATCCTGAAAATAATTATAACATTCAATACATTTACCGTCAAGCATTATACTTAGTTCGCTGTAACAACTGTATTAGACTCAGTACATAATAACAGTCAGTAAGATTACTGAGCAGATATTCTGCAGTAAGTTAGTAGATAAGCAGAAGTGGCAGCATGCAGCCGCAGCCACGCGCGCACTTTCGAGCGACAAGTTCGCAACGCGCGCCGCCGCCACACGGTGGGCTGAAATCAAGCTTTAATGGACTTAGGGATTCACGAAAATTTATGAGCAATTAAAAAAAAAATAAAGACGGCTTGGTGATCTACCACTAAATATAAGAAATTTTTCTTCTGCGATTTTTGTATATACCTAATATTTTAAAAGTTATAACGATTTGAATTTATTTTTGTATGGAGAAATTTGATTTTATATGAATAACTTTTAATTCTCAAGAGTTCTCAAATAACCGCTTTCGGTATTCGATTGTGCTATTTTTAGCCAAATTAGCCGATATATCACTTGCTTCGATTTTGGAGAAAATTGTTTTTCATTCCCTTTTCCACACCACCCTTGAGGTAGAGAACTAAGCGCGTTTTTTTATCAGTGGTGTCCCCAGGAGGCCTAATCCACTCATACGCATACTCACAAACTCACTCACAAAAACACGCACTCACAAAATTATCACTTAGACAATTTCATCAGATTCAGATTTGTTCTCTAAATGTTCCACATTAACAAATAAAAAAAAAAAATTACAAAATTACATATAACAAAAAATATTTGTATTAGTACATAAAATTCAAAAATACTCATTTGAATCCTTAAGTCCCCACTTGACGATTCCAGCCCACCGTGCGCCACCGCGACAGGTTGGGCAAACTTTACCAGCCCCGTGGGGTGAGGCGCTAAGTGAGAGCTAATACAGTTTATTAAGGGCCTACATGCGCTTTAGTGCCGTAAAACGGTAACTTTCTAAAGCATACTCCTTAGTAACGGCTAGGTTAAAAGGTTTGAAAAAAATATATATTTATTATTGATTCATGTACATAATTTGGAACACAAGGTTTTTTCGTGTAACTAATAGTTTAGCTTTAAAAAAATAATTAACAACACGGTATTTTTTCGCAACTTTTGGAAACTCCTCCAAAACGACTTGGATGTTTAAAAATATTTTTAGATAGACAGATTGGTGTTTAGAGGTTCTTTCGATGTAACTTTGCTTATTTAAATCAATCAATATTTTGCAAAGAAAGTCTTACAAAGAAAGGTCCAATGTATATATTCTGGCTCTCTACGGGGGCGAAGCCAGTCGCGCGTTAGCATTGGCACGGGGAGGCTGTGTCGCTCGCTGCTCCGCCGCGCTATCGTCTGACAAAGCGCATTCGCACGTGTTAGTGCAAATATTTACTTAGTTTCTGTATTAGTGTGCGTTCACAGACTAGCTCGCGCGCCGCAGAGGTTCGTACGTAATCGTGCGCGTGGACGCTATATTTTTATTTATTTGTGGACTATTTTTTTATGGGTTTTTGTAAATACTTTTTATTTATATTGTGCATTGTGTAAATAAATTAATAATAATAATGTATTTATTGACACACACACAAGTTACAACAGAGAAACATTTTGCACAATGAGATAATTATGATGAACTTCTAACAAAATTAAGTGGCAATGGGCCCCAAACTAGGCACAGCCTGTATCTTGGATGCCCAGAAATTGAGAGTAGGCAGATTGAGTGTTCAATGTTACACAGCACAATGTTACTAATTGGACATTAAAAACAAAATTTAAATAAATTGAAATAATAATAAAAGAAAATAAAATAATAATAGCAGGCAAAAACCAAAAAATTACATTAACAGTTATAATGAAATGAATAGCATTAGTCAAATACAATATTCATCTTAAGTAAAATTATTAGAATCAAAGTAACAAATTAAAATTGAGAATAAGTTTATGATTTTATAAATTTCATAGATAAATTAAAATCAAAAGTCAATAAGTAGGGATCAACAATATCATTCAGTGATCAACAAATCAATAATAATATGAGTAAGCATCAATCAGTCAAACATAGGAGTAAGTGGAGGGATGGGGAGAGAGTGTAAAGTTATGGTCTGTGTGTGTGCGTGTGTGAATGTTGGACACGGACAGGACAGAGATATGTGCAGTCTTGGTGAGGGTATGTGTCCAGGTGCGTCATCTCATCGGGCATAAAAGAGATTCAGTATCTTCATACGTCAGCTCTTGAAGCCATCTCTTCAATATAGGCTTGGCTTCAAAAGTATTTCCAGGGACCCGTAGAGTAGATTTATTAATTAGATTGAAGACTCGTATCGGGAGAAAGAGGCCGAATCGAGTGGCAAAAGTTGTTCTTACACTTGGGATTGCCAGTCTGTCAGCTCCGACCCTTCCTCTTTGGGTGTAAGTAAATTGTCTCCCCAAAACGGTGACTAGACCTAGGAGGGACCTCAGAATATACAGTTGCCGGACGCCCAGGACACCTGCTTCTCTGTAGAGTGTGGTAGTTGGGTAGCGCCGCGGTTTGCCAAGCATAACTTTTAGAACAGCTCGTTGAGCACGTTCAAGTTCTAGCAGATAGGACTTAGCCGCGCTACCCCAGATGCCTGCACAGTACTGTAACAGCGATTGGCACAGGGCTAGGTAGACCTTTCTGCATAAATCTTTCGGGGCACTGGCCCGCAGTGACTTTATAACGTAGATAAATTTGCGGATTCTTTTCGAGAGCATGGAGATATGCTCTATAAAGGACAGATTTTGGTCGATCAAAATACCCAAGTACTTGGTAGATTTGACTCCAACTATGAAATCGCAAGAACAATTATTGGCATGACAGTGGATGCTGTGGATTTTTATTTTGTTTATGTCCGGACGGCTAGAACGACTGATGTGAAACGTCTTGAAATTCGTTTTTTCAACATTTAGGGTGAGTAGGCTTTTGTCAAGCCATTCACTTATGGTGCGCATGCCGTCCTCTGCAGCATCCATGGTATCCATCCATGTATCACCGTAGAATAGGACCGCTGTGTCATCTGCGTAGCATATCATCTCTGACTGTGGGATGTTTAGCCTGAGTATGTCATCCATGTACACGGTAAATAATGTCGGGCCCAGAACACTGCCCTGCGGCACCCCAAAAACGACTGGCAGGCTTTCGCTGACACTATCTCCGATAGCAACATACTGCTGCCTGTCGGACAAGTAGCTACTAAACCAGTCCCGAGCGATGCCCCTTACGCCAAGACATTCTAACTTTTTAAGTAACAATGAAATAGATACTGTGTCAAATGCCTTGGCCAGGTCAAGGAAAACCCCAATTGACCGTAGCCCTTGATCGATTCTTGAGGAGACAGTGTCAGTCAAAAGCCCTACAGCTTGCTCTGTGGACCTCCCACGTCTAAAGCCATATTGGCGTCCGGAAAGTAGGCTGTGTTTTTCCAGAAAACTGATGAGGCGGTTGTTTACTAGTTTCTCCAAGATCTTTGATGTGACACATAGCAGAGAGATGGGTCTGTAGTTGTCCGGACAGTTTTTGGCACCTTTTTTGTGAATCGGCGTTATAGCCGCGATCTTCCAGGGGTCAGGAAAAGTACCCGTCGACATACTTAGGTTACAGATGTGCGTTAAAGGCTCTAGTATAAAAGGTTTAATATGCTTAAGAATTAATGGACGGATCCCGTCCGACCCGGGTGCGCTGTCGTCTTTTAAATCAGAGATCAGACTGCTTATTTCTCGGCTATCGGTTGGATGTAAGAACAAAGAGTTATTGGAACGGCTTTCGAGAGAAGCTTCACTGCAAAGTTTGCTCTCCGTAGTCTGGAGTTTGTTTAAAATTTTGTGTGCTAAGCGTTTACCCATTGAGACGAAGTGACTGTTGCAGTTATTGATCGATGATGCGCTATCTGCGCCTGCGTTTAGGAGTTCCCGATTGTCATTTTTTTTTTCTGGGAATTCGCAAATGTCTTTGATGACCCGCCAGAGTTTTTTGGGTTGGCCACTGTGATTCTCTAACTCTTTTCTCTCATGCTCTGCCTTGCATTTGTGAAGGATGTTATTACAAAAGTTTCTGTATCGCGTGTATGCTCGTTTGAGCTCTAGGTTTAGTGGTTGCAATTTTACTTGAGCATGCAACGAATCACGATGACGCATGCACCGAATCAGACCAGGGGTTACCCACTGTTTTAAGTTAAACTTGGAACGACTAATTTTGGTTTTATCCGTGTGCCGTTTTATGGTGTCTGATATGATTTTATTGAACAGTGACACCGCATCGCCTACCTCGGTTTTGGTCATAACATCAGTCCAGTCGACTCTGCCAATATCATCAGCAATCTTAGAGTAATTTATTTTCTGCTTAACTCTGTTGCGCGGTGAGTTGCCAACTCTTACTTGGTTCGTGCCTAAGATTACAAGGTCATGGTCTGTGATCGACGACTTGCAAACAAATCCTTGTATTGGGCTTGTGCCTTTAGATTTGATAAAAGCATGGTCCAAACAAGTATTGCCTCTGGTAGCTTTGGTTATAGTAGGAAGCAGTCCGTGTTCCGACAACAGACACTGATAGGCAATATGAGTGGCATTGGGGGTATTATCGAGAAGGTCTATATTCATGTCACCCGTCACAATTACACAAGGAGAGTCGTTCAGATTGGTCAACGAGTTATCTAATGAGTTCAGGAATCTGTCAATGCAACGAAATGAAGGAGAGCGATAGATACCAAGCAGTGTAATATCCTTGTTAATTTTAGTCACAAGACAGTTGGCATCATCGAACTCCGGCTCGTTAACGGAAACCGTCCAAGTATCCCTCACGTAAATGGTTACGCCGCCACTTTTATTGATAACTTTACGTGTGTGGAAACAGTTATATCCCGGTAGCTGATTAACAATGGAGTTATCGTTTAGCCAGCATTCTGTTAATACTATAACATCGAATTGCGAGTTGATACGGTGTAGCACCGTTACTAATTCAGGAAAGTTTTTCTGTAGGCTTCTTATGTTACACGTTAGCACTTTAAAGTCATGGTCAACCAATAAATCCCCACACAGCTCTGGTTTATCAATAATGCGGCAAGATAATGTTAGTGTTTCGTCTATTTCGTCTGATAAGTCCACTTTATCCATGATCTAGCAGAAAAGGAGTATGACGAAAATATAGTGTAGGGAAATTTAGTGCCGCATATGTGAATTTGAAAAGGGGTGGACTGGATTCAACTAGTTTGGAGATAGCTTTGCTGTATGCCTGGTACGACTGAGTGTTTGATTGATTGTACAATTCAGAAGTCTGTTGATTTTGTGACTCGTTGCTAGGATTTAGGGTCGCGTTTTTGTGTGGAATATGTGTGTGTATGAGTATTTTTGTGTATTCGTTTGTTGACAAAGTGGAGAGTTTACAGTTATAAGGAATTTGACAGACCGTAGTATTATTATTGCTAATCATAAAAAATGATGATTTAGCACATATAATTTCAAGTATGCAGGAATTTGTCTCTTTACAAACATAAACTCTCAAATAATCAAAATATCCAACAATATTATCACATATACCTTGATGGCTTTTACAAAGATAAAAATCAGTTAGTAGCCGTTGGAAAGGGCAGTAGGGTCGTGGGTGCAGCGCCAATAAGGTTGTCCAGATCTGTAATATTTTTAATTTGCCTCGCTGGCTTCCCCTCAGCTCGACGAACGAGAATCTGGCCTCTGCTCGTCCAGCAAAATTTAAATCCAGCGTTCTTTGCTCGGGTTCTAGCTTCACGAAATAATACACGATTTGCTTTAGTCAGATGGTCATTGATGAAGATTTTTCTTGTCGGACCCTGAATTTCAATATCCTGGGATGAGAGGTTACGCCTTGTTTTAAATGCTTTAATTAATTCCTCCTTCTTTGCTCGCCGCAGAAGTTTGACTATAACCGGCCGGGCAGAGTCCGAGTCTGAATTAGTTGATGGGATCCTCTTTAAACCTGCACGGGCAACCCAGTCGATGTCGTCTATGGTTAGGTTGACCCCAATCTTAGCTGCTGTGACCATCACAATATGATGCAGATTTTCTTTCGTAGTTTCACCAACTCCAATGATCTCAATTTCATTTCTCATGCCTGCCTGCGTCTGCTGGTTCAGTTGGTCCTTTAATGAGTCAATAATCTCATTCGTCGCAGCCACTTGAGCGCAGTTTTGTTCCAGGACAGCGATACGCTCCCCGTAGATATCTAACCGGGCGTTACATTTGTCCACCCCATCAAAGAGTTTTTTTAGAGTGGATTTAACCTCCGCCATATCCAAGCGCATAAGGCGAATTTCTGTGACCAGCTCAGAGAGTGACACTGAGTCCTCAAGGTCATCCCGGCCAGGTGAGCTGATAGCCATGCGTTTATGTGCACGAGATTGTGTATTGACACTATTAACAAGCGAGACATTGAGCTCGGCAGTTGAAGTAGATGGGTGGGCAGGCGTGTTGTTACTGTCGGCCCGTGGCGCTTTAGAGCGGCAGGAAGGACAAAGCCAATTTGCATTCTGTTTCGAGGAGTCATGCTTAACACAGATCTGGTGGTAGTTTCCCTCACATTGAGTACAGTTAATTGATCTTTTAGTTGTGATATCCTGTTTACAAGCAGCACAAACTGAATTCATTTTAAACGAAAGAAAACGTACGCGCTCGTAAACAAAGGCGGTGACTCAGTTTGCTAATGCGGCGAAGGTACACGCACAAAACTCGCGTGTAGTACGTGAGCGAGCAGCGCAGTAACAATTCGCACGTATAGGAGGAACAGCGACAGCGATAGTGTTACAGATAGCCCGATCGGCGTATGCGGTGACTCACCAGTAACAAACAGCTGATCAGAGTTTGCTGATATTTTGGTTTCACTTATTACTGTGATATCTTCGGTAATCAGTGTCCAGTTGTATTGATCACTATCACATAGGAAAGGATTTTTCCTGAGCTTTACACTGATGTAACTTTTAACGATTCATGTAGACTTTATACTATTTTTTGAAATTATTTAAGACAGAGGACGAAAATTGTGCTGCGTACGCGAATAAGTCAGGTAGTCGCATTCAAAATGCCAAGACCAACTAATACTAGAAAACTTAGAATTCTAAAGGCTAAGAAAATGCATCTGGTTATGTAAGACATACCCTACTTATTATTATACCTTATGTATACTCTATTCGCTGGGAGAAAAATAAAAAGTAAACAAACCATAAAAAAGATTTTACAGTGTCTCCTTTCCTGTCACTAAAAAAAAAATATCATGCGGAGCTGTTTATTTCATTGAACAAGAACGTGCACACTTTTCAAACGTTTCAACTATTATTTTCTTATTTATAACTCTATTTGAAATAACATTAGAAATTTCTACAACCCTTTTAGGGTCCGTTCAACCGATTTTGAGTTCTACCCCGTAAATATAAGGATAGCATAAAAAGTATAAACCTGTTATCAAAACTAACTCTTTACTACAGCTGCCTTTATGTGCAATTTGGTATGGAGAATCAAAAGACATAAAAATTGAGTGGATAGTAAGAGATGACAATTTTTGGAAACGAGAAATGGAATCAAAACTATTTTCATTTTATATGGAATTTTTGCTTCCTGAGTTGGTAGATTCCAGGTTGCCAAGAAATATGAGAATAAGAGACCCGATATATATACAAGAAGCGATTATAGAAAAAGAAAAGAAAAACATAATTAAAATTCAAAAAACCCGACTGCTTAAAAAGCGAACTAAAAAGAAGTAAACAAGAAGAAAATCATGCTGTGCAGTCGGAGGATACAAATTCGCGAGCTAGCTGACCAAAACCAGATGTATCCTCCGACTGCACAGCATGATTTTCTTCTTGTTTACTTCTTTTTAGTTCGCTTTCTAAGCAGTCGAGTTTTTTGATTTTTAATGAATTTTTTTATTTACATTTTTTTTTTTAATTTGGTTCATTTAAACATATTAGTGTTATATATTTTTGAAAGCACCTCTTAAAACCCTTTATTTTGATACCCACACGATGGGTTTGGAAAAAAAAAATATTCCCCCCCTACAAAATGGCGCCTACAATCCAATTTTTATATAGCCTATGACACTCGCAGGTTTAAGACGAATCGATTGACGTAAGAAACATCAAAATCGGCCAACGCGTTTGGTCTCTAGAACGCCACATAGGAACAAACATACATACATTGACTGATAAACACATTACCCTCCTGGTAGCGCCATCTCTTGTAAATGTCATAAATCAATGACCGAAAACACATAGACAAACGCATTTGAGATTTCGCGGGCGATCGATATCCTAATTATCTCGTTCCTTCCTCATTCCTTTTCCCTTTATGTACGCCTTAATGACAGGTCGCCAGAACGAACCGAAACTTCAACGTGAACGGGCCTCGTATCTCAACCGCCAGCTTTCCAAGCCACCTGGCTGGAGACTGATGCATCTAATTAGTTAGATTGCAGAGAACCTTGTGAACCGTGTCTATTAACCCGCCTCGCGGATATAAAACAATTGTGTGAAGTGTGTGGATCCTGAAAGATCAGGAAGTCGTCGTCACCATTTTGGAGTTGAAGAACACCAGCTCGCTGCCACAAGTGGGCTGGCATCGACCACTACAAGGTAAGGCGTACTACTTCCCTCATTTCCATACTAGATCGCCCGAATTGATCCGTGAATATTTTCCCGCTTATTTTCAACGCACTATTGCCAGAACCCTTCAAATACAGTCCACTTTTCATAATAGACACAAGGATGAAGAGGTTTCTCAAACCGCTATAACGGCAGTCGGGTAAAAAAAACAAAATCGGATCAAGAAAATGAAGAGCGAAGTATTGACCCAATAAATAGTCAAGAAAAAGCACAACACAAGATGAAGTAGAATCAAATGAAGGGAAATATAAAAACCGGCCGAGTGCGAGTCGGACTCGTGCACGAAGGGTTCCGTACCATTATCGCAAAAACGGCAAAAAAATCACGTTTGTTGTATGGGAGCCCAACTGAAATATTTATTTTACTATGTTTTTAGTATTTGTTGTTATAGCGGCAACAGAAATACATCATCTGTGAAAATTTCAACGGTCTCGCTATCACGGTTCATGAGATAAAGCCTGGTGACAGACAGACAGACGGACCGCGGAGTCTTACGTCTGCTAACCTTATGCATTATGCCAAAGTATTATTATGCGAAAACGTTATGCCCAACAACATTATGCCTAAAAAAAATATGCCAAGAGAGGGATTCCCGTTATAGAATGCAAAATACGAAGCTAACCATCTCAAATAATATCTCCGAAGTGACGTCTGTGACAGACATGTACAATATAACGAGACAACTTTATCAACTATCGCCATTCATCTGCTGAAAATTAATTAAAAACTAAATCTTGTCGAACGGCCTCTAAACGGAGACTAATTCCTTTCAAACATGTTGAAGCCAATAGAAAATAACTTTCAAAATATATCTTGACGCAGAAAGTTGTCAGCTTCAGCAAAGTTCAAAAGAAAGCGTTGCAGAAGTGCAGTGATATTGTTTAGTTCGTTCGGTCGTGCTGTTCCGTGCATGCGAGGCGGCACCGGCACTGCATTATTAACGCAGCGCTGGACTACGCCCTGCAGTTATTATTTGAAAATGTCGCGAACATGTCACACACTCGGACACGTGCGGGAACTACCATTATCTGTTCTGTGACTTTTTACTTGCTTGCAAGAGTTGCAATTAGACAAATAGTGTCCTTCAATAAAGTGCTGGTGAACTTTATTGCGACCTCCTTCTCATATCAAATCCACTTTGATACAAGTGGGCTTTAAAAAACCTTTGTCAATGCAGGCGAGGCGAAAATCAAAATAATTTGTTTCAACTAAACCATGCCCACTAGGTGGACAGATGACTAAGGCGGAAGGAAACATGGTGACACCATTGTGAGGATCGCCCTGTGGACACGGTAGAACACACGGTGAAGGACTGCCCCGCTTGGGCGGAGCAACGCCGTGTCCTCGTGGAAGCGATTGTCGGTTGCAACCTCTCGCGTCCGGCCCTGGTTTAGACCATGGTACGGAGCGAGAGGTCATGGGAAGCTGTCACCTCCTTCTGCAAAGCAGTTATGCTCGCGAAGGAGGAGGCAGAACGCGTAAGGGAGACGCAATGGAGGCGCCCTCACGCCCCAAGCCACCGCGGAGACGCCCTGGGCGTCGGGAGTTGCAATCCGATTCCCGGTCACCGTATGCGCGGGCTTGCGGACGGCGAGTAATGGGTAGCTCGCCGTCCGTTAAGGACCAGGCCCGAGTCGATGGCGCGTAATGTTCCACGCGCGCCTCAAAGAGATGTCAGCAAAATTGACGGGGTCCACTAGGGCCGAAGCATGTCTGGGTCGCGGGTAAATTTGAACGCCCTCCCGCTTCACCCAGAGCGGGAAAAGTCTATGGATGATTTCCCACACAGAAAAAAAAAAGTGGACCGATGACCTGGTCAAGGTGAGACCGGTGTGGGACCGGTAAATGTGGTTTTGAAATGTCAACGTGAGTGTCGTTCAGACACTAAATTGACGTAACTGACTGCACTGTCCTACGATTTCTACTAAACTAAATTTTCTGACGTGACTGACCGGCGATGCAACGTTAACGTATCTAATGTGGCGTACCTTTTGTATCTCACTTTAACCGGATAGTATCTGCGACATTCAGCTGCTGCAATGCAGTGCTGCGCGCTCACTGCCTCCGACTCCTCCGAGTGAGTCAGCGTCGCGAGTGGAACTTTCGAACAACATCTTAGCAACAATACACTTCACGACATTCGTTTTTTAAATGCATGCAATAATGAAATTAAGTCGCAGAACTTTTCGTTCCAATATAGAGAAGTACTTATCTATATCTTAACTAATAAAAGAGGTAAAGTTTGTGAGGTTGTATATGTGTTGTGATCTCTGGATCTACTGAACCGATTTAGATGAAATTTGGCATGGAGATAGTTTGAGACCTTGGTAAGGACATAGGATTTTGTATTCCCTTGGGATGATGAAACACTTTTTACACGGGTGAAGCCGCGGGCAGAAGCTAGTAAAAAATATATAGATAGTTCTTGATAAGTGTTATTTTCTGTTTCTACGAGAGAAGAGAAGAGAGCAGAGCAGCAGCAGTGGCTTGCACCAGAATCGAAGCCCGCCAATAAGAAAATTAGAGCTTCGTAGCTACAACATAATAAATCGTAGCACACCGAACCAACTTCGTAGCACTCCGAACCAACTTCGAGGCACTCCAAACCAACTTCGTAACACTCTGAACCAACTTCGTAGCACTCCAAACCAACTTCGTAGCACTATAAGCATCTTCGCAACACTCCGTAGCACACCGAAACAACTTCGTAGCACTCCGAACCAACTTCGTAGCACTATAAGCATCTTCGCAACACTCCGTAGCACACCGAAACAACTTCGTAGCACTCCGAACCAACTTCGTAGCACTCCAAACCAACTTCGTAGCACTATAAGCATCTTCGCAACACTCCGTAGCACACCGAAACAACTTCGTAGCACTCCGAACCAACTTCGTAGCAATCCAAACCAACTTCATAGCACTTTAAGCATCTTCGCAACACTCCGTAGCACACCGAAACAACTTCGTAGCACTCCGAACCAACTTCGTAGCACTCCAAACCAACTTCGTAGCACTCCGAACCAACTTCGTAGCACTCCGAACCAACTTTGTAGCAATCCAAACCAACTTCATAGCACTATAAGCATCTTCGCAACACTCCGTAGCACACCGAAACATCTTCGTAGCACTCCGAACCAACTTTGTAGCACTCCAAACCAACTTCGTAGCACTATAAGCATCTTCGCAACACTCCGTAGCACACCGAAACATCTTCGTAGCACTCCGAACCAACTTCGTAGCACTCCAAACCAACTTCGTAGCACTCCGAACCAACTTCGTAGCACTCCGAACCAACTTCGTAGCACTCCGAACCAACTTCGTAGCACTCCAAACCAACTTCGTAGCACTCCGAACCAACTTCGTAGCACTCCGAACCAACTTCGTAGCACTCCAAACCAACTTCGTAGCACTATAAGCATCTTCGCAACACTCCGTAGCACACCGAAACATCTTCGTAGCACTCCGAACCAACTTCGTAGCACTCCGAACCAACTTCGTAGCACTCCGAACCAACTTCGTAGCACTCCAAACCAACTTCGTAGCACACCGAAACAACTTCGTAGCACTCCGAACCAACTTCGTAGCACTCCAAACCAACTTCGTAGCACTCCGAACCAACTCCGTAGCACACCGAAACAACTTCGTAGCACTCCGAACCAACTTCGTAGCACTCCAAACCAACTTCGTAGCACTCCAAACCAACTTCGTAGCACTATAAGCATCTTCGCAAAACTCCGTAGCACACCGAAACAACTTCGTAGCACTCCGAAACAACTACTTAGCACTAAGCATCTTCGCAACACTCCGTAGCACACCGAAACAACTTCGTAGCACTCCGAACCAACTTCGTAGCACTCCAAACCAACTTCGTAGCACTCCAAACCAACTTCGTAGCACTATAAGCATCTTCGCAAAACTCCGTAGCACACCGAACCAACTTCGTAGCACTCCGAACCAACTTCGAGGCACTCCAAACCAACTTCGAGGCACTCCAAACCAACTTCGTAACACTCTGAACCAACTTCGTAGCACTCCAAACCAACTTCGTAGCACTATAAGCATCTTCGCAAAACTCCGTAGCACACCGAAACAACTTCGTAGCACTCCGAACCAACTTCGTAGCACTCCAAACCAACTTCGTAGCACTATAAGCATCTTCGCAAAACTCCGTAGCACACCGAAACATCTTCGTAGCACTCCGAAACAACTACTTAGCACTAAGCATCTTCGCAACACTCCGTATCATACTAAAACACCTTTGTAGCTCTCAGAAGCAACTACCTTCGTAGCACACCGACTTATAAGCTTAACTTAATAATGAACGTGAACACTGAACACTCATAGTCTATGGATGTTTTTTCTTTTTTTTTCTGTGCTCGCGCTTTACCACTATCTCACCTGATGGTAAGCAATGATGTGGTCGACGATGAAACACGCTTGCCTAGAAATAACCTATTCACTCTTGACTTAAGACCCCCAGATTGTAGCTGTCGGGAAACACGACTCCGACAGGGAATTCCAATACTTAGCTATACGCATAATAAAAGTGATCCCAAAACGTTTTGTGCGTATGGGTGGGATGTCCACTATGTATCGATGGCGCATCGCCGTACGTCTGGTAATCCGATGATGAAACGGGCTAGATACTGAAAGCAGGATGAATAAGTTAGTTAATTTACGGAAGTTATGATTTGGTTCACCTTGATGAATTGCCCACTAACTGGTCGAACATTTTCTAACTTATTAACATATGAGTACCTACTTACTTAAATTAAAATATGAAAAAGTTTTCAGTCTTTGAAGAAGTCGGCGACCGTAGATTAATGTCCGGCTAAACAACTTACTATCAACTATTTTACGTTGCGCCTTGCGGTGTGGGGCCACGCAGCGCGCGGACAACATTCAACCCAAGCCGTGGGGTATCAACCCATACAAAGAAACTGTCCCGACGTACTGTACCTACTGATTATTAATTTGACACACACATTTTCTATAGATATCAATTGATTATTAGATGGTGATCTATCTATTGCCCTGGAACGGAACCGAACGCGATCGATTTACAAAAAAGTAATCGTTATAATAAGATGTAAAACGCTAGTTACGTGGCACGGTTTCTTTGTATGGGATGAGGCATCTGTATGCTAGTATTATATTATTTGTGACCCAAGCACAACGAGTTGGAACAGACCAGTGTTCCGGAGAAGCAGATCTGAAGATTCAGATGTCAAATAGGTACTAACGTATCCACTATTTAGTCTCAAAAGTCCTTAAGTTTGAAATCTGAAGCAACTTAAATCTCTGTAAAGTCTGTCAGTAGACTACAATGCAAGTTGTCGTTAATACCCAATGCCATTGATATTCATCATCATCATCATTTCAGCCGAAAGACGTCCACTGCTGGACATAGGCCTCCCCCTGGCGTCGCCACATCGACCAATCCCATGCGTGTCGCATCCAGCGCCTTCCCGCAACCTTAACCATGGATATTAATCTAACTAATTAACTATTCTTTCGTAAAATAAAGTCACTTTTAGTATAACTTATTTTTATGATGATGATGATGAATATCAATGGCATTAATAGTAACTTAGCTACAGCCCCGGATCTAAGAGGGGGCAAACCGGGGCACTTGCCCCGGGCGGCAGTTTCATGGGGGCGCCAAAGCTTTGAGACAGGAATTCGAAATATCGAATAAATGAAGCCTCTTTTCCTACAATCTCATAGGTTTTTATCAAGTAATAGAATCTTAATATAATATGTTTGAAAAACACACTTTTCTAGATTAAAGCTAACTTTTTTAGCCATTGAAAACAAAACTGCCTATGCGACGGACTTTGAGGAGCTAATAGATTCTTTCGCTGAAAAGAAAGCACGCCGTGTAAAATTGTAGTATTTCCTGTTTATATATTTTTCTGTTTTATTTCACAAATGAAAGTTGTAGTCACGTATGTGTGTTGTGTGCGTACAGCTAAGGAATAGAATATCTGCCGGAGTCTGTATTTCCCGATAGCTTTAATCTCGGGGTCTTTAAGTCAAGAGTGAATAGGTTACTTCTAGGCAAGCGTGCTACACCTTCGACCACATCATCACTTAGCATCATCACTTAGCATCAGGTGAGATAGTGGTCAAGCGCATTCCTATTTAAAATAAAAAAATAAAAGTTATTAGATAATAAAAAGTTTAAATTTATTAAAGGATTATTATTTTAACAAATGGTCTCAAAAATGCTACTCATTGGCAGTTTTAACACTTTTTCTCTAACACTGAAGGGTGCGGGCGCCACTATCAAGGTTTTGCCCCGGTTCGAAAAAATCATAGATCCGGGACTGCTTAGCTATTATGCCCACTGCGTTCGTGGCTCACCGTCGCGTCGGCTGCGGTTCGCCGTAACGCTCTATTAGAGGCCGCTCTTTGACAGTCGCCACCGCCACCGCCTTGATCTCATTGCGCCGTCTCCTGGCGCAATGAGATCAAGCCGCGTTTTTTTAATTAAATAACCATCTCTTGCTAACCAGCACGGATTCATACAAGACCTCCTCGGGTTTTTACAGCACGCAGCGTTACAAAAAGCTATTAAAGTACAAAACTACAAATACATTGTGTACAGAACGAATCACGAAAGATAATACCGTAAAACCAATTATTGTTATTTTTAATTTTTGACGTTCAAAAGTCTAGCTTAACCCCGGTTTCTCAACACTCGATTATCGGGCTGTTAACGTAAACGACGAATAATCGCCGGTTATCTGCTATGATTGGCTGTTGAAAATTAATTCAACCAATCACAGCATCCAACGCGTGTCAAGTGTCAATTAGCAGACACAATAGAAATTACCATTGTCTTTTGTCGATTCGGCGATGTGGACACTGTGGCCTAGTTGAAATAAAGCGTGGGTAGATACGTACCGAAGTTGGAAATAAACTTTCGAAATGTTTTAATTATGTTAGTAGGAGTCAGGGACTGTATTTGTAATGTTTTCGTATTTAAATAAAAAGTTTAATTATTATTTATTAGTTATGTATACCTACACCAATTTATACATAAATATACCTGATTATTCAATAAACAAACTTACATACCTGACACAGCAACTTTACAAGCCTCCTCAAAATACAAGTCGAGTGCAATAATCAGAAAGTTTCCCGCGGTAACAATGACAGCACGCTGTAACCCCGCGGTCCCGCGTGGGCGTCACGTCCCCGCCTCGTGACCGCGTCGTGCACGTCGCGGCGCCGTGTCGCAAACACTGATTGGTTCCGCCGGGACTCCGGACGTGACGCAATACAACCGCACTTCAAGCATCGTGTACAAAAGATGAAAAAGTTTTTAATTTCTATCTCGTCGGCATTCCTATTTAGGTACTAGTTAGGTAGGTACTAAAGGTGTTAAGATCTTCTACCAAATAGACTAATTGAGTCCTTGAGGACAAAAAGGCTTGGGATTGAGCTGCTCAAATTAATTTTATATTTTATTTTTTGCATCCTGAATTTGCTTTTTTTTTGTTTTTATTTAAGTTTTTAATCATGGTCTGGAAGTTTGAGTAATTTATGCGGCCTACCAGAATGTCCTTTCTTTGGTTCGTCGAATCGTTGAGCTCCTTGAATTCTGAGTTGAGCTGCACGGTTATTGACAAATGCGTGCACTGACTGGACAGGTTCACTCAATGTGGCTGGTTCTTACCTCAAAATACCATTTCAGGCTTCAATCTGCATGGTCTTCACATGATCTAACCAAGATTATGTGACCTCTGAGTTTGTTTCGGTCTTTCTTCTCAGAGTAGTCAGATAGGAAACGCCGACCTCATCTAGTTTTAAAAAATATGATCGACTTGTAAAAGTGTTTGTACAAACCAACTTACAGAAATAAAATCATTTATTTATCCAAACATAAATGAGCTCATAAAAGCACGTTATAAAACAAACATATTCCCCGCGGAAGGGTCCAGTCGCAGGACGGTAGGAGGCACCTGCCGTCTCTTACAACGACCATAAATTCCGGTTAATTTGGGCTCTCAGACTGTCTATTTGTGTAATAAATTAACCGAGAAATATGAAGTGTAGCGAGTAGGTAGCCTCCGCGTAATATCGGATTACGCCGGGCTCGAGGTGGACTGAAGCTGAAAGCGGCATTTCGTATTAGTTCAACTTCAATATCCGCGGATCAGGCTGGCGCTTTTGACCCGACACTACCGCGACATAAGCTGCTGCTATGTACTTAGTTACAGGTAAAAGTTCCACGGAGGTGAACTATACTCCTACACTCATAAGCAGAGAGCAACTCGACTTACTAAGACTACATCTACCGCACAATACTTAGAAACGAAACGGCATTTCTTGGTATCACGATTGAAAAACACTGCAACTGGAAAGCCCACGTCAATAAAGTATGCAACAAAATAAATAAATTCGTGTTCGTTCTATACGAACTCTCAAAAACATCAGCATTAAAAACTGTATTATTATCCGCATAGCATGGCTACGTTGATTCTGTGTTGAGATATGAAATGACAGTTGATTTTTGTGCTGATTCAAAGCGCCCCGCTCGAGCGTCTCAGGAACTAAAATTGACACATTTAGAGATAGGTTAGTACCGATAGTTCTCAAGATCAGGTAATACTAATATATTCGCCTGGAAATATAATAATATTGTAACTAGGTAATATATCAGTATTAGTGATATTTTTAAATTACATTAATATCAAAATAGTAGACTTGGCAAGGCGTACGTACCTACCTATCACTCATCTACTGTATTGACTTCTCGTAGTATGTTGGAACTAAATATCTCTTTTGATGAATGTTATATGAATGCCTATTAATCAATAATAATATGTTCAAAAGCAATGTGTAATATTCAATTCTCTTAAAAGTAATTCTCTTTAAAGCAATGTGTAATTAAAGAATTGTTCAAAACAGCAGAGGAAATATGTTCTCGAAGTCGCCGTGATCAATACAGACTAGTACTAGATGAGCGCCCTAGGTTAACAAAATATAATAAAAGCTGTCTGGCTATGTGTATCCGTGTTTATAATAAATTACCGAATGTATTGAAAATATTAAATTACAGGTTATTTAAAATTAAATTATATAAATGGCTGAATGAAAATAATTTCTATAATATTGAGAATTTTTTTGAACATAAATTATAATGTTTGTAAATTCAAATTTGTAAGTTTGCATGCTTTAATTTTAAGCAAAACATGTATGATCTCATATGCTATAATAACACCTATGTATACCATGTTTTACGCAAATAAATTATCTTATCTTATCATCCACAGCTCGACTTCGCCCACTGCTGAGCACAGGCCTCTCTCTTCTTGTACCAATCACCACGTTCCTGTGTCTGGCATTAATTCTGGCATAATATCATGATAATTATAATGTTATTAACAAATGTTTTGAAGTCAAACAATTTATATCTGCATCTGAAACAGAGTTGAAAACTGATATATAAGTCTTCACCTCGCTGGAATGCGATGTCACTCTTATTTGCACCTTAACACTACAGAGACAGGATCTCGGCGATGAGAGCAAGAACTACGTCCTTTGTAAATTATTATCTATCTCATTCGTACGCAAATATTTGTATGAATGATGTTCCCTTCACGAATCCGATGGGCGCCTATCGAGTGAATCCGAACTATTGTAAGTATTAACTAACTAGTGTACTTGAGCGAGGAGATACTTGCTCAAATTTACTAGTTTTAAGTATAAGTTGTTAGCCTATCCGCATATTCAAATCTCACTGATCTGACAGTAATGCGCTATAACTTTACTAGCACGCTATCCACTAGTTTATAGCTTGCAATCTGACTAAAAATATTTTTCAGTTAACCTTTACAGCAATTATTCTATTACTTAAAAATGTATCATAATAAAAATAACTGGGTTTTTTTCTCTTACGTATTAAATTATTCTCACGATCTATAAAGTCCATAAAAATATTTTTACCGAATGCTGTGTCCCATCTCTAATATTAGTTCCATGGACGCTCACGTTAAGTCACGTTGCTAGCAGCTCCAAAATGCCGAAAATCAAATGTCTTCATTTTGTCATCGATAATATGAAGTCCAGCATACTTGTATGTTAGAGGTCAGTGGCTACAAAACACAAAGACTTATATGTATTTCTTACTACTAGACTGTGTACCAAAATATTTTGTTTAGCTAAAATGAAATCTATCATCATACACCTAGGTTAGCTATTTCCTTATAAGCGGTAGCTAACCAAAAGTGGTCCTGGCGAGAGGGTTTCCGCTGGTAGTGTGTCCTTGTCTGACCTCTTGCTAGCTCAACTAATCATAGGGTTTGGTAGAAATGGTAGAAAATTTTATATTTTTCTTTTTATGTTATACCAAAACGAACAATTCATAAGACACGTATTTAAATATTTCTATAAAAGTATACAAATATTTCTACAGTTCCTATATTTAATCAATTCGTTGTATTTAAAAAATATTCATTAATACTGAGTAAGAGTAGTACTTTTATATGTTTGGGCCTGGTAATACTAAATGTAGGATGGAGGTTTGCGGATTTTTTGGCGGACTTTGTTCGAGTGAAACTCAGCAGCTGATAATATTATTTGCAAATTGATTCCTAGTGGAATATTCAACAATTGGTGTAGTTGTATTTCTCAACTGTCTACGCAACTGGACAATATGTTAAATCATAGAGATCCTTTGAGGTATATTTAGCTGCCGGTATTTCAAAGCACCGTCAGAAGACTGCAGGGTCATCTAACGCCTCTCCTTCATGAGCTTGAGAGTAGGATCAGAGAGGTTTTTGTTCCAATCTATATGATGGTCTTGAAGAATGAAACTTGAAGAGACTTGGGATTTGAGGATTATTGTGTCCTCCCCCTCTCTTCGAACTTCAGATAACCCTTTAATACTCCATCGTAAACTGCTCAATTACTCTTCAAGTTCGGTGATATTTTCGTCGGTCCGGAGTGTGCGCGTGTTGTACGTTGCCAGGTCCAGTCGTCGGTATTTGTTGGGGTAGCCGGATCTCGTCCGGGATTCTTAGCACCCCTTGCCATACCGTAACCTCGACCGCTACCGTAGTCGAGGGTACAGGCTGCCGGGCAATAGGGTATATATATATATAACTATGTTTTATTTGTGCTATTCATGAGGAGTGCTTTGCGGGCGGGTTGGCGATCGCAGTACCATACTGCGCACACTTACAAATGCACAGAGAACGCTGCTGCCCATTCTCTGGCTTTTCCCTTAGTCGCCTCTTACGACACCCATGAGCAAACATGGGATGTGAAATTCTTTACGCCCGACACCATACGGTTAGTTAGTTAGTTAGTTTTTTTTTATTACTTAACTATAAATTAGATAGGTTTAGGTAGCGCAGTTAGGTAGCATCAACATATCGGAATACTTAAACTATCGTTTTTACAAACAATTTGTCCCGTGTTCTGTTTGGTCGCGCCCGACAAATGGCACGCGGCTTAGTGCGTTAACCAGCAAGAACAAGTAAACACCTCCCTGAAATCGCTTATTTGTAGTCAATGACGGTTTCTTTACTGAATTTATCTTTAATAATAAATTAAACGTGATTGTGAAACGTTATTTTTTAACCTTAAGTCAACAACAACCTCAACTTAAAGTAAACACACATTACATTAACTAAAGCCTTTTTACCCGACTGCCGAAGGAGGGTAATGTGTGTATCAGTCTATGTATGTATGTTTGTTCTTATGTGGCGTTTTAGAGACCAAACACGTTGGCCGACTTTGATGACTCTTACGTCAATCGATTCGTCTTAACCCTGCGAGTGTCACTGGCTACATAAAAATTGTAAAAAATAAAAAAAATAACACTTATAATTATGTTTAAAAGAACGTAACTAAAAAAAAAATTGTAAAGAAAAAAAGTTCATTACGAAAATCATAAAACACTACTGCTTAAAAAGCGAACTAAAAAGACGTAAACAAGAAGAATATCATGCAGTGCGGTCTGCAGTCGGAGGATGCATCTGGTTTTGGTCAGCCAGCTCACGAATATGTATCCTCCGACTGCACAGCACTTTTATTCCCTTGTGCCCACGATATGATCATACACGCACTTCGGTTGTGACTACTACGCATCTCACCCTGTTCTGCCAACTCGTCTAAGCAAAAACGCGCTGTTATCTCCTTAAAAAAGCGATAGAAAGCGCTAAATGGTCGCTGTCAAAAATCGCTGTATTCGGCGCCAAATTCAAACAAAGCGCCCAATAATTTGAGACTAGGTATGTATAAACGTATATTTTTTATTGACTCAAAATATGTCATATAAAAGAGTTAAAGACATACATTATAGTACTTGTTTAGTAAAAATAAAATAAAGTAATAGTAACGTATTAATGTAATCTATGCTAATATTATAAAGCTGAAGAGTTTGTTTTGTTTGTTTGTTTGAACGCGCTAATCTCACAAACTAATGGTAGCAATATTTTTTTTTTGTGTTGGATAGTCCATTTATCGAGGAAGGTTTTAGGGTATAACGTTACGCTACAAATCATAGGAGCGGAGCATAAATTAAAAATGTTGCAAAAACGTGCAAAATTATTCCTTTTTGAGAGCTTCCGTTGCGTGCGCTGCGTAAACGGTTTAAGTTACGCAAATATCATGTATGATAGAATTGTTTCTCTTTAAAAGTTCTAAAAAAAGTCCGCGACAGCATAACTACCTACTCGTATGTCTATCTTTTAAGATTAACTCACTATAACCTTTTTTATGGTAATCAAATTTGTTAATTTGCGAAGGACTTTTATCAACATCTATATCTACTAATATTATAAAGCTGAAGAGTTTGTTTGTTTGTAGGGTAGGTAGGGCAGGTAGTGTAGGTAGGTAGGTAGGTAGTGGTAGGTAGATAGATAGCCATTTGACGGGAGCGAAGCCGCAGGGTTCAGCAAGTTATTTTATAAAATAAAGGAATTATATTAATTCATCATCGTTTGATTCTACCACAATTGCTTCTGCCGCCGAATTATATGGTTGGTCTTGATCAGTTTTTGAATTGAATTTATATTTATCTCTGGTTGAAGTTTTCCTCAAAACGTAAGTTTCAAAAAGCGCTAGGCGCTAAAACGCGCTATTGAACAAAAAAGCGCTAGATCTGGCGCATGAAGCGCTAAGTTGGCAGCACTGTTATTCTCACCTAAAAGTTAATGTGTCATAATTTTATTTTTAGACTAATTTAAATACACGCTATAACTACAAACCAACCAAGATTGCCACCGAGCATAATAAACTGAAAATCTAATCCGTTGATCACTTCCTCCAATATCCATAGTGAGATCATCCGAGCCGCAGCCAGGATTAAACAAAACGGGGTCTGAAAGAAATTGCGATGGCTTCGATGTCTATATTACTGTCACGCTTCCTGCTTTCTCCGGCTAATCCAGACGCTATACATGTCCATTGTGGACACACAGCAGTCTACCAACAGAAGAACCATACCTTCCACTCATAAAACCACACCCGGGGATCCCGAAGCATTCTGCAGATGTGTTCGCTATAGTTCTTTTAGGTCACATGTTATAGGAGGCGAGTCAATGCCATCGACGGGGCACTAATCCAGACTAAGGACTGCTTCTGAGGTAATTTAGATGGAAGAACCCAACAATATTTTGTCAGATCCGGACAGCGAACCCAGAGCCCCATGCGCAGTGTAAGCGCTTACTTACCACTCACACTCACGTAGAATACGAAAAAGATTAAGCAAAGGCAGGGGCGTAGCTACCGCCATATTTGCCATATCAATTATAAGGGGCCCCCGGGCCACGGGAGCCCCCAGTGTGCGTAATCAAAATTAATAAAAACTAACCAATATTTTTTTTCGCCTTTCGGACATGTCACTATTGTCCATAGAGGCAGAAACTTTAGAAAAACACTAAAGTCATCATCAGCTATAAATGATTTAATAAATCAGTTTGCCGAAAAAAGGCAAGGAGAGCGTATATTTAATTTGAATTGTTTGTAAAAACTCTGTAAAAAGAGACAGATAGATAATTATGATGAATAAATATTTCTTTTAATTTTATGCAAACATTTTTTTTCTTTTGTGAGAAATCTTTACCCTTCATAAGGGCCCCCAAACAAATTTTATACGGGGCCCCGCCAAGGCACGATACGCCACTGAGCAAAGGCCACGAGTCTCTGTTAAATACAGGTACAAAACTGTACAGATCAATAAGTAGATAAATACTTAACTTTGGTAACTTGTGACACTTCAAGTGGGCGTCTTATCTGATAAGAGACTACTTAAACAGAGCACGTATGTAGGTAGCTAAGTTCCCAGTTCTCAATAATGTAATTTGATTGGGTATAAAGAACATTTTAATTACTGAACTTAATCCTGGTTAGGGTTTATGGTAAACTAGCTGTCCCACGTGGCTTCGCTCCCGTCAACTGGCTACCTACCTACCCTACATACATGAATGTTGCGTAACTTTAACCGCTTACGCAGCGCACGCATCGGAATGTCTCGAAAAGGAATATTTTTTCCCGGTTTTTGCAACATTTTTCATTTATGCTCCGCTCCTATTGGCCATAGCGTGATGTTATATAGCCCAATACCTTCCGCGATAAATGGACTATCCAACACTAAAAGATTTTTTCAATTCCAACCAGTATTTCCTGCGATTAGCGCGTCCAAACAAACTCTTCAGCTTTATAATATTAGCATAGATAAAGTTTTGAGACTATTATTAGAGTGGGCGTTCTGTGCCTTTATATGCAGTGTCGTCACCTCGCCGTGTCTGGTCGCACCTCTTCGCACTGATTTTTCAATATCCGGCTATGTTTGAGTCCGTCGGGCGACTCGCCTTGCACACAAATACCTCCACTTCAGAATGCTTATCGAGTTGAGACTTTGTCACGGATATTCTCATATTTCGAAATACCGATGAAGCAAACTTTTACGTGCGCGTTTTATAATAAGTTTGAAAGGTTCATTCGCCAGAACGAGAATTTTGTATCAATAGTTTATTTTTGAAATAGAGCAACTTATTATTAAAAAAAGGTACTTAAAAAAACAAATACCCGACTGCAAAGCGAACTTAAAATACGTAATCAAGAAGAAAGTCATGCTTTGCAGTCGGAGGAAACAATTCGCGAGCTGGCTGACCAAAACCTTACGTATCCTCCGACTGCACTTCATGATTTTCTTCTTGTTTAGGTCTTTTTACTTCGCTTCTTAAGCAGTCAGGTTTTTAGATTTTTTGAATTAACTTTTTTATTTAATTATGAATTAATTAGCCACTTGAGCGTCCGGCCGGTTTACAGCGGCCCAACGTGTCTTACTCTCCAAAGCCCATGCCGACTTAGTGGACCTTGGGATTTGCGTCGAAAAAGAATAAGCTTTAATTTTTTTTATTGGTTTATTTTGTATTGCTTTCTGGTAAAAAAAAAACTCTCCGTACGCTAGAAAGAGGGCCCCCACAATATGGCGCCCAAAATCCGCCATTTAACAATTTGAATGTAGCCAGTGACACTCAAGGAACGCGTTTGGTCTGTAGAACGCCACAAAAGGAACAAACATACATATACTGATAAACACATTACCCTCCTTCGGCAGTCGGATAAAAACCTTAAAGAGCGATAGAGGACTGTGTGTGTTGTATTAGAAAACCTTTTCCATCTAAAAGACCTGTGTCAATACGGTGGGCTCAATGGCGACGTTATTGGCTATTTGTTAGTATTACCTATACCGCGGCGCGGCTCTGCCTGCCAGCGCGTAAGTCGCGGGAATCCGCTCACAAAATGTACAATGAATGTAAATAACGAAATCGTAACCCTTTTGTCGTTCACTAACAATAAACTTGAACGTAAATGTTCCTCGCGTGCACCTAGCGCCATCTATTGAGCGCTAGTTGTACTAAATTTCTTTGAAGTTTAGTAACAGTCAGTTGGCTGTTTCAATTTCACGAATGTAACTCTTTTGTCCCGATGTGTTTCGCAAGGAAACCTGAGACATGACAAGTTATAACAAACGTGAGTTAAAAGAAAGTGTTGTTTCTCAAATGTAGCGTTATGCCCTTGTGATCTTCTACGGGTTCATTTCACGTGATTTAGTATAATAAGCCCAAATACAGAGCCCCAGCCTCCTCGAGTTTGACGTGCCTACGTACCTACTACTTCGTCAAAGGAAAAATCCACAAGAATATAGCTGAGTTTCCACATGAAGCCTGCTAAGCTTTTCGAAACATATATAAACAAGGTTTCATCCGCAGAAATACATCTAACTAGATAACGCAAGTTCCTTCATCTGTATGATAACCAAGCGTGCCACTTTTTCACACACAATTCAAAAACAAATTTACTTACCAATGAAAGAAAACATTACCAATGCCTCGGCCAACTTTTTCAATACAGTCTTTACAGCTCAATAAGGCATAAAAAGGCATTTTTCTAGATTTCTGTGCATTTCCTGTGCTGATAATGCTAAATGAAAAGTTCAATTTACGATCATGATCGTAATATGACTCCGTTTTTAGGGTTCCGTACCCTATTATTAAGATATCCGCGGTCCGTCTGTCTGTCTGTCCGTCTGTCACCAGGCTGTATATCAAGAACTGTGATAGCTAGACAGTTGAAATTTTCACGGATCATGTATTTCTGTCGCCGCTATAAAAAAAAACTAAAAACTGAATAAAATAAATGTTTAAGTGGAGCTCCCATACAACAACCGTGACTTTTTGCCGTTTTTTGTGATAACGGCACGGAACCCTTTCGTGCGCGAGTCCGACTCGCACTTGGCCGGTTTTTTGACACTCGAAGTACATACAACCGCGTTATCTAGTAGGATTTATATCTGTGGTTTCATCTCAAAAGCTCTTTTCATTTGTTAGGATCTATCCCTCCATAACATCGTCAAAATATTGAAGGTTCATTAGACAATAGCATTCCATCAATGTACAGAAAAATGTAAATGCTCTGCAAAAGTTTATATTATGATGTTGTGTTTTCGCCCTTAGTCCACCAACAGTTTACAAATTGTGATCGCCGGGTGAGTGGCTAGGAGTCAATCAGTCAGGCGCCGCGGGACACCCTCACTTGTGACTGATTTATATCACAGACCCACCGGGCGATATACTGCCGACATATTGACTTACACGCTGACAACAAGCGCTACAAAACAGATTTCATAACAGCGGATGAGTTATCACTCCCCCTAGAGGGACCAGACATGAGAGATTGTGTGGCTGATGTTACAAAAACTGGCCAAGTGCGAGTTGACTCACGCAGGAAGCGTTCCGTACCATTATTGCAAAAATCGGCAAAAAAAACACGTTTGTTGTATGGGAGCCACACTTAAATATTTATTTTATTCTGTTGATAGTATTTGTTGTTATAGCGGCATAAGAAAAACATCATCTGTGAAAATTTCAACTGTCTAGCTATCACGGTTCATGAGATACAGCCTGGTGACAGACGGACAGACAGATGGACAGTGGAGTCTTATATAGTAATAGGGTCCAGTTTTTACCCTTTGGGTAAGGAACCCTAAAACACGATTTTAGGTGGAAAACTTTCGAACAACGTCCGAAAAAGCGGTGGAAAAACATGTAAGTACATATCTCCCTATAGCTTCTAACTTTATAAATCTGAAAATTGATCAAAGCATACTCTGCATGTGTATTGATTCCATCTAGGTTTGGTATCATATCTACTGCTATCCTATTATTATCTACATCTCAATCAACTTTTAAAGTTTTAAGACATTACACAATGCATGGCTGACATTGAATCGTTTTAATCCGAAGTATTTAAGCTGATTTCATTCAGACGAAGTTTATCTAGAACTTTTGTACCGTTTCACTAAACCACCAAGTGTTCTGGCGCAAAAATTAAAGTGATCACTTCTCCAAGTCTGTGCTCGAAGCTAATCTGAATGATAATACCTGGTGAAGGCGAGAAGACTCCACAGTTCGGTGGAGACGAAGGTAAAGGCTTTCTCTCGCTTTCGTTTATATCACAGAAATATTAATTACCGAAGTTAGAGCTGAGACAGAATAGGTGCCTACATTAAACTCATTTGAACAATTAGTTTTGAGTTAAAGTTACTTCTTTAATTAATACTTTAGTCTATTAATCTGAAACAGAGTTCTTTGGGTATCAATTTTCAAAGCAACTTTGGAACTTACCGAGTTTTGCCAAAGTTGCACTTTACCAAAACTGCTGAAGCCCTGACTGTACGGACGAACGGACGGAGTTTTGGTAAAGATACCGAGTCATTTCACAAGAGTATGCTAGTATCAGTGGCGTAACTAGTCTATAGGGGCCCGGTTTCAAAAAAATTTGGGGACCCTTTCTACTCCCCCCTCCCTTTCTACCTTCATCACTTGGATAACTTAAACGGGTTTGAGGGACGAGAATGAAGCACGAGTGAAACGAGCTTTAAAACGAGAGAATCCTGACTGGATCGGATAAGTTTTCATGCTTCGGTTTACTAAATTGGAGCATAAGGATGCTATGAAGGCATAGAACAGATTATGGTGTCATCATAACAAAATAAAGTTTATTTAATCAAAATAAAAAAAAATCAAACCCGTTATCAAAAAGAATTTGAGACTGTGATCTTGATTTGATGAACTTTTCATTCCATTCGTCGGGGCCCCTGTAGCTCGGGGGCCCCGTATCATTCTAAAGTCAAATAGTATGAATGAAAGCATGCATTTTGCTTTAAAACATTTATCCTACCTTTTCTAGCCAACAAATGTAGAAGAAGCAAGCAGACCAACACTCTAGTAGTCGGCTACATTCAAAGCTGCCACCGTTAAATAGTTGTCACGTGGCGAGTTGACGTAAAGTGGCCCCGGGCGGGACTTGGGCGCATGGGACCTGGGCCTCCAAGGACCCCGTACGCGACAAGCTTGACGTCAATAATGCAAACGTCTTCGAGTCGTGTATTATAATATTTGTGGAGTGGTACAGGCAGCATCCGTTGTACCTAATGCAAATGTTGTTAAATGTTAACACCAACCTAGCGAATTTTGTTTTTTTAGATAAGTAAGGTTTTTAGAAAAAGACTGCAGCTTCGTGTTTCCACTAGGACTTTACAATGGTCATGATTTTTTAGGGTTCCGTACCCGTACTTATGGTGTCATATATTGGGGGAGAAGAAATGTCTTAAGACAATATATAACAATCAAAAATCAAGAATCATTAAGTCTGTCTTGAGAAAGGATGGTTTCCTGACACTGACTGGTAGGTATTTATACACTGGCATTATGTTTATTTGTTACGAATAATATGCAATATTATAATTTCAAATCAAATTCAAAAAGAAACATTCGGAAACAATATAAATATGACATTAACTTACCGTCTATCAACAATATGATGTTTTATAAAAGTACCTATGTTACTGTTATTCGTGTGTACAATAAGTTACCGCCAGCAATTAAGCAAATAAATGGAAATATGTTTAAAAATAAAGTGAAAAAAATGTTAATTGTCAATAATGTATTTTATAATCAGCATGAGTTTTTTGATAAAAATAGTATTTGCAAGTACCTAATTTCTAAATACTATTGCAAACTAAATATCTAAGTGGGGCTCCCATACAACAAACGTATTTTTTTTTTGCCGTTTTTTGCGTTACTGGTACGGAACCCTTCGTGCGCGAGTCCGACTCGCTCTTGGCCGGTTTTTGTAAATGGCATCCTATTTTGAAATCAGCTCATCTCGCTCAGACAATCGCATAATATTCAATGTAACAAAAGTTTTTTTGGATTTAAATAAAAGCTGTAATACTCGTAAAAAGTAAGTTGCTTCAAGTTGTTGAATGTGAAAAGTGGAACCATTTATTTCCTACTATGTAAATTTGATGGCGGTGAGATACATTTAAAACACAAAGGGAAACGGACACATGAATGATTTGGTAAGTTACTACACTCGAGCTGAACAATATCGCGCGCTAACTACTTGATCATGCTAATGGTGGCCATACACCATCCTTCCTATCGTCCAATCGGCATGACGCTGCAGGCTTGATCCAATCTGCAGTTCGTCCAAATACACCACACACGATCAATTTGATTTGTCCAATCAGCAGCGACGTTCAGTTGAAGCCATGGCTTCACCGGTGACAGACGACGATGTTTTAGCCGTTTTGGGGCATTTTACTCGTGAAAATGAAACACAAAAAAGAAAAGATTATTGTAATTATTTACGAATTAATTAAGAATCTTTCTTGAAACTTCTAACTTTAGTTACTCCTATAACTGAGAAGCATGACACTGTTATGAGAAACGTTATCTCGTCTATCACCGACAATAGTACATTGTGTATTAAGGGTGGTAAGTAAGGAATTACGATCGAGACTCTAGTAGAAGCCCGAAGTCGAAGACTGAGGGCTTTCTGAGTCGAGGTTCGTAATTCCCGTACCGCCCGTGATACATACAATGTTTTTCATCACATTTGCGAGTAATAATTATGAATTATAGCTTTAATACACAAGTCAGCACAGCTGTTATTACGAAATACGTGAACTTTTTTTAAGCGGTTGGCGAATTTTTGCCCACACCACAGATTATACAGTGTTTCGTTCAGAAACTTTAAGGGCAAATACTTACGTAGGTATACAGCCATGACGGAGTGTAAAAAGAATTAAATAATTTCGACGTTTTCATACTATAACTATTAAAATCGATTATTAAGAACATTAATTGAGTATTTAAGTAACATGTAGCGAGATTGCAAGTAAATTCCTGTTTAGATAACATTTTAAGATAATTTTTCACTCCACAACTCCTTGCTTGAACTTGCATGACCTGTGTGCTGTGCCATAAATTAAAAAAATATTACTTACCGCCCTAGGGTTTCAAGACAAAAAGAAAGCCCGAGGGTTTTATATGGGGCATTACGGCCAAGTTAACCTGTATGTTTAGATACTTTTTACGTGCGAGTGTGATGAAAAAATATTTACCTGACTGAACTGACGATCGACGACCGCCATACACGATCCAATCGGCATGATCAAGCCAAAAGAATCGAAATTCGATTGTGCCGTCAAGTATAAATGTCATGCCAATCCACTCCAACACACGGTCAATTCTAACTGATCCAATCGATCGCGTCATGCCGTTTGGACGATAGCAAGGATGTTGTATGGCTACCGTAAAGGCACTAGGATTGTCCTCGAGACCAATAACGTGAAACTAGAGTAACTTTTCCTAAAAAACCTACCCTGAAATATCAAAAAAAAAGTTAATAAAATAAAAAAACTAGTGGTTAAGCGAACTAAAAACAAGAAGAAAGAATCATGCTGTGCAGTCGGATGACATATTCGCGAGTTGTCTGACCAAAACTATAAATAACCAGTCGGGTTTTCTAATTTTATTTTATTTACGACTTTTTAATTATAATATTTTTTTCGAATGACTTTTAAACATACAAGTGTAGGCATATATTTTTGTAATCACTTCTAAAAACCCTTCATTTGATACCCCACTTGATGGGTATGAAATAAAACAAAATTGCATCCCCACAAAATAGCGTCCAAAATCCGCAATGTTTTTTTTTCAACATCGATTATTTAGGAACACTTGGGCGGTCAAGACCTATCTAACTATATCTTAATTATAAAAATCCGTTTAGTGGTTTGAAACGATTATTCCCGATGTCCACCACTTGGTTGGCCACCACTGGGGGACAGCGGGAAAACTTTTAAAAATTATTCCTGCTGTCCACCACTGGGTGACAGCGACACGGTTTTTTTTATTATTCTCGTTGTCATCCACTGGGGTTAGTGACAAATAATTTTTAAACATTTCCTATGGCCAAAAGTTTTCCCGCTATATATGAGGTAATAAAGAATATTACATACATACAAAAATACACACATGTACCCTTTCCTTGCAGCCGGGTGATAATAAATCTGCTGTTTGATACAAAATGCAATAGTTATTCAATGAAAATGTTACATAAAACAGATCGTTAGATTGACAAGGTCTCATAGTAAAAGTTGTTTCAGCCACTGAAAATTTCTTAGTGTTTTACAAATAACCCTGTATGTATAAGAAGGCTCGTGCTGGGAGGTGGAACAGTCGACAGTGAAAATGAAGATATTAGTTCAGTATCGCTAATAAACTTCAACACCTCAAAATCTGCCGTTGTATTGTTGTGAGCTTATGAGAACTAGGAGTTGGGTGTCTCTGAATACAATTATGTTTACCATAGTCAAAGCGCTGTGGCTTGTGGTACATTAGTAGCCGTCAGCGCCAATAATCGAACTTGTACAGTTGAGCTGCGAACTGTTACATTAGTAAGTACATTTAGTGCGCATAACTCAGCCAGACCGCGGCTAGACTGCTCTGAGCACTTCAGAAACTTGATAAATTCATAAACTTATTAGTAAAACTTATTATAATTATTTTGAATTTATTCCTTTTCTAAGAAAATTATAATTGTGTTAATAAGTTGCCAGTCTCATTGCCAAATACAATAGAGATATTAGAACCTCTTTTTTCTATAAACTTTTTAGGTAGAGTTAGTCAAAAGTTGTCTATTGATCCTGAAAATAATTATAACATCACAGAGAATATAACCACTACGTTTTATAACATTCAATACATTTACCGTCAAGCATTATACTTAGTTTGCTGTAACAACTGTATTAGACTCAGTACATTATAACAGTCAGTAAGATTATTGAGCAGATATTCCACAGTAAGTAAGTAGGTAAGCAGAAGTGGCAGCATGCAGCCGCAGCCACGCGCGCACTTTCGAGCGACAAGTTCGCAACGCGCGCCGCCGCCACCGCCACATGTTGGGCAAACTTTACCAGCGTCGTGGGGTGAGGCGCTAAGCGAGATCTAATACAGTTTATTAATATCTAGATATTCTTTAATTATCATAAAATTATGTTACGAAAATTATCATATAAAAACTAACCTCAAAAAGTCCAAATCCATGAAGCGGAGCATACTGAATATAAAACTGACTGACCGATTTAGAAAATCTACTTTTTGCGGTGCCATGCACTAGTCTTTTAAAAATAAGTCTAGCTCATCCCGCCATCTCCTTGTGGGACCCCGCGTCACCGTTGGCAGCTGATTTGGACCCACTGTTTGCTCATAGCTCCTTCATAATTGACAAAGTAGTTATAGAAGGTTTACTAATGATAAGCATAAGCATATAATATATGCCCATAATTTACATTGGCATAACGAAATTCAGCATAATGTTCATTACGCATAATGTTATTAGGCATAAATGCTTTTCCATAATGTATATTGCCATAAATACTGCTGGCATAATAATAATGATGCATAATCTTATAAACGCATAATGATATTTACACATAATGTTCTTTGGAATAAAACAAACATGTTTGCGGCTTAACCTAATTGATTTGAGTCCTTATAACAATATATATTTAATTAGACATTTTAAGCTTAGGTAAAACAATTTTCAATCGATATTATAATACTCACAACCGATCTTTGTGTGTCTGAAGTTAGTTCTGTCAACTTTTGCGCAAGAAATAGTTTAACTGCATAGAGTAAGCGAGATAGGATGATGCGACAAAGGTAAGCGAGTGAAAGAGACCGTTATACAATGCTATCTTCACTTTCAATATTGACACAAAAATAGCTACTGCGCAGGCTCTTGCAGCCAATTCAGACAAACAAATATCCGTTCATATAAATTTTTCGATATTTTGAAAATTGATATTTTAGGTACCCGTAGGTATTTTAATTTTCGACGTTCAATTATGTACCCATAAATATATTATGACGAATAAATATTATGCCTTTAATATTTATGCTACTCCAAATTATGACAAAACAAATTAGACCAAATGCCAGTTATGCTCAAATCTAATAATGTGACATTGTTTTTCTGACAAAAACTTTGGTCAATGAATTTACAATCTCCGTTAGAATATCTCCGAAGTGACGTCGGTGACAGACAGGTACAATATAACGAGACAACTTTATCAACTATCGCCATTCATCTGCTGAAAATTAATTAAACACTAAATCTTGACGAACGGCCTCTAAACGGAGACTAACTCCTTTCAAACATGTTGAAGCCAATAGAAAATAACTTTCAAAATATATCTTGACGCAGAAAGTTGTCAGCTTCAGACAAAGTTCAAAAGAAAGCGTTGTAGAAGTGCAGTGATATTGTTTAGTTCGTTCGGTCGTGCTGTTCCGTGCATGCGAGGCGGCACCGGCACTGCATTATTAACGCGGCGCTGGACTACGCCCTCCAGTTATTATTTGAACATGTCGCGAACATGTCACACACTCGGACACTTGCGGGAACTACCATTATCTGTTGTGACTTTTTACTTGCTTGCAAGAGTTGCAACTAGTGTCCTTCAATAAAGTGCTGGTGAACTTTATTAACGCGGCGCTGGACTACGCCCTCCAGTTATTATTTGAACATGTCGCGAACATGTCACACACTCGGACACTTGCGGGAACTACCATTATCTGTTGTGACTTTTTACTTGCTTGCAAGAGTTGCAACTAGTGTCCTTCAATAAAGTGCTGGTGAACTTTATTGCGACCTCCTTCTCATATCAAATCCACTTTGATAGAAGTGGGCTTTAAAAAACCTTTGTCAATGCAGGCGAGGCGAAAATAAAAAAAATTTGTTTCAACTAAACCATGCCCACTAGGTGGACCGATGACTAAGGCGGAAGTTAACGCCCGGGTGTCACCATTGTGAGGATCGCCCGGAGGACACGGTAGAACACATGGTGGAGGTCTGCCTCGCTTGGGCGGAGCAACGCCGTGTCCTCGTGGAAGCGATCGTCGGTGGCAACCTCTCGCGTCCGGCCCTGGTTTAGACCATGGTACGGAGCGAGAGGTCATGGGAAGCTGTCACCTCCTTCTGCAAAGCAGTTATGCTCGCGATGGAGGAGGCAGAACGCGTAAGGGAGACGCAACGAAGCGCCCTCACGCCCCAAGCCACCGCGGAGACGCCCTGGGCGTCGGGAGTCGCAAGCCGATTCCCGGCCACCGTAGGCGCGGGCTTGCGGACGGCGAGTAATGGGTAGCTCGCCGTCCGATTAGGACCAGGCCCGAGTCAACGGCGCGTAGTGTTCCACGCGCGCCTCAAAGAGATGTCAGCAAAATTGACGGGGTTCACTAGGGCCGATGCATGTCTGGGTCGCGGGTAAATTTGAACGCGCTCCCGCTTCACCCAGAGCGGGAAAAGTCATTGGATGATTGCCAACACAGAAAAAAAAAAGTAGACCGATGACCTGGTCAAGGTAGCGTGGATCCGCTGGATGTGACACCAGTGTGGGACCGGTAAATGTGGTTTTGAAATGTCAACGTGAGTGTCGTTCAGACACTAAATTGACGTAACTGACTGCACCGTCCTACGATTTCTACTACACTAAATTTTCTGACGTGACTGACCGCGGCGATGCAACGTTAACGTATCTAATGTGGCATACCTTTTGTATATCTCACTTTAACCGGATAGTATCTGCGACATTCAGCTCCTGGAATGCAGTGGAGCGCGCTCACTGCCTCCGACTCCTCCGAGTGAGTCAGCGTCGCGAGTGGAACTTTCGAACAACATCTTAGCAACGATACACTTCACGACATTCGTTTTTTAAATGCATGCAATAATGAAATTAAGTCGCAGAACTTTTCGTTCCAATATACAGAAGTACTTATCTATATCTTAACTAATAATTAAAGAGGTAAAGTTTGTGAGGTTGTAGATGTGTTGTGATCTCTGGATCTACTGAACCGATTTAGATGAAATTTGGCATGGAGATAGTTTGAGACCTTGGTAAGGACATAGGATTTTGTATTCCCTTGGGATGATGAAACACTTTTTACACGGGTGAAGCCGCGGGCAGAAGCTAGTAAAAAATATATAGATAGTTCTTGATAAGTGTTCTTTTCTGTTTCTACGAGAGAAGAGAAGAGAGCAGAGCAGCAGCAGTGGCTTGCACCAGAATCGAGGCCCGCCAATAAGAAAATTAGAGCTTCGTAGCTACAACATAATAAATCGTAGCACTCCGAACCAACTTCGTAGCACTCCGAACCAACTTCGTAGCACTCCGAACCAACTTCGTAGCACTTCAAACCAACTTCGTACCACTATAAGCATCTTCGCAACACTCCGTAGCACACCGAAACAACTTCGTAGCACTCCGAACCAACTTCGTAGCACTTCAAACCAACTTCGTAGCACTATAAGCATCTTCGCAACACTCCGTAGCACACCGAAACAACTTCGTAGCACTCCGAACCAACTTCGTAGCACTCCAAACCAACTTCGTAGCACTCCAAACCAACTTCGTAGCACTCCAAACCAACTTCGTAGCACTATAAGCATCTTCACAACACTCCGTAGCACACCGAAACAACTTCGTAGCACTATAAGCATCTTCGCAACACTCCGTAGCACACCGAAACAACTTCGTAGCACACCGAAACAACTTCGTAGCACTCCGAACCAACTTCGTAGCACTCCAAACCAACTTCGTAGCACTATAAGCATCTTCGCAACACTCCGTTGCACACCGAAACAACTTCGTAGCACTCCGAACCAAGTTCGTAGCACTCCAAACCAACTTCGTAGCACTATAAGCATCTTCGCAACACTCCGTAGCACACCGAAACAACTTCGTAGCACTCCGAACCAACTTCGTAGCACTCCAAACCAACTTCGTAGCACTATAAGCATCTTCGCAACACTCCGTAGCACACCGAAACAACTTCGTAGCAATCCGAAACAACTACTTAGCACTCCGAACCAACTTCGTAGCACTCCAAACCAACTTCGTAGCACTATAAGCATCTTCGCAACACTCCGTTGCACACCGAAACAACTTCGTAGCACTCCGAACCAACTTCGTAGCACTCCAAACCAACTTCGTAGCACTATAAGCATCTTCGCAACACTCCGTAGCACACCGAAACAACTTCGTAGCACTATAAGCATCTTCGCAACACTCCGTAGCACACCGAAACAACTTCGTAGCAATCCGAAACAACTACTTAGCACTAAGCATCTTCGCAACACTCCGTATCATACTGAAACACCTTTGTAGCACTCAGAAGCAACTACCTTCGTAGCACACCGACTTATAAGCTTAACTTAATAATGAACGTGAACACTGAACACTCATAGTCTATGGATGTCTTTTGTTTTATGTTCTTTAGGCTCGCGCTTGACCACTATCTCATCTAATGGTAAGTAATAATGTGGTCGACGGTGAAACACGCTTGCCTAGAAATAACCTATTCACTCTTGACTTAAGACCCCCAGATTGTAGCTGTCGGGAAACACGACTCCGACAGGGAATTCCAATACTTAGCTATACGCATAATAAAAGTGATCCCAAAACGTTTTGTGCGTATGGGTGGGATGTCCACTATGTATCGATGGCGCATCGCCGTACGTCTGGTAATCCGATGATGAAACGGGCTAGATACTGAAAGCAGGATGAATAAGTTAGTTAATTTACGGAAGTTATGATTTGGTTCACCTTGATGAATTGCCCACTAACTGGTCGAACATTTTCTAACTTATTAACATATGAGTACCTACTTACTTAAATTAAAATATGAAAAAGTTTTCAGTCTTTGAAGAAGTCGGCGACCGTAGATTAATGTCCGGCTAAACAACTTACTATCAACTATTTTACGTTGCGCCTTGCGGTGTGGGGCCACGCAGCGCGCGGACAACATTCAACCCAAGCCGTGGGGTATCAACCCATACAAAGAAACTGTCCCGACGTACTGTACCTACTGATTATTAATTTGACACACACATTTTCTATAGATATCAATTGATTATTAGATGGTGATCTATCTATTGCCCTGGAACGGAACCGAACGCGATCGATTTACAAAAAAATAATCGATATAATAAGATGTAAAACGCTAGTTACGTGGCACGGTTTCTTTGTATGGGATGAGGCATCTGTATGCTAGTATTATATTATTTGTGACCCAAGCACAACGAGTTGGAACAGACCAGTGTTCCGGAGAAGCAGATCTGAAGATTCAGATGTCAAATAGGTACTAACGTATCCACTATTTAGTCTCAAAAGTCCTTAAGTTTGAAATCTGAAGCAACTTAAATCTCTGTAAAGTCTGTCAGTAGACTACAATGCAAGTTGTCGTTAATACCCAATGCCATTGATATTCATCATCATCATCATTTCAGCCGAAAGACGTCCACTGCTGGACATAGGCCTCCCCCTGGCGTCGCCACATCGACCAATCCCATGCGTGTCGCATCCAGCGCCTTCCCGCAACCTTAACCATGGATATTAATCTAACTAATTAACTATTCTTTCGTAAAATAAAGTCACTTTTAGTATAACTTATTTTTATGATGATGATGATGAATATCAATGGCATTAATAGTAACTTAGCTACAGCCCCGGATCTAAGGGGGGGCAAACCGGGGCACTTGCCCCGGGCGGCAGTTTCATGGGGGCGCCAAAGCTTTGAGACAGGAATTCGAAATATCGAATAAATGAAGCCTCTTTTCCTACAATCTCATAGGTTTTTATCAAGTAATAGAATCTTAATATAATATGTTTGAAAAACACACTTTTCTAGATTAAAGCTAACTTTTTTAGCCATTGAAAACAAAACTGCCTATGCGACGGACTTTGAGGAGCTAATAGATTCTTTCGCTGAAAAGAAAGCACGCCGTGTAAAATTGTAGTATTTCCTGTTTATATATTTTTCTGTTTTATGTCACAAATGAAAGTTGTAGTCACGTATGTGTGTTGTGTGCGTACAGCTAAGGAATAGAATATCTGCCGGAGTCTGTATTTCCCGATAGCTTTAATCTCGGGGTCTTTAAGTCAAGAGTGAATAGGTTACTTCTAGGCAAGCGTGCTACACCTTCGACCACATCATCACTTACCATCAGGTGAGATAGTGGTCAAGCGCATTCCTATTTAAAATAAAAAAATATAAGTTATTAGATAATAAAAAGTTTAAATTTATTAAAGGATTATTATTTTAACAAATGGTCTCAAAAATGCTACTCATTGGCAGTTTTAACACTTTTTCTCTAACACTGAAGGGTGCGGGCGCCACTCTCAACACTCGATTATCAGGCTGTTAACGTAAACGACGAATAATCGCCGGTTATCTGCTATGATTGGCTGTTGAAAATTAATTCAACCAATCACAGCATCCAACGCGTGTCAAGTGTCAATTAGCAGACACAATAGAAATTACCATTGTCTTTTGTCGATTCGGCGATGTGGACACTGTGGCCTAGTTGAAATAAAGCTTGGGTAGATACGTACCGAAGTTGGAAATAAACTTTCGAAATGTTTTAATTATGTTAGTAGGAGTCAGGGACTGTATTTGTAATGTTTTCGTATTTAAATAAAAAGTTTAATTATTATTTATTAGTTATGTATACCTACACCAATTTATACATAAATATACCTGATTATTCAATAAACAAACTTACATACCTGACACAGCAACTTTACAAGCCTCCTCAAAATACAAGTCGAGTGCAATAATCAGAAAGTTTCCCGCGGTAACAATGACAGCACGCTGTAACCCCGCGGTCCCGCGTGGGCGTCACGTCCCCGCCTCGTGACCGCGTCGTGCACGTCGCGGCGCCGTGTCGCAAACACTGATTGGTTCCGCCGGGACTCCGGACGTGACGCAATACAACCGCACTTCAAGCGTCGTGTACAAAAGGTGAAAAAGTGTTTAATTTCCATCTCGTCGGCATTCCTATTTAGGTACTAGGTAGGTAGGTACTAAAGGTGTTAAGATCTTCTACCGAATAGACTAATTGAGTCCTTGAGGACAAAAAGGCTTGGGATTGAGCTGCTCAAATTAATTTTATATTTTATTTTTTGCATCCTGAATTTGCTTTTTTTTTGTTTTTATTTAAGTTTTTAATCATGGTCTGGAAGTTTGAGTAATTTATGCGGCCTACCAGAATGTCCTTTCTTTGGTTCGTCGAATCGTTGAGCTCCTTGAATTCTGAGTTGAGCTGCACGGTTATTGACAAATGCGTGCACTGACTGGACAGGTTCACTCAATGTGGCTGGTTCTTACCTCAAAATACCATTTCAGGATTCAATCTGCATGGTCTTCACTTGATCTAACCAAGATTATGTGACCTCTGAGTTTGTTTCGGTCTTTCTTCTCAGAGTAGTCAGATAGGAAACGCCGACCTCATCTAGTTTTAAAAAATATGATCGACTTGTAAAAGTGTTTGTACAAACCAACTTACAGAAATAAAATCATTTATTTATCCAAACATAAATGAGCTCATAAAAGCACGTTATAAAACAAACATATTCCCCGCGGAAGGGTCCATTCGCAGGACGGTAGGAGGCACCTGCCGTCTCTTACAACGACCATAAATTCCGGTTAATTTGGGCTCTCAGACTGTCTATTTGTGTAATAAATTAACCGAGAAATATGAAGTGTAGCGAGTAGGTAGCCTCTGCGTAATATCGGATTACGCCGGGCTCGAGGTGGGCTGAAGCTGAAAGCGGCATTTCGTATTAGTTCAACTTCAATATCCGCGGATCAGGCTGGCGCTTTTGACCCGACACTACCGCGACATAAGCTGCTGCTATGTACTTAGTTACAGGTAAAAGTTCCACGGAGGTGAACTATACTCCTACACTCATAAGCAGAGAGCAACTCGACTTACTAAGACTACATCTACCGCACAATACTTAGAAACGAAACGGCATTTCTCGGTATCACGATTGAAAAACACTGCAACTGGAAAGCCAAACCAACTTCGTAGCACGATAAGCATCTTCGCAACACTCCGTTGCACACCGAAACAACTTCGTAGCACTCCGAACCAACTTCGTAGCACTCCAAACCAACTTCGTAGCACTATAAGCATCTTCGCAACACTCCGTAGCACACCGAAACAACTTCGTAGCACTATAAGCATCTTCGCAACACTCCGTAGCACACCGAAACAACTTCGTAGCAATCCGAAACAACTACTTAGCACTAAGCATCTTCGCAACACTCCGTATCATACTGAAACACCTTTGTAGCACTCAGAAGCAACTACCTTCGTAGCACACCGACTTATAAGCTTAACTTAATAATGAACGTGAACACTGAACACTCATAGTCTATGGATGTCTTTTGTTTTATGTTCTTTAGGCTCGCGCTTGACCACTATCTCATCTAATGGTAAGTAATAATGTGGTCGACGGTGAAACACGCTTGCCTAGAAATAACCTATTCACTCTTGACTTAAGACCCCCAGATTGTAGCTGTCGGGAAACACGACTCCGACAGGGAATTCCAATACTTAGCTATACGCATAATAAAAGTGATCCCAAAACGTTTTGTGCGTATGGGTGGGATGTCCACTATGTATCGATGGCGCATCGCCGTACGTCTGGTAATCCGATGATGAAACGGGCTAGATACTGAAAGCAGGATGAATAAGTTAGTTAATTTACGGAAGTTATGATTTGGTTCACCTTGATGAATTGCCCACTAACTGGTCGAACATTTTCTAACTTATTAACATATGAGTACCTACTTACTTAAATTAAAATATGAAAAAGTTTTCAGTCTTTGAAGAAGTCGGCGACCGTAGATTAATGTCCGGCTAAACAACTTACTATCAACTATTTTACGTTGCGCCTTGCGGTGTGGGGCCACGCAGCGCGCGGACAACATTCAACCCAAGCCGTGGGGTATCAACCCATACAAAGAAACTGTCCCGACGTACTGTACCTACTGATTATTAATTTGACACACACATTTTCTATAGATATCAATTGATTATTAGATGGTGATCTATCTATTGCCCTGGAACGGAACCGAACGCGATCGATTTACAAAAAAATTATCGTTATAATAAGATGTAAAACGCTAGTTACGTGGCACGGTTTCTTTGTATGGGATGAGGCATCTGTATGCTAGTATTATATTATTTGTGACCCAAGCACAACGAGTTGGAACAGACCAGTGTTCCGGAGAAGCAGATCTGAAGATTCAGATGTCAAATAGGTACTAACGTATCCACTATTTAGTCTCAAAAGTCCTTAAGTTTGAAATCTGAAGCAACTTAAATCTCTGTAAAGTCTGTCAGTAGACTACAATGCAAGTTGTCGTTAATACCCAATGCCATTGATATTCATCATCATCATCATTTCAGCCGAAAGACGTCCACTGCTGGACATAGGCCTCCCCCTGGCGTCGCCACATCGACCAATCCCATGCGTGTCGCATCCAGCGCCTTCCCGCAACCTTAACCATGGATATTAATCTAACTAATTAACTATTCTTTCGTAAAATAAAGTCACTTTTAGTATAACTTATTTTTATGATGATGATGATGAATATCAATGGCATTAATAGTAACTTAGCTACAGCCCCGGATCTAAGGGGGGGCAAACCGGGGCACTTGCCCCGGGCGGCAGTTTCATGGGGGCGCCAAAGCTTTGAGACAGGAATTCGAAATATCGAATAAATGAAGCCTCTTTTCCTACAATCTCATAGGTTTTTATCAAGTAATAGAATCTTAATATAATATGTTTGAAAAACACACTTTTCTAGATTAAAGCTAACTTTTTTAGCCATTGAAAACAAAACTGCCTATGCGACGGACTTTGAGGAGCTAATAGATTCTTTCGCTGAAAAGAAAGCACGCCGTGTAAAATTGTAGTATTTCCTGTTTATATATTTTTCTGTTTTATGTCACAAATGAAAGTTGTAGTCACGTATGTGTGTTGTGTGCGTACAGCTAAGGAATAGAATATCTGCCGGAGTCTGTATTTCCCGATAGCTTTAATCTCGGGGTCTTTAAGTCAAGAGTGAATAGGTTACTTCTAGGCAAGCGTGCTACACCTTCGACCACATCATCACTTACCATCAGGTGAGATAGTGGTCAAGCGCATTCCTATTTAAAATAAAAAAATATAAGTTATTAGATAATAAAAAGTTTAAATTTATTAAAGGATTATTATTTTAACAAATGGTCTCAAAAATGCTACTCATTGGCAGTTTTAACACTTTTTCTCTAACACTGAAGGGTGCGGGCGCCACTCTCAACACTCGATTATCAGGCTGTTAACGTAAACGACGAATAATCGCCGGTTATCTGCTATGATTGGCTGTTGAAAATTAATTCAACCAATCACAGCATCCAACGCGTGTCAAGTGTCAATTAGCAGACACAATAGAAATTACCATTGTCTTTTGTCGATTCGGCGATGTGGACACTGTGGCCTAGTTGAAATAAAGCTTGGGTAGATACGTACCGAAGTTGGAAATAAACTTTCGAAATGTTTTAATTATGTTAGTAGGAGTCAGGGACTGTATTTGTAATGTTTTCGTATTTAAATAAAAAGTTTAATTATTATTTATTAGTTATGTATACCTACACCAATTTATACATAAATATACCTGATTATTCAATAAACAAACTTACATACCTGACACAGCAACTTTACAAGCCTCCTCAAAATACAAGTCGAGTGCAATAATCAGAAAGTTTCCCGCGGTAACAATGACAGCACGCTGTAACCCCGCGGTCCCGCGTGGGCGTCACGTCCCCGCCTCGTGACCGCGTCGTGCACGTCGCGGCGCCGTGTCGCAAACACTGATTGGTTCCGCCGGGACTCCGGACGTGACGCAATACAACCGCACTTCAAGCGTCGTGTACAAAAGGTGAAAAAGTGTTTAATTTCCATCTCGTCGGCATTCCTATTTAGGTACTAGGTAGGTAGGTACTAAAGGTGTTAAGATCTTCTACCGAATAGACTAATTGAGTCCTTGAGGACAAAAAGGCTTGGGATTGAGCTGCTCAAATTAATTTTATATTTTATTTTTTGCATCCTGAATTTGCTTTTTTTTTGTTTTTATTTAAGTTTTTAATCATGGTCTGGAAGTTTGAGTAATTTATGCGGCCTACCAGAATGTCCTTTCTTTGGTTCGTCGAATCGTTGAGCTCCTTGAATTCTGAGTTGAGCTGCACGGTTATTGACAAATGCGTGCACTGACTGGACAGGTTCACTCAATGTGGCTGGTTCTTACCTCAAAATACCATTTCAGGATTCAATCTGCATGGTCTTCACTTGATCTAACCAAGATTATGTGACCTCTGAGTTTGTTTCGGTCTTTCTTCTCAGAGTAGTCAGATAGGAAACGCCGACCTCATCTAGTTTTAAAAAATATGATCGACTTGTAAAAGTGTTTGTACAAACCAACTTACAGAAATAAAATCATTTATTTATCCAAACATAAATGAGCTCATAAAAGCACGTTATAAAACAAACATATTCCCCGCGGAAGGGTCCATTCGCAGGACGGTAGGAGGCACCTGCCGTCTCTTACAACGACCATAAATTCCGGTTAATTTGGGCTCTCAGACTGTCTATTTGTGTAATAAATTAACCGAGAAATATGAAGTGTAGCGAGTAGGTAGCCTCTGCGTAATATCGGATTACGCCGGGCTCGAGGTGGGCTGAAGCTGAAAGCGGCATTTCGTATTAGTTCAACTTCAATATCCGCGGATCAGGCTGGCGCTTTTGACCCGACACTACCGCGACATAAGCTGCTGCTATGTACTTAGTTACAGGTAAAAGTTCCACGGAGGTGAACTATACTCCTACACTCATAAGCAGAGAGCAACTCGACTTACTAAGACTACATCTACCGCACAATACTTAGAAACGAAACGGCATTTCTCGGTATCACGATTGAAAAACACTGCAACTGGAAAGCCCACGTCAATAAAGTATGCAACAAAATAAATAAATTCGTGTTCGTTCTATACGAACTCTCAAAAACATCAGCATTAAAAACTGTATTATTATCCGCATAGCATGGCTACGTTGATTCTGTGTTGAGATATGAAATGACAGTTGATTTTTGTGCTGATTCAAAGCGCCCCGCTCGAGCGTCTCAGGAACTAAAATTGACAAATTTAGAGATAGGTTAGTACCGATAGTTCTCAAGATCAGGTAATACTAATATATTCGCCTGGAAATATAATAATATTGTAACTAGGTAATATATCAGTATTAGTGATATTTTTAAATTACATTAATATCAAAATAGTAGACTTGGCAAGGCGTACGTACCTATCACTCATCTACTGTATTGACTTCTCGTAGTATGTTGGAACTAAATATCTCTTTTGATGAATGTTATATGAATGCCTATTAATCAGTAATAATATGTTCAAAAGCAATGTGTAATATTAAATTCTCTTAAAAGTAATTCTCTTTAAAGCAATGTGTAATTAAAGAATTGTTCAAAACAGCAGAGGAAATATGTTCTCGAAGTCGCCGTGATCAATACAGACTAGTACTAGATGAGCGCCCTAGGTTAACAAAATATAATAAAAGCTGTCTGGCTATGTGTATCCGTGTTTATAATAAATTACCGAATGTATTGAAAATATTAAATTACAGGTTATTTAAAATTAAATTATATAAATGGCTGAATGAAAATAATTTCTATAATATTGAGAATTTTTTTGAACATAAATTATAATGTTTGTAAATTCAAATTTGTAAGTTTGCATGCTTTAATTTTAAGCAAAACATGTATGATCTCATATGCTATAATAACACCTATGTATACCATGTTTTACGCAAATAAATTATCTTATCTTATCATCCACAGCTCGACTTCGCCCACTGCTGAGCACAGGCCTCTCTCTTCTTGTACCAATCACCACGTTCCTGTGTCTGGCATTAATTCTGGCATAATATCATGATAATTATAATTTTATTAACAAATGTTTTGAAGTCAAACAATTTATATCTGCATCTGAAACAGAGTTGAAAACTGATATATAAGTCTTCACCTCGCTGGAATGCGATGTCACTCTTATTTGCACCTTAACTCTACCGAGACAGAATCTCGGCGATGAGAGCGAGAACTACGTCCGTTGTAAATTATTATCCATCTCATTCGTACGCAAATATTTGTATGAATGATGTTCCCTTCACGAATCCGATGGGCGCCAATCGAGTGAATCCGAACTATTGTAAGTATTAACTAACTAGTGTACTTGAGCGAGGAGATACTTGCTCAAATTTTCTATAAGTTGTTAGCCTATCTGTGCGGGACGGACGTGATCGATCAAGGCCCCAGGCTGACTGAAGGTTGTAAAGCTTCAGCTTGAACGCGTTGACGCCCCTTGCACCTATTGTTCATTTGTCTTCGAGCAAATACCGACCCTGCAGTGGTTGGAAGGCTGCCAAGGATGTTGAGGGGAAGGCGTGATGTCCAGTTCAGAAAAAGAGTCAGGTTTTCATGTCCAAAAGCGACGTCTCTTCATGGTCTCCGTTACGCAAAGTGACGTGGATTTAATATTCGAAAATAATGGCTACAATTAGGACGGCGTCTCAGCGCACTATCCTACTACCACACTTGACCGTAACGAGGACCTCGAAACAACGACCGCGCATAAACTTTAATTACAAAATTAATACCTTATGGCTAGTCGCTGAAAACCAACAGAAACCCCCCTTCTACTGAACCGATTTTGATGAGACTTGTGTCTCTGGATAGGTCTCGAGAAGACCTTCCCTGCGGACCTTGGTCCAGGTTCATATCTGCTACCTTCACGGAGCCCTTGCGTGGAGAACGCCTAATAAGGGGAAGTTCTGTCAGTTTGTAGCTTTATATGCTACTTTACAATACAATGGTGCACTTTAGTGCCAGGGTACCAGCGAGGGACTTGTAGCCCTACTCCTGGACCATCGATCTGTGACAGTTCCACAGCTTCATCTGTCACCTCCACGGGCACAGCCACATGAAAGTGCGAAAACATAGCTTCAGTGCCTGTTTTCGGCATATTTAGTGAGTTTGTACTCGAGCTGGTGGGCGGATCCGCATTCACCAACCGTCATCGGATAGCCCTTGCGATGGGCTACCCCATGGTGGAAGTCCGGTGGATACAGCTCCAACCCTCGATCCAGTATTCACTCTGATGTGGTCGACGATGCGAGAAAACCATGGAACCTCTTACTATATTAAGTCGGTTAGTTCCCTAACCACCAGAGCTAGGCTCCTTCCAAAAATGTGGTTGGGAAGCTGGAGAATTGGGCTATCGAATGGTAGTACCCTGATGGGTGTACCACCAGCCCTTCTGGGACTTCTGTTGCCGGGAAGCGGCCGAAATAGAAAATATCGTGTTGTTCCACGGCTTTAACGCCTCTGTGTGTGTATGTGTAGCTATATATTAGCTATGTGTTGTGACTGAGTCCAGGCGTGTGCCCGAGGGTCCCCAAAGGTAATGCTTCAGATAGCATATCAATAATCCTTCAGGCACCAAGTGTGTCTGAAGGTAGTGGGCCCTCTGGCAGACGCGTAGAAACGTCCATGCTGGCACATACAGACACATTATTTCAAGTAAGTAATATCTATGTACTAGAATTACATAGATGCCATCTATATATAGGGCCTGGACACAGTTCCAGGTCACCTAGAAGCGCTAAAACGCTTATAACCAAAATTCTATTTACTTACTTGAGCAAAAATGCATCTCAGAGTGAAACTGTTTTAAACCTGGCTATGTACTGTTATTATGTACAGTTTTTCAGTCATAGCACCAAGGTATACTATCTAGAACACCTAGATGGTGTTTCCTAACAAAACAAATGTGTAAGGTAAATAATACGATTGGTAGGTGGGCAGAGCGCACCTATCGATACTTGCGACCCGGCCATTTTCGGGGGGTCCAAAATAAGTAAACAAATATTTTTTATTTGCTTAAAATACTACTTACACATTTTATCTATAGTATATTAATTCTAATTATACTAGATAACCATATTTTAGGTACTATAGGCTATTATAAAGCCCTCAAAACGCTATTCTAAAATACCAAATTTGCCTGCTTACGCGCCAGACTATATATATCATGTACCGCCATCTGACTGCTCATAACTGGCATTCCGCCGCCGGCCGCCGTCGCGAACGCACGCTCGTCTGCGCTCCCCCCGCCGCCCGCACTCCGCTCTCCGCTGTCGTCGCGATCTATGCGCCGAACTTGTGGTCGCGATCTCGCACCGCAATCAGAGGCGCCTTTGGGTACCTCGCAGTCCGGACCGGTCCTTCTAAGGATAGGGAACGACCTTCTGTTTCTTTAACGGATATTGTCACGGTTATTGACCCCGTCTGGGTAAAAACCACGACTTAGTGGTCCTCTGGTGGAAACCTAACGGTGATAACGGAAATCAGAGGGGGTGCTGCCCCAACACACCCGCCAAGCTTCTTCAGAGCACGGCAATCAGTTGGAGTCGGGAGCAAGGGATCTGGCCTTGGTGTCTAGCCTAGCCAACCCTTGACTCTGTTTCCAGCATTCACCTGGCACGGCTGGGTGTTTCTACCCCTACGTGCCAGACAACGGTACACATCCGACGGGTGCCCACCTTCTGTGGGTTACTCAGTACCTCAGGGCCCCTATCACACAATAAGATTGGTGATAGGTACAACAAGCTTAGGGTTCACCTAGGTACTCACCTCCCAGTCTAACCCGACTGGGAGGGTAGGGCCACACATCCCCGGGCGTACCTACCCGGGGACTATCAATATCCGTCCCTAAGATATTATAACTTCATTATATTATCTTTGTTATTGTTTACTTTCTTATCACTGATATTATTGTATCAACATCACTATGCATCCCGTAGAGGTGATGATGCACTTAGTCGAAGACTTGCTGTCGGACGATCCCAGTCCGCGCAAGGAAAACCAGAGGAGGTACAAACTCATCCTCGCCTCCCTGGCTCAATGGGACCCGTACGGTACCCCCCCGCCCCCGCCCCCGCCCGCATCGGACGATAGTCCTACATCTCCCCCGCCCGCTTGCCCCGCCTCACCCCCGCATGTTTCAGACGAAAGTCCGCTCGTGATCGACGAGTCTGTAATGGACTCGGACGATTACGAGACGTCCGATGACCTCTCCTCTTCCTCTGGCAGCTTCCAAGTTGTCACTGATGGCAAGAGGAAGAGGAAGAAGGGTAATTCCCGTTCAAAGGCCAACAAGGTCAAGAAGGTCACAGCGTCTCCCTCTAAATCCCCAGCTCAGCCGTCCAACTCCTCCGACGTGCAACACGCCCCCGCCCCCACCCCCCGCAGCCCTACCCCGCGCTCTAGCCGCTCTAACAGCCCTATGACGGTAGCCGACGCCTCTCAAGGGTCGAGCCGCGCCTCTAGTCCCGCTAAAGTCCCCAAAGTCCCCAAGCCCCCGCCAGTATTTCTCCACGATAAAAATAAGTGGACAGACGTATCCAAATCTTGCCTAGACCGCAAGATTAATTATACCAATGCTATCGCCTGTCAGATGGGCATTAAAATTCAAGTCCCGACATCTAATGATTTCAGAAATCTTACCCGATTTCTAAGGGAAAATAATGTAGCGTTTCATACCTACACATTACCCGACGAAGCTCCCATTCGTGTCGTAATTCGACGTATCCCAAAGGAGATACCTGTCGAAGATATTCGTGCCGACCTCATCGCACAGAAAGTCCCCGTTCTCGCTGTCCACCGCATGCATAAAGCACGCGGAGGTAAGCAGTATGACATGGTAGTGGTCGAGTGCAGCCCTACCGAACATCATAATCCGATTTTCAGAATTAGTTCTGTTTGTTCTCTGTCGGGTATCTCAATAGAGAAACCCTACCGTCCCTTCGTAGTTGGACAGTGTCACCGCTGTCAACTTTATGGACACAGTCAGAAAAACTGCTATGCCACCCCCAGGTGCGTAAAGTGCCGAGGGGACCATGGTACGCAGGATTGCCCCCGTCCGAAAAACCCCGCCGAGTGCACAGAGCCCCCAAGCTGTGTACTATGTGACCAAGTCGGTCACACGGCTAATTACAAGGGGTGCCCCCGAGCCCCCAAGCTGGCGCCTAAAATGGCCAAGCGTTCAGGGGACCGCGAAGCACGCGCAGCTCCCCCCCCCCAGACCCCCCCCCGTCTAGCCCCTCAGAGGCAGTCTCCATGGGGTAAATTAAACCACCAAAATGTGGCCCCCCAGACCAACCAGCAGACCATCCCAGGTCTAATGGATCAGCCCATCCTACCACCAACTCTTAGCCCGGCCCCTCAGGCCCCAGCCGCCCCCATGCCCGCTCAAGGTCGTCAGGTGGCCTCCACCACTGCCGCAGCCGCGAGCCCGTCCCCAATCACGCCCAATACCGGACGCAGCGTAGCCGACATTGTCATCGGTGCGTATGCGTTCTGGATGACCGAAGAGGCACGATCGCTGGCCGCTGAGATCACTAAGATCGAAGCCACAGGTGTTATACCTAACCCAGCCGAGTCCCAAGCCCTATTCAGTAGGTATCCGTCGGTTACTAGGGAGCTAGACAACCTAGTATTCAGAAACGGCCAATGGGTACGCAAATAGGTGTGTGACCCTTGCCCTTTCAATTATAAGTTACGCAATTAGGGCGTAATATTCAAAACTCCGTCTTTTTCGCCAACTAGGCATATTCACTAAACCTCATGACCCCTCCACAATGCTCCTTAAGAGCCTTAGGGAAGTAGTATACAAATGTAAATAAACAAACCGATCCGTACCTACCTCGCCGCCGAGGTCCGTCGCGTGTCCTTTCAATAAAATCACGCCAGCCCGCGTCAGCTGTGCATTAGTTAAATGTTAGATTTAAAAGGAGTTTCTTATCCGTTCTTCTCCAAGTAGGTAGTTTACGAACGGACAGTAAATTAATTAATCTAGATCCAGCCTTAGTTGTCCCACCAGCGATGCCCTTTGCCGAGGTTCGACCCCAACTGGGGTAGCCCTTAGCGCATTCGCTGTAGGTTTAGAAAACTTACTTGTGCCTTGGCTGGAGGCTATAATATAGCTTAGTCTCCTCAGGTTAGCCCGGTTAAGCAGTATCCAATCACTTTGATTGAAACTGCGAGACGCCACTTAGAAAAAAAAAAAAAAAAAAAAAAATAAAAATCTGACTGCTCATTCCGCCGCCGGCCGCCGTCGCGAACGCACGCTCGTCTGCGCTCCCCCCGCCGCCCGCACTCCGCTCTCCGCTGTCGTCGCGATCTCGCACCGCAATCAGAGGCGCCTTTGGGTACCTCGCAGTCCGGACCGGTCCTTCTAAGGATAGGGAACGACCTTCTATTTCTTTAACGGTTTTGTCACGGTTATTGACCCCGTCTGGGTAAAAACCACGACTTAGTGGTCCTCTGGTGGAAACCTAACGGTGAAAACGGAAATCAGAGGGGGTGCTGCCCCAACACACCCGCCAAGCTTCTTCAGAGCACGGCAATCAGTTGGAGTCGGGAGCAAGGGATCTGGCCTTGGTGTCTAGCCTAGTCAACCCTTGACTCTGTTTCCAGCATTCACCTGGCACGGCTGGGTGTTTCTACCCCTACGTGCCAGACAACGGTACACATCCGACGGGTGCCCACCTTCTGTGGGTTACTCAGTACCTCAGGGCCCCTATCACACAATAAGATTGGTGATAGGTACAACAAGCTTAGGGTTCACCTAGGTACTCACCTCCCAGTCTAACCCGACTGGGAGGGTAGGGCCACACATCCCCGGGCGTACCTACCCGGGGACTATCAATATCCGTCCCTAAGATATTATAACTTCATTATATTATCTTTGTTTACTTTCTTATCACTGAGATTATTGTATCAACATCACTATGCATCCCGTAGAGGTGATGATGCACTTAGTCGAAGACTTGCTGTCGGACGATCCCAGTCCGCGCAAGGAAAACCAGAGGAGGTACAAACTCATCCTCGCCTCCCTGGCTCAATGGGACCCGTACGGTACCCCCCCGCCCCCGCCCCCGCCCGCATCGGACGATAGTCCTACATCTCCCCCGCCCGCTTGCCCCGCCTCACCCCCGCATGATTCAGACGAAAGTCCGCTCGTGATCGACGAGTCTGTATTGGACTCGGACGATTACGAGACGTCCGATGACCTCACCTCTTCCTCTGACAGCTTTCAGGTTGTCACTGATGGCAAGAGGAAGAGGAAGAAGGGTAATTCCCGTTCAAAGGCCAACAAGGTCAAGAAGGTTACAGCGTCTCCCTCTAAATCCCCAGCTCAGCCGTCCAACTCCTCCGACGTGCAACACGCCCCCGCCCCCACCCCCGCCCCCACCCCCCTCAGCCCTACCCCGCGCTCTAGCCGCTCTAACAGCCCTATGACGGTAGCCGACGCCTCTCAAGGGTCGAGCCGCGCCTCTAGTCCCGCTAAAGTCCCCAAAGTCCCCAAGCCCCCGCCAGTATTTCTCCACGATAAAAATAAGTGGACAGACGTATCCAAATCTTGCCTAGACCGCAAGATTAATTATACCAATGCTATCGCCTGTCAGATGGGCATTAAAATTCAAGTCCCGACTTCAAATGATTTCAGAAATCTTACCCGATTTCTAAGGGAAAATAATGTAGCGTTTCATACCTACACATTACCCGACGAAGCACCCATTCGTGTCGTAATTCGACGTATCCCTAAGGAGATACCTGTCGAAGATATTCGTGCCGACCTCATCGCGCAGAAAGTCCCCGTTCTCGCTGTCCACCGCATGCATAAAGCACGCGGAGGTAAGCAGTATGACATGGTAGTGGTCGAGTGCAGCCCTACCGAACATCATAATCCGATTTTCAGAATTAGTTCTGTTTGTTCTCTGTCGGGTATCTCTATAGAGAAACCCTACCGTCCCTTCGTAGTTGGACAGTGTCACCGCTGTCAACTTTATGGACATAGTCAGAAAAACTGCTATGCCACCCCCAGGTGCGTAAAGTGCCGAGGGGACCACGGTACACAGGATTGCCCCCGTCCGAAAAACCCCGCCGAGTGCACAGAGCCCCCAAGCTGTGTACTATGTGACCAAGTCGGTCACACGGCCAATTACAAGGGGTGCCCCCGAGCCCCCAAGCTGGCGCCTAAAATGGCCAAGCGTTCAGGGGACCGCGAAGCACGCGCAGCTCCCCCCCCCCAGACCCCCCCCCGTCTAGCCCCACAGAGGCAGTCTCCATGGGGTAAATTAAACCACCAAAATGTGGCCCCCCAGACCAACCAGCAGACCATCCCAGGTCTAATGGATCAGCCCATCCCACCACCAACTCTTAGCCCGGCCCCTCAGGCCCCAGCCGCCCCCATGCCCGCTCAAGGTCGTCAGGTGGCCCCCACCAATGCCGCAGCCGCGAGCCCGTCCCCAATCACGCCCAATACCGGACGCAGCGTAGCCGACATTATCATCGGTGCGTACGCGTTCTGGATGACCGAAGAGGCACGATCGCTGGCCGCTGAGATCACTAAGATCGAAGCCACAGGTGTTATACCTAACCCAGCCGAGTCCCAAGCCCTATTCAGTAGGTATCCGTCGGTTACTAGGGAGCTAGACAACCTAGTATTCAGAAACGGCCAATGGGTACGCAAATAGGTGTGTGACCCTTGCCCTTTCAATTATAAGTTACGCAATTAGGGCGTAATATCCAAAACTCCGTCTTTTTCGCCAACTAGGCATATTCACTAAACCTCATGACCCCTCCACAATGCTCCTTAAGAGCCTTAGGGAAGTAGTATACAAATGTAAATAAACAAACCGATCCGTACCTACCTCGCCGCCGAGGTCCGTCGCGTGTCCTTTCAATAAAATCACGCCAGCCCGCGTCAGCTGTGCATTAGTTAAATGTTAGATTTAAAAGGAGTTTCTTATCCGTTCTTCTCCAAGTAGGTAGTTTACGAACGGACAGTAAATTCATTAATCTATATCCAGCCTTAGTTGTCCCACCAGCGATGCCCTTTGCCGAGGTTCGACCCCAACTGGGGTAGCCCTTAGCGCATTCGCTGTAGGTTTAGAAAACTTACTTGTGCCTTGGCTGGAGGCTATAATATAGCTTAGTCTCCTCAGGTTAGCCCGGTTAAGCAGTATCCAATCACTTTGATTGAAACTGCGAGACGCCACTTAGGAAAAAAAAAAAAAAAAATCTGACTGCTCATTTCGAACTAAACGGTCATGGCGGCCGGTCGTGTTTACGGAATTTGACTTGTTTTGATTTTGCTTTCTTTCCGTAACTACCGCATTTAGTATGTATGTAACGATTCTAATTTACTCTTTAGACCCCATATTTACTCAATACATACTCATATACACTAAAACATAATGTTTAGTGCCTCAAAAAGTGGTCGAAATTTTATGTTTGAAAAAACTATAAAAGAAAAATTCTCGTCTAAAACTGTTTAGTACGAGCTCGCGCGCTTGGGTAAGCAGACGTATGTTTGTTCATAACATTTTATATTTACAACAAACTATACTACTATTGTTTGTGATGCCCCGTCGCGAACATCTCTCCCGCCGTGCAGTGTCGTGTCGACCCGATGTGTTGACGCGGCGCTGCATCACGCATAGTGAGCGACGCACGTCGGCAGCGCGCGTGCCACGACGCTCAGCGACACGTCGCTCTGCTCTCGCCGCCGCCGCGGGAACTCTGCTACGCTCATTTCGGTAGTGGAATGAGCTTCTTCACCGGACGCTTTAGAGTGCCGCCAGTGGTGCGCACCTCAGCGATCCGGACTTCTCCATCAGGCCCAGGGTATATGGCCTGGATGCGGCCTCGCGGCCACGGGTTGCGTGGCGGCTGGCCGTCAGCGACGGGGGCGGGGTGGCCTCCTGCAGGCCAGGCCCGCAGCTATGGGCTCCCGCCGGTTTTGGAGCACCGGCAGGCAGCCTCGGCGACTGGCCTCCTCTCGGAAGGCCTCTCGGAGCTCTGTCTGTGTCTCGTTCGTGGTGAAAACGCCGTGTGATGGCGATATTCACGACCTCTATTGGTCTATCTCTTGGTCGGTGAAAGCGCCGTATGATGGCGTCATTCACGCCCTCTATATGGTCGATGAAAGCGCCGTGTGATGGCGTCATTCACGCCCTCTATATGGTCGGTGAAAGCGCCGTGTGATGGCGTCATTCACGCCCTCTATATGGTCGGTGAAAGCGCCGTGTGATGGCGTCATTCACGCCCTCTATATTTCTCTGAAGATCCGGTTTCCTACCCGGCTTCTTCTCGATGGAGACTAGCTTAGTAAGAGCTGTCTCGTTACTGTCGGGCACTTCTATGGCTTCTTCCCGCCATAGCATAGGGGTCTCTTTGTGCCCGCTCTTTAGCCGCCTTATGTCGCGGTTCAGGATGTCTTCTGCCCTCTTCTGATGGTCAGAAGCTGGCTTATTTGGCTTGATAGCCAACGATTCTATGGCAAAGATTTCACGGAGCCGCCGGTTCGGTTCCGTGTCTCGCCCTTCAACGGACTGCATCCCGTTGATATGATCCAACCGCCTTATGTCGCGGTTGGAATGTCTTCTGCCCTCTTCTGAGGGTCAGAAACCGGCTGTACATAGATTTCGCTGGCGAAGAATTCACGGAGCTGCTCGTTCAGTTCCGCATCTTGCCCCGCGTCAACGTTCCGAGTCCCGTTGACACGATCCAACCGCCTTATGTCGCGGTTCAGGATGCCTTCTGCCCTCTTCTGAGGGTCAGAAATCGGCTGTACAGCTATGGCAGAGATTTCACGGGACCGCCGGTGTGGTTCCGTGTCTCGCCCTACAACGGACTGCGTGCCGTTGACATAATGCACCTGCTGGCCCGGTGTTCTGGTGTGTGCACCATGCAATGTCCAGCCCATCATGGTCCTTGACGCGATGGGTTGGTCTCTTGGTCCCCTACGGACCTCAGTGGCCAGCAGCAAATGCCAGTTGTCTTGTCCGACGAGTGTCTTCGGTACTCCCGCCGGATATATAAGCTCAGACGTCAAGTCTTGAAGGTGCCTGCATCGTGCCAGGTCCTTAAGATTGACTGCCTGTGGAGACAGGTTGAGCTTCGAAATGGTGCGCGCATTGAAGGGCACCCGATTATTCAACTGGCTTGTGAGAACGACTGTTATTCGTCTCGATAGTGGAGTATCGATCCTGTTGTTTCCTATGGCATCGATCTTCAGTGGCTCAATTGGGCCCACTGCTCCTACTCGCTGAGCGATTGCTTCGTCGATCAGCGAGACGGTAGACCCGTCGTCAAGGAGTGCGTATGTGTCTGCCTCTCCCGCCGGTCCTATGACCCGGACCGGTATCATCTTCAGGAAAGCTTGACCCGAATTAGTTCGCGATCTAGCCACCGTTTCCTGCGACTTCTCTGTCTGAGGCTTCCTGTTGTAAATAAGAAGTCGATTGTGCGTGGCGGTGCACCCCTTGAGGCCACACTGCTTCTTGCTGCAGCTGTGGTTCTTACAACGGTATCTAAGGCAGCGATAGCACAAGTTGTATGCTTGGCTAGCTTCCCTTTTTTTGTCACTTGCTGCGTCTCTGAACTTTGAGCAGTCAGACGCGTAGTGACCCTCTTTGTCGTAAATTCGACATTTGTTTACCGGCTTGTCGGTAACTATGTGCGTCCTCTATATGACGCGTTTTCCGCGGGCGAGTCCATCTCTTTGATGTCCTCAGGCGGGGCGAATGCACTGCAGAAGTGAGCTTGTTCTGTTATGAAGTCGCTGAAGAGTGACAAGTCTGGCAGCGACTGGTACTTTTCTGTGTACGTCCTGTACCATAGTACACGTAGAGAATTGGGCAGCTTCTCAGTTAACTGGCGCATCAGCTCAGCATTGAGTAGGTAGTGCCCCTTCTTGAGGGCCCGCAAGGTGACGACTCCGCTTCTGATCCGACTTGCAAAAGTGCATATGTCTTTGGGCTGTTCGCCGCAGCGTGGCAGCCCTCTGAGTCGGTCGGTTTCAGCCTGAGCTATTGAGTCGGGACGTCCAAATTGTAGCTCCAATTCTCTCATGATCTCATCCGGTTTCGCGTTCCCGATGAGTTCTGAGCTCACTGTCTCCAGTGCGCGACCACGCAAGCTCCTTCTGAGTCTTGCTGTGTTTTCAATGTCGCTGAAGTAGGCAACAGTTGCCTCGTAAATGGCTCGAAAGGTCAGCCATTCTGTGTGAGCTCCACCGAAGTTCGGCAGAGTCAACATAACCTGCGACGCCGTTCGGTTAGGCGTCCATGGTTCGAATTTTCTGTCATTGATAACCTGCGACGCCGTTCGGTTAGGCGTCCATGGTTCGAATTTTCTGTCGGCTAGCGACACTATAGCGGATGTCAACTCCGTTAGAAAAGGACGGAGTGACTCTTTCGCTTCTATTTGCCCTGGTGGCTCCGTCTTGGACGGCTCTGTCCTAGACGGTTCTATGTTAGCCCTCGTCTGTGGTTGGTCTATATGGGTCTGGGAGTCCGCTACAGTGTCGCCGCTCGCAGGTGGAGGCCTATCTTGCTTTCCATTGGCGACGTCGTCCTCCCTCAACGGTGTGGGCTCTGGCGCCTCTTCGAGCCAGGAACGCACGTACTCTTCATTCGAGTCTCTGTCATCCATATATTCCGCTTCAGAAGGTTCTTCTTCTGCTCTCTGAAGGGCTAACTGTGCAAGCTCCAACTTAATCTTCAGTAAGTCTTCGCGTGCCTTAGAGATTTTTCTCTGTGACCGGGTCGTCTTGCTTGTAGACGGCGGTCTCCTATGTTCATTACGGGCGTCACCCCGGGTAGCCATTATTTCCTTATGTACAAAGGTCTTGTCTTGGATCCTTTGTTTTTCATCAGAAGGCTTCAGTATTCCTTCTGAAGATCCTTCTTCTCTCGATGCCTTCCTGCATGTGCTCGGTTCCTGTGGTTCCTCCTCTTGGTGTGTGGGCGTATTGTCACCCATCTGTGACACGGTTGGGCTCCTGTTCGGTACGGACTGTTCAGTCCCATCAGTCGTTTTCGGCGAGCGTGGGGGCAATGGATGGTGTATGCCTGTACCCGGTCGCTCCATGGCGACTGTCCACGCCTCAGGTCTCTTGTCCTGCGATCTGGTTATCGGCATTCTGACTGGTCCAAAATGTCAGCTCGAAACGGTTAAGTCCAACTCTAGACTTCAGTTCAAAACGTCAACTCGTACGGGTTAAGTCCAACTCTAGACTTCAGTACGATTGGGTTAAGTCTATTTTCGAGCTTCCAAACGGCTATGTCTGAAAAAGAGGGTAGCTGGCATTTTTCTTGATTTGAGCTCAGCCTTTGATACAATTGACCACAAATTACTCATTGCAAAATTGGAGCATTATGGCGTGAGAGGCAAAACTTTAGAACTTTTCTCATCATATTTAAGAAACAGAAAAATGTATGTGGATATTAGTAATATGCATACAAATAGTAGTAGCAATTGCAATAAATCTTCTATGCAGGATATAGTAGCGGGCGTACCCCAAGGATCGATTTTGGGTCCTATTTTGTTTATATTATTTACAAATGATTTAATTAATTACATTAATTCAATATTTCCCGACACACGGCTAACAGTTTTTGCAGATGACACCAACGCAATAGTTGAAGCCGACGACATACAGGAGCTTTCCGCTAAGGTTAATGCGGTGTTGAAAGTTTTTAATTCTTGGTTTGAAAGTAACAAGCTCATAATCAACACTGATAAAACCAAAATAATATTATTTAGTACAACAGCTCGCAATAAAGAAAATATGACGATCGCACTTAATGAATTTAAAATTGACATAGTTAATGAGGTAAAGTTTCTAGGGGTATACATTGACAAATATTTAAATTGGAAAAGGGAATTGCAAGCCATTGATTCGTATATTTCCTCAGCGTGTTATGTTTTACGCAGTCTTAGGGATGAAATAGATATAAAATACCTTAAAATGGTATACTATGCTCTAATAGAATCAAGGTTGAGATATAGTGTTCAGTTCTGGGGGAATAGTTTTAAATATAACTGCCAGAGAGCCTTTGTACTCCAAAAGAGAGCTATACGAACCATGGTCCGGATATCACAAATAGAGAGCTGTCGGCCACACTTTAAAAACTTGAAAATTCTTACTGTGCCCAGCCTCTATGTTTTGGTACTACTGGTGAATTTTAAGAAGTGCCTGCATACATTTGAAACGGATGAGGAGAGACAGTTGAGGGAAAGTACGCGTAGGAAAGATTTTAAAAACAAAATAGTACCCCAGCTTAATATTGTTCAACATAGTCCTCAATATCAGGCAGTGCGGATTTTTAACAGGTTGCCATTGGACATAAAAACCATTATTTACAAGAGCTCATTTAAGTCGACCCTCAAGGCGTTCCTATTGGAGAAATGTCTGTATTCAATAGACGATGACATATCCACGTAATAAATTGGTTAATGTGAGATTGGGTAATAATAATTATGTAATAGTTTGTAATGTTATCGAATTTTTAACTGTATTGAATGTTTAAATTATGTTAGGAAAATTATTTTATTATGAATGTGTTCGTTTTATAATTTTAATGAATGTGATTTTATTTATTTTTTTAGATTAAGAGTTCAAACACAATGTAAATTGTTCATGAATAAAAATTGAATTGAATTGATTGAGAACTTCTATCTCTTATATGACTATTTGTTTCCAAACAAATTCTAAGTCAATAATAAGTCTTCAGCTATAACGCTTCAGGAAATTTACAGGAACTATTTTTCGTTCTATTTTTTATAGAACAAGTCGCCCACACGACTATACAATATGCCTCTGTGTGTAAGCCTCCTCTAGGATAGCGCTTCAGCGATAATCCTTCAGCCGTAATCCTTCAGGAATTCTATGAACGTTTGTATGTTCGTTCTATCTCCTAAACAAGCTTTCGACACGCTATATATGAAATTTCTGATTCTGAAATTTCAGCGATAACTCTTCAGGCAATCTACTTGTTCCTTCAGGATACAGTTTCTATGTATTCTCAGATACTACTGTTTCTCAGTATGCAGGTTACACAACAGAGACAACTCAAAATTCCGTCTTTTTGCGACGGTAATCTAATCGGAACGAAATGCTTCTCTGGAAGCAGCTAGGCACCACAGGAAACGGCTCAGGAAGGGCAGTTGCGTCCCAGCAAAATGGTTGTGTTCTAGAGCTAGTCCACGCGTGGGTCCCAACCACACGTGCACTTTTCACTCTGGTAGTCGCTCTAGAAGCTTCTACTAACCAAGGTCAAACGTACGCGCGCCTTTTGACGACGCTAATCTCCCATTTACTGGGTTTCTACACTGTTTTTGACTGTTAAAGAAATATGATCTTAACCTCGACACTTGTAAGGTTTACGAGGGGGACGTCAGGTTTCTTTATTCACTGGAACTTTTCTCACGAACGTAACGTTACGTACCCCGGTCGGTACTTTGTGTGGGTGTGTACTCTTACCAGATTTATATTGAGGGTACATACGTTCTCAGCAATGGTCGTCAGGCTTCTTTGTTCTCAGGAATTTTCACTGGCTTGGGCCTCGGTTTTCTTTGTTCTCAGGCACAAGCTTCACAGGAACGATACGTTTGACTTTCGATAAAGAAATAGGAATGTAACCCCACTTAACAAGGTTACGGGACGTCAATCTTCTTTGTTCTCAGGAACGGGACAACGGTTTTCTTTGTTCTCAGGAACTAGGCTCTTCAATATTGGCCTGTATTTTCACTGGAACCCAGGACGCCAGGCTTCTTTGTTCACTGGAACTAGGCTCTTCCTATTGGCCTGTATCTTCACTGGAACGCTGCATAGGTCGTTTGCTCAAAAATTCGGCTCGACAGGACCAGCAAATGTGCGGGACGGACGTGATCGATCAAGGCCCCAGGCTGACTGAAGGTTGTAAGGCTTCAGCTTGAACGCGTTGACGCCCCTTGCACCTATTGTTCATTTGTCTTCGAGCAAATACCGACCCTGCAGTGGTTGGAAGGCTGCCAAGGATGTTGAGGGGAAGGCGTGATGTCCAGTTCAGAAAAAGAGTCAGGTTTTCATGTCCAAAAGCGACGTCTCTTCATGGTCTCCGTTACGCAAAGTGACGTGGATTTAATATTCGAAAATAATGGCTACAATTAGGACGGCGTCTCAGCGCACTATCCTACTACCACACTTGACCGTAACGAGGACCTCGAAACAACGACCGCGCATAAACTTTAATTACAAAATTAATACCTTATGGCTAGTCGCTGAAAACCAACAGAAACCCCCCTTCTACTGAACCGATTTTGATGAGACTTGTGTCTCTGGATAGGTCTCGAGAAGACCTTCCCTCCGGACCTTGGTCCAGGTTCATATCTGCTACCTTCACGGAGCCCTTGCGTGGAGAACGCCTAATAAGGGGAAGTTCTGTCAGTTTGTAGCTTTATATGCTACTTTACAATACAATGGTGCACTTTAGTGCCAGGGTACCAGCGAGGGACTTGTAGCCCTACTCCTGGACCATCGATCTGTGACAGTTCCACAGCTTCATCTGTCACCTCCACGGGCACAGCCACGTGAAAGTGCGAAAATATAGCTTCAGTGCCTGTTTTCGGCATATTTAGTGAGTTTGTACTCGAGCTGGTGGGCGGATCCGCATTCACCAACCGTCATCGGATAGCCCTCGCGATGGGCTACCCCATGGTGGAAGTCCGGTGGATACAGCTCCAACCCTCGATCCAGTATTCACTCTGATGTGGTCGACGATGCGAGAAAACCATGGAACCTCTTACTATATTAAGTCGGTTAGTTCCCTAACCACCAGAGCTAGGCTCCTTCCAAAAATGTGGTTGGGAAGCTGGAGAATTGGGCTATCGAATGGTAGTACCCTGATGGGTGTACCACCAGCCCTTCTGGGACTTCTGTTGCCGGGAAGCGGCCGAAATAGAAAATATCGTGTTGTTCCACGGCTTAAACGCCTCTGTGTGTGTATGTGTAGCTATATATTAGCTATGTGTTGTGACTGAGTCCAGGCGTGTGCCCGAGAGTCCCCAAAGGTAATGCTTCAGATAGCATATCAATAATCCTTCAGGCACCAAGTGTGTCTGAAGGTAGTGGGCCCTCTGGCAGACGCGTAGAAACGTCCATGCTGGCACATACAGACACATTATTTCAAGTAAGTAATATCTATGTACTAGAATTACATAGATGCCATCTATATATAGGGCCTGGACACAGTTCCAGGTCACCTAGAAGCGCTAAAACGCTTATAACCAAAATTCTCTTTACTTACTTGAGCAAAAATGCATGTATTTACCATCTCAGAGTGAAACCGTTCTAAACCTGGCTATGTACTGTTATTATGTACAGTTTTTCAGTCATAGCACCAAGGTATACTATCTAGAACACCTAGATGGTGTTTCCTAACAAAACAAATGTGTAAGGTAAATAATACGATTGGTAGGTGGGCAGAGCGCACCTATCGATACTTGCGACCCGGCCATTTTCGGGGGGTCCAAAATAAGTAAACAAATATTTTTTATTTGCTTAAAATACTACTTACACATTTTATCTATAGTATATTAATTCTAATTATACTAGATAACCATTTTTTTTTTTTTTTTTTTTTTCTAAGTGGCGTCTCGCAGTTTCAATCAAAGTGATTGGATACTGCTTAACCGGGCTAACCTGAGGAGACTAAGCTATATTATAGCCTCCAGCCAAGGCACAAGTAAGTTTTCTAAACCTACAGCGAATGCGCTAAGGGCTACCCCAGTTGGGGTCGAACCTCGGCAAAGGGCATCGCTGGTGGGACAACTAAGGTTGGATCTAGATTAATGAATTTACTGTCCGTTCGTAAACTACCTACTTGGAGAAGAACGGATAAGAAACTCCTTTTAAATCTAACATTTAACTAATGCACAGCTGACGCGGGCTGGCGTGATTTTATTGAAAGGACACGCGACGGACCTCGGCGGCGAGGTAGGTACGGATCGGTTTGTTTATTTACATTTGTATACTACTTCCCTAAGGCTCTTAAGGAGCATTGTGGAGGGGTCATGAGGTTTAGTGAATATGCCTAGTTGGCGAAAAAGACGGAGTTTTGGATATTACGCCCTAATTGCGTAACTTATAATTGAAAGGGCAAGGGTCACACACCTATTTGCGTACCCATTGGCCGTTTCTGAATACTAGGTTGTCTAGCTCCCTAGTAACCGACGGATACCTACTGAATAGGGCTTGGGACTCGGCTGGGTTAGGTATAACACCTGTGGCTTCGATCTTAGTGATCTCAGCGGCCAGCGATCGTGCCTCTTCGGTCATCCAGAACGCGTACGCACCGATGATAATGTCGGCTACGCTGCGTCCGGTATTGGGCGTGATTGGGGACGGGCTCGCGGCTGCGGCAGTGGTGGGGGCCACCTGACGACCTTGAGCGGGCATGGGGGCGGCTGGGGCCTGAGGGGCCGGGCTAAGAGTTGGTGGTGGGATGGGCTGATCCATTAGACCTGGGATGGTCTGCTGGTTGGTCTGGGGGGCCACATTTTGGTGGTTTAGTTTACCCCATGGAGACTGCCTCTGTGGGGCTAGACGGGGGGGGGTCTGGGGGGGGGGAGCTGCGCGTGCTTCGCGGTCCCCTGAACGCTTGGCCATTTTAGGCGCCAGCTTGGGGGCTCGGGGGCACCCCTTGTAATTGGCCGTGTGACCGACTTGGTCACATAGTACACAGCTTGGGGGCTCTGTGCACTCGGCGGGGTTTTTCGGACGGGGGCAATCCTGGGTGCCATGGTCCCCTCGGCACTTTACGCACCTGGGGGTGGCATAGCAGTTTTTCTGACTGTGTCCATAAAGTTGACAGCGGTGACACTGTCCAACTACGAAGGGACGGTAGGGTTTCTCTATTGAGATACCCGACAGAGAACAAACAGAACTAATTCTGAAAATCGGATTATGATGTTCGGTAGGGCTGCACTCGACCACTACCATGTCATACTGCTTACCTCCGCGTGCTTTATGCATGCGGTGGACAGCGAGGACGGAGACTTTCTGTGCGATGAGGTCGGCACGAATATCTTCGACAGGTATCTCTTTAGGGATACGTCGAATTACGACACGAATGGGTGCTTCGTCGGGTAATGTGTAGGTGTGGAACGCTACATTATTTTCCCTTAGAAATCGGGTAAGTAACCATATTTTAGGTACTATAGGCTATTATAAAGCCCTCAAAACGCTATTCTAAAATACCAAATTTGCCTGCTTACGCGCCAGACTATATATATCATGTACCGCCATCTGACTGCTCATTTCGAACTAAACGGTCATGGCGGCCGGTCGTGTTTACGGAATTTGACTTGTTTTGATTTTGCTTTCTTTCCGTAACTACCGCATTTAGTATGTATGTAACGATTCTAATTTACTCTTTAGACCCCATATTTACTCAATACATACTCATATACACTAAAACATAATGTTTAGTGTCTCAAAAAGTGGTCGAAATTTTATGTTTGAAAAAACTATAAAAGAAAAATTCTCGTCTAAAACTGTTTAGTACGAGCTCGCGCGCTGGGGTAAGCAGACGTATGTTTGTTCATAACATTTTATATTTACAACAAACTATACTACTATTGTTTGTGATGCCCCGTCGCGAACACTATCCCCATATTTAAATCTCACTGATCTGACAGTAATGCGCTATAACTTTACTAGCACGCTATCCACTAGTTTATAGCTTGCAATCTGACTAAAAATATTTTTCAGTTAACCTTTACAGCAATTATTCTATTACTTAAAAATGAATCATAATAAAAATAACTGGGTTTTTTCTGGGTTTATCGAGGCTCTAGGAGAAGCCCGAAGGCGAAGACTGAGGGCTTTTTGAGTCGAGGTTCGTAATTCCCGTACCGCCCGTGATACATACAATGTATAGCTTTAATACACAAGTCAGCATAGCTGTTATTACGAAATACGTGAACTCTTTTTTTTGCGGTTGGCGAATTTTTGCCCACACCACAGATTATACAGTGTTTCGTTCAGAAACGTTAAGGGCAAATACTTACGTAGGTAGTCGGCCATGACGAAGTAAAAAAAAAATATTTACGTTTTGAACTATTAAAATCGATTATTAAGAACATTAGTTGAGTATTTAAGTAACATGTAGCGAGATTGCAAATAAATTCCTGTTTTGATAACATTTTAAGACAATTTTTCAATTGCGTGTAAACTCCTTGCTATTTATTACTATAAATTAAAAAAAAATATTAGGTGCTTACCGCCCTTGGGTTTCATGACAAAAAAAAAAGCTCAAGGGTTTTATATGGGGCATTACGGCCAAGTTAACCTGTATGTTTAGATACTGCTTACGTGCAAGTGTGATGAAAAGTCCATAAAAATATTTTTTTTTCCGAATGCTGTGTCCCATCTCTAATATTAGTTCCATGGACGCTCACGTTAAGTCACGTTGCTATCAGCGCCAAAATGCCGAAAATCAAATGTCTTCATTTTGTCATCGATAATATGAAGTCCAGCGTACTTGTATGTTAGAGGTCAGTGGCTACAAAACATGGTAAAACAGAGAATGTTAGCGCAGTGACGTTGTCAAAGTAGACCACAGACGTGTGCGGTCAACTGTACCTACGATATAATCCCACGCTCAGGACCTGACGGCGGTCGGCAGACGGCGGCTGCTGATAACGATAGTGTCACTGATAACGACGCGCCCGACAAATGGCACGCGGCTTAGTGCGTTAACCAGCAAGAACAAGTTAACACCTCCCTGAAATCGCTATTTGTAGTCAATGACGGTTTCTTTGCTGAATTTATCTTTAATAATAAATTAAACGTGATTTTGAAACGTTATTTTTTTACCTCAAGTCAACAACAACTTCTACTTAAAGTAAACACACATTATAAAAATAAATAAATAAAATAAAAAAGCCTTTTATTTCATGCATTAAAGAATAATATCATTATCATTTATACATAACTATTTTTTACATGGTGATAATTTAAAAAGAGTTATAGTAATTTTAGTTTGTTTAAATATCATATTAGTTTATAGCTTTCATAATATCTTTTCATGACAGTTTTTGATGTACCTAAGTGTTCATTGCTATAAAAATTAAATAAATTAAATTCCAATTTCAATTATTGATCGCAATAGATAATATTATGTCAAATGTATAAATTAAATTAAAATTTCAGTACGAATATTCATTCATTAAATAGATTATAATAAAAATAATGATTGAAAAAAAAAAAAAAAATCGTGCCTGAACCCGCTCAAGTAGTGAGGGTGAAGGCCTCCTCCAGAGAACTCCATCGGTCGCGGTCTTTGGCTACTGTCAGCCAGTTTTTCCCTGCAACTCGTGTGATGTCGTCTGTCCATCTAGTTACAGGTCTTCCTCTTTTACGAGTGCCTCTCGGACCTGGCCATGACGTCATGCGAACCGTCCATCGCTTGTCGCTCATTCTCGCTACGTGTCCTGCCCATCTCCATTTCAACTTTAGAGCGTACGTAAGAGCGTCTGTCACTCCTGTTTTTTGCTTGATAATAGTGTGACGAATTTTCTGAAATTTCCTGATTTTTGAGACACTTCTCTCCATGCTTCGCTGGCAGGACGTGATTTTGTTTTGATTTTTCGTGTGAACTTCCACGTTTGACAGGCGTAAGTTAATGAAGGTAAAAGACAAGAATCCATGACCTTGCTCTTGATTTTCATTGGCATTTGACTTTTTAAAATTTCCTTTAGTCTCCAAAACTTTTTCCATGTCGTTATTATTCTTCTATCTACTTCTGCCTGGTTGTTTAGTTTTTAGAAAGAAATTTGTTTGCCTAGGTAGATATAGTTTGTAACGTACTCTACTAGTGTGTTGTCAAGAAAAAAGAGTTTTTCATGAGTTTTGTTTTGCAGGTTAATTTCTAGCCCTACCTCTCTGCTTGCTTGTTGTAACTCTTGTAACATTGACTCCAGCTCTGTGCCATTTTCTGAAAGAAGGACAATGTCGTCGGCGAACCTTAGGTGACTAATATGTTTCCCTTCTATGCATATACCTGTTCTATTCCAATTCAGTTTACCGATAATCATTTCCAGTACCGCTATGAAGATTCGAGGCGATAGGGGGGTCGCCTTGCCGTACTCCTCTTTTGATAGGGATAGGTGGTCCTGCTGTCTCTAGCTTCACTCTACTAGTGTTGTTCTCGTAAAGATATTTTAAGACTCGCACGTATTTTTTTCCACTGTTTGGGATTTCTAAACCTTCCATATTGAGGGACGCAGTGTTGTATCAAAAGCTTTCTGGTAGTCTACAAACCCTATGTAGAGTGGACGTTGGTACTCTTGGTATTTTTCAACAAGCAATTACAGATAGTGGATGTGGTCTATTGTGGAGTAGCTCTTTCGAAACCCAGCTTGTTCGATCGGTTGACTTTTTTCGAGCGTAGTAGGTACTGATTCTCTTATCTATAGTTGACGAGAATAATTTATAAAATGATTTAAGAAGCACACATTACATTAACTAAAGCCTTTTTACCCGACTGCCGAAGGATGGTTATGTTATCATTCTATGTTTGTATGTTTGTTCCTATGTAGCGTTCTAGAGACCAAATACGTTGGCCGATTTTGATGACTCTTACGTCAATCGATTCGTCTTAACCCTGCGTGTGTCACTGGCTACATAAAAATAGGAAAAATTAAAAAAAAATTACACTTATATGTTTAAATGACCGTAATTATAAAAAAAAAACTAAAAATTTATAAATAAAAAAAGTTCATTACGAAAATCAAAAAACACGATTGCTTAAAAAGCGAACTAAAAAGACGTAAACAAGAAGAATATCATGCAGTGCGGTCTGCAGTCGGAGGATACATCTGGTTTTGGTCAGCCAGCTCACGAATATGTATCCTCCGACTGCACAGCACTTTTATTCCCTTGTGCCCACGATATGATCATACACGCACTTCGGTCGTGACTACTATACGCATCTCACCCTGTTCTGCCAACTCGTCTAAGCAAAAACGCGCTGTTATCTCCTTAAAAAAGCGCTAGAAAGCGCTAAATGGTCGCTGTCAAAAAATCGCTGTATTCGGCGCCAAACTCAAACAAAGTGCCCAATAATTTGAGACTAGGGATGTATAAACGTATTTTTTTTTATTGACTCAAAATATGTCATATAAAAGAGTTAAAGACATACATTATAGTACTTGTTTAGTAAAAATAAAATAAAGTAATAGTATAATCTATGCTAATATTATAAAGCTGAAGAGTTTGTTTTGTTTGTTTGTTTGAACGCGCTAATCTCAGAAACTAATGGTAGCAATTGATTTTTTTTTGGTGATGGATAGTCCATTTATCGAGGAAGGTTTTAGGGTATATAACGTTACGCTACAAATCATAGGAGCGGAGCATAAATTAAAAATGTTGCAAAAACGTGCAAATTATTCCTTTTTGATAGGTTCCGTTGCGAACGTTACGCAAATATCATGTATGATAGAATTGTTTCTCTTTAAAAGTTCTAAAAAAAGTCCGCGACAGCATAACTACTAGTATGTCTATCTTTTAAGATTAACTCACTATAACCTTTTTTATGGTAATCAAATTTGTTCATTTGCGAAGGAGTTTTATCAACATCTATATCTACTAATATTATAAAGCTAAAGAGTTTGTTTGTTTGTAGGGCAGGTAGTGTAGGTAGAGTAGGTAGGTAGTGGTAGGTAGACAGATAGCCATTTGACGGGAGCGAAGCCGCAGGGGTCAGCTAGTTATTTTATAAAATAAAGGAATTAAATTAATTCATCATCGTTTGATTCTACCACAATTGCTTCTGCCGCCGAATTATATGGTTGGTCTTGATCAGTTTTCGACTTGAATTTATATTTTTGTCTGGTTGAAGTTTTCCTCAACACGTAAGTTTCAAAAAGCGCTAGGCGCTAGAACGCGCTATTGAACAAAAAAGCGCTAGATCTGGCGCATGAAGCGCTAAGTTGGCAGCACTGTTATTCTCACCTAAAAGTTAATGTGTCATAATTTTATTTTTAGACTAATTTAAATACACGCTATAACTACAAACCAACCAAGATTGCCACCGAGCTAATAATAAACTGAAAATCTAATCCGTTGATCACTTCCTCCAATATCCATAGTGAGATCATCCGAACCGCAGCCAGGATTAAACAAAAGAGGATCTGAAAGAAATCGCGATGCCTTCGATGTCTATATTACTGTCACGCTTCCTGCTTTCTACGGCTAATCCAGACGCTACACATGTCCATTGTGTACACACTGCAGTCTACCGACAGAAGAACCAATCCTTCCACTCATAAAACCACGCCCGGGGGATCCCGAAGGATTATGCAGATGCGTACCGGGTAGTGACCGGGCACTAATCCAGACTAAGGACTTCTTCTGAGGTAATCTAGATGGCCTCTCGTACCTGTCACTATTGCCCATAGAGCACTGACCTCTATTATACAAGTACGCTGGACTAAACATACTATATGAAATGACAGTTGATTTTTGTGCTGATTCAAAGCGCCCCGCTCGAGCGTATCAGGAACTAAAATTGACACATTTAGAGATAGGATACTACCGGTATTTCTAAAAATTAGGTAATACTAATATATTTGACTGGAAATATTATAATATTGTAACTAATATATCAGTATTAGTGATATTTTAAATTACACTAATATCAAAATAGTAGTCTTGGCAAGGCGTATCACTCATTTACTATATTGACTTCTCGTAGTATGTTGGAACTAAATATCTCATATTGGTATTGGTGATGAATGTTAGGTATATGAATGCCTAATAATCAGTAATAATATGTTCAAAAGCGATGTGTAATACTAAATTCTGGAATCATCATCATCATCATCCACAGCCCGACTTCACCCACTGCTGAGCACAGGCCTCTCTCTTGTACCAATCACCACGTTCCTGATCCTGGAATTAATTCTGGAATAATATCATGATAGTTATAATTATATTAACAAATGTTTTGAAGTCAAATAATTTATTATCTGCATCTGAAACAGAGTTAAAGTCTTCACCTTGCTGGAATGCGATACCACTCTTATTTGCACCTTAACACTACATAGACAGGATCTCATCGATGATAGCGAGAAATACGTCCGTTGTAAATGATTATCCATCTCATTTATTATTATTATTGTATAAATGGTGTTCCCTTCACGAACCCGATGGGCGTCAACCGAGTGAATCCGAACGATTGTAAGTATTAACTAACTAGTGTGCGAGGAGATACTTGCTTTAAGAATAAGTTGTTAGCCTATCCCTGGTATTTAAATCTCACTGATCTGACAGTAATGTGCTATAGCTTTACTAGCACGCTATCCACTAGTTTATAGCTTGCAATCTGACTGAAAATATTTTTCAGTTAACCTTTACAGCAATTATTCTATTACTTAAAAATTAATAATAATAAAAATAACTGTGTTTTTTTTTTCTCTTACGTATTAAATTATTCTCACGATCGATAAAACCCATAAGAGTATTTTACCGAAAAAAAAAAAAAAAACAATATTTTTTATTTCACATAGGCCTACATGGGCACTTATAAAACGTCGACAAAAGGTGCACGGTTCGGGTTGGTCGTTTCCTATGGAGAAGAACCGGCAAGAAACTCCATGGTTACTCTTTTAAAAATGGTTTGGTTTTACAATATTTCCATGTTACAGCATTAGTACTTAGACATGGGGGGACAACGTAGGCCCGACTTATGACAATAAGTCGTAAGAAACTAAAAAAATAAAATAAAAGGATTATATATTTTATAAAAAAGTTAACAAATGTTAACTAGCATCTAGAAGGCCTACAATGTTCACACATTCACAAAACAATCGGTAAAAGAATCTATACAAAGGTAAATAAAAATAGTATTACATGACTAAATTTAACAAGCTAAAAAGCTGTGTCCCATCTCTAATATTAGTTCCATGCGACTCTCACGTTAATTGACGTTGCTATCAGCGCCAAAATGGCGATAATCAAATGTCTTCATTTTGTCATCGATAATATGAAGTCCAGTGTACAATGTATGATAGAGGTCAGTGCCATAGAGGCAGAAACTTTAGAAAAACTAAAGTCATCATCAGCTATAAATGATTTAATAAATCAGTTAGCCGAAAAAAAGGCAAGGAGAGTGTATATTTAATTTGAATTGTTTGTAAAAACTCTGTAAAAAGTGACCGATAGATAATTATGATGAATAAATATATCTTTTAATTTTATGCAAACATTTTTTTACTTTTGTGAGAAATCTTTACCCTTCATGAAGGCCCCCAAACAAATTTTTATACGGGGCCCCGCCAAGGCACGATACGCCACTGAGCAAAGGCATCGAGTCTCTGTTAAATAGAGGTACAAAACTTAACAGATCAATATGTAGATAAATACTTAACTTTGGTAACTTGTGCCACTTCAAGTGGGCGTCTTATCTGATAAGAGACTACTTATGTATAGCATGTATGTAGGTAGCTAACTTCCCAGTTCTCAATAATGTAATTTGATTGGGTATAAAGAACATTTTAATTACTGAACTTATTCCTGGTTAGGGTTTATGGTAAACTAGCTGTCCCACGTGGCTTCGCTCCCGTCAACTGGCTACCTACCTACCCTACATACATGAATGTTGCGTAACTTTAACCGCTTACGCAGCACACGCATCGGAAGTTCTCAAAAAGGAATATTTTTCCCGTTTTTTGTAACATTTTCCATTTATGCTCCGCTCCTATTGGTCATAGTGTGATGTTATATAGCCCATTACCTTTCTCGATAAATGTACTATCCAACACAAAAATATTGTTTCAATTCCAACCAGTATTTCCTGCGATTAGCGCGTCCAAACAAACTCTTCAGCTTTATAAAATTAGCATAGATAAAGTTTTGAGACTATTGTTAGAGTGGGCGTTCTGTGCCTTTATATGCATTGTCGTCACCTCGCCGTGTCTGGTCGCACCTCTTCGCACTGATTTTTCAATATCCGGCTATGTTTGAGTCCGTCGGGCGACTCGCCTTGCACACAAATACCTCCACTTCGAATGCTTATCGAGTTGAGACTTTGTCACGGATATTCTCATATTTCGAAATAGCGATGAAGCAAACTTTTACGTGCGCGTTTTATAATAAATTTGAAAGGTTCAATCGCCAGAGCGAGAATTTTGTATCAATAGTTTATTTTTGAAATAGAGCAACTTATTATTAAAAAATGGTACTTAAAAAAACAAATATCCGACTGCGAAGCGAACTAAAAAGACGTAATCTAGAAGAAAGTCATGCTGTGCAGTCGGAGGATACATATTCGCGAGCTGGCTGACCAAAACCATACGTATCCTCCGACTGCACATCATGATTTTCTTCTTTTTAGGTCTTTTTACTTCGCTTCATAAGCAGTCAGGATTTTTTGATTTTTTGAATTAACTTTTTTATTTAATTATGAATTAATTAGCCACTTGAGCGTCCGGCCGGTTTACAGCGGCCCAACGTGTTTTACTCTCCAAAGCCCATGCCGACTTAGTGGACCTTGGGATTTGCGTCGAAAAAGAATAAGCTTTTAATTTTTTAATTGGTTTATTTTGTATTGCTTTCTGGTAAAAAAAAAACTCTCCGTACGCTAGAAAGAGGACCCCCACAATATGGCGTCCAAAAGCCGCCATTTCCCAATTTTAATGTAGCCAGTGACACTCAAGGAACGCGTTTGGTCTGTAGAACGCCACAAAAGGAACAAACATACATACATATACTGATAAACACATTATCCTCCTTCGGCATTCGGATAAAAACCTTAAAGAGCGATAGAGGACTGAGGTAGGTTGTATTAGAAAACCCTTTCCCTCTAAAAGACCTGTGTCAATACGGTGGGCTCAATGGCGACATTATTGGCTATTTGTTAGTATTATACCGCGTCGCGGCTCTGCCTGCCAGCGCATAAGTCGCGGGAATCCGCTCACAAAATGTACAATGAATGTAAATAACGAAACCCTAACCCTTTTGTCGTTCACTAACAATAAACTTGAACGTAAATGTTCCCCGCGTGCACCCAGCGCCATCTATTGAGCGCTAGTTGTACTAAATTTCTTTGAAGTTTAGTAACAGTCAGTTGGCTGTTTCAATTTCACGAATGTAACTCTTTTGTCCCGATGTGTTTCGCAAGGAAGCCTGAGACATGACAAGTTATAACAAACGTGAGTTAAAAGAAAGTGTTGTTTCTCAAATGTAGCGTTATGCCCTTGTGATGTTCTACGGGTTCATTTCACGTGATTTAGTATAATAAGCCTAAATACAGAGCCCCAGCCTCCTCGAGTTTGACGTGCTTACCTACCTACTACTTCGTCAAAGGAAAAATCCTCAAGAATATAGCTGAGTTTCCACATGAAGCCTGCTAAGCTTTTCGAAACATCTGTAAACCAGAATCAATTGTAAGGTTTCATCCACAGAAATACATCTAACTAGATAACGCAAGTCCCTTCATGTGTATGATAACCAAGCGTGCCACTTTTTCACAAACAATTCAAAAACAAATTTACTTACCAATGAAAGAAAACATTACCAATGCCTCGGCCAACTTTTTCTATACATTCTTTACAGCTCAATAAGGCATAAAAAGGCATTTTTCTAGATTTCTGTGCATTTCCGGTGTCGATAATGCTAAATGAAAAGCTCAATTTACGATCATGATCGTAATATGACTCCGTTTTTAGGGTTCCTTGCCCATAAAAATATGAAATTGTTTAAAAAATACAGTGATATCCATAACATAAATACTAGGAACAAACACAAATTTTTAGTACCTACAACAAGGCTCAAGAAAATAGGTGGCTCGTTTAAATGTCAATGTGTACGCTTTTATAATAAGCTTCCAAGCCACGTACAAGATCTAAGTCTTAATAAATTCAAATCTTTCATTAAACGTAAGTTGTGCCAGAAAGCGTTTTATACAACAAAAGATTACATTGAGGACAAAAAGGCTTGGGATTGAGCTGCTCCAATTAATTTTGTTTTTTTTAATTATATTTTGCACCGTGCATTTTGTTATTATAATATTATTATTTTCTTTTGGTTTTCTTGCAATGACAAGAATATTTACTTTTTAAAGTATTATTTTATTTTAATTATTGTGAATGTGAAGACTATGTGGATCATTCTTTTTTTGTTTTAATTTAATTTTATCTTAGTTTTTAATCATGGTCTGGCAGTTTGAGTAGTTTATGCGGCCTACCCGAATGTCCTTTCTATGGTATTGTTCGTCGAATCGTTGAGCTCCTTAAATTCTGAGTTGAGCTGCTCGGTTATTGACAAATGCGTGCACTGACTGGACAGGTCCACTCAATCTGGCTGGTTCTTTCCTCAAAATGCCATTTCAGACATTAGTCTACATGGTCTTCACATGATCTAATCAAGATTTTGTCTGGACTTTAAAAGAGACTGTGACCTCTGAGTTTGTTTCGGCCTTTCTTCTCAGAGTAGTCAGATAGGAAACGCCGACTTCATCTAGTTTTAAAAAAATATGTTCGACATGTAAAAGTGTTTGTACAAACCAACTTACAGAAATAAAATCATTTATCATTTAAAAGGGTAAAAACAGGACCCTATTACTAAGATATCCGCGGTCCGTCTGTCAGTTGTATCTCAAGGACAGGCTGTATCTCAAGAACCGTGGTAGCTAGATAGTTGAAATTTTCACAGATCATGTATTTCTGTCGCCGCTATAACAAAAAAAAAACTAAAAACAGAATAAAATAAATGTTCCCATAACAAATGAGTCCCATACAACAACCGTGACTTTTTGCCGTTTTTTGTGATAACGGTACGGAACCCTTCGTGCGCGAGTCCGACGCGCACTTGGCCGGTTTTTTGACACTCGAAGTACATACAGTCGCGTCACCTAGTTAGATTTATATCTGTGGTTTCATCTCAAAAGCTCTTTTCATTTGTTGGGATCTATCTTTCCATAACATCGTCAGAACATTGAAGGTTCATTAGACAATAGCATTCCCTCAATGTACAGAAAAATGTAAATGCTCTGCAAAAGTTTATATTATCCCTTTGTGTTTTCGCCCATAGTCCACCAACAGTTTACAAATTGTGATCGCCGGGTCACCCTCACTTGTGACTGATTTATATCACAGACCCACCGGGCGATATACCGCCGACATATTGACTTACACGCTGACAACAAGCGCTACAAAACAGATTTTATAACAGCGGATGAGTTAGCACTCCCCCTAGAGGGACCAGACATGAGAGATTGGGTGGCTGATGTTACAAAAACTGGCCAAGTGCGAGTCGGACTCACGCAAGAAGTGTTCCGTACCATTAAAGGCCAAAAAAAATGTTTGTTGTATGGGAGACCCACTTACATATTTTTTATCTGTTTTTAGTATTTGTTGTTATAGCCGCAACAGAAATACTTACATCATCTGTGAAAATTTTAAATGTCTAGCTATTACGGTTCATGAGATACAGCCTGGTGACAGACGGACAGACACATGGACAGTGGAGTCTTATATAGTAATAGGGTCCAGTTTTTACCCTTTGGGTAAGGAACCCTAAAACACGATTTTAGGTGGAAAACTTTCGAACAACGTCCGAAAAAGCGGTGGAAAAACATGTATGTACATATCTCCCTATAGCTTCTAACTTTATAAATCTGAAAATTGATCAAAGCATACTCTGCATGTGTATTGATTCCATCTAGGTTTGGTATCATATCTACTGCTATCCTATTATTATCTACATCTCAATCAACTTTTAAAGTTTTAAGACATTACACAATGCATGGCTGACATTGAATCGTTTTAATCCGAAGTATTTAAGCTGATTTCATTCAGACGAAGTTTATCTAGAACTTTTGTACCGTTTCACTAAACCACCAAGTGTTCTGGCGCAAAAATTAAAGTGATCACTTCTCCAAGTCTGTGCTCGAAGCTAATCTGAATGATAATACCTGGTGAAGGCGAGAAGACTCCACAGTTCGGTGGAGACGAAGGTAAAGGCTTTCACTCGCTTTCGTTTATATCACAGAAATATTAATTACCGAAGTTAGAGCTGAGACAGAATAGGTGCCTACATTAAACTCGTTTGAACAATTAGTTTTGAGTTAAAGTTACTTCTTTAATTAATACTTTACTCTATTAATCTGAAACAGAGTTGTTTGGGAATCAATTTTCAAAGCAACTCTGGAGCTTACCGAGTTTTGCCAAAGTTGCACTTTACCAAAACTCCTGAAGCTCTGACTGTACGGACGAACGGATGGAGTTTTGGTAAAGAAACCGAGTCATTTCACTAGAGTATGCTATAGTATCAGTGGCGTAGCTAGTCTATAGTGGCCCGGTTTCAAAATTAATTGGAGGCCCTTTCTACTCCCCCCTCCCTTTCTACCTTCATCACTTGGATAACTTAAACGGGTTTGAGGGACTAGAATGAAGCACAAGTGATACGAGCTTCAAAACGGGAGAATACTGACTGGGATCGGATAAGTTTTCATGCTTCAGTTTACTAAATTGGAGCATAAGGAAGCTATGAAGGCATAGAATAGATTATGGTGTCATCATAACAAAATAAAGTTTATTTAATCAAAATAAAAAAATTCAAACCCGTTATCAAAAAGAATTTGAGACTGTGATCTTGATTTGATGAACTTTTCATTCCATTCGTCGGGGCCCCTGTAGCTCGGGGGCCCCGTATCATTCTAAAGTCAAATGAAATGAAAGCATGCATTTTGCTTTAAAACATTTATCCTACCTTTTCTAGCCAACAAATGTAGAAGAAGCAAGCAGACCAACACTCTAGTAGTCGGCTACATTCAAAGCTGACACCGTTAAATAGTTGTCACGTGGCGAGTTGACGTAAAGTGGCCCCGGGCGGGACCTGGGCGCATGGGACCTGGGCCTCCAAGGACCCCGTACGCGACAAGCTTGGCGTCAATAATGCAAACGACTTCGAGTCGTGTATTATAATATTTGTGTAGTGGTACAGGCAGCATCCGTTGTACCTAATGCAAATGTTGTTAAATGTTAACACCAGCCTAGCGAATTTTGTTTTTTAGATAAGTAATTTTTTTAGAAAAAGACTGCAGCTTCGTGTTTCCACTAGGACTTTACAATGGTCATGATTTTTTAGGGTTCCGTACCCGTACTTATGGTGTCATATATTGGGGGAGAAGAAATGTCTTAAGACAATATATAACAATCAAAAATCAAGAATCATTAAGTCTGTCTTGAGAAAGGATGGTTTCCTGACACTGACTGGTAGGTATTTATACACTGGCATTATGTTTATTTGTTACGAATAATATGCAATATTATAATTTCAAATCAAATTCAAAAAGAAACATTCGGAAACAATATAAATATGACATTAACTTACCGTCTATCAACAATATGATATATTATAAAAGTACCTATGTTACTGTTATTCGTGTGTACAATAAGTTACCGCCAGCAATTAAGCAAATAAATGGAAATATGTTTAAAAATAAAGTGAAAAAAATGTTAATTGTCAATAATGTATTTTATAATCAGCATGAGTTTTTTGATAAAAATAGTATTTGCAAGTACCTAATTTCTAAATACTATTGCAAACTAAATATCTAAGTGGGGCTCCCATACAACAAACGTATTTTTTTTTTGCCGTTTTTTGCGTTACTGGTACGGAACCCTTCGTGCGCGAGTCCGACACGCTCTTGGCCGGTTTTTTATAAATGGCATCCTATTTTGAAATCAGCTCATCTCGCTCAGACAATCGCATAATATTCAATGTATCAAAAGTTTTTTGGATTTAAATAAAAGCTGTAATACTCGTAAAAAGTAAGTTGCTTCAAGTTGTTGAGTGTGAAAAGTGGAACCATTTATTTCCTACTATGTAAATTTGATGGCGGTGAGATACATTTAAAACACAAAGGGAAACGGACACATGAAATGATTTGGTAAGTTACTACACTCGAGCTGAACAATAGCGCGCCCAATAGCTACTTGATCATGCTAATGGTGGCCATACACCATCCTGCCTATCGTCAATCGGCATGACGAGATTGATTGGATCGGATCCAATCGATCGGCGTCATGCCGATTGGACGATAGGCAGGATGGTGTGTGGCCACCATAAAGGCACTAGGATTGTCCTCGAGACCAATAACGTGAAACTAGAGAGTAACTTTTCCTGAAAGACCTACCCTGAACGTCAGGGTCAGGGACCCCGTACGTCAAGCTTGTCGAGTATGGCGTCAATAGTGCAAACGTCTTCGAGTGGTGTATTATATTATTTGTGGAGTGGTACAGGCAGCATCCGTTGTACCTAATGCAAACCTATCCTGTCGTCCAATCGGCATGACGCGATCGATTGGATCAGTTAGAATTGACCGTGTGTGGGAGTGGATTGGCATGACTCATGCCGATCCAATCGATCGCGTCATGCCGTTTGGACGATAGGAAGGATGTTGTATGGCTACCATAAAGGCACTAGGATTGTCCTCGAGACTAATAACGTGAAACTAGAGAGTAAACTTTTCCTAAAAAACCTACCCAGAAATATAAAAAAAAAAGTTAATAAAATAAAAAAAGTAATGATTAAGCGAACTAAAAACAAGAAGAAAGAATCATGCTGTGCAGTCGGATGACATATTCGCGAGTTGTCTGACCAAAACTATAAATAACCAGTCGGGTTTTATATTTTATTTACGACTTTTTAATTATAATATTTTTTTCGAATGATTTTTAAACATACAAGTGTTATGTAGGCATATATTTTTGTAATCACTTCTAAAAACCCTTCATTTGATACCCCACTTGATGGGTATGAAAAAAATCAAAATTGCATCCCCACAATATGGGGTCCAAAATCCGCCATGTTTTTTTTTTTACATCAATTATTTAGGAACACTTGGGCGGTCAAGACCTATCTAACTATGTCTTAATTATAAAATCCGTTTAGTGGTTTGAAATATATGAGGTAATAGTAGTAATAGAATATTACATACATACAAAAATACACACATGTGCCTTTTCACCTTTCCTTGCAGCCGGGTGATAATAAATCTGCTGTTTGATACAAAATGCAATATTTATTCAATGAAAATGTTACATAAAACAGATCGTTAGATTGACAAGGTCTCATAGTAAAAGTTGTTTCAGCCACTGAAAATTTCTTAGTGTTTTACAAATAACCCTGTATGTATAAGAATGCTCGTGCTGGGAGGTGGGACAGTCGACAGTGAAAATTAAGATATCAGTTTAGTATCGCTAATAAACTTGAACACCTCAAAATCTGCCGTTGTATTGTTGTGAGCTTATGAGAACTGGGAGTTGGGTGTCTCTGAATACAATTCTGTTCACCATAGTCAAAGCGCTGTGGCTTGTGGTACATTAGTAGCCGTCAGCGCCAATAATCGAACTTGTACAGTTGAGCTGCGAACTGTTACATTAGTAAGTACATTTAGTGCGCATAACTCAGACAGACCGCGGCTAGACCGCTCTGAGCACTTCAGAAACTTGATAAATTCATAAACTTATTAGTAAAACTTATTATAATTATTTTGAATTTATTCCTTTTCTAAGAAAATTATAATTGTTTTAATAAGTTGCCAATCTCATTGCCAAATACAATAGAGATATTAGAACCTCTGTTTTCTATAAACTTTTTAGGTAGAGTTAGTCAAAAGTTGTCTATTGATCCTGAAAATAATTATAACATTCAATACATTTACCGTCAAGCATTATACTTAATTTGCTTTAACAACTGTATTAGACTCAGTACATAATAACCGTCAGTAAGATTATTGAGCAGATATTCCACAGTAAGTAAGTAGGTAAGCAGAAGTGGCAGCATGCAGCCGCAGCCACGCGCGCACTTTCGAGCGACAAGTTCGCAACGCGCGCCGCCGCCACCGCGACGGGTTGGGCAAACTTTACCAGCGCCGTGGGTTGAGGTGCTAATTGAGAGCTAATACAGTTTATTCATATCTAGATATTCTTTAATTATCATATAATTATTTCACGAAATTTATCATATAAAAACTAACCTCCAAAAGTCCAAACTCAAGGTCTGCCAACGCGCGATGCACACTGCGCTCCAGAACGCAAATTGGTGTTACTACTTTTTGCGGTGCCATGCGCTAATATAAAAATAAGTCTAGTTAATCCCGCCATCTCCTTGTGGGACCCCGCGTCACCGTTGGCTGCTGTTTTGGACAGTGGTTTGCTCATAGCTCCTTCATCATCGACAAAGTATTTATAGAAGGTTTACTAATGATAAACATATATATACTATATGCCCATAATTTACATTGACATAACGAAATTCAGCATAATGTTCATTACGCATAATGTAATAAACGCATAATGATATTTACACATAATGTTCTTTGGAATAAAACAAACATGTTCGCGGCTCAAGGGTGGCCCGAGGGCCACCCGTCGCACCTTAACCTAATTGATTTGAGTCCTTATAACAATATATATTTAATTAGACATTTGAAGCTTAGGTAAAACAATTTTCAATCGATTTTTTTTAACTGCATAGAGTAAGCGAGATACTCGTAGGATGATGCGACAAAGGTAAGCGAGTGAAAGAGACCGTTATACAATGCTATCTTCACTTTCAATATTGATACAAAAATAGCTACTGCGTAGGCTCTTGCAGCCAATTTAGACAAACAAAGATCCGTTTATTATAAATTTTTCAGTATTTTGAAAATTGATATTTTACCCGTAGGTATTTTAATTTTTTTAATTTTCGACGTTCAATTATGTACCCATAAAAATATTATGACGAATAAATATTATGCCTTTAATATTTATGCTACTCCAAATTATGACAAAACAAATTGGACCAAATGCCAGTTATGCTAACCTATGTATTATGCCAAAGTATTATTATGCGAAAACGTTATGCCAAACAACATTATGCCTAAAAAAAATATGCCAAGAGGGGGATTCCCGTTATAGAATGCAAAATACGAAGCTAACCATCTCAAATCTAATAATGTGACATTGATTTTCTGACAAAAACTTAGGTCAATGAATTTACAATCTCCGTTATAATATCTCCGAAGTGACGTCTGTGACAGACAGGTACAATATAACGAGGCAACTTTATCAACTATCGCCATTCAACTGCTGAAAATTAATTAAACACTAAATCTTGACGAACGGCCTTTAAACGGAGACTAATTCCTTTCAAACATGTTGAAGCCAAAAGAAAATAACTTTCAAAATATATCTTGACGCAGAAAGTTGTCAGCTTCAGACAAAGTTCAAAAGAAAGCGTTGCAGAAGTGCAGTGATATTGTTTAGTTCGTTCGGTCGTGCTGTTCCGGTGTGCGGCACCGGCACTGCATTATTAACGCGGCGCTGGACTACGCCCTCCAGTTATTATTTGAACATGTCGCGAACATGTCACACACTCGGACACTTGCGAGAACTACCATTATCTGTTGTGACTTTTTACTTGCTTGCAATAGTTGCAACTAGTGTCCTTCAATAAAGTGCTGGTGAACTTTATTGCGACCTCCTTCTCATATCAAATCCACTTTGATACAAGTGGGCTTTAAAAAACCTTTGTCAATGCAGGCGAGGCGAAAATAAAAATAATTAGTTTCAACTAAACCATGCCCACTAGGTGGACCGATGACTAAGGCGGAAGGAAACGCCCGGGTGTCACCATTGTGAGGATCGCCCGGAGGACACGGTAGAACGGTGGAGGTCTGCCCCGCTTGGGCGGAGCAACGCCATGTCCTCGTGGAGGCAATCGGCGGTGGCGACCTCTCGCGTCCGGCCCTGGTTTATCCAGACCATGGTACGGAGCGAGAGGGCATGGAAAGCTGTCACCTCCTTCTGCGAAGCAGCAATGCTCGCGATGGAGGAGGCAGAACGCGTGAGGGAAACGCAACGGAGGCACCCTCACGCCCCAAGCCACCGCAGGAGACGCCCTGGGCGTCGGGCGTCGCAAGCCGATACCCAGCCACCGTAAGCGCGGGCTTGCGGACGGCGAGTAATGGTAGCTCGCCGTCCGATAAGGACCAGGCCCGAGTCGACGGCGCGTAGTTTTCCACGCGCGCCTCAAAGAGATGTCAGCAAAATTGACGGGGTCCACTAGGGCCGATGCATGTCTGGGTCGCGGGTAAATTTGAACGCCCTCCCGCTTCACCCAGAGCGGGAAAAGTCATTAGATGATTGCCCACACAGAAAAAAAAAGGGGACTGATGACCTGGTCAAGGTGAGACCGGTGTGGGACCGGTAAATGTGGTTTTGAAATGTCAACGTGAGTGTCGTTCAGACACTAAATTGACGTAACTGACTGCACTGTCCTACGATTTCTACTAAACTAAATTTTCTGACGTGACTGACCGGCGATGCAACGTTAACGTATCTAATGTGGCGTACCTTTTGTATCTCACTTTAACCGGATAGTATCTGCGACATTCAGCTCCTGGAATGCAGTGGAGCGCGCTCACTGCCTCCGACTCCTCCGAGTGAGTCAGCGTCGCGAGTGGAACTTTCGAACAACATCTTAGCAACGATACACTTCACGACATTCGTTTTTTAAATGCATGCAATAATGAAATTAAGTCGCAGAACTTTTCGTTCCAATATACAGAAGTACTTATCTATATCTTAACTAATAATTAAAGAGGGAAAATTTGTGAGGTTGTAGATGTATTGTGATCTCTGGATCTACTGAACCGATTTAGATGAAATTTGGCATGGAGATAGTTTGAGACCTTGGTAAGGACATAGGATTTTGTATTCCCTTGGGATGATGAAACACTTTTTACACGGGTGAAGCCGCGGGCAGAAGCTAGTAAAAATATATAGATAGTTCTTGATAAGTGTTCTTTTCTGTTTCTACGAGAGAAGAGAAGAGAGCAGAGCAGCAGCAGTGGCTTGCACCAGAATCGAGGCCCGCCAATAAGAAGATTAGAGCTTCGTAGCTACAACATTATAAATCGTAGCACACCGAACCAACTTTGTAGCACTCCGAACCAACTTCGTAGCACTCCGAACCAACTTCGTAGCACTCCGAACCAACTTCGAGGTACTCCAAACCAACTTCGTAACACTCTGAACCAACTTCGTAGCACTCCAAACCAACTTCGTAGCACTATAAGCATCTTCGCAACACTCCGTAGCACTATAAGCATCTTCGCAACACTCCGTAGCACACCGAAACAACTTCGTAGCACTCCAAACCAACTTCGTAGCACTCCAAACCAACTTCGTAGCACTATAAGCATCTTCGCAACACTCCGTTGCACACCGAAACAACTTCGTAGCACTCCAAACCAACTTCGTAGCACTCCAAACCAACTTCGTAGCACTATAAGCATCTTCGCAACACTCCGTAGCACTATAAGCATCTTCGCAACACTCCGTTGCACACCGAAACAACTTCGTAGCACTCCAAACCAACTTCGTAGCACTCCAAACCAACTTCGTAGCACTATAAGCATCTTCGCAACACTCCGTAGCACTATAAGCATCTTCGCAACACTCCGTTGCACACCGAAACAACTTCGTAGCACTCCGAACCAACTTCGTAGCACTCCAAACCAACTTCGTAGCACTATAAGCATCTTCGCAACACTCCGTAGCACTATAAGCATCTTCGCAACACTCCGTAGCACACCGAAACAACTTCGTAGCACTCCGAACCATCTTCGTAGCACTCCAAACCAACTTCGTAGCACTATAAGCATCTTCGCAACACTCCGTAGCACTATAAGCATCTTCGCAACACTCCGTAGCACACCGAAACAACTTCGTAGCACTCCGAACCAACTTCGTAGCACTCCAAACCAACTTCGTAGCACTATAAGCATCTTCGCAACACTCCGTAGCACTATAAGCATCTTCGCAACACTCCGTAGCACACCGAAACAACTTCGTAGCACTCCGAACCAACTTCGTAGCACTCCAAACCAACTTCGTAGCACTATAAGCATCTTCGCAACACTCCGTAGCACTATAAGCATCTTCGCAACACTCCGTAGCACACCGAAACAACTTCGTAGCACTCCGAACCAACTTCGTAGCACTCCAAACCAACTTCGTAGCACTATAAGCATCTTCGCAACACTCCGTAGCACTATAAGCATCTTCGCAACACTCCGTAGCACACCGAAACAACTTCGTAGCACTCCGAACCAACTTCGTAGCACTCCAAACCAACTTCGTAGCACTATAAGCATCTTCGCAACACTCCGTAGCACTATAAGCATCTTCGCAACACTCCGTAGCACACCGAAACAACTTCGTAGCACTCCGAACCAACTTCGTAGCACTCCAAACCAACTTCGTAGCACTATAAGCATCTTCGCAACACTCCGTAGCACTATAAGCATCTTCGCAACACTCCGTAGCACACCGAAACAACTTCGTAGCACTCCGAACCAACTTCGTAGCACTCCAAACCAACTTCGTAGCACTATAAGCATCTTCGCAACACTCCGTAGCACTATAAGCATCTTCGCAACACTCCGTAGCACTATAAGCATCTTCGCAACACTCCGTAGCACACCGAAACAACTTCGTAGCACTCCGAACCAACTTCGTAGCACTCCAAACCAACTTCGTAGCACTATAAGCATCTTCGCAACACTCCGTAGCACTATAAGCATCTTCGCAACACTCCGTAGCACTATAAGCATCTTCGCAACACTCCGTAGCACTATAAGCATCTTCGCAACACTCCGTAGCACTATAAGCATCTTCGCAACACTCCGTAGCACACCGAAACAACTTCGTAGCACTCCGAACCAACTACCTTCGTAGCACACCGAATTATAAGCTTAACTTAATAATGAACGTGAACACTGAACACTCATAGTCTATGGATGTCTTTTGTTTTATGTTCTTTAGGCTCGCGCTTGACCACTATCTCATCTAATGGTAAGTAATAATGTGGTCGACGGTGAAACACGCTTGCCTAGAAATAACCTATTCACTCTTGACTTAAGATCCCCAGATTGTAGCTGTCGGGAAACACAGACTCCGACAGGGAATTCCAATACTTAGCTGTACGCATAATAAAAGTGTTCCCAAAACGTTTTGTGCGTATGGGTGGGATGTCCACTATGTATCGATGGCGCATCGCCGTACGTCTGGTAATCCGATGATGAAACGGGCTAGACACTGAGCACAGGACGAAGAAGTTAGTTAATTTACGGAAGTTATGATTTGGTTCACCTTGATGAATTGCCCACTAACTGGTCGAGCATTTTCTAACTTATTAACATATGAGTACCTACTTACTTAAATTAAAATATGAAAAAGTTTTCAGTCTTTGAAGAAGTCGGCGACCGTAGATTAATGTCCGGCTAAACAACTTACTATCAACTATTTTACGTTGCGCCTTGCGGTGTGGGGCCACGCAGCGCGCGGACAACATTCAACCCAAGCCGTGGGGTATCATCCCATACAAAGAAACTATCCCGACGTACTGTACCTACTGATTATTAATTTGACACACACATTTTCTATAGATATCAATTGATTATTAGATGGTGATCTATCTATTGCCCTGGAACGGAACCGAACGCGATCGATTTACAAAAAATAATCGTTATAATAAGATGTAAAACGCTAGTTACGTGGCACGGTTTCTTTGTATGGGATGAGGCATCTGTATGCTAGTATTATATATTATACTAGAGGACGCCACGCGGTTTCACCCGCGTAGTTCCCGTTCCCGTGGGAATATAGGGATAAAAAGTAGCCTATGTCACCCGGGGATAGAGTAGCTTCCCAACGGTGAAATAATTTTTGAAATCGGTCCAGTAGTTTTGGAGCCTATTCGGTACAAACAAACAAAAAAATCTTTCCTCTTTATAATATTGGTATAGATTATCTGTGACCCAAGCACAACGAGTTGGAACAGACCAGTGTTCCGGAGAAGCAGATCTGAAGATCCAGATGTCAAATAGTTACTAATATACTATTTATACTCAAAAGTCCTTAAGTTTGAAATCTAAAGCAACTTAAATCTCTGTAAATTCCGTCAGTAGACTACGATGCAAGTTGTCGTTAATACCCAATGCCATTGATATTCATCATCATCATTTCAGCCGAAAGACGTCCACTGCTGGACATAGGCCTACCCTTGGCGTCGCCACATTGACCAATCCCATGCGTGTAGCATCCAGCGCCTTCCCGCAACCTTAACCATGGATATTAATCTAACTAACTATTCTTTCGTAAAATAAAGTCACTTTTAGTACAACTTATTTTTATGATGATGATGATGAATATCAATGGCATTAATAGTAACATAGCTACAGCCCCGGATCTAAGGGGGGGAACAGGGGCACTTGCCCCGGGCGGCAGTTTCATGTGGGCGCCAAAGCTTTGAGACAGGAATTCGAAATATCGAACAAATGAAGCCTCTTTTCCTACAATCTCATAGGTTTTTATCAAGTAATCGAATCTTAATATAATATGTTTGAAAAACACACTTTTCTAGATTAAAGCTAACTTTTTTAGCCATTGAAAACAAAACTGCCTATGCGACGGACTTTGAGGAGCTAATAGATTCTTTCGCTGAAAAGAAAGCACGCCGTGTAAAATTGTAGTATTTCCTGTTTATATATTTTTTCTGTTTTATTTCACAAATGAAAGTTGTAGTCACGTATGTGTGTTGTGTGCGTACAGCTAAGGAATAGAATATCTGCCGGAGTCTGTATTTCCCGATAGCTTTAATCTCGGGGTCTTTAAGTCAAGAGTGAATAGGTTACTTCTACGCAAGCGTGCTACACCTTCGACCACATCATCACTTACCATCAGGTGAGATAGTGGTCAAGCGCATTCCTATTTAAAATAAAAAAATAAAAGTTATTAGATAATAAAAAGTTTCAATTTATTAAAGGATTATTATTTTAACAAATGGTCTCAAAAATGCTACTCATTGGCAGTTTTAACACTTTTTCTCTAACACTGAAGGGTGCGGGCGCCACTATCAAGGTTTTGCCCCGGTTCGAAAAAATCATAGATCCGGGGCTGCTTAGCTATTGTGCCCACTGCGTTCGTGGCTCACCGTCGCGTCGGCTGCGGTACGCCGTAACGCTCTATTAGAAGCCGCTCTTTGACAGTCGCCACCGCCACCGCCTTGATCTCATTCGCCGTCTCCTGGCGCAATGAGATCAAGCCGCGTTTTTTAAATTAAATAACCATCTCTTGCTAACCAGCACGGATTCATACAAGACCTCCTCGGGTTTTTACAGCACGCAGTGTTACAAAAAGCTATTAAAGTACAAAACTACAAATACATTGTGTACAGAACGAATCACGAAAGATAATACGGTAAAACCAATTATTGTTATTTTTAATTTATGACGTTCATAAGTCCCGCATAACCCCGGTTTCTCAACACTCGATTATCGGGCTGTTAACGTAAACGACGAATAATCGCCGGTTATCTGCTATGATTGGCTGTTGAAAACTAATTCAACCAATCACAGCATCCAACGCGTGTCAAGTGTCAATTAGCAGACACAATAGAAATCACCATTGTCTTTTGTCGATTCGGCGATGTGGACTCTGTGGCCTTGTTGAAATAAAGCGTGGGTAGATACGAGTACGTACCGAAGTTGGAAATAAACTTTCGAAATGTTTTAATTAGGTTAGTAGGAGTCAGGGACTGTATTTGTAATGTTTTCGTATTTAAATAAAAAGTTTAATTATTATTTATTAGTTATGTATACCTACACCAATTTATACATAAATATACCTGATTATTCAATAAACAAACTTATATTCCTGACACAGCAACTTTACAAGCCTCTGCAAAATACAAGTCGAGTGCAATAATCAGAAAGTTTCCCGCGGTAACAATGACAGCGCGCTGTAACCCCGCGGTCCCGCGTGGGCGTCACGTCCCCGCCTCGTGACCGCGTCTTGCACGTCGCGGCGCCGTGTCGCAAACACTGATTGGTTCCGCCGGGACTCCGGACGTGACGCAATACAACCGCACTTCAAGTGTCGTGTACAAAAGATGAAAAAGTTGTTAATTTCCATCTCGTCGGCATTTCTATTTAGGTACTAGGTAGGTAGGTACTAAAGGTGTTAAGATCTTCTAACGAATAGACTAATTGAGTCCTTGAGGACAAAAAGGCTTGGGATTGAGCTGCTCAAATTAATTTTATATTTTATTTTTTGCATCCTGAATTTGCTTTTTTTTTTGTTTTTATTTAAGTTTTTAATCATGGTCTGGAAGTTTGAGTAATTTATGCGGCCTACCAGAATGTCCTTTCTTTGGTTCGTCGAATCGTTCAGCTCCTTGAATTCTGAGTTGAGCTGCATGGTTATTGACAAATGCGTGCACTGACTGGACAGGTCCACTCAATCTGGCTGGTTCTTGCCTCAAAAGACCATTTCAGACATCAATCTGCATGGTCTTCACATGATCTAACCAAGATTATGTGACCTCTGAGTTTGTTTCGGCCTTTCTTCTCAGAGTAGTCAGATAGGAAACGCCGACCTCATATAGTTTTAAAAAATATGATCGACATGTAAAAGTGTTTGTACAAACCAACTTACAGAAATAAAATCATTAATTTATCCAATAATAAATGAGCTCATAAACGCACGTTATAAAACAAACATATTCCCCGCGGAAGGGTCCAGTCGCAGGACGGTAGGAGGCACCTGCCGTCTCTTACAACGACCATAAATTCCGGTTAATTTGGGCTCTCAGACTGTCTATTTGTGTAATAAATTAACCGAGAAATATGAAGTGTAGCGAGTAGGTAGCCTCCGCGTAATATCGGATTACGCCGGGCTTGAGGTGGGCTGAAGCTGAAAGCGGCATTTCGTATTAGTTCAACTTCAATATCCGCGGATCAGGCTGGCGCTTTTGACCCGCCCTTTCAATGAGACGCACACTACCAAGACATAAGCTGCTGCTGTAAAAGTTCCACGGAGGTAAGCTATACTCGCAGAGAGCTACTCGACTTACTAAGACTAATCTACCGCACAATACTTAGAAGATCTACTACACAGATACCGATATCTGTGATAGGTAAATTATGAAAATGTTTTAATGTAACATATATTTTATCCAAAAAATTACGACTAGCCGCAGTGCCGTCTTTACCCTATGGGCACACGGGGCCCGTGCCCAGGGCCCCCATCCTCAAGGAGCCCCGAAAGACCGACAATTTCTCTCACATTTATTCTCAAAACATTTCAGTAACAGTGAGCACGCGGGTCAAAAATAAAACTATCTATGTCTTAAAATTTTAGTCAAAATTATGACGATTTTATTTAATCATTTATGGTAAAATGAAGTCAAACTTTGCTTTTTTCTTTAAGAAGTATAAAATTTCCATAACATTTGATTTGATTTTGACTTATTTGCTTAGTTATGAACGATTTAAGACAAAATAGTCATATTCAAGTCTAAACTTGGCTTGGTTTTGGCTTAATTTAAGTCAAAAAAGGTACTTTTGATCTTATTTTAGTTATTTATGTAATTTTTAATCATAAATAAGACTTAATTTTAACTTAGTTTGACTTAAATAAGTAAGAATAAAAGCAAAACACACATCATATTTGTCTTAATTTTTAAGCAATAAATAAGGGTAATAAATAATGGCTTGATTTCGACTAAAATAGATGTCGACATTTTACGACTAAAATAGTGGTTGGGTTGGGGGAATCCCCGGATGATGTATTAAACCATAGAGTATAGTAATATGTATTAAACTTTCAGTCGGACAGAATCACAGAAGTGGCGTGATTTAGTTTCGTTTAATATAAATTGTGTAAGATAATAGAAGTTTTAGTTTGTTCGTTTAAACATTATTTCATTATGTCGAAAAGAACATATTTAAGTGGTTCACAAAAACGAAAAAGTTATAGCTCAAAAAGAAATAACGAAAAAGCTTCCTAAGCTTACTTCGCTTTTTACGGTTGAAGAAACAAATAAGCAGAGGGAATCTTCATCCTCATCACCTCAAGATAAATACACCTCCATTTATATCACCTCTCTCTATCTATTTTGCTCAACAGAAATCCCGAAAGAAACCACTTTCGCTATCGTAACCAAAAACCCAGCAGCATACTAATCATTAATGACTATATTTTATTGTATATATTTGATTACCCTAATAAATAGAAGATCATAGTAGAATTAGTTTAATTCATTTGCTTTACTTTCCAAAAGGGCCCCAATTTCTTGTGTGCCCAAGGGCCCCAGCATAGTTAAAGACGGCCTTGACTAGCCGTTTAGACGTGATTCTCATTTTAAAATCAACTACTCAGGGGTATCTGCGCCTTAGGTCAGCTAGATTGAGAAGTAACTATAGTATCGAGTCGGCCATGATATTCATCTTTAACGTATTTTGTTTTTAACCGACTTCAAACAAAGGAGGAGGTTCTCAATTCGTCGGAATCTTTTTTTTTTAATGTATGTTCCCCGATTACTCAAAGAAGCCTGGACCGATTTCAAAAAATCTTCTTTTGTTTTGAAGGGTATACTTCTTAGTTGGTCCTATAGTCATGAGGTCAGGATCTGATGTTGGGATCCTAGAGAAATCAAGGGAACTCCTCAAATATTATAGGCATACATATAGTGATTTTGGTATTTTCATCAACAATGCAATCATTTGCAATCAGAAAGTATAATTTGGTGAAGTGGAACTGATGAAGAAGACCACAGATGGTCACTGGAACTCCTAAATGCTAAGTATGGCACGGGTATAAAATATCTCGAATAGTTAACCGTGTATGAAAAGCAAATACTTATAAATGAATGGTACTGATGAAAATGGCATCATTCTGATGATGAAGCCGGAAGGTAGGCACTGGACCTCTGAAATAAAACAATGTATCCTAGTCGTGCTTGGGCTTATTGGAATCGTCATGAGATGTACTTTGGCCATAAATGATTATCATGTTAATTGGAGATACCTACCAAAACCAAAAAGAGAAAAATAAAAAACTTTTTAACAAAAAATCTTCTAGTCTTTTGTACCAATTTTTTTCAGTTTTTCGACATCGACTTCGGAAAAGAAGGTTATTTTTTGCTTTGTAGTTTTTTTATTCTGTTAAAAAGTTTTTTTTGTTTACAACAACGCGTTTGCTCCACCACTGGGGGATCTTTACATACGAATCAATTCCATTCATTTCGGCTTCCCGCTGGTTTTCGGCTTTGTCGGACTTGTGCAGTATGGTCTATGGTTATAAAGGGTCAAATCAAATTTAAAATTAGCTTGTGAAACTCCGTAGACGTGGGTATATCACTACATAATAATTGTTATACAAGTAAAATTTCAAAATTTTAGAAACCACCCGACACATTTATCTTGCGAAATCATCCCGATTCAAACAGTAAAACGCCCATAACTTTTGAACGGCTCAACCGATCTTATTCAAACATAGCTAACCCTCAGTTTCCCACCTTAAAATTATCGCAGAATTAATGTAAGAAATTGTCAAGCACGCGTTATCTTCTGTGATTGGCTGTCGAAAATTCATTCAACCAATAACAGCAGATAACGCGTGCTTGACAATTTGTCACATTAATTCTGCGATAATTTAAAGGGGGGAAACTGAGGGTAAGACTCTCGACACAATCACCTTTCAAACAAAAACAGACAGACAGACACACAGATACACAGATACACAGCAACACACGTCAAACTTATAACACCCCTCTTTTTCCGTCGGGGGTTTAAAATAAAATTATTCATTCAAAAATCTTCTTTTTTTATTATTCTCAGCAAACCCTTTCATTTGTTACCCATATCATGGCAGTGCACAAAAATATAACTAGTCCGCCATCTTGGGTCGTCCCCCATATTGGATTTAGAATGACGTCACTTAGCTAACCATGCATTGTCATCCAAACTAAACGTGTAAGCAAAATTTCATCTTAATCGGTGGAGGATAACTGCTTTAAAATTCAGTTGCAAGATTTGACCCGAACATACTTACATACATTGCAAGTTAAATAAAAGCTTGTAACAAAGTCCCCCGCCGCGTCTGTTCGCGATTAACTCAAAAACGACTGAACGGATTTGCATGCGGTTTTCACCAATATAAAGAGTGAGAAACGAGGCAGGTGTATGTATATCATTCGTCACAGGCGAAGCCGGGGCGGGTCGCTAGTAGACTATAAAACAAAAAACCGGCCAAGTGCAAGTCGGACTCGCGCACGAAGGGTTCCGTACCATTATCGCAAAAACGGCAAAAAAAATCACGTTTATTTTATGGGAGCCCCACTTAACCTTTTGAGCGCCAAGCGGTACCAAACGCGATGTGTCCCCCAGCACCAAGCTACAAATGTATAACGAATATATAGTAAAAAGTAGTGATGAGGGTAATTGTAGTATCGATAAATGTTACGTACATGTTTTTTTTTTCAAGAAACATAGAATTAATGACGTATTTCGATATCTCAATAAATAAAATAATGTCAAATTTCGATATCTTGTTTTATTAACAATAGTTGTGATAAGAAAAAGCAGAATACACTACAGAAAATGATCAAACAGATACATAACTTAATTCAGCCATTAGAAGTTGGCTACATCCCTATTTTCTTTTGGCGTCATCTAGTTGTCTTCTTATCAAGACCGTGGCGTCCGTAGCACGTAAAATTTCATTTGTTATTAGGGATGGGTATGTTCAATTTTCTTATTATTATTTTTTTGTTTTTATGCTAAACACACATTAATATTATTATTATAGATTTTGCTTGGCCACGTTACGCGCTTCGTTTCTGGATACGGCGTATCGCATTCAAAGTAAGAACGCAATTTTTGATATGTTCTGTATTCTGAGATATCATACTAATTTCGAATGTAGGTACCTACTTACGCCAATCTAATTAGGTTATTGAACGAAAATATTTATTTATTTTTTCATTACGCTCATAAGCGCGGCGAACAAAGCTCGCAAATGCAATGCGAGGCGAGTGAAAACATTCGTTCGGAGTATTGCTATCTCAGTTTGCACGCACACGCAGCGCTTTGTGTGTGCGAGTAGATATTCGCACACCACACACACGGCTTTTTTTGTTACATCGCAAAATCAATTTAAAAATAAACAATTAGAAAGTGGCTTTACATGCTTATGATTTGGAGATCACCATTTGTGCAATCCTTGCTTATGTTAGGAGACTTTACTCTTCCGCTTAGCAATATCCATTAATTTGTAATTTAATGCAAAAAAAATACAAATATAAATAGACAAGTTTTAAATAATAGAAAAAGCAAACTTTATGTGAACGAGCGTTATACAGAGAAAAAAATGCGCGTATTTGTGTGATGTGTGGGAGTATAGGGGAGAGTGCGCTAATGTGTGAGGGTGTATAGTTTGTATGAGTTACAATTTGTATATACAGAGAAAAACAATGCGCGTATTTGTGTGATGTGTGGGAGCATAGAGGAGTGCGCTAATGTGTGAGGGTATATAGTTTGTATGAGTTTAAATTAGTATATTTAGTTCTACTCTGGGGTATATGTTTAGGTGTAAGTTAGCTTAGCCTGTGACAGTGTCTTGGGATCGGAAGAAGTAGAATACAGCTACTTCCTATAACCATGCTCATAGAAATTCTATTAAAGGATATAAGTTGCTGAAGCGTAAATCATAACATCGTCAAGTGTATGAGTCATTATGTAAATTGTTTTGAAATAATATAGATATTTATATTTTCAATCAACTTTATTAAATTCAAAAATACCACCATAACAAAATCATTGACTCCAAAAACTAATACAAAGATAAATGGTACTATTAGATAAAGATAAATGTACTATTTCTTATAGATACTATCCATTTTCTTTTTGTTTCATTATTATTTGGAAATCTAAAATATTAAAATAACATAAAAAAAGAAAACAGGAATATAACTCGAAGTAAGAAAACATATTAAACTTGTTTAATCGAATGGGGTAATTTGAAATCGTATTATGGCAACCCACGCACTTTATGTCACTGATCTCGTTCGTTGAGGTTTTTTGTTCTAAGGAACCTAAAATTCATAGTATATTTAATAAATAAACGATGTTATTTCAAGTACTGACATGTGAAATGTGATTCCGTGAGACTTTTTATGTGCTTTGCTGTTGTTTTTACAAGTTTTCACTACACAGGAAGTCATAATTCTATTTTTTTATTATATGTTTACTAGACGACGACTCGTAACGTACTAAGAGCGATGAGCATAGTTTTAGTGCAGGTGTGTGCGTGAGAGTGTATATTTACTTGGAGGAGCATAGTTTTGTGGCTTCACTTATGATGTTCGCGACGTTACGTCTATCTTTTTTTGTTGGTCTGAGCCTCAAGTTTAGGATAGCTAGATACCTATCGCTCGGCTTTGTACCTAGAGAGAATCTAGCAGATACGTCATGCGTATCTTGCCAAAATGGGTACTTTTGTAAAGCGATGTTGAAAGTTTATAATATTGGTATTTTTGAATAAATAATGTACATCGTTTACGCAGGCAAAGTGTCGACTCTTGGGGCCAAGACGGCCGACATATTTTGTCTTATTTATGTAGGTATTCCTTTTAATAAACCTTAAATATGTATTGTTATTATAAATAATGCATGCAAGTAAAATAATACAAGCGTTACTTAGGCAAAGTATTAGTAAAAGACAAATATTCCAATAATGTACCCTAATGCCTATTTATGCATAAGTACAGATTTTTTACAGTAGGTAGGTACAGATTTCGCGGTGAGTGCTAAAGCGTGCCCGTGTTCCCACCATAAGCGACACAGGAGGACACCGTGGAGTTTTAGTGGGTTAGAGTCCCACATAACTACACTATCTCCCCGTGGTAGTGCAGTATGAATGAGCATTTCTCCATGCAAAAAAAAAAAACAAAAAAAAATAGCATATAAATAACAGTGCTCTGAGCTAATATTAATATTAAAAATAAGGATTTTGAATAAACAATTATTTTGTTATGTTCTTATTTTATATATTCATTCATTCATCTGTTTAAAAAAATGTAAATCGAAATGTGCTAAAATCGTGTAGGGTGACCATAAATAATCGACTGAACTAAATACAATAATGGTAATCAGAAAACATAGTGTCAAAGATCCACACAAAAACAAAACACGCTTATTTATAAGATTTGGCTTGTAGGTATTATAATATGTGTAAATAGGTAATCTGCAGTAGATACCATGCATAAGATGATAATCGACCGTTTACCTACCTACCCTACCTTTTCTTCTTCTCATTCTTGATTCTCAGACCTACTGAACATGCATATAAAATTTCATAAAAATCGGTCAAGCCTTTTCGGAGGAGTATGGTAAGTAACATTGTGGCACGAGAATTTTATATATAAGACTAGCTGACCCGGCAAACTTTGTTTTGCCACAAAAAACACCAAATATTTATCTACCTACCTATCCTACCCTACCTAAAAATAGATAGTAGCCGATTCTCAGTCCTACTGAATATACATATAAAATTTTATAAAAATCGGTCGAGCCGTTTTGGAGGAGTATGGTAACTAACATTGTGACTCGAGAATTTTATATATAAGATATACTAATGTACCTACTAATGTAACTTATTTTATTATGTCATTGGGAAATAAGTATTTACTGTGAGAAACATCCAAACGTTCGGAGTCCATGTCGGCAACCAATCTAAATCGTAAATAATAACAAAGTCCGTAAACAACGCAGTTCGTAATAAAGTAGATTAGGTACTCAATACCAAAATTCAAATCACAAGGCGAATCTAAATCCAATTTCATAGAATAGGTCAATAGTGTCAGAAATATTACAATAAGTACAATTTAGAAAATAAATAAATACGCACATACAGCACAGTAAGTAAAGTAATCGTCTACAACAAACAAACCACAAATAATACAACAAACAGTGAAACATCCCCGAAGCACATCCGAAGTGCCCCGAACAAAACCCGTACGAGCGATGCACAACCGTGAGCAGTACGAGCACGCACACATTGACATTTGCTTGACGCGACAGCAATACTCGCTGTTGAAAAAGTATGATTAATTTGATGTGTTCCGTAATACCAAAAATGATAAATGAAAACGTAAAGATTTTTATATTTTTTCGATTATTTGTAACTTGATAATATGAGCTATGTTCCTACGACGACAACATTGTAGATATTGTTTTTTATAATACAGAAATATTAGTAAGAAAACATGTCATTTACGCTGTAAAAATGTACGAAATGGAATTCGCTTAAACTTTATTTTAGGTAAGTATTTTGAAAAAATAAAGACGTAGGAACCTAGATAAATACTGTCTAAATCCGAATATCAGCATAATATGGTGGAAATATGCCCAACTTACAAATGATTTAGGTATTACGTTTGTATGGACAATTCATGCTTCGCCGCGCCCTTAAGTAATTACACTAACTCAAAATCTTCGTCTGATATACTCTCGTATTTATCGGATTCAGCTTCTTAGTCCACACCTTGTAGGATTTTTAAGTTCTTCAGGACGTAATTTATTAGCTTCACTCATTTTTTTTATATCGATATCAATCCATAACAGCGCTGCACTATCTCACAATGACCTTGATTCACTTTCGTCTATGACGTCACAGGTTGTCTTCTATTGATGTCCATGGCGCATAGGGCACCCATATCTATTAGTTTCGTAGTGACGGGATCTTTCAATATCGATATCAGTATAAGCCAAAGCCCGCCTTTGTGTGTATTAAAAGATTTGAGTAACTACATGTGTAAGGGCTAGCAAAATTACGTACATTCTCCATAAAGATTGCATTTAATTCAAAACTCAACATTTTGATTTCCAAATAAAAGTGTTTTTTTAAACTTTTGTGTATATCGACTCTTTAGAAACTTAATCAAGTAACCACAGCACTAGGCGTCTTCCTATAAAGACTACGGCGCCTGGGATACAGCAAAAATGTTGGCTGGTATTATTTTCCTGTTTTTTATATAAACAAAGACCCCTATTGAAATAAAACATTAAGTTTAGGGTTTTAGGCAATAGTAACAATACGCACAAAGCATTTGTTCATGTATTTTAATGTAATAAACGCTAAGATTATATATTGTCTTCTAATAAAGACGTGGCGTGGGGAGCACGGAAACGGTTGTCTTCTATAGAAGACCGTGGCGCTCAAAAGGTTAAATATTAATTTTATTCTGTTTTATTTGTTGTTATAGCGGCAACAGAAATACATCATCTGTGAAAATTTCAACTTCCTAGCTATCACTGTTCATGAGATACAGCCTGGTGACAGACGGACCGCGGAGTCTTAGTAATAGGGTCCCGTTTTTACCCTTTGGGTACGGAACCCTAAAAAGGCTTAACTTATTTCAAGTAGCTCTACGACCAACAGACCAACAGTCTAGCTGTGATTGTAGTTACTTGAAATTCTTCACCAGCCGGGCGAGCACGGCCTCTGCGATAAGCTTGAGTCACGTATTTTATCACAGTTTTTGCTCCCAAATTGTGATAAAAATGTGTGACTCAAACCTATCACACACACATACATTTATATTGTTTTCCCTCTTTTTATTGTTATTTAGTCTAAGTTTATTTTTTTGTATGTGTATTTTGTGTGCTCTAGTGGCTTGTGTCAAATAAATGTGTTTACTTTCTTTTTATCACAGTAGGCCGTGCTCGCCCGGCTCATATAGAAATTATCACATCTCTGAAGTTTCACTAGCTAATTTATTGATGTATTACTTTAGTTAGTTCAAGGCTCTGGTATTTGAAAGAATATGTATGGGGGCGAAGACACAACAAAACATGGTTTGGAACTCTTAAATTTTAATCAATACGTCTATTATGTACAAAAGTAACTAATACAATGTTATCATTACCTATCACTTACACACAATAGGGTAGTTTGCTGAAAATTCGTTTTTTGTCCGTCAGGTAGATGAATAAAAAATATTGGACATGTATTTTTACTCTTGGTACTTACTCGTACAACTTATAGTAACGACGATAATTGCGTTGAAATATCGTGAAACGTCTCCCCACTAGCAAGCTTTATACTGCCTTAGTGACGTCACAAGCCCCACACACCTGAACTTTGATGCGCTTTAACTTTGTAAAATTTTATTGATTTAGTAAAGCAAAAAATACGTGTCCTATACTATTTGATAATCTCACTGACGGATTAAATAGAATTATAAAAGAAAACATCCCTATTGTAACGGTACATGAACACACCTCAGACACACACATACTATCTGTTACAACTCTAGCGTCTTGAACAATTCATTGATTCGCGTACGAACATGTGACGAGTGAATTACAATTACAAAAATATATTATCATCCATTACTAAGTATGTCTACGCACGGAGACATTCCACAGACAGGCACGGAAGGCGCATGTACATATGCGTCTAGATGCCTATAGGCCTACGAATTGAATTCACTTACAATGGTCTACGCGCATCATACAGGGTGTCTTTGATACCGACATGAAAACGAGTACCATTTGATTGATTCAGTAAAGGATTCTGGACCCCCTAGCATTGGAAGTTTTCGTCAGAATTTTCCTAATTTTTGAAAAATGAACATTATAATTGTTAATAATAACATAATGATTGTTGACATTACCGTCCCGCATGACGTGAACCTCGTGAAAGCCGAGAAAGATAAGCAAATCAAGTATCTTGACTTGGCTCGCGAGGTTGTCGTCATGTGGGATGTGGACACAGCAATCATTGTACCGATAGTCGTGTCAGCCCATGGCTTAATAGCCACGAGCCTCGACCAACACCTTAGGAGGCTCTTGTTAGGCGGCTGGGTCAAGGGCCAGATCCAGAAAGCAGTATATTTGTCGGCACGTAACTTGGCAAGAGTCGTAAGATGCGTACAAGTCGTTTTTTAGGACTCTTTGATTATTAAGCGGGACGCGGGGAACGTTTAGCACCGTTCCGATCGCGCGATTGGTTGGTCAGTTGACATAAGGATCGACTGACCAATCGCGTCGCGTCTACGTTCCGTTCGTTCGTGGTTGGTCAGTTCGCGCACTATGCGCCAACTTACCCCCACTACGCCAAAACCTTGCCAAGTTACATGACGGGGATTATACTGCTGGACACGGCTCGTATTGTTGTTAGGAGGTTCCTCTCTCTGGAGCTCTGACCGATAGTTAGCTTGGCCCCTGTTCCCGATACCGGTGGGCCGCTATTTTCTATATTTTATAATGTTTTTTTTTTGTATCTTTTATAAAAATATTTATATAATCGGTCGGCATGTGAGATGGAGGATCGAAGAACATGTCGTGAAGAAAGAGGATGTTAATAGTAGAGGAATACAGTTTTTCTACATAAGCTCGTTTCTCTCGCAAATCTTTTTTTTTGGTAAATCATGTATGGCCCGGGGCGCCAAATCTTATAATACGCCACCGGACGCAGCCTGCTTTCTGTACCTGTCTGTTTGGTGACTGCTCGGCTGCACTGCGGGCACATTTCGTGCACATAATACTAATTCTCTACACATTTAGTGTCGGCCGTGCTTCGCCATGCATAACTTTCGAATACATTTGACGACTAATAAAATTAATAACGGTGTTATATCTCAGCTTCGGTACACACAAAACTCGATTTAATTTCACAACTTTATAAAAAAACATTAATTAATAAATATGTACATTTCATAAACCTCGATGTTATTTAAAATTATACAAAAAATAAACAGTAGGCGGTGTCACGCGTCTAAACATAGTCGCGGAACATACCCATGGATGCTCATTATTACTTGTTAGCAAACCAAACATTGCTCATTCGTCGTTAAATTCATTCTATACACTGTCTACTTGCAAGAATATATTAAATAAAGAAGTAACATAATAGTCTTGTATTGCATACTGATTATTATTTATTTGTAAAATCATTTCAGGCATGCTGGTGTACCACTATGAGAAGCGCTGATGACGAGAGGCGTAGTAACATTCACTTCACTTGCACTATTCGGACTGTGTACAAACGGAGGCGTTTCGTAAGAAAATAAGTTTTATATGGACAGAGGCCGGTGTCCGCTCATTCGTAGTAGGTGGCGGTGAGCACGAAGAAGTTCCGCTGCGGCGCCAGCGTCAGGCGCGACATGTACTTGGTGAAGGCTGCTGCGCCCGCGTCGCAGTACACCAGCGACAGCGCGTTGTGCGCGGGCGGCACCGACACCAGCGCCGCGTCCGCCCCCCCCGCCTCGCCCCCCTCGGCCGCCTCCTCGGGCGCCACGTACAGCGTGCTGCCGCCCGCGCCGCCGCCCGCCCCCCCCACGTGCAGCAGCGCGTGCAGGCGCGGGCGCAGGTAGGCGGCGCGCGGCGGCAGCAGCGAGTAGTCGCCGGGCGCCCAGCGCTGCAGCTCCACGCGCTCCACGCCGCCCAGCGCCAGGTCCGTGCAGTCGGCCAGCAGGCGCAGCCAGGCGGCGCTGCCGAACAGCGCCAGCGCGCCGCGCAGCACGTGGGCGGGCGGCGCCGCCTGCAGCCAGGCGCCCGACACGCGCGAGTACTGCTGCTGGTTGGCCGGGCCCACGGTCTCCCACACCGTCTCTGTGCGACATAAAATAGCTCATTGTACTACAGAATAGTAGTTTATGCAGAGTCATATATTAGGGGTTATTAAAACACGAGCGTAAGTTTATCACATGAGGCGAAGCCGAGTATGATAATAATATTACGCGAGTGTTTTAATACCTAATTACATGCCGTTGCATACACTATTTTATCTTCACTCATACAGTTGAAATAAAACAAAAATGGAAACGGAAAAATATGTGGGAATAGCGGGCAATTTAGATTCTCATTGTCATGACTGCGCAGCGCGCGCATTCAAAGACATTGACACAATTTTTCTACATGAAGTCAATGAGCCCATAAGCGCCAATAAATTAAAAAGTACAAGTAAACAATAAAAAAATTAAAAACTTTTTTGTAAAAAAATACCACCGACTTCCAAATTAAGTCGGTGTCTTTCGTAGGTACCATTTTTTGCGTTATAGAATAGAATAGAATTTCTCTTTATTCGAGTAACCATGACTCAAAAGATGGTTAGTAAAACTTACAACTACGTTAGTAATACATATATTAGCAAACTGACACTACAAAACAACAGTGAATCACCGCTGCGACAAGCCATGTGAGATGGCACAACAGCGACCCACGAAAACACAGTCTAGGCGACACGAAATCATACTTAGGATACTGTTGGAGCTGCCCCACACCCTGTGCACCATGGATGCGCACCTTTTGCGCATGGTTGTGTAGAAACAATCTACACAACCATCTGTCGGTGTTATGGACACCGACTTCCAAAAATTATATTTCACTTTGTAGTTTTTTATTTGGAAGTCGGTGGTATTTTTTTGCAAAAAAGTTTTTTTATTTTTCACTTTTTAGTTTTATCTACCTAATAGGCAAGTTTTTTAGTAAGGTAACTATAATGCCAGAATATATTACCCGAATATCATGAAACTTGAACATAACCGGTGAATTGAGAGATCTACGTACCCCTTAAGAGCGTACTGGCGTGATGTTGTGATATGAAATGGTATAAACAATAAACAGACATGCGATTGCAGCAATCCTGAGTGATTTGCCTTTATTTTTTGAAGAGTTCTTCTGTATATCTTAGAATTTCTTCATCAGATTTTCACCAAATTAAAATGGGACCAATTTCGGAACATACACTTTCAAATAAAAAAAAACTTTTCAAAATCGGTCCACAATTGACGGAGATATCGGTGAACATACATAAAAAAAAAAACATACTCCAAGTCGAACATAGAACCTCCTCCTTTTTGGTAAGTCGGTTAAAAAGTTATTTTATGATGCAGTTGTTTGAAAATCGAAGGAAAATGTTGCACTGTAATAGGTTTTTTTTTAAATTTTACCTATCCACGAAAATAAAGTACGTGTTTATACAATATTTTTTGAATTCATATTTGGAACATTATGTTGTGAGTGTAGAGAATATATTTTACATTCTGGATTTTGGACATTCATGAATTGCCATAGAAATGTTCACCCTCTAGGGGAGGTACCCAGTACATACCTGGGTCATGGAGAGCCTGCATGAGCTCTTGCAGCCGGTCGGGCAGCAGCAGCTCGGCCAGGCACACCTCACTCTCGCGCTCCATCTGCGTCTGGATCTGCATGCGCGAGCGCGGCGACATGTACGTGGCCTCCACCCACTGGTTCAGCACCACCTGCGCACGGGACACCACTCCAGCGGTAAGATCGGTAACGTGAGGCAGAGGTAGGAAGGTAATGATGAAGGTCATAGTAACATACGATCTCGGTGTTCGGCTTGCCGGGCTTGGGCGCGAGGTCGGGCTCCGCCTCGGGCTCGTCGGCAGGCGGCAGTTCGTCGGATTCGGGCGCGGGTCCGTGGAACCAGCCGTTGATGGACAGGCGCGGCAGCTCCAGCGACAGCACCTCCTCCACCTGCGAGGCACATCAGTCAGATTACTATACCACATAACGTACCGGCGAAATGCGGCTATATCAAGTAAACCACACGTATGAATCTGTTACCGTAGCCATTCGATGAAGAATACACTAGATTCCCGGTCAGCGCTTCAAAAACGGGCCGAAAAATATGGCCACAAATACGGTTGTGGCACTATTTCAAATTAGTATGGTCCAATCATAGCCAACATTAATACGTTAAAAATGCCGCAATTTGCGTTCAAAAACTGTGCAAATAACCACCGTAACACCTTGTTTTTGTAAGGAATATCTTTTTTTCGGTAAGTTTATATCATTATGTGTTATTCATAAAGTAAAACCGTATTAAATAGTAAATATGAATCAATTACCAAATATTATGATTGCTTGACCAACGTTTGCGTCGAAAATTCGAACGCACCATCTATTGTAACAAACATCGACTGTTCTGGAACAGAGAATGCATGGAGTAGTTTGTAAAGATTTTTTTTGCTTATCTATTGATCCATAGAAAACGAAATAAAGTAACCCCGAAATTTCCTACATAGTGTTTTTAACCTTATTGCTAAAATTTGAAGTTTTTATAATAAATATTTTTGTACCTACATATTGTTACAAGATAGGCCAACGCCATCTAGTAACGAGAGGAATAACTAGGTAGTAACTAGTGGCGCCATCTAGTATTGAATAGCGGAACTAATGTTCTCGAAAGCTCGTGTCGAATGGAATTTTCCAGAAGGTTCGAACCGAACATTCTGGATGTTTCTAGTCGCTTCGGGAACAATGAGTTCGAAAGTCGATTGTTCTGGAAGTTTCTCGAATTATCTAGAACAGTATGGAACGTTCCAGAAACTTCTTCCGTGCTATATAAAGAGCGGTCGGGTTCGTCGTGAGTCAGTTTCGATTGAGAAGCGATACAGAGCAATCAAAGCGAAAAATAGTGCGAAGTAATAGAATTGTTTAAGAAGTGTTTTGTAATAAACAGTGATTAGTTGAAGTCTGCTGTTTAATTAATTTATCCCTGAACCCCAGCTCGTAACAAATTGGTGTCAGAAGTGCGGGATAAATTATGCCGGTTCTACCGAAGGAAGAAACGGAAGGGATGCGTACCAGTAGTCAGCGCCAGCAAGACGTAGACCAGAGGCGCTTTGGAGACGCTCCCTCACCGTCATCAAGTGGACATCGAGACTCCGCGGCTGCAGCGGAACCAGCTCAATCGTCGGCGTCGCCTGACCTAGCCGCCCTTATGGCATTCATGCAAGAGCAAGCTCGCCGCATGGAGGAGCAGATGCAGCGCGACAAGGAGGAGCAGGCTCGCCGTCAAGAGGAGCAGGCTCGCCATTTGGAAGAGCAGCTGCAGCGCGACAAGGAGGAGCAGGTTCGCCGCTTGGAAGAGCAGCTGCAGCGCGACAAGGAGGAACAGGCTCGCCGTCAGGAGGAGCAGGCTCGCCGTCAGGAGGAGCAGGCTCGCCGCTTGGAAGAGCAGCTGCAGCGTGACAAGGAAGAGCAAGCTCGCCGTCAGGAGGAGCAGCTTTTGGTAATTAAGGACCTCCGCGGAGCCATTGGTAAGGAGATGAAAGAGGTAAAGGACCAGATCCAGCAGCAGGAGATCCGCATTGCCGAATTGGAAAGGATTGTTAGTGGGCTCAAATCTGGAGGAGAGGCCGTGGCACCTGCAGTTGTGCCCTCGCCAGGTGGTTTTAAAGTGCCACCATTCGACGGATCTTCGTCATGGTCTGCCTACAAGATACAGTTCGAGGCCGTCATGAAATCGAATAGGTGGACCAAAGAACAGGCCTTGACTGCTCTAACCTTGGGTCTTCGCGACCAGGCCTTGATTGTGTTAGAGGCACTTGGACGGGACGTTACTTTCGAAAAGCTTCTGGAAGCATTGGAAGCTAGATACGGCGACGCGCATCTGGAACATGTGTTTCGCGCCCAGCTAAAGGACCGATCGCAACATGTTGGTGAAACCTTACAGCAATGGGCTCTGGAGGTAGAAAGGCTGGTCCGGAAGGCTTACAAGTCTTCACCTGTGCTGATCGACGGGAATCTCGTACAGGTTTTCACGGATGGGATCCGTGACCTGGAGGTTAGGGCTGCCGTAAGGCTAGGCCATTTTAAGAACCTTAAGAACGCCCTAGCCTACGCTTTGGAGGTGGAAGCTGTACGACGGGACGACCGAGCTCATCGCATAAGGCAGGTTGTGACTTCACCCCGGTGCTATAGCTGTGGAGAGAGAGGCCACATCCGGTTGAGCTGCCCAAAGCAAAGGAGTCCCCATTGCGGAAGTCAGTCACCAACAGCAGGAAAACCAGTAGACGCCAGGAGTAAGTGGCAGTTAGTGGCTGGTGATGAAAGAGCCCCAAGGAACTCGATTTCACAAATTGTGTGTGAGTCACAATCATGGGACGGGAACAGAACACCACACAGTAATGCAGATGCTCTCTCGCGTAGGTCATGTTCCGATCAATGTAAGCACTGTGCCAGGCAAAAGGCTAAGCAGACGACATTTGTGAGAATGTTGAGGACGGATCTTAGCGAAGATTGGAAGGGAATCTTGCAGAGTGCTCAGCAAGATGACGAAGACATAAACCCGATCCTCGAATGGAAGAAATCAGGAGCTCCGAGGCCTCAGTGGAGTGATGTTGCAGCACTGAGTTCTATCACTAAGAGTTATTGGGCACAGTGGGAAAGCTTGGTTATCCAGGATGGAGTTCTGTGCCGGAAGTGGGTGAATGCTCGCGGTGACCAGTGTCATCTACAAATGGTCGTACCTAAAGTTAAGGTGCCTGAGGTCCTACAGCTCTATCACACTGGAAGTGCAGGAGGTCACATGGGAGTTAAGAGGACTCTGATCAAGATCCGAGAACGATTTTACTGGATCCATTGTCGAGAAGACGTTAAGGAATGGTGCCGCAAATGCGCAAGTTGTGTGGGTGCGGCGGTAAAAGGACCACACATTCGTAGTAGAGGTGCATCAAAGATGTATGAGCACATCAGAGAGACCGGTCAACAGATGTCTGAGAGGATGAAGACTCGCTACGATCGGAAGGCGAACAATAAGGGCTTCGATGAAGGATCTCTTGTATGGTTACATAACCCGGCACGGAGTAAAGGAAAACCGCCTAAATTACAAGCAAAATGGGATGGACCTTATCGCGTAGTTACCAAGATCAATGACGTCACCTACCGAATTCAAAAGGGACCCCGAGGTGCATCAAAGGTCGTTCATGTGGATCGGTTGGCCCGTTATCATGGGTCTAACAATGCTCGGGACGAGCATGTCTAAGAGGGAGGCAATGTTACAAGATAGGCCAACGCCATCTAGTAACGAGAGGAATAACTAGGTAGTAACTAGTGGCGCCATCTAGTATTGAATAGCGGAACTAATGTTCTCGAAAGCTCGTGTCGAATGGAATTTTCCAGAAGGTTCGAACCGAACATTCTGGATGTTTCTAGTCGCTTCGGGAACAATGAGTTCGAAAGTCGATTGTTCTGGAAGTTTCTCGAATTATCTAGAACAGTATGGAACATTCCAGAAACTTCTTCCGTGCTATATAAAGAGCGGTCGGGTTCGTCGTGAGTCAGTTTCGATTGAGAAGCGATACAGAGCAATCAAAGCGAAAAATAGTGCGAAGTAATAGAATTGTTTAAGAAGTGTTTTGTAATAAACAGTGATTAGTTGAAGTCTGCTGTTTAATTAATTTATCCCTGAACCCCAGCTCGTAACAATATGTATAACCTTTTTTTTATAATCTTTAGTCTCGCGTTTTACCACTATCTCGGCTGATGTTAAGCGATGATGTGGTCTAGTCTGACTTTTAAATTTCAAGTTTTCTAGCAAACCCTACCCTACCTGCCTTCCTACCCTACATAACTATCCCACCTACCCTAGCCACCCGCCCACGTATATATATATATTTCAAACTATCTCTTTATTCGAGCGAACAAAACAAAAAAATAATTATTCAAATCGATCCAGCCGGTTTTGAGTTTTATATCGAGATTTTTTTATAATATAGAAAGATAGGTAGATAAGTGAGTGTGGCCATTTGAGCGACTTATTTTCGTTCCTGATTCCTAATCTAGTATTTTTATAGATCGATGATATAAAAAAAAAAATTGAACGTTTCGACTCCACTCATTCCTTGTCCAAGCAACGAGCTTGAACATAAATTTTGAAAATTCGAATTCCGAATTGCTTTTTTTTGGCACATTGTAATTTAGACTTTAATACTTGCGTGTAAGACTAAATTTGTATTGAGCTCATATTTTTTTTATTGCTTTTTGTGAATGCAACTTTAAACTTTGCATTTAAGGTTGAATTTGCATTAAAGTATATTTATTTTAAGTAGAATTCTTAGAATTACCTAAACACAATTGGCGTCAGTTTTAAATATAAGTTTTGTATGGGATCCTATATCTAGTGTATTCTTCATCGCAGCCGTAGCCACAATACCACACAGGCAGGATCTAATTTGCCTCCAAAACAAAGTGACCATATTCAAAACTCATTTACTTACGTGACACGTCTGTATTGTCTGTACCAAAATTCAACTTAAGGCCTTACCCTGACCAAAATACCGCCGTGAACATTCCTAGTGCCCTAGCGGCACACTGGTGGCGCATGAGTTACGCCCAGATTTTAAAATGAAATCTTTATAAAATCGAATTCCGGTCTTTTGAAAAAAAAAACTTACAATATATTCGTTATTTAATTATCTATCCATTATTAGTACAACATTAATTAATGAACACTTTACGAGGAGATGCATGCTATCAATCATTATTTTTCATTTTTATGGTTTTGTTGGAAGGAGATTAGTGAAACGTATACTTCATTAAAAACAAATGATATCTACCATTTTGGAATCAATAATATTTAGAAATTTAATGTATTTCTATTAGTTGATAAATTTTTTTTTAAATAACGATTAGATAGCTCCTAAAAACTGCACGAAAAACGGCTAGCGCGGCGTTTTGCTCGGGGTAGCGTCTTAATTGGTATACTCGATTCAGAGCAAATTGACTGTGACAAACGGACATAAATACGTAAAAATCGGGTAGAAACTCAGCTGTTTAGTTTCGTTTCCTAAACATTTTTCTAAATTTAAGGTATGATGTACTGAAACAAATCGCTCAGTAGACCGGTCGTTGATACGAGTAGTAGTCTCACCTGGTGGTAGGAGTCGCTGCCGACCTTGAAGAAGGCCAGCATGTTGTTCCGGGGGCTGACGGAGTGCGTGACGCGCGTGGGCAGGCCGGCCGCGTCGCGCGCCAGCAGCTGCAGCGCGCCGCCCATGCCGCCCGCCCAGCCGCCCCACGACCGCTGTTGGGAACCACACAACACTTGAACAAACATTTTTGTGTTGTTGGACAGTAAAATTACTCTTTCACTTCTCATGCTCTGAATTTGCTTATTTGTGCAGGATATAGGCTGTACAAAATCGATTTTTGTGCACAAGTGCATTAACGTATCTACTTATAAATGTATCTATATTAAGGCAAAGAAAATGAGCCATACAGCCAAACACAATAAAAAGTTCACAGATAGAATTTGTTATTTTAGAATATTTACTTTAATTTATTTGCCTTTTATGTGTTTTTTAAAACATAAAAGATATTACAATTTAAATTAAATTACGGTAGGTTATTTCATTAATTTAAAAAAATATATATATTACAATATTAATTTAATAGTAGGCTGTATAGGTCTGCAGCCCAAGCCTAATATCAATGTCGTAAGATTAAAAAAAAAAGCGGCGGGAAACAGGCCTTGTTTTTTCGTGCGTTTATTAATTTCTTCAAATTTGCTAAAATTGTTAAAAATTTCCAATGAAGAAGAGGATTTAGCACTCTCCTAATACGCTAATATGGAAATTAATGCACAGAGAGTTGTGCAACAGATATTACCGCCAAAGTCTCGGGAAAAATATCTCAAAGTTTACGATAATTTCAAAGTTTACGGTACTTTGAATATTAATTAAAGAAATGTTATGTTTTATTTCCTTGCAATCGAAATGAAAAGCAGAGTTTATTACTCGTCCACAAAACCATTTTATCCTCAACATTACTATCAGCCATGCTAGTAGTCTCTGATAAAAATGGTTCGTTTTGTGCACTCGTTGTAAAATCTACTATTAAACGGTCATGGTCACTAACACTAAAATTAACATTATAAGCGGGCTTTTTACCATGTTACATGTATTATTTTGTTGAGTTACATAACCCTCAGGTCATTTCGACAGAACGCCACTATATCCCTATACTGGTGAGGGAAGCTATCGAGATTACTAAATATAATAATTTCAACCGGGAGGATGGGTTTCAACTGTCGAGAGCTTGGAATCCAGTGGTTCGGCTGTGTAAACCCCGAAAAAGTGCCGTAAAAAGTTCGCGAGCGGACACAGTGAGTTTCGTGTGTCGGGAACAGAATCGAGTTGTGAGTGACAATGGTAGCGGTACCGAGTGCAAAAAAAACGAACAAGAAAGAGGGCAGACCGATTTGTCTCCTCATAAACACCCACCCGCAATGACTTCAGTTTATCCGTGATCATGGTGCTTGCAACAGCACCGAAATATCGGAAAGTCGCTACAAACAGTAAACATGGTAAATATCCAGCTTATAATGTTAATGTTAGTAAAATAACTATTTACTAATTTTACTAAGATGGTCCTAGTTCATCCCTTTGATTTCAAGGCACAGTTCTATGGATAGATTCCTGCGTTGCACGTCTCTTTATGCTTCAGGCTAATTTAGTTTCATTCACATTAGTATTGCTGCTTCAGCTAATGGTGTTGCCGTAGCTGAACACTACATAGTATTTATTGTATTTGCCATTGACAAGAAGACATTAGCATAATGAACTGTGGTCTAACTTAATAGACAGATAGACTATTTAAGGGCCTACATACGCTTTAGTGCCGTAAAACGGTAACTTTCTAAAGCATACTCTTCAGTAACAGCTAGGTTAAAAAGTTTGATAAAAATATAAATGTATTATTGATTCATGTACATAATTTTATACACAAGTTTTTTTCGTGTAACTAATAGTTTTGCTTTAAAAAAAAAAATTAACAACACGATATTTTTTCGCAACTTATGGAAACTCCTCCAAAACGACTTGGATGTTTGAAAATACTTTTATACAGAAAAATTCATGGCTGGAATTTCTTCATACCTAACATAGCATATGTAAATCAAATAATATTTTGCAAACAAAACTGTTCAAAAGGAGGTTCAATTTTGATATTTTGGCATCGAGCGGGCTCACGGCCAGTACTGCGTTACATTGGGGCGTATATATCGCCTTAAGGTTGCCCTAGTCGACCATTCTTCCATACAACCGTAATCTGGCGATCACTCCACTGTTTGACGGTGTACGTTCAAAATAAAAGATTTATCAATTTGTCTTATCATTATCTAGCCATGTATGGAAACGTAAAAGGAAAAAAATATATATTTAAAAGTTATGAGCGTCGAAAATTCCATATTTCAACACTAATTTTAACGCATTTTTGGGCGCAAATAAATACCATAAGAAGAACGAAAATTGCAAAACTGTCACCAAACAGGGATAGATTAGTAATTCAACATTGCAAATAATTTTATTTTGAACAGATACATTTAGTCGTTTTTTCATGATATCCATATTCCCAAAGGTCTGTTTATAAAATTTCGCGCGCTCGTTTTCGTTCTAATATAATAAATCATCATCCATTTCGCTACAAATTTGCAAAAGTGTGTATTCGTACGCGAACTAGCTTCTTACTGCTCATCAAAGCAGCTATCTCACGTGTTGTGGGATGAGATAGCATTCATTTTAACCCCGCGCACAAAATAGTTCGTGCCGTTGACTAGGGCAATCTTAATGAATGTAAGTTTTATGAATGGATAAAGTCTTTTAATCAAAATATAGAAAAAGATTTTTATCTTCTATATATTTAGTTAAGGTATATGTTTTATTTATACATAATTAGTTAAGTTATATAGTTGTGAGTCTATTTTAAGTTTTCTTTCTATTTATTTCCTTCTACACACTATGTCTTCGTATATCATCCAACTCTGTTGTAAAATTAAGTTTAATTTTTACCTACATTGTGTGTATCTGTGTGTGCCAAATAAACTAGTTTTCTTTCTTTCTTTTCTTAACTTTCCTGTCGCAGGTCTGCTGGAAGAAATTTCTATTGAAATAAACAGTACCTTTGTGCTCTTCTTCGCATCTGTATTATTTATTTTCTCTGTTAAGTATTTTGTGTGTACATAAATAAATAAATAAAGTCAGTTACCTCATGGTGGTCCCCGTCGCCGTTCTCGAGTTGCTTGTCTTGCGTGGGGCTGCAGGACGCGGCAGGCCGGCGCGGTCGCCAGGGCGCCAGGTACAGGATGAAGGCCACGCGGCGGTCGGCCAGCCGGTCGTCGTGCACCAGCAGGTGGTCGCCGGGCCCGTACAGCGAGCACGACGCCGACACCGAGCGCAGCGTCAGCCCCGTCATCGTCGCCACCTGCACCGGCACAGGTTGTATGATGCTATGACTAGACACGCAAGCCGCACGGTTTACTAATGATAAGCATAAAATATATTCCCATAATTAACATTGGCATAACGAAATTCAGCATAATGATAATTACGCATAATGTTAGTTGGCTTAAATGCTTTGCCATAATGTATATTGCCATAAATACTGTTGACATAATAATAATGATGCATAAACTTATAAACGCATAATGATATTTACACATTATGTTCTTTGGAATAAAACCATAGAGCAACACGGTCCGCCGGTGGTCCGTGTTGCTCTATGGAATAAAACAAACATTTTCGCAGCTCAAGAGTGGCCCAAGGGCCACCTCGCCACAAATTAAGCTAATTAATTTGAGTCCTTATATCAAATATGTTTAATTAGACATTTTAAGCTTAGGTAAAACCATTTTCAATCGATTCAAATCGATATTAAAATTTACGATATTTTGATAATCGACATTTTACCCGTAGGCATTTTAATTTTCGACGTTCTAATATGGTACATAAAATTATAATTACGAATAAATATTATGCCATAAATATTTAAGCAACTCCAATGTATGGCAAAACAAATTAGACCTAATGACAGTTATGCTAACCTTTGCATTATGCCAAAGTATTATTATGCCGCGAATTATTATGCTGATGAAAATTATGCGAAAACGTTATGCCAAACAAGACTTTGCATAAAAAAATTATGCCAAGAGGGAGATTCCCAAGTCGCACCACCACGCAAGACCAAGTTCTGGCTATATGTAAAATGTTGACAGCATCCGTTGCAAAGGCCCACGGTTCTCCTTGTTGCGTACGCCGAGGTTTAGAAGGAGAATTTCATATAGGTGACAGAGATAAGGTCTACAAGGCTGATATTTATATAAAACACATGAGTGATGTGTTATATTTTTTGCCACTTTTACTGTTTTTGGGTTTTGAAGAATATCTACAATGCTGATCAGTACTTGACTAGCATAGATGGGAAGTGAAGCTCTTATAATATTGCTCCTACAAAGTAGACTGTACAAGGACATTACAAAACAAGCTAGCCTCAACTCCTCGATGAATAATTAATTATTAGAAGCTCTGTACAGCTTACCCAACTCATAACTTCAGTCTTAAGCAGCTCATATATGCCTCGGATACTTCGCTGCCAGGTGAGGCTGGCCAGGTCAGCTGTCTGGTGGAACTCATACAGATCCATCTTCTTGCGTGACCAGTCCAGCGTGTTCATGTCATCCACAATGTTGTTGATCATCTCGGGGTTGGCCAGAAAGTCGTGCAGCAGGCACAGTCTGAACGGCTCACAGGTAAGGGTCACTTCGGGAGTCTTTAAGTCTTTCTGTTCTGACCAGTGTGTTTGTAATCTTTCTATTAATTCTTGTGACTGAAAAGGAAATATTTTCTTAGAGTTGTGTAAGACCCAAACCTCTTAATAAGATGCTTAAGTATTTATGATTTTGTGAGGATATTGCAGAATTTGCTGATTACATTAAGTCCTTATTAAAAAGCTAACCTTCAAAACTTAATTCAAACTTTTCAAAGTAGAGATAAAGCCATTTACACTTTTATTGCAATGCTGTATGTAAATCAGCTTCATGAACAATTTACAAAATATTAGTCATGATAAATTATATCACAGTATCTTACCTTAATCCTAGGGTTAAACTGTGGGTCATCCATTCTGTTGGCGCGCGGGTTGAGCTGCGCCTTCACTGCCTTCACATGACTCTTGTCGTCCTCCACCAGGATGGAGTCATCCTCCCAGGACGACTCTGAGTCGGAGCTGTAGTCTGACGATGACGAGGATGAAGAGTAGTCGTCTGAAAACAGAACACTCTGGTATTTACTTTAACTTCAGTGGATAGAGACATAGGAAGCATCAAGCTTTCTTGTAAGAATCATTTCAGAGATTGTATTCTATATAATCTGGAATTGCATAGCTGATTTATTCATGTAATGTTTGAGCACTGCACACAAGTACACATTTACAAAACTTTGTAACTTGTTATTACTAATTTGACTTGATATACTTTAGCTTTCAAATAAGGAATCTAACAAGAACTTTTATCAAGCTTCTGGGTGTGTTTGAGGAAATAACAAGATCTGATCTACCTACTATCGCGTATATACTAATACAGATTATACAGAATCCATTACAAAGTTTACAAACATGCATCAGATAGCTGCATTCCTATTCAGCATTCAAGTTTCCCGCGCAAACTGGTACAAACTAAAATGTTTGCGTACTGACCTCCGCGGATCCTTTTGACCTCGTCCGCAGAGGCCTGATAGGAATTGACGGCGCACACGTCCGAGTCGTCGCTCTCCGTGTCCGAAATCTCGATAACTGTGCTGGAGAGCCTGCGCTTGGCGGGCGGCCGGACCACTGGAGCCGCGGCGCCGCCACCACTCGCGTCAGAGCCCTCGTCGGCCGGCGCCGTGCTCGACGACGGTTCCTCGGTTTCTCTACTGGGCGAACTCATTTTGCACCACCAGCACTACATAATACGTGAAAGAAAAACAAAACGAAACCAATACGATGCGACGCCTAACCTAAAATTTTGTTGACGTCCAAATCTAAAGTATTCTATAATGGCCATATACAAAAATAAAAAAATGCCGCAGTTGTTCACGGAAAATGTTATTTTGCTACGCATCTTTATTTAATTTTTTAATATTATTTTAGCTAGTTTCTCAATTTTAGATTTTGGTTTAAAAGTAGCCATCAATCTTTTGCCGTGTCATCTCATCTACTGGTTTCGCAATCGCATATTAAAAACTGGCAATTTTTGTATTGGTATGTCAGTCAACGTCAACGTCACGTCATAATAATTTATAACCTCAAAAGATTGAATAATATTGAATTCAAATATTTGTAAACAAACCCAAAAATGACGGATTCCTTATCACAACAGCCTTTAAATGGCATAGTTGAGCCTCAATGCCAGTATTTCGTGTTGAGGAAAAAGCGACTGTGCCGGATGACGGTCCGGCCGGGCCGCCAGTACTGCGGTGAGCATGAACCTCAACCGAAGACCGCAGATGGTCAGGTACGACCTCCAGTCCCCACCAGCTTCAACCATTCATACAATTATCACATGCCATACCTAAAGTCACATTCTATGAAATTACATAAAAGAGATCATGAAAACTGTTATTGAAAAGCAAAAGCAGCATCATCATGCGCCTTTTTTGTTTTAGGACGACACACGTATACCGTGCCCCAATGACCCCAAACAGTAAGTAAAATAAACATTGGCTCTCGCATGTTGCTTATAATAATGCTTATCACGAATTTGTAACATGTTTTAGTACTGTTTACGTAAGTAAACTGGAGAAGCACCTTTCGATCTGCAACGCTCGGGCTACGGAGCAGCCTCCATACATTGTACCCAACATCAATGCCCCCACAGAGTTAGACACATGTCAGCGGAAGCCACTCAGTCAGCTACCTCGGGCAATAGTCATGCAAGTCATAGACAAAGTTAACTTTTTATATGATAGTAAGTAATTTATTTATTTGGGCAGTTGTATTTTCAGTATATGTCAACTGTTGAATCATTATAATATATATAACAAATTATTACATATTCTATGATTACACAGAGCATGTGAAGGACAACATTATAACGGCCCCTGAGTACCCCATCCACAGCAGCGTGATGGAGGAGTTCTCGGAGAGTGACCGCGCCGAGAGCTCACTGCGCCACCTGCGCCAAGTGTCCAGCCTGCTGTGGCTGACAGAGAAGGAGGGGTTGGTCGCCCCTAACACCTGCTATGTGGAGCTAGGAGCTGGAAAAGGTAGGGCTGATGTCTAACAATTTTTTTTCTTATTAGGGAAGTTTCGCGTCAAACCCTAAACTGTCCAAACAAGACACATACTTTTAGCTTACATTGCTGAGCTATATATGATCCAATCAACCATTCTCTTCTCTGTCTCTTGCTTTATGAAACAGCACTTTCCTCCGTGGAAAGTGCTTCTTCATACTCCCCCACAGTTCTTCAGTATTCACGTGGCTTATACATACTAGTAGAATGTGAGTACTATAGGGTACCTATGTGTACTTACATATATATCCAGGTAGTATAATCCAGGAAACAAATTTCTGAAAGGCTTTTTGTAAAGCTTTTTCTTTTTGGTTAGCAATAATAATCCAGTTGGTTGTGCTTGCGCTCAGGTCACGTGTCTTACTACGCGTGCCAGGCTTGGTGCGGCGCTGGGGGCGGGGGCGGCGCGCTACTGGTGGACCGCGCGTCGCTGCGCCACAAGCGCGACAACAAGCTGCGCGGGCGCACGGCGGAGCGCCTGCGCGCCGACCTGGCGCACCTCGCACTGCAGCGCGTGCCGCTGGTGGCCGACTGCGACGCCGTCGTGGGGCTCGCCAAGCATCTCTGCGGCGTCGCCACCGGTAACCACGCTAATCAAAATTCAAATACATGTTTTCAATTGACGTTATTTCCACTCAAGGATGGACAAGTTTAAGCTAGCTGTAGCATGCCCCATTTTTCGGCGCTCATAGTGTTCCTGCTGAAGGGAGCGTGACTACCGCCAGACCACCTCCAAAGTGGATTTTCCCGAAAACTACTAAGGTACCAATTTTGTTGTTCAAGTACTAATTAGTACCAATTGAGTAGTAATTATTTACCAAATATGGAAGCGATTGGCGCGGGGTCCGGCGGTAGTCACGGACATATTTATTTAACAAATTGTAAGTGAAAATTAAGTTGATTTCGGAGAGCAGTGGTGGCCCAGTGGTAACGGCCGCAACTTACAAGTTGTAGGTCGTGGGTTCGACCCCGGCAGGCGCTTTACTTTGTGTAAATTATTACATTACCACCGCTCTCAAAAACGGTGAAGGAACACATCGTGAGGAAACTGGCATGTCTTAGAACCAAAAATTCGAAGACATGTGACATCCACCAACATGCACAGGGCCCGCGTGGTGGATTAAGGCCCATTCCCTCTCACAGAGAGGAGGCCTGCACGTACAACCGACCAAATACGAGTCTTAAGTGCGGATAAGGGGGTCCATCTATCCAATCCTAGGTTGATTTCAGGATAATTTAAATGATTGAAATAGTCATAAACGCGAGCATAATAGTTAATAAATAAAATATATAAGAGTGACTTGTGCAAGGCAGAAATGAATGGAAACGCCGGGAGGGGACGCCCTAGAAATACATACATAGGCCTTATATGTAATGTTCTTCAGAATGGCGAGGTGCGTAGTACTCATAACCGGCGTGTGTGTATGACTAGATGTATGAATGTGAGTGAAGCGAAAGAACATATATTATGTAAGGATCGTAGCAGGTGGTGCTCTGTACTTTCTGCCTACCCCCATGGGAAAAAGGCGTGAGTTTATGTATGTATGACTTGTGCGCAGATTACGCGCTGCGCTGCATCACGGCGGAGGGCGTGCGGCACAAGACGCGCGGCGTGGTGCTGGCCACGTGCTGCCACCACCGCTGCGAGCGGCCCGCCTTCTTCGCCAACCAACAGCTGCAGGTATGTACGGGAAACTGCTGCAAACGCATCACATGTACCGGCTCCTTGTAGTTTTACTCTAATAACGTAGTGTACCAGTAGTTAGTTACAGAACCCATGAACAGCTTTGCTGTGTTCCGGCGGTCCGGCCGGTGTAATAGAATGTAGATGTAACCTGCAAATGAGATATTTCGGTTTGTTTCGAGATGACGAGCACTCATGGTATTTATCTGCCAACCTGGGTTTAGTAATACACAGTATAAATATACAAACAGTATGGAAACTAAGCCTAGTTGATGGTTGTAACTTTTAATGTTTTTGATGTTGTTTTTTTATTTTATTTTATCATAACATTTTTGTTCTGTAGTGATCAATCAATCGAATTGAAATAACTAGCTTACAAATACAATTTAAATAGTCAATCTCATCACTCATGCCTTCGGTTAATCTCAGCAAAAGAAGACAGTTAAAACACGGAAAACAGTTTAATATTAACACACAACTTGTAGAACTATAGATCTTTAACTTTGTCATTGCGGCGTAACCTTTGCCGCGGTTGGACAAAAATGTTTCGTGCGCTCGTCGGAGCGGGCGCGCAGTAGACGCGGAGATAAACACATACGTGATCACTCGTCTTGACGCGGCATGCACCACTGACAGAACCGCGAACGCGGCTTAGGGGTCTCGTCGGTGCGCATGTTTGTATGAGTGTGCCGTTTCGAGCGTTTGTAGGTAGTTTCCATACTGTTTGTTTATTTATTCTGTGGTAATGTCGATGGCTAGGGGTGGTCACATCATTAAGTAGATGGTCGGTTTCTTTGCCAACCAATAAAATAAACTATCAAAACTTGTTCCATCAAACGTAATTGCAGGAGCTGGGCATCAACAGCGAGGAGTTCAACGTGATGCTGGGCATCGTGTCTTGGGCGACGTGCGGCGACGGGCGCCCGCGGGAGCCTCGCCCCGTCAACAACGATCAGCCCGATGATCTGACCAATCACAACCAAGAGCCTAGCGATCCAGCACAGGAACCAACCAATAGCGAGACGAACGGAGAGCAAGTGGACCGCGTAGTGTTACCGCAGGCGTACCGCTGCCTGGTGGGGCGGCGCGCCAAGCAGCTGCTGGACTGGGCGCGCGTGCTGCAGCTGCGCGCGCTGGGGCTGCACGCGCGCCTGTGCCACTTCGTGCCCAGCGCCGTGTCGCCAGAGAACGTCTGCATCGTGGCCAAGAGGCTCAGCTGATGGTGCACCGGTTGTACGAACGGCCGCCCTGAAGTTGGCTATCCGATGCGCAAGGTACTACTGCACATCCAGTGTAGCCAACTTCAGGGCGGCCAACAAGATTGGCGAGCACTGTTCTTAGCAGACACTTCAACTTGGCATTGTGCAGACATCAGCCCTCTTACTATGAAGTTTAGTGGCAATGCCATCATGATTCCGTTGTGAGAGGGACGAAAATATTCAGGACGAATCGTTATTACATCGACCACATAGCCACTAGACGCCTAATGCTTGATCTAATACATCAAAACAATTCTGTCAACTAGCTGAGGTATGAGGAACGGGGTACTGCGCTCTGATTGGTCCCTTACCAAGGTCATACGCATCATTAAGGGTGGGACAGGTTGAAATAAAGCCAGGAAGGTATCGATTTTTATAAATAGTATTTGTATAAAAAAAAAAAAAAAACCTTTTTTTATTATTAACTATACGGCGTTTTAACATTTTAGTAATAACATAAAATGCTAAAACTAAAAAAAGAAAAATGTAAATTCTAAAAGTAAACATACTTTTTTTTTCGGTTGTTGGTTCTTAAATATAGTAATATTAAATATTAGTAAAAGACGCCTAATGCTTGATCTAATACATCAAAACAATTCTGTCAACTAGCTGAGGTATGAGGAACGGGGTACTGCGCTCTGATTGGTCCCTTACCAAGGTCATACGCATCATTAAGGGTGGGACAGGTTGAAATAAAGCCAGGAAGGTATCGATTTTTATAAATAGTATTAGTATAAAAAAAAAAAAAAACCTTTTTTATTATTAACTATACGGCGTTTTAACATTTTAGTAATAACATAAAATGCTAAAACTAAAAAAAGAAAAATGTAAATTCTAAAAGTAAACATACTTTTTTTTTCGGTTGTTGGTTCTTAAATATAGTAATATTAAATATTAGTAAAAAACGTAATCAACGTTTCACAATTAATAAACTATTCAATTTAATGTCTGTATTTGTAAGGTTTCTAGTTCTATCGATAACAGATTTGGTCATAGGATATGGTGCTTCACTAGTTTTGTTTACGAAATTATAGAGGACAAGAGATAGCGAAAAAAATACTTTAAAAAGAAAGAGACGCAAACATGCGGTGGGCGTGTTCACCTACAAACTTGACCAGTATAATATGAACTCCGACAAATAATATTAGATAATAAATCTAATTATGTTTATTTAACTATTAACTTATCAATGAAATGTTATGTAATTTTTTCGGTAACTCGATGTCTGGCTGTTGTTACCATAGCAACGTATTGTACAAGAGGCCATTATAATATTTATTTCATAATTTTTTTATTGACTGACATGGAAGTGTTTATGGCTCACAGAAGTGGTCGCTACTAATTCGAAATTGTCGAGTAGCGATCCGTATTACCTGTATATGATCTTTTTAGTCATATGTGTTGTTGACAGACTTCGCTCGCCTGTTATTAGGCGTCTAGTGGCTATGTGGTCGATGTAGTAGAGGGACAGATTCGAGGAACGCATTGGATTCACGTCTCTCAATGGTAATGTGAAACAATAACGTTTCCATATTGTTGTTTGCACAGACATAAATATAACTAGATGACGCGATTGTATGTACTTCGCGTGCCATAAAACGGAGTAAAGTTACGATCAATGATCGTAATCTGAGCTTTTCATTTAGCATTATTGGCACAGGAAATCCACCGAAATCTAGAAAAATGCCTTTTTAGACCATATTGAGCTGTAAATAATGTATAGAAAAAGTTGGCCGAGGCATTAGAAATGTTTTCTTTCATTGGTAAGTATATTTGTGTGTGAAAAAGTGGCACGCTTGGTTTTCATACAGATGGAGGGACTTGCGTTATCTAGTTAGATTTATGTCTGTGGTTGTTTGTCTGTTTCTGGATAGTTGCAGTGTTCTGCGTGAGGTTTGATCTCGATGTCGTTTGTTCTCAGAGAATGAAGAGTATATTGTGATTGAGATTATAATTATTTTATTGTTTGTATTTATTTAAACTTTGTTTTTATTTTCCCCCAACTCTTTATGAGAGTGCCTCCACTAGCTTTGTAATCAAATGCTCAGAAATCATATTTAAATTTACAAGTATAGAAAAATAATAATGACATCGAAGGAAATATTCTAATTCTTTTTGAGAATCATCATTTTTATTATAATTATAAAAAAAACTATCTAAAATCTCATTACTGGCAAGGAAATACCATCATTGCGTAATCTGTGGTTTTCTTATTTTAAGCCTTTATTAAGGTTGCACTAGTCAATCATTCTTCCATACAAAAGTAGTCTGGCGATTACTCCAACGTTTGACGATGTACGACAATTTGTCTCATCATTATCTAGCCCTGTATGGAAAAAAAAAAGTTAAAAAACATATATTTGAACGTTATGAGCGTCAAAAGTTCCATATTTCAACACGTAATTTTAAAGCATCTTTGGGCGGCAATAAATACCATAAGATGAAGGAAAATTGCAAAACAGCCACCATACAGGGATAGATTAGTAGAAACTATGCAAATATATTTATTTTGAAAATATACATTTACTCGTTTTTTCATGATATCCAGACTGGTTCTGTCAGTCTGTTTATAAAAAATCGCGCATTTCGTTTTCGTCCTAATCCATTTCGCTACAAATGCGCGGACTAGCTTCTTACTGCTCAATACAGCATCTATCTCTTTTGCACGTGTTGTCGGATGAGGTTAGCATGCATTTTAACCCCGCGCACAAAATAGTTCGTGCCGTCGACTAGGGCAACCTTAAACTCAGAAGTGCCAATAACAGTAGGGGTGCCAGCGATAGGGTGGTTTACCCTATGTTGCACAAGTCTGGACTAAAATGTATATATAGAGGTATTTGGAAATAAAATAAAACAGTAGCAAATATAATTTTGTATATTTATATCAATAATTATTATCTAAAAACAAAATTCTATTACTATACAAATATCCAATGAACCTAGGAGCGGCTGCTCGGTACATCCGCGTCACATAGGTACACGTGGTCAGCTGTCAGGACGACTTGTACACAAACTAGCGGGCCTTCATACTATTTGGATTGAACTGCACGGCACGCATCGTCATCAGCTTGTTCGCCCACAGTTATCTTAAATTTAATTCGCAACAAACTTACGTGTACGATGATAAAAATAAGCTCTAAAAATAAACATGCTTATATACCGCTGAGGCTCGTCGCACACTTGAGAGCGGGGCGGAGGGTGAGGGCTGGAGAGGTAGGAAGCTCCACTGTGCGCCCCGGGCTCCGTGTGTGTGCTACAACGACCTAACCACAGTATAAATAAGGACAAACAGTACGGAAACTACCAACAAACGCTCGAAACGAAACACTCACACCAACATGCGCATCGACGAGACACCTAAGCAACGTCCGCAGTGATGTCAGTAGTGCGAGCCGCTTAGGCTCAGCGCAGACAGAACGGAGCGCAGCGGAGAGGATTTTATTAACGTACTTGAAAATAAACTTTAAAAATTATTACAATAAAGTGCATAAATGCTTGAACCTGACAAAAAATGCTCGCGCATCCTCGAAGATAAAGCGATCCGTATAAATGCCCGCGGGGATTATTCCTCTCTGTCTGCGCTGACCCGGGGAGCGATGCGCATGTTTGTGTGAATGTGCCGTTTCGAGCGTTTGAAGGTAGTTTCCATACTGTTTGTCCATATTTATACTGTGACCTAACTCTCCAGTGGAGGGAACAGGGAGGTACAAAAGTTCGCGGAATATTTTCTTAAAAATACATCTTTCACAAGATTCCGCAAACTGTTGGACTGGCCCTCGTAACATCAACTCAACCAAGTAACTATAAAAATAAAAATTATCTATCACCAAAAACGTTTACATAAAAATAAATAAATGATAAATGCTCCGTTACTGGCAGACTACTCCGCGGGCTGGTCAGATGCGTCATCTCTGTGTGATGGCCGTAATGTTCTAACAAAGTGGAGGTGGAAAGTAGATATAACATGAACATTACGACCACGAGTCTGCAGCCAGACCACGCACTTACCGATGGTTCACTCTATGATAACCTTCAATAGGCATATTGGGTAGAAAAATGATAATTCTATTTAGTCCATCAGTGAGATTATCAAATAATATTGGACCCGTATTTTTGCTTAATCAAATAAATAAAAACCGGCAAAGTGCGAGTCAGACTCGCGCACGAAGGGTTCCGTTCCGTACCATTATAGCAAAAAATATCGTTTTTTGTATGGGAGCCCCCCTTGAATATTTATTTTATTCGGTTTTTAGTATTTGTTCTTATAGCGGCAACAGAAATACATCATCTGTGAAAATTTCAACTCTCTAGCTATCACGGTTCTTGAGATACAGCCTGGTGACAGACAGACAGACGGACCGCGGAGTCTTAGTAATAAGGTCCCGTTTTTACCCTTTGGGTACGGAACCCTAAAAACTGACAAAGTTTTGGAGTGGGGGCTTGTGACGTCACTTAGTCAGTAGAAAGTGTAGCACACCGTGACGCCACACTATATTTCAACGCACTGTATCGTCGGTAATTTTTTATTTACGTGGCAAAAGAAAAAATACGTGTCCAATATTTTTAGGTTATCAAACTGACGGACTAAATATTTTTTTTTTTGTCAACTACCCTATTTTAGATCAATAGTAAAACAAAAACAAATACATTCGAATTTGGAATGCGACAGCGAAGTAGCAGGTAACAATGTTCAGAGTTCACAAATAATGTTGACAATGGGTAACAATATAAATACTCTAAATACTTTTATTGTAAACAAATAATGTAAATAAACACAGTAAACAGAACAAAGAGAGGATACAGTAAATACTTTCGATACAAAACATTCTAAAGCTGGCGTGAGGCAGTAGCGCCAAGCGGCTAGCGCTGCTATTGGCTCTAACAATATGTTCGCGTGGAGCTCCAACACTATATACTATACAATTCACTATATGTTACAATATTTACATGCACGTGTGTGCAGTCGAACACGCGCGGGACAGGGACAGCTCCTACCAGCCGTACACCAGCCAAAGTATTCTTCACTTTACATTAAATGTGCAAAATGACGGTTCAAGTGACCTCCACATTGGTCGTGATCTTCACCGGCACTAGTCGTGACCTTCACCGGCACTAGTCGTGACCGTCACCGGTACTAGTCGTCCGTCTCCTGCGCATGCATCATGAAGCTAAAGCTGTCGGCGATATGAATAGTGTCGTATTGTAATAACGATCGTTGTACAGAGATGGCGCCACACATCAACTAGTCTTACTCAATGGTCGATACAGACGTGAACATGTACACTACTATGAAATTTAGTCAAGATATGCTCACACCGTTCCACACAGATTATATTTATATAAAGATTTGCGTCATATCAGAAATCAACTAACATCAGACACTTATAACTTTGTATACAAAATAATTTTTACAATATACACGTCACAAATTCAGTTGTGTATCAGAACATTGTCTCGCGGTGAGAGCGACAGCACGAGACCTGTCTCTGAATTATAAATCGATTTAAAAATACGTACAAACCTGCTTCGTAGAGAATGTCAAGAAAAGCAACATTTTAATAATGTAGTGACCACAGACTTAATTCTAACTAGATGACGCGATTGTATGTACTTCGCGTGCCAAAACACGGAGTAAATTTACGATCAATGATCGTAATCAGAGCTTTTCATTTAGCATTAACGGCACCTGAAAGCCACCGAAATGTAGAAAAATGCCTTTTTATGCCATATTGAGCTGTAAAGAATGCATAGAAAAAGTTGGCCGAGGCATTGGAAATGTTTTCTTACGGTAAGTAAATTTGTTTTTAAATTGTTTGTGAAAAAGTGCCACGCTTGGTTTTTTCATACAGATGGAGGGACTTGCGTTATTTAGTTAGATCTATGTCTGTGGTAGTGACATTTGTCCGTCGCCCACTATATAGAATTATGTAAACATCTTACACTGAACAATAATGTTCATAAAACGGAAATATTGTGTTGTACAACGTTATTTTAAACATAATACCGCGAGGTTGAGGATGTGGTCAGCATCAGCGCACACTGACAGCGGCTGCGGTCTGCACACCTAGCAACAATACGTATAGGTACCGGCACGATTTTAGAGCGCTCGGCGGTGAGGTGATTTGCGCTTGTGTACATTCACGCATAAAATTACTATACTTCTTCTATTCTATATTTTTATATGGCAAGCAAAACCGATGTCGACTATTCTGCCAATGTATAAAGTAAATTGGAATACAAGTGTGTCTGAGATTGGTAATTTTATAAGGAGAAACTGTAGTAGACGAAAACTCAGTTCATAAAAGATAGCTTGATCTTTGCGACATATGTCAAACTGACGTATACGTTATTGTTACCTGTTAACCTGTCAAGCACTATTGTTACTGTATTGACACTGACAGCTGTCGCAGAGATCAAGCTATCTTTTATGAAGTATAAGTGTGATTTGAACTAATTATTTCTTTGTAGGTAGTTTTAAATTTTGTGAAGAATGGATATTTAAATAGCTAACTTTAACACATTGTGGTTTAGGCACATTAGCGTATCATCATATTAATAAATGCTTAATCTTTAATGACGTAAAACTTTTTTTTCGCCATCTTTCATCGGCAACGAAACAAAGGAAATTATTAAACACTATGCAACGGAACTTCTAATTTATCACAATCATGCGCGACTGTACCTAGGAGACAGGAGACGTATGAGCGCGACGAGACGGGGGAAGGCGACACTGGTTGACCAATAAGTGTATGGCGCCGGCCGCTTCACCGTTGCGTCCCACTCCCCCCGCCAAACAGACCCAAAAATCGACGCCTGCGCATTCAAGGTCAGCGCTCTTAAACCGTGCCGATACCTGTACTTCAAATCATGTAATTGGTGACCGGAGTCTTGTCTGTTTAGAAGATGTGTGAGAATGGGGGTGTAGTATTATTGTCTTGCCACTAGCGCGCGTGTAGCCGCAGGACAGCTGTATCAGTAGCCGTAGCGCTCCTGGATGGACGACACCACGCCGTTGGCCAGCGACGACAAGCGCCCAGCCACGCGCGTCACGCCCGCGCGCACCGACTCGCGCACCTGCACGACAAACAGAACATTATGTACACAACAAAAAATATGCTCACAGCTGATCCATTTGTGGTATTTTATCAGAGTTACTTTTACAAGATACTTGATTTTTATCTTTAGAATAGAATAGAATACTCTTTCCATATAAGTTACAGAAAGTATAGATGAAGAAAACATTACACTGGGTGACACAATGGGCGGCCTTATCGCTTAAAGCGATCTATTCAAAACAACCTTTGGATGGTTTTCATAAATGAAAGTAAAGACAGAACTGTAGGTAGTCTTTGGTGTACTATTTATATAAAAAAATACATATATATTATATAGACAAATATATACAGTAATAAGTATGGAACAAAACATAGAAATCAAGACAACTATTAAAGGGAGAGGTAGTGATTCTTTACCATAGTTTTAAAAATGGGCAGAAATTCATTCCACAAGCGCACCGCTTGAACCGTAAAAGATTTCTCGAAAAAGCTGGTGAAATGCATCGGCATCTCTAGTCTCAAGTTATCATTTACACGAATAATTATAATAGGGTAGTTGACAATCCTCGCGCACATTTGGGAGTGGCGCGAGGAGGCGAAACGCCGGGGCTAAACTCCGCTGCCACGACAAATCGCGGCTCGGCGCACTATGGGACCAAACAGTATTTTCCATCTCAAAAATGGTTTTGTCGAAAGTCGTAAATCCATAGATTGTTTTATGGTTTTATACTCTCAAAAGATGGAACTTACGAATAAATTACAAAATATAAAAAAATATAAAGTTTTACGTTTATAAAATGAACCTCAAACATTGGGCATAAATATTTTCATGCCAATTAAATTACCGTTAAGGGAGTTCAACACATAATTATTCGGAAGTTTTCCAAGGAAACATATTAGTGTTATACATCATTAGATAGCTTAGAATATACACTTTGCAACCACGTTCAGTTTTTGTAAAAAAAATATTTTTATTTAATTTTTTAATATTTTTTTAGTGAAGTAAAGAAAATTTAGTTTTTGTTAATTTCAATTGGAGTTTTCGTTGTTGCCGAAAGCAGCCGGTTTCAAGTTAATTACTCTATTAGAGACCTTATCTACTCAGTAATATGAGGATTTAAAAAAAACTTGCGCGTTTTTTGCGCCAGAGGTGATTTTGAAGCAATAATGTCAATCGGGGAAAAATCCTCAAAAATTACGGTTCTTCTTTTTTATTATGAAATATTATATTTAGTTATTATCCTTTGATGTCTATATTGTTTTTTCTATTTCTATGATAAAAACATACATTTGCAAATTAAAAAAACTGCTATTATATTTGAAAGAATCTTCCCATGGCAATTTTGTTTGGGGTGGTCACCTTAACCACAAGTATGATAAACTATATTGCTGCGGAAGTTCTATTTATCTGTTGTGGTAAATAATTACAATCAGTACTGATTACACTATTTCGATGAGAACTGTTATAATCAATTGTCCCATGGTTTTTGCACAAGGCACTAAAATATTAGTCCTTTAAATACCCGTGTATGTTCAGCATACGATTCATCAAAGTGTTCAGATACTTCTTTTCAATAACAATTAACGCATAAAAAACATTATTATCTAACAATGAGTGAATTCGTTTGTGTTCGACGCGATCTTTGTGATCAAATAATAAAAGGGAAAAGTACTTCAGACCTCAAAAAATATTTATTGGAAAATTTTCAACTATCGGAAACTGACGTTAATACTGTAATAGAGAGTATTCAAAAAAATCTAACATCGAGTTGCAACCAGAAATGGACCAAAGCTCAAAGAAAGCCGGACCGGTTCGAGAGCCTATACTCAAATTGGTTAAATGGTGAGTTTAAAGTATCATTGAATTCTTGCAGTACCTCAACCACTGTAAATTCTGGTTTGAATACTTCTGGTGAACGTGGAAGACCAACAAAACAATATGACGAGTGCTCGGAAAACACAAAGAAACGAAAAAATATGGAGCTGGTCCAGGAGTATGGAATGGAACATGTCCGTAACGCTTATGTGCAAGGTTTAAGATCCATGGGGGAAAATGACGAAGCGTTGATTGTGACTATTATCAGAATTAAGGAAAAAGAAGAAAAAAAAGTTATTCTACAAAATATACTCAATCCAGATAACGCACTTTCCTTTACAAAAGAGGAAGCATTGAGTATATGCATTGAAACTGATTTAACCAAAGCACAATATGCGTACCTAAGAAAAAGGCTCGTTGATAAGAATTTAAGTTCTGTATTGCCTTCGTATCAAACACTAAGTGAAGCAAAAAAGGCTTGCTATCCGCCTGCATCCAGCATTACGGTGACAAATATAAGCGCAAAAATCAACCTGCAAGATCTCTTAGACCATACAGTCTGCCGTATTATAAGGATAAAGTCAGGATCGACTTACAATCGTCTCAAGCTTTTCACTAAATGGGGATGTGATGGATCATCCGGGCAAAGTGAGTATAAACAAACTCTACCGGAAGAAAACGAACAAATATCGGACGCTAATTTGTTTATAGTGTCCCTTGTACCACTGCGACTAGTAGACGAAGAAACTTCTACGGTCATATGGAAAAACCCTACTTGCTCATCTGTTAGATATTGCAGACCAATTTCATTAGAATTTGCAAAAGAAACTCCCGAAAAAACTACAGCGGTTGTCAGTGAAATTGAAGCCAAAATTAATCAATTGATTCCAACTCTTGTGTCAATAGAAGACAAAGTCATCGAAGTTAAACATCAACTGTTTATGACAATGATTGATGGGAAAGTTGCTCAAGTGTTGACAAACACATCATCCAGTGCTACCTGCACTGTTTGTGGAGCAACTCCCAGACAAATGAATGATCTTTTAAAAGTTACAACGAGAGTTGAAAATGAAAATGCGTTTAAATACGGATTGTCGACGCTACACGCATGGATAAGATTTATGGAAATGATCCTCCATATTTCTTACAATTTAGGTTTTGAGAAGTGGTCTGCAACAACTCCAGAAAATAAGCAACTTAAAGAAGACAAGAAAAAATTTGTCCAAAAACGTTTCCGAGAAGTGCTTGGCTTGCATATTGATAAACCACGTCAAGGTTCCGGTAATAGCAATGACGGTAATACGGCAAGGAGATTTTTCCAAAATTACCAATGTTCTGCAGAGATAACCGGAATTGATGAAGAATTAATCAAGAGACTATATGTAATTCTTCAAACTATGTCATCGGGATTTCCTATAAACGCAGAAAAATTTGGTCAGTATACATTGGTAACCGCGCAATTATATGTAAGCAAATATAACTGGTACTACATGCCATCTTCGGTCCATAAAGTACTTATACATGGTGCTAAAATAATAGAGCATTATGCAGTTTTGCCTATAGGACAATTATCCGAAGATGCCCAGGAAGCTCGAAATAAAGATTATAAGAAATATAGGTTACATCACGCTAGGAAGTGTTCCAGATCAGCAACAAACGAAGACGTTCTGCATATTTTGTTATATACATCTGATCCTTATATATCTAGCTTAAATAAACCAAGTTTTCTAATATCCAAAGAATTATTTGACGAAGCTAAAGAATTGTTGGAAATAGAAAGTGATGAGTAGGATAAGTTTAAGTAATATTTTTTTTTGTCATGTAACTGTTTGTTTAATAATAATAATTTAGTTTTAAACTTATTTTAAGCATAAGTGTAACTTTTATTGCTATTTTAATATAACTGTATGATTTTTTGTATGAAATTTCGTATAACTTTATCTTTGTCATTTTTTTTCGGAAAAAATATTTTTTTTAGAATGATGATGTTTGATTTCTTTTATTGCCTAGATATTCACAAATACGTGAAAAAAAAATCAAGGAGATAAATCACAAAACAACAGAGTTATCGATTTTTGAGATGGAAAATACCGGTTGGTCCCATAGTGCGGCGGACAGAGCTCCGGCAGGATCTCATGGCGACATGGAGAGAGCGACTGTCGCAACCCAGTGCTGGGCACGCCACAATTGCGGCGATAAGGCCCCTCTTTGAGGAGTGGCTTCAGAGGCGCCACCGCGTCCTCACCTTCCGCCTGACGCAGGTCCTCACCGGACATGGCTGTTTCGGGAGGTTCCTGTTCAGGATAAGGCGGGAGGAAACGCCCGGGTGTCACCATTGTATGGATCGCCCGGAGGACACGGTGGAGCATACGGTGGAGGTCTGCCCCGCTTGGGCGGAGCACCGCCGTGTCCTCGTGGAGGCGATCAGCGGTGGCGACCACTCGCGTCCGGCCCTGCTTCAGGCCATGGTACGGAGCGAGAGGGCATGGGAACCTGTTACCTCCTTCTGCGAAGCAGTAATGCTCACAAAGGTGGAGGCGGAACGCGTGAGGGAGACGCATCGGAGACGCCTTCACGCCCCTAGGTGGCTAGGGGCGTGAAGGCGTCTCCGATCCGCAGGAGACGCCCTGGGCGTCGGGAGTCGCAAACCGATTCCCGGCCACCGTAGGCGCGGGCTTGCGGACGGCGAGTAATGGGTAGCTCGCCATCTGATAAGGACCACAGGCCCGAGTCGACGGCGCGTAGTGTTCCACGCGCGCCTCAAAGACATGTCAGCTAAAACTGACGGGGCCCGCTAGGGCCGATGTCTGTCTGGGTCGCGGATAAATTTGAAAGAGAGTTACCGCGGCCCTGGCACAAGCAACTGAAGGAACACTGGTGGGTTTTAGTCAGTTAAAGTCTGACACGCCCTTCCGCTTCACCCAGAGCGGGAGAAGTCATTGGATGATTTACCAGCCAAAAAAAAAAAAAAAAGTAGTTGACAAAAAATATCTATTTAGTCCGTCAGTTAGATAACATAAAAATATTGGACACGTATTTTTTCTTTCGCCACGTAAACAAAAAATTACGACGATACAGTGCGTTGAAATATCGTGTGACGTCACGGTGTGCTACACTTTATACTGACAAAGTGACGTCACAAGCCCTCTCCTACTTTGATGCGCTTTATCTTGTCAGTTTGTATTTATTTGATAAAGGTAAAAATACGGGGCCAATATTTGATAATCTACTGGCGGACTAAATAGAATTATTATTTTTCTATCCAAGAAACATCCCTATTGTATTAGTCCAGAAGAGAAAGCTTTTAGATGCCTAAAATCTTAATTGATTATTGGTTATATTATATAGATATTTTATTATAATATATGCCATGTATATATATTTTCAACACACTTGCTCATAAAGTGGCTCTAATTTCACCGCAATTAGGCACATAATGACACCTGTTATCAGACTGTGACTTTTTCATTACTATTATTCACATGTGAGATAAAGAGTTTTTTTTTTAATTTATTGTTTGAGTTGCTTTGTTCTTAAAAAAGTTTCGATACAAAAAAGATCGTGCTCAATAAGTACAAATGCAACACATTTCATGCAACTTCGTATTTAAATAGAGAATTTCAACATGTACGTGTTTAATAAATAAAACTTTCACTTAAATATAACTTTTTTTTTTTGTCTGTAATAAAGAAAACTCGAAATGCCCCATTTTGTACGTGGCTAAAACGCTATCCGCGAAAAGCCAAAAAAAAGATAACTCATTATTTTTAGTCTATAGCCGATCGCCATTGTTAGATGCGCGCGCATAGGAAAACTGATTAATTTTGCCCGCCATTGCAAAAAAAAACACAACTCGTTTTCACTGTTGGAAATGATTTTTTTGTATTATTTTCTTCACAAGTGTGTTGAAAAACGTCGTATGATCCGTGCTCGGCTCTCTTAAGACTCTTCTCTCTCAATGGCGCCTCAGCGGTAATCACCAACATTACACACTTGTACCATAATGTACTATTTTGCCATGGTTAAAATTTCACAAAACTTGAGAGATCTACAGGGGAACCAAGGTGACAGTGGGCAAAAGCACACTGCTCGCAAAACGGATGGTCGACGGGCCGACAAGTTCTGGAATAGTGATTGCGTACTGGAAGATGCAGCGTTCGAAGGCTTCCCACCGGATGCGAGAAGCACTGAGGTCGCTTGGGAGAGACCATGGCCAGCAGTGGTCGTGTGGGTACGGGTAATCTGCTGCCCTGGAAGTGGGACAGCTTGCGTCGTCTCCCAGTGCTGACATGAGGATGCTACATGCTCACCTCGTCCAGGTCGGGCGCGGACACGCTGAAGGCGGAGTTGCGCGGGTGGCGCGGCGCGTCTGCCCCGAAGTACTCCGCTGACGAGATACTGCTGCTGCCCTGGAAGTGGGACAGCTTGCGTCGTCTCCCAGTGCTGACATGAGGATGCTACATGCTCACCTCGTCCAGGTCGGGCGCGGACACGCTGAAGGCGGAGTTGCGCGGGTGGCGCGGCGCGTCTGCCCCGAAGTACTCCGCTGACGAGATACTGCTGCTGCCCTGGAAGTGGGACAGCTTGCGTCGTCTCCCAGTGCTGACATGAGGATGCTACATGCTCACCTCGTCCAGGTCGGGCGCGGACACGCTGAAGGCGGAGTTGCGCGGGTGGCGCGGCGCGTCTGCCCCGAAGTACTCCGCTGACGAGATACTGCTGCTGCCCTGGAAGTGGGACAGCTTGCGTCGTCTCCCAGTGCTGACATGAGGATGCTACATGCTCACCTCGTCCAGGTCGGGCGCGGACACGCTGAAGGCGGAGTTGCGCGGGTGGCGCGGCGCGTCTGCCCCGAAGTACTCCGCTGACGAGATACTGCTGCTGCCCTGGAAGTGGGACAGCTTGCGTCGTCTCCCAGTGCTGACATGAGGATGCTACATGCTCACCTCGTCCAGGTCGGGCGCGGACACGCTGAAGGCGGAGTTGCGCGGGTGGCGCGGCGCGTCTGCCCCGAAGTACTCCGCTGACGAGATACTGCTGCTACCCTGGAAGCGGGACAGGTTGCCGTCGCGCTCCCACTGGGAATCCTGCAAACACCCAACACTATTTATACTAACTTCCTATTAACAATCAAAAAGTTTAATTAAAAATGTAAACTGACTATGGATTTTGGCTTATGTTACCCGAGCAATAATAACGAATCGATTGACACCTTATTCATCAAAATCGGATGAATAGTTTAGAGGCTACGGAGGAACATACTTAAATAAAAACATACATAGACTGCTAAAATCATAACCCTTCCTTTTGGCTTCGCGGTAGTCGGGTAATAAACAAACAACAAAATCATTATTTGGATTAAAAAAACTGAAATATTCTAAAATGATCGTGGCAACTATCTTTATGAAAGAAAATCCCATCCAGAGTACAGAAAGTTACAATTTTTTTTTACATGACATTACTACATATAATAAAAAAGTCCCCCGCCACTTCTGTACGCGATATACTCAATAACTACTGAACGGATTTTCACGCGGTATTCACCAATAGAAAGTGTGAAAAACGAGAAAGGTTTTTGTATATAATTTGTCACTGGAGAACCCGGGGCCGGTCGCTAGTGTCTACTTAACATCATTGATTTGTAAATAAAATCATTTGCCCAGTTGGGGAAAAAGTCTTTTCGCATTATAGTATATATGAACTTGTAATAAAATCTCTTTGGCTATACTATTTGTATCTGGCTGGTTTTGGTATCATTGAAAGTTTAAATTTTAAAGAACATAATTCCAAATTCAAATTAGGAAAATGTGTGATTTTCATTTGTTTTTAAATACCGTCAAGATGAGTGAATCTAATGATGAAATTCGATACATTTTAAAATTTTACTACATAAAAGGTAAAATGCAACGCAAGCCGCGATAAAAATTTTCGATGTTTATGGACCTAGTGCAGTGTCTGTGCGAGTAGCACAAATTTGGTTTAAGCGTTTTCAATCCGGAAATTTTGATGTCAAAGATGCACGTCGCTCTGGTCGCCCTATTACGGATAAAATGGATGCCATTTTTGAAAAAGTGGAGCAAGTACGGCATATCAGTAGTTACGACGTAGCTGAAGAAGTGGGAATTGACCACAAAACAGTTTTGGCGCATATGAAAAAAACTGGGTACACAAAAAAGCTCGATATTTGGGTACCTCACGAGCTCACTGAAAGAAACCTAATGAAACGTGTACAAATTTGTGATTCTTTATTACGACGTAATGAAACCGAACCATTTTTGAAGAAGCTGATAACTGGTGATGAAAAGTGGATCACGTACGACAAGAACGTGCGAAAAAGGTCGTGGTCAAAGGCCGGTCAGGCTTCACAGACTGTGGCGAAACCCGGGTTAACTCGCAACAAGGTGATGCGGTGTGTGTGGTGGGATTGGAAGGGCATTATTCATTATGAGCGGTTACCACCAGGCAGGACCATCGATTCTGAACTCTACTGCGAACAACTGATGAGATTAAAGCAAGAAGTTGAGAGAAAGCGGTCGGAATTAATCAACAGAAGGGGTGTGGTTTTTCATCATGATAACGCTAGACCTCACACATCTTTAGCCACTCAGCAAAAATTAAGAGAGTTTGGCTGGGAGGTGTTAATGCATCCGCCGTATAGTCCTGACCTTGCACCTTCAGATTTCCACCTGTTTCGGTTCCTTCAGAACTCTTTAGGCAGTGCCAGGTTAACATCACGAGAGGACTGCCAAAACCACTTGTCGCGGTATTTTGATCAGAAGTCCCAAAATTTCTATAGCAATCGGATCATGTCCCTACCTACAAGATGGCAAAAAGTTATCGAACAAAATGGTACCTACATACTTTAGTTAAATGTAAATAAATTATATTAAAAAATATTTTGAATTTTCTTAAAAAATGCGAAAAGACTTTTTCCTCAACCTATTATTTGGCCTCATTGTCAAAAAAGGCCTTAATTTATTAAACATTGACAATTTTTCAGTAAGTTAAAGTAATGTAAAAAACAAAACGCTAGTATATAATAGAATTACGTTTATTTAAGTAGCTACCTACATACACATACAGTCAGGGTAACAAAAATGTTTTAGATTTCATATTCATATAAAACTAGGTGACTGAAAATAAAATTGTAACATTAGACCGATTAATTAAAAATACTATTATGAAATCGCTGTGGGCTAATAACTACGGGGTTGCAGAATTTATTCTATAAGAGCTTATTGGAAACAGAGTCGTTCAAACTGACCTGTTCGCCGAAGAACTGCGCGGAGCTGATGGCCTTCGCCGAGCCGAACTTCTTGACAGCGGAGTCGTCTTCCGCGCTGTCGGCCTTGCGGGGGCGCGGGCGGGCGGGCGCGGCTTTGGGCTCGGGCGCGCGGGCGGGCGCCGCACTGAACATGCTGTGCACGGCACGCGAAGGCTCGGGCGCGATGTGCGCAGCGCCCAGCCCCGCCATGTTGTCGAACGACGCCGAGCGCTCGTCGCCGAACAACTTGTCTAGGTTGCGGCTGTTGCCGTACGGCTCGTTTCTAAAAACACACATTTACCAATTAACTTAATATTATTTTTTGTTGTTTGCCTGAATCTTGCACTGACGCTCTGAATAAAGCCCCATTTACATGGCTACTGTGCTTTTCTTGCACACAGAACATGATAAGTTTCTTGTACTTTATAGAGTATTGCATGCAAAATCTGTGTAAATGGAGCTTTATTTCAGAGATGAAACAGGTAGTAATTTGGCCGGATATTTGGTTTAGTTTAAGTTTAAGCCAAGCAAAGTCACTTGTTACCATCAAATGCAGAAAATTCAGTATTTATACACCATAATTCACTTGTTAATTTTTAGAACTAGTTATTAATAATAACATAATAACATTTTGCACGATAATCAGTACGATTTCACCTTATTAAAACACATCTTTGATGCGGGGGAAGATGCACAAGATGCCATATGTATCTTCTGCGACCTGTCGAAGGCGTTTGTTTGCGTTAATCATGAAACATTACTTCTGAAACTTGAGCATTACGGGCTAAGCCAATCAGTGTTAAGTTTAGTAAAATCCTATTTGAATGATAGACAGTAATTAGTTCAAATAAACGGTGTCAATTCGTCGGGGTTAAACGTGAAAATCGTGGTACCACAGGGCTCAATTTTAGGTCCTTTCTTATTTTTAGTGTACATTAGCGATTTACCCCATTTATTGAAAAACAAACTAAACATAGTGTTATTTGCTGATGACACATCTTTATTTTTTTAAATAAATAGACGTACTAGTCACGTTCATGACGTAAATAACGCCCTACGGCAGGTTCAAGATTGGTTCACTGATAATAATTTAGTTTTAAATGAAAAAAAAGTGCGTAAGATTTGTCTTGCGGAATGTCAAAAGTAATGATTGTGACATTATATTAAACAAGGAGAAGCTAGAATTCGTCGATAAAACGGTTTTCCTGTGGATGACGCTAGACTAAAGGTTAAAATGGGGTCCTCATTTAATATCTCTTGCAGGGCGGCTAAGCTCGGCAGCTTATACTGTTAGAAAAATTCATCAATTAGTCAATTTTACGTAGTATAATGTCTTACGGTATCTTAGTATGGAAAAGGGGTGCAGACATCGAGTCAATTTTGATTCTGCAAAAACGAGCCAGCAGGGCTATATACAATCTCCGCCGGCGAGATTGTTTTACGGAACTTTTTAAGGACATTAACATCAGATTCCTTGTCAGTGTATTTATGAAAGCATCATGTATGTAAGAAAGAATTTACATCTTTTTCTAGTAAAAACGGCGACAGACATTATTATGTTACTACAAATAGGGACCATTATGGGGTACTGTATAAAATGTTACAATAAAATACCTTCCCAAATTCTAGAACTGCATGAGACGAAATTTAAATCGTGTATAAAACGCACACTATGCAGGCAGGCATATTATAAGTTGGGGGATTATATCGCTGATAAAAATGCTTGGCTCAATGCTAGTCCTGCTCCACAACCACTAGGGCGCAAAAACAAGTGATAAGCAAAACATTATTAGCAGTTAAGAGTGTCATGCTCTCTCAAATGTCTCTCTGATTGTGGAACATGTGTTGGATCATTCGGTTCCCTTCATGATGGTTGAGCTGAGTGGTGCCAATCCATGCGTCATGATCGTGAACGGGCGCCATCAGTTGGGAACTTGGGATGGGTCATAACTTATTGTTAAATTAATTATTGTACTTTGAGGTTGTTCATTTTACTACATTTTACATCGTTCTCACATATATATAATTTGCCAAAAATAATGATGTAACTACCTTCATATTTGTTTTTTTTGCTGACAATTCAAAAAAATCCTTGTTGGTTTAGTTGAAATAAAATATTTCGATTTATGATAAGTGTGTATTGTCAGTAATCCTAACTAATATTATAAAAGCGAAAGTAACTCTGTCTGTCCATTAGCTTTTCACGCTTAAACCGATGAACCGATGTAGATGAAATTTGGTATGGAGATACTTTGAGGCCCTAGGAAAGGATGGACATAGAATAGTTTTTATCTCGGAAATAATCCTAGAGGGGGTTGAAAATTTGTATGGTGAACTAATAATTTCTCAAGTAAGTCTGCCCACACAACTACAATAATACTGCGCGATATAAAAATTAGGCTATTCGAAGTATCAATGCTACGCAGACGAAGTCGTGGGCAAAAGCTAGTTATATATATATATAAACGACGGCTATTTATTTTATGTCACTTTTTTTTTCTAATATTGAATTCTACTGAATAGTATTATTACTATCTGGTATCCGGCCATATAATAAAAATTACTTGGATATCCGTTTCATCTCTATATAGCTTCGATGAAGAATTCACTAGATACAGGATCCCATACAAAACTTATCTTTAAAACTGACGCCAATTGTGCTTAGGTAATTCTAAGAATTCTATTTGAAATAAATATTCATTAATGCAAAGTCAACCTTAAATGCAATGTTTAAAGTTACATTCACAAAACTGTCCAAAATGCAATAAAAAATGTTTGAACTCAATACAAATTTAGTCTTACTCGCAAGTATTAAAGTCTGAATTACAATGTGACAAAAAAACGAATTCGAAATACGAATTTTCAAAATTTTCGTTTCGGCTCGCTGCTTGGACAAGGAATGAGTGGAGTGGAAATGTTCAATTATTTTTTTATATCATCAATCTTTAAAAATACTATATTAAGAACCAGGAACGAATATAAGTCGCTCAAATGGCCACACACACTTATCTACCTATCTTTCTATATTATAAAAATCAATTGCTGTTTATTGGTTTCGCTAAAACTCAAAAACGGCTGGATCGATTTGAATAATTATTTTTCAATACAGTTGTTAAACATGGCGTTCTTTCAGAGGCTATAGTTATGATTCGAAAATTGAATCTTTTGCATAGGCATTTATTTACGCTATTACGCGGTCGTCACTTTTGTTCACGAGTTCGATCATTAGTTTTGCAGTTGAGTTTTAAATTTATAAATCAATTTAAAAAAGTTTAGTAACAAGGAGTTTTCATACATAGAATAAAATGGGATGGATTTTATACGAGGATAAATGAATGATTCCGTACGTTTTAGTTTAACTAAAAAAAAAAAGCTTTGCAAACTACTCCATGCATTCTCTATTCCAGAACAGTCAATGTTTGTTACAATAGTTGGCGCGTTCGCTTTTTCGACGCAAATGTTGGTCAAACAATCATAATATTTGGTAATTGATTCATATTTACTATTTAATTCGGTTTTTACTTTATGAAAAACACTTAATGATATAAACTTATCCAAAAAAAGATATTCCTTCCAAATTCAAGGTGTTACCGTGGTTATTTGCACAGTTTTTGAACGCACATTGCGGCATTTTTTACGTATTAATGTTGTCTATTATTGGACCATACTAATTTAAAAATAGTGACACAACCGTATTTGTGGCCATATTTTTCGGCCCGTTTTTGAAGCGCTGACCGGGAATCTAGTGTATTCTTCATCGAAGCTATATAGTGCTATTCGATCGACGTGGTTGATTGACATGAGAATCGCTTGGCAATAAAGACAGTGGTACATTACCTGATCATGGTGAAGGAGGAGCTGAAGTCGTCGTCGTCGTCATGCGCACGCGCAGGCGTCGCGTCCTCCTGCTCGATGAGCGTCATGTCGCTGGTGGCCGAGTGCGACACGCCCGAGCGGCCGGCGCTGCTGGCCTGCGCGATGCCCAGCCGGTCGGACTGCGGCCGCGCCTGGCCGCCGGGCTCGCGGTAAGCCAGGCGCAGCGACGCCACCTCGGCCTCCACGCGCTCCAGCGACGCCGAACTGGCGGGCGCCGCCGCCGACTCCATCTTCAGCTTCTGCGCCTGCATGGCCTCTCGCTCGATGTCATCGAAGTTCGCGGCCACCTTCGTCGCGCCCAGCCCACCCTTGCGTGCGCCCAACTGTACACAACGTTAATGTTAAGTTCTACAATAAGACCTAGCACGCCTAGTATTAGAATTAGATAGAGGTGCACCAAAACAAAGTCCACCCATATTTCACCAATTTTAATGTATCTTTACACAAAACGTATCGTTAAAGTCGGTCGACGATATAACAACAAATACTACAGACGTATTGGATGCCTACATTTTAATGAAATTTTCCGCAACATGTTATAATTCGTTAAAACTCCTACAAAATAATTCTTACAGTTTTCAGATATAGTCAGTTTCAGATATGAGTATAAGGTCCACATCAAGCGCATTGAACGGCTGCAAAAACGGTTCTTATGGCATCTTACCTATACTAATAATATGGGTAAAAAGCTCAACTCGTACCAAGATAGGCTGAAATATTTTGGGATGGTGTCGCTGGAGAAACGCAGGCATATGTTGGATTTAGTTTTCCTTAAGAAATTAGTAACAGGCTCTCTGAACTGCCCGGATTTGCTTAGCAGGGTATTATTCCACGTGCCACGTAATCTGCCAAGACGTTCTAATAGGAGACTTTTCTGCATGCCAAGATGTCACACCAACTTGAGGCAATACTGTCCACTTTCAAGAATGTATGCTGCATACAAAGAGCATGAAGGCGATATTGACATATTTAACTCTTCTGTACCTGCTCTAAAAAAAGTCGCGCTTACCATTTAGTGGGTAACTCTAATACCTAATCTAATATATAAATAATAAAATGTATACTAATTTAATCCATTCTAATTTAATTTAATCTGTTCTAATTTAATTTAATCTTTGTTATTTAAGTTAATGTACTGCAATCAATTTAGCTTTTAATTGTTGTTGTTATTGTTTTTAATGAATATATTCTGTATTTATCTCCGCATAATTTAGCGCATGCTGTACTTTTCTATAAGTGATGAGGCACTTAGACTTAAGTTTGAAATATATAAATTTATAAAGTAACAGTGTACTCAGTGTTGAGAAGCCTAATAATAAATAAATAAATATTTTTACTACTGTTCTTAAGCAAGCTTCAAGTCACCTTGACCGAATCGGGAGATCGCGATAACATGACCCATTCAATATTTAAAAACATATTATTTCCTGTTAGATTACGTGGCACTACAGTTTGTAAGAGAATAACGTTATTTTAATAAAGCTGGTTTAAAAGTAAATGTTACTGTTGATTTGGTAAAGTGTAAATATACCGCGTGTCGAGCATTATGGAATCCTGGATGAGACTGGCCCAGGACTGTGGTGATTGGTGCAAGTATTCCCGGCGGTGTCATCAGGCTGTGATGAATATGAAGGTATGTGAAGTACTAAAGATGCCAGTCGACCACTGTTGATCCTTACACCGTTGCAATAAGGATGAAAAGTGGTCGACCGGATACTTCTGAAGTTGTACAAGTCCCTCTCAGTGTGGGCTCTCGTCCAAGTTACTCTTTTGGGTAGGGGTGTGGTATAGTTACCCCGGAGCGCTTGCTGGGCTGTTTGCGGGCGCCGATGGTGGAGGGGCGCGCGTCGCTGGCGGCCACCATGTCGCCGCTGGCAACACCGGAGCCCGAGTCCCACAGGCGCGCCGACGACGTCAGCGCCGTGTCCGCCTTGTTTACACCCTGCACAGACACACACTGTCACACACTGGCCGTACACGTCACGGTGCAACCAGACAGGGGTCGACCACCGCTCTAATATAACGTTATCACTTACATCAAAGTTTTTATTTGTATATTGAACTTATAAAATCTGACTCGATGTCGATCGACCGCTTTTTGATTGCACCCATAGTATCCAGCTGTTTATATGGCATACCAAGTTATACAAGGCTTTGCACAACGTCTTTCGTCACGGATACTTGTGTGACATTTTTTTTTAATGACGTGCGTTTTATCGGCCAGGCACCGTGTGACATGGACGGTCGTTGACGCGGCCAGCGTTGCCATGCCATTCTCATGTAACAAGACTCAAAATGTAACTTGTACGTAACTTCTAAAACTTAATAAAAAATATCGAAATATATGAAAATATATGAAACGGAACACATCTAAGGAAGTTTTCGTTCGTCGTGTTGTCGCATCTGATTTTGTGACACAAATTTACGTATTGAATATTCACTCACTCACGTGTATTTTTAAATCTTCCGTCCCGCTTACTCCGACGAGCGATTGAGCGTATTAGTGTCATAAGCCACATAAACTTTTCTCATGAAAATGTAACTTTTTGAGATGTCTCATGTAATATTTGACTATCTGCCACTGGCAACACTGCGTGCTAGTCATACAATGTGATCGACTTGCAGAGCATGCTTTATAATATAAGTAGTTACACTTGTTACATGTCAGAAGGCACGGCAATTTAATGTTGTTTATTTATGAATGAATATACAGTTTTTTTTTTGGTGGCAATACAAGTGAGCATCAGAAAAAATTAAGTGTATTTGTATAAAATTCTAATATTATTGAATGTTGGTTTACCGAAACACAATGAACTATCGACGTCGTAATTAATTAGTGTGCGTGTGTTATGATATGCTAATGAATTTAGTTTAAATTTAAAAGCCACTAAAACAACGTTATCGCTGCGCTTGCGCGCTCTGGCCACGCGCTGATAACACGCGCGAACATGTCCGTGCACCCCAAGGAGCGCACCCAGAAACTCATGAAAATTCACGTGTAGGTACCTATTAGTATTAGCAGATTCTTAGTTCATTCCGCCCCTAAGACGAACCAGATTTGTAACATGAAATCGGATATGAGATAATAACTTTTTTTATCAATTTGTATATGTTGTAGATGGAACTGATTCTTAAGATAAGATATATACAAAGATATAGCATTAACTCGTCAGACAACAATGTATGACTCACTGCAAGAAAGCACTCAATGAACTATGTTCAGTGATTCACACACACAATGTCAATTGCTAGTCATATGAAAGATTTAAATTAACATTTGGAATATCAATCATGAATGGTATTAAAAAACAGTTCAATACATTTACTAGTAAAATAATATAAAGACCAACGCAGACCGGGATGGCATGGCAAAGGGATTTTGCCGTAAGTCAGCGCACACTAGCCGTTTAGATACCGCGGCATTCCGGCGCCTGGCCACGGCATGCCACGGCGTGCCACGGCACGACATTGCATGCCACGGCGTGCCGCGGCACGATATTGCATGCCACAGCGTGCTGCGGAACATCATGGCATGCCACGGCGTGCCGCGGAACGACATGGCTTACCACCGTGTGCCGCGGAACGACATGGCATGCCCCGGCATGCCGCGGAACGACATGGCTCACATCGGTGTGCCGCGGAACGACATAGCATGCCTCGGCGTGCCGCGGCAGCTCTTGCTGCCCGACACACATTTAATCTCGCATCCTCCGCTTTTCTACCCCCGCCTCACCCCGCGGTATGTCATAACGAGCGCCGGCGTCCTCGGCATGCCGTTGGCTACCGCAGTACGCCTCGGCATCCCGCCACGGGAGCCCGTGGCGCGTCTTTCAATGCCGTGCAATGAAATCCCTTTCGATACCACGGCATCATTTTAAAGCATAGCATTTTATGTCGTATTTCTATATCGATACTTTTGAATGTCCATTGGTAAAAAACATTAATCCCTTGCCATCCTGTCCCGGTCTGCTTTGCCCCTAATACACACAACAGCACACAGCAAACTTGCCAAACTGAATAATATGTAAGTATTTGCAATGTAGTGACATTTAATGTAAGATCAGCTTCAAAGAAAGCGCGGCAAAGGAAACAAGCTCTTAGCACGACACATACCTGTATGTACGGACATAACATTTATGTAATAGAGCAATATATCCAGAAAGTATATCAGAGTATCCACGTGTTGGAACACACTCGGCTGTGGCACTCATATTCACTTCTACATCATACTGTGAATGGCACATTCATTATTTATAAATCAACAATAATAATAAAATAATAAATTGATTATTTATAACATAAGGCACATTTTTAATAAGCTAAATGGAAGAAGTTTAAACTGTTACGGTTCTCAAGATTATGCTCAGAAGGTTTAAAGGAATCAGCTTTACAATAAGAGTGTTACATTTTTGAGTGGGCTGCAAGCAGCCAACAAGCCACTAGCATCGGTATGTATATACTGACAAGAGTCCGTGTGAGGTGAGATGTATGTGTTACCTGTGCGGTGAAGGCAAGCTCGCTAGTGTTAGTGGGGGCGGAGTCGCCGTGCTCCGCAAACCAGTCTACCTCGCGCTCCTTGGCCTCCTTGGGCTCGGGTGCCGCCGCTTCCAGGTGCAGCTGTACATAACAAGGATTTATTGAACTCTCACACATAGGACAGAAAATAGATGCAAAAGCAAAGTTGACACAGAAACAATGAGTTTCTCAGGAGGACTATGGTTGAACAGATTTCGCGTCGTTCGCACACCATGTTTGCGTAAGCTATTGTTTTTCTATTGTCTCTGTAATTAGACGCTCAATGGGTTAATGGACTTTTTCCTAGTTTGGTCCAGTATTGGAAATTAATATGAAAAACTGGCCAAGTGCGAGTCGGACTCGCGCACAAAGGGTTCTGTCCCATTATCGAAAAAACGGCAACAAAATCACGTTTATTGTATGGAAGCCCCACTTAAATATTTATTTTATTCTGTTTTTAGTATTTGTTGTTATAGCGGCAACAGAAAGACATCATCATAATAATCATTTCAGCCGAAAGACGTCCACTGCTGGACATAGACCTCTCCCAAGCGTCGCCACATTGACCGATCCCTTGCGTCTCGCATCCAGCGCCTTCCCGCAACCTTAACCAGGTCATCGGTCCACCTAGTGGGAGGCCTTCCAACGTATCGTCTTCCGGTTCGCGGTCGCCATTCCAGAACTTTTCGGCCCCGTCGGCCTTCCGTTCTGCGAGCAATGTGCCCTGCCCACTGCCACTTAAGTTTGGCAATTCTTCGGACTATGTCGGCGGATATCATCATTTCTGAAGTGATAACGCAAGAAAATTCCGAGCATAGCCCTCTCCATTGCCCTTTGGGTGACTTGTGAGCGACCACGTCTAGGTCCCATGCTGATCACTAGCAACACACACTGGTCATAGACTTTTGTCTTGAGACACTGCGGTAAATTGGACGAGAAGACAACTTCCCGAACGCCGCCCAGCCGAGTCGGATTCGAAGGTTTACCTCTTTCTGGAAATTGGACCTACCCAACTGGACCGTTTGTCCCAGGTAAACATAATCGTCTACAACTTCGAGTGTAGAGTCTCCGACCTTGATAGGAGTGGGTGTTACATGTTACAGAAAGACAACATCTATGACAATATCAGCTGTCTAGCTATCACGGTTCATGAGATACATCCTGGTGACAGACAGACGGACCGCGAAGTCTTAGTACTAGGGTCCCGTTTTTACCCTTTGGGTACGGAACCCTAAAAATGGGTGACATATTCACACTACCTAATTGCATTGCCACAATAAATGCTCAAAATTCATAAAATATCCTTTGTAACTATGCTGTGTGCGAGCGATGCTCGTTACAATTTGAGCATACATTTGTAGGTGAGCAAGGACATTTAAAACTGTTTTATTTTATTACCAAGACTTAATAATACCAAGTAGTAAATTTTATTACTATCCACATAAACAATAAATTGTTCATGACAGTTTTACACATCTGAGTCACTATTAAATGGTTACCATATTTATTTCTTTTACTCACTCTATTTAATCAAGTCACAGTTAGAACAAAATTATTGATATAGTTCTCGGCACATAACTTGCAAAGATTTTGGCTTAGTGGGGGTAAGTTTGCGCATAGTGCGCAAACTTTCCCCCTCTAAGTTCTTCGCATCTTTGTGTCAACTAACCAACCAATCACGCGCTCAGAACACTGCTAAACGTTCCGCTTGGTAACCAAAGAGACCTACAAAACGACTTGTGCGCATCTATCAACTCTTACGAAGTTATTTGCCGACAACTATAAGAACTTCTAAAAGAATAATATGTTCAACATACATATGAATAGATTAAATTACAGGCTTTGTCCTCTTGTAAATACATCTAAATTCATTCATAAGGAAGTTGAATTCATAACTAAGTACTTACCCAAATCTGAAAATAAAAGTAAAAAAACATAATAAAAACAAACCAAGTAATGTGCAATCTTTACATCCTTCATTTGTGACATTACCAGGCACAAAGACTTATTGGCATTTTACTTTTCATTGTTTTGCAATCATTAAGATAAGCATACCACAAAATTTAATTAAATCTATGTCATCATCATTGAAGCATCAAACAAGCCACTTAATGGTTATGAACTAGAAATGAGCTTGAGCCATAAATTCACTGTAGTTTTATTTTTAGCGTGTCAGTAAACTAGAAAAAAGACTGTGGTGCACTGACCTTGGTCCCGTATGTCTTCATGGCCTGCTCGGACAGGGCACTCAGCTTGTCACGGTACATCTGGGCCACTCGAGAGCTGTACTTTTGTCGAGCATCCTCTGTCGACAGACCGTGCGTGCGGAAGAACTGGGTCTGACAAGTGCACAAACATTATAAAATAAATAAACACTACGTACTCCATCTTATCTATTGTAACTTATCAATAACAAATGTTACTTTCAAATCGCTAATAGTTAATCATATATACATGAAGATTCTGTTAGTAGATTAAATTTAGTGTTAGGTACACTACCTATTGCACTATTCAGAGTGTATCTTAATACGATCTGCCTAGAAATTCGGTAACAAAGTTTTCTTCATATTAACTTGGTAAGACTGGGCAAAATAAGGCATGGAGTCGGGAAACCAGAGAATTATGATGCAAAATTATGAACATACAGCGTTCGAGTTCCCGCCAAGCTGCATGTTCCTGAGCTGCTTCCATGTCCAGTTGGTGTCGAGCTGCGTGGAGCGCACGAACGTGAGGTGCACGCCGAGGCTGCGGTGCACCGCGGAACAGTCGAGGCAGATGAACACTCCGTACGTCACCGACGACCACGTAGGGTTCTTCGCGCTGCAGTCGAAACATACCTGCACACCGCACAACAAACATTATTATCACTGAACTTTTATTCTGTAATAACATAGCTATTAAAATATACGCACTTTATTCGACGAAATAGAGCGTAATCTTTGGAAAACTGCTTCAATATCGGTTTTACTTGGCCCAGAGTCAGCCATTTTCGACGTGTTGTCACTATCTTTCTGTCACGTAACGTAAATGTCATGTCAACGTTTTGGTTTTACCACGAGGCCGTTTCGTGTAACGCAAAAATAAGATTTTGTAAATATTGAACGCTAAATTGTTAGTAATTTTTAGTTTAGAACCTTATTTTATTTCCATAAAACATAGCGAATTAACTACACGCTTTTTTGAAAAATCTATGTAATAGAATCTCTTTTTCCTGCTCTGCTCTGATCTTAGTCTGCTGTTTGTACTTTGTTGTACAAAACAAAAAATGATGAATTAAATTATTTTTAAATTTATTTGAGGGTTATTTTTATATACTTCAGTCTTTGCATTGCAACAACTGGGTGCTAATTCGATTTAATTGTAAATCTATAACTTTCAAATAAAAATCTTCCTTGTCTATGGTCGCTGGTGGTTGTCGAGCTCGAGCGGACGCATGTTAAAAATTTCAGGAGATAATTTTGTTGATAAACTTATTTACCACACGGTAGCGAAGACCTATACGGCTATATAGGCTTCAAAGTTGTAAAAGTGCCGTGCAAACAATTATCGCTATATAGATAGTTTTAGTGGAAGGACGCTGTTGTGCGACGGCATCTCGCAATCGAGAGCTCAATTAGCTATGTGTACGTGCCAGTGTCCCCGGACTGACGAGTGAAAGTGCGACAAGCTAGCTAGTGGACATGTCGCGGCGGCTGGGGAAATGAGTGACAAGTGGACGGGACAGGCAGTGAAATGGAAAACGTAAACTTTCAGCCGAGCGGGGAGGAGATAGAGCGCGCCTTGATGGACCTGGGCCCCCTGCTCGGGGTCAGCATCAAAGAGGAGGTGCCGGAGGAGCTGGGCGACGTCGCCGCGCCCGCGCTCAATGTACGCTCCGCACTCCCTTCACAACAACACCAAGTATTTGTAAATAATTCACCCTATCCAACTACTTCCACCCCATTTATTCACTAATACTAATAAATATAAGCATTCCTTAATTTTGAAAATATTGCAGAGATTTATCTCAAAATCAGCAACATTGTTTTAGAAAAGATGCCATGTTCTTATAGCTGCGGCCTTCATACTTTGTTTTAATTTTTCAGAGATTGGTCTCTGGCAGATCTCATAAGGCAGTGTAAGATGAATTGGTAAACAGTTCAATATTCAAACTTTTCAATACATAGTTCAATGAACATTTAGTGCAAACATCTTATGTTTGCACTAAATGTTCATTGAACTACGTATTCAAAAGTTTTACAAACATAATTGGTAAAAATTACAAAATTATACTAAGTAGGAATGTAAGTGATAAGCTCTCTCTTGTACATGGGATGTTAGTAGCTCATTATGTTACTGATAATACAGCTGGCTAATCTTTATGCATTTCCTGTAATTCTGTAGCACAGTGCAGAATGAGGATAATAAAAGCTGCATGACCAAAGATCAGTATAAATGGAATTGAATATAACTTTCACAAGGTTGTTGATGGCACAGATTTTTGATGGCATTGTTCTACAGCAGAGGTTGGCAAGTAATTTCAAATTGGGTCCGGATAGAGTTGAATTTTTTTATAGAGGTCCAGAAAAATAATAGTCATAATTAGTACCTACTTACCAGTTGCTTTTTTATTTTGAATAATGTATGATAAGGTGATTATAAACTGCACAAATAAGTAGTTATTCTTAAAAGTTGATGCAAGAAATTATGCTTTTTTGTCGAAGCTGAAGAAGAAGATATAATAATTTTGCCATAAAACATTAATTTAATTGAATAGGTAGGTAATTTATTTAACAATCTTTGGCAGTCCTAGGTCCAAGTCCGAACAGAGGTCCGGACATGGACTGCAGTCTGCCTGTTAATAACGGATGTTCTACAGCCTTCCAAATAATTTCCTTCTTGAATGTGACTGGTATGTGGATTGGATAGTCTCACTGCATTTACGATCTTGATTGGTATTTAATTAGTATCAAAAGGCATCTCTCTCTCTCTCTAAATATACTTTGTTTATTTTTATTTACATCATGAAAACAGGTTTTTAGTGTTCAAATAGTAAACAAAACATATCTGAGAAGGACACAAAATGTTGTGATTTAATTTAAAACTATTACAGATGGTTGATGGTTATTATGGTTGCTTGCTTCAAAGTACTCTAATTTGCAGCCCGCTTTGGCTTCACACAGGTGTACTAATGAAGAAAATTAAACTTTTTTTCAATCATACAAACTTTGTCCTAACAATTACGCACAATACAACAAGAAATTGCCGTTCTGAAATAATGTGCTTAACATACATTCAGCAATAGATTTTTATTTATAGAGATATACAATAATCATATTAAAAGTGGAACAAGTTATTAGCCAAACAGTAAATACATTTTTGCTTAAATCTATGTCAAGTTCACATGTGTGCCTGAACTAGGTCACCCTGTGTTTAAGGCAAGTGGAGGAAAATAATTAAGAAATAATCACTGTAATTATAAAAAAAAAAAAGAAAATATCCGTGGTCATCTGGCATCAGGCAGGTATGTAAAAAGGCATAAATAATATTAAAAATCGTACCGTTAATACTTAGTATGGTAACAAATTAAAATTTTATCCTTAGTATCTTTAATTAACTATCAAAAAATACAAGTAAGACATACAAGACAGAAACATACATATTTACATGTACCACATTCAGTTGTGGACTTTAGAGTATTAAAACATGTGCACAAAGAAATCTGCCTGTTTGACATGATGTTAAAAAACAGAAGTTTAATTTTTTCCTGGAGAAGTTTGTAATACTATTCTGCTTCTTTCTTTCTTTTCATGTCAGGATGTGGCCACCTCTGATGTCAGAGTTAATTAAGCCGCCTCTGGGAACCCCACAGGCCTCTGACTTGGTTATTTCAGACTTACATTAACTATATAAGTCCAGTTTTCCTTCACGGTTGCCTGTGATGTCCAAGATAAACTTAGAAAGTACTATATGAATTTGAAAAAGTCACATTGGTACTTGCCCGGATTTGAACCCACAACCTCATGCACGAGAGGCGAGGTCTTAGCCACTGGGCCACCATGACATGCTGACATGCAACTATTCTGCTTATAATTAGCAATGTCTAGCGTTGACCGGCCATAGTTTGGCGCCGAGTGCAATCGCGCCGACGCGCTTAAACATGAGGCGTACCTGGCATGGGTTGGTGCTCGCACGCGCAAAGTAAGCGACGTGAGTCGCGGAAGAGAACCTTCAGTAGGGCTGCCAAGTCCTGCAAGAAAGTGATGCGAAGGTCTCAGTTTGACCACATAAGCCATATTCGGACCAAACTTGCTTCTTACCAAGCTGGTGGTAAAGCGTTTTGGTCCCTGGCTAAGTCGGTTGAATCGACCTTCTGCCGTCCCTCACTACCACCACTGCTGAAACCCGACGGGTCACTGGCCCACTCCGCTAAGGAGAAAGCAAACTTGTTTGCCTCTCTTTTTGTGGAATCTTTACGTCAGGATTCTGGTAACATGCGGCCCCCTCCTTTTCCTGATGGATGCGAGACGATATGTCGGACATTCGTATCCATCAAAAGGACGTCCGTAGGTTGCTGCGCAACCTTGACGTGAACTAAGCTAGTGGCCCCGACAGGATTCCGGCAATTGTTCTGAGAACTTGTGCGCCTTTCTCCGATCCTGACACGCCTGTTCCGCCTTTCCTATGAGACTGGTAAAGTACTTGGAAGCAAGCTAACGTTCAGCCTGTGCCCGTTTCGATAACGTCCATCCTCTGCAAGAGTATGGAACGAGAGCTCAACTTTAAGCTACAAGCTAACGACATCCTCAGTGACCGCCAATATGGATTCCCATCGGTTAACTGGGAACTTCTAGCGTACGCCATTCACATCTGGAGTGAGGCCATCGAGAGCCACGAGGAAGCGTTTGCCGTCTCCCTCGATATCTCCAAGGCTTTTGACAGGGTCTGGCATGGAAGCCTTATAGGTAAGCTACCTTTATTCGGTCTGCCCAGTGGTCAACCAATCGCACGATTCCTGAGGGTCCATTCGAGTGGTTATTGATGGCCGCTCGTCCGACTAACTGGATATTAATTATTATTGATTATTATGCTGGGTCTCTCAGGGGTTGGTACTCTCAGCAACAACAATGTTGCGAGAACAAACGATCTACTAAAACAAGATACCATACCTTTGGGTATGCGGATGACATCACTGTCGCTGAGAGAGACGTGTCCGAGGCGCGCGCCACTGGGCCTCAGATCTGGTCATTCCGGGACGCCATGGTTGAATTAGTCCTTGAAGGCTGTCTCCGAATGGGGCGATGCCAAACTGGTCAGGTTCCATGCTGCTAAGACTCAGGCATGTCTTTTTCGCACTAAAACCAACCTATTCCACTCGGCTCCTTCTTTCCGAGGTTTGAGCGTGCCGATGACGGACCATCTTGAGTTTCTTGGCGATACATTGACATCGATACTAAATTTTTGTCCATTCATTTAGGCAAAAGCTCAGCTGGCTGCCAAAAAGTTGGGGGTCCTCGCGAAGTTGCTCAACTTGTATCAAGCGCAAGTTCGATCATGCGTTGAGTACTTCTCTCATCTCAGGGAAAAATCCTTCATTTCGAAAACTCCGCCGCCATCGTCCATCCGGATTACAGCGATCACCGAATAAGCAGGGATCCTGCTGGGCCCTACTGAAAAACAAAAAAAAATATATATTTATATATATCATTTATTTACAAAGAAGGTTTTCTAAATCAATCCTAAACAACATTTAAAACAACAATAATTTTTAATTGAAATGTTATGAATAGAGCCTCCTAATCAAAGTGTATCATCGGCCTTGTGACATTTTACAATTAGGTGAAACAATGAGCTTTTTCAGACCCAGACTGTACCGTGTAATCCAAATTAATAATCAGTATTTATGTTAAAAGTATTAAAACATAAAATACTGATCCCATTGTGTTATTTATTTCCAATTTTAGCTTGCTTAACCTTTGAACCACTGACAATGGGCACTACATATATTCAGTCAATAATACATACATACATACTGTGAGTTTATTCACGCCTTTTTCCCATGGGGGTAGGCAGAAACTACAGAACGCCATCTGCTACGATCCTTAAATACTTCTTTTGCTTCACTCACATTCATACATCTAGTCATACACACACGCCGGTTATGAGTACTGAGCACCTGGCCTTTTTGAAGAACATCACCTATAAGGTCTATGTATGTCTTTCTAGGGCGTCCCCTCCCGGCGTAATAATAAATATCAATAATACACTATATTATAATACAGTATATTCAACATAGGCGCCACAGACAGTCCTGGAATGCGATACCGTGGCATCTCAACGGGAAGAAATCCTCGGAACAGTGAGGTCGCTCCGTGAGGTAACGGGAAGTGCGGAAACGGGAGTCCCTACTACTACAGTATATTATTGATCGAAGGGCACAACCAACAGTATTAGCATTTACGCCTTACGGTAACATATTGAAAGTTTCTGTTTAGACTAGGAACTGTAATGTTGAAAACAGGAGCACAATAACCTCTTTCTATGAACCTATAGGTCATGGCTACCGACGTGAACAATCTGGCCTTGGAAATGCTTTGATTGATGGGTATGTAACTGTTTGATATTTGATGCTCACAGGTGAGCAGTACGCCAGATGGCGGGCTGGGTGGCGCGGAGGTGGCGGGTGGCTCGGGCGCCGGCTCGCCGGGCGACGCAGGCAAGGGCTCGGCCGACTCGCTGGCGTCGCCTAGTGCCGCGCGCGCTTCGCCCGCCGGCACGCGCTGCGTGCTGTGCAACACGCCGCTGGCCAGCGCTGACGGCACGCCCAAGCTCATGGAGTGCCTGCACTCCGCCTGCGAGCCCTGCATCCGCGCTAAGCTCGATGAGAAGCAAGCCAGCTCAAGGGACTTCTTGGGTATGTGTCTGCGACATCTATGACACCACATACAAACTAAAACACAAAATTCTGCATCGCGCAAACAGAATTCTTGGCGCGATTTGAAAATTGTCAACAGTTCAACAACTGATTGGAGGATCCTCCCTTATCAATGAAGGTTGCGGGAGCTTGCACCTTTTTCCGCATACCTCACATACCTGCTTCTTGTGTGCAGCTAAATAAGTAATTTGTTAATTGAACGTGCAGGTGCAGAGCGCGTGACGGTGACGTGTCCGACGTGCCGCCTGCAGTGCCAGGTGGCCAACATGATCGACCAGCGCTTCGTCATGGAGAAGATGGCCATGGAGCAGGCGGGCGCGAACGGTGAGTCACAATGTTTCATACCAGAACGGATGGTCGATGGGGCCGAAATGTTCTAGAGTGGCGACCGCGAAACGGAAGACGCTGCGTTGAAAGGCCTCCTTGGTAGACAGATGACTTGGTTGAATGTAGCGACACTGGGGGGAGGCCTATGTTATGATGATGATACTCGTGTTGTATGTATGTATGGTGGTTGAGCTCGACACTGGACTGTAAGGCATGGTGTTCGCAGGCGGCATGAGCGGCGACCAGCAGTGCAACAGCTGCGAGGACACGGAACCCGCCACCAGCTACTGCGTGGACTGCGCCGAGTTTATCTGCGACAACTGCGTGCAAGCGCACCAGAGGTAACTCACCCTCATTGTGATCTACCCCACAGCATTCCAATGATTATACACATTTGTTACATATATTAATCCCACGACTAATAACGTCCACACTTGTACCACCAATAATTTTAGATTTCGTTCTGCTTCTGTAATCTTCAAATGACTGGCAGGGTTAGACCGATGAGTTAAATTCGTTTACCACTAAATGTATTTTACATAATGATAAATAAATGATAATAGTAATTTATGAAACTGTTGCATAATATTAAAACATGTAGGCGAGGTTTTTAATAGTAATACACGAATGTTTGAATACATAGTTATGTGCAGTTTCATACACTACTTTATCTACACTCATATATTGGGATTGAAACTACTAAATAAGTTTTTTTGCATTTTCCATGCCATTAAGTGGTGATGGCATTTATCATATAATTTCCTACCCTTTGCTGGTTTATGAGTAATTCACATTCACTGATATGAGATATTTTTCAGCAAGAATTAAAAACTCACGAAATTCAGTACAGCAAAACGTATGAATGGCGCCAAAACCCATCACATCACCGCATTAACCGCGCATGCGCCAAAGCGGGCGTTGCCACAGACAAGTAAAACTGGCATCAAAACTTTTTTTAATAGGTACTGTAAAAATGGCGCGCCCCGCTTTCCTTTACAAAAAAATAATTGATGGTAACTCCTTGGTGATATTAACTTCTTGGATTAACCCTGTATCGTAATAGCAAAAAAAAAAATATAGCATTGATTTGTTAGAGAAAAGTGTTATAATAAGATTCTATTTTTAAATTCCCGTATTGTGTTTATAAAGTATGTCAACGTAAACTCATTTTGAAGTTTATAATTCGAATATTACGTAATGAGAGTAGATAAATGATGTTTATTTTGCATAAAGGTTAAAATAACACTATAACAAGTAAATTTTTGCTTTTATCAATTTAAAGTAGATGGGACCTGTATTTCCTAGCTGATAATTCTGAGGCAGCGACCACACAGCCCATAGACACCTAATGCTTGATCTAATAATCTCTTGATGTAAATAAGAAGAAAATCATGCTGTGCACTTGGAGGATTCGCGAGCTGACTGACCAAAACTATAATTAATATTACTTATGAAGTCGGGCTTTTTGATTTTATAAACTTTTTGAGTTAGGTATTTATTTTTTCGAATGACTTTTAAACATATTAAGTGGTATAGATTTTTGTAATCACCTCTAAAAACCCTTAATTTTGATACCCCACTTAAACAGTTTGGAAAAGAAAGTTGAAACCTCCACAATATGGTGCCCAAAATCAGCCAAGTTTTTTTTTATATTACCTATCTAAGAACACTTAGGCGGTCAAGAGCTATCTTACGATATCTTAATTATAAAAACCTGTCTAGGTGGTTTGAAAGATATGAGGTTATAAGGAATATTACATACATCTATATTTATACTAATACTAGCTGTCCCGGCAAACTTTTTTTTGCCATAAAAACACCAAACATTTATCTACCCTACCTACCCTACCCTACCCTACCTACCCTACCCTATCCTACCCTATCCTACCCTAACTAAAAATAGATAGTAGCCGATTCTCAGACCTACTCAATATGCTCACAAAATTTCATGAGAATCGGTCAAGCCGTTTCGGAGGAGTATGGGAACGAACATTGTGACACGAGAATTTTATATATAAGATTATAAAAAAAAATAAAAACCCCCGACACATTTATCTTGCGAAAACATCCCGATTCAAACAGTAAAACGCCCATAACTTTTGAACGGCTGAACCGTTTTTTTTTAAACATAGCTAAGAACACTCTCGACACAATCACCTTTCCAACAAAAAAAACTAAATCAAAATCGGTTCATCCGTTGAGGCGCTATGATGCCACAGACAGACACACAAATACACAGATACACAGATACACAGACACACAGCAACACACCTCAAACTTATAACACCCCTCTTTTTCCGTCGGGGGTTAAAAAGGTAAAGTTTGTGACGTTGTAAGGGGGTATTCTCTGGATCTACTGAACCGATTTTGGCGGCTTGGCCTATAATATAATTTAAAAAAAAATAGAGATCCTTATGAAAATTGCAATAATATAACCGAAGGTAGCAAAATGTTGTCTGTAAAATACATTATTTGGCGTGCGCTGAGAAAACTATCGATGATAGATAAAAAATAGTAGGTAGATAGGCAGGGTAGCCAGGAAAGCCAGGGTAGGCAGGGTAGACAGGATAGACTGGGTACGCAGGGTAGACAGGGTAAGCAGGGTAGGTAGATAGGTAGCCAGTTGACGGGAGCGAAGCCCCGAGGGTCAGCTAGTTTATTATTCTTCCTTTTCCTTGCAGCCAAGTAACAATTCTGTCAACTGAGCGGGCTACTTCGCTCTGATTGCTCCTTACCAAGCTCATTACGCCTCACTAGGGATAGGCCAGGTTTAAATAAAACCACGAAGTCGTCGATATTTTTAACCCCCGCTGGAAAAAGAGGGATGTTATAAGTTTTACGTGTGTTGCTGTGTATCTGTGTCTGTCTGTGGCATCATAGCGTCCAAACGGGTGAACCGATTTTGATTTAGTTTCTTTTGTTCAAAAGTTGACTTAATCGAGAGTGTTCTTAGCTATGTTTGAATAAAATCGGTTCAGCCGTTCAAAAGTTATGGGCGTTTTACTGTTTGAATCGGGGTGTTTTCGCAACATATCGTGTCATAATTACGTGTTCAATAGATTGTTATTTTAGTTCATTTTCAATAGATAAATTATGTAGCATGAAATAAAAATGTGTTGGGGGTTTTTAAATTTTGAAATTTTACTTGTTAGGGTTCCGTACCCAAAGAGTAAAAACGGGACCTGCCTGATAAAGGTTCTTTCAAACCGGTGTTTCAGGCAACCAACCTGAATGGCGGCATGTTACAAACTTTTGTTTCTACCGGCGATCTAATTAAAATTTAGAACACAAAAGCTGCTATGTGACTTAACTATGATAGTGAGACATATATTCTCGCAAGTCTTTTTTGTAGGTAATAATGAGTACTTTAATCATATAGTACATAATATTTATTTATCATCAATAGTTTTTTCAGCGCACGCCAAAGAAAGATTTTAATAGGCAAAATTTTGCTACTTTGGGTTGTTATTGCAATTTTCATAAGAATTTCTTTTTTTTAATATAATTTTTAGCCTGTGACACTTAATTATAATGTAGTTTTCAACTGCCGAAAGAATTTTCTAAATTGGTTCAGTAGATCCAGAGATTACCCCCAACAACATAACAAACTCGCAAACTTTACCTCTTTATAATATTAGTATAGATATTATATAAGTGTGATATTGACACGCTAAGGAGAAGAAGTCAGGTAATGTTTGATTGACAACTGATGATCTATCGGCAGGCTGAAGATCACGAAGGAGCACACCATCAAGTCCAAGGAGGAGGCGGTGGCCGAGCTGCAAGCGCAGGCGGGCGCACGCAACGCGCACGACATGTTCTGCGCGGAGCACGTGCAGGTACAACACTATACAGCTTCCACTTCATAATACTAATCTATGATTATGTCGCATCACACAGCTTCTCATATGAGTACAGCCTACAATGTGCCCAGTGCTGAGACCCGCCTCCTCTCTCTGAGAAGGAACGAGTAGCAGAATCTAGCATGCGAGCCCGGTGTGGGTTGCTTGATGTGAACAAAGTATGAGTGTGAGTTTATAATAGTATCACACGAATTTTACTTAACTTTTTAATTTTATAATGTTGTCTGTGTATAGTGTCAATATTTTTTATTTCATTGTTGGAACTTTAAGATAAGAGAGTAGATAAAGTGACCTTCAAAATGGTTAGTAACTACAGTGGCAACTTATCTTTATGTGAGGCCGTAAAGTTGTTTTACTGAAACCGCATAAATTGAAAACTGTATTTATGAATACAGATTACACTAGACCAGTTGCAGCGGTATGCACCAAATTGTGAAATGAAAATATTGCCGGTGTCTAGTGTAGTTCTGTAGTGTAAAACTAAATATGTTATATGTTGCGTGCTAGGAGCGGTTGTCGCTGTTCTGCGAGACGTGCGACCGCCTGACGTGCCGCGACTGCCAGCTGCAGCACCACCGCGACCACAAGTACCAGTTCAGCACCGAGATGGCCGCGCAGGTACCTAGGCCTAGTCAATGTAGCGAATCTATGCCGTCACATCCAACTATAAATAGGCCTGACGTCACACAAGTCCTACATTTACCACGATTTGAACATATAGAATGGCCCTTGGTCTGGTAGTTACCCATCAGACATAAAACTCGTCTGGTCGCAGGATCCTCCCATTTCAATGGAGGTTGTGACTTTGCAGCCTGTTCCATACATTTAAGGCAAAAAAAAACTTTCGCCGCGACTTCGTCGAGCTTCATTACTTTGGCGCTTTTCTGCTGGTCGCCACTGTTGATTCTGGCTTTCAGGAGTTGCAGTGAAAGGAAATAAAAAAAGAAAAATGTGTTTATTGGCATTAACAAAAACACCTTAAAATTAAACAAAATAAATAATTAAATCTATTAATGCCAAAAGGGCTTCAGCTCAGCATAATGCCAAATGGTAATAGTGGTTTGGGAATAGTGTGGTGGGGATATCTCTATGGCATCATCCACTCAGCTAATATCATACACAAGTACACTAAGGCCTCATTTACGGAGACGTGTACAGTGCTAAATTCAAACAGAATATTATTGCGTTGTAGTTGAGAGCGTTAACGGAGAGGCGACGGCGTTTATGTAGAAGCAACGCGACGCACGTGGCCCCGCGTCTCTGTATATCATGTCGGATCTTTGTGTCTCTGAATTGGCTGCAAGACCTGCGCAGTAGCTTTTTTTGTGTCAATGTTGAAGGTGAAGATAGCATTGTATAACTGTCTCTTTCACTCGCTTACGTTTGTCGCATCGTCCTATCTCGCTTACTCTATGCAATATACTCGATGACAAACTGTTTCTTGCGCAATGGTTGGCAGAGCCAACTTCAAGAGACACAAAGATCCGTTGTGACTATTATACAAGGCTAACACTATTTTCTTTGCAAACGACACACAAATGTACAATTTGTTCAATCATCATTGTCCTGTCCTCATCCCAATGAATTCAGTGTCGGCGCAACATGCCTCATTGTTCCACAGAAGTGTACACACTTCTATACAGCTACAATCTGGGGGTCTTTAAGTCAAGAGTGAATAGGTTATTTCTAGGCAAGCGTGTTTAACGGTCGCCCACATCATCGCTTACCAACAGGTGAGATAGTGGTCAAGCGCGAGCCCAAAAATATTTAAAAAATGAAATGAGTTGTCATTTCAGTGGCTGCCCCTTTTCTCTACATGGCATATTTCACACAAGCCACCCATCTCTCCTTCTGGTCTTCCTCACAATTTTATAATATCACTAGCTGACCCGGCAAACTTTGTTTTGCCATAAAAACACTAAACATTCATCTACCCTACCTAACCCTACCCTACTCTACCTATGTTGGTAAGGTACCATTTTTTTTTCTTATTTTTTTTTCATATAAGAATCTTCTCCTAACAATAACAAACAACAAAAAAAGAATAAGCTAAATCGGTCCAGCCGTTCACGCATGATGCCGTGACCAAGGGAAATAGGGGTTCATTTTTATATATATAGATATTGATTCTTTTCAGCTTTTTGATAGCCTATGGCTCGAAATAAATTGAAAGTTTGTAATTCGATATCGATTGTATCAGATATAACTTCCGTTTTAGTGTTCTTGTAACCGTATAAGTAAATCTGGGTAAGTGTGTCGTGCAAACCGACATCAAATGAAAGAGTACTGCACAGGCCATAAAGGCAAAGTGAGTACTAAGCCAACACAGTTAAACTTTATTAAATTACTGAATATTTTTTCTCGATATCAGGTTTGGTTCCACAGTAAAAGCAGTTTATTTATTTAGACTTCATGCACAAAAGGTACAAAGGCGGACTTATTGCCTTAGGCATTCTCTACCAGTCAACCAAGGGTGGTGAAGAGATAAAATGGCAGGGGCATTGTTTAAAAAATTAAAAATTGTTATTAACATACTAAGATAGTTAAAATAAACGTACTTATATATTGAATATAATATATACTTGTCGGAGGAAGGTATATGATTAATAATTAGGAACAAATAAATATTGCTTGTAAGTTTATATTAATTCAGTTTTGTTTAATTGGCAACATTTAGCTTCTGATTTAAACCTCAGTTAGATTGTATTCGATTGACACTTTATTCTTCTTATGTCAAAATACTCGATTCTGATTGGATGTTTTAAAAGCGGTAACTTACCAGATTAGTTCTTTGGCCAATGAAAAAGCGAGGAGAGTCTATGCTATGCTGGCTCTCTCGAGTGGAGTCTTTGGCCATGTGTTTTCGTAGAGTTAGAAAAGAAGCGCGCGGCGCGCGTTTCGGAGTTATAAAAGAGTTGTGAGGAAAAGAGTTGAGAAGTGAAGTAGCCAAAAAGTGTGTTAATAAACTTGAAAAAGTGTGTTTTTGTTGAGAGAAAGCGAAATGCTTGGTGACCGAATCCGCTGCTTTGTTAAAATTGGACCAAGGACTATCTCAATGGCATTAGTTACCTGCTACTTGCTTTGTGCCAGCATTAAACCCAACATGACGCCCACGAGACCCAAGAGAGACATCGAGCATGAACTCGAATTTATTGGGGAGAGTCCGCCTTTCCGACATACTTATATAAATATGTCGCAAACATGAGGGCTATCTTCAATATACCCTCGATCTTGTGGGCTTAACGTGGGTATGCTTGCACAAAGCAGGTAACTTATGCTTTTTAGAGATAGTCCTTGGTCCAATTTTATCAAAGCAGCTGATTCGGTCACTAATACTTTCGCTTTCTCTCAACAAAAACACACTTTTTCAAGTTTATACACGCCGCTTTCGGCTAGTCTAGTTCTCAACCCTTTTCCTCACAACTCTTCTTTTCTAACTCCACGAAGCCATGGCGGAAGAACCCACTCAGAGCGCCTGTATAGACACCCCTGGTTTTTATTGGCTAAAGAATTCATTCGGCAAATTACCGCTTATTAAAATCCAATAGGGATCAAGTATTTTTGAAAAAATAAAGTGTTGTCAATCGAATACAATCGAACTAATATTTGAATCAGAAGCTAAATTTTGCCAATTAAACAAAACTGAAATAATAAGTTTACAAGCGATATTTCTTTGTTCCTGATTCAAAATCAATTTTGTTTTGCACATAGGCCTACATGGGCACTTATAAAACGTCGACAAAAGGTGCACGGTTCGGGTTGGTCGTTTCCTTTGGAGAAGAACCGGCAAGAAACTCCATGGTTACTCTTTTAAAAATGGTTTGGTTTTACAATATTACCATGTTACAGCATTAGTACTTAGATATGGGGGGACAACGTAGGCCCGACAATAAGTCGTAAGAAACTAAAAAAAAGGATTATATATTATATAAAAAAGAGATAAAAAAGATTATTATTAAAAAGATTATCTCTTCAAAGTTAGAGTAAACAGGCTTCTTCTGGGTAAGCTCACTCCATCGTCGACTCTGTCTCTGTCACCTATGACTTAGACTAGAGTCAAGAGCAAACCCATCTCAAATAAAAAAAAATTGTATACCTTCCTCCGATAAATATATATATATTTATTGTAAAATAAATATATAAGTATAATAAATATATAAGTAAATATATATATATTTTTAGTTGTGTTGCATATAAATCCGCAATTTCCGCTTGAATGCAAACCGACCTGTAGCCGTCCTGATGATAACCTCCACACACATAATGACACAGTTCATAATGATAACCCCTTTTCAGGAATAATTTAATTGAATTCTAACTAAGTAGTGAAATCAAACCAGCACGAATTTAATTGTTGATATGTATGGGCAAGTGTTGACATGAACGTTTGTGTGTGTGTGTGCAGGCGCGTGCTAACATCAGCTCGCTGCTGTCCGAGGTGAGCTACAAGCGCGTACTGCTGGGATCCGCCATGAAGGTCATCCGCGACCGCCAGCAGCTCATCGCCGACAAGAAGAAGGCGCTGGTGCACGAGATCACGCAGACCGTCGTCAAGTAAGTGCTGTACTGCTGTACTGTGTGCTAGTGGTGCATGAGTAGTGCGGTACTAACGAGCGCTCGATACTCTATACACAGGCTGACGAACGCGATCAACACGCGCGGCAAGCAGCTGGTGCTGCGCCTCAATGAGGTGTGCGACGCGAAGCAGCGCACGCTCAACGAGAAGAAGGAGGCGCTGGAGCAGCTGGCCGCCATCACCGACCACTGCGTGGGCTTCGTGCACGCCGCGCTGGACGGCTCCGACACCGCCGTGCTGCACGCCAAGCACGCCGTGTGCGCGCACCTGCAGCGCATCAAGTCGCGCCGCGCCGACATCCCCAACCCCGAGATCCCCGTGCGCATCTCGCTGGCGCTGGACAAGCTGCCCGAGCTGGTGCGCGTGCTGGCCGGCCTGGGCGCCATCGTGGTGGACGGCAAGCTGGACGGCGGTGCGGCCGCGCAGGGTCCTTACCACCCGCCGCACCAGCCCCAGCAACACAACCAGCAGCCGTCGCCGCACGCGCCCCAGCAACACAACCAGCAGCACTCCGCCGTCGTCGCGCTGCAGCACGTCGCCATGCACCAGGTACGTCATCACCTGTACTATCCTACAGCCTACCAAAAAACGGGACTATTTGTTGGTATGGCTAGCAATAACTCAATTAAAACTTTTTTTCCTTAATAATAACAGCCACATTCTTCGATTTTCAAGATTAAGCAATGCTTGCCGAAGTCGATCCGTTGATCGATGGTCATCCATGATATACTGGGACACCTCCGTGCCTCGAAAAGCTCGCTAAGCCGTTGCTCCAAGCTATCTTGTATATCTCTTAACAATCGTTTCTTGAGTATCGTGTTATAATACTTACAGCGAATCTTTGTGTCTCTGAATTGGCTGCAAGACCCTGCGCAGTAACTATTTTTGTGTCAATGTTGAAGGTGAAGATAGCATTGTATAACTGTCTCTTTCACTCGCTTACTTTTGTCGCATCGTCCTATCTCGCTTACTCTATGCAGTATACTAGATGACGAACTGTTTCTTGCACAATGGTTGGCAGAGCCAACTTCAGAGAAACAAAGATCCGCTGTGACCCAGAAAAGACTCTGTTCATACGATCGGTCGAGACCGAGAGGTGCACTCATCTGCACATCGATAGCAACAATTTTGACATTGGCTGTGTCCTTATTTGGTAGCAGTAAGAGCACACTTCTTCTTGGTTGAAGTGGTAAGATGCGGTACTTGTAAGTTCTCTTGATAACTGATGTGCGACATTGTTCCATGTCTAGACGTTGGCTCGCTACCAGGTCAGTGTGAATGAGTCGCCGTAGTGAATGACTCCCGTCTGTCTGAATGTCGCTCTATCTGTTCTGAACGTGTAGTCTTAGTGTTGCCAACTATTTCCTCATTTATTTACAGATTTTATTTTCGTTTCGCTTGTTAATCTCTGGTTTTTTTTTCGTAGACTAAACTGACATTTGGGGGGTTGCCACTTTATCTATACTAATATTATAAAGAGGTAAAGTTTGTGAGTTTGTGACGTTGTAAGGGGTAATCTCTGGATCTACTCAACCGATTTTGAAAATTCTTGCACCGGTAGAAAGCTACATTATTCCTGAGTGTCATAGGCTATAAAATATTTTCAAAAAAAATAGAGATCCTTATGCAAATTGCAATAATGTAACCCAAGGTAGCAAAATGTTGTCTGTAAAATACATTATTTGGCGTGCGCTGAGAAAACTATTGATGATAGATACAAATTAGTAGGTAGGGCAGGTAGGATAGACAGGATAGGCAGGGTAGGCAGAATAGGCAGGGTTGGCAGAGTAGGCAGGGTAGGCAGGGTAAGCAGAGTAGGCAGGGTAAGCAGAGTAGGCAGGGTAGGCATGGTAAGCAGAGTAGGCAGGGTAGGCAGGGTAGGCAGGATAGGCAGGGTAGGCAGGATAGGCAGGTTAGCCAGGGCAGGCAGGGTAAGCAGAGTAGGCAGGGTAGGCAGGGTAGGCAAGATAGGCAGGGTAGGCAGGAAAGGCAGGGTAGGCCGGATAGGCAGGGTAGGCAGGAAAGGCAGGGTAGGCCGGGTAGGCAGGGTAAGCAGAGTAGGCAGGAAAGGCAGGGTAGGCAGGATAGGCAGGATTGGCAGGGTAGGCAGGAAAGGCAGGGTAGGCAGGATAGGTAGGGTAGGCAGGGAAGGCTGGGTAGGCAGAGTAGGCAGGGTAGGCAAGATAGGCAGGAAAGGCAGGGTAGGCTGGGTATGCAGGATAAGCAGGGTAGGCAGGAAAGGCGGGGTAGGCAGGATAGGTAGGGTAGGCATGGTAAGCAGAGTAGGCAGGGTAGGCATGGTAAGCAGAGTAGGCAGGGTAGGCAGGATAGGCAGGGTAGGCAAGATAGGCAGGATGGGCAGGGTAGACAGGACAGGCAGGTTAGGCAGGGCAGGCAGGGTAAGCAGAGTAGGCAGGAAAGGCAGGGTAGGCAGGGTAGGCCGGGTAGGCAGGGTAGGCAAGATAGGCAGGATGGGCAGGGTAGGCAGGACAGGCAGGTTAGGCAGGGCAGGCAGGGTAAGCAGAGTAGGCAGGGTAGGCCGGGTAGGCAGGGTAGGCAGAGTAGGCAGGAAAGGCCGGGTAGGTAGGGTAGGCAGGATAGGTAAGGTAGGCAGGGTAGGCTGGGTAGGCAGGGTAGGCATGGTAAGCAGAGTAGGCAAGGTAGGCATGGTAAGCAGGGTAGGCAGGATAGGCAGGAAAGTCAGGGTAGGCAGGGGTAGGCAGGATAGACAGGGTAGGAAGGGTAGGCAGGGTAGGCAGGGCAGGCAGGGTTGGCAGGATAGCCAGGGAAGGCAGGGTAGGGGCAGGGCAGGCAGGGTAGGCATGGTAGGCAGGATAGACAAGGTAAGCAGGGTAGGCAGGGTAGCCAGGGTAGGTAGGCAGTTGACGGGAGCGAAGCCCCGAGGGTCAGCTAGTCGTTACATAAAAATAGTGTCGTATCCTGAGTGATCGAAAATCGAAGTAGATCGAATCCTCGGTCCTTATTTACGGACTTCATTCAATCGATCGCATTTATTTTATTATTAATTACAACAAAAGTTTTACTGTTATATTTAAATATATTACGTTTATATTCATAAAAAATATTTACACCAATAATTAGTAAAATTTAATTAGGGCAAGTAAATTTTAATTAGGCGTCATGCCACATCGATTCGATGAATCTCTTATGATTGAGCCTTACCTAAAATGATTCCGTTTGAATGATTATCTGTACCTACTATTATACTGACGCCTAGATTAAGTTTACTAACCTTTAGATGATAAGCTTTTACTAACCATTGGACCAATGTAGTTCTCTTTAAAATAAATTATATTGTTATATTTCGTCGAGCTTCTCCGGACGATAGGGTTCCGGACCTTTGAAAGGCGTACCAGGGGCCGAAACCAACTCGCAGAGGCCTTTTAGACATATAGGATGCAATGTGACACCAACTGGCAATTATCCCTGTATGCACTAGTGAGCACCCAAGGACAATCCCCAGCTGGTGCAGGACCATTGCAGAATATGGAGACAACACACATTGGGCTATGGGCTTGGGCGGTTTCGTGGATCCATTACCTAAAATTATTAAAACACATTCCGCGCGTCCAACATTTAAAAAAATTATATTATTGGCAGCTGTCAGTTTAGTCTATGAAATAAAGATTGAGCTTATAAAAATCACAATAAAGCTTGTTTACGTTCCATTGGTGTTGATCATGTGCATGAACTAATTACGTTTTATGTATAACCACAGTGTAGCTATACTTGCATAGCAACCACTCAAAAGCCACAGAAATGATAACCTTACTCATGATAAATTTAAAAGAAGGCCATATTGGATTTTGATAGCTCTTTATCTGCCATAATTATGGCGTTGATGCCCATAAAAATACTGATTTTTACCAGATGTATAGTTCTCGCCAAACTTAAAACTTGTTGGCTACAATGGCTGGGCAGTATTAAATCTTTTACAAAAACACCACCGTTTCGAGCCTCGCGCATCCGGTAAAGGTTGGCGAGAGCTATATAATGCTGCAATCTTGAATTTTAAAATTAACCGAATATTCGACATTAGCGCCCTCAGGCAAACTTTAGTTACATTATTAGAAAATCTTGACGACGGCTGTGCGAAAACTGTGAGGTAGCTAGACTGTGGTACAACTGTCCAAATTAGTTAAACTATAGCTAAAAAGGAATTCATATAATGTTATAGATTAGAGATATAGATTTTGTATGTATGTATAATGAATGTGTCGGTCGCGGTCGCGTAGGAAATAGTAATAAGTTACACCATGTTGTCCGATAGTTGATTTACTGTGAGGAGCCATGTCGTTATACAGTCGACCGCACAGGCCATGGCAAGTATGGCAACCGTTGGAACAGGTTAACATTTATTTCAATGTTTAAGAGGCAATTTAAGGCAACCTTTAGAGGTTGAAAGAACTAATGCACAAAAACATCACTTACTATGGGGTAAACCGAAAAATTAAAATGAGTAGTACGTTTTTTGCAATGGTTGCTCCGATATAAAAGTTATTAATATTCAGATATTATATATATATATGTATTCAGTTATTTGATATTCATTTGGACTGAAAGGTCGGCAATGATTTTTTAATCACCTTGGCCTCTAGATAAATTGACATTATATCGGCGATATTCATAGTCAAAAGGTTTGGGGCCAGGTGATACTTGTGTATAGTCATCGGCACGTAACTTGGCAAGGTTTTGGCGTAGTGGGGGTAAGTTCGCGCATCGTACACTTATTGCCACAAAAAAGTGGTCACTTTTATTTCTTGTAATTTTTCAATGGTTATGGCCATCATTTATTTTTAAATATGTATGCTTAGAGGAAAGTTAAATAATGAAGAGAAATTTGTGAAGTTTATTAGGTGTTATAAATAAAATATATACAGTTACAAGTTACAAAAAAATATTTGAAGAAGATAGTATAAATTATGGCGTTGTTATCAAAATAAAATAGTAACACTCGTAATAAAAACTAAATTCAAAACAATAACAACTACTCCTAACAAAAACTAACTTAACAAAATCTTAACAAAAACACAACAAAAACAAAGTGTACAACTTTCGTGCACGCAAGTGTAATCGGGAGCGAGAAAGGGGTGCGGGAGGCGCGGGTCGACTGAGCCACCAATCGCGCGCTCGGTTCGGGGTGACCTTGTACCCCGCGTCCCGCTTCACTACCAAGGAGATCTAAAAAACGAATTCTGCGCATCTAACGACTCTTGCCAAGTTACGTGCCAATGACTATAGCCTATACCTTTTGGAGTTCTCGACAATAGTTATCACTGGTAGGATGTCAGTTTGTGTGGAGGTTATTATGTCTTGCTTTTCACTGTATATTGAGGTGGCGCTGCAGGCTATAATACTAATCTGTCTGTGTAGTCGTTCGTGCAGGCAGGGGCCGGGGGCGCAGGCGCAGGGGGCGGCTTCCTACCACAACTACAACATGCCCAACACGGGATGCGCGCACGCGCCACTCCGCTGCGCCACCCGCACGTCACCTCCACCACGCACCCGCACCATCTGCACGGTAAGATCATGTAGTAGTAGTAGGGACTCCCTTTTCCGCACTTAGACTCCTATTCAGTTCGTTGTGCGTACTGGCTAACATAACCAGCCTAGCTCCGTCCAAAAGCACAGAAGCTTCCTGGGGGCTTCATAGGCTTCACGGAGTGACCTTGCTATTTCGAGGATTTCTTTGGCTGATTCTATGGCGTTAAAACAGCCCCTGCAAAGTGCCGCCTATGTTGAAAACATGTTGGTTAAGGAGGGTGTGGCCCGTTATTGACCCTATGATTATTTTTAGGTTATTTCTACATATGCAGAGTTTTTTTTTAGTTAGACGCTCGTATACATTTGGTTCTCTACGGTAAGATCATATAAGAACTGGAAAGCTCCAAGCAGACCGCCGAGCTTCACTGGAAGTTCGCAGAAAGGTCTTACAAGCCGTGTCTCGAAATTTGCAACAATTGCATATTCAACCATTGGTTGAGTAACTACGACAAAAAAAAAATGGGTCTAACTGGAGCAACAACCTGGTCAACGACCGCCGGAGTCCAGTGGATACGAAACGCAAAGGACCGATCAGAGTGGTGACGCTTGGGGGAGGTCTATGTCCAGCAGTGAAATGATAATGATGAAGCTTTAATCGTATTTTTCATCACACTTGCACGTAAACAGTATCAAAACATACAGGTTAACTTAGCCGTAATGCCCCATATAAAACCCTCGGGCTTTTTTGTTTGTCATGAAGCCCTAGGGCGGTAAGTAATATTTTTTTAATTTACAGCACAGCACACAGGTCATGCAAGTTCAAGCAAGGAGTTTACACGCAATTGAAAAATTGTCATAAAATGTTATCTAAACAGGAATTTCTTTGCAATCTCGCTACATGTTACTTAAATACTCAACTAATGTTCTTAATAATCGATTTTAATAGTTATAGTATGAAAACGTCGAAATTATTTAATTCTTTTTACACCCCGTCATGGCTGTATACCTACGTAAGTATTTGCCCTTAAAGTTTCTGAACGAAACACTGTATAATCTGTGGTGTGGGCAAAAATTCGCCAACCGCTTAAAAAAAAGGTTCACGTATTTCGTAATAACAGCTGTGCTGACTTGTGTATAAAAGCTATAATTCATAATTATTACTCGCAAATGTGATGAAAAACATTGTGTGTATCACGGGCGGTACGGGAATTACGAACCTCGACTCAGAAAGCCCTCAGTCTTCGACTTCGGGCTTCTACTAGAGCCTCGATCGTAATTCCTTACCTACCGGCCTTAATACACAATGTACTATTGCATACAGGTGCGTCTGTTGTTGATAGTGTGTACTTACTGTGCGCAGGAGTGAACGAGATGAACCTGCGCGGGCTGCTGAACGCGCAGACACAGCGCGGCACGGCGCGGGCGCTGCCCCCCGCGCACCCGCAGCACCCCGCGCAGCTCGCCATGCAGCACGCCTACCACCAGAGTGAGTCACACACATACTAAACAATCTGCTCGGGATTGTATATGTAGATGCCCCCCGCGCACCCGCAGCACCCCGCGCAGCTCGCCATGCAGCACGCCTACCACCAGAGTGAGTCACACACATACTAAACAATCTGCTCGGGATTGTATATGTAGATGCCCCCCGCGCACCCGCAGCACCCCGCGCAGCTCGCCATGCAGCACGCCTACCACCAGAGTGAGTCACACACATACTAAACAATCTGCTCGGGATTGTATATGTAGATGCCCCCCGCGCACCCGCAGCACCCCGCGCAGCTCGCCATGCAGCACGCCTACCACCAGAGTGAGTCACACACATACTAAACAATCTGCTCGGGATTGTATATGTAGATGCCCCCCGCGCACCCGCAGCACCCCGCGCAGCTCGCCATGCAGCACGCCTACCACCAGAGTGAGTCACACACATACTAAACAATCTGCTCGGGATTGTATATGTAGATGCCCCCCGCGCACCCGCAGCACCCCGCGCAGCTCGCCATGCAGCACGCCTACCACCAGAGTGAGTCACACACATACTAAACAATCTGCTCGGGATTGTATATGTAGATGCCCCCCGCGCACCCGCAGCACCCCGCGCAGCTCGCCATGCAGCACGCCTACCACCAGAGTGAGTCACACACATACTAAACAATCTGCTCGGGATTGTATATGTAGATGCCCCCCGCGCACCCGCAGCACCCCGCGCAGCTCGCCATGCAGCACGCCTACCACCAGAGTGAGTCACACACATACTAAACAATCTGCTCGGGATTGTATATGTAGATGCCCCCCGCGCACCCGCAGCACCCCGCGCAGCTCGCCATGCAGCACGCCTACCACCAGAGTGAGTCACACACATACTAAACAATCTGCTCGGGATTGTATATGTAGATGCCCCCCGCGCACCCGCAGCACCCCGCGCAGCTCGCCATGCAGCACGCCTACCACCAGAGTGAGTCACACACATACTAAACAATCTGCTCGGGATTGTATATGTAGATGCCCCCCGCGCACCCGCAGCACCCCGCGCAGCTCGCCATGCAGCACGCCTACCACCAGAGTGAGTCACACACATACTAAACAATCTGCTCGGGATTGTATATGTAGATGCCCCCCGCGCACCCGCAGCACCCCGCGCAGCTCGCCATGCAGCACGCCTACCACCAGAGTGAGTCACACACATACTAAACAATCTGCTCGGGATTGTATATGTAGATGCCCCCCGCGCACCCGCAGCACCCCGCGCAGCTCGCCATGCAGCACGCCTACCACCAGAGTGAGTCACACACATACTAAACAATCTGCTCGGGATTGTATATGTAGATGCCCCCCGCGCACCCGCAGCACCCCGCGCAGCTCGCCATGCAGCACGCCTACCACCAGAGTGAGTCACACACATACTAAACAATCTGCTCGGGATTGTATATGTAGATGCCCCCCGCGCACCCGCAGCACCCCGCGCAGCTCGCCATGCAGCACGCCTACCACCAGAGTGAGTCACACACATACTAAACAATCTGCTCGGGATTGTATATGTAGATGCCCCCCGCGCACCCGCAGCACCCCGCGCAGCTCGCCATGCAGCACGCCTACCACCAGAGTGAGTCACACACATACTAAACAATCTGCTCGGGATTGTATATGTAGATGCCCCCCGCGCACCCGCAGCACCCCGCGCAGCTCGCCATGCAGCACGCCTACCACCAGAGTGAGTCACACACATACTAAACAATCTGCTCGGGATTGTATATGTAGATGCCCCCCGCGCACCCGCAGCACCCCGCGCAGCTCGCCATGCAGCACGCCTACCACCAGAGTGAGTCACACACATACTAAACAATCTGCTCGGGATTGTATATGTAGATGCCCCCCGCGCACCCGCAGCACCCCGCGCAGCTCGCCATGCAGCACGCCTACCACCAGAGTGAGTCACACACATACTAAACAATCTGCTCGGGATTGTATATGTAGATGCCCCCCGCGCACCCGCAGCACCCCGCGCAGCTCGCCATGCAGCACGCCTACCACCAGAGTGAGTCACACACATACTAAACAATCTGCTCGGGATTGTATATGTAGATGCCCCCCGCGCACCCGCAGCACCCCGCGCAGCTCGCCATGCAGCACGCCTACCACCAGAGTGAGTCACACACATACTAAACAATCTGCTCGGGATTGTATATGTAGATGCCCCCCGCGCACCCGCAGCACCCCGCGCAGCTCGCCATGCAGCACGCCTACCACCAGAGTGAGTCACACACATACTAAACAATCTGCTCGGGATTGTATATGTAGATGCCCCCCGCGCACCCGCAGCACCCCGCGCAGCTCGCCATGCAGCACGCCTACCACCAGAGTGAGTCACACACATACTAAACAATCTGCTCGGGATTGTATATGTAGATGCCCCCCGCGCACCCGCAGCACCCCGCGCAGCTCGCCATGCAGCACGCCTACCACCAGAGTGAGTCACACACATACTAAACAATCTGCTCGGGATTGTATATGTAGATGCTCCCCGCGCACCCGCAGCACCCCGCGCAGCTCGCCATGCAGCACGCCTACCACCAGAGTGAGTCACACACATACTAAACAATCTGCTCGGGATTGTATATGTAGATGCCCCCCGCGCACCCGCAGCACCCCGCGCAGCTCGCCATGCAGCACGCCTACCACCAGAGTGAGTCACACACATACTAAACAATCTGCTCGGGATTGTATATGTAGATGCCCCCCGCGCACCCGCAGCACCCCGCGCAGCTCGCCATGCAGCACGCCTACCACCAGAGTGAGTCACACACATACTAAACAATCTGCTCGGGATTGTATATGTAGATGCCCCCCGCGCACCCGCAGCACCCCGCGCAGCTCGCCATGCAGCACGCCTACCACCAGAGTGAGTCACACACATACTAAACAATCTGCTCGGGATTGTATATGTAGATGCCCCCCGCGCACCCGCAGCACCCCGCGCAGCTCGCCATGCAGCACGCCTACCACCAGAGTGAGTCACACACATACTAAACAATCTGCTCGGGATTGTATATGTAGATGCCCCCCGCGCACCCGCAGCACCCCGCGCAGCTCGCCATGCAGCACGCCTACCACCAGAGTGAGTCACACACATACTAAACAATCTGCTCGGGATTGTATATGTAGATGCCCCCCGCGCACCCGCAGCACCCCGCGCAGCTCGCCATGCAGCACGCCTACCACCAGAGTGAGTCACACACATACTAAACAATCTGCTCGGGATTGTATATGTAGATGCCCCCCGCGCACCCGCAGCACCCCGCGCAGCTCGCCATGCAGCACGCCTACCACCAGAGTGAGTCACACACATACTAAACAATCTGCTCGGGATTGTATATGTAGATGCCCCCCGCGCACCCGCAGCACCCCGCGCAGCTCGCCATGCAGCACGCCTACCACCAGAGTGAGTCACACACATACTAAACAATCTGCTCGGGATTGTATATGTAGATGCCCCCCGCGCACCCGCAGCACCCCGCGCAGCTCGCCATGCAGCACGCCTACCACCAGAGTGAGTCACACACATACTAAACAATCTGCTCGGGATTGTATATGTAGATGCCCCCCGCGCACCCGCAGCACCCCGCGCAGCTCGCCATGCAGCACGCCTACCACCAGAGTGAGTCACACACATACTAAACAATCTGCTCGGGATTGTATATGTAGATGCCCCCCGCGCACCCGCAGCACCCCGCGCAGCTCGCCATGCAGCACGCCTACCACCAGAGTGAGTCACACACATACTAAACAATCTGCTCGGGATTGTATATGTAGATGCCCCCCGCGCACCCGCAGCACCCCGCGCAGCTCGCCATGCAGCACGCCTACCACCAGAGTGAGTCACACACATACGAAACCACGGAACAGAAAAAACAGTGCAAAGTAGGCGTGGCACGCGTGTCACTAATAAGCGCTTCCACGCAAAAGCGATTCCAGTCGTGTCCTAACATCGCGTCGAGTTGCTAGTCTCGCGTCAAATTTATTTTTACGTAACTATGCCGTTTTGTTCCGTTTTGTAGTTCCAAAATGACAGTAGGAGAAAGAATCTTAAAAATGGAGTTATTTTGTATCATCGGTAAAAACGATTTTATTTGTTTTCTAATAAAATCTTAGTAAATTTCAATTTACTAATAATTTAATAAAACGTCTAGTTAAAATCAACTTTACGCGATTAAAATAAAGTATATTTTGGATTAAAAGTATTCACTATTTCGCTACTCAATTAGGGATGTAGTCGGGTCGGGTATTGATTTTATAGATGGTGGTCGATAAAAGAAAATAGAAACCTATATTTTCTTTTATATCAGGTGGAATAAATTTTCCAAAAAATAAAATGAAGTACGCTTTGCATGCATAATAATTATTACAATGATTATTTGTGCAGCAATTTCTTGAAATCACTAAATAAAAAAGCCTTCTGATTTTTAGATTTCCCAAAGACGCTAGCGTCAAAGAGAAATGGATAGATGCAACGGGTAGAGTTAATTGGATGCCATCCAAATCAAGCACGATATGCTCTGAACATTTTTTAGAAGTTGATTTATTAAGCCGTTTTTGAGTTTTAGCGAGACTAACGAACAGTAATAGATTTTTATACATATAATATTTTATGTTTAAATAATACTACGCCATTCATACTACAGTTTTACTGAACTCCATACAAGGTTTATTTTTTCGAATTAAGAAATCGGGTATCTATCGATATCGATAATGTAATTAAAAATGCAAGGTTACTTCCCTGGTCGAGTAGCAGTAGATATAGACCTATGACATGAATGTCAACCTTACATTAAACGCAATAAAGTTTATAATTGCAACCACTGAGAATACCGCCATCTATAGTCAGGTAGAAGAATTTACTTGGCAATCGAACCTAGTTTGACTTTAGATTACAAAACGTCGTAAATACTTTCTGCACTAACGCAAAATAAATCCTATTTAAAGAGCGTGAAGATTTCTTTCCAGATGTAAGATCTGTGACTTATGCTTGTTTTGACTAAAATTAAAACGACAAATCAAACGATCGGCTTATTTGTAGTGCATTATATGATTATCAGTTTATTTGTGTGAGTTTGGCGACACCGGTTCCCATGCTGCTGCATTGCACTTTTTTTTGCCACTGTTTTTTCTGTTCCGTGTACTAAACAATCTGCTCGGGATTGTATATGTAACAAAATGATAACAGAATAGCGCTGCTGCGTACTAAAGAGTGACCGTGGATTCTCTTACACTTTCTTCTCCATAGAGACCTACTGACGCTTGCGAATGTGCGACTAGATTCATCTTTATTTTTGTTTGACAATTCAAAAGTACCTTAAAATGAGTTTTTAAACTGTCATGGTCACTAAGATTAACATTAGAATCGGGCTATCTACCATGTTTACTGTTTGTAGCGAGTTTCCGATATTTCGGCGCCGTTGCAAGCACCATGATCACGGATAAACTGAAGTTATTGCGGGACACACGAAACTCACTGTGTCCGCTCGCGAACATTTTTCAGCGCCGAAATATCGGAAACTCGCTACAAACAGTAAACAAACCGGTAAATATCCCGATTCTAATGTTAATTTACCTTAAAATGGTTTAGTTGAAATAAAGTTTTTTTATTTTAATAGTCAAACGCAAAGTTTCTTCGGCTACTCTCATCCGGCTGCTAGACTCTGGCTATTGTAAATCTGCAGAACTAATTTGTATCCCCAAAAACTAATTGGTATCCCCAAAATGTGCCAGTGTGGGGTCCCGTCGCAGGATATGCCCTACCAGGATGTGGCTACATACTGGTGCCCTACCAGGATGTGGCTACATACTGGTCAGACAAAATTTGAGAATAGTGGTGTTAAAATTTGGGTTCATCGATACGAAAAGAATCAGAGCCCCTAAAAGTTTTGTATGTGGTGTGCTTTTACATCTGTAAGTTTTGTGGTTCCTTTTCCATTTCATGTGATACACATATCTTGGCAATGCATAAAAAATAACTAGTGCGCCATCTTGGGCCGTCCGGCATATTGGATTTAGAATGACGTCAGATAGATAATCATGTATTGTCATCCAAACTAAACGTGTAAGCAAAATTTCATCTTAATCGGTGGATGACAACTGCTTTAAAATTCAGTTGCAAGATTTGACCCGAACACACTTACATACATATGGGTGTCATTCTGAATTTCGACAGTTAATTATTTCGACAGAGTCTCAATTTCGAAAAACAGTAGTTCGACAACTCATTGCTTCGACAGAACATATATTCGACTAGCATTAGTTCGACAGATTATACTTCGACAACACATATCTTCGAAGAACACTACTTCGACAAAACCATTCTTCGATATGCACTTGTTCGGCGGATCTCTAGTTCGACGGAACATAACTTCGACATAATACTGCTCTGAAATGTGACAATACGATCGCGTGTCGGCGTTTCGGACTAAATTGAACTGGCTGCTGATTCGGCGTCGTCGAGATACTCATATCCTATTTCTTCTCTATACTATCCTACACAATCCTAATTCTCCTCAATACCTTCGTGAACGCTTTGGGTACTTTGTCCCGAGGGGTAAACCCTGTGGCACTTCCACTTCTCTTCTCCTTCGTACCCCACGTCACACTTCTAGCCGCTATGATGGCTTCTTCTCTGTTACTGCAGTGCGTCTCTGGAACTCTCTACCACATTCCCTACGCGACAGCCCTTCTCTGAATTTCTTCAAGAGGAAAATCAAGGATCATTTTCTGACTCGTACTTGATCGGTTCTTTTTTTTTACGTAATGTCTCGCGGGCGTTGGTAGCCTTTTTGACCCCTACAGACTCGAATAACCCAGCCTTAAAGCAGTGTTACCATTACATAAATTGTACATGCTGAAATCGGAAAACCTGATTTTCGGGCGAGAGTAGAGTAGCTTCGCGCATGCAAAAACTAATAGGCAAGAAGTTATTGTAGTCAGTCATACTCGATTTTTTTCGAAGGAAATATTTATTTATTTATTAAAACTTTATGCACAAATACAAAGGCGGACTTAATGCCTTAGGCATTTCCTACCAGTCGACCTTAGGGTGGTGCAGAGATGGCAGGTGCAATTAACTGAAAGAACGAGTAGAAAAAAATAAAATAAAAAGAAATTACTAAACTTACTACTTTAAAAATATATACTTAGATACATACATATAGATATAAAATTTATACATAAACAGTGTCATTGAGAAACCGAATCCAACAAACTAACTGAGTCAAGTTTCTGCAATAAATGTATGTCTGATTTTCCGGCAATAAATGTATAGGGGTCTTATTATCCTAATGTGCCCAGGGCCTCCAATAGGTTTAAGTCGGCCCTGCCTCATCGGTTTTGTTTTCTTTCTTTTAGATTGGTCACTGCCTGCCTACAACTTCATATAAAGCGAAATTCAATTATTATTGTCACATTTCAGAGCAGTATTATGTCGAAGTTATGTTCCGTCGAACTAGAGATCCGCCGAACAAGTGCATATCGAAGAATGGTTTTGTCGAAGTAGTGTTCTTCGATAGTATAATCTGTCGAACTAATGCTAGTCGAATATATGTTCTGTCGAAGCAATGAGTTGTCGAACTACTGTTTTTCGAAATTGAGACTCTGTCGAAATAATTAACTGTCGAAATTTAGAATGACACTCCATACATATATACATTGCAAGTTAAATAAAAGCTTGTATAATATTTAAACCTATTAGAAGTGGATTGCGGCAGCTATTATATTACATGTTATGTAAATTCCAAGATGTGAAGGAATAGTACGATGTCGTTCTTAGCCAAAAACAACAATGTTTACAAGATAACGCAAATTGGATGTGTACGACGAGCTAATGATTTTGATATTTTGCCTTTTAATTTTTGCATAATAGATTATTTAACTAAGATCATTATTTTAATTACTCATATACCTGTCCATGTTGTTTACAAGAAGATCGTGTCAAATTACAACATTATGAAGCAAACAACAAACTTTGTAGTTTTGCAGTAATCACACACTGAGAAAACGGTCACTCACAGTGATAAAACTGTATCAAATCCTCACTGCATCGTACTATATTGACTTTTCTTTACCAGGAATGAATTAGAATATAAACCAAATAAACTATCAAAAACACCAAAAAATTAATTACTAGTAAAATTTATTTGTGTTACAAGGGGACAAAGTAATATTTTGTTCTTCCAGGGTGTTATTTTGAATTCAGAGCTAAGCGAAGGATTCCATAGTAGAATCCTGAGCTTAGCGAGGAATTCAATATACGCCGCCCGAGAACAAAATATTTTGTCACCGAGTGATACACACTATTTTTCATCAGAAATAATTCAATTCATTCTAAGAGAAAAATAAAAAGCTACGAGTACCTACCTACTCGAAACTAGAAAATAAATTTAAAGAAAGAACTACAGATTTTTTAAAGTACATTGCCGCCATAACTTAGAACCAGCCAGTAACTTATTCAAACATATGCGTTCGACCTATTTGGTTAACTTCACATACTTATCAACAAAGAGTAAGTATAATACTAACTCCTTACTAACCAATCACAAAAATTAGTTTATCACCATAGAGAATTGAATGTTAGTTGGCGATGTTTAAACAAAGAAATTAAACCTTCACGCGAGCGCCTCCAACCCAACTACGCAAATCTATCAGAAGCACGAAGTGGACCAATCAGAAGAGAGAAAGCTCAAACGCCTACGGGCGCAAAATTGGATTTGGCTCCCGCTATCCTCTATAGACAATTGTCGTTTTTCGAATAGGTGTGATGAAAATCAATTTTCACAGTACAGGCAGTGTTACCTGCCCCAAATTTTTGAATGCCCACATTTTTTTTAATTTTAGTTATAATAGCCAGAATCTACCAGCCATTCTGTGCAGATCCTCTCTCTACTACTCATCACTGTTACTGAATTAAATATCTGTGGACCTAATGCGAGTTTTGAAACGTACTAATAAGCGCCGCCTGGTGATAATAATGTATATCCCCTATTTTTGTATACAAATTGGCATAAGGAAACGTTTATCTTAACTTTATCGAGTAAGTATAAAAACTCGCACTAAGGCTTCCAATCCGATATCAATAAGTAATTTGTGGGTTGTTCCCCGTTAGTGGTGGGCATGGGCGCGTACACGTCCAATGCATACGGGGGCGGCGCGGCGGGCGGGCGGCGCTCGGGAGGCCCGCGCACTCCGTCGCCTGCGCCCATGCAGCAGCCGCCCGCCTACCACCAGCACCAGCAGCAGCAGCAACAACAACAACAACAGCAGCAGATGCAGCTCCAGCACCAGCCCGCCGCTGCGAAGTGGCACATCCCGCAGCAGGGACTCTCCAACGGTCAGTTGTTATAGTCAATTTATTGAGCCAAGGAACCTTACAATTACAATGCACCCTACGCAAAGCTGACGCCCTTTATCAAGTCGGAACATGAATACTTTCCTTTCTATAGCACTGATCACACTAGTGCACAGAGCATTATATTTAATCACTTGAAAACTATGGTAAAAGTTGTATAAAACCTTTTCCAACTCCTCATTGAAATCAAACTATTTTTATTTATGGACTGGTGAATATGAAACACTAGTGACATGCCCTTGCACTTTAATTTCTGGTGGTTTTTAGGGTTCCGTACCCAAAGGGGAAAAACGGGACCCTATTACTAAGACTCCGCGGTCCGTCTGTCTGTCTGTCATCAGGCTGTATCTCATGAACTGTGATAGCTAGACAGTTGAAATTTTCACAGATGATGTATTTCTGTTGCCGCTATAACAACAAATACTAAAAACAGAATAAAATCAATAATTAAGTGGGGCTGCCATACATAAAACGTAATTTTTTGGCCGTTTTTTGCGATAGTGGTACGGAACCCTTCGCGCGCGAGTCCAACTCGCACTTGGCCGGTTTTTCAAAATTTATTTCATACAAAAGAACAATAGCAGAAACCCATACATTGTTTTAGTTGAGATTAAATTCCTGCGTCTCTAAATAAAAAATATTTGGTTTAAACTCAGTGTCATTTTCTGAATTAGTTTGTGCAAGAATTTTTGTTCGAGAAGGCCGAGAATAATAGATATTCAGTCATAAACTTTGTAGGCTATGTCTGTAGATAACTTTTAATGTGTTTAATAGGTAATATTCAATTTCGTGGAAGTTAAAAGGGACGTGGTTATACGTGACAGGTTTTACCAGCCTTAAACACCAGAAGTTCACTTGTGTAACGGATGTGACGTCAGCCAACGTTCAGCCGACCAATGAACGCCAAGCCCGCCAAAGCTAGCTGACATATTGATGCCTCCTCTCCAGCTCAGCCATGCCAAGCAGTGGGGATATTATGTCAGCAAGCGATTGCCAGTCATTTATTTGTCTCTTTCGATTGTGAATACAAGATCTGAACAAAGCTCTCCCCGGTTTTTATTTATCTGCTTGGCCGTGTGCCACCGCATAGTCTTCACAGAGACGGAGAAGCCTCCTAAGTGCACTGATTGAAGGTCTCAGCAATACCATATCGTCCACGTAGCTGATATTATTGACGCAGTGTCCATCAATGAAGCACCCGATATTGGCATTGCTGAGCTCACAGGTCAGCTGGTCTACATATAGTTGCGGCTGTTCTGAAGTGATATGCTTAACACACATTCACAATTGATTTTTATTTAAATAGACAAAAAATATTGTTTTATTTAATTATCTGTATTACATCTTGCGTGATCGAACCGGAAATGAAGCCATCCGCAAGAGAACCAAGGTTACCGATAAAGCCCGAAGAATTTCTAAACTTAAGTGGCTGTGGGCAGGGCACATTGCTTGCAGAACAACAGATGGCCGTTGGGGCCGAAAAGTTCTAGAGTGGCGACCGCGTACCGGAAGACGCAGCGTTGGAAGGCCTCCCTCTAGGTGGAGCGACGACCTAGTCAAGGCTGCGGGCGTCTGGTGGATGCAAAACGCACAGGACCGATTAGTATGGCGATGCTTGGGGGAGGCCTATGTCCAGTAGTGGACGTCTTTCGGCTGATGATGATGATGATTACATTGTTTATTAGAATCTGAGTGTAATTTTTGTATATCGACGTAATGAGAGCACAGAGCAGACGTCAATAGAGCTAAAGGATCTCCCCCCTGACCCTGCAGGCGTGCTGGAGGCCAGCGCCGTGTCGCCGGGCGCGGGCGGCGGCGCCGACTTCAAGATCACGCTGGGCCGCGCGCCGCCTCGCGCCCAGCCGGCAGCGCCCGCCGCCGTCACCTCCACCAACCCCAAGACGCCCAGCCCCAGCCTCAACGTGAGTATGAGCCCCTATACGTCGAGTGCCCCTACACAGCGCCGTGTCATACACAAAAAGTTTGCATCAGAATGATTAAGTCTAATAGAGCTATGAAAAATTTATGAAACTTCACTTACGTCTTAACAACCTAATTGTCACATAGACTAATAGATTAATGTCTCGCAGGGTGGCGTGCCCATGGAGCTGGACAAGGTGTGCGCGGCGTCGGTGCAGGACCTCATGGCCACCATCGCCAAGCTGGACTCCAACGGCGTGCAGGTGGTGGCCGAGGCAGGCGAGCCGGCGCCGTCGCCCGCGCCGCCCGTGCACTCCAGCACCGGCGGCGACAAGCACCAGGACCCCAACGAGGACTGGTGCGCCGTGTGCATGGACGGCGGCGAGCTCATGTGCTGCGACAAGTGCCCCAAGGTGTTCCACCAGTACTGCCACATCCCCACCATCGAGAAGCTGCCCGAGTGAGTACACATCGACTACTACTTTACCCCACCCTACCCTAATCCGTAACTGACTCACTATATAAATCTGGTAAAACTATTTGATACCGATTAATTGGAGTTTCAAAACTTTGTAGATATCTGTCATGAGAGAGTTTGGTGGGTTTGTAATTTTTTGAAAAATGTATTTTTCAAAATAAACGATTTATTTAAAAAAAATGTCGTCTGCAACAGTGGTTTGATTCCAACGCGCGAAAGCGACGCTAATTTCACGTCGCGCAGGACCTTCTTGCCGTGAATTTCAGTGTCTTGTTCTTTGTTTGGAGTTGATTATGAAGCGTCCATGCGAAATACTGGTCGATGAAGAAGCGAAATATCGAGCGATGTGAAACAAGTTTCTACTTGTACTAGCTTGTGATGACTATTTGTTTGCTTGCAGCGAGACGGAGACGTGGCAGTGCCTGCTGTGCGTGAACTTCGCGGAGCTGCAGTGGGGCCCGGGCGACTCGAGCGCGCCGCCCGGGGGCGGCCTGTCACCGCGCTGCATGAAGCTGGTGGAGCGCCTGACGCTGGAGCTGTACTGCCAGTACGAGGCCAGCCTGCCCTTCCGCGAGCCCGTGCCGCTCGACAACCTGCACTACCACTCCAAGGTACACTACCACGCTAGGACCCGACCCCAACCCTAATACCTCCACTACCGCGCCAGGATCCGACCCCAACCCCAATACCTCCACTACCACTCCAAGGCACACCACCACTCCAGAACCAGACCCCAACCCCAATACCTCTACTACCACTCCAAGGTACACCACCACTCCAGAACCCGAGCCTAACCCCAATACCTCAATACCACTCCAAGGTACACCACCACTCCAGAACCGGACCCCAACCCCAATACCTCCACTACCACTCCAAGGTATACCACCACTCCAGAACCCGTCCCCAACCCCAATACCTCCACTACCACTTTCAGGTACACCACCACTCCAGAACCCAAGCCTAACCCCAATACCACTCCAAGGCACACCACCACTCCAGAACCGGACCCCAACCCCAATACCTCCACTACCACTCCAAGGCACACCACCACTCCAGAACTGGACCCAACCCCAATACCTCCACTACCACTCCAAGATACACCACCACTCCAGAACCCGATCCCGACCCATACAATACCTCCACATACCTCGTCTATTATAGTACAGACGCGGGCATAGACTCCGTTAATATTGTTGTCAATACTTTTTACGAATGGAAAACGGTAGTTTTACGTTCGCAGAAAGAATAATTACGACTGATTGCTGATTTCAGGTTGTGTAGTTACTTGAAATTATGAGTTTTTTTGTTTTATTGGAACTCCCAACCCAGAAAAAAAAATAGCAGTTCTTTTTATAAGATAATAGGCTATGCCCGAAAGTGAGAGCCTTTTATATAATTGGTGAACTGTGTGTGCGCAGATCTCGCGGCCTATGTGCCTGGACATGATCCGGCTGAAGCTGCAGCCGCACAACCCGGCGCGCTACACGCACGTGGCGCAGTTCGTGCAAGACGTGCGGCTGCTGCTCCGCAACGCCTGCAGCTACAACCCGGTGAGTAGGAGTACCAACCGCGCCGTGTGTGACGGCACGTGTGACGATACTAATTATGTGTGTGCGCAGCCCGACAGCATCATCTACAAGGATGCCAAGCGGCTGGAGGAGTTCTTCGACGCGCAGCTGCTCAAGTGGCTGCCGGAGTACGCGTACTGGAGCGGCGAGGGAGAGCCGCCCTGCAAGCGCGCGCGTCTCGACTGATACGCGCACGTGGCGCACGTGGTGCCCACCGCGCACGTGGCGCCAGTGGTGCCGCACGCCGCGCACGTGGTGCACGTGCAGCCCCGGCACGAGCTGCGGTACCTGCCGCGCTACCTGCCGCACTAGACCATACCATAGACTGCACGATACAGTGCCACATAGCACACACCGTTTCATAACAGATAACTGAACACAACACATTTTCAACCTCAGAGAAAGTGTCATGTTAAGACTACAGTGACGGCGAATTGTACATATTGTATGGATGTTACTAGATGCATTATTTTCTTATCTTGAAAGTTCCTTTTTAGTGTTGTAACACTAGAGCCGCGATTGACGCTCGTCTATTGTTTAGCGCATAATACTATAAGTTACGTTGGCTAGCGGCCCCGTTCATTGTTCCAAGGCGCCGGACTCGACTGAACTACACGCACCGACTAAATTGGCAGAACACAACAGATGGAGCGATTTTCTTTTTAAAATCGTTCATTATTGTTTTGAGAGAATTTCGTGGAGGTAATAATTTTAAATACAAAATAATTTAACCAAAACCAGCTTCTCTCAACCTCCTTGCTTAAAGCAAAGCTAAGCGTTACTCCTAAAGCTTCCATCAGCTGATTTCTGGCCTGTTAGACAAGGTTTTCTGCCGTAACTTAGCTGAATGATACGATAATTCCTTTCACAAGTACATGTTTTCTGCCTTGTCTTGACCTCCATTGGCAACTGTGATAAATATTGGAACAGGTTGACAATAGATTATTCTTTGTAGGTTTGGTAATATTTTCTTCTCATTTCTAGTGCCTTGCCCTCTCAGTTTAAGATTTAATTTCGGCACAATGAAGTTATCATCTTCTAAAAAGTTATCTTCTTTAAAATTATAACGCTATTTTAAAATTAAATCATAAAGTGGCAATAAGGGAAATTCTCTCAAAATATTATTTTCAGTCGAATAATATTAAAACAATTGCATAATAGGTGACATTCAATTGTTTTATCAATCAGGAATAATTATAGTTTTTATTGTAATACAAAATAATTGTTCTAAAAAATAACGCCTTTTTAGTTCCGCTAATTTAATCGATGTGTGTTTTATGATTAATATTACGTTATTGTGTAGCACTACGTAAGTAGCTATTTACGTTTTGATGCGGCTCACAAGCCGCACATATTCTATTTTATTATATTCTAGGCTATAATAATATTTATATCACAACATCGTAAATATAGCAGTTATAAGTATTGTAACTTGCATCAATCTGGAGGATTTAGATCGATTTATTGTGTTCGCACTTGGTTATAATGTGTACTTTAGCAATAACAAGATATTAGCGCCGACCGTGCTGTTGTTAGCGAAGCGCCGGGCGTCCACTCACTCGTCTCTTAGCTGCCGAGCTCTGTGATATGAGCCGGTGGCGGACGTTACGTCTGCTCTTTTGTTCGTTAGTAAGTCACTTCACAAACCTGATCGTCGGTGGGCCACCCACGACGTTTTAATTTATTGTATATCTTGGATCACCCCGACACATTGTACAGATATCTTTAAGGTACCATTACATAGACGTTAATATTACGGAATAGGTATTTTTATAGTTAAAACAATATTTTAGTGAAATATGTAACGATTTATCACATTAATAAATTAGGCTTAGAACTCTGAAAGCAATTATTTCAACTTTGTCGGAACTTCTGTCTATAAATACATCGTGCGCTGAATTTCAGTGTGGAGTGGTACACATTCTCAAACATTTGTTAAATATGGTATACTTACTACACAATTCGCTCTCTGAATGTGATTTTCTATTTTTATAATAATTATGTATTAGGTAATTTTAACAACTGTTTTCTGAGTTACCGGTTTTAAAGATTATTTTAAAAGTAACAAGACTTGCTCTAAAAAGTAACTCTTAAATTACACAAAGATAGTATTTCTGTTGTTTTGGTTAGACCGTGTTTTAACGCGCCTCACACAGACGAAACAAGTTTTAGACATCTTCACAAATAATATAATTGTTGTTAACGTTGTAAGTAGCTCTTACGGCAGGGACTTAAGCGTCTCTAAGTTATTGATAATCTCCAGATAAGTATTATTGTACTAGAAATAAAAAACATTTATTGGAACAATCGTTTTGTTTTCTCTCCCGAACTTATTTTTCTTAGGTAACAACACTGGTCGCCGACTGTCAGCTGTCAGAGTCAGAATGTAGCATGACGTTTACATCATGTCAGTGGGAGTGGCGGTTAGCTGCTGAGCGAGTGTGCACTATCACTATCATCCTTATCACTCGCCAGTAGAGTGAGTAGCGTCCTAAACAAGTGGCGTGTTTTGTTATTGTTAGCGCACGCTACTACAAATAATAGGAAAATTTATAATAATCGGCGAGCGAGGAGTGGTACCAGAGTTTGCGGCCTATGACCTTCACGAACTAGAGGTAAGTGACCCCGACCTGAGGTTGTTGACACTTTTCGCGTTGCCAAAAATGTTCAAATTAAATTATATGCCGTAATCGTACAAACTTTAGACGAGTTCAGTTAGGTCTCTTGATTCGATGCTTACCTATAGTTTAAAACATTACAGCGAAATTTGCGAAAGAAACGTTTTTTTGTAGATAAAATACCTAACCTTATTATAAGGTGAAAAATTCCTGATCTAACGCCCAAACCGGTCTAGTATTTATTAGCACATAGATTCGAAGAGTCTAGGTCAGACGAGACAATTATCAATGTCACAATTTACTTGCCCACAATGTTACTCAACAAAGATGGGCAGGCACAAGTATGGGCTGTCAAACTCATAATTAAGTATACAATTTTATTTACTTAATGCACAATGTACCTACATTGCAGACTGTAAATTACAGACCAAGTCTATGTTCAGACTGATATAAAGTACACTAACTACTGCTCTGGCAGCTCTGCTAAAGTGCTAATGAATACTACAAGTACCTACCTATATTTTATTTGATAGCTATTCCGAACATGAGACGAAAAAACTGGAAGTTTGCTTTCGCAAGGTCAACTGGATTTTACAGACACAGAACAAAAGATAGCCGCTAAATGCAGTTGTTTTGTTATTTCACTGATATTCATTTTAGCCAAGTCCAAGCTTATGCCTAGCAGCTTAGACTACCATGTCTACAATCTGCAATTTTGAGGTCATAGACACTGATACACGGACATATTTTCGTGAAAGAAACTTTTTTCTTATCTAGGTAACTGTTATCCTGCAAATAAATGAGTTCAATCAACTGTCGTATTGTTAGTGGGCGCAATAATGTCGCGTCGATAGATAACGTGCGGCAGGCACTTGTCCGTGCGATCACTGCGCACCGGCCGGCCGGCAGCAGTATCAATGGATCGTATTATGTTGTTTTTATTGATAATTAGGGCGACGACACGTTATCTCTTGTGCCAATGCTATTTTAATCGTTTGTTTATTATAAATAAATAGTCTGATACTTAAAACTGATGCAATGCAACTACTAGCGTCTGATATGAAGAAGGCGCTTACATTATGTATCTTCACTTCGACTCATACCTACACAGAGTTCATACACGCAGTACTGTTTTTATTTATTACTAGCTTCTGCCCGCGTAAAAAGTGTATCATCCCAAAAGAATACAAAATATCCTATGTCCTTCTCAGTACCTCAAACTACCTCCATGCCAAATTACATCTAAATCGGTTCAGTAGATCCAGAGATTGATTAAGCAGATGTATCTGTATTAACAGTATATTATATTTAGGAGTTAGCCGTTGGAAAACAGTAGGAGTAGCAGTTGTACAACAAGCATGCGGCTGATCATCTTGGACGACGCGGGCGTGGTGGCGGACTGGGCGGCGCGCTTCGTGCTGCAGCGCATCACGCAGTTCGCGCCCGGCCCGGGCCGCCACTTCGTGCTGGGGCTGCCCACGGGCGGCACTCCGCTCGGCATGTACCGCCGCCTCATCGACTTCTACAAGGAGGGCCGCCTCTCCTTCAAGTACGTCACCACCTTCAACATGGACGAGTACGTCGGTTAGTATCCCAACAAACTGCATGTGATGAACCTTGCAACTATCGACACCCTAGACAAGCGTGCCACGTTCTCCTATAACTAGACTGTGACAGCTAGCATGCGTGATGGATGAGACAAAAACTCCCAAACCTCACAGACTTGAGATCGGAACAACTTAGGTTGCACTAGAAAGTTACAACTGTCTGTATTGTGTATTATAAATTATTCTGTGGGATTGTACACAGTTAAGGCGCAGATACCCCTCAGTAGCTGATTTTAAAATGAGAATCACGTCTAAACGGCTATTCGTATATTTTTGCAAATAATATATTTTACATTAGACCAACTTCTTAATAATTTGATCTGAGAAAATTTTGGGATTTATTCGTATAGTCGTATGTTTTTGGAACTATTAAATTTTACATTAGACCAATTTCTTAATAATTAGACAATTTTGAGATTTATTCGTATAACACGCTTTAATTAATTTGTAAAGTTATGTAATAATAATAATGTCTAACAAGGACAAAACACGACAATCGCACCGGATGTATTTTAATGAAATTAATAGTATCTCAAAGACAAAGACAATTTAATCATCTACATTTTGATCTAAGACTTTTTTTTATAAGGAAAATACAAAAAACTACTGAATTTTGAGTCGCGCGGGTGTACACGAGGGAGGGGGGGGGGATAGTATTTTGTTCCCTCAAGATCGTTGGGGACTATCGTCCTCTTTAGTCTCCCTATAGACCAGTGTTCAAAGGTGTTGTTTGTGGGCAGGTCTGCCGCGCGACCACCCGGAGTCGTACCACTACTACATGTGGAACGAGTTCTTCAAGCACGTGGACATCGAGCCGGGCAACGCGCACGTGCTGGACGGCAACGCGCCCGACCTGGTGGCCGAGTGCAAGCGCTTCGAGGGGCTCATCGCCGCCGCGGGGGGCGTACACCTCTTCGTCGGAGGTAAACCGGACAATTACATGAGTTACGATACGAGCAAACAGTCCTGCCGTAATGTTTGTCTGTCAGCTTCTCATAGATACAAATTTGCTTACAAGAATCTAGAATAGAAATATCCATTAACAATTGCATTGCAAGCTCGTGGCGAACGCCGAAGGCTCATTATATTTGAACAGGAACAGAATATAGCCATGTACATATAGTGAGGTAGTTAATGTGAGAGGTTGTGTGTGTGTGTGTGTGTGCAGGCATCGGGCCGGACGGGCACATCGCGTTCAACGAGCCGGGCTCGTCGCTGGTGTCGCGCACGCGCGTCAAGACGCTGGCCTACGACACGCTGGAGGCCAACAAGCGCTTCTTCGGCAACGACATCAGTAAGGTGCCTCGCCAGGCTCTTACCGTCGGCGTCGGCACCGTCATGGACGCTAAGGAGGTACCTACAACTGTTTTCTGTACTCGTCACGCTAAGGTCTAGTTGACCGTAAAATACTTTCTTATTCTTAGTTTCAACCTTATAAGAAGTTTCAATTTACTGGTAAGTATTGTTGTCAAGTGGTTAAATAAGCACGAGGTTGACTATACAATCACAAGATCTCGGAGCTGATTATTTCATATTCTTCACTGAAGGTGTCGTGAAGAGGCGGCTCTCAGTCACGTTCCAGCCTAATCTTTGCGCAGCCCTTTTTCTATATTGCCTGAAACATCGATATGTATTTCTTGTCAACTCCTTGTTGTTGTAGTGTCTCCCATATTGAGCCATGATTAAGTGAGTTAAACGCTTTTTTGTAGTCTACAAAGCACATATAAAGTGTTTTATTATATTCCTTGGCCTTTTCTATTATTTGAGTAACTATACACTATGATCCATGGTAGAATAGCTTTTGCGGAATCATGCTTGTTCGCACCAATTTAGAAAATAGCTTGTAAATATTTGACATTAAGATGATGGGTCTGTAATTATTATGATCATTTCGGTCAACTTTTTTGTGCAGGAGTACGATGGTTGAATCCGACCACTTCTCTGGCGTCAATCCAGCTCTCAATAATTATGTTGTCAAATAGTGTTGCGAGAATGGTTTGTAATGGTTCCAAAAGGCATTTTAAAAGTTCGTTTGTGATATTATTCTCACCTGGTTGTTCTTCTGTGACTCTATAGCGTACCTGATCTCGGCTCCCGTGCTACAGCACGGGAAGATTACAAAAAACTGGTCAAATTATCTGCCACATGATAACTTGCAATAAACGTATTAGCAATTACGCACATAAGGCGCGTGCTATTCACTTTTGAGCAGGCGCATCCATCGCCCATCACAGAGAGTAAATACACCGTTACCGCACATTACTTCCGCGAGCTCAGATTGCGCGCGGTACAGTGGTGTAACAGAGTGTGGCTTGCAGGTGATGATCCTGATCACGGGCGTGCACAAGTCGCTGGCGCTGGCCAAGGCGGTGGAGGAGGGCGTCAACCACATGTGGACGGTGTCGGCCTTCCAGCAGCACGCGCAGGCGCTGTTCGTGTGCGACGAGGACGCCACGCTGGAGCTGCGCGTCAAGACCGTCAAGTACTTCAAGGTAACACGACCACCAAGCTACGCTCACCCCTACTAACCCAGCTGCTACACTCTTTTGACACCCAATAATGTAGATTTCCCATCTTGAATCGGCTCGTGCGGATAGGGCGCATGCACTCGGGCCCGCGGTATACCGCCCTTCTATGACTTCTGCTGTGCTTCTCTGGTGGTTGGCTGGTCTGTCTGTAGGTGTGAGTGGTCCGAGTGTACGTGTGTGTGTGTGCAGGCGCTGAGCGAGGAGCACCAGCGGATGATCGTCGACGTGCCCGTGGAGGAGCAGCGCGTGCTGCACTAGCGCCGCCTGCACGGCACTCCGCGCTACACATACTACATGCCCCGGCGCTATGTGGAATATTTGTACAACAAATTGTGAATCTGCTCTACGAAATACTGCCTAGTGTAGGACTTGTTATAGAGATATCGAAATATTTTAAATGTAGGATAATGGTGCTGCTTGAAATTACCCCTGTCTGTGTTATTACTGAAGTAAGTATCCGCTGTACCGATGTGACGACGTTCGTGTTGCAGAGTCTCATGGTGGAGCACAACAAACTGCTCGAGATAAAGCGGTGATCACATTCCAGAGTTCAGCTTGCGGCGCGCGATATCATCGACGCGCCCTTATTTTTATACATTGTTAAGAATTTTATATTATATTGAAGTGTAATCTGATTGAGGAATACATTTTTATAGCACATGACTTGGTTTCATTTATTTTATTACAAAACGTATTTATTTACAGATTTCTAACATAATTTACCAACTATATGTAGAGGCACATTTCACAAAAATAGATCTTTAAAAGACCAACTTATAACTAACTCATATTAAATACATTAATTTTATGCTATGGAGAAACGTTTTTACCCTCTGATTTTTTATTTCGTAGACAGAACTGACATTTGGGGGGTTACCACTTTATCGTTACATAAAAATAGTGTCGTATCTGAGTGACCGAAACTTGATCGAAAATAGAAACATTATAGAGCAAAAAAAAATTGGTTATGAAACTAGCGGCTTTTATTTAATTTCTTCTCTTATGTAAGACTTCAATCTGTCAACAACATTTATTTTCATACTTATTACAATAAAAGTATGAATTCGCCGCTAGAGGCGCTGGTTTGGCGTGTCTCCGCTTGAGCCTAATAGTGCTTACACACGTCCGGATTTGGTCCGGCCGGACCACGGATTTGTGGGCGGAGTTAGTCCGGCCCGGACCATGTCCGAGCGTGTGAAGAGTGGTCCGCCGGACATTATTACTATTAATTGAGTCCGTCTCGGTCCACACAAGCGTGTGTAAGCGAGAAAGTATTTGTGGGCGGAGTTAGTCTGGCCGGACCAAATCCGGACGTGTGTTAGCACTATTACACATTACGAGGTCCGACCTTGCCACCTTTATAAAAATAAGGTCTTTGGTAGCTGTCAGTATCTCTAATAGGCTACGAAATTAAAAATCACACTGTACAGCATACAGGGATTATCTACCAACGCCAATCTAAAAAAAAAACGTTAATTTATCATCGTCGATTTCTCGGTAAACACAAATGTTTCAGTACTGTTTTTTTTTTCGAAATTAATTACATATCAGGGTACTAATTATTTGTATACTTAGAATAGCTGTAGCATTTGCGGCTCCCTTTTTCGGCACTCATGGTGGTCCTGCTCAAGGAATCGTGACTACCTTCAAAGTCGATTTTCTCGAAAACTACTAAGGTACCAATTTTGTTGTTCAAATACTAATTAGTACCAATTGGGTACTAATTATTCACGAAATATGGAAACGATTGGCATTGGTGGTCACGGACATCTTACAATGGTGTTTACAAGTGGGAATGTAGTATGTCGAATGGGCACGTGTCAAGCGAGGGTAGCGGCGGCGCGGCAGCAACGCGCCAGCAGCCCCGCCAGCTGCAGCGGCGAGCCCAGCCCGTCCGCCACGCGCATGTGCGTCAGCCCCACCTCGCGCACGAAGGCCAGGCGCGTGGCCTCGGGCGCGTCCAGCGTCTTGCACACGCGGAAGATGTTGCTCACGATGTCCTCCGCTGCGTAGCCCAGCTTGCACAGCTTCGCGATCACCTGCACCACGCCAAGTGACGATAAGGTCGAGCACGTTGGCGAGTATTTGAAAGGTCGCTTCTATTGAAGCGGATGGAGTGTATGCCAACACCAAAACTAATTTATTCAAACTAGGCTGAGAGCCAGCACTTTTTGAAGCTCAATGAGTATGGGGTGTGGGCATGCGGCGGTACCTTGTAGGCTTCGTGGATGTCCTGGCGCACGCAGGCCTCCAGCATGGCGCGCACCAGCATGGGGTGCGGCTCGTCGCAAACCTTGAACACGTGCTCGGCCGATACGTGCGCGAAGCCCTGCGCCGTGGACTGCAGGTTGTTGAGCGCGGCACGCAGGTCGCCCTGCGCCGTGAACACCACGGCGCTGACGCCCTCCTCGGTGTATGACAGCGCCTCGCGTTCGCACACCTGCAGCACCTTGGCGAGGATCTGCGCGTCCGTGAGCCGCGAGTAGCGCAGCACGGCGCAGCGCGACTGGATGGGCTCGATGATCTTCTCCGAGTTGTTGGCGGCCAGCGCGAAGCGCGTGGTGTGCGAGTACAACTCCATGGTACGGCGCAGCGCCTGCTGCGCACCCTCCGTCATGCTGTCCGCCTCGTCCAGGATCACCATCTTGTGCCGCCCCGCTGGCAGCGTCACCTGCGACACACACACTTGCTTTAGATCCACAACAACTACTTCTCAGTTGCTCTCCTGTGACTGAGGGATGTGATTATACTTAAAGACAAGGGTTAACAGCCACCCATCTAGGCCTTATTGCACTGATATCCCACGCCAGCAAAATCTTGTTACTTAATATTCTAAATGAATGGCTGAAGGCGTATCTGTCCAAAGAAATCGCACCAGAACAGGCCGCATTTGTGAAGGAAAAGGGTAAACAGGAACAGATTCTTATTGTTTGCCAGATTATTGAGAAAGCTCGTGAATTCAACAAGCCAACATACATCTGCTTTGTTGATTTCTCCAAAGTATTTGACTCGGTAAAATGGACTATCTTGTGGAGAACTTTACTTGACATGGGCACGCCGAAACATCTAGATCATCTTCTGAGGAGGTTGTACAAAGAAAGCACAGCCTCGGTACGAACAGATGACATTCTGTCCAGTAACTTCCACTACAGTGCAGGTGTCCGCCAAGGATGTATTATATCGCCGCTCAAAACAGAGCATATAATTCGCATAAATTTAGAACATTGGACAGTTGGGGTTGCGGTTGGCGTCTACAATATTGGGAATTTGCGCTACGCAGATGACACCACTCTATTTCCATCTAGTGCACGCCATATGGAAGAACTACTACGCAAAATGGAACAGGTGAGCCTTGAATTCGGATTAAAGATTAATCGCAGCAAGAGCAAGGTGATGATTGTGGTCATCATACATCTTGGAGCCTTAATCTCGAATAACGGCGGCTGCATTGACGAGATAAAGAGACGTGGCGATCACAAGAAATGCAATGGACAAAATTAAAAAAATATGGAGGAACAGAGACATCACCAAAGCCACGAAGATCAGAATTTTACCATATGGGTAAAATTCTGTATGCTGCAGACACGTGGACGTTGCGGGAGGTGGAAAGAAAAAAGATAGACGCCCTGGAGAAGAATGCTCGGTGTGTCGTGGACCGAGTGCCGCACAATTGTCTCGATACTCCAAGAACTTCGCATCAAGCAGCGTCTGTCCTCAATAGTACAGTACTGAAAACTCACTTTCTTTGGACACGTTTCAAGGCAAGACAACCAGTCCATTAGAGTGGTCAGTCTTCCACGGAAGAGTGGAAGGCACTGGAGAGCAGTGGTGGCCCAGTGGTAACGGCCGCGACTTACTAGTTATAGGTTGTGGGTTCGAACCCAGGCAGAAGCTTTATGTACGGTGCACGTACATGAGTTTAAAATTGTTTACTAAGTAGGAGTTGTGCAATAAGTAGGCTCGCACCTTTGCACTTACACGTGCGACCTACATTAGATATTATGATAATCACGCAGCAGCAGCAGCGAGCAGAGCATTGATGATGCATTGTTTCAATATTAATTTTAGTGTTCTAATAGACGCGGTTTGGATCGGATAACTTGCATTTTTATTTCCAGAGTTTCATGCGTCAGCCACATTATTTTTTTGGTCCTTCGAAATTATTGCAAGTACCGTACAGTCCGATATGTCGGTCAGTAAAACGTCGCGTGTGACTTGTGTCTTGGTCGTGTGTTGCCGTGCAGAAGCAGTCGCAGCGATCCAGGTTCCAGAGCGACGCGTTACATCAGCGTAAAGGGAGAGTTCCTGAGTTTCAAGTAAGATCGTTCATTTTTTGCTTACTTCGTTAACAATGGAGGGTTTAATCGCGCGTCAGGCTGAGATCCTGGAGGAGATGAAGAGGGTCCATACCAACTTCAAGAAGGATTCAGCGAGCAGGAAGACCCCCGAGTACATTCAGCAAAGGCTTGAGCGGTTAGATCAGCTTTGGGCGGAATGTAAAGAGAAACATCAGGAGCTGAGTGCGGTAGAAGACAAAACGCATGAGTACTTCACCAACAATATTCACGAAGTATTAAGGGATTGGTACCACGGTGTGCGGCAGGAGCTTACAGCATGCGGGACCAAGGTGCAGAGTGGACCCGGCTCTAGCAAGGTACACGTGGAGTTTGACAGGACCTTGTTCGGGAGCTCCTCGGGAGCAGAGGACAAGCTACTCGAGCTACAGCAGCTGCAGAACGCGAACTTCCGTGCGTTCGACAGGTTAGTGACGAGTAAGATCATTGAAGAGGTCATCGAAAGATGGGAGATAGAAGACGCTTTGAAGACGTTAGGGTCTCGGTGGTCAGCGATTGACAATATGCATCTGCGAATCGATGGTTTGTTAGACGGGGCGCCTAATGAGTACTATGACGAGTTTTGCCGCCACGAACGGGCATTTGTAAAAACAAAGCGGGCGCTGAACGTAAAACTGAACGCCTCCGTGCACCAACAACAATCCGTGCCCAAAATAGACATTCCCATTTTCAACGGGAACTATTCGTTATGGCCTACTTTCATGGATCTGTTCGTAGAAGCAATACACAATAACCCTGCAATTGCAAAAGCACAAAAAATGCAGCACTTAAAAGGGAGATTGCGCGGCGAAGCGGAGAAACTCGTCCAGCATCTACACATCTCACCCGAAAATTACGACACGTGTTGGGAAATCTTGAACCATAGGTACAACAACAAGTTTATGTTGTTCACTAAGAATTTCCAGAGTTTCATGCGTCAGCCACATCTGCAAAAACAATCTGCATTCGACCTTAAGCGGTTATATGACACGAGCAATGAAACCATAAATGCGATACACAATTTGGGGGTAGATACAGGTTCATGGGATCCTATTCTAGTCTACGTGTTATGCGAGAAACTAGACTCCGAAACGTACGCGGAATACATGCAGTCTAGGGCGGATCCGCGAGAGATACCTACGTTCAACCAGTTTATGGATTTTATTGAGAACAAATTCATGGCATTAGAACCTTTGCATAGAAAGAAGCCAGAAAATAGTAGCAAGCCTCCTGCAAAACCACAATCCAACGCATTTCATCCATTCAGCAAAACCCCCAAACCAGCAAACTCTCGAAACTTCCATGCATACAACGCTGGTCAATTTAATAAGATCATTTGTGCATTATGCAACACCAATCATGCATTGTTCCAGTGTTCGAAATTCACTGACATGGCAAGCTCGGCGAAACTAGAATTCATAAAATCAAACAATATTTGCAGAAACTGTCTGTATGTGCACAGCAAGGGCTATTGTGCGTCACAAAAAAGATGCAGAGAGTGCAGCGACCCACACAACACGCTATTGCACAACGACATCGTCCAGTCAGCGCAAATGCCCTCAGCAACACAAACGATGGATAAACCGTCGAAGTCAACTGCAACCAGGTCAGCTAAAAGTATGCAAAATAACTTCGCATCGAATAATGATGACGAAATACTATTGGCCACTGCATTATTGCAAGTAGAAACAGCTGATGGCGATTACATCACACTACGGGCGTTAGTTGATCAAGGCTCACAAATAACCCTGATCACTGAGAATGCAGCTCAAAGACTGGGAGTAAAGCGTCAACAGCTAAACGCGAGCATAAGTGGGATCGGCACACTATCCAACAGGAGCAAAGGAAAGGTGAACCTACTTTGTCGGTCCGTACACAACGACTTCCAGTTCACCACGGAAGCATTAGTCATGCCACGGGTGGTAAACAATCTACCTAACGCCACCTTTACAAAAAGAACTTGGACTCACGTAACAAACATCACATTAGCCGATCCAGAGTACAACATATCAAGGCCCATTGACATACTTCTAGATGCACAGGTATTCTCTGAAATCCTAATGAATGGACTGATTAAGGGAGAGACTAATGAACCCATAGCTCAACAGACTCGCTTAGGGTGGATTCTGTCAGGCAACGTCAGCAAGACATTCAATTGCAACGTGGTGATAAACCAAGTGGATGACTTGACAAAATACTGGGAAATGGAAGACATAGTGGGGATGCATGCAGTTCAATGACGTCAGCGGAGAGATACTGCGAAGAGTTCTTCACTGCAACAACAAAACGTCTGAAAAATGGCAAATATGCAGTTCGTTTGCCAATGAAGCCTAATTACGATCAGCTATTAGGAAAATCAAAGCCACGAGCAGTGGCACAATTTATGCAATTAGAAAGGCGATTATGCAGAGATGACAAACTGTCAGAAAACTATGTCAAATTCATGCAAGAGTACTTGGAAATGGGACACATGAAAGAGAGTAAGCCCGACTGCAACCCGTCATGTTACTTACCTCACCACGGAGTCCTTAAACAGGACTCATTGACAACTAAATTAAGGGTTGTTTTCAACGCCTCACAGAAGACTGACACAGGTTACAGCCTGAACGACTTGATGGAGTGTGGCCCGAAGCTTCATCAAGATCTACTGACACTACTCATGGGATGGCGGCGATACAAGTATGTCTTTACAGCAGACTGTGAGAAAATGTATCGCATGATCTTAGTGCATGAAGAAGATCAAGAATTGCAGAAGATAGTATGGAGGGAAACTAACCAAGGTCCCCTTAAGGAATACAAGCTATGCACAGTGACATATGGAACCAAGGCGGCACCATTTCTAGCACTTCGGACGCTAAAGCAACTAGCAAACGATGATGCAGAGAAATACCCGTTAGCAGCTGACGTCATTAACAACGAAATGTATGTCGATGATGTACTAAGTGGTAACAACTCCATCGAGCGAGCACAAGAAACGCAGTACCAACTCATCAACATGCTGAGCGGAGCAGGACTAACGCTACGGAAGTGGTCAAGCAACGAGCCGACCTTGATTAAAAGGTTTATCATCATCAGACCTAAACCAAACCACAATGCACTTTACAAACGATGGAACTACAAAAGCCCTGGGTGTACAGTGGAACCCTACATCTGACACTTTTGCATTCACTAACAAAATAAACTTTGACAACAATAAACCATTGACAAAACGGAAACTACTGTCCGAGATATCAAAAATCTTCGACCCACTGGGCTGGCTGACACCTCTGACATTGAAAGCAAAACTGATGTTCCAAAGCGTTTGGCTGTCAGGATGCAACTGGGATGAAACCTTACCTACAGGCGTACAAGAAGAATGGAAGCGGTTTACAAGCGACTTGCACAACATAACGCGATACGAGATACCGAGATGGTTGGGCGATACAACTAAACCCTTCCAAGTACATGGATTCTGCGATGCCTCAGAAAAGGCCTATGCATGCACTATATATCTACTGACATTAGACAGCAAAAACAAGCCCTTAAGTCGATTAATAGCAGCAAAATCTAGACTATCGCCAATCAATAACAAATTGACATTACCACGGCTTGAACTATGCGGAGCCTTATTACTTTCCCGATTAATGAAAAAGGTCCGGAAGGCATGCAAGTGGGACAACATCGACAACAACATATACGCCTGGACGGACTCCATGATTGTACTAGGCTGGCTGCATGGTGACGTCACAAAATGGAAGTCGTTCGTGAGCAACAGAGTGCAACAAGTGCATGAAGTCATCCCGAAACAACACTGGAGGTACGTCAAATCAGAAGAAAACGCAGCAGACTGTGCATCACGCGGCATCAGTTGCTCCCAGCTATTGCAACATCCTTTGTGGTGGCAAGGACCAGAATGGGTGAAAAATTACAATGACAAAACAGCTGATAAAGTTGAAATCATACCGACAACATGCGAATCAAAACAAAAACAAATGAAAGCGTATGTTGTGAAATTCGAGCCGTCCTCAATTGTAATTGAGTTATTAGATCGACACAGCGACATGGCTCACATTACAAGGGTCACAGCGTGGATAAAACGATTCATAAACAACTGTTCGAAATCCAGCACAAATACAACTGCATATTTAACATCAACAGAACTACAAAACGCTGAAAATCTTATACTAAAACAGATTCAATTACATACCTTCAAAGACGAGATTATGAGACTGAAGGAAAATAAGGGTTTAAGCAACAAAAGCAACCTTTTGAATTTGAACCTATTCCTCGACAAACATGACATTTTGCGAGTAGGGGGAAGGTTGCATAACTCGAACCTAAATGAAGACACGAAACATCCAATTCTGCTACCACATGACCACAAATTGACAGAGTTATTAATTTGGCAAGCACACAGTACAACATTACACGGAGGTCCGAAGCTAACCCTAACACATCTACGCCAAAGAGTATGGATAGTAGGAGGATATCGCGCCGTTAAGAAGGTTTTACACAAATGCGTACCATGTCGCCGATTTCATGCAAAAACCTCAAACCAGATTATGGCAGATCTACCAGAGCCGAGAGTGACAGTTTCTCGCCCTTTTACACATACAGGGGTTGACTTTACTGGCCACATTGAGATCAAGGCAAATAAAGGCCGAGGCGTCAAAACATTGCTGGCGTACGTTGCCGTATTTGTTTGTCTGGCAACAAAGGCTATACATCTGGAACTTGTGTCAGAGCTGTCCAGTATAGCATTTTTATCAGCCTTCAAGCGCTTCTGCGCCCGTCGAGGTACGCCACGTGACATGTACAGCGATAACGGCACGAATTTTGTGGGTGCTAACCGGATTTTACTGCAACAATATAAATGCATTGTAGACACCATTGACAACCTTTTCTTGGGCAAGATATCAGAGATGGGAATTAAATGGCACTTCAATGCCCCAGTATGGCCAAGCGCAGGCGGACTATGGGAAGCTGCCGTGAAGAGCATGAAGTATCATCTAAAACGGGTCATTGGAGATCAGCGCCTGACGTACGAAGAATTTACCACTCTACTGTGCCAGATTGAAGCTTGCCTGAATTCACGACCACTTTGCACCGTAACAGAGAACGCCGAAGAAATCAACTGCTTAACGCCTGGACATTTTCTAACCGGCACATCGCTAATGACTATTCCAGAACCGGACATTGACAATACGTATAATTTAGGCAAGAGATGGCAAATTGTACAGCAGCTCAGTAAGGATTTCTGGAAAAGATGGTCGCAAGAATACCTTCAACAACTCCAAACAAGGCTAAAATGGAAACGACAAACTACCGATCCTCGAGAAAATGACATTGTTTGCATCAAGGATGAAAGATTACCGGCAGGCAAATGGGCTCTGGGTCGTGTAGCAGAGCTACATACAGGAAAAGACGGCCACACGAGAGTTGTCACATTACAAACTGCAAAAGGAGAAGTTAAACGGCCGATCACAAAACTAGTACCACTAGTTGAGGTTGAAGAAGAAAGACTTGGCGATACCATCACATCTACAAAAAACAGACGGAGCCGACCGAAAAAGCTTACCTGGCACAGCTTGATATGCTACACATTGATGCTGACCATGGCATTTATAACGCCCACTGTTCAACAAGACATGAAGCTTACCCCACTGACAAAAAATCAAACGATTTACTTTGACAAGATTGCAGACTTACAAGAAATACGAGATGAATGGAAATTAGTATTCTACTACAACATGACAAACTACTGGCGAAACGTTGACACTCTGCAAAAATTCGTGTCTCATATAAAAGGATATCGTTGCGAGGACTGGATGATGCAATTCCACATTTTAATCAACCAACTCGAACAGAGCATGAACGAACTGGACTATTACAATAATCTGCTGAAGTCCCAACGATTAATTCAACACAGATTCAAAAGAGGATTAATCGACGGAGTGGGATATGTTGCCAACTCACTATTTGGAGTACTAGATCAGCATTTCGCAGAAAAGTACGAACACGACATCAATTCCATTCAACACAATGACAACCACTTATTACACCTTCTCAAAAATCAGACAAGTATTTTGGAAACCGAGCATAACATCGTACAACGCAACGAAGCGACAATGGTAAAGCAGTTTACCTTGATGAATGACCACCTTACCAATCTGGAAAATAAAACAGAAACGAATAAACATGACACCGCTAATGCATTCTACATCATTACATCGGCAATAGCTGCAGAAAAAATGGCCCAAAATCTAAAGGAAATCCAACAAACCCTCATCAATACGCTGACAAACATGTACCAGGGTCATATGGACGTACACTTACTATCACCAACTCAAATGCAAACCGAATTAGATAGAGTAGCTAGACAACTACCCCGCGATGCCACGCTGCCAGAAGTCCAGAATGATGTACGAGACATCTACAGAATGTTCAGAATACATGCACGCATTACACAGCAATATTTACTGATGGAAGTAAAAATACCCATTCTGAATGATGCTCTATACGAGCTGAATAAACTTATAAGCATACCTCAACGTATTGGCATAAATCGGGTGATGTACGTCATCCCAAATTCGGAACTAATAGCATTTAACGCCAACCAATACTCATTCATACCTCTCGAGCAATCTGACGTTCAAGAATGCCAAAAGATCCAGGACAAAACATTGATGTGCAAATTAAACCACCCTATCTATCGCACCGGTGACCGACGCAAGTCAATTTGCGATGTACAGCTGATCCGAGACAATGAAGAACACAGTGTGTACTGTCACACGGAAATAAGGGAATGCGCTGACAAGTGGGTAAAACTACACCAGCAAAACACATGGTTTTATTATTGTTGTGGCACGTGCGAAGTGCAATTAGTTTGCGGCGCTCAAATGACATCGGAGTCGTTACATCACTCGGGTCTGATTACACTTAAACGAGGATGTAACTTGCAGGGTGACTCATTCATGTTGCACGCATACATAGAACATAAAAGTGACGTCATAGTCAACGAACCATTCGCCATGATCATACCCACGATCTCTCCCATCAACAACATCATCAATACGTCGATCCGCAACTCGTCATTGCCTATCGAAACGCATGAAGAAATGTTCCAGAAGATTGACACACAACTGCGCTCGATTAAAGAGCAATCAAACCTGAAAACGTTATCCCCCCATGACATTCACCACTACACCGCAATCTATGTCGTAATAACGATTAGTATTGCTCTGTCTGTAACATCGTACGTGTACTTTTGGAGAAAGACGAGCACCAAAAGACAGGGGGAGGGTTCGCGAGATGCGATAAGCAGAAGAGGACGAGAAGAAGAAGATGACATCGAGGGCGGGTGTAGCAAAATCAACAAACGGGTGTCAAAAGTGAACGAAAGAAAAGTGTTGATCGCGCCTTAAGTGAAGTGAAATTTGACACTGAAAAACATAGTGACGTGTGTGATTAGGGAGTTTGACAATTATATTTATGGATTTTAAGTGTACAGTTACATAATATCTACATTAGTCATACAAATATTTTACATTACATATTATACCTAGTACCTACTACATCAGTGCTCTGCATTAGTTTCTACAGTCGTTCTTGTCTTAATTTTATTTGATTAATTTTTAGTTCAGTAGTTGTTAGCAGTCTTGTGGTGGCAATATGTACGGTGCACGTACATGAGTTTAAAATTGTTTACTAAGTAGGAGTTGTGCAATAAGTAGGCTCGCACCTTTGCACTTACACGTGCGACCTACATTAGATATTATGATAATCACGCAGCAGCAGCAGCGAGCAGAGCATTGATGATGCATTGTTTCAATATTAATTTTAGTGTTCTAATAGACGCGGTTTGGATCGGATAACTTGCATTTTTATTTCTGGATTCTAGCCCGTTGGCACTCATTGACATTTTTACATTACATTGACATTTGCATTGCATTGACAATAATTAATGTTAAGGTGTATTTGCATTTGCACCCTACACTTTACTTTGTGTAAATAATTACATTCCACAAGGAAAACATCGTGAGGCAACGGGCATGTCTTAGAATTTTTGGTTCTGGTGAAGACATGGGATATCCACCAACATGCACTGGGCCCATTCCCTCTTACAGACAGGAGGCCTGCACATACAAGGGACCAAATGCGAGTCTAAGTGCGGAAAAGAGGTCTACCTGTCCTATCCTATCCTAGTGGAAGGCATTAACCGCAAGGAAGTTCACCCATGCATTGGACCAACTAAATCAAGTCTGCTGTGGGTGGTCCCGTGTATGCATGTACCTGGATGATTTCTAATTGGTAAGATAGTGAGACATTGTGAAACACATTATATCTGCAACAAATACTTACAACACTTCATGACGACCATGATTACTCTGTCAAGAGCCGTAACAACTAAGATATTACCATAGTAAATTGTTGGTGTGACAATCTGATCAAGGTTCCCACATCATACTGGGCTAGAGAATGTGCAAGACAGAGAGAAGGAGAAAGGGGAGGTCCTATGCAAGGCTGTGAGACACAATCACACAAATAAGGCTAGCAAACCAACACTTCAGTTGGATACTATCATCATCTTCCTGCCCTTATCCCATGTTACTTGGGGTGGATGGATGAACTGCGTGAAAGATTAGTGTCAGAAACACTACTGTGACTGTAGGTGCCTAGCACGGAGAATGTAAGGGGCTGACTACTGACTACACCTACCCCAAATAAAATGGGATATAGGCAAGATAATGATGATTATCTCTGCATGAAAAATAAATTTATTTAAAATAAACGAAACTAAAGTAACTCTGTCTGTTACCTTTTCACGCCTACACCACTGAACGGAATTGAATGAAATTTGGCTAGGAGATAGATGGCATCCTGAGAAAGGACATAGATGAATGATATACAAGAAAAAAAACATTGTAGTAAGTAGTAGTAAAAATAGGTACGTATGTAGGGTAGGGTATAGTTGTCAGCACGTAACTAATCAAGGTTTTAGCATGGTGGGGGCAAGTTCGCGCATAGTGCACGAACTGACCAACACCATACCAGTCGGTCCTTGTGTAAACTGACCAACCAATTCCATGCTCGAAACGGTGCTAAACATTCCCCACTTCCCGCTTCGTAAAACGACTCTTGCCAAGTTACGTGCCGACAACTATAGGTAGGTAGGATAAGTAGCCAGTTGACGGGAGCGAAGCCGCGGGGGACAGCTAGTAATAATATCATCCTCTCACTAGGTGGATCAAGGACCTGTTAAGGTTGCGGGAAGCGCTGGATGCGAAACGCACGGGATCGGTCCAAGAGGCGACACCTGGGGGAGGCCTATGTCCAGCAGTCGACGTCTTTCGGCTATTTCAGCCGATGACGATTTTGATTTCGGCTATTTTATTTACAAAACAATGGTTATATTATACTATTCATCCAGTAATGAGATAACTGCTACCATCCTACATCACAATCAACGCGAGCAGACTGCAGACTAGGAGGAGCCGGCCCCAAAACAAGTAGAATTGTGGAAGTCAAATTGTGAACATACTTTTTGCTGCGCGAACATCTTGATCTTGTTGCGCACGACGTCGATACCGCGGTCGTTGGACGCGTTGAGCTCCAGCACTGCGTCCTTGAAGGCGGTGCCCAGCAGAGCGCGCGCCAGGCACAGGATAGTGGTGGTCTTGCCCACGCCGGGCGGGCCCGCGATTATGATGTTAGGAGCGTTACCCGTGCGCGCGAACACCGCCAGGCGCGACACCGTGTCCTCGTTGCCCACGATGTCACTGAACGTTATCGGCCGGTACTTCTCTATCCATGGTAAATGAGAAGTAGGCTTGGAACCGCTGCTGCCAGTTTGTGTTTTTGAGGGCTTTGGCGCAACTTCATCTACCTCCATAATTGTTACATCGTTGTCACTCATTTTGAAGATAAGAATACAGCAAAATAGGAAATAAAGGAAGTTTTAGCATTGAAAATAATATTTAGCGCGCGAGTAAACTAGTTTTTATTTCACCGAAAAAATGTCAAACAAATGTCATATTGTGACATAGACACTGTCTGTTGTTGACAGGCACTGACATTAGCCGCGTTCCGAGGCTTGTCAAAATTGATATTCAATCATCAATAGTTCAGCCGAACGAAAAACGTCCAGTCACATAGGCCCATTGAGCTAGGAAAAATATGGAGGCGCCCTATTATTCTATACATACATTAGCTTATACAAATATGAGTGAAATACGATACAGAATGTGAAACATCATTTTGTCTCATTTCTTCTAATGTAGTAATCGTATTTAACAAAAGAGACAACAATATTTCAGTTGTTGCTCATTAAGGAAACATTTTGTTATGACGTAGTGACAGCTGTCAATACGTGACATATTCGCCATATTAATTGCCGAAATTTGTGGTTGTGTTCGTGGTAGTCCTGCTGTCAAATGGTTGTTTACTTTTTGTATTATTAATGTGTGTGTGTTCCGTGATTAACACAACCATAGCATCGGCAGCCATTTTAAGTGCCATTTTAAGGTTTAGGTAGGCACGTTTTTTTTGTAGGTATTTCGAGTCCATACTATTTATTAGGTCTATGCATAGGCCTGAGGCCTCCCCCAGACGTCGTCGCCACATCGACAGATCAATAAAAAAAATTGGCAATAAACTTGCACTAAAAGCCAAAAACTATGAAATTTGACATTTTAATTAAAGACCGCAGTCTACACCAGTGCCACTATAGGAAAATTCAAACGCGGTTGCCCCACTGACCTCTATCATAAAAGTACGCTGGACTAAACATACTATATGAAATGACAGTTGATTTTTGTGCTGATTCAAAGCGCCCCGCTCGAGCGTATCAGGAACTAAAATTGACACATTTAGAGATAGGATACTACCGATATTTCAAAAAATAAGGTAATACTAATATATTTGACTGTAAATATTATAATATTGTAACTAATATATCAGTATTAGTGATATTTTTAAATTACACTAATATCAAAATAGTAGTCTTGGCAAGGCGTATCACTCATTTATTGTATTGACTTCTCGTACTATGTTGGAACTAAATATCTCATATTGGTATTGGTGATGAATGTGAATATGAATGCCTAATAATCAGTAATAATATGTTCAAAAGCGATGTGTAATACTAAATTCTGGAATCATCATCATGAATCATCCACAGCCCGACTTCGCCCACTGCTGAGCACAGGCCTCTCTCTTGTACCAATCACCACGTTCCTGAGCCTGCAATTAATTCTGGAATAATATCATGATAGTTATTATTATATTAACAAATGTTTTGAAGTCAAATAATTTATTATCTGCATCTGAAACAGAGTTAAAGTCTTCACCTTGCTGGAATGCGATACCACTCTTTTTTGCACCTTAATACTACAGAGACAGGATCTCAGCGATGATAGCGAGAAATAAGTCCGTTGTAGATGATTATCCATCTCATTTATTATTATTATTGTATAAATGATGTTCCCTTCACGAACCCGATGGGCGTCAACCGAGTGAATCCGAACGATTGTAAGTATTAACTAACTAGTGTGCGAGGAGATACTTGCTCAAATATACTGGTTTTAAGGATAAGTTGTTAGCCTATCCCCGGTATTTAAATCTCACTGATCTGACAGTAATGTGCTATAACTTTACTAGCACGCTATCCACTAGTTTATAGCTTGCAATCTGACTGAAAATATTTTTCAGTTAACCTTTACAGCAATTATTCTATTACTTAAAAATTAATCATAATAAAAATAACTGTTTTTTTTTTGTCTTACGTATTAAATTATTCTCACGATCGATAAAACCCATAAAAGTATTTTACCGAAAGCTGTGTCCCATCTCTAATATTAGTTCCATGCGACTCTCACGTGAATTCACGTTGCTATCAGCGCCAAAATGGCGATAATCAAATGTCTTCATTTTGTCATCGATAATATGAAGTCCAGTGTACAATGTATGATAGAGGTCAGTGGGTTGCCCCCATTCGCTGTCCTTTTTTGGCCTAATGCTGGTATCACACGGAGTCAGCGCAGTGAGGCAGAGCAGTAGAAACCGCAGTACAGTACTGCTACTATTTGAACGCACATACCGAGACAGAACAGTACTGGCTTGACAGTAGAGATGGGCTTAAACGTTAAAAAATAATAACACTGCTAAAAATAATTAACAGTTAAAATTAGCAGTTATTTTTAGCAACTGCTAAATTTAAACATAGACAGATTGTTGACATAAATTAATTCTAGTTTCCTTCATAGGCTTGGACTGTCAACTTTTTCTGTTGGCGTATTTAAAATGAGAATCGATTTATTTACCACAATTTATTTCTTTTATGGCTGTTTTTTTTAGTTTTCATAAGTTTTGTTTAATAAATAACTTATTATTTTTCCAATAATCAAATACAAACTGCATAAGTTAATGATTATATTTTTTTTATGTTCACAAAAAACACTTAATGACAGATATAAAGTATCCATTATAGAAGTTTTATTGCAATTCGAAAGTATTTTTTTTAAAACCTAAACAACACAAAAACAGTCACACAATTGAAATTAAACTCACAACACACAATAACTACTACATATTCGTAAATATACTTCGTAACGAAGATCGGTCTTTATTTAACACTCACTAGTAAAGTTAAATTTAACATTTCCAAACACTGAGTTCGGAAATGTTAAATTTAGCAGTTAACTAAATAACAATCTGTCTGACTTAATACAAAATTAACAGTTTACATTTAGTTTTCTGTTTTTTTTTTCGTCAATTGAGACGGAACACCATTGTGGCCTTTCATGTCCTTTGTTTTGCTTGAAAAAATATTTCTAAACTTCTGTTCGCAAGACGTGTAAGTGTGTGTGAAAGTGTTCGCAGCTTTAGTTTTTTTACAATTTCTTGAACCAGGGCCGGATTTAAGGGAGGGCAATCGGGGCAACTGCCCGGGGCCTCCACAAGAGAGGGGCCCCCACATAAATTGTATTTATTAAAAAAAAAACTTACACAACTATAGGGTATCTATAATGGAATCTCTAACTCGAATGTCAAGGGAAATGCAAAAAAAATCGAGACAAAAAGTTTTTGACTTAACAAGAACTTCGAGATACATATGATTTAACTGCTGAAATTTCGAGCGACTAAGTCGCGATTTCTAAGTATATTTTTCGATTTGTAGAGTCAAACCCAACCTAAAAATTGAATTGAACTTAGAAAATTTAATGAATTCATTAATTGCACGTGTACAAGACAAAAACAATAGCTTAGAAGCCCCTAACCCGAACAGTCATTTTGGATTTTATTGCAATTATTTCGGAGAATTCCAAGTAAGACGTCAGATGTCATTGTATTTTACTAAGACTTTTGGAAACTCCTTTTTGAAATTCGAGATATAGAGTATAAATATGTATGTCAGATCCAGGTATATAGGATCTTGATTTGACCTATTTAGTGACATACCGGTGTTAGATTATAGTCTTGGGCGCAGAATTTGGGATACGGGTAAACTAGAGAAATATCTCCTGTAACTTCTATACAGTTTAATTCGTTACAGAGTCAATTACTATCACTATGATACTAAGTACTACTCTGGACTTAAAAGGAAACACTGAGCAGTTCCTAGGCCAGTATGTTGTCACGGCCATGTCCGAACGATCACTGTCGCTCTTCAATACCATATCGACACCATACGACACTAGACTCCACCCAGTACCAAATAAAGGTACTTGTGTATCGTTTTAAGTAAACAAATAATGACAAGATCTGACACGGCCATCCTACGTGGCACACGTCCGCGTGTGTAAATCTGCAATACCAGATATTTTCAACATAGAATAAAACCGTTCGGTCATTCTGACTTTAATTAACTAAGAAAGATCCTTAGTCTCTCACAGCCAGCCCTGTGGCTTCGGATAGCTATCCATGTGACCATCACGACAGTCATCCTTGTGATCGTCTCACAACCATAGTCAACCCAGTGACCAAATCACGTTACCATCCCTGTGGCTACAGCAATCATCTTAGTGGACCCAATCATAATCAACCCAGTGACCAAATCACATTACCATCCCTGTGGCTACAGCAGTCATCTCAGTGACGCAACCATAGTCAACCCAGTGACCAAGTCTCGTAACCATCCCTGTGGCTACAGCAGTCATCTCAGTGACCCAACCATAGTCATCCTGACCAGGTCTCGTAACCATCCCAGTGGCTACAGCAGTCATCTCACTGACCACTCACACAACCATAGTCAACCCAGTGACCAGGTCTCGTAACCATCCCCGTGGCTACAGTAGTCATCTCACTGACCACTCTCACAACCATAGTCAACCCAGTGACCAGGTCTCGTAACCATCCCCGTGGTTACAGCAGTCATCTCACTGACCACTCTCACAACCATAGTCAACCCAGTGACCAGGTCTCGTAACCATCCCCGTGGTTACAGCACACTACAATGCTCACGATAGAGCGCACTTGTAAACAGCACAACATTTTGAGTACAAAATCTCTCAACGCATAGTTAAAAGACCTCATCAAATTAAATGGCAACTTTGTTATTTAGTTCTTTGTTCTTAATCAAAACAACAGCGCAAAAACATTTCATTTATCTATGCTCTATCAAACCATCTTTATCTTACTCACCAGTTTGTCTACCGCGCTTCTAAATAAGAACTTCCATTTCTACATACTTGTAATAAAAAATAAGAGCCTCGCTTCTTGTCTATCGTCAGTTCAAGTGGTGTATTAATTTACACCCACAAACACAGTTGACACAATTTTTTTTTTCATAATAATCCTTAAGGCACGGTCGCATCTTTATAGGCATCAGTATGCTCAATACACTAAATTCCAGTAACACGTATAAGACGCGATGAGACAAACTTTAAAGGTTATCTTTTGTTTATCACTCTTAAAATTTATCTGATAAAACTCTGCCTTAATCAACCACAATACTGGAAGGGACTCTAATAGTGTTTACACTATTATTCATTAGCTATGAGCTACTTTTATGTCAATAAAATTGGTAGCATCATATCATAAGACAGTAAAGTCATGTCGTTATCTGACTATAGTTATTTTAAATTTTTATTTTTGATTGTGGATTGAGTACAATGAATTTGCAGATTTAGCTATTAACAAAATCTAAATCCTAGTAACCATTATTCTAATTTGTAATAAATTAAGTTGCAATATTGAGGTCAAATTGTGTGTAAGTATGCCATTGAATCTCATTATTTTTTTATTTTTAATCTTACAGTATCTTTACTTAACAGATTTTTCTGCATTATTCTTTGCAAGTAACATGCCTTCTTAAGCAAATGGTGAGCATTCACCTTTAATTACAATAGGTATCTTCATCAAAGATAAACAAGCTATTCATCCACATTTGATAATATCATCACAACATAAACTACTGTCAGAATATCTTGTTTCGCTATTTCACTCTCTTCTTTGATACAAAATGCTATGTCGAAACTCGGCAGAGCATATTTGCCTTCAACAATCTGCTTCTAATTTTGTCATCAAAAATTCCTTACAATGTCGTTATCGTACCCACTGTCTTTAGGCGAAAAGCCTGTACCTACGTAATATTCGTTTGGCTTTTCGGCACTCTACTTCAATTTCAAAGGATTAATACCAAACCACTATCTTTGTACTCTAGAACTAAAGTCAGCTCTAAAGTTGACTCGTTGAGTCGTTCTATACCTAACGGATAGATTTATTGTCGTAACAAGGCATTTTCATTCATATAAAATACTGCCTTAAAAGTTCAATAGCATTCACCACTGTGAAACGCCAACTCAATAGTACCGAGACTCCGCAACATTCATTTGGTAAAATAAACAACAACAAGTAATAGCAAGGCTGTATTTGCTCCATATCATCACGATCAACAGCATCAAAATGAGTATCACAATAATTACAAAACTCACTAGTTACAATTATTTTTGGGATAGCCTTGATATTTGGTCCAAACCAAGTCTCATGTAAGAAGTTAATTTACCATCAACAGGCACATTTTAAATCAAATTGCCAAAAGAAGCAACTAGACCTAAACTGTCTAAGCTATGTTACAGTGTCAGGGTATGGTAAGCAGCTAGTGACTATCATTTGGCATGAGTTTTATAATCACTACTGTATTCTATCTCATAGTCTTAAAACTCAATAAATACTTTCAGTAAAATAGCAATTCGTTTGGTTTACGAACCATGTAAATACTTCGGCTACATTATAGTCTTTCTAACCATTGCTCTATCGATGTCGACCCGACAGTCTCACGGCTAACGTAAACACTTACTTAGTTCAGTTTCTACGAGTCTGCAACAATGGCTCTTTGAGCTATGGTGGTCATGTTACAAAGGCCCGGATGTATTATTTGGAACTCATGTTGCTTATCTGGTGTTATGAAAGTTAAGAGCAATCGATTCTACAATACAAAGACTTAAGCCGCCATAATAATCAAGCACTGTAAAACTTTGTTTAGATTAGGCATTGAGTTCTCAGTGGTTCAGCATTTATAAACAACGAACATTTGTTATTTTCATGACCAATCATGATAACATAGCTGAAATCTAATCCTTATGACTTTACATTATTCATAATCTCACAATGAAATCTGTTATGTGAACTTTATACTTTTTCCATTATTGGTTCAGCAAACAATTTCATAATAATGCTTTCTGACTGGGCTGCCACTGAGTAATTTCCAACGGCAAAACCCAATAAAATCCTGCCCGACCTTGGAATCGAACCCAGGACCCCGCACGCAGCAGTCGCGCTAGTTAGCACGAGGCTTAAGGGGCAATTAACAATGTAGTCGATGTAAACTAAGCAATTACACACAACCAACCATTAACCACAAATTAAATTGACGTACTTTTACTTGACGTAAATTTAGTCGCACGAAGAAGCTCAGCTCACCAACATAAACACCCATCTTGGATGCTCGGCAACTCGCCGTATCCTACTGCTTGTTCAAGCACCAAACAGTCGCTTGCTCGTTAATCTGCTAAGTGGCTTGTAAAGGCCTACAGATCAGCGCTCACATTGTAGTTATCTCATTTTTTCCATCCGTATCACTACCACATCGATGTTTTGGACAACTTTAATTGCTTGGCTGACACCGACGTCGCCATTACACCCTAGGTACACACCTTTTTGCTTTCAATTCGTAAAAGCTCGTCAAATAATAACAAAACATCACGCCCGCGCTGTGCTTAGGGAAAAGCAGAGTTACTCAAGCAAAACACAGACAGTACAAAACATATCACCAAATCTTATAAGTGGCTATTGTTATAAATCGATTGATTCTTACAGTAAAGAAATTCTTAATTTCTGACCAAGCGTGATAACAACAAAGCAATACTGACTCCGCCGTTTAAGGTCTCTAAGATGTTTTAGCAAACCAAATTAACAAATTCAGTAGCAATTATTCAATTTAATCAATCTCAAATGTAAATGAAACAAATTGAATAATGTTATCATAAAAGACAAACATTCAATGTAAATGACAAACAAAACATGAATGTCAATACCTGCGGTTTATGCATCTTTCTATCAAAGCCAATAAATTTGATTAAACCGTGTAGGTAATGCCGTAATAAAACTTCAATTAACAAAGTCACATAGCATAGACTACAAAATGCATAACAGCACTTCACTAACCCGAGAAATACGTTTCATCAAAGAAATACAATCAATGGTAACGACTCACCAGGGATGCCACCATTCCTCGTTCTCACTCAAAGACACTATTTCACAGACAAGATAGCGGATAGCTATCCCCTTGTCTTCCCATGGTATCTTACTCTCAAAATGGGAATCGAACCCAATCAGATTGATTGAGCCTCTCAATAGCTCTGACTAAGTAATAAACACGCAAAAATGTTTCAACACAACAATGTAGCAGATCTGTTATTAAACAGTCCACACTAATATCAATTCTCACTGTTTTCACTCATCAGGAGATTTCTCAGCCCGCTCGTATTTCACTTCTGATATCAGATCCAGGTATATAGGATCTTGATTTGACCTATTTAGTGACATACCGGTGTTAGATTATAGTCTTGGGCGCAGAATTTGGGATACGGGTAAACTAGAGAAATATCTCCTGTAACTTCTATACAGTTTAATTCGTTACAGAGTCAATTACTATCACTATGATACTAAGTACTACTCTGGACTTAAAAGGAAACACTGAGCAGTTCCTAGGCCAGTATGTTGTCACGGCCATGTCCGAACGATCACTGTCGCTCTTCAATACCATATCGACACCATACGACACTAGACTCCACCCAGTACCAAATAAAGGTACTTGTGTATCGTTTTAAGTAAACAAATAATGACAAGATCTGACATGTATTATCACTACTTCGTAGGGAAATAACATTTTGTTCGAGTTACAAAGTTTAAATAATTCGAGATACCGCGTATCTAAGGGTTCAGCGGAAGGAAATGGCATTTTTTTCGACTTACTGAGGATTTTGACTAAACGAGGTTCGAGTTATAGAGATTCCACTGTATTACTATTTGAAAACTTATCTAGTAATTTTTATTTTATATGATTTTAACATTATTTATTATATCTTAATTTTACTTGCAGCAGCGTATTGTTTTACTGTGTTTGCGACGGATGGTCGACCCGTGATCTCGTCTCGTTAGAGCTTTCGCTCTGGGAACACAATGCGGGGTGTTGCAGTGCGCAGGGTTCACGCCGCCCGCTTGCCTGTCTCCCCTCCCATACGATTATATATATAAATTATTGAAACACTTGCAAGAAAAATATGATTTAACCTATTTGAAAAATAATTAGGGTCCTCCACTCCCCTGTTGCCCTAGTGCCTCCACACCTCTAAATCCGGCCCTGCTTGAACCCTGCCATAAATTTTACTACACTCTATTACAAAAAGCACAAAGCCGTCGTGTTTGTGAAATGTTGCTGTTAAATTTAGCAGTTAGATCAGAATTTATTTAACAAGTGTTGACACAAAAAAAATATAGCAGTGCTAATTTAGCAGCTTATTAATTTTAGACCCATCTCTACTTGTCAGTAACCAAGACCGGTCAGTTAATAGCTTGCTGGTCTATTTTTTTTAAGGGCAATTTGCTCATTTTACCACCTTTCTCGCTCCAGTGGCGGGGCAAGACCTAAATTTGATGTGGGCAAGACAGATTTCGCGAGGCCCTGTTCTGTGGCGACCTGAAGACGGATTTTATAAAATAAAATAAAAACAATTAACACTGCCAAGTTTTATTCATAAAAATACAAATTAGATTAATATTAATGAAAAATTACAAATCGTAAATATATAGGTGGAGATGAGAATACCAATAAATTAAATATTTTTAACTAACTACATTTTTTAGCTATAAAGAACTTATATTTAATAGTGCAGTCAATGTTTGCATTTATTGTCGTATTGTCATCTCCACCTTGTATACATTTCTTATCATTTTCTTGCGTTGCGTGCGTGTGGTACTTTGATTTGATTGGTTGGCTTCCTAGTAAAGAAAGTAAACAAATAAAACAAGGGATTCCCCGCACTGGTCGGCGGCGGAAAGGATTACTCGCGATATAATAGTTACGCAACGTAAGCAAATGTTGCCAGACTAAAAAAAACATATTTCACAACAAAATTTATTTATATCTTTTTTGTTTTATTCTCGCTTTGAAGCAATGCATAAAAAAAATTGAGGCGCGAGGCCCCTTGTACCGCGAGGCCGTAGGCGGTGGCCCACGTCACCCACGCCTTACGCCGCCACTGTCTCGCTCGTCTGCCTTTTGGCTGAACTTGAGTGAACGTGTGATCGCGAGGGCAGGACAGTGCAAAGAGCAGGACAGGGTGACCGCGCGTGTCCCAACTTGTTTTGCATGAGTGGCGTCTGTCGGACTGTCCTATTATTTGGCCCTTTATTTGAACGCCACTGTCCTGCCAAACTGTTCTGTCCTCCTGTTCTGCCTCACTGTTTTGCCCTTGTGTGAAACCAGCATTGTTTGTTTTTAATGAAAACTTTTTACTTAAAGTTTTCGTTAAAAACAAACAATGTTACTTAAAGTCTTGTAAAGCCAGGTCATTAAATTTCCTAAAAAACACTGATAACAAAAATTTGACGTTGACATTTTCATAGAGTGACATTTAGCGTAGGTAAATATCAGAAAATCAGTTTCATTTGTGTAAACAGTATTTTAAAATTAATTCCTACATAATTCGTTTGTTATCAACTATGTTATTTAAGATTTAAAACTAGTACTAGTTCAAGTTCCATCGATTTCTGTAAACTGCTTTAATAATCGTTAATTCGGTGACCTTAACCTGGGGATGGTGAATCATCACTCCAAATATCTATCTATACGTTGTTGTTATAATTGAGACCTCTGTTTCATCAGGTAAATAACCTCTTTCGTAACTTACTCTAGAACTGTTCACTAAATACCAAATACAGCATCAACTACTTGCAATACGCTTGGTAAACCAATATTTCATGAATCTGTGTAAAGTAAAAATACAACCTCTGAATTTATCTGACAAACTTCATCTGTACAAAAAACGAATATTATTTTTATTTTTAAGCTGCTTAACCGTCTCTTTTGTTTGAGATTGGATGAACCTCATTATGCATGCAATGTTAGGGTAACCTTTGTGTTACAGTGCTATGGACGACAGGGGTGGTCATCTATGGGCCATAGCACTGTTAAACAAAGAGAAATCTTACATCTATTCATTTGTCTATACCAATATTATAAAGAGGAAAGATTTTTTTGTTTGTTTGTTTGTTTGTACCGAATAGGCTCCAAAACTACTGGACCGATTTCAAAAATTCTTTCACCGTTGGGAAGCTACTCTATCCCCGGGTGACATAGGCTACTTTTTATCGCTGTATTCCCACGGGAACTACGCGGGTGAAACCGCGAGGTGTCCTGTAGTTTATAATATATTGGCGACCCGCCCTGGCTTTGCACGAGTGCAATGTCGATACTAATGTGGTAGTGTGTACATTTTTAAATCTCTGATATCTTCTAAGATATTAATTTTAATGATATGCTGTGAAAGGCAATTTTGATCAAAGCATATCGTAATACATATGTAATGTATTTAATTGGATAAGGAATAAAATAATAGCTATATAATAATAGCTTGGTAAATAACCAATATTTTTTTTCTAATATATAAAAGATAAAAATGGTTACTGTGGGTTATCCTTAAGGGCCTACATACCCTTAAGGGCTTACATACGCTTTAGTGCCGTAAAACGGTAACTTTCTAAAGCATACTCCTCAGTAACAGCTAGGTTAAAAGGTTTGAAAAAAAAATATATTTATTATTGATTCATGTACATAATTTAGAACACAAGGTTTTTTCGTGTAACTAATAGTTTTGCTTTAAAAAAAATATTAACAACACAATGTTTTTCACAACTTTTAAAAAAATATTATACAGAAAAATGTATGGCTGGAATTACTTCATACCTAACATAGCATATGTAAATCAAATAATATTTTGCAAACAAAACTGTTCAAAAGGAGGTTCAATTTTGATATTTTGGCACCGAGCGGGCGCATGGCCAGTACTGCATTACATTGGGGCGTATATATCATCTTAAGAGATAAACATGAACTATTGGGAACTTTTTTATCAATATTTTTAAGATATTCAATTTGGTAGTACATTAATTTGATCTATCTAGGTTTAGCCAGCATTTGCAATATAAGCACACAAAAATATGTTTGTAACAACATCACATTACAAATCGTTGAATTTCATGGCAATTCTCTACTAGAATATGCATGTATACTACATATAATCCTTCCTCTTGAATCACTATCTATTGCCGAAAACTGCATTAAAATTCGTTGCATATTTTTTAAAGATCTAAGTATACAAACAGCGGGAGCGACATTTTTATATGCTATAAAAAGATTTATTGTTGAATTTTACCTTAGTCTTGTTAGAATAGAATATACTTTGTGGTACACCAAAAAAAAAATTACACTTCTCTTTTACAAAAGGTTGTGTGTAGAAAACTTATTTCTATGGGTACAAAGGCAAATGTCGCTGAAAGGTACCAACAACCAGTAATGTAAGCACTCATTGTTATTTCAGCAGTAAGACTAGTGTGTCAAAATGGAGTGGCTGTTCGGGCACCGGATGACGCCGGAGGAGATGCTGCGCAAAAACCAGCGCGCGCTCAACAAAGCCATGCGGGACCTGGACCGCGAGCGCATGAAGATGGAGCAGCAGGAGAAGAAAGTCATCAATGATATCAAGAAGCTCGCTAAAGAAGGACAGATGGTCAGTACAAACTCAATTATTCATGCCTTGCTTTTTGAAGGCTGTTAAGATTTGGCATCATTTAATTTATTGTTCTAAAGTTTGAACTTCTACATTTTATAGTTATTTATGATCTAATCAGCCCTTTACCACCATTAAGGCACTTCTGCAGTGCTGTCAGTAGTGAGAGCCGCTTAGGGGTCTTGTTGATGCGCATGTTTGTGTGAGTGTGCTGTTTCGAGCGTTAGTAGGTAGTTTCTATACTGTTTGTATATTTTTACTGTGCCTTTACTAAATCTACAGGCGCCTTTATAAAAATTCCTTCACCATTTTATTGGTACATTATACCAGATAGATATAAGGCAGGGTATAGTCTATATTTTAAAGTAGTTCAATCCGGGCAAAGCTAAGGCAGGGCTACCAGTATTGTATTTATAGCAGGTGCAGACTATAACTCAAAAAACTCTAGTCAGGGTCACAAAATAAAAAGTATACAGAAGGGCCACTCCCGCCGTTTCGAAAATTGGCAGATTCACTAGGGTTGCTACTGTGAGGACTCTGCTTAACTAGAAGGCAACCTACTTGTCTATAAAAACACTGCCAATAAGTATTACTTGAAAGGTAATATGAATTTAGAACATAAAAATAAGTGAAGATGTTTTTGCAAAGCTTTTGATTGTCAATTCTAGTGTAGCCGCCCAGAAGGCGCCTTGTGGAATTCTTGCTAAATATATCAAATATAAAAGTATGATATGAGTTTAATTATTAGCCGCTGGCTACGTCCCCACACTACTATATTGATTCCGGATTTATAAAAAGAGTAGATTGTATAAGTTACAAACATAAGTACATCGATTCGTCTAAACATACATCATATCAGGCTTACATGCCTTAGGGGGTAGACAGAGCCTCAAATATACATTAAATATCACGACACCACATACGACGAAGATTAGAGGGTAACAAGACGTAACAATAGTATAATAATGAGCCCACTAAAAACATTAAAATGTGAAAAGCACCAAGCTAGACTAAAATAAAAATGTGAAAAAAAAAGACGTGTGGCACTCGGGGACTGCCGCGGTAAAGCTATTGCATAGCATTTTTGATCAACTTATGCAATTATAATTATTTATTTAGCGAAATAAACAATCAAACTCACTTGCGTTGCGTATTTATAATATTTGTCGGAAAAGCCTTTTTCTTCGATAAGTGGAATAGGCTAATGCCTGCTATGCTAATATTTTGGAATATTTTTTCAAACCGAACCAGTAGTTTAGTTAGCACATTGAACGAAAAAGAACACAAACGTGCAAACAAAAAACACTTTTGCTTCATAATCTTAGAATATAACCCCCATTTATTTGCGATTAATAAAACTCTAAAAAACAAAACAAAAATATAAAGTGACCCTTATTCACATTGAAATAAGGTCGCTTTTCTTTGACAAGCAAAAGACCCTTATTCTCATTATCATAAGGTCCACATTGATCACCATTGTCACAGAAACAGCTCAGAGAGACCGATAAAAGGATTTTTTGTTATGACCAACAAAAATTTTAAAACCCTCATATCTCAGAAACGGTTGGAGTTAGCGCATTTCTGACAAAAAAATTGCCCCCCTGCCCGTCGCTACTTCATCCAGGAGAACAAGATAGGATTTACCCACCCCCTTAACCGTTTACCTCCCCCCGCAAAAAAAAAACGCCATCTAGCGGTGAGAGGAGTCCGTGTTCCCGTCGAGGCTGTCGCGACACCCAAGTCAAAGTATAAAGTATCACCGCTGTGCCGGTCGGAGTACACCCCCCCGTTAGGTTATTTTCGTTACGGAATTTCTGGATTCGGTCTCTACGCTCAAGGCCCGCGGTAGAAGCTATGCAATAGCTTAAAAGTTATTAAAATCAAAAATAAACGTACGCTTATGTTTCATAGCCTTTCCAATTTCGTCTATGGATTTAAAATAATGTATTATTTTCCTAGCTAACTATTTAATTTCTAACTCATCTTGAAAAATTTTATGACCTTTATAACTTAAAAATGAATGAAAGAACGAATTTAAAGAATTAATATAAAATATATTCGGTCTGTAACAATTAATAAAGGTAACCCAGCCAATGCAACCTCGTTACTTACAGTACTTGTATGAATGACGTGACAAACGCCCGCACAAAGCACTCGTGACAGCCGCGGTTGAGATCTATCCAATATTGCCCATTATTCCCTGTAAAATCGCAACGACAAGACGCTTTGTTCGTAATGGCCTCTCTGTCTGCGGCGCGCCGCCGCTTACGTACTTTGTACCGTATCAAGCGGAGAACCTACCTACTGAGGACTTATTGCGAGTTTTTACTCACTCTTAATCGCGTTAACGTTAACATAATTTTGTATTGAAACTGGATATAAGACGGCTCTGGTGACAGTAAGGAGAAACCACTTTTTTTTTGTATACATTTTGACATAAGAGATCGTTTACGTTATCACGAGTGAGCGTGAGTAAAAACTCGCACTAAGGCCTCTGGCCCACGGACCCTAGAAATATCCCAGATCTAGTAGTCTTCCGTGGCATAAAGGGGATTCCTATGAACTGCTTTAATTGCACATCCTCTGAAGACCTTTCATCGGGTCATAGTTTTGTACTAGTGGAAGTCTCTCAGAAATTCGTGCGGGCTGAACCTCCTTCAACATCATCATGTTTCTATCAACATGCGTTTTCTGGCGAATTGCGTATTTGGCCACTTGCATTTCTGACGACACTCTAGAGATCCTTAAAATCCACCAAGCTTGTGGGCTACAGATTTGCCGAAGGGAAAGTTATGAGTTTATGACCTGTATTATCTGGAATTCTGACCACTCATTGTTCTATCACGATTGATTAATGTTGTAACAATGACCAGGATGCTGTGAAAATAATGGCGAAGGACCTGGTGCGCACGCGGCGCTACGTGCGCAAGTTCATGCTGATGAAGGCCAACATCCAGGCCGTGTCGCTCAAGATCCAGACGCTCAAATCGCAGAACACCATGGCGCAGGCCATGCGCGGTGTCACGCGCGCCATGGCCACCATGAATCGCCAACTCAACATGCCGCAGATACAGAAGATCCTACAGGTACGTACACTTCACAAACTATTGTGACTACAGAGCACTGTGGTTGCGGTCCTGGGTTCGACTCCAGGTAGGCACTTTACTTTGTGTAATTTATTACTTTTTTGAAAACTGTGAACTATTTCGACATGGGAGATTTAGCCGTGTCTTCCTGCGCTCGCCTGATGGATTACATCCCCCTTCTTCACAGAAAGGAGGGGGCTGTAGAAGGAAAAAAAAGGATAAGCTGAATAGCGGCAGCACTCACTCTCACATAAGGTTCACTTCAGCAACATCCGAGTTCTGCACTAACCTTGTCGCAGTCCATCACCACCGTGAGACTGAGAAACCAGCACTTTTGTTCCTTACTGAGACTGAGATCGGATGTCCGTCGGACGTGGCGTACTTATCTTACCCAGGGTTTACCCTGGAGCACAAGTTGAAGCCACGTGCGGGTGTAAGTATGTACGCCCGTGACGACATCTGCTATCGGCGTCTCCGTGACCTTGACGACTCGGAACTATTCTGTGCTATGGGCCCTGGTGGATACAGGTCTGGTTGGTGGTCGGTCTGTAATGAATGAGTCTGTTGAAGTATGTATCCGTCTACTCCCCGTTTTCGGTACAGGTCAGCAGATTCGGATGGGATGCAATCTTTCTTCGCATGTTATCCTTGGCGGCCCACTCGCTTTTCTTCGGACGATCCATCGTCATACGCTGACGTCATGCATGACTTATGTGTTGCGCCAGGGGATGGAGCGCTACATTCCATACTCTGACGTAGCGCTGTCCAGCGTTGAACGACCATGGTTCGGTGCCGAGTGTAACCGCGCAAATGTAGTTAAACACAAGGCGCACCTGGCATGGGGTCAACGCTTAAGTGCGCAAGGTAAATGACGTGACTCAGAAGAGAGGGCCTCCAAGAGGGCTACCAATTCCTGCAAAAAGGCGATGCGAAGGGCACGGTTAGACCATATTAGCAGAATCAGGAACAAACCTGCGTCATACCCTGCAGGTAGCAAAGCGTTTTCTTCCCTGGCTAAGTCGGTTGAATCAAATTTCTGTCGCCCCTCACTACCACCACTGCTGAGACCCGACGGATCACTAGCCCACTCCGCCGAGGAGGCCGTCGGTAAGGTACTAACCGTCCTGTATGCTTTGCATAAAAATATCAAAGCTAAACGCTGACTTTGAAGTAATTTACGTCGTACCGCCCTTATGGTGGCCCTATCAGCCCAAACAGGTGACGTGAGACGAGTATGTCGGACATTCGCATCCATCAGAGGGAGGACTGTAGGGTGCTGCGAAACCTTGACGTGAACAAAGCTAGTGGCCCCGACAAGCAATTGTACTAAAAACTTGTGCGCCTGAATTGTCTCCCATCCTGACACGCCTATATCGCCTTTCGAAAGTGACTGGAAAACTGCCGAAGACTTGGAATCAAGCTAACGTTCAGCCCGTGCCCAAGAAGGTTAGTCGAGCTGACCCAGCCAACTACAGACCCATCATGGTAACGTCCATCCTCTGTAAGAGTATGGAACGTGTACTAAACAATAAGCTCCTGGCATACCTAGAAGACAACGTCATCGTCAGTGACCGCCGCCAATACGGCTGCAGCCGAAATCGGTGAACTGGGGTTCTTATAGCGTATGCCATTCACGTCTGGAGTGAGGCCTTCGAGAGGCACGGGGATGCGCTTGCCGTCTCCCTTGACATTTCGAAGGCTTTCAACAAGGGCTCTGTCCCCCAGCGCCGCATACATTCCCCAAGTTTTTTGCCAGCTGTTAAATATAAGCTAGTAGTTAGCTATCAATATGACGAGGTATATATAGTCATGAGCTGTGTCGCACCATCATTTGCAGGAGTTCGAGAAGCAGTCGGAGATCATGGATATGAAGGAGGAGATGATGAGCGACTCCATCGACGAGGCAATGGCCGCCGACGACGACGAGGAGGAGAGGTCAGTGCACACACACACACACAGTACACACTACCATTGTACCACACCACAGAGTTGTTCACTACTTAAGTTGCCCCTCTTTTGTAGAGAAGAATTTGTAGAAAAAACTGGATATTGTTTGTGGGTCGCGTCATACTAACAAAAATATGGATCTTTGGAACAACATTAAAAAAAAAAAAAGTACCTACATATTTGTTGTACATGTTTTGAACTAAAATGCGAAAGTATCTGCGAGCCTGAACTTACAGCAAAACTTGATTTTAGGGTTCCGAATCGAAGGGTCCAAACGGCCAATCCAGCCCTATTTCTGTCACTCACCTGTCCGTCGTCTGTCACACGGCTTTTACAGCCAAACTGTTGAAGATATCTTAAAATTTTCACAGTATATGCATCCAGTTGACCCAAAGTCATACTAATTGTCAAAAAATATTTTTTCAACACACTTGCTCATAAAGTGGCTCTAATTTCACCGCAATTAGGCACATAATGACACCTGTTATCAAACTGTGACTTTTTTATTACTATTATTGCCGGAGTCTGTGTTTCCCGATAGCTACAATCTAGGGGTCTTTAAGTCAAGAGTGAATAGGTTACTTCTAGGCAAGCGTGCTCCACCATCGACCACATCATCGCTTACTATCAGGTGAGATAGTGGTCAAGCGCGAGCCTATATTAGATAAAAAAAAAAAAAAAAAAAAATTCACAAGTGAGATAAAGTTTTTTTATTTTTATTTATTGGTTGAGTTGCTTTGTTCTTAAAAAAGTTTCGATACAAAAAAGATCGTGCTCAATAGTACAAATGCAACACATTTCATGCAACTTCGTATTTAAATAGATAATTTCAACTTATACGTGTTTAATAAATAAAACTTTCACTTAAATATAACTTTTGTTTTTGTCTGTAATAAAGAAAACTTAAAATTCCACATTTTGTACGTGGCTATAACGCTATCCGCGAAAATCCAAAAAAAAAGATAACTCATTATGTACAGTGCAAAGCACGCACAAATTTGACATCATTGTGTCAGCACTTTACTCGCTACGCGCGGTCTATACTTTAGTACACGATTATCACTCAAATCGCGTGCACTCATTATCATTCAATTAAATTCTATTATTACGTACTCTTGCGTATTAATCAAACTACCATCATTAAAAGGTGTAAAGACCCTACATCTTTTTGGTCCTTCGAGCATCCGTATATGCGGGACTATTTCGCGTTCATAACAGTGTGATTAAACTGTGAGCACGGAAGTACAGCTCCTGTGACTACGACCGGTGGATAGAGTAACATCCGTCTGCTACAACTCAACGACTGAAAATCTATCATACAACAACAATCATGAGCGCCAGCATGGAAAACATTTTGGCCAATCAAGATCGAATCATTCAAGCCATGGAGCAGCAACTGCGGAATTTCAAGAAGGATTCTGCGGACCGCAAAACTCCGGCTAACATCAAAAAACGTTTGCAAATCCTGGATTCATACTGGAGGGAGTTTCAAGAAAATCATGCTCAATTGTGTGAGTTTGAAGATCGTGGTTATACCTACTTTTCGGAGAACATGTACGAAAAAGCAAGAATTTTCTACAATGAAGCTCAGGAAATCATTCAAAATTACAAACCGTCTACTAGTACGGGTCAAGGGGATAAGTTGCCTAGCGCTTCATCAATGCGTATATCAGATACTCGCAATCAAGAAGCTGCGGATGAGCAACAGCAAACGGACATGTTGTCAGTTGATCCAGATCAACCAAATAGCAAGCCAACTGGCACCCCATCCACATCATTGTTCAAGAAGATTGTCTCTCGAGGTAATGCCAGTAAATTAGAAGAAATGCTCCGCAAGCAGAAGAGTAACTTCAAGGCTTTATCACGAGCAATCAGGAGTGTGGATATAGAGAGCCTCACCGAAAAATGGGAATTCGAAGATGTGCTCAGAACCATTCAAGCAAAATGGTCAACCATCGATTCCCTGCACTGGGAAATTGATAGTGAGATGTACTCAGAAGATGAGGAGTATGAACAGGAATATAGCAACTACGAAAAACGGTACGTTGACATCAAAAAGTTGGTCAATAGCAAAATGTATTCCGTTTCATATCGGGAAAATTTTACACCGAAAATAGATATTCCTACCTTCTCAGGGAACTATCACAAATGGATATCATTCAAGGACTTATTCCAAGAGGCTGTCCATAACAACAAAAGCATCCCAAGCGCCCAGAAGATGCAGTTATTAAAAAGTAAGCTGAAAGGCGAAGCAGAAAGGATCATTCAACATCTCAACATCAGTTCCGAAAATTACCACATCAGCTGGGACATATTGAATCACAGGTATAACAATGACAGGCTAATTTTCACCTCACACATGAACATACTCCTGTCATTACCTACAATGCAAAACCAAGTCGACACACAGATCAAGAACATGTTCGACACTATCAATGAATGCATGAACGCCTTGAAAAATCTTGGTATAGATGTAGCCGCCATGGGACCAATGGTTGTGCATTTACTTACACTGAAGCTGGATACTCAGACGCTTAGTGAATACACTCAATCATTAGAAAATCCAAGAGCCTTGCCTGTTCTAGCAGACTTTCTGAAATTTTTAGAGAACAAATATACTGCTCTCGAGTCAACACGGCGAAAACATTATTCATCCAAATCAACCTCGTCGTCATCTCCGAGTAGAAGCAAGGATTCAGGACATCAATTCAGCAAAAATAATCAATCAAAATCGAATAATTTAAACAACAAAAACGATTCTAACAAATCGTTTTTGCGTAGTTCAGCTGTAAAAAGTTGTGCAACGAAAACACAATATTGCCCACTATGCAAAGACGACAGCCACGGACTTTTCTACTGCAAGCCATTTTTAGAATCGGGGTTAGCAGAAAAGAGAAACACATTGCAAAGGTTCAACTTGTGTAAAAATTGCCTGGTTGATCACAAAAATAAATCATGCCGTTCTGAATCAAGATGCAGGGTGTGTAATGGAACTCATAACACCGTACTACACGATGCCCTACAGACAAACGCAGTGTCCAGCAACATGGATATGTCACCGTCTACGTTATGTGAAGACTACACACAAAGCAATGTGACACATGTTTCCAAGGAATCTGTTGTTGAAATTCTGCTAGCCACAGCACTTGTCCGTATACAAGGAGCTAATGGGGAATATCACACAATGAGGGCTCTCATAGATCAAGGCTCTCAAGCCTCCCTCATCACTGAGAACGCAGCTCAAATACTGAAACTGCCGCGCCGAGCATGCAAAGGCGTCATAGTTGGAGTCAGTGCCAATCAAACCAACTGTAAGGGAGTTATCAGTCTTGTAGCGTCATCATTACACTCGAATTATATATTCCAAACAAAAGTTGTTATTATGAAGAAATTAATTAACAACTTGCCAAACCACAGTTTTGCAAAACCATCTTGGGAATATCTTCAAAACATTCAACTAGCAGATCCAGATTTCAACGTTTGTCGTCCTATCGATTTATTGTTGGGAGCAGAAGTTTACTCGGAAATCATCATGTCTGGCATAATCAAGGAAAACTCATCTCTGCCAATAGCACAACAGACTCAACTTGGCTGGATTTTGAGCGGCAATGTCAAGTCTTATCAATGCAACGTTATCATGAACAATATACAAGACATACAAAGGTTTTGGAGCATTGAAGATGTCACCGAACCCGATACTAATATGTCCTCTGAGGATCATCAATGCCTTCAACAATATCAATCGGAAACAGTAAGACGAGATGATGGTAGATACGTGGTTAGACTGCCACTGAAGCCAGATATCAAAGAAAAATTGGGAGAATCAAAACAAAGAGCCGTAGCACAATTTTATCAACTGGAAAGAAAGTTTTCAAGTAATAAAAATATTTCCGAAGATTACAAAACATTCATCAACGAATATATCAAATTGGGTCACATGCGCAAGTGCGCACAGAAAATTCTGCCAGATTGCATTTTACCTCACCTATGCGTTTTACGCCCGGACTCGGCAACAACATCGCTGCGAGTTGTATTTAACGCATCAGCGAAAACTTCGACGGGCTACAGTCTCAATGATTTAATGTACAGCGGTCCTAATTTACAACAGGATTTGTTTACATTGATTCTGAGTTGGAGACAGTATGAATATGCAATCACAGCCGACATCGAGAAAATGTTCCGACAGATCTTATGTAATGAAAAGGACCTTCAGTATCAGAAAATCGTCTGGCGTGACTCACCTACCCAATTGCTTAGAGAATATGAGTTGACTACAGTCACCTATGGCACCAAAGCAGCTCCATTCCTGGCCATGATGACGTTGAAACGGTTAGCAGAAGACGAACGTTCAAGATACCCTACAGCATCAGCGGTACTTGAACAATGCTTCTACATGGATGATCTTCTGGCAGGACACCACAGTATAGAGGAAGCCAAACAACTCAAGGATGACCTAATTAATTTACTGAAGTCTGGTGGATTTAATTTGCGAAAATGGTCATCAAATAACATTAACATACAAGAATCAATATCAGACAAGGAACAAGCATTCGAATTCAGGCATCAAGAATCAACCAAAACTTTGGGACTGCGCTGGCACCCCCGGGACGATCGATTCAAGTTCCAGATTAAGATAGACACATCGTCATTGACACCATCCACCAAAAGATCATTATTATCTGACATTTCAAAGATATTTGATCCGCTCGGCTGGCTGTCTCCAGTATCCACCAAACTGAAACTTTTGTTCCAAAAAGTTTGGTCGTTGAATCTTCAATGGGATGACGCAGTACCTACAAACATCAATGAAGAATGGCTTAAAATAAAAAAGGAGTTACCACAAATCGAACATATTAATGTGCCAAGATGGCTTCAAACTACAAAAAATGCAAACATAGAGTTGCATGGGTTTTGTGACTCATCAGAAAAGGCATATGCATGCGTAATTTATGGCAGAATGATCAATCAGGAAAAGGCGGAGTGTCAATCCCCTGTGGTCATAGTAGCAGGGAAATCAAAGCTCGTGCCTGTCAACAAATCAGTATCTCTGCCTAGATTGGAGCTTTGCGCTGCGCACTTGTTGTCAAAACTGATGAAAGTTGTCCAGAACTGTTTATCAACCCATAACCTACGAATATACGGTTGGTCCGATTCGACAGCAGTACTAGGTTGGCTCAATGGTGAACCGAATCGCTGGAAACCATTCGTGGCTAACAGAGTAGCACAAATAACGGAGATAATACCAACAAAAAGCTGGCGATATGTGAAATCGGCCGAAAATCCAGCTGATTGCGCGAGCCGAGGATTATCAGCGAATCAACTACATCATCATCCTCTTTGGTGGCACGGACCAACCTGGCTATCAACATTCAAAGTAAACCACAATCAAGACATACCAACTTACATTACATATGAAGAAATCAGGAAGTCAATAAAAAGTAATGTAGTTCAACAAAATGAAGATATTATTTTAAAATTATTGAGCAGATTCAGCAACTTCGACCGAGCAGCGCGTGTTCTTGCTTGGACTTTGCGCGCCATATCTCGCAATCAACACAAACCGAAGTATCTGACTGTCAGCGAAATAAAAATCGCTAAACATCTGTTTATCAAACAAGTACAGCTGACGGTATTTAAGGAAGAGGTATTTAGTCTCCGAGATCAGAAGCAAATAGACGCGAAGAGCAAATTGCTAAAGCTGAACCCGTTTTTGGATCAAGACGGCCTACTGAGAGTCGGTGGCAGATTGAACAACGCGAAAATGAGTCAGAACATGAAGCATCCTCTCATCGTTCCCAACAACACACACCTCAGTGACTTATTGATCGAACAAGGACATCAGATGACACTCCATGGGGGAGCGAGAGTTACTCAAGCATGGCTGCGTCAACAATATTGGATTCTGGGAGGAAACCGAGCTGTCAAGAAGCGCTTACGAAACTGCGTCAAGTGCCGAAAACACGACCCAATCAAACACGAACAACTCATGGGCAACCTTCCTTTTGCACGCAGCAATCCAACACGACCATTTTATCATACAGGGGTTGATTTTACTGGGTTTGTCGACGTCAAAGCAAGCAAGGGCCGAGGTATCAAAACCACAAAAGGGTACATCGCCGTGTTCGTTTGTATGGCCACCAAGGCTGTACACATCGAGCTAGTATCGGACCTGACCTCATCATCGTTCTTAGCAGCTTTGCGGAGGATGGCAGCTCGGAGAGGCACCCCAGGCCATGTCTATAGTGACAATGGCACGAACTTTGTTGGAGCGAGTAGAATACTCAACGAAGAGTTCGTGAATATCAAAAACACTTTGGATGACAGTTTTTTCGAGGCTATTACCAGTATGGAGATTAACTGGCATTTTAATGCCCCTTCCTGGCCTAGTGCCGGAGGCCTCTGGGAAGCCGCCGTCAAGAGTTTGAAGTACCATCTCAAGCGGGTCATAGGAGATCAGAAGTTGACGTTTGAAGAATATTCGACGTTACTCGCTCAAATAGAAGCATGTTTGAATAGCCGACCATTGTGCGCACTCAGCGAAGATCCCGAGGATTTAGACTGTCTCACACCGTCTCACTTTTTGGCAAGTGGTCCGACACTAACTATCATCGAGACAGAGAGAGACTTGCGAACAAGATGGCAGCTCACACAAAAAATATTTGATGATCTGTGGAAGAGATGGCGAGCTGAGTACCTGTGCCAACTATCAGCTCGCAGTAAGTGGCACAAACCTCATCAGAATTTGAAGATCAATGACATCGTCATCATTCACGACATTAATCTTCCCCCGGGAAAATGGCCCATGGGCAGAGTTATTGAACTTCATCCAGGGAAAGACGGATACGTCAGAGTAGTGACCCTACGGACGAAAAATGGTTCACTCAAGAGACCAATTACGAAATTATCCGTCTTGCCGATCAACGACAATAATCAAAGCCACGATACAGAAAAGGAAAACAAAGAAGGTCAAGCAACAAACAATAAATATTCCAAGCCAACCTCATCAAAATTGTGCAACTTCATAATTACGACACTCGTACTTCTGATGTTTATTTGCTCAGGAACGTGCGAATACAAAATTTCCAAAGTTGCAGAAAATAAAAACATATTTTTTGATAAACTCGCAAATATGAAATTGGAACGTGAAGAATGGAAACTCGTCGTTTATTGCGACATGGCTCCGTATTGGCAAGGAATTAACCTTCTGGACAAGTTTATCACTCATCTGGACAACATATGTTCAAGGGATCAAATACCACAATGCAACGTAGTCCGATTACAACTGCTTCACGGGTACAACGAACTTGAACACTACAACAATGTTTTACTTGGTCAGCAAGGTCAAGTTCGCCGACGTCGCGGGCTTATCAACGGCATCGGCTACATCGCACATAGTTTGTTTGGAGTTTTGGATGAAACTTTCGCCGAACAATATCAGAAGGATATTGCCTTAATCAGAAGCAATCAAAAACATCTCAGTAATCTGTGGAAAAACCAAACTTCAGTAGTGGAGGCTGAACTAAATGTCATCAAAAGGATTGAAAATACCCTGGACAAGCAGCACAAAATAATCAACCAACACATTACCAATTGCAACGCGGCCATAAGCAAACTGAAAGAAGAAATCCAACACACTGACAACAAAGCGGAATTCACATTATCAACGTTCATAGCCAATAACATCATGACCAATCTTAAAGAAATCCAGGAGACACTAGTTGACACAGTGGCTAACATTTTCTATGAAAAGTTCAACTTTCACTTGCTGACGCCGGCACAGTTGAAAAACGAACTGAATGTTATAACCGGACAAATCTCAAAGGACTTAGCCTTACCGATTAATAATATTCAGACCGACTTGGCGAAGATCTATCACCTATTGAAAGTGAAAGCAAGAGCTACCAGAAAGTTCCTGATTTTCGAAGTAAGAATTCCTCTTGTGAGCAGGGAAGATTATGAGCTTTACAACCTCATACAGATTCCACAACAAGTCAACGCAAGCATGGTCAATATAGTGCCTGTAGCAAAATACCTGGCTATCAATACACATAAAGACTCTTACATACCAGTGTCTACAAGCGACTTACAAAGATGTATTCCTTACGACACCGACGAGTACATTTGCCCACTGAAAAGGCCAGTCTATCAAATGACGTCAGACAACAACTTATGTCTGAAACATCAAGCATCTAATCAATGTCAAACTGAAACAAGAGAATGTCGCGATACCTGGATTGACTTGAACTTAATTAATTCATATCTTTACTTTTGTTGCGGACAATGCAGTGTGCGAGTCATATGCGATGACGATTTTACGATCGAGCAACTCAGCAAAACAGGTGTCATTACACTGGGAGACAACTGCGTCATCAAAGACAGAATGTTTACGATTTATGCACACAGAGCATTATCAAACACAATTAAAACGAAGATCGATGTCATGAACATAGAAATTCCACCAATAAACCACATAATTAATCTGTCTATACCTCTCATCGCTCCACTGAATGAGACAGACGATATCACCGAACAACGGGAAGACATAAAGGCGATTGAAAAAGCACTCAAAGAAATGAAATCCAATCAGGAACTGGCAGATCAAGTGACATTCCATGACATTCATCATTACGTCGCCATCTACATCTTGGGTGGAGTCGTCGTGGTTTGCATCATCTTGTACACATGGCAACGCGTACGAGCGCGCCAGCCGCATCCAGCGCCCGCACCTCCGACAGCTGAGCGAGCAGAGGCCACAACGGAGCAGGCAGAGGCTAGCGTGAGCTATGTAGCTCCCGTTGCCACCTCTGCGGGTCGCCCTACCATCGCCACAACGAGCAGAGGGTCTTCGCCATCCGCTCGGACTCAATTCAATGAAATACCTTAAGCTTAGTTTATTTAAGTTTGTAAGCAAAATTGTTAATTATCATCTTGTAAATCATTATCCTTCATCTCATTCACATCTTCTCGGGCCCCGGAGCATGTACAGTGCAAAGCACGCACAAATTTGACATCATTGTGTCAGCACTTTACTCGCTACGCGCGGTCTATACTTTAGTACACGATTATCACTCAAATCGCGTGCACTCATTATCATTCAATTAAATTCTATTATTACGTACTCTTGCGTATTAATCAAACTACCATCATTAAAAGGTGTAAAGACCCTACACATTACTTTTAGTCTATGGCCGATCGCCATTGTTAGATGCGCGCGCATAGGAAAACTGACTAATTTTGCCCGCAATTGCGAAAAAATTTGTACAGCTCGTTTTTACTGTTAGAAATGATTTTCTAGTATTATTTTCTTCACAAGTGTGTTGAAAAACGTCGTATGATACACGTGTGTATTGATGATTACCGTCCTCGGCTCTCTTAAGACCCTCACCTAACGGCTCGGGTCTCAATGGCGCCTCAGCGGTAATCACCAACATTACACACTTGTACCATAATGTACTATTAAGGGGAAAGAAAATAAATATATAGGTATCCCATCGAGTAAGGTATGGTTCTTTAGAGCTCATTGAGTAGATTAATACAATATTTTTGTTTTAAAAAATATTCGAAAACAAAGGAATGAGAAGCCACCAAAGCCAACCTTTTTAAAAAAAAAATATATATAATTATAGGATATTTTTAAGGTTCCCATTGACTTATGAACTTGAAATTTGGTGATAATGTTATTCCTTTATTTTTGTTAATTCTTACTTAATACATTTTTAAATATTTAGACAAACTTATCTTAAAAAATATAAAAAAAATAGAGGCCCACCGGTATCGGTAACAGGATCCAAGCTACGGTGGTTAGGGCTCCAGAGACAGGAACCTCCTCACATATATATATATATATACGTTGTAAAATATTTTTTTCTTTGAAATGAAACCCTCATTTATCCGCTCCTATTACAACCAACTTGTTCTTGCGGTCAAATACGTAACATAGAAGGGATGAGGGCGGCGCCGGCATGATTCTACATTTGGTACGGAACCCAAAATGTGCGTAGTCTGACACACACTTGGCCGAGTTTTATTTTTAAATCTTTATATATAAAACAAAGTCGGTTTAGTTACACCATTTATAACTCGACAAGACTGGACCAATTTTATTTGAATAATTTTTCATTGATTCGAGTTATCTCCGTCCCGATTATCAGAATAACAATTAAAACATCGGAAAAATTAACGAAGAAAATGTTTTTGAAAATTCATTTTCTCATATGTTTTGCGAACACAGCGCCTCCTGACAGAATTATACAGGAAAGGTTTAAAACTAAAAAAAAATTGTTAGGGTGGGGTAGGTAGTTAGGTAGCCAGTTGGCGGCACAGCTAGTGTTGTCATAAGTGACGTTTATTGAGTACATGTATGCAGGCTAATAGGCCCACTCCTACTTGAACATATCAAACCATTTAGACTGCACCCGTTAAGATGCACTGCAGCTTTGCGGCAGAAATAGGAAAGACAGACGGGCTTCTAAGCAGAAAAAAAGATATCGTATAGTATAATCTATCTAAAATTTAACATTTACAGCGGTTTATATTTTCAAAACCAATAGCTTCTGTCCATTTCTTCTTTAAAATTTCGTTTCCAGGAAATCTGTGGTTTAAAATAGCATTGCAATGTATTTTACACACTTTATCAATATTATCGATACTTATCATATGCGAACTTCAAACATCACTAACCTCACATACTAATAATTATTGTAGGTAAACAATGCAAAGGGTATTCCTTTTACGGCACTGAACATGGCGACCGGTCACGCATAGACATGATTTTGACGTCACACAAAAGTGTTGGCTAGTTTAGTCCTTGATTCGTCCTCTTGGTTAGTTAAAAAGAGACAAAACGCTTTTTGACATGCGTGTGTCGATTTGATAGATATTTGTATAACTATTCTTCATATAGTAGAATATGCCGTCTCCATAGTTTTTTTCTACCTCATTGTTCCATTGTGATATCTAGTTCATTTAGTCTATTGTGCAAATTGTTTTTGTGTTAACTTGTGTGTGTGTGACAATAAATAAACTAAAAATTATTATAATTAATGTGCTTGATTCTGCAGCGATCAGGTGGTGTCGCAGATCCTGGACGAGCTGGGGCTGCAGCTCAACGACACGTTGTCGGGCCTGCCACAGGCCACCGGCTCCCTCTCCGTCGGAGGTCAGTATGATAGTCATGAAAGTGTATGTGTGGACGGAATCTGTCTTCCTGCGTATTAATGTTGCGGTGTGTACAGCAAAGCACCCGGCGGCGGCGGCGCCCGTGGCGGTGCCGGGCGGCTCGGGGGGCGGCGCCGCGCCCATCAGCGACGCCGACGCCGAGCTGCAGGCGCGGCTCGACAACCTGCGCCGCGAGTAGCGCGGGACAGCGCAGCGCAGCACAGCACAGCACAGCGCAGCGCAGCGAGCTTCACTGTTGTTGCCCGACGACTTATTTTGGTTCTATCACAGATATAAATCTAACTATACTGTGATTTTTAATTTCGTGGACTAAACTGACATTTGGGGGGTTGTCACTTTATCGTTACAAAAAAATAGTGTCGTACCCTGACTATTCCGAGTGATCGAAAATCGAAGTAGATCGAAAATACAATATTACACACCAAAAAAAATTACATTTGTTAAAAAACTAGCAGCCCTTATTTAGTTTCTACTAATTTATGTCAGACTTTATTTTATCGATCGCATTTATTTTATATTTAAAATAATAAAAGTTTATGTAATTTGTGTTCTGTTACATTAAAATATATTACGTTTATATTCATAAAACATTTATTTACACTAATTAGTAAAATTAAATTGATAAGTCATGTCACATCGATTCGATGAATCACTTATCATTGAGCCTTACCTACAACACTATGTTCCGTGTCAACAACATTTAAAAAAAATATGGTCATTGGAATCTATCAGATTAGTCCTCGAAATTAAAATCACACTTCAGAGATAACGCAAGTCTCTCCATCTGTATGAAAACCAAGCGTGCCACTTTTTCACACACAATTTAAAAACAAATTCCATTTTTTTTATCCTCGGCCAACCTTTTCTATACAGTCTTTGTGAGTTTTTGGCGGCCTTTTTTCGGGTGAAGTTCAGCGGCTGTTAATATTATTTGCAGATTGATTCCTAGTGGTTATAATGATATAAAATTTGTGTAGTTTTGTGTCTCAATTGTCTACGCAAATGGACAATATGTGGAAATCATTGACAGAACTGATCTCGGGATAGTGGAGCGGAGAATTTTATTGTAGTATTGACTACCTCCTCAAAACTTACATTAAAAAAAAAAATACAGTGTTTGTAGGTCAATATGGCATTACAGGGCATTTTTTTAAAATTTCGATTGATTTACGGTACCGATAATGCTAAATGAAAAGCTCAAATTACGAAAATTGATCGTAAATAATCCGTTTTTGACACGCGAAGTACATACAATCGTGTCATCTAGTTAGATTTATATCTGTGGGTTCTATCGTCTCGTTTTGCGCCTCTGAACTAAGTCGCGCTTCACACTTGTATAAATCAAGTCTTATTTGAAGTAACATATAGCTAATTCTGACAACGTAGATTGACGCCGCTTCCTGTCGAAACAGAACGTTAAATTTTCATTGTAATACGAGTGGTCGCTAAGTTGATATATTTTTACATAGCGACCAAGTGCATCTTACAACTCTCAACGTAACGACCACTCGTACCTACTAAGTATAACTACATATACAGGGTTTTTCAAGTGGGCGTGGATGGCCAAATCAGAAACTATAAGCACAGATAATAAAATACTAGCATAAGCCTCATCACATACAAAGAAACTGTGCCGACGTAACTAGCGTCTTTCGTCTGATTATACTGATTATTTTTTGTACATCGATCGCGTTCGGTTCCGTTCCACGGCGATAGATGGTGTTAGCAGCGACTTGCAATTAAATAAAAGGGTTTACTTGGTTCGTGAATATTTTTTTCTTTAAATACAGTGACGATTCGTTATTTGTTTTTTTTACGTGTAAACAGTTTCATTGTAGCAAAATGTATTACAATACAAATTTAAACATTCTAGTGGAATGCATCAGGAATTTAAAACCGCGCCATCTATTGGCGTCAATTTTAAATGATCAGATCTGATAATCTTTGAAATATGAAATAAGAGCGAACAGCCCCGGATCTACGATTTTTTCGAACCGAAAGTGGCGCTCCCTCCCTTTAGTTTGAAAAAAACTGTTAAAACTGCCAATGAGTAGCATTTTTGTGACCATTTGTTAAAATAATAATCCTATAAATTTAAACTTTTTTTTATCTAATACCTAACTTTCATTTGTGACAAAAAACAGAAACACAGGAAAAATATTAAACCAGGAAAGACTACAACTTTACACGGCGTGCTTTCTTTTCTGTGAAATAATCTATTAGCTCCTCAAAGTCCGTCGCATAGGCAGTTTTGTTTTCAATGGCTAGAAAAGTTTGTTTTTCAAATATATTATATTAAGATTCGATTACTTGATAAAAACCTATGAGATTGTAGGAAAAGAGGCTTTATTTGTTCGATATTTCGAATTCTTGTCTCAAGGATTTGGCGCCCCCATGAAACTGCCGCCCGGGGCAAGTGCCCCGGTTTGCCCCCCCTTGGATCCGGGGCTGAGAGCGAATTATTGCATATGAGAATTAATTAAACAAGTATAGTCTGGACTATCTATGTTCAATTCCAGAAAATGTTAATTTGATACACAATTCAAAAACGGTGCATATCGCGCCATCTATTGATATTTATTTGAACCAAATATTCATTCATACCCTCAGTTTCCCACCTTAAAATTATCGCAGAATTAATGTGACAAATTGTCAAGCACGCGTTATCCTGTGATTGGCTGTTGAAAATGCATTCAACCAATCACAGCAGATAACGCGTGCTTGACAATTTTTCACATTTATATAATTTTAAGGTGGGAAACTGAGGGTTAGTGCTGGGACCTCGTGTTATAAGAAATAGCGAAACACACTCAAAGGAGTTACGGACCCGATTTTGATGGCAACTGAAATTGCATAACTGGTTTTTTTACAGCGTAACTGGATTTTTTTAAAATCAATATCGGAATACAATATCAATACCACGAATGGAACCCGTTGATTTTGAAAAAGAAAACACTGTATTACACCATCCAATAGTGTCCCTAGTATGGATAACATTCTGGGAAGTAATGCCTTACGGCAACTTGAGGAGAGACCTCATTTTAAAAAAAACTGGTTATATTCCTGCTAGGAATATTGATTTTCTAAAAATTAATTATGCTGCTTTAGTATCCATCAAAGTCGGCCCCGTGAGTTTTTATCGCTATTTCTCATAGTTTCTGGTTTGGCCATCCACGCCCACTTGGAAAACTCACCTGTATACGACACAGCCACAGTAAAATATACAAACAGTACGGAAACTACCTACAAACGCTCGAAACGGCACACTCACACAAACATACGCACGGCACTTCTGCAGTGCTGTCAGTAGTGCGAGCCGCTTAGGGGTCTCGTCGAGGCGCATCTTTGTGTGTGTGTTTTCTTATCGAGCGTTTATAGGTAGTTTCCTAACTGTTTGTATAGGTATTTATTCTGTGACACACCGCTGTGCGGAGATCTGTATAAATGTAATAATATGTATGGTACAGTACGAGCGTACCGACTTGTACACAATGTTGTTAAGTTATACAAATTAAGTTTATCTAAGAATAATATAATAAATATTTTTGTAAAATAAAACGTCTTTTTGTCAATTCCAATCGTTTATTATGTATGTACTTATAATGATGGCCTCGTAACGTACACTAACTACAACGATATAACGTTAATAAAATATTGATTCATATATGAATCACATTCAATAATCACATCTACATATAATCCCCGGCACGTATGTTGGCAAGAGTCGTTAGATGAGCAGAAGTCATTTTTTAGCGGGGCGCGTCGAACGTTCCGAGCGCGTGATTAGTTGGTCAGTTAACACAAGGAGCGACAGACCAATCGCGTCGCGCTCACGTTTCGTTAGCTCTACGTGGTGGTTGGTCTGTATGCGCGAACTTATCCCCCATATCCACTACGCCAAATATGGAAACTACCTACAAACGCACGAAACAACCCACACAAACATGCGCATCGACGAGCCCCTAAGCGGCTCGCACTACTGCTCTTAGCGTTTGTAGGTAGTTTCCATACTGTTTGTATATTTTTACTGTGCCAAAACCTTACCAACTTACATGCCGCGGACTTAATATAATAGGTATAATTGTAAACACAGACGAGCACCCCGTCTACACGTCGGCGGACGCATTCGCAGACGACATAAACGATTAATCTGGCGACGCAGCGACGTGTATAAGAGGCTTTACAATATAATACAGATCCCGATTAACATAAATGTACTGGTGCTGCTGACTGCTGAGCACTCGCCAGGCGCCGCACCTGCACGAGCCACGGTGCAGCTGGCGGCACGGAGCGTCCCTGCCGAGCACGGTCTGCCACTATACTGCTAGCACTATGAAGATATGTCTGGTTGTACTACTGACGCGCTCACATTTAGGCGCCTATCGCGGTCAGCACAAGCAGCAGGTGGCACTATCACACCGACCGGTGTCGCTAGCTACTGGTGCTGAGTACCTATGTTATACAACGTCGCTATAACTACCTAATCTATACTACGAAACAAGTAGTATTGGAATGTACTTATTATTATTATACAGGGTCAAATGTGTCGCGGTTCCTGAACAGCCCGTGAGCTGCGACAGTGGCATGTCGATAGCACACAGAAATAATAATCGAATACACACATACGGAGTCAAACATCAGTCTTGATCGTACTTAGCGAACGCTGTGTTGAAGACAAGCGAGCGCGGCCTCACACCACGCCGCGCCCCCTACCCAGCGCCCCCCCTAGCCAAGTTACAAACGGTTCGTATAGAATCTCTTTCTACAATCGTTAACGCCTTCTATTTGTATTGTCTGACCACGTGACTTAACGTTCTCATTCCCATACATTGATTCGTTTTCTACGAGCGTTATCGATTGTAGATTGTCAACTTGGCTACAGGTGAGTTCTATCGACGTTAGACATTAACTAATAAAAAAAGTAAAATATTATAAAGTGCTGCCAGCTGTGAAAACCAAGTTTTGGTAGGTTTCTCTATAATTTATATTTGTCACCGCTTGCATCACCTCATAATTAGTAATGTCTATTTTTCTCTTTTCAGTTATATTTTTTTTTTGCAGTTGGGTTTTTTGTTTTTTTATTAATTTGTTTTAACTTAGACTTTTTAGTTTTGTTAATGAATAATATCTACAAATAGGTTATGTGGTAAAATATATTACGAATACTTTATAATATGGTATAAGTGAATTTAAAAAAAATATAAGGTGGGTGGACCATGGAAGGCCAAGCTCCTTTGAAGGCCAATTATTAAAAAGTCTTAGAAATTGCCATGTGATGGCAAAATCTTTGTTCTCACACGAACACCCATCGACACAGACGCGGTGGCGAGTCGGTCGCGCCTCTATTTTGTCCTGAGGTCCCTCGCTTCGTTGTCTTCGGTCATCGAAGTTAAAATTGTAATTCGCGCACTTTAAAAAAAAAATAACAATAGGCTCGCTTTTGACCGATATTTCGCCAGATGATAAGCGATGTTGTAGTCTACGTTGAAGCACGCTTGCCTAGAAGTAACATATTCACTCTTGATTTAAAGACCCCAAGGTTTTAGCTTTCAGGAAACAAATACTCCGGCAGGGAATTCCACTCCTTAGCTGTGCGCACAATGAAAGTATTAGCAAAACGCTTTGTGCGTATGCGATGTCTACCATGTATCGATGGCGCATTGCTGAACGTCTTTTCGTCCGATGATGGAAAAGGCTAGGCGGAATCAAATTGTGCAGTTCCATCGCACACTCCCCGAAATATAATGGAAAAAAAAACAGACAGGCTGGCAACTGGAGCTTTGACTCGACCAGTGCGTCGTTGAAAATAAGCCTCTTGGCCTGTCTGTCAATCGACACAAGTGTTTTTGCGCGTCGCATTCAAGCGTTCAACCATGGCCTCCTGAAGAGACCGAATCTGAAACCCAGTAGCCCGTGAGCCGGACACGTATATCTCAGAAACATTGCTTATGTCTGAAAACTCAAAGTTGCCTGGTTTTAGCAGATCATTAATGTGCAGCAAGAACAATGTTGCCGAGAGCACTGACCCCTGAGGACTCCGGCGGTTATATCCAACTGACCGAAGGAGCAGCCATCGATTACCACTCGGATGGATCGATCCTTCAGCAAAACTTTAGATTTTACGTAAATAACCTATTATTTTCTTTACTCTTAATTAATATACAAGGATTTGCTATTGTACTAAAGAAAAATATTACTTTATTTAGATTTCAGTTAAAATATCGGTAGTGTTCCTAAAAAAGCAACAGTTCCTAGTAAGGTCAATCCATATGCGAATATTATGAATTTATTCTTATTGTGTTCAAGTTATGTTCGTTGAATATTTGATAAAGTGAATATATTATGGTAATCATTTAATGTTTCGTTAAAGAAAAAAAAGTAGTTTATATTTAAGCAGATATTTTGATTGTCACGATGGTTTTAAGTTGGCTGATTTATTATAATGGTCTTTTATGGAGCCTTGTTCCTAGCAAGGCCGTTTGGAAGAGTTCATCAAAACTCAAGTTTGATAAATAGTGATTAAAACTGCAATAAAAAGTGTTTTATATGTTACATAATAAAACAAAGTGTTACTTAGTAATTGGTTAGATTTATTTATCGAGTATTTTATAAAATAACTAGCTGACCCCCGAGGCTTCGCTCCCGTCAACTGGCTATCTACCCTACCCTACCTACCCACTTTCCTACCAACCTACTCACCTGCCCTACCGATTAACCTACCCACCCTACCCACCTACCAATTTGTTAAACTATTTATTTCAATAAGAATTAATACCATACTACAACACGAATATAACCAACTTTTGTTTCTACTGGCGATCTAATTAAATTTTAGAACACAAAAGCTGCTATTGTGACTTAACTATGATAGTGAGATATATTCTCTCGCAGATTTTTATGTAGGTACCTAATAATGAGTACTTTAATCATGTAGTACATGATTTTTATGTATCATCAATAGTTTTCTCAGCGCACGCCAAATAATGAATTTTATAGGCAAAATTGTGCTAACGAATTTTTTTAATCGGTCAAGTAGTTTCGGAGCCTATTCGGTACAAACAAATAAACAAACAAAAACCACTTTCGTCTTTATAATATTGGTATAGATAATAACTGTTTATTCGATATGGTGGCCATCTATGGTCCTGCTAGGGTTGCCAACCGCACTCTAAAATAGAGTATTGTACTCTATATCATGTACGCGTGGTCTATAATCTATAACACTAATAGAGTATGCTGAAATACTCCTTTTTACACAATCTTTACTATACTAGTGCCCGCCACTTTAGCATTTACTGAGAGAGTATTTTCGGTCATGAATGTGAAGTGGCAGGAAGAGAGAATCAGAGCTTCATTGAAATTGATTAAACACGAGTTTGAATATTTGGAGTCATACAATCCATTTAAAAACCATGAAAAATTGATAAGTGCTGCAAAACGTACGATAAAATACCTTTTTGTAAATATAAAATAAATGATACTCTTTTTTGGAAATCCGTACTCTTTTTTTACATCCTTTGATATCAGATATACTCTATTTCTTCTAATAAAAGTTGGCAACCCTAGGTCCCACCCACCTTATGTGCTTGTTTTACTTATTTATTCAACTATCAAACTTGCGCTTATCTTGAATTTGTGCCAAAATAGTAACATAATAGTATTACAATATATAAATTTTAGAATGGTATATTTAGTAGCTTTCGTTTGATACCCATATTGATAAGATAACGATTTTTTTTTTCTCAAACATGCATCATGGAAATATTGTCTTTATTTTCGAAAACAGAACACGCGAAGTATCGAATTTACGGACAAAAAAAACCAAATCCATTGCTAGAGCGTTTTTTGAATTTGGAACATTACAACGCTCAAGCAATGTTGATCAAATCCAGTGCAGGAGTGTTTTTTGAATTTGGAACATTATAACGCTCGAGCAATGTTGTTGTAACTTTATTAAATTAAATGTATAATATAAAAAGGGGTGTTATTTAAATGGTTAGCATAGTATTCGTATTTTTGTGAGCAGAAAAATATAATCTTTGAGCAGAAATAACTAATTGATCAGCAATTCATGGCCAGCAAACATTCCAAAATCAATCAGCAATTTATGTCATTCTGGATGTCTGTAATTATTTTTGTACAGCATATTAATTATATAAGCTGCCATGAGCTGCTCCTGTTTAATAAAATTTTGGTAAGCACTCACTACCCTCTGGTAAGCAAAAAAATCATTTTGAGCTGCATATAAAAGTCTAAAAGTAGGAAAAATACTTCACTTGTCTATGAATATATGTTTTTTTTCTGGCTCCTCGCTGCGCTCCTTTATATCAGCTAGGTTATTGATACCCTGGGAGCCAGGTTTTTCAGGTAATCAGGTAAAAGAACTTTCATATTTTTCATTTTCCTGCTCTTACTCCAGCCACTTTTAAAGTACAGTGCCGATTTTTCAATAAAAACGCAATCCAATTAGTTATTTTGCCCACCATGTTTTAAATATGCATACCAATCAAATACACTGCTTATAGACATGTTTTGTCTGCTTTTTATCATGAAATCTTGCTGATCAAGTAGTTATTTTGCGGACCGAATGTTTATTATGCAAACTCATGTTATTGTAAGCTGCCTATTTATGATTTAATTTTTGACCATTATCATAATTATTTGCGGAACAAGGATTGCTGCCAGATTTTTTTATTGCAAACAAAATCTTTGTATGCCGAACAAATTATTTAAATGCTGTTTTTTGGTGGCTCACCAAATTTTATAATTGCTAAATATTTAATTACTTCTCTATAAAAAGTATGTTTTATTTCCCTGCACTCATTTGAGAAAAACACTATATACCTATGCCTCGGCGGAAATGGCAATTGCCTGTCTCGTATAAGTCCTCGCCTACGGCTATTTCGCGGCCTTTGTAATAATGTACTAGTATCGACCCCTTTTTAGCGGGAGACGCCATATTTGAAAATTATATACCCTATGTCATTCCTACAATCGGACGACATCGAAACCGTTGGAGCTGAAGAGCGTGCCATAGAAATGGACACATACATCCGCTCGAAAACATTACCCCCCGCAGTCGGGTAAAAATGACGGCGGCTTTCACCCGACTGCCGACGCCGGACATTCAGCCCCGTCATCCGGCGACTTGCTCACAGTCACACGCACACCTCACCACACAGATCATTCGCTTATAACATGCATTGATTTGTAGCGTGATGTTATAGCGCTTTGGCACAGATACTTAACGGCTCCCATTCCTCTCTCCATCAAAATAACGCAGCCAATACCGTTTTAATATTAGTAAGTCTTAAACGAATAGGAAGAGATACATAGGTGTAAAACTTTTATAAATAGACATTCATCGATCACATATCACAGACTGATTGCATCCAACCTTTCCCTCGTTGGATGTTAGTGCGGGCGCGGTCGAGACGCGCGGCTCTTGTAAACGCTCATATAAAATATAAACTATCTACAACATTATAACAAAATATCTAGGTTCCTTGAACTACAGGATCAAAACCCCAAATATATCAGCTTATAAAATAAAGGAAGAATTTGAAACGCACGCGCTAAGACCTAGTGCGCGATTACACATATTATACATGCTACACTACTAGTAGGTTCGTACGCTAACACTGCAGGCACGCTCACGGGCTAGCCTCCTCCGCCGGGCGCAGCGCGCTGAGCGCAAGCCCCAGCTGCGCCAGGTAGTACGTGCTCATGACCAGCACCTGGCCGTAGGGCACGGGCCCTCCGAACAGGCTGTAACCCAGGATGGCGTCCGACACCAGGAACAGCAGCGCGCCCCGCCCCGCCGCACCGCCGCGTGCTGCACCGCGCCACGCCATTGTGGCCAGCAGCAGCGCGTAGGCAGGCACCAGCGCGCGCAGTCCCGCCGGCACTGCCACGCCGCGCAGGAACAGCAGCGTGGCGCCGTACAGCGCGCCGCCCAGCGCAGCCGCGCGCCGCGCCCAGCCCAGCGCAGCGATGTAGGCCACGTGCGCGCCCGCGAACGCCGCCATCCCGGCCACGAAGTGCTGCGGCCACAGCAGCAGCGCGTCGCCCAGCGCCGACAGCGCCAAGCCCATCGCCACGCGCCGCGCGTACCCGCCTCTGCAACCATTTATATTGTTCGTGCGCGCAACATTTTCATTACACTTATATACAGGGAAAACAGGGATCTGTCCTAAGCATTTGACACTGTTTATTCACAAAAAGTGAATTTAAAACACTGTATCCCTTTGAGTTAGTGCTAGGATTGCCAACTCTACTCTAAAATAGAGTATTGTACTCTATATCATGTAGGCGTACTCTATAATCTATAACACTAATAGAGTATTTTAAAATACTCTTTTTCACACAATGTTCACTATACTGGTGCCCGCCACTTCAGCATTCACTGAGAGAGTATTTTCGGTCATGAATGTGAAGTGGCGGGAAGAGAGAAACAGAGCTTCATTGAAATTGATTAAAAATGAGCTCTTGGTCTTTATAAAATGTTTGGAGTCATACAATCCATTTAAAAACCATGAACATTTGTTATGTGCTGCAAAAAGTACGAATAAATACCTTTTTGAAAATATATAATAAATGATACTCTTTTTTGGAAGTCCGTACTCTTTATTTACCTCCTTTGAAATGAGATATACTCTATTTCTTTTAATAAAATTTGGCCCTAGTTAGAGCCGACATGGCGCGTAGCGTTTAGTTAACGCAACGTAAATATTAGTTGCAGATGAGCTCAAGCTTGTAGTTATTTAGAAGATCAACACCCAGGTAACAGTCAATGGCAATGGTATTCGTTTTTACAAAGTTCAAATCATTGTCTCGCCACCTGTCAATGAGTGCAAATTTTGAATCGACAATGACAATGAAAACCGACAATGATGGGAATTCTAAGTATAATAACAAATTGTTGCAATTTTGTGAACATTTGAACTTTGACGTATTGTTTGGACTTGGAAGATTAGTTTTGAACTTGCAACCATGTAGACATAGGTTCACTGATTTAACCACTAGATCATATCGACTTAACAAATATTGTTGAAATTAACAAGTCCATCATGGTGACAAAACAGTATTCAAAAGCGTACCTACCCAAACGTTACGTGTTAAAGATAAAATTGGCTTAACTGTATTGAACCCTACCTTATCCTACCTTGAACAAGTCGTTCTTGTTTGATAACCTTATCTAATACGTATCGAATAACACTTCATCATCATCATCAGCCTATAGCAGTCCACTGCTGGACATAGGTCTCTCCAATTGCACGACATTTGGTCCGATTTTCGGCAACTCTCATCCAGCTGCTACCAGCCACCCTGCGAAGGTCGTCGCTCCTCCTAGCCTGAGGGCGTCCTACCTTACGTTTACCAGTTTGCGGTCTCCACTCAAGAACACGTTTACCCCAACGGTCATCGGTTCTACGACTTATATGGCCGGCCCATTGCCACTTCGCTTACTTATTCTGTGAGCTATGTCGACAACTTTGGTTCTCTGCCGGATCACCTCGTTTCGGATTCGATCCCTTAGAGCAGGGATGGCGAACCTATGGCACGCGTGCCTGTAATGGCACACGACTAAATATTTTGGGCACGCTAAAATGAAGTTATTTAGAATCTAGATAATTTGCAACAGCAGAAATGACACCAACTCCTTCTTTTATTTAAATCAAACTAATATTATAAAGGCGAAAGTCTGTGAGTGTGTTTGTATGTTTGTTACTTCTTCACGCTCAAACGACTGGATGGATCTGGCTGAAATGATGATAATCAGGAATAGCACATAGGATACTTTTTATCCCGGGAATATGTTCTCTTGCGATAAATTTGGTCATTCACGCGGGCGAAGCCGCTGGCAGAAGCAAACTAGTACAACATAAAACTGTAAATACGAGTAAATATTAGGATTGCTGTAAGAATTTCTGGGTGCAAATAAAGAATTGATTAATTCATAGCATTTTAGAGTTTTATTTTTTGTCAATTAAGACGAAGTCAAATTTTTTTGGTGGCACATCATTGTCACATAAAAAGATATATAATTTAAATGGCACGTATTCTAATAAAGGTTCGCCATCCCTGCCTTAGAGTGACTCCGAGCATAGCCCTTTCCATAGTTCGCTGAGCAACTTTGAACTGATGAACCAACCGTATAGTGGGTGTCCACGTCTCGGCACCGTAGGTCATAATACATAACACTTATCTACTGCTAATTGCATAAGGTTCAAAATCGTCTAACTTTTAGTGGGTAATCAGCTAACGGCAGGGTGGGTCAGGTAACAGCTTGCCGACTGTACCCAAAGTTAAGGTGCCGGAAGTCCTACAGCTCTATCACAATGGAAGTTGAGGCAGTCACATGGGAGTTAAGAGGACTCTTATCAAGATCTAAGAACGATTTTACTGGATCCATTGTCGAGAGGACGTTGAGGAATGGTGCCGCAAATGCATAAGTTGTGAGGTGAAAGGACCACAAACTCGTAGTAGAGGTGCATTTAGGGTTTACAATGGTGGTGCTCCGTGGGAACGTATAACATTAGATGTTGTTGGGCCCTTTCCTGTAAGCAGCAAAGGCAAATCGCCTAAATTGCAAGCAAAATGGGATGGACCATATCGCATACCAATATTCATGACGACATCTACCGAATTGAATGGGACCCCGAGGTGCACCAAAGGTTGTTCATGACGATCGGTTGGCCCGTAATCGTAGGTCTAACCACAGACATACATCTAAATTTTCTTTATTTTTTTAAAACGTTGCCCTACACTAGGAATTTCTCCTGTATCGTGGGTGCGTTTACAAACATATAAACTCACATACACAAGCATCCAGAGCCGGAACAACTATCTGGAGGTCATACAAATATTTGTTCCGTGCGGGAATCGAACCCGCGACACGAAGCGCAGCAGTCAATCGCTCAACCACTGCGCCAACCGTGCGCCCTCGCTAAATAGATAACGCAAGTCCCTCCATCTGTATGAAAACGAAGCGTGCCACTTTTTAACCGACTTCAAAAAAAGGAGGAGGTTCTCAATTCGACAGTATTTTTTTTTTTTTTTTATGTGTGTTACCTCAGAACTTGTTACTGGGTGAACCGATTTTGATGATTCTTTTTTTATTTGAAAGCTGGTGTTTGTCATGTGGTCCCATTTCATTTTCATCAATGAAGTGTCTTTACACTTTTGTTTGAGTGTTTCAATAAAATGAGAATGCTTCCATAGCTATTTAAAATACTTTTATTAAAATATATGACCTTAGTTGGTGGCTTCCAAGATGGTTGCTTTTTCCGGATGTTACAATAGACCAAGTGCTTGTGAACATAGATATTCAATTTTGTGTTGCCATACTTATCTTCTAAATACATTACAATACCCCCCTCTTAAGTCCTTTATAAATCTAATCTTTCAGGAGCCTTAACTGTCCTTGAAGATCTCCTCAAAGAGGATTGAGGTACTGGTTGAGCCTCCTGAGTTACACTCTTATTACCGTCATCCTTATAACTAGAATTACTAGCATCATTAGAGCTATCTATAACTTCAGGAATTACATCTTTGAAATCCTCACATTTATAATTATCATTACTTTCAATTATTTCCTTATTGAAATCTCTGAAATCTTTAGCCTCATGATCTTTAAAGTTATTAGGTTTGATAAAAGCATTATTATTACTTAAATTAATAGGAATTTCTTTAGAGATTTCAGGGTTTTCACAAGGCACTGAACGTATTATCTGATTGAGGTGTCTTTTCCAAATCAAATCTTCATTTAAAATTTTACACAAATAGGTTCTTTTACCTAAGACCTCATCTATAATAGCTTTAACAAAAACTTTCTTATTTGGATTTCTATAATCTCTACAATACACATATTCTCCCTCTGTGAAAATTTCTTCTCTCATATTATTATTCTTATTTATTTTATCTTTAGTCTTTTTCTCTTTTAAAATATCTAGTCTAGTCCTTAATTTCCTTTGAAACATTAATTCAGCCGGGGTGTTACCCGTAATAGTATGAATTGAATTTCTGTAATGAAAAAGGTATCTGTTCATTAATGTTTTTTTTTTTTTTTTTTTTTATCAATTTTTATTTGAGGCTTCAGTGCACCCTGGGTGACTATGCCAGCCTCATAGGAACAATCGAAAGTAGTGTACCCAATGCTATGAGCACGCTGCACAGGGATTCTGCCAGCAGCCGGTACACTACCAGTATCTACTCACAACTCTTTCCTTCCCTCTCTCCTTACTCTCTCTCATTTCTTTCTTTCATACATAACTTCAAAAAGGTATAAATACTCCTGCATTCTTTAGACAAAGGTCGGCCTAACGTCGCATTGATGCCCCCGTTAAATAGATCAATATTCGACAATAACTTCAGTCTCAGGTCACAATATCGATCACATTCCAACAAAACATGCATTATATCCTCCGGCTTATGGCATAGGTCACATAATTGGGATGAACTCACGCCCATAAGATAATAAAACCTGTTCAGCGGAACATGACCAGCCCGTAACCTGAGGGCCACAACCAATGTCTCCCTAGAGAGGTTGGCACACTCGAACCAGGGCACTGTGCCTGGCGCATCTTGCATGGTGTAGTACCAAGCACCCTTAGTCTGCGAGGACTCCTTAAAGGCCTTTTCCCACTTTCCTTTGCACAGACCTTTGGCATATGGAATTATTTCATTACCATAGGGCCAGTTTAAATCATCGACACCATCGTCTGCTGCATTTCCAGCCAGCTGATCTACCACCTCATTCTCAGGTACGCCAATATGCGACGGTATCCACTGAAACTCGACACAGACATTCCGATTCTGTAACCTGTGCAATAGCCCCAGCGCGTCATAGGCTATCGGCATACCTCGGATACCCGAGACACACCGAGCCAAATGCTGTAGGGCACTTTTAGAGTCTGATAAAATGACTATCCTTTGTTCCCCAACAGTACTTGCATAAGATAATGCCTCCGTGATCGCCGTTAACTCGGCTCTCATTACAGAGACATCCTCATGTAACCTGAGCTGCATCTGTACATCCAATTGTGGGTCCAGGAATGCCGCCCCAACCCCCCGCAGGCCCCTTGATCCATCCGTGAAAAGTTTATAGAATCCTCTATATCTGTGTCGAATCTCAGTCACTACCCTTTCTCTAAGATCTAAAACATTATATCCGCGCTTAGGCTTATCCACGCTGTCACTAGAGTCATGGATGTTGGATTTAACATTAATATTTGAGATCCATGTATCCAAAGCAAACATTTCCAATTGGGAACTCTTATATATAAACTTGTTAACTAATGCCTTGTGTACCTCTATTAAAACTGGTTCCGTCTTTCCCCTCCAATATCCTTCTAAATTAACCAAATCCTCAATTAAATCTATAGTGTCATTGGCGAGTGAAACTGTACGCAACCAGTATCTACAACCAAGCCAAAATCGTCTCACATCAAGGGGTTGCAGACACATTTCGCTCTCCATTACATGGATTGGTGTAGTTTTTATGTAATTACCACATATCCTAAGAGCTCTATTCTGCAACACCCTCAGTTTTCCTAAATGACTTTTGACACTACTGCCATATAGAAATCCACCGTAATCTATTCTACTTCTAATCAGTGAGATATAAAGTCTGCGCAAATGCTTTGGATGTACTCCCCATGACTTTCCCGCTAAGGTTTTCAAAATATTTAAAAACCTGTATGCTTTTTCACAAGTCTCATTAACATGCGCCCCCCAACGTAGTTTGCTGTCTAACCACAGGCCTAGATATTTAATTTTATTGCAAAACTTAATTTGTATTGTATTTATATCTATAGAAATATTGTATTTCTTCCTTGTTTTATTAAACATACACAACTTGGTCTTAGATTCTGATATAATTAGTCCCACCTCTCCAAGCAATCCTATCATGATCTGTAATGCTCTAAACACCTTACAACAACCTCAGAATTCCTAGCCTCTATAGCCTTATATAAAACAAAATCATCGGCATATTGGGATATATTGACATTTGTAATGTTATTACATATATTCATAGTGACAATGTTAAACAACAAAGGTGTCAAAGGATCACTCTGGGCTAATCCCCTATTTGTATGCCGAGATAATACACTATTGTTCTCATCCAACAGTATTTGACAGATCCTATCTGATAGAAAATTCCACAAATATATATTAATTTTGTGGCTTACACCAATATTTTCCAAAATTCTAACTAAAGCAGGTATACTAACATTGTTGTAGGCGCTGTCTATATCAATAAAACAAGCAAGTGTAGGTGTACCTCTAGCATACCCTGTTTGTATATATGTAACAAGTCGTGTTAGGTTATCCAACGTAGAATGACCTCTCCTAAAGCCAATCGCAGACACAGATAGGAGATTCCTTTTCTCAACGTACCATTCTAATCGCTTACACAAAATAGAGTGGAAGGTTTTACACAAGCATGACATTAGGGAGATTGGGCGAATAGATGACAATGTGTTAGGATCCCTCCCTGGTTTTGGTATTGGTACAATTCTAATATAGCGCCACTGCTCTGGGACTACTCCTGTTTCTAATACTGAATTATAAATACGTACCAGAAAAGCTTTTCCAGACTTTGAAAGGTTAAAAATCATGGAGTAAGCGACATTGTCCGCCCCTGGAGCAGTGTTTTTACGTTTTAGAGAATTATCCAATTCATACATAGTTATTTCTTTACTTAGGGTACAATCACCCTTTTCCCTAAATTCTGGTGGTAATTCCCGGACAGTATCAGGAGTCAAGGAGTACAATAACTGTTTAGCTCTTAAAGGTTCTACTGTTTGTCTTGTTCTGATTCCTTTAATCCATTTCATCTTTTTCCACATTACTGTAGAAGATGCCTCTGTATCCATGCTTGTACAGAATTCTGCCCAACTCTTTCGCCGGGAATTCTGAATTACCTTTTTGGCAAGAATTACTTCATCCTTGTATTTGTTATAATTATCTGGGGTTGGATTGCGCCGTAAATGTGAAAGGGCTAATCGCCGACTTGCAACAGCTTTAGAGACCTCTGAATTCCAGTATGGTTTGGGAGTAAATTTAGCACATGGATCCTGACACATTTATATCCATGGAATAGTTTGATCAGCCACTTGATTTAACTTGTTTTCAAACATATTATAGTTCGATTGAACATCACCCATAGGCACTACAAATGAGAATTCTTCTTCAGTTTTCTGTCGAAACGCCATCCAGTTAGCCTCCCTGTAATTTCTTTTCTTTTCCTGTAAATTTGATTTATCATAGCCAAACATAGATTTGATAACAACATGATCACTTCCCAAGGCTTCATTCAAAGGATTCCAGGTTATCTGGACAGCTATATCAAATGTAGCAAATGTTATATCCGGAGCTGATTGCTGTAACAGTCTATCAACCATTCTAATTCTTGTAGGTCTTCCATCATTTATACACATATAGTCATTTTCAAACATGGCTTTATAGACCTTTTCACCTCTTGTGTCCGTTTTATATGACCACAGATTATGGTGTGCATTAAAATCCCCAGCCAATATGGTTCTTGAACTGCATAAATTAAAAAGATGGTCCCAGTCAGATTGTCTTATACTAACCGCAGGTGGGCAATACAGGTAGATGATGTGGGATAAACCTGGAACATTGAGGACTTCTGTGCCTATGATTTCTATATGATTATTTGCAATTGTGTATTTCCTTTGCACTATTTTAATTGTCTTATGAAAAAAAATACATACACCTCCATATCCATCTTCTCTATCTGACCTAATGATGTTATAATCGCTTATCCTCACTATATCTTCTTCTGATAGCCAAGTTTCACTCACTAGTGCTATATGTATTTTCTCCTGCTGAAGTAATATTTCTAATTCTCTAATTTTATTCTTTAAACTGTTAGCGTTCCATTGTGCAATATTGATAGTACTTTTCTTTTGCTCCATTATAGTTTCAGACCCCCTAGTAGCTTCCACACGAATTCCATAGTAAATTGCTCCTTAAACCAACCCACAATCTCTCCAACCATGTACTCCAATGCTGCAGTAAACTTCTTTTCTAACTCCATATTTGAAAGTGCAATATCCTTTAAGGTGGATATAAATACTCGTATTTCAAACCTTTTTCCCCTTTTGTTACTGTTCTCTGTTTGGGTATTATCACTCTCACATTCAAAACTTGAAATCCATTCATACGGCTTTCCTTCAGGATTGGAACGGTGAGTCTTGTCATAAATATGGTTACTCCTATATTTTGTTTTTTGATTATTAAGTTTGCCTGGATTGAGAACTTCTACAATATCATTACCCTTGTACCCTGTTTTTGCGTTTGCTTTAACCACTCCTGCATAACTAATACACCCAGTTTCTTGTGTGTTGCCAACATTGATCTCATATATTCCTGCCTCCAATGGTTCTTGTGTCTCCTGTGATGTCAAATTGCTTGTCCCTCGATAGTTCCCATCACTCGCCTGTATAGTGTTACTAATTTCTTTTAATGCCATTTTGTATGTACAGCTCTTTTTTGACATAATTTCTCTAATTCTCTTCTCTTTTCTGAAAGCTGGACAAAGACTTTTTACTAGTGACATATGGTTTCCCCTGCAATTAACACACTTAATTTTGGTTGTTTCGCAATTTTCATGTTCGCCTCCACATTTAGGACACATTTGGGTTTTCCTTGAACAATAATTCCTCATATGTCCATACCGCCAGCATTTAGAGCACTGTGTCACTGGAAAAGTGAAAGGCTCCACCTTCATCCTACATCCATATGCCATTACATATGGCGGGCAGGCAGGAGCTTTAAAACATATGCGAACAGTTTCACAGTTTATAAAATTACCAACTTCATCTTTTTTCTGTAATCTTTTAACACTTATTATTTCCACACTGCTTTCTAGTGTCTTGGCAATATTCTCGTCAGTCAACTCCATTTCTATATCTCTCACCATTCCATATGAGTATGGTATCTCTCCTACCCTTCTACAAGTCCAGCCTCTCTCCTTTATACTCTGAGACTCCATAATCGCTACGGAATTTTCATAATTGTTGAATCGCAACAAAACTTTGTAAGGGCTCCTATAAGTAACTTTCAAAATACCGTTAATACCGGTTTCCTTAAGAACTTTAGCCATACCAATTTGTTTTGGCAGATTTTCTTTATGTGAAATCATAACCTCACACAGCTCCCCCTGCTCAAGACTATCAGAAGTTCTACTATTTCGTCTTTTCCCTCTTGTGACTGTAATCCACTCCTCTGTCTCTCCTTCGTTGGATGGAGGTCTAGCCCTTTTACGAATACTCCCTTCCCCTTCATCTTTATTATACTCAGCATCACAGATTTCATCTTCAACATCAGACCCCAAAATGACACGGTTTATTTCAGCCTGTGTCATTATTTCTGTATTCATAACATTCTCCCTCTCGTTATCACCACCATCACTACTCATCATAAGCATAATAAAAACTTTTCAATCAATACAGTTTTTAGGTTATGTTTGATTTCATGACCACAATTTAATCACACACAATTGTTTCGTTAAAAAGCAACTATTAGTTTAATTATATCGTAGATTCCTTCACTTTTAGCACATCACTTGATAATTTACACAAATTACAATAACTTGAAACGTTATATTAGATAAACAAGCGTCAATACTGCCAAAACACAACCATACGCGACGATAGTGCGGCGGCCATTCGCATTAATGTTTCAAAGTTAACATTATTGTTTTTCTTATCTTTTAGTGCTTTACTCATACAACATTTAAAGTTTTTTACAGCATTTTCTGCGAACCCATTAGTCGCAGGGTGAAAAGGAGGTGATGTTTCATGTCTTACTCCATTTTTTGATAGAAAATCTGAAAATTCCTTGGAGCAAAATACTGCTGCATTATCTGTTACAACTATTTTAGGTAATCCGAATCGACTGAAACATTCCCTAAACTTTTCCACAGTGTTATAAGCATTTGTATTTTTCATAGCAAAGGCCTCCTCTAGAATAGGAATCAATTATAATTAAAATCATTTTACCATCAAATGGTCCCAAAAATTCAGCATGAACCCTTTCATATGCTGAGTTAGTCTTTGGCCATGAAATAATGTTTGCCTTTTTAGGTTCTGGCCTAGCTGCCATACAAATGATGCAATTTTTAACAAAGTTCTCAATAGATTGATCTAAATTAGGCCACCAAAAATATGATCTAGCATTGGTCTTCATTTTCACGATACCTTCATGTGTGGTATGTAACTCTTTTAATAAATTTTGCTGTAACTTACAAGGAATAACAACTCTATACCCCCACATGATAACACCTTGATCAACATACAATTGGTCCCTTTTTTGTGCAAATGGTTTCAAAACTTCATCTTTAACATTTTTAGGAAATCCATATCTTATCATATTAAAAACAGAACTTAAAAGTGGATCCTTTCTAGTTTCAGACCTTACAACATTTAAATCTATACTATTTTGTTCCTCAACAAAGTTAATGTAGTCACACTCAGAATGATTAGTTATTACAGACTGTTCATACTCTAATGGAATCCTTGACATACAATCAGCTTGATTATTCTTACAACCTTTGATGTGCTTAAAAATATAGTCAAATCCTGCTAAATACAAGGACCATCTCTGTAATCTACCAGCTGCCATTTGTGGTAGGCTTTTATGCTCACCAAACAAAGCTTGTAAGGGTTTATGATCTGACAACAATTCAAATTTTGTCCCAACCAAATATTGGTAAAATTTTTGTACTGCCCAATAAATAGCTAACGCTTCTTTGTTTATCATTGAGTAACCTTTTTCTGCTTTGTTAAATACTCTAGAAACAAAACTAATTGGCCTATCCGTTCCATCGGGCATAACATGACTCAGTACAGCACCAATTCCATTTTGAGATGCATCACAAGTTAATCTTAATGGTTTAGATCGATCAAAATGTACTAAGACATTGTCAGAAATTATATCTTTCTTAATATTATTAAAACTTTGTTGACAATCTAATGTCCAATTAAATTTGTTATCCTTTTTTAATAACTCATACATTGGTTTGAGTTTTATGGAAACATTGGGGATAAATTTAGAGTAATAATTAACCATTCCAATCCATGATCTTACCTCAGTTACATTTTTGGGTGCAGGTGCTTTGGTAATGGCTTCCAATTTCGAAAGATCCTTCTTTAAACCTTCTTTTGAAATAATGTGTCCTAAATATTTAACCTCGGACTGAAAAAATAAACACTTATCTTTGTTTAATCTAATTCCAACATTTGCAAATCTTTTTAAAACTTCTTTTAAATTTTCTAAATGTTCTTTGTCATTGGCACCCGTTACCAAAACATCATCTATAAAATTAACTACTCCTTTGGTCCCCTGTAAAACTTTTTCCATCTTTGCCTGAAATATTGCCGAAGCAGGCTTGGTACCATAAGGTAACCTAGTTAATCTGTAAATACCTTTAGGAGTTGACCACGCCAGTAATTTTCCTGTTTCATTATCTAGCAATAATTGATTGAAGGCATTTCTCAAGTCAAGTTTTGTAAACTTCTCTCCCCCTTGTAACGCTGTAAAAATATCCTCAATTCTGGGCAAGGGATGGTTTACATCTTTTAAATGTTTGTTCACAGTTATTTTATAATTAGCACATAATCTAAGCTTTCCATTTTCTTTTATAACTGGTACTAATGGAGTTCCCCACTTAGAGTTCTCTGTTTTTACAATAACACCTTCCTTTTCTAATTTTTGTAACTCTTGGTCAACTTTATCTTTAAAAGAATGCGGAATGGGGTGGGGTTTCAAAAATATAGGTTTTACACTAGTATCAACCTCTAATCCTACTTCCTCCCCTTTAATTACTCCCAATTCTGGCTTAAATACTTTTGAATACTCTTCTAATACATTTTGTAATGACAGTTCATCTACTGTATTTAATGACAATAAATGTTGAATATTATTTTTTTTTATTAAGTCTCTTCCTAATAAACTTTTTAATCCATTTTCTACAACTAACAAAACACATTTTAATTCTTTAGTTTTAATTTTTAATAAAATTGAAATTTTACCTTTTGGTTTCATAATCTCACCACTATAGGTTTTAAGTTCCACATCAGCTGGCTGTAATTTTACATCTGAAAACAAACTCTTGTACGTAGATAATGGAACACAAGATACTGCTGCTCCAGTGTCCAATTCCATCTGGAATTGTTTACCATTTCCTAAACAGTTCAGAAAAAATGGAGAAACATAGTTAACCCCGCTGTTGTGTACTGAAAAGATGTCAACATTATCTTCATTGACTTCCACGCTATGTGTATTCTTCTTGTTTTTGCAGATTTCTGCTAAGTGTCCAATTTTATTACCGATTTTGCACTTATATGTTTTATATTTGCATTTTGAAAAACTGTGGTCTGGCTTGCCACAATGTATACATGTAAGTTTTGTACTGGAACTTGGACTTTTCTGTGTCTTTTGGAATGTCTTTACCTTGACCACTTTGTTAACCGTTCCACCGCTGTTTCTATCTTTTATAGCCGATTCCTTGTTCAAAGCTGTTTCTAGCAGTTCCTCTGTGGTTTTGGTGATACTCTCCTCACACAGTCGCTCCTGTATTGGGCCTGATAATAGTCCCGTGACGAATTTAGTTTTAATAATTTCCTCCATGTGCTCTTCAAAATTACACTCCGATGCCATTTCTCTTACTCTTGCATAATATTGTGCGATTTTTTCACCTTCATTTTGCCTGAGTCTATCAAATTCAATTCGTTTTCTAAAATATGAGACTCTGGGTTTAAACCTAAGCTTCAGAGCGGCTCGTAATTCATCAAATGATTTGGTGGAGGGAAGTGCCGGATGCAATACGCTTTTTAATATTTTATATGTAGTTTCATGCAGTGATACTATTAATGTTGAAAGCCTTTCGCTCATTTTAAATTTCAGCTGCAATAAAATATTGTTCCAGGCGTTCCAGGAAACACGTTATGTCGTCACCTTCTTCAAAAGGTTTTATTACGAAGTTCGATGTTCTCGTCGCCATTTTGAAGTGTCTTTACACTTTTGTTTGAGTGTTTCAATAAAATGAGAATGCTTCCATAGCTATTTAAAATACTTTTATTAAAATATATGACCTTAGTTGGTGGCTTCCAAGATGGTTGCTTTTTCCGGATGTTACAATAGACCAAGTGCTTGTGAACATAGATATTCAATTTTGTGTTGCCATACTTATCTTCTAAATACATTACAATCAAGATCTGATAAAGAACTTCGGAGATACACATCAGAACTCTTCAATAAATGACGGCAAATCACTCGGGATACCTGCAATCGCATTTATGTTTATTGTTTACACCATTTCATAACATAACATCACACTAGTACGCCTCTAAAGGGGTACGCAGGTGTAAACAGTTCACCTTGGTATACCCTTATTCGACCGAATTTTCATGTTATTGGGTAAATCTATTCTGGTTTCACTATGGGCATTATTGGTACCTAGCCTATATAAATTATGTAGCACAACTAAAAGGTGAAAAATAAAAAACGAAGAAAATAAAACAAGAACACCGACTTCCGAAATTGAAGTTATTTTTCACTTTTTTGTTTTTTTATTTGGAAGTCGGTTCTATTTTTTGTAAAAAGATAAAGAGAAAAAATTTAAAAACATATTTACTTACCAATGAAAGAAAACATTGCCAATGCCTCGGCTTCTTGTTTTCTGTACATTCTTTACAGCTCAATATGGCATAAAAAGACATTTTTCTAGATTTCGGTGGATTTCCGGTGCCGATAGTGCTAAATGAAAAGCTCAGATTACGAACATTGATCGTAACTTTACTCCGTTTTTTAACGCGAAGTACCTATATACAATCGCGTCATCTAGTTAGATTATGTCTGTGGGTATAACAATGCTCGTGACGAGCATGTCTAAGAGGGAGGCAATGTTACAAGATCAGGGAACGCCATCTAGTGACGAGAGGAAAAATTAGTAGTAGCTAGTAGCGCCATCTAGTATCGAATAGCAGAACTAATCTTCTCGAAAGCTCGCGTCGAATGGAATTTTACAGAATGTTCGAGGCGAACATTCGTTTGTTCTGTAAGATTCTCGAAGTATCTAGAAAAGTATGGAACGTTCTAGAAACATCTTCCGTGCTATATAAAGAGCGGGTTCGTCGTGGGGCAGTTTCGATTGAGAAGCGATACAGAGCGATCGATAAAGGAATAGTGCGTAGTAATAGAATTGTTTAAGAAATGTTTTTGTAATAAAGTGTGATAAATTGAAGTCTGTTGGTTATAGTACATTATGGTACAAGTGTGTAATGTTGGTTATTACCGCTGAGGCGCCATTGAGACCCGAGCCGTTAGGTGAGGGTCTTAAGAGAGCCGAGGACGGTAATCATCAATACACACGTGTATCATACGACGTTTTTCAACACACTTGTGAAGAAAATAATACAAAAAAATCATTTCCAACAGTGAAAACGAGTTGTGAATTTTTTTTCGCCATGGCGGGCAATATTAATCAGTTTTCCTATGCGCGCGCATCTAACCATGGCTTTTATGCCATAGACTAAAAATAATGAGTTATCTTTTTTTTTGGCTTTTCGCGAATAGCGTTTTAGCCACGTATAAATAAAAATGGGGAATTTCAAGTTTTCTTTATTAGAGACAAAAACAAAAGTTATATTTAAGTGAAAGTTTTATTTATTAAACACGTACAAGTTGACGAAGTACGAAGTTGCATGAAATGTGTTGCATTTGTACTATTGAGCACGAACTTTTTTGTATCGAAACTTTTTTAAGAACAAAGCAACTCAACCAATAAATTAAAAAAAAATCTCTTTATCTCACTTGTGAATAATAGTAATGAAAAAGTCACAGTTTGATAACAGCTGTCATTATGTGCCTAATTGCGGTGAAATTAGAGCCACTTTATGAGCAAGTGTGTTGAAAAATAATTTATCCAGCTCGTAACAATACGAAGTGAATATTCATCGAGCAACCGTCAACAACAATCCGGAACTTTTAATTATTATTTAAGAATTTTAATGTAATTTGATGCTTATTGTTTAGATTATTTAAGAATTTACGTAATTTCTTGCTTACTGTTCACATAACTTTTGCTTTACCGGTAAAACGAGGTTAAATTGATTAATTTTGAATTTAAAATTGACATAAATACTTAAAATACTTAAAAATATGAAAAAAAAATGCAATGTGGTCAATTTTTTTTCCGCAGCTTGGGAGTAAAAAAGAGCCTATTAAATAAATAAAAACCGGCCAGGTGCGAGTCGGACTCGCGCACGAAGGGTTCCGTACCATTATCGCAGAAAACGGCATAAAAATCACGTTTGTTATATGGGAGCCCTACTTAAATATTTATTTTATTCTGTTTTTAGTATTTGATGTTATAGCGGCAACAGAAATACATCATCTGTGAAAATTTCAACTGTCTTGTATCGCGGTTCATGAGATACAGCCTGGTGACAGACAGACAGACGGACCCCTCCCGTTTTTACCCTTTGGGTATATGATTTAATGTAATTTAATTGACTCGAAATGGACATTTTATTGTATTTTATTAATTGACTTAAAATTGACATTTTATTGTATTTTATTAATTGATTAATGACATTTTTTTTTATATTGTGCTTATTATTATTCGGATTTTAATTTAATTTAGATAATTGTTATGATTTGAATATGGATTGCATCAATTGCATGCATGTTTTATAAATATTTAGTTATAGAAATTCAGACATGATGTAAAAATCGTTATTGAATAAATGAATTGAATTCAATATAGTTGTTTCCCATAAAATCCAAGACTTTAACTTTTACCATATCCTATCCTTACAAGAAAGGTGTGTTAGGTCACCATAGCCAAGCACTACTTTCTACAAGCACAAAAGGGTTCCACAGGGAGCTTCATTAGGACCCTTTCTATCTCGGTTTTTGAATATTTATGGGCACGATAAACCGTGTCATGCTGCACGTAAATAAATGCTTTCATTAACCTTTCAATGACTAGTTATACACCTACTACAACAAAATAACAAAGTAACATGACCTACGACAATAACGGTAACAAAGAAGTGACAATATTTATCGCTACTATTATGATTTTACAATCGCTATTTGAGCGTTATCTAATCAGTGGAGGTGAGTGAACTGTGCGTCACATGGGCACGGGGTATGTCATTTACTTGTGGTAGGGCAGCGCGGCGTGGTGCAGCAGCACCAGCAGCAGCAAACACAGCACGGGCGCGCACTTGGCGGCCACCGCGCCGGGTGAGGGCCCGCCGCCCGCGCCAGCGCCCAGCGCCACGAAGTACACGCACACGCACTTGAAGAACGGCACCAGCCGCCCGCCCACGCCCATGCGCTTCACCTGCAACAACATGACCACGACTCACTGACCTGTATAGTGTGAGTGCGACACCCACTCTCGCGTCAGAAAAGTAGCACTCACTGGTTATCATTCAGAATTTAAATAGCGCGTTATGGCAGGCATATAGCCATAACGTCCATACATGTATATAAAAAAATAAAAAAACCCGGCTGCTTAAAAGCGAACTAAAAAGACGTAAACAAGAACAAATTCATGCTGTGCAGTCGGAGGATACATCTGGTTTTGGTCAGCCAGCTCGCGATAATGTCTTTTTAGTTCGCTTTTAAGCTGTCGGGTTTTTTTTTTTAAAGTGTATGTACGGAGTTTCTTGTGCGTTCTTCTCCATAACAAGCTACTTTTCCGAATGCACGGCTCAGATGCACGGTAGAATAATTTTTTATTACAAGTAAATTTTAATTTTTAATTGTTTGACGTTCAAAAGTGCCGCTTAATGACTTAGTTGTATATTTGACTTTGACTTTTGACTTTGATAACATGACACCTATATTCACGAAGGGTTAGGTGGAGATTTGCTTATGTATAGCACCCCCAAATTTCGTCAGTAATATTTCACTAGTTATAAGTATCACCCAGGATTCACCACATAGCACTGTATTTGGCAGATCAAACGAACTTACCTGAAGTGAAGTTCGATCTTAATTAACCTGTCTTCGTCTTCAATTTCACGTTTGACCAGTAACAAAAAAAAATGAAGGTAACTACTTGCCATAAATATTAATAACATAATTTAACTTTATTTACTTAAGAAACATACAAACAGATGGATTCCCTGACTCCTGTACTAGGTGATAGACATCTGTTATCCTGTAACAGCCAGTGCCCTCTTTCGGGGATCAATTACAATTTATTCCTATGCAGACTAACTGGGTAAAATTAAAACTAAGGTACATATTCATCAAACTAATAATAAAATAAAAACAAAGATGTGTTTGTGTGTGGGTGTGCGTGTGAGCGAGTGTATTTGTGTGTGTGTGCACGTATGTGATTATGTGTCTACGTGTATTGTAATAATGGACAGATTTGTCTCACGAGATGGTGACTAGTATTTGCTCTGTTTCTTCGTAGCTGAGGTGTTAAATACAGGTCTTCGGGTCCCAAACCAGGAGATAAACACCGGGGCCCATAGCGGCGTTGGGACGCCTGGACCCTTTCTGAACCTATACCCCACGAAACTGCCGTAACGCAGCAGTGGAAAGCTAGGGGGTTCGCTCCTTATTGAGAGATATTCTGGTTCCTACTACTACCACTTAGTTTATATTCACTTACCTGGGATTCCTGCGGTAGGGTCCTGGGGGTCGATCAATATCGTGCCGTGCCGGGAGATTGGGGATAGGAGAATATATATAATATTAGGATAATAAGGGATAGACTGACGGCTGTCTGGACCGAAGGCTCCGGCATCCACCAGACAGAACACGTTTCCCGCAAAAGCATTTCGTTGTGCATGAAATATATTCAAAACCGACTTTGCGGGCGCCCCACAAACCGATTGCGAACGGCGGACGCAATTAGCAATTACAAATGGGCGAAACACATCTCGATTCGATATGTTTCGACAAGAACCCGAATTCTCTTTCGTCTCTGTCAAGTGTCAGCTGTCAAATCGTTGACAGCCCACCGACATGGTGTTGCAATTAAATATAAAAAATCGGGACGAAACGTCCCCCCGTCTCGGACATAACGAGTTATGTCCGCTAATAAATGTGCAAGCGTGCTAAACTCGCCACTGCTCGCTTCAAAACCGAATCGCCGACCATAACCTCCGCAACTCTGGGAACTCCGTCAGACCCATAAATCAAATCTACAATGCGTCCACGACGCCAATAAAAAGGTAACAAGTTAGGTTCTTTAACAAGAACAAGGTCTCCGACTTTGGGAGGGTCGGTTTTGTCAGTCCACTCAACGCGCTGCTGCAAAATATACAAATATTCCAAAGACCAACGATGCCAGAAACTTTAGGACATCTGTTGGAGCAACTCAAAACGAGTCAACTGCGAAGATTTAATTTCCCTGAAGGGGTATTCCAGCAGGGCGTTGAGAGGCTGACCAATCAAAAAATGACCAGGGGTCAAAACTTCCAGGTCATTTGTGGCTGAGGAGATCGGACAGAGGGGTCGTGAATTGAGGACGGCCTCGATTTTACAAAATACCGTAACAAGGTCCTCAAAGGTCAAAATTGTTTCACCAATAACACGGCGGAGATGCGTTTTTGCCACCTTTGCATCGGCCTCAAAATGTCACCCCAGTGTGGGCACACTGGGTGGTCAAATTGCCAATTAATTCCCATTTGCGCCATGGCAAATCTCAAATTCTGTTTATCCTTATTTAGATAATTACAAATATCATTTAAATATCTATCAGCGCCCTTATAATTAGTTCCGTTATCAGAACGGATCAAAGATGGTAGTCCTCGGCGGAAAACAAATCTACCTAGCGCTGCAACAAACGCATCTGTGCTGAGGGCAGTTACAAGTTCCAAGTGAACCGCCTTGGAGGCCAGACAAACGAACACACACAAGTAGGCCTTGACAGCCTTGGCGTTCCGAAGTTGAGAAGTCGTCACCAAGAAGGGACCCGCGAAATCGGTTCCGACCGAAGCAAATGGTCTGCTCTCCGTCACTCGGTCGGATGGCAAATCACCCATTATAGGTTGAGTGGGAGCAGCCTTCAACTTATAGCATTGCTTACATTTAAAGATGATGCCACGTCGTCGACATCGATAGTGCGTCTGGCCGACAAAATCCAAAATTCACGCTGCAAAATGGCTACGAGGGCGTTGCAACCGGCGTGTGCGTTATTATTGTGGACCGATATTGGTTTTTGTTTTTTTATTTGATAAAGTATGTTCCGAAATTGGCCCATTTTAATTTGGTGAAGATCTGATGAAGAACTTCGAAGATATACAGCAGAACTCTTCAATAAATAACGGCAAATCTCTAGAGATTGCTGCAATCAAATGTCTGTTTATTGTTTATACCATTTCATAGCACAACATCACACCAGTACGCTCTTAAGGCGTACGCAGATCTCTCAATTCTCATTCTCAACCGACTTCCAAAAATAAAGTAATTTTTGACTTTGTTGTTTTTATTTGGAAGTCGGCGGGCTTATTACGTAAAGAACAGCAAGTAGCATAATTGTACAATTATTGCGCGATCAATTTAGTGACCTGGCTACTGAGGCCTTTAAGTCAAGTCTTTTTTTTGACAGTCACTTTTAACAGAAGCTATTTTATCTGTCGGATGATTTATAAAATGTATCATTTGATGAATAATAATAATAATAATAATAATAAAGTTTATTGTTCTTCTCTCACATAGAATTTTACAGACAATATAAAAAAAAACAAACAAAACATTAGCGAAAACTCTTGTGATCTATGTGAGAGACTGGTTTCTGTACTAGGAGACCTGTATGACAGATTACCAGCCTCTCCAGACTCCGGACAATAGATGACAGTTGTATACAACATCAGTAAGAAGTAATAGTTAAGAGGGATTAAGCTAGGTGAGTGAGGTTGTTGCTGTTATGGTGGTACAAAGTGGGTGAGAGGAACTAAATTGAGTGAGTGTGTAATTGAGTATGAGTGCGTGAGTATGTGTGCGCGAGTGTGAGTGCGAGTGTGTGGGAGCGTGTATTCGTCTGAGTGAGTGTGTGTGGGACAGAGTGAGTGTGTGTGTGAGTGCGAGTGTGTGGGAGCGTGTATGTGTCTGAGTGAGTGTGTGTGGGACAGAGTGAATGTGTGTGTGAGTGCGTGTGTGTGGGGTGAAAGAGGTGACAGCATACGCAGTTGGTTAGGATGGTACAATAAGCAGACTTTCAGTGTCATCGTAATTGAGCGACTTAAGCCAGGCAGTAATAACCCTCTTACAATTGGCTCTTGTAAGAGGGTAAACTGTTAGCTTCTTATTTATTTTATTATAAAGATGTCCACCAAGAAATTCAAAGAATTTGCGTGAGAAGGCAGTGTTACGATTAATGAGTGTTGGGCAAACCCTGTGTTTGACTCTCTTGTTTGCATTAAGTAGTGGATCATAGCCAATTAAAGAATGTTGTTTTAGAGCTGAGCACAGAATAAAAAGTTGTCTTACTGTCAGCACATCAGAGAGCAAGTACAAATCTTTGGTAGGAAAGAAGAAAGGTAACGACAGGCTTACTTTTAGTACCGCTCTTTGAGCTCTTTCCAGTTTTATTAAGTTGGTTTTACAAGTGCCACCCCATAAAGTAATACAATAAGTGAGAATGGATTGGCACAGGGCCATGTAAACCATTTTAATTACATTTTTATCTGCAATACGACTTAAATTTTTAAAAATGAAAATTAGTTTTCGAGTTCTGGAAGATAGTAGGTCCAGGTGGAGTTTGAAGCTGAGAGAACTATCAATCATGACTCCCAGGTACTTTATACTAGATGCTATTTCTAATCGACTGCAGGAACAAGAGTGGTAAGATGAACAGTAATGGGCTTTGATGTTAAAATTTTCGTGAACTGAGGATGAGATGTTTTTAATAGAGAATGGTACAACTTTGGTTTTGCTGACATTGAGAGTTAGGCCATTGTTAATGAGCCAAGAAGTTACAGTATTGAACCCAGATTGAGCGAGGCTGTAAACCTCCTCCCAACTGTCACCATGGAAGATCAACGCAGTGTCATCCGCAAATGTGACAATTTTGCCATTTTTTAGTAGCAGATCACACAGGTCATTGATGAAGGTGAGGAAAAGCGTGGGCCCAACCACACTACCCTGAGGAACGCCGTAGCAAATAGGTAAGTCATCACTAGTGAATTCTCCAATTCTAACTCTCTGTTGCCTGTCAGCAAGGTAATCCCCAAGTAGTTTGAGCTGTGTATCACGAATCCCCATACTTTGTAGCTTAGTAAGTAGGAGTGGAACAGAGACTGTGTCAAAAGCTTTAGCTAAATCCAAGAATATCGCTATCACTTTCTTTTTGTGGTCTAGTTTATCAACAACATGATCGATTAACCCGTGAACCGCATCATTGGTCGAGATTCCAGCTCTAAAACCAAACTGAGATTTTGACAACAAGGATTTCGTCTCAAGATAGTTAATTAGACGCTTGTTAATAAGTTTTTCAGCTAGTTTAGACAGAGTAGAAAGTATAGAGATGGGTCGGTAGTTGTTGACACAGTCTCTGGCACCACTCTTGTAGATTGGGATTACTTCAGCAAATTTAAATTCCTTGGGAAAAACACCACTGTGGAACATTAAGTTGAAGATGTACGTTAAGGGCGGGACTAGGATAGTGTGGTATCTTTTAAGAAAAGCTCCTGAGATATTGTCTCGTCCAACTGAATTAACTTTTTTTAGATTTAGGATACACTGACGAACCTCATCTTCATCAGTGGGAAGCAAAACGAAAGAGGAAGGACAAGACTTAGCGTGAGGCGTGTAGATAGATGGATTTCCGTCGTGAATGTTTTCAGCAAGGTTTTTGCCAATAGACACGAAAAAATTGTTTATTGCATTGACAGAGGTGGAAGGGTTTGGGGTGGATATAAGATCCATTGCTGGGTTTGATTTTTTGTTGGAGTGTGTTATTTGTTTTACAGCGTCCCAAAGTTTTTTATTGTTAGTTTTAGCTGCTTTATCTAATAGGTTTTTTTCATAGTCCGTTTTTAGTTTTTTTAGTAGCCAGTTGCAAAAGTTTCTATACCTTTTATAGGTGATCTTGCTGATTTCATCACTGGGATTTTTTTTTGATTTTATGTGGAGTTTATCTCGATTTTTCATACATCTCAACAGACCACTTGTTATCCAGGGCTTTATAATCCTGTTGCGATTAGAAATAGAGACGGTTCGTGTGTTAGCTAGGATTATAGTGTTTAGGTCATTGACTAACAATGTAGTAGCCACATTTACATCAGTTATTTCGTAGATGGAGTTGAGGCATATATTTTGCATATCGTTGTCAAGGCCTATGTAGTTAACTTTCCTAATGGAAGATGTTATCTTTGGATGGTGGTGGTTCTCAAGCACAAGTATCACACTGTCATGGTCGGTAATAGACGTCTCCGCGACATAGCAAAAGGCAGGGAGACTACTTTTTAGCATGACGTGATCTAAACAGGTTTTACTATGTGTTGGTAACTGGTGGGCAGGTAAGAGACCCATGGAAGCTAGTAGATTTAGGTAGGATGATGAGTTAGCATCGTTGGTGTTGAGAGTTATGTCCACGTTAATATCTCCAATGAGTATGATATTAGGGAAATTTAAGCTACTTAAAAGGTTACTGAGAGATTCAAGAAATGGGTTAATGTTTTTATTACCAGGAGGTCTGTATATTGCAACGACGAGGGTATTGCTGTCTAGCTGTATTGTAATACAATTGGCATCAAGAATGGTTGGTTCCGATATTATTGGACTTAAATTATCTTTGAAGTACACGATGACTCCTTCATTTTGAGTGATGTTATTTTCAGTTTTAGCAAAGTCAAAGCCTTCTATTGCAGGAATGTTGTGGGAGTGGCGTAGCCAACACTCCGTGAGTATGATAAGATCCCACTCAGTATTTGATCTTTTAAGAAGGGTTAACAGGCTAGGATAGTTACGATTAACACTACGGATGTTCTGATGTATTGTTTTTAGGCTAGAGTGTGGCCTTTTAATTAGATTAGGACACTCTTCTATTTCGCAAGTGGATGAATCAGCTATAACAAAATCATCAAGATCACAATTAATTTGGTTTATGTTATCGAATTTTGATAATTTAAGTAAGTAGGTGAATTCGAGCATGTCAATAGACTGTAATTATGTGAAAAATAAGCGTGATTTAAAAGTGCGTTAGCGTGCGAGATATGAAAAGATGTGACGATTACTAGCTCATAAGTAGATTGAAAATTATTCATGCAAATGCAATATAATGATGAATTTGTATATAATGTATTGTAGTTATATGTAACAGATGGGTAACAAGTAATAATTGTAAATAATGGTGTCGTAGCACTGTGGAAAAATTGAGAGGTGTGTATTATATGGATATGTTGTTGCGTTGCGTATGTATAGTTCACCCTATGTATGTGTGAAATGAGTGTAGGAAAGTTAAAAATGTTAGATGGTTGTGTTATTATTATTAATGTGTTGAGTGTTTCATTGTGGAGTATTGTGTAATAGCTTATAGTGTAAAACTTAAAAATATAAAAGGATATAACATAAAAAGTACAAAGTAAACATAGTAATTTGACGTAGAGTAGTCACTTAATTGCAATCTTTTCCAGATCTAGTTCGCAGTCCACACGCAGCGCTGGTGAATCATGGGTTTTTTTGATAAAAATCTTTCCATAAGAAGTCCATGTACTATGGAATTTGTGTTCCATAACAAACAGTCTGGCCAGGTATGCTAGTCGTCTCCCCAAGCTTGTCAGTGACTCATCGACAAAGACCGGCCTAGTAGGGCCAGGTAGCTGCAGGTGGGATGTATTTAACTTGCTGTCTTTGTGCATTTTATTGAAGTTCCTGCACTGTTTTAGGAATCCATCTTTACATGAAGTAGTTGTGAATTTGACCACAATATGATTACCAGATTCCTTTTTAGTTTTTAGGCGATAGACATCTTGAACATCAAGGTTAGAATTAACCAGCAGTAGACATTAGAGACACAAAACAACACCAATTTGTCATCACAATATTCACTAGGAATTTGTTATTTCAATATTTACTTTTATATTATTATTCTAATTTGCGGATAATTAAAGTAGCTACAAATTAACACACGAAAAAAGCCGCCAAGTACTCAAAAACTTCTATACCTACTCAGCCATTTATCGCAATTTGACAGTCACATTTGCTCGCCGATCGCTCTGCTGTCAAAAACCATACGTAATACGAAATGATCGCGATCACCTTGCGATAAATGCACATTTCAGTTAGCAGATTGTTATTGTTAGCAGTAGGTACTGTCGTAAAATTATTATAGTGTGGCTATAGCTCATATATATAATGCGGATTCGTGATTGAAGAGCAATTAATTCGCAAAATTAAGCTTTCCAATTTTTTGACGTAAAGCGATAATCGCGCGATGATTGTACAATCTCTGCGCAAATATTGCTAATTGCTGTTTCATACGTAATGCCTGCCGTAGTATTTTTTTGCAAAAAAGTATTTTTTTTATATGTTTCAATTTGATTGGGCCATTACGAGAAAAGGACATATTGAGAAAAGGACATTTCGAGACAAGGACATTTTGAGAAAGGACATTTGGGGAAAAGGAAATTATGCGCTGAGACGGCCTAGACGGTGCGCCACAAGGTGCATTAGAGGGAAATAATGTATTTTTCTCTTTCATAAAGACTTTTGCGAAGTGTGCGAAGCGTAGGCATGCTACTACATGGTCATGCTTTAAATCCCGAAGACGAAGACAAGATAATTTGAGAGATAACTCAAGTAACACAGACGTGCTGAATAAAGATTGAGTAAGAGCAATCATCAAGAGAATAAGCTGAATACTAAGTTGGCTAACGTCTGAGTACCGTCTATTCAAGCAAAAAGGGCCCTAATTTTGAATGTGTGTAGTGGTGCTTGCTGCCAATTATGATTGTTCGACACAATGTAAAAATTGTTTGGAATAAATAAATACAATAAATAAATACAAAATAGTCGAATTGGATATTGTACCTATTTAGCATTAAAATTATTGTTCACATTTTTGTAATTCAAATTTCATACAAATAGAGAAAAGAATTCAATTGGGTTAAATATTTAAATGAAAATGTCGAATTTAAATGTTGATTTGACATGGTGACCTTATAAAATCAGTACCTACCAAAGTAAATTTTAATTTACTTTGGTAGGGACCGAGGTCTGCTATAATTTTGTCGTGAATAGTATTTTTTTTTCATTACTTATGACGCGCCACGTGAATAATCAAGATAAAAGATAGATAGTAAATAGTATTTTCATACCAGGTCTGACAAAAGTAATTGTGACGACATAGCTAATACTAGCAATTTTAATCCAACAAAAACTTTTTTGCAAATAAAAAAACTTTTTGCAAAAAAATACTACCGACTTCCAAATACAAAACTACAAAGAGAAAAATAACTTTATTTTTTGAAGTCGGTGTCTTTCGTAGGTACGATTTTTTTGGGTTATGGACACTGACTTCAAAAAATAAAGTTATTTTTCACTTTGTAGTTTTGTATTTGGAAGTCGGTAGTATTTTTTTGCAAAAAGTTTTTTAATTTTTCACTTTTTAGTTGTACCTACCTAATAACGCCAAAATTGATTTCATGAAACTTGAACTTAACCGGTGAAATGAGAGATCTGCGTACCTCTTAAGAGCGTACTGGCGTGATGTTATGTTATGAAATGGTATAAACAATAAACAGACATGCAATTGCAGCAATCCCGAGAGATTTGCCGTTGTTTATTGAAGAGTACAGGATCCACTTTTCATCACAGGTAATGATTCGATTTAAAATCCCTTCATTATTGTGGCGGTTGAGTAATGTAACGTAGCAGTCGACGCGCGTTTGTCGGTTTGCTGCACTCAATTCATGAGGTCCACCTTTCAAGCTTTTTCACTTTTCCAATTTGCTTAAAATGGATTAAAACAGTTTTATTACTAACACCGCAGCCTGCAGCTAACTCGGACGTGGTTTGCGATGGATCAGCTTCCACAATAGCCTACAAATCTTCATTATCAACTTTTGTCTCCGGCCGTCTACGGTGCTTGTTCTGTTGGTCGAAATTTCCAGAACGAAAACGTTGGAACCAAAAACGCACTGTGTTTTCTTTTGCAACAGCGTCGCCATACACATCATTAATCCTTCGAGCCGTTCCTGCAGCACTGGTGCCACGATGGAACTCGTACTCGTAAAAGTCGAAAATAACGCGATATTTCAAGATTTCCATTTTGTTAACTGACTGGCGCAAAGAAAAAACCAATGAATTACGGTTTTCCAAACACAAAAACATGAGAAAATAGCTGTATAAATTTAAAATTAGAATTCCAAACCAAAGAGGAGATTTGAGATCAAAGTGGCCAGTACGACAAAACGCCAATTTCATAGGTAAGGACCTAATACATAACACATTGTAACATATTATTGTATTATGTGGAATTAAGTAATAAAAACACAAGAACATTGAGAATAAGTAAATTTTTAGCCTACTTCAAAAAGGAGGAGGTTCTCAATTCGATTGGTATTTTTTATGTATGTATACCGATTACGGTGAGATTTATGATCCGATTTACGTAATTTTCTTTAGTTAAATAGGGGGTAGTTGCCATTTGCTGACCTGGTGAAGGTTGCGGGGATCCGCTGGATGCGGGACGCACGAGACCGATCAATGTGGCGACGCTTGGGGGAGGCCTATGTGCAGCAGTGGACGTCTACTGTTAATTGAATTGAATTGTTATTCAGAAGTTAGTAATGAGACTACTCTTTTTCAAGTTATAGCTTAGTAACAAGACATGTGTGCACTTTTATTCAGCATTATAAAGCAAAACAATCGATCGCCATTAAAAATCTTTGTAATTTATACTTACAAGGAATCTACAAGATTACCAAAATGCTTAATATTACAACTACAACATTTTCAACTCGATTCATGTTATTTTTAACCGACTTTCCGAGGAGGTTCTATGTTCGAATTTTGGCGTTATTAGGTAGGTTTTTTATTTTTTGAAGTCGGTGTCTTTCGTAGGTACGATTTTTTTGGGTTATGGACACCGACTTCAAAAAATAAAGTTATTTTTCACTTTGTAGTTTTGTATTTGGAAGTCGGTAGTATTTTTTTGCAAAAAGTTTTTTTATATTTCACTTTTTAGTTGTATCTACCTAATAATGCCAAAATTGATTTCATGAAACTTGAACTTAACCGGTGAAATGAGAGATCTGCGTACCCCTTAAGAGCGTACTGGCGTGATGTTATGTTATGAAATGGTATAAACAATAAACAGACATGCAATTGCAGCAATCCCGAGAGATTTGCCGTTGTTTATTGAAGAGTTCTGTTGTATATCTCCAAAGCTTTTCATCAGATCTCCACCAAAAAAAATGGGACCAATTTCGGAACATACGTTTTCAAACAAAAAAAGAATTTTCAAAATCGGTCCACAATTGACGGAGATATCGGTGAACATACACAAAAACAAAAAAACAAACATGAAGTCGAACATAGAACCTCCTCCTTTTGGGAAGTCGGTTAATGAAATTGTATAAACAATAAACAGAAATGCGATTGCAGCAATCCCGAGAGATTTGCCGTTATTTATTGAAGAGTTCTGTTGTATATCTCCGAAGTTCTTCATCAGATCTTCACCAAATTAAAATGGGACTAATTTCGAAACATACTTTTTCAAACAAAAAAATAATTTTCAAAATCGGTCCAGAATTGACGGAGTAATCGGTGAACATACACAAAAAAATAAAAATAAACATGAAGTCGAACATAGAACCTCCTCCTTTTTGGGAAGTCGGTTAAAAAATACTACTGACTTCCAAATACAAAACTACAAAGTGAAAAATAACTTTATTTTATGAAGTCGGTGTCTTTCGTAGGTACCATTTTTTTGTGTTATGGACACAGACTTCAAAAAATAAAGATATTTTTCACTTTGCAGTTTTGTATTTGGAAGTCGGTAGTATTTTTTTGCAAAAAAGTTTTTAATTTTTCACTTTTTTTTAGTTGTATCTACCTAATAGGCAAGTTAGTAAGGTAACGCCAGAATAGATTTAATGAAACTTGAACATAACCGGTGAAATGAGAGATCTGCGTACCCCTTAAGTGCGTACTGGCGTGATGTTATGTAATGAAATGGTATAAACAATAAACAGACATGCGATTGCAGCAATCCCGAGAGATTTGCCGTTATTTATTGAAGAGTTCTGTTGTATATCTCCGAAGCTCTTCATCAGATCTTCACCAATTTAAAATAGGACCAATTTCGGCACACTTTTTCAAACAAAAAGAGAATTTACAAAATCGGTCCACAATTGACGGAGTTAACGGTGAAGACACAAAAAAAAAACAAACATAATTTCGAACATAGAACCTCCTCGGAAAGTCGGTTAAAAATAACATGAATCGAGTTGAAAATGTTGTAGTTGTAAGATTAAGCATTTTGGTAATCTTGTAGATTCCTTGTAAGTATAAATTACAAAGATTTTTAATGGCGATCGATTGTTTTGCTTTATAATGCTGAATAAAAGTGCACACATGTCTTGTTACTAAGCTATAACTTGAAAAAGAGTAGTCTCATTACTAACTTCTGAATAACAATTCAATTCAATTAACAATAGACGTCCACTGCTGCACATAGGCCTCCCCCAAGCGTCGCCACATTGATCGGTCTCGTGCGTCCCGCATCCAGCGGATCCCCGCAACCTTCACCAGGTCAGCAAATGGCAACTACCCCCTATTTAACAAAAGAAAATTACGTAAATCGGATCATAAATCTCAGCGTAATCGGTATACATACATATAAAATACCAATCGAATTGAGAACCTCCTCCTTTTTGAAGTAGGCAAAAAATTTACTTATTCTCAATGTTCTTGTGTTTTTATTACTTAATTCCACATAATACAATAATATGTTACAATGTGTTATGTATTAGGTCCTTACCTATGAAATTGGCGTTTTGTCGTACTGGCCACTTTGATCTCAAATCTCCTCTTTGGTTTGGAATTCTAATTTTAAATTTATACAGCTATTTTCTCATGTTTTTGTGTTTGGAAAACCGTAATTCATTGGTTTTTTCTTTGCGCCAGTCAGTTAACAAAATGGAAATCTTGAAATATCGCGTTATTTTCGACTTTTACGAGTACGAGTTCCATCGTGGCACCAGTGCTGCAGGAACGGCTCGAAGGATTAATGATGTGTATGGCGACGCTGTTGCAAAAGAAAACACAGTGCGTTTTTGGTTCCAACGTTTTCGTTCTGGAAATTTCGACCAACAGAACAAGCACCGTAGACGGCCGGAGACAAAAGTTGATAATGAAGATTTGTAGGCTATTGTGGAAGCCGATCCATCGCAAACCACGTCCGAGTTAGCTGCAGGCTGCGGTGTTAGTAATAAAACTGTTTTAATCCATTTTAAGCAAATTGGAAAAGTGAAAAAGCTTGAAAGGTGGACCTCATGAATTGAGTGCAGCAAACCGACAAACGCGCGTCGACTGCTACGTTACATTACTCAACCGCCACAATAATGAAGGGATTTTAAATCGAATCATCACCTGTGATGAAAAGTGGATCCTGTACAATAATCGGAAACGCTCATCGCAATGGCTGAACCCTGGCGAACCAGCCAAATCCTGCCTCAAGCGAAAATTTACTCAAAAAAAATTACTTGTGAGCGTTTGGAGGACTAGTGTCGGTGTCGTTCACTACAGCTTTCTTAAATCTGGTCAAACGATTACGGCGGATGTCTATTGTCCAAAGCGCCTTCAAAGATTTTGATTCCCGTCCGGATGGTTTTGTTAGTAAAGGGATCAATGAACTACCTATGAGATGGCAAAAGTGCATAGATAGCAATGGTACATACTTTGATTTAATAAATATATTATATTAAAAATAAACGACTTTATGTTCCTTTCTTACAAAACGCCAATTTCATATGTAATATTACAATACATATTTACCCACAATTACTTTTTTTAGGATCCGCCAACTCCATTTTGCTGGCCCTCATTGTTACCGCTCTGGGCATTTTCCGGAATCAGTGGTGTCTCATCCCATACAAAGAAACTGTCCCGACGTACTGTACTGATTATACTGGTTATTTTTTGTACATCGATCGGGTTCGGTGCCGTTCCACGGATAAAGATGGTGATATTAATATAGAGTCTGGCAAACGAAAGTAGACACTCGAATTATTTGCAAACTTTTTATATGGCAATGCTATACTAATGTCAACATAATATTTTGGTGATTCGTTGTGGTCTTGATAATAGCATTTATGAAGGGAAAAATGAATAAAACAATTAAAAGCGGATTACGGGAGATGTCGTTTCGCATGATGTCTAAATATCAAGAAAAACAACAGGAGAAAGACGTCGAATTCAAACAACAACAAGATTGTTTACGTGTGATGTTAGATTTCATAAGTGAGGTGGTTAGTATGACGCTAATAAGTTGATACTTTGTTTTAATTCGTAATCACTATTTATCTTTGATAAATAATAACTAACGTATTACCTACCTAAAATACTTATTGTATTTTATATTCAGACTAAGTAAAATAAATCATTCTAAAGTATCAAATTAGGTTATTCCAGGTATTTCAAACTAGTTTTGGGGTTGCTATGCTGATATTTTTTAAATTTGCCGCGCTTTTTAACCGACTTCGCAAAAAGGAGGAGGTTTTCAATTCGACTGTATTTTTTTTTTATGTCTGTTAGGTACCTCAGAACTTTTTATTGGGTGAACCGATTTTGATGATTCTTTTTTTATTTGAACGCTGATACTTGTCATGTGGTCCCATTTAATTTTCATCAAGATCTGATGAAGAACTTCGGAGATAACATCAGAACTCTTCAATAAATGACTGCAAATCACTCAGGATAGCTGCAATCGCATGTTTGTTTATTGTTTACACCATTTCATAACATAACATCACACTGGTACGCTCTAAAAGGGTACGCAGGTGTGAACAGTTCATCCTGGTATACTACATAATCTCATTCTACAGTTTTGTTCAAGTTTCATGTTATAGGGTTAATCTATTCTGGCTTCATTTTGGGCATTATAAGCCAGCAGCCTTTGGAACTGGTCCATTATGTACCAAAACTAAAAAATGAAAAATAAAAAACTTATTTACATAAAAAACTTTTTGCAAAAAAATACTACCGACTTCCAAATACAAAACTACAAAGTGAAAAATAACTTAATTTTTTGAAGTCGGTGTCTTTCGTAGGTACCATTTTTTTGCGTTATGGACACCGACTTCAAAAAATTAAGTTATTTTTCACTTTGTAGTTTTGTATTTGGAAGTCGGTAGTATTTTTTTGCAAAAAGTTTTTTTATTTTTCACTTTTTAGTTGTACGTACCTAATAGGCAAGTTAGTAAGGGAACTATTTCGCCAGAATAGATTTCATGAAACTTGAACATAACCGGTGAAATGAGAGATCTGCTTACCCCTTAAGAGCGAACTGGCGTGATGTTATGTTATGAAATGTTATAAACAACAAACAGACATGCGATTGCAGCAATCCCGAGAGATTTGCCGTTATTTATTGAAGAGTTCTGTTGTATATCTCCGAAGTTCTTCATCAGATCTTCACCGAATTAAAATGGGACCAATTTCGGAACATACTTTTTCAAACAAAAAAAGAATTTTCAAAATCGGTCCACAATTGACGGAGTAATCGGTGAACATAAACAAAAAAAATAACAAACATGAAGTCGAACATAGAACCTCCTCCTTTTTGGCAAGTCGGTTAAAAAATTACAACAGAATTCCAAACAAAAACACTACAAAGTGAAATATAACTTCAATTTCGGAAGGTTGTGTCAAAAAACGAAGAAACTATAACAAAACGCGCGTTTACGTCACAAAGTAGTACAGTTGGATGGCAAAGCACGAGCTGGAATTTACGTGGCGCATTCTTCTAACTTCACAGTAACGTCTTTGCGTAATCTAATGACACCCCATTGTGCCGTTGCGGAGGTCTCATCGTCTTCTTTTAAAGTTTACGTTGTGAGTTGCTACTTTCAATATTCAGACCCTGTTGCTCCTCATATACATAACCTCCGTCACGTCTTGCAGTCGCTCGCGGGCTGCAAAGTTATCGTTGGCGCTGATGTTAATGCGTCATCATCACTCTGGTATGGCAAAGTTCGGTCTACGGATTATGAACGACGCTGCGCTGTTGAAGATTTCATTGCTGAAATGAATCTGACTATTCATAATACCCCTGACGCACCACCAACTTTTTGCAGCCAAATGGGCGAATCTTGTATTGACGTCACACTTTCTAGTGCAGACGTACGCTTGTATAGGTGGCGTGTCCTACCGGACGCGTCTTGTAGTGATCATCGCTTGATCGTGTACGAATTTGTTCCAGTTTTTACTCAGGGTACGTCACATGTCATTGGTAACTTTAGGTATAAATGTAAGGGTGCGAATTGGGAATTCTTTAGCTCGCTTGTTGCGTCTCACGCCAAAGACTTCACTCGTGATGGGCTTTCAGCTGAAGAAAGTGCTGAAATTATGTCAGACACCTTCACTTACTGTGCTGACATTGCCATTGGTCGTGGATCTTTGACCAATATACGTAGATGTGATTGGTGGTGTGACTACCTAACTGAACAGCGTAAAAATTATCGCCGAGCGCGTAAACATCTTAACAAGCTTAAAAAACGTAAGGTTACCGGTGACCCTCTTTCCATTGCGTTAAATACGTTTAGAGTTGCCAGGTCCCGCTACAGAGCATCGGTGGAAAAATCAAAGGGTAATTTATTGCGTAAAGTAGTAGAAAAATTAGATAAAGAAGGTCCGTGGTCTCCTTTATATCATGAGTTTAAAGCCAATCGATCAGTCGACCTCGCGTTTGTTCAGAATATTAAAGTAAATAATAAACACACTACCGGTATTGAGGAAACAACTGAAGTTTTGCTGAATACTCTTATACCTGATGACGTACTAGCTAATGACAACGAATACCATCAACAGATCAGAGCGTGGGCAGCTGTACCACCTGAATCACCAGCGTCAGACCTTCCATCCACTGACGAATTTATTAACGTTGTCAAGAGGTTACCACTCAACAAGTCATCAGGTGAAGATAAAATATCTAATCGGATGATTATAGAAGCGTGTAAAACAGCCGGTGATGCGATTTTAACCGTTTACAACCATTGTATTGCGGAGGGCGTATTTCCTCGTATTTGGCGACGCGGATTTATACGAATAATCCCGAAAAGTGGCGACAAACCCCCGGACGACCCGAAGTCGTACCGGCCCATAACATTACTTCCATCTTTGGGAAAACTCCTGGAGCGCCTTATCGTTCCACGGTTGCTACCGGACGGACCAAAATTTCATAATAATCAATTCGGTTTCACTATTGGAAAATCTACCGTAGACGCGGCCCTTACTGTTAGGAAAATAGTTAATACATCTGAACATAAATATGTAATTGGGATTTTTCTAGATATTTCTGGGGCTTTTGATAACGCATGGTGGCCAATGCTATTACTTAAAATGAAAAATCGAGGCTGCTATAGAAATATATACAATTTAGTTTACTCTTACTTTTTAAATGGTTCTGCGAAACTCAAACTCGGCCATCATTCCATGTCGAAGTCTCTCACCATGGGATGTCCTCAGGGTTCGGTTATTGGTCCACCTTTATGGAATTTAGGCTTTGATGATTTCCTCGCGATTCCGCTTCCAAGCGGCTGTTCATTAACCGGTTACGCGGACGACGGTCTTCTGCTCATTCAATCAAGTACTCGAGCTGGACTCGAGAACTTGGCTGACACTTGCCTACGATTAATATCTCAGTGGGGCGATCGTAACCGCCTGACCTTTGCTCCGCATAAAACTTATCAGCTCATTTTAAAAGGTAATCTTAAATCGTGTCCTACTATTAAATTTAATAACGTTCCGGTAAAAAGGAAGCAGTCCGTGTGCTATCTTGGTCTTGTGTTAGAAAGGAATTTTGCATTTATAGATCATATTAAAATCGTCGGTGAAAAAGCAAAAAAGAACTTCTATGCCTTAACGAGAATATCTAAATCTACGTGGGGACTGTCTTTGTTGACTTTAAAGACTATTTATGGGGCTACTTACTTGGGTTGTATCTGCTATGGGGCGCCTGTTTGGGCTGATAGGGCCACAATAGGGGCGGTACGACGTAAATTACTTCAGAGTCAGCGTTTGGCTTTGATATTCTTATGCAAAGCATACAGGACGGTTAGTACTGAGGCCTTACCGGTACTTGCTGGCGTACTTCCGGTCGACCTTAAAGTGCAGCGACGTGCTGCAATGTACTATTCCGCAAAAGAGACCATGGACGCGGACTTTTTAACGCGGAGTGACCGTGCCAAAATCTCTAGATTATTTAAACCACATATTGACGTCTGGGAGGAACTTTTATCCGAATGGCAATGTAGGTGGGATAATTCCATCAAGGGCCGACACCTCCACCAATTCTTTCCATCCGTTCGCGTGCGGCTGGCCAGGACGTGGCTGGAGGTGGATCACTGTGTTGCCCAATTTCTCACAGGGCATGGTAACTTTAAAAGTAAATTATTTTCCTTCAAGCTTGTTGCCTCGCCATTATGTCAGTGTTCTACATCTGACTGTGAATATGTACAATCTGCACATCATATCTTATGGGAGTGTATTCTTTGGCAGAATGAACGCAATACTATGTTGAATAATGTACAGGCTGTGTCAGGAGCCGTTTACTATACGGACCTTGTGGAAACTAGAACAAATTTCCGTGCGTTCAGGCGCTTTTGCCATACCTATTATTGGAATCAAATATAAAAGCTCACAATGTTAGGACCCATTAATATTAATGCTAATTTTTATCCGTGGTGCTAGGCAACTGGGCTTATCCCAGTTGTAAACGACCCTTTGTGCCTATTGGTCTTGTTTGTTCTGTCTCCTGCTTGATATGGAGGGAAGTGGAAATTTGTATTTTTCTTACTCCTCCATTTTCTTTTCTGATTAATTTCGTTGCGGGATCCAAGACAGTTAAATTCATTCTCCGGGACTTCGTCGAGCTTCATTGCCTCGGCGCTTTTCTGGTGGTCGCCACTGTTGATTCTGGCTTTCAGGAGTTGCAGTGGTTTGGGAATAGTGCGGTGGGATTGTCACAATAAAAAAAAAAAAAAAAAAAAAAAAACACGAAGAAACTAAAACAGGAATACCGACTTCCGAAATTGAAGTTATTTTGTAAAAATGTTTTTATTTTTCCACTTTTTCAGTCTCTACTTTCGTTTGCCAGACTTTATCTGTCGCCGTGGAACGGAACCGAACGCGATAGATTTACAAAAAATAATCGGTATAATCAGATGAAAAACGCTAGTTACGTCGGCACGGTTTCTTTGTATGGGATGAAGCATCTGTATGCTAGTATCAATGATATTCAAATAAACAGATTCGTTATACACTCACAAAACAATTGAAAAAGTGTTCCGCACTCACACTTTTCATTCATCTGACATTTCAATACAAGTCGAAAGGGATGGCTTGATAAAACCAACAAGAAAAAAAGAGACAGCTAGTGTTTGTCACTTGTTTTATGTACTTTGGTATCATAATTGGTACAATTTCTAAATACACACGCTGGCTTTTTTTATTTTGTTTTTGTTTCAACAAAGCGTATGAGCGATATAATTCGCCATGCGTGACATAAACTAAAGACTAAAGTTCACAATTGTGACCTATTCGAGTCTTCACAATGCGCACGCTCATAACATATCTGTTTATTTGAATATCATTGGCTAGTATTATATTATCTGTGCCGGCATTTACCCGGCTCGGAGTTCGATCTATTTTGGCTGAAACCGAAGGTGGTATTTGTGGCCGAAGCCGAAGGTTCGGTTGGACACTATAGTTCTCGCCAAACTTATTGGCCGCCCGGAAGTTGGCTACAATGGCTGCGCAGTAGAAAATCTCATACAAAAACAACACCGTTTCGTGCCTCGCGATTCCGGTAAACCAACTTCAGGGCGGCCAATATGTGCGTGCGCAACCATGCGGACTATGCCCATCTGACTGGAATGCAGGCTACCGACTACCAGTTTAGTCGACCTCGATAGCAAAACGAGTGTCTTGATAAATTTTAAATTCTACATACTATTTATAGGAACATCAATATTCTGTTCTGCACTGCCTGGCGTTCATCGCCGGTCAGTTGGTGTTATTGTTTTTTTTTATTTTTATTATTATACGGGCATTGGCATACCATCAGCCCAACAATCATACAGTTTAATAATTATTATTCATGACCATAGATGGGTTTTAGCATTCTTTAGTATGCATTCGAATGTGGACGTAACAGATTCTAATGTTTTTTGGAGTATTTGGCAGCAAATTGTATCTAGTCAGCCTTCCCAGTAAGCTTTGTGGAGGTAGTCAATATTTATGGTCAATATTACAATAAAATTATCCGCTCCACTATCCCGAGATCGCTTCTGTACCTAAATGTTTTGTCCAGTTGAGACACAAAACTACACCAATTTTATATCACAATATCCACTAGGAATCAGTTTGCAAATAATTATAACAGCGGCTGAACTTCACTCGAAAAAAAACCGCCAAAAACTCCTGACGTTATTGTTTGTGTTGACTGTTGTCAAAATAACGAGCGCTCGTCAAATTGTTCAGAGGGATGGGCAAGTGAAAAAATATATCGATATGTATCGTGTCGACATTTTCAAACAGTATCGATAACTATTGAGTGAGTTAGTTTTCACATGATTATTCATATAAATAGCGAAAATAATAATAATAGTATGGGCCAGGGCTATCGGTTGAGGAGAGGTGGTCAGGTCGTATCACACCTCCTTTACATGGATGATCTGAAGCTCTTTGCCCCGAACAACTAGCAACTGATGAAGCTACTGATGGTAACAGAAACCTTCAGCATGTAAAGCGAGGGGAGATTATAGAATCCGTGGGAATACAACTCTCGGATGCCATACACAATGATCCCTCTCCTCAACCGAAACTTAGAAGTATTTGGGTATGTTGGAAGCACTAGGCATCAATGCTACTGGCGTGAAACAGTCGTTGAAGGAACGCTTCTTTGGCCGCCTTATAAAAGTGCTAAGTAGTCTTTTATCAGGCGGTAACAAGATGGGCGCCTTCAACGTCTGGGTCACGTCTTGATGTACTCTCTCGGTAAACTCAATTGGACTCAGACATAACTTGACGCCTTGGATAGGAGAGTCCGCACATTGCTTACCGCAAATCACCCACGGTCATCGGTTATGAGACTGTATATCCCGCGGAAGTGCGGAGGTCGTGGCTTTTTAAATGCTAAGACCCTGCACAGCCGCGAGGTATGCAGTCTTAGGGAATACTTCCTGGTCGCCGACGTGGGTATGCGTATGGTATCGAGATGTGGTAGCGGTGGACAAGGGCCTTACCCCGCTCTCCTTGGCTAACGAGAACTGGCGCAAACCTATAGTATTAGATACTAATGACCGCAGGGAGGTATGGCAGAGCAAGGAGCTTCACGGACGCTTCTACCGGCGGGCTTATTACTTAAGGAACAGCAAGTAGCAATAATTGTACAATTATTGCGCGATCAATTTAGTGACCTGGCTACTGAGGCCTTTAAGTCAAGTCAATGTTTTTTGACAGTCACTTTTAACAGAAGCTATTTTATCTGTCTGATGATTTATAAAATGTATCATTTGATGAATTAACCAGCTTATGAAAGAGCAACACTTCGTGGAGGCTGTTTTATTACAATTGTCAATTTGATTACTATTTAGCTCCAATATACCGGTAAATTAATATTAGAAGATGCTTATTGCGGACTTATCACAATTTAATGTGTTTGTAAGTATTTAGTAAATAAACATACAAGCTTCGCTGAGGTAGCCAACACAACAGTATATAAAAATCCTCCACTTTACCGTGATCACTTCTGTTTCAATGATTCAACAAATAGTCCAGTTGCGTAGACATTAGAGACACAAAACAACACCAATTTGTCATTACAATATTCACTAGGAATTTGTTATTTCAATATTTACTTTTATATTATTATTCCAATTTGCGGATAATTAAAGTAGCCACAAAATAACACACGAAAAAAGCCGCCAAATACTCAAAAACTTTTGTACCTACTCAGCCATCAGCGAGCGAATGGCAATCGACCAACAACAAGGGAAAAAGTAATCGCAATTTGACAGCCACATTTGCTCGCCGATCGCTGTCGCTCTGCTGTCAAAAACCATACGTAATACGAAATTATCGCGATCACCTTGCGATAAAAGCACATTTCAGTTAGCAGATTTTTATTGTTAGCAGTGCTGTCTTTAAATTATTATGGTTTGGCTATAGCTCATATATAATGCGGATTCGCGATAGAAGAGCGATGATTTTGCAAAAATAAGCCTTCCAATTTTTTGACGTAAAGCGATAATCGCGCGATGATTGTACAATCTCTGCGCAAATATTGCTAATTGCTGTTTCATACGTAATAAGCCTGCGGGTTTTACATGGTCCCAATATCGATCTTTTAGCGTCCGTGGCCTGGCTGCGATTTGGTTACCTTTTCGGGGAAAGCGAAGGTTTTGTCTTTGCGATTATGACATCATAACTGACGAACAACAACCGGAAATACATTGTGAAGGACGGCACGGTTGACATCTGTCGGGCATTTCACCGGCTGGGGGAATCCAACCGTCACTTTATCTCCGGTTGTTCTAGTCTTGCTAACGGAGACTATTTGCATAGACACAACCTAGTAGCCAGGATTATCCATCAGCAACATGCTCTGAAAATACCCTACCAAAAATAGAAATTCTTTAATAAAATATTTTAGTTATAGTTTACATACACTATTTATAACATTGTTTCAGAAATTATACAACCTAATGTACATTTTTGTGAACGTACGTACTTTTAATAAATTATTCTTATTCTTATGTGCCCGACCCAGTTCTCTAAAATGGTAATGTCACGTTGTATTGGAATCGGTCTATCATATCATCACTGACAGGACTATTGTTGCCAATAAGCCTGACATAGTGGTGATAGACCGACTAGAGCTTCGCGCAATGATTGTTGATATAGCGGTCCCCCATGACGAGAACCTCGTGAAGGCTGAGAAAGATAAGAAAAGTAAGTATCTTGATCTGGCTCGCGATGTTGTCGACATGTGGGATGTGAATACAGCAGTAATTGTGCCGATAGTCGTGACGGCCAATGGCATAATAGCCAAGAGCCTCGACGAGAGGCGAGAGCCTCTTTAGATGTTCGTCGAGGCTCTTGGCTAGAGCCTCTTTAGATGTTCGTCGAGGCTCTTGGCTATCTTGGCTCTTGGCAACGAGAGTTGGGCAGCTGGATTAAGGGCTTGATCCAGAAAGCGGTACTTCTGGACACGGCACATATAGTCAGGAGTTTCCTCTCTCAGGAGCCTTGACCATCGGTAACTTGGCCCTGTTCCCGATACCGGTGGGCTACTTTTCTTTTTATTTATTTTTTATTATAATATTTAAAAATAATAGACATCAAGAAAATAGTATTTTTAAATAGTAGGTAATTTAATAAAAATATATTTTTATTTTCTTTTATTTTATCTTTGCAAATCGGTACTGTTTCATGTACCGGATTGACCCTCTACGGGATTTAAACGATCAAAATTGATTGGATTGTTAGGTTATGGCTTTTGTTTTGTCAAAACAAAAGCCATATCTAACAATCCATAATAAGCCATTTCATAATTATTGTGGCGGTTTTCTTTTTAGTAAACGATGCGCGAGGAGCATGGGACGAAAACAGTTGCGTAAATGAAGTTCCTATAGAATATTAAGAGACATTTTCCGAAAGGGACGTTCTGCAAAAGGGACATCTCGCGAAAGGGACATTTTGCGACCAGGGGACATCTTGCGAAAGGGAATAGTTCAGCACTGATAACAACATTTGTGCCACATGTTAAATTTAGTCTTGTTATTTTTTTTAACTTTTTCTAGATTCTTTTACCGATTATTTTGTGAATGTGTGAACATTGTAGGCCTTCTAGATGTTAGTTAACATTTGTTAACTTTGTTATATATTATATAAACTTTTTTTTTTTAGTTCCTTACGACTTATTGTCGGGCCTACGTTGTCCCCCATAGTACTAATGCTGTAACATGGCAATATTGTAAAACCAAACCATTTTTTAAAAGAGTAACCATGGAGTTTCTTGCCGGTTCTTCTCCATAGGAAACGACCAAGCCGAACCGTGCACCTTTTTTCGACGTTTTATAAGTGCCCATGTAGGCCTATGTAAAATAATAATAAAATATTTTTTGATTTTGATTTTGGACATTTTGCGACAAAGCCTCGCATTGGACCACTATATAGATATTTTTTGCCCAAGCCTTTGTTGACGCTCATTGTTCACTCACTCACTGCATAGCACTGCAGTCTGCATGCTCTAGTGCTAGCTGTTGCCGAACAGCCGAAAAAACTTTGATCGAATCAATCGGCAATATGCACAAGTGCCCTGTTATTGACACTGAGAATTAAAAAAACTGGCCAAGTGCTGGACTCTCGCACGAAACAACGAACAAAAAACGGCAAAAATATCACGTCTGTTGTATGGGAGCCCCACTTAAATATTTATTTTATTCTGTTTTTAGTATTTGTTGTTATAGCGACAACAGAAATACATCATCTGTCTAGCTATCACGGTTCATGAGATACAGCCTGGTGACAGACGGACAGACAGACAGACAGACTGACGGATCATGGAGTCTTAGTAATAAGCTCCCGTTTATCTTTGGGTACGGAACCCATTAAAGTTAATTCAAAAAATCAAAAAACCCGATTGCTTAGGTAACTAAGTTTTTTTATTTATAACTTTTTACTTAACATTTTTTTTTTGTCATTTAGTACATTTAAACATATAAGTGTTATATATTTTTGAAATAACCTCTTCAATCCCTTTATTTTGATACCCCACACGATGGGGTTTGGAAGAAAAAATATTAGGGCCCCACGATTTATGGCGCCCAAAATACGGCATTTTTCTATATTCCAATTTTAATGTAGCCAGTGACACTCGCAAGGTTAAGACGAATCGATTTACGTAATAATCATCATAATCAGCCAACGCGTTTGGTCTCTAGAACACCACATAGGAACAAACATACATACATATAAACACATTACCCTCTTTCGGCAGTTGGGTAAAGAAGGGTTATAACCGAAATATAATTTATTTTTAGAATTAATATCTACACGAAAACTTTTTCCACATAAGTTTATTTAGAGACTCAAGTGAGTAGATGAACTTATTTAAAAAATTTCAATGTAATCTCAATGAAGAGTAGGTATTGCTATCCGATCACAAAGAGCCAGGTTTATTAGCTTAGTACTTGATGGTACAGGCGTAGTAGTGTACCTAGGTAGGTAATTAGGTATATAGTTAGGTAGTACGTAAAACGCATAGCAACTCGTACAATGAACAAGAAAGTTATTGATCTGTTTCAAAACAGGCAAACAAAAATAACAAAGAAGAAAGAACAATAGCAGCGTACGTACCAGGTCCACGGGAGATATCATAGTATCTGCGAAGCGAACTTCCTTCTTAACTCATAAACAAACTACTCTGTGAAACAAACTGCGCACCACTAAGTGGAGATATCAACTAACGAACGGCAATAACGCAACGTTCGACTCCCCGCGAAGCGCAGGGGATACGAGAATAAATATAAATGTTTGTTTTGATTCTCGTGTTGATAAAGTGAGTAGCTTGGCTGAACAAGTACACAGCTGGAGCAAATAACAAAATTAAAATACTGTTATTTCGTTCCTATACAATGAATACTGCTGTTCTACATAAATTGGGAGTATAATAGAATTCGTTTGGAAACGGGTTCATTTTGTATGATGTTATTGATTTTTCCCCGAAAGGCATACTTGTTTGAAAATGTTTTCCATTTACTGTGCTTGAAACAAATGAATACTGTAACAGTCATCTGATATTTTCCATTTCCATTTGAGCACAAGAACGTAAGCTGCGGTGTTCTAATTTGTGATGAAAGCAAAAAAAAAAAAAAAAGAATATTTCTTGTTCTTGAACGAAACCAAAACTTTTTCACTACAGTTTCACTCAGCATTGTCAACGTATTTTTACCTACCATCTACATGGAATATACATATTTAAGTCCGATCTAAATTGGAACGCAACTCAGCAGCCTAATTGCGTAAGTGAATTCGGCAAAGGAAACGATTTGGAACCTTCAAAGAGTTAGAATCATTTCTTTTAACTTTTTCGGTATTGTGAAACTAATTTGGAAAGAGTTCGATTCCTCCTTTGAGTTGAAGCGGAAGAATCGAGAGAAAACTTCACCATTGGTTTGGTATTGTTTAATACAAATGTCATATATTTGCCAAGAAGGCGCCGACCGAGATTTTTGAAACTCGTCATGGGTGTAATTTTCACGGTTTTTGGGGTCGCTAATTTGCTAATATTGGGTCAAAATGAAAATACAAGATGGCGCCGACCGCAATTTTTTAAACTTTCGTCATAGGTGTCATCTTCATGGTTTTTGGGGTCGCTAAATACGAATTTGAGGTCAAACTGAAGTTCCAAGCTGGCGCCGACCGAGATGAGACCGGCGCCATCTTGTATTTTCATATTGACCCCATAGTAGCATTTAGCGACCCCAAAAACCATGAAAATGACACCCATGACGAAAGTTTAAGAAATATCGTAAGGTGTCATCTTGTATGTTCATTTTGACCCCATATTAGCAAATTAGCGTCCCCAAAAACCATGAAAATAACAACCAATAACGAGTTTCAAAAATCTCGGTCGGCGCCATCTTGGAATTTATGACATTTACATTACTACAATACCAATAGTGAAGTTTTCTCTAGATTCTTCCGCTTTCGTTCGAAAGGTTCACAGAGTAATTTTTTTTCTATGGGTTCACCTTCTTTCATTTTCAGAGTGTATTATGCAATAGTGCCAATATGTAAAGTTGTTTTTGGGAAGGTTCCAGATTGTTTCCTTTGCCGAATTCACTTACGCAATTCGGCAGAGGTCATTTTTAATTTGAACAGAAACTATTAATTAAGCGATTTATAGCTAACTAGTTTCTGTCAGCGGCTTCGCCCGCGTGAATGTCGAAAATTATCCCAAGGGAACATATTCCCGGGATAAAAAGTATCCCATGTGCTATTCCAGACTACAATCTATCTCTGTGCCAAATTTCATCCAGATCCGTCCAGCCGTTTGAGCGTGAAGAAGTAACAAACATACAAACACATACACACACACACTCACGTATATACTTTTGCCTTTGTAATATGGTAATATTAGTGTGATAATTATTCATTGGCTATATTTTGCCTATAGAGGATCAATCAATCTGCCTAGCCTTTGCCCAACTATGTTGGGGTCGGCTTCCAGTCTAACCGGAATCAGCTGAGTACCAGTGTTTTACATGGAGCGACTGAATATCTGACCTCCACAACCCAGTAACTGGGTAACACGGTACCCCTTGGCTAGACTGGTGTCAGATCTCAAGCTTCTGACTACTCGTAACGACTTTCAAAGATCTTCAAATGACAGCCGGGACCAACGGCTTAACGTGCTTTCCGAGGCACGGAGGAAACTTTATGTTGAAATGGTCACCCATCCACGGACCGACCTCGTCAAGCGTTGCTTAACCTTGAAGATCGACCCGTGCGGCTATTATTATTTAGCCACGATCTCCTCTGTCTGTCTGTCTATAGAGGATATATATATATATATATATATTTTAAATAAGTGAGAATTGGATAAAATGAATGAGAAAAAAAACTTGATTTATTAAACTTTCTTAGCCGGTTGTGTTCTGTTGTTTTTGCTTACCCCTATTCTTATTCTTATTCTTTATTGTACACAAAACATAGAAACATACAAATACAATAGGACAGTTTATGTACAAAGGCGAGCTTAACCCATAGTTGGGTTCTCTAACAGCAAACCTCAGTTGCGTAGAGAAATATGCAATTGAGGATAGTACATCCATGTGCACAACAAAAGCTTATTATAACTCGTAACAATTTTAAATACTTACTCACTAAATAAACTAAACAAATACGTGTGCAACACACAATACATAAACATAATATATACCTATTTATTACAAAACTAAAATATTACAATTGTAAATACATAAATTAATGAGTCATGTTGATAGGAAATATTCCTTAATTCTTCTCTTGAAAACCTCCAATGAAGGGCTATCCCGTATAGAGTGTGGCAGAGTATTCCAGAGGCGCACAGCGCGAACAGTAAAAGATCCACCGTAACGACTTGAAGAGTGGGAAGGAAAACGAAGGAGAAGAGATGATGACAGACGACAGGGTTTTCCTCTCGGAACAAGATACTCAAAGCGTTCTCGAAGATACAAAGGAGAATTAGGATTATGAAGTACAGAAAAGAGTAATGAAAGAGTGTGAGCATCTCGGCGCTGTCGAATAGGCAGCCATTTCAACCGCCTCCGAAATTCCGACACATGGTCGTATTTTCGAAGGCCAAATATGAAACGGATGCACAAATTCTGTAGACGTTCGAGCTTATCAAGAAGTTCCTCAGTCGCATCAAGAAAGCTGACATCAGCATAGTCAAGAAGAGGAAGAAGGAGAGACTGAGCAAGTGTAACTTTAGTCGGAAAAGGCAGGAACTTCTGGAGACGCTTCAGGGACCGAAACGAGCAAAACACCCTCCTGCTTACTTCTGCAATGTGAACATTCCAAGATAAGTGGCAGTCAAGGAAAACCCCTAAGTTTTTAACTTTTTTGGAATATTCTATAGCGACGGCATCGTACAAAACAGGGGGAAGAGACTGGCTATTCAAAAGATTTATGAAGTATCTGCCACCAATAATAAGAGCTTGTGATTTTGCTGGGTTCACTAGGAGTCCAAAACTTTTAGCCCATTGGCAGATGTTTCCAAGATCATTATTGATGGCATCGATAGTTTCAGTGAGCTCTTCGATTTTAAAGTGACGATAAAGCTGCAGGTCGTCTGCATAGAGATGAAAGTGTGAAGATAAGACCTTCGTGATAGCGTTTATAAAAACCGAGAAAAGAAGAGGAGAAAGGACGCCACCCTGAGGAACACCCGCCGCGAGATCGCACCAGTCAGAGGAAGCATCCTCTGAGCGAACCGACTGCGAGCGGCCCCGAAGATAAGAATTAAACCATGCAATCACAGAAGGAGACATGTTTAGAGAGGAAAGGATACCTAAGAGGATGTCAAAATCAACTGAGTTAAAAGCACTGCTAAAGTCCAATAAAATCAAAACTGTAAGGAACCTATTTTCCATGGCCAGTCGGATGTCGTCAGTTATTTTAACTAAGGCCGATACAGTGCTGTGGCCAGGACGGAATCCAGATTGATAAGGACTTAGCAGGCTATTAGAGGAAAGGTAATGAGACAGCTGATTATTAACAACACTTTCTAGGACTTTAGATAGGATTGGAAGTATGGAGATTGGACGGAACTGGGTAACTGACGAGGGTTTAGGGACTTTGGGTAAAGGCAGAACATGGGCTTTCTTCCATGCAGAAGGAAAGCAGCCAGAAAAGAGGGAGTAGTTGATAGTGTGCAGGATAACAGGAGCGAGTTCATTCAGGATTGGAAGGAGCATCTGGAGTTGCAGACCATCATCACCCACCGCCTTTGTGGATATAGATTTGACGGCCCGCTTTATATCCCCTTCTGTAACTGGTTGAAAAGAGAATGGAGTACACAATGGCAGAGGAAGTTTAGAGAGATTGTTCAGAGTGGAAGCGACAAAGCTTCTGGTGCGATCTCGCGGCGGGTGTTCCTCAGGGTGGCGTCCTTTCTCCTCTTCTTTTCTCGGTTTTTATAAACGCTATCACGAAGGTCTTATCTTCACACTTTCATCTCTATGCAGACGACCTGCAGCTTTATCGTCACTTTAAAATCGAAGAGCTCACTGAAACTATCGATGCCATCAATAATGATCTTGGAAACATCTGCCAATGGGCTAAAAGTTTTGGACTCCTAGTGAACCCAGCAAAATCACAAGCTCTTATTATTGGTGGCAGATACTTCATAAATCTTTTGAATAGCCAGTCTCTTCCCCCTGTTTTGTACGATGCCGTCGCTATAGAATATTCCAAAAAAGTTAAAAACTTAGGGGTTTTCCTTGACTGCCACTTATCTTGGAATGTTCACATTGCAGAAGTAAGCAGGAGGGTGTTTTGCTCGTTTCGGTCCCTGAAGCGTCTCCAGAAGTTCCTGCCTTTTCCGACTAAAGTTACACTTGCTCAGTCTCTCCTTCTTCCTCTTCTTGACTATGCTGATGTCAGCTTTCTTGATGCGACTGAGGAACTTCTTGATAAGCTCGAACGTCTACAGAATTTGTGCATCCGTTTCATATTTGGCCTTCGAAAATACGACCATGTGTCGGAATTTCGGAGGCGGTTGAAATGGCTGCCTATTCGACAGCGCCGAGATGCTCACACTCTTTCATTACTCTTTTCTGTACTTCATAATCCTAATTCTCCTTTGTATCTTCGAGAACGCTTTGAGTATCTTGTTCCGAGAGGAAAACCCTGTCGTCTGTCATCATCTCTTCTCCTTCGTTTTCCTTCCCACTCTTCAAGTCGTTACGGTGGATCTTTTACTGTTCGCGCTGTGCGCCTCTGGAATACTCTGCCACACTCTATACGGGATAGCCCTTCATTGGAGGTTTTCAAGAGAAGAATTAAGGAATATTTCCTATCAACATGACTCATTAATTTATGTATTTACAATTGTAATATTTTAGTTTTGTAATAAATAGGTATATATTATGTTTATGTATTGTGTGTTGCACACGTATTTGTTTAGTTTATTTAGTGAGTAAGTATTTAAAATTGTTACGAGTTATAATAAGCTTTTGTTGTGCACATGGATGTACTATCCTCAATTGCATATTTCTCTACGCAACTGAGGTTTGCTGTTAGAGAACCCAACTATGGGTTAAGCTCGCCTTTGTACATAAACTGTCCTATTGTATTTGTATGTTTCTATGTTTTGTGTACAATAAAGAATAAGAATAAGAATAGGGGTAAGCAAAAACAACAGAACACAACCGGCTAAGAAAGTTTAATAAATCAAGTTTTTTTTCTCATTCATTTTATCCAATTCTCACTTATTTAAAATATATATATATATATATATATATCCTCTATAGACAGACAGACAGAGGAGATCGTGGCTAAATAATATTCAACACCTGTTTAATCAAGGATGATGTGCGCAGCCGTAAGCTCCGGTCCCTGGTCTCTTCTGTCAACATTCATATCCTTCAGCTTGACGCCACTCATCATGCTCCCCACTGTAACCCCTCACTTCTGGATCTTATTCTAGTGTCCGATCCAAGTAAAGTAGCCACTCACGGGCAACTTTCTGCCTCCTTTTCTTACCATGATCTTATTTTTCTTTCTTACAAAGTTCGCCCTCCAAAACGTAAATCTAAATTTCTCTTCCTTCGCAGTTTCAAGAACATTGACCTGGATCGCCTGAGGGATGATGCGAGCAACATTGATTGGTCTCCTGTTTATGAATGCAATGTTTTGGACATTAAGGTAGCAGAGTTTAACAAGATAGTGTTGCAACTCTTTGATGAACATGCGCCGCTCAAAAGGGTCAGAGTAAAGCATTTTCCAGCTCCCTGGTTGTCTGACAACATCAAGGGCGCAATGGCGAAAAGGGATAAGGCTAAAAGGCGGTACAAAAAGGATCCTACGGATGCGAACTGGTCTCTGTACAAGAAACTGCGCAATCGTTGCGGTCGTATGTGTAGGGATGCTAAAAGGCGTCACATCCACTACTCTGTTCAAAACTTCAACACAGCACAAGTATGGCAATTTCTCAAATCCCTTGGTATCGGCAAAACTGCAGATGACAGCACGCCTGATATTGACCTCAACACAATTAATTTTCATTTTTCTAAATCACCTGTTATTCTTGACGACAACGTCGACAAACGTTGTCGTCAAGAATAACAGGTGATTTAGAAAAATGAAAATTAATTGTGTTGAGGTCAATATCAGGCGTGCTGTCATCTGCAGTTTTGCCGATACCAAGGGATTTGAGAAATTGCCATACTTGTGCTGTGTTGAAGTTTTGAACAGAGTAGTGGATGTGACGCCTTTTAGCATCCCTACACATACGACCGCAACGATTGCGCAGTTTCTTGTACAGAGACCAGTTCGCATCCGTAGGATCCTTTTTGTACCGCCTTTTAGCCTTATCCCTTTTCGCCATTGCGCCCTTGATGTTGTCAGACAACCAGGGAGCTGGAAAATGCTTTACTCTGACCCTTTTGAGCGGCGCATGTTCATCAAAGAGTTGCAACACTATCTTGTTAAACTCTGCTACCTTAATGTCCAAAACATTGCATTCATAAACAGGAGACCAATCAATGTTGCTCGCATCATCCCTCAGGCGATCCAGGTCAATGTTCTTGAAACTGCGAAGGAAGAGAAATTTAGATTTACGTTTTGGAGGGCGAACTTTGTAAGAAAGAAAAATAAGATCATGGTAAGAAAAGGAGGCAGAAAGTTGCCCGTGAGTGGCTACTTTACTTGGATCGGACACTAGAATAAGATCCAGAAGTGAGGGGTTACAGTGGGGAGCATGATGAGTGGCGTCAAGCTGAAGGATATGAATGTTGACAGAAGAGACCAGGGACCGGAGCTTACGGCTGCGCACATCATCCTTGATTAAACAGGTGTTGAAGTCGCCGAGTATTATCGTATGGTCATATAACGAAGAAAAATATTCAAGTTTTGTTTCAAATGAAGGAAAAAAATCTATATGACAAGAGGGGCTATAATATACACCTACAAGTAATTTTGTGTGGTTAAAGTTAACTTCAATAAAGAGGTGTTCAGCAAATTTTGAATAATGACTCGGCGACTGATCAACGACATTGTATGTAATATCTCCACGGAGATAGATGGCGACTCCTCCGCATCCCTTGCCTGTTCTGTCATTACGCAGAAGCTTGTAGCCGGGCAGTGAATACTGCGCTGAAGGAAGTGCTGGTTTGAGAAAAGTCTCTGACACGAGTACCGCATGAATAAGATCAGAATCGAATGATGACAATAAGTCGGCGTGATGAGCAGGAACGCTTTGAGCATTTATATGGACTACATTGAAAAATTTACTGAAGCAAGAAAAGGCAGAAAACAGTTGATCGCGCAGGTGAATAGAATCATCACTGAACGCACTAGCATAACTCTCATCAGACGAGCAAGACGAAGAACAGGAAACAAAACTATTATCAATATGACCCAACATGACACATGTATAAATATAAAATAATATAATAAAATTATTATACTAAAGTAAATGTTAATTGCACCTAGATCTAAGAGCAATAAAACCTCGATACACTCGCCATTTAAACAGAAGCCAAAAGACTATGCCCCAAATTAGTAAACTAAAATACAATCTCTTGGAAAAGTTTCCGAACGAAAATATCTTTTGAAGTATACAGTCTATAATCAGTGCTGTCAAAGTGTCAAATCAAAATCACAAAAGTCAAAACAAAACAAAGAATTGTAGCAAAATGTTCAGTGACCGACATATTTAACATACATAATAATTAGACACACAAAGAGACTATTATAAGTAGTGGATGTAATTATTTTGCTTGCCTACGTGATGTCTTATCCGATGAAACATTAGTAGATGTAGCCAGCGGGAACTGCGCAATGATTTGCTTAAGCTCAGCCGCCGTCTCAATTTTCCGGCGCGACTTGTCTGGTAGCAGGATGACAATCTTGCCCTCGGAAGTCCAGCACTGTTTAACACTAAAGTGTTTGCGAGCACTTAGGAACACGTCGTGTCTCGGCTTGGTTAGGAACTCCGAGAAGACCAAACCAGAGCCCTTTAGCATAGTCTTGCTGCGCCATACCTCACTACGCAAGTTATAATTGGCAAACCTGATCAGAAGAGGACGTGGCTTGCCTGTGTCCACACCCAAGCGATGACACGACGTGATGTCTGAAGAAGAGGCATCTGAAATCTTCAGTTTTTCTGTCAGTGTTGACACAGCCCGGCTGGTGCAATCCTCATCCCTCCGCTCAGGAAGGCCATGGAGGAGTAAGACCTGCCTGCGAGATGCCATTTCGTGACGATCCAACCCTACCGTCAGCAACTCCATCTGCGTCTTCAGTGCATTCATAGTTTTCCAAATAAGACACTTGAATTCTATGAAGTCTCGGGATAGGCTGGCTATTGTCTTGTGGGTAGCTTCATTACCACTGACATTCTTCAGATCCTTCTCGTAGGTCTCCATGCGCGTGGCAAAAGTTACAGAAAGATCCTCCATGCAGCTAGACAGCTTAGCGTATAGGTCCATTACTTATTCCTATTTTGAGCAGGTCAGGTGAAGGTGAGAGGAGAACTTATTTAGCAGTGAGTGTAGCCGAGGATATTGAAGACTTTAGTGCATTTGCACAATAATAAATATAAATATACTATTATTAATCCAATAATAAATGAGAGCTCCAAAAAAAGTTGTGTTCACTTTAGGTACCCTCAAAAAAAAAAAAAAAAAAAAAGGGAAATAGGTATGATTGATTATTGGTCGATATCAGAGTCGATATTTATTCTGATTGTATCGGAATGTTGCCAAGTTCACGCACTACGCAGACTTCTTGTCAGTGTCAATGTCAAATATGTCAATGTCAACCAGACAGCTAGCTTGGCTTGCCCTGCGCTCCTGCCCACCCAAACTCCTGCCTGTCATTGTCAATTTTCCAATGAAGTGATAATTTTATTTAGATCAGCTGATATTTCTAGCTCTATTTAATTAAATTTTATATAACTTTAACTGTAATACAAATACAATGCCGAAGAAGAAGACAGGTCAGCGTAAGAAAGCCGAGAAACAGAAGCTGCGGCAGAAAGAGATCCGCAATGCGCGAGAGAATGTGGACCTGGCGGCGCACCCGTGCAACGTGCCCATGGACTGCGACAAGTGCCTGAAGTAATGCTCCCACCTCCCCTACCTGTACTGTACACTGTGTATGCGAGCTCCGACTCCTGCGCCCTCCATGTTCCTCTGGGAAATACACCCACAACTTTATTGCCACGTCAATCTGTTTATTTCTATGTTTTGATTTGCCAGGCAGCGCCTTAAGTTTAGGCGTTGCAATTTAACATAGAATAAAACTTTATACTATTATTTTTTAGTTTGCCTTTTTAGTTTGCCCGCGGCTTCGAGCGCGTAAATATTGTTTTATCATTCCAAGGGAAAACAAACTATCCTATGTCCTTCCCTTCAGTATATCCAGAGATTACCCCCTACAACCTCACAAACTTTACCTCTTTATAATATATTAGTATAGATATAAAACTTTATTACTTACATATACAAATCCAGGTATAATGAAGAAATTTACAATTGTTATTGTTACAGAAAGCAGAAGAACCGCGCATTCTGCTACTTCTGCCAAGCAGTGCAGCGGCTGCCGACGTGCGCGCACTGTGGCAAGGTGAAGTGCATGCTGAAGTCCGGGGACTGCGTGGTGCGCCACCCTGGTGTCTACACCACAGGGCTGGCCATGGTGGTGAGTCTACCTCTAGTTTCTAATTTGTTCCATAAATCAGATGCTAGGTCAATTAACATGTTTGCTATTCCTTAGGAGTCTGGGGTCATATGTGGAGTCTGTTCCATGAAGCTATTTAATAACTATACTAGTACAATAGTCTCAGTCACATCAATCTTTCCATATAATCATCATCAAAAACAAAATGAAATAAGCTTTTATTGCTGGTAACTTAACCTATTGACAGCAAATACTATACTTATTTTACTATGAGATTTTAACCTATTTACACTTAGTTGTCAAAAAATAAAAGGCAGTTTTGACAGTTACTAAAATACTTAATATTAATTAAACTTGATGCTTGCGAATGATACTCGTTGTTATAGTCAACGTTGGTAACATAATAATTAATTAGGATTATGAATTTGATTTTTCAATTTCTTACATAGAAAGTTATTGCGACATGTAAAATGAGAAACGTCAACAGACTTCTTAGATTGTGACGACTTTAGTACTATTTTAAATATATTTTTCTCTGCACCTGGTTATTTATCCCCTCTATCCAGCTTGTGTTTCTACAAAGGCCTTCTCTATGGCTCTCCATTTGACTCTGTCCCTCGCTACCCGTATCCATTCTGGACCTGCTACTTTCTTGAGATTGTCTTGCCATTGCTCTTTTTCATCACTTTTCTTTCATTTCTCTCAGAAAACCGTCCGGTCCAACGCCATTTCAATATTTTCCATGCAACATGAACTTTGTTAATTTTCTTTTTTCTTTTATTGTTTCTAACTGTACTCTGTCTCTCCTTCATACTCCCAATATACGCTCCTCTCTATTCCATTCTGGCATACCTTTTTTTTCTGTATTTTATTCATGTTTCATCATGGTCCATGTTTGGCATCCATGATGTTGTTTCATCATCTGCCTTTTAATGTTCCCACTGCTGGGACACGGCTCCTCTCTGTTAGAGAGGAATGGGCTTTAATCCACCACACGGGCCCAGTGCTGATGGTGGATGTCACATGTCTCACAAAAAGTAAAGCCTACTTGCGTTCGAAACCACGACCTACGACACGTAAGTCGAGGCCCCTCTGGGACACCACTGCTCATCTCTGCTGTCTTTCCATATAATGCTTTTCAAACACGATAGCTCTTGGATATTGCTTTAATATATCATCTACCCTCTTATGACATCTATCAAGTAGTTGCGATGCTTTCATGTCCATGTATATGGTAAGACTTGTTCAGGAACATGACCAGCGCTACTTTAGAGCCTCACACAATGTCTCCTTAAAGAGGATAGCGCAATAAAACTGTGGTATTGTACCTGGCAACCTAGTGTGTTCTGTAAAATGGTACCTGACATGCATGCACCTTTGGTTTGTGAACACTAATCAAATGTATGTTTCCACATAATCTAACATAGTTCAATTTTTGTTTATTTTACCAAACCTTTAGAAGTTTATCGCCTTCAGTGGATACCATTTTTATTAAGACGACGACTAACGCCAACGACCTTGAGGGAACCAAACGCGCACTCGTTTCACACCCGCGCGACCCAAAGTTTAGTAGTATTTTGTACTTTCCTTAATATTCAATGACTTTTAAAAAAATTGCCTCAGAACAAAATGTAGATAATTGTCTTTGAGATAGTTATATAGTCTTTGATTTCATTAAAATACGCCCAGCGGTTTTGGTGCGATTGTCTGGTTTTTGTCCGTTTTAGACATAACTTTACAAATTAATTACACTATGTAATACGAATAAAACTCAAATTTTTTTTAGATCAAATTATTAAGAAAATGGTATAATGTAACATATATTTTTTCAAAAAAATTACGACTAGCCGTTTAGATGTGATTCTCATTCTCAACCCCCAATGGAAAAAGTGGGGTGTTATAAGTTTGATGTCTGTATGTGGCATCAAAGCTCCTAAACGGGTGAAAGGATTTTGATTCCAATGACCTATTTGTCAGGGATTTTAATTAAAACCAGGGCCGGATTTAGAGGTGTGGAGGCCCTAGGGCAACAGGGGAGTGGAGGACCCTAATTATTTTTCAAATAGGTTAAATCATATTTTTCTTGCAAGTGTTTCAATAATTTATATATATAATCGTATGGGAGGGGAGACAGGCAAGTGGGCGGCGTGAACCCTGCGCACTGCAACACCCCGCATTGTGTTCCCAGAGCGATAGCTCTAACGAGACGAGATCACGGATCGATCATCCGTCGCAAACACAGTAAAACAATACGCTGCTGCAAGTAAAATTAAGATATAATAAATAATGTTAAAATCATATAAAATAAAAATTACTAGATAAGTTTTCAAATAGTAATACAGTGGAATCTCTATAACTCGAACCTTGTTTAGTCAAAATCCTCAGTAAGTCGAAAAAAATGCCATTTCCTTCCGCTGAACCCTTAGATACGCGGTATCTCGAATTATTTAAACTTTGTAACTCGAACAATACGAAGTATTGATAATACATATTTATACTCTATATCTCGAATTTCAAAAAGGAGTTTCCAAAAGTCTTAGTTAGTAAAATACAATGACATCTGACGTCTTACTTGGAATTCTCCGAAATAATTGCAATAAAATCCAAAATGAATGTTCGGGTTAGGGGCTTCCAAGCTATTGTTTTTGTCTTGTACACGTGCAATTAATGAATACATTCATTAAATTTTCTAAGTTCAGTTCAATTTTTAGGTTGGGTTTGACTCTACAAATCGAAAAATATACTTAGAAATCGCGACTTAGTCGCTCGAAATTTAAATCATATGTATCTCGAAGTACTTGTTAAGTCAAAAACTTTTTGTCTCGATTTTTTTTGCATTTCCCTTGACATTCGAGTTAGAGATTCCACTATAGATACCCTATAGTTGCGTAAGTTTTTTTTTTAATAAATACAATTTATGTGGGGGCCCCTCTCTTGTGGAGGCCCCGGGCAGTTGCCCCGATGGCCCTTCCTTAAATCCGGCCCTGATTAAAACAATGAACTCACAAGTTATTAATTGGTAAATTACTGTTTTATGAGATCAAAATTTGTAGTTAATAACTGTCTTATTCTAGTATAATTATAACTGCTTTTGTTTAAAGGAAGGATGTTGTGATAATAGTTGTCTAACCAATGAACTTGTGTGCAGGGTGCCATCTGCGACTTCTGCGAGGCATGGGTGTGCCACGGGCGCAAGTGCCTCACGGCGCACGCCTGCACCTGCCCGCTCATGGACGCCGTCTGCCTCGAGTGCGAGAGAGGTACGCACACCATCAACCGTCGCCATGTGCCAACCACTGCTTGATGCGTGTCTGTTTCAATATTTGAATACGTGTTTGTTGCAGGCGTGTGGGAGCACGGTGGCCGCGTGTTCCGCTGCTGCTTCTGCCAGGGCTTCCTGTGCGAGGACGACCAGTTCGAGCACCAGGCCTCCTGCCAGGTGCTGGAGTCTGAGACCTACAAGTGTGAGTACCTCCCCCTGCTGCCACCACTGACGACAGTGACGCGAGCACTCCACTCCTTCTGTGTGCTTGTCTGGTTCCATACCAAACATCCGAAGACTTATCCGACGCTCGCCAGTATTGACACAATCTTTGTTCAAGTGATCTACTTATTACCGTTAACTATTGTGTTATGTATTGTCGTGTTACAAGCCGCTATTCTTATCGAATGTGGTTATATATATGCACGCAATATATTAATTTACTCTTTTTTAGGGTTCCGTACCCAAAGGGTAAAAACGGGACCCTATTACTAAGACTCTACTGTCCGTCTGTCTGTATGTCTGTCACCAGGCTGTATCTCATGAACCGCGGGACTCCCATACAACTAACGTGATTTTTTGCGATAATTGTACGGAACCCTTCGTGTGCGAGTCCGAGACGCACTTGGCCGGTATTTTAATATTTCAAGTATGTGTTATTCTTCATCGGTCTTTATGAATCCCCTTTGATGCGTGCCCTAAATCCGAGAAGCCTCCGACTATCATCGACTCATGTATACGTGTGGTGGTCCCGCAGGCCAGTCGTGCAACCGGCTGGGGCAGTACTCGTGCCTGCGCTGCAAGACGTGCTTCTGCGAGGAGCACGTGCGCCGGCGCGGCGTGCGCTGCGACCGCCGCGCGGCGCCGCCCTGTCCGCGCTGCGCCTACCCCACGCACGTCACCAACGACCTCAGCATGTCCACGCGCTCGCACCGCTACGGCCGCCAGGGCGCCGCGCTGCCCGGGGAGGACGACGACGACGCCGACGCCGGCTACGGCGACTCCAGCTACACCGGCTACGGTGCGGGCGCCGACACAGGCGACTACTCCTCCTACTCGGACTCGGACGACGACGACTCGGGCGACGAGTCCGGCTCGGAGGAGGAAGAAGAGGAGGGCGGGCCTGCGCCCCCTGCGGCCTCCACCACCAAGGACGAGTGACCGCCGTGCAGGGACACTCGCCCTCCGATACTGTTTACTCATTAGTTCACAATATAATCTTACTTTTAAAACTCTTGCATTTTATTTATTGAATCTTCGACGATCCTGAATAGTTATCTGAATGCTGCAAACTGTAAAGTGCAATGTAAAGACACAGGTAAAGAGTTGGCCTCACAAATTGTCAAATATGTTGGAGAGTTATTTATTTGACCATTTATCACACTAACGATTAATGAATAAACTTGTTTTACTGAAATTTCAAACCGTCGGTTAGCTTATTTAACCAATGTTTGAGTTAGTTACGGATCAAAAAACTGGGCCAAGTTATAGACTAATATAATATGAGAATGGGCCAATTGTGTTGAAACAGTGTTGAAAAATGTCGTTTGATAGATGACATAGATATATTTCTCTCGGCCCCAAAACCACAGAGTAAATCTATACTAATATTATAAAGCTGAAGAGTTTGTTTGTTTGTTTGTTTGTTTGAACGCGCTAATCTCAGAAACTACTGGTTGGAATTGAAAAATTCTTTTTGTGTTGGATAGTCCATTTATTGAGGAAGGTTATAGGCTATATAACATCACGCTACGACCAACAGGAGCAGAGCATAAATGAAAAATGTTGCAAAAACGGGCAAAATTATTCCTTTTTGAGAGCTTCCGTTGCGTGCGCTGCGTAAACGGTTTAATTACACAACAATCATGTATGTAGAGTAGGTAGGGTTGATGGGTAGGTAGGTAGCCAGTTGACGGGAGCGAAGCCGCGTGGGACAGCTAGTTATATATACGGACATCCAATACGGCCTCGCCTTCGGCTCGAGCGTCTGTTCCGCATCGGTTGCAATGACAAAGTTTGCCCACTTGCATCAAAATGTACTCTGTAAATATTTTTGTTATTAGTAATAAATATTTTAGATATTAGTGGTTGCCAGAAATATTTCTTTCTAGTTGACAATAGGGGCAATGTAGGTTGTCTTTACTACACCTCTACCTAGCCCACAGGGGAATCTAGTTCTGGGCTACCAGTCTACCACCATATAGAAGAGTATAATAAATTAATAAACAGTACGAACATCAGCAAATAAGACCTTTCTTTATGTTTGCCGTATGTCATTACTTCCTAGAATTTGATCCATAATAGCGTAACTATCTAATGGTGTAATGCAATAAATACAGCATGTGGTTATTTTTAGGGTTCCGTACTTCAAGGGTAAAAACGGGGCCCTATTACTAAGACTCCGCGGTCCGTCCGTCTGTCTGTCCGGCTGTATCTCATGAACTGTGATAGCTAGGCAGTTGAAATTTTGACAGATGATGTATTTCTGTTGCCGCTTTAACAAAAAATACTGAAAACAGAATAAAATAAATATTTAAGTGGGGCTCCCATACAACGAATGTGATTTTGTTGCCGTTGAACCCTTCGTGCGCGAGTCCGACTCGCACTTGGCCGGTTTTTTCATAATCAACGGGTTCGATTCCTGGCTAGGAATATTGATTTTTGTAAATTCTAATGTTGCAATTTTAGTTTTCATCAAAATCAGGCTCGTGACTCCTTTGACTAATGATTTAAATTAGTATTTTTTTACTAGGAAAATGGTTTGAGCGTAAAGAAACGCAAGCATATGATCACAGTGTTGCCAGCTAATACGTTATATGCCTGATGGTAATAAATTATGCAACATAGAATATTTAAAAAAGATTGAAAATGTAACTATCGTAACTATTCTATTTCTATTCTGGATCAAACATGTTAATATGTTTAAACTATATTTGGCCATCATATATTATCGTAATAAATTTAGTGGACATTATCAAAATTATGTTTGGGACGAGTGTAGAAAAATCGTAGTTCTCGTTATTATTATTAATAGGCCAATGAGAGTTTTTCTTAGAATTGGTCGTGGTCGTTAGGGCATAGTAGATATTTTTTAGTAAACAAAGAGTCTTTTTGATTTTCAAATTTTTCAAAGTATTAGTTATGGCAACATTGCAGTTTAGTCTGACAATTTGACAGCTACGCAGCAATCGTCAATCAATCTCAGGGACTTAGATCGTCGTTTTTATTCGTTTTGCTCAATAGTGTAGTGATAGAGTAGTGGCTAGTGGTCAGTTCGCTCTGATCGCAACCGAGTCCGTCCAGTGGAGGCGAGTGCGGTGCGGCTGGTCGCGATGCTGGCGCCAGAGCGCGCGCGGTGAAAGTGCATGGTGTTGTGACCGTGAGTGACCCAAGCGTTCGCGAGTGGGTGACGATGGGCGTGGGCCTGCAGCCGCTCGAGTTCACCGAGTGCCTGGCGGACAGCCCCCAGTTCCGGGAGAACCTGCAGAGACACGAGAAGGAGTTGGAGCGCACCAGCCAGCAGATCAAGCGGCTCATCAAAGAAGTCAAGGATGTGGTGCAGGCCGCCAAGCGTAAGTGTCCGTGCACTGCTCAACATGCAGTAGAATTCCTGTCAGTCGTTAGTGCAGCTCTGTAGCGAAGGGGGTGGTGTCCTGATCAGTGTGCAATATTGCAGTAAACAATAAGTGTTCCCTCACTCACTGGCGCCGCACTGCATCCCTGTTGTTTTAGTCTTGTCACGCAGAAGATGTCAACAAGGAAGGATAAATGCTGTGTTACTTGTGTGTTATAGTTATAGCATAATTGCAACTCAGTGAGCTGTACACATTAGTGTGTCAAGTGTTGTGGCTGCACCTTGTTCTGTTGTTGTGAGCACTCGCTTGTCTGCAGCTGATAACAGTGGATAGTATGTGTGCAGTCTGTGACACTCACACACACAATCGTGAGTGTGCTGTGCATCATGTATGCACACTATGTATTGTGTTTGCATGTTGACATGTTTACTTTGAGATGCTCCTTTTAGAATAGTGTTTCATAATATTGTCTAGTGTGGTTATTATATGTTGCATATGATCTATATATTTAACATTATCTAATGACAGCTCAATTATTTCTTTGTTGCATCAAGTATGCTGAGTTCCTACTAGATGGCATCCTTTATCTAAGAATGCATGCCCTCACCAGTACGACCAGGTGAGACTACACACTGCACATCCCTGCAGTGGTAGTGATTCATGTCTGTGTGACCGTATGTGTGTCAATGACTTTGTTAATTAGTGTGACTACTCACCGCTCACATGCAATGAACACTGCACCTGCACACATCTATATATGTTGTTATGTTACTGACATACTAATGAGAGCATTAGTATCCAGTTCCTTAAGTGGTACACTACACTGAGAATAAGTTTTTGTGCACAATAGTGTGCTATCTAAACCAAATATTACATTATGTTTGTTGGAGAAGGTAGCATGCATCTGAACTCATTGGATTCAATGTTTCAACGTTGATTGATTGTTTCAATATGTTTGTGTGACAGAGTATTGATGAAGCTCAGCTGTAGAAAATAGTGTGCTTACACAACAACAGTTACAATATCAACTTACTACATAACATGTACGATAAACATTATTACCTATTATATCTATAGTATTCTGCAACTGCTGAACAGATTTAGATTCATTTTGGAATAATAAAAGAAAAGTAGTCGAAATTATGGAGGCTACTATTTCTGAAAGACCCTTCATTCTAAATAAAACTAAAATCTAGATAGGTATTTCTAGTGTTCAATAAGTGTGCTTCAGCGCAGATTCCGTGTCGGATGTCGCACGGCGCGCTGGACACTCTCACAATGGCGCGTGAGTCAGGCGCCTTATCAGCCTCGCCCACTGCCATGTTAGATGAGCCTTATTTGCCGCCCTCTCAACAGCGCCGAGTGGCCGCTCCGCCCGCACTGCCGCCGTGGCTATTCTAACAATACGTCGAGCTCAATTGGTAGAACGACTGTCTGAGCGCAGCACGGCGCCGTGTCCCGCATGTGTAGCTTGAAGTAGTCGCGCGCACTCGATAAGATGCGCTCGATAGTGAGAAATCGCCGCTATCGCTCGGTATCTCGGTATTGGACAACTTACACTCACTATCTACACGTTTCTTAATCTCGTCCTTGAGCACGAGCAGGCGACGTCGATGTCGTTCGTAATTAACATTAATATACTTACGTAATGAGCTCATGTTGATTTCTTAACACCTTTTTCAATTCTGGGAAGGAACAAAGTTAGCTCAAGTAATGTCATCGAATGTAATATTCGGCTTTGGATGAGTCACATCGCACTCACAGCGGCGAGATGTGTTTACACGCTCATACAATGAGCGCGACACAAAAACTGACCTTGCAATGTGTAATGAATATGTTCACATTCACGTATGAGTGCGGGGAACGCGACTGTGCCACATAAATGATCCGTAATCCACTTACCTGTCATTATGTAGATTGACATAATTGCCTCCTCGTCACTCAAGTTGCTGAACGCTCCCGGCTACGTTACCTTTCCCCCTTAGCTACGTCCCAGCTGCTACTCAACCCTCCGAGTAGATCTCTAACTCTTCGTCACCTTTTGTTACACGTTACACTGATTGTGCTACCTTAAAAGACGATTCATTCACTCATACAGTCTGCAGACAGTTCTATAAGATGAAATATAATGATTCGTTAGCTGATGCTTTCAATGATAATCGACCTTTTGATTGCTGATAGTTTCGCGTTTCTCCACCATCTCACCTGAAGGTACGCGATGCTGTGGTCAACGGTAAAACACGCATGCATAGAAGTAACCTACTCTTGACTTAAAGACCCCGAGATTGTAGCTATCGAGCAACAGACTCCGGCAGGAAATTGCACTCCTTAGCTGTACGCATAATGAAAGTATTTCCAAACCGTTTGTGCGTATGGGTGGGACATCCACCATGTACCGATGGCGCATCGTCGTACGTCTGGTTATCTGGTAGTCCGATGATGAAACGGGCTTGGGGGAATTAGATCATGCAATTCCATCGCACACTCCCCGAAATGCAACCGATAAAAACCGGCAAGCTGGCAACTCGGCGACGATGTTCAAGGCTTTGGAGCTTTGACTCAACCAGTGCCTCATTGCCGATGAGCCTCTTGGCCCGTTTTTCGATCGATTCTAGTGCATCAAGCTGTATTTGGCGGATCCGTCCCAGAGATGAGAACAGTACTCCATGCAAAATTGAACTTGCGCTTGATACAAATTAAGCAGCTGTTCTGGCGTGAAGTACCGTCTCACCTTCGCAAGTATCCCCAACTTTTTGGCAGCCAGCAACTTTTTCACGAGTGTCTTAGTTCTGATCCCGATAGTGTAATAAAATATCGTCAGTGACACAGTCATATTAAGCACGTTAGAGGATGGCCGGAAAGAGAGAAAGAGTATGGAAGGTAGACAAAATTATTACGCTCTCACTCTTTACGCGAATTATTTTTTCTATATTCTCGCCGTGCAACCAGAGGCAGAGGTGAATACAGTGATTTGGCGCCCCGGATCATGGTGTTATCGATCCAAAATCTTTTTTTTTAACTCTGGTTACATAGTAATGAATTAAAAAATAATAGTTGATTGAAAGAGCGAGCGAAGCGACCTCGAAAATTTAGTCACCTAAGATTGATTTCGTTGTCAACTTTGCAGTTAACGCTTCATGAGAGTCAATAAAAAGAATCAAGAGAACTTAAAATGCAAAAGCACCCGAAGCGTAATAAGCAGCTCACTAGATAGATAGGAAGCAAAAACGTTCTAGAAGCCGTGTCCTGAAATCTTACAATGTAATAATAATACGTGCTTTTATTGACTCTCATGAAACAGTAAGCTTCATGAGAGTCAATAAAAAGAATCAAGAGAACTTAAAATGCAAAAGCACCCGAAGCGAGCTCAAAAATTTAAAAACCTCTCTTGGATAGGCTTTTTATTAGAACTAAAGATTCTTTTACCATTCATACCGATAAATATAAAAGCCGAATGTAGATGAAGCTGAAACTGGCAGCCAAAACGTAGCAGCCAAACTACTCAGGGCCGTAAATATTATGGGGCCCCGTGCAACCGATTTTTTTAAATTTTAATTATTATCTTAAGATGGCATTTTAAGGAATAATTTAGATTATTAACTTGAAAATTAGGCAACGACTTTTATTCCGATTTTCGAATATTAAATTATTAGTGGATCAGATATTTTCATGAAATTTACCATACGCGCGCCTGTGAATGTTTGTGTTCTGTTTACTTAGGGAGCAGAAGATACAACTATGACATTTTTGAGAAAACTAAGAAATTAAAGAAATTTGCAGATTTTTCTTCTTTCCTAACATCGCGCAACGATGGAAAATTCTATAAAATGTCTGAGACACTCTAGTAGACGCCTAGTAAATATTTAAGCATGATTTAGTATGGAGCACAAGATACAACTATCACTTTTTTAAGAAAACTTGAAGAAATTAAAGTTCTTTTTTCATTTTTCTTATTTCCTAACATCGCGCAACGATGAAAAATTCTATAAATTGACTGAGACACTCTAGTAGACGCATAGTAAATATTTAAGCATGATTTAGTAGGGAGCACGAGATACAACTATCACTTTTTTAAGAAAACTTGAAGATTTTGTAGATTTTTTTATTTTCTAACATCGCGCAACTATGAAAAATTCTATAAATTGACTGAGACACTCTAGTAGACGCCTAGTAAATATTTAAGCATGATTTAGTAGGGAGCTCAAGATACAACTATCACTTTTTTAAGAAAACTTGATGATTTTGTAGACTTTTTTATTTTCTAACATTGCGCAGCGATGAAAAATTCTATAAATAGACTGAGACAATCTAGTAGACGCCTAGTAAATATTTAAGCATGATTTAGTAGGGAGCACGAGATACAACTATCACTTTTTTAAGAAAACTTGAAGATTTTGTAGATTTTTTTATTTTCTAACATCGCGCAACTATGAAAAATTCTATAAATTGACTGAGACACTCTAGTAGACGCCTAGTAAATATTTAAGCATGAATAAGTAGGGAGCACGAGATACAACTATCACTTTTTTAAGAAAACTTGAAGATTTTGTAGATTTTTTTATTTTCTAACATCGCGCAACGATGAAAAATTCTATAAATTGCCTGATACACTCTAGTAGACGTCTAGTAAATATTTAAGCATGATTTAGTAGGGAGCACAAGATACAACTATCACTTTTTTAAGAAAATTTGAAAATTTTGTAGATTTTCTTATTTTCTAACATCGCGCAACGATGAAAAAATCTATAAATTGACTGAGACACTCTAGTAGACGCCTAATAAATATATAAGCATGATTTAGTAGGGAGCACGAGATTCAACTATCACTTTTTCAAGAAAACTTGAAGAAATTAAAGTTTTTTTTTCATTTTTCTTCTTTCCTAACATAGCGCAACGATGGAAAATTCTATAAATTGTCTGACACACTCTAGTAGACGTCTAGTAAATATTTAATCATGATTTAGTAGGGAGCACAAGATACAACTATCACTTTTTAGCGCTATGTTAGGAAATAAGAATAATCTAAAAAAAACTTTAATTTCTTCAAGTTTTCTTAAAAAAGTGATAGTTCTATCTTGTGCTCCCTACTAAATCATGCTTAAATATTTACTAGACGTCTACTAGAGTGTGTCAGACAATTTATAGAATTTTCCATCGTTGCGCTATGTTAGGAAATAAAAAAATCTACAAAATCTTCAAGTTTTCTTGAAAAAGTGATAGTTGTATCTCGTGCTCCCTACTAAATCATGCTTAAATATTTACTAGGCGTCTACTAGAGTGTCTCAGACAATTTATAGAATTTTTCATCGTTGCGCGATGTAAGAAAATAAAAAGATCTACAAAATCTTCAAGTTTTCTTAAAAAAGTGATAGTTGTATCTCGTGCTCCCTACTAAATCATGCTTAAATATTTACTAGGCGTCTACTAGAGTGTCTCAGTCAATTTATAGAATTTTTCATAGTTGCGCAATGTTAGAAAATAAAAAAATCTACAAAATCTTCAAGTTTTCTTAAAAAAGTGATAGTTGTATCTCGTGCTCCCTACTAAATCATGCTTAAATATTTACTAGGCGTCTACTAGAGTGTCTCAGTCAATTTACAGAATTTTTCATCGTTGCGCGATGTTAGAAAATAAAAAAATCTACAAAATCTTCAAGTTTTCTTAAAAAAGTGATAGTTGTATCTTGTGCTCCCTACTAAATCATGATTAAATATTTACTAGACGTCTACTAGAGTGTGTCAGACAATTTATAGAATTTTCCATCGTTGCGCTATGTTAGGAAAGAAGAAAAATGAAAAAAAAAACTTTAATTTCTTCAAGTTTTCTTGAAAAAGTGATAGTTGAATCTCGTGCTCCCTACTAAATCATGCTTAAATATTTATTAGGCGTCTACTAAAGTGTCTCAGTCAATTTATAGAATTTTTCATCGTTGCGCGATGTTAGAAAATAAGAAAATCTACAAAATTTTCAAATTTTCTTAAAAAAGTGATAGTTGTATCTTGTGCTCCCTACTAAATCATGCTTAAATATTTACTAGACGTCTACTAGAGTGTGTCAGGCAATTTATAGAATTTTTCATCGTTGCCCGATGTTAGAAAATAAAAAAATCTACAAAATCTTCAAGTTTTCTTAAAAAAGTGATAGTTGTATCTTGAGCTCCCTACTAAATCATGCTTAAATATTTACTAGGCGTCTACTAGAGTGTCTCAGTCAATTTATAGAATTTTTCATCGTTGCGCGATGTTAGAAAATAAGAAAATCTAAAAAACTTCAAATTTTCTTAAAAAAGTGATAGTTGTATCTTGAGCTCCCTCCTAAATCATGCTTAAATATTTACTATGCGTCTACTAGAGTGTCTCAGTCAATTTATAGAATTTTTCATCGTTGCGCGATGTTAGAAAATAAGAAAATCTAAAAAATCTTCAAATTTTCTTAAAAAAGTGATAGTTGTATCTTGTGCTCCATACTAAATCATGCTTAAATATTTACTAGGCGTCTACTAGAGTGTCTCAGACATTTTATAGAATTTTCCATCGTTGCGCGATGTTAGGAAATAAGAAAAATCTGCAAATTTCTTTAATTTCTTAGTTTTCTCAAAAATGTCATAGTTGTATCTTCTGCTCCCTAAGTAAACAGAACACAAACATTCACAGGCGCGCGTATGGTAAATTTCATGAAAATATCTGATCCACTAATAATTTAATATTCGAAAATCGGAATAAAAGTCGTTGCCTAATTTTCAAGTTAATAATCTAAATTATTCCTTAAAATGCCATCTTAAGATAATAATTAAAATTTAAAAAAATCGGTTGCACGGGGCCCCATAATATTTACGGCCCTGGGTAGTTTGGCTGCTACGTTTTGGCTGCCAGTTTCAGCTTCATCGAATGTAGTAAAACAGAGAAACCATAGAAATATCTATGGCTAGCACTAAGGATGTACGAGATAATTTTTTGCTTCCCACCTCGGATAGGTAATTTTTTTTACGTTCATTTAATTGAATGTACCCTAAGGCTACTTCAATATTAGTATTAATTGGAGTTACTGTGACTTTGACAAACGAGATTGTAAGAGCGAGCGAAGCGAGCTGGATTTTTTTTTGCGCCCTTCTTCGTATAACACACAAGAAGGCTAGAAGAACCTTGTAGTAAGTAGTTGTAGTGCTTGTCTCAAAAAAATATGCTAGGCTGATATCCAGCCGAAGTTTCCCACCATGGCCTTCATGGCCTAAGTGTAAATACGGTAGTGATATGAAGACTCGAAAACACATCGAGTCGAAATCCGCTACATCGAATGACGTCGCGAACTGGGGCGTACCACTCGTAAAGTTTTTCGAAATAGCGTCCGTCGCAATAACGTCATTCGAAACTTTATATCACTCCCGTAAAAACGGTACTGCGTGCAGCGTGACTGCGATTGAGGCTGACTGAGGTAGAACGCGGTAAATTAATTTTTCAAGTGTAATAAGCAGCTCACTAGATATATCTATCTAGTCTAGCCTATCGGAAGCAAAAACGTTCTAGAAGCCGTGTCCTGAAATCTTACAATGTAATAATAATACGTGCTTAAGTATTATGCGCGCGAATTTTTGAACTAAATTTTATTCTGTAAATATCACCAGATATTCACTTCAGGTGCTTGCAAAAATCTCCCTCGATCCTCGCGCCCCGGGCTATAGCCTGGTTAGCCTGTGGGTAAATCGGCGGGCTTATTACGTAAGGAACAGCAAGTAGCAATAATTGTACAATTATTGCGCGATCAATTTAGTGACCTGGCTACTGAGGCCTTTAAGTCAAGTCTGTTTTTTTTGACAGTCACTTTTAACAGAAGCTATTTTATCTGTCCGATGATTTATGAAATGTATCGTTTGATGAATTAACCAGCTTATGAAAGAGCAACACTTCGTGGAGGCTGCTTTTTTACAATAGTTAATTTGATTACTATTTAGCTCCAATATTCCGATAAATTAATATTCGCAGATGTAAAGTATTTGTGTAAAGTAAATATGGCAGTGCAAATGTGATATTTTCATTTTATTTACATAAATGTCAATGTGTAAAATCGATAAAATATAAAATTTCTTCGAATTGTCGATTGTTATAAGAATTCGAATCGATAACGCATTAGAACATCACTTATTAGACTACAATATCTCGTATTTGAGCTATGAAACATAAAATAGATATTTCCAATTGAATTTAGACATTGGCAGAATAGTGGACACCAGTTTTTTTATATGGCAAGCACAGATGCTTGCCATATAAAAAAGAATATAATAGAAGTTACTTATTGCGGACTTATCACATTCTAATGTGTTTGTAAGTATTTAGTAGTAAACATATAAGCTTCGCTGAGGTAGCCAAGACTACAGTATAAAAAAATCCTCTACTTTACCGTGATCACTTCTGTTTCAATGATTCAACAAATAGTCCAGTTGCGTAGACATTTATTTATTTATTATTTATTTTAAAAAAACGTTGTCCCACACTAGGAATTTCTTCCTGTATCGTGGGTGCGTTTACAAACATATAAACTCACTTACATAAACACCCAGAGCCGGAACAACTATCTGTAGGTCATACAAATATTTGTTTCGTGCGGGAATCGAACCCGCGACACGCAGCGCAGCAGTCAATCGCTCAACCACTGGGCCAACCGTGCGCCCAAAACAACACCAATTTGTCATTACAACATTCACTAGTAATTTGTTATTTCAATATAATTTTTTATATTATTATTCTAATTTGCGGATAATTAAAGTAGCCACAAAATAACACACGAAAAAAGCCAAAAACTTCTGTACCTACTCAGCCATCAGCGAGCGATTAGCAATCGACCAACAACAAGGGAAAAAGTAATCGCAATTTGACAGCCACATTTGCTCGCCGATCGCTGTCGCCCTGCTGTCAAAAACCATACGTAATACGAAATGATCGCGATCATCTTGCGATAAATGCACATTTCAGTTAGCAGATTTTTATTGTTAGCAGTGCTGTCGTAAAATTATTATGGTGTGGCTATAGCTCATATATAATGCGGATTCGCGATTGAAGAGCAATTATTTCGCAATAATAAGCCTTCCAATTTTTTGACGTAAAGCGATAATCGCGCGATGATTGTACAATCTCTGCGCAAATATTGCTAATTGCTATTTCATACGTAATAAGCCTGCGGGCATGCCTTTATGCATAAAGTGAAAATACCTTCATGTACATTTTAATTCAAATTACGTCATCCTCGTATACCTACATTGACATTTTCTTCGTTCTTTAGCCTTAGCAATCGCAGGCTTATTACGTATGAAACAGCAATCAGCAATAATTGTGCAGAGATCGTGCAATCATCGCGCGATTATCGCTCTACGTCAAAAAATCGACAGGCTTATTTTTGCAAAATATTTTCTCTATGACAGCACTGCTAACAATAAAAATCTGATAACTGAAATTTGCATATATCGTAAGTTGATCGCGATCATTTCGTATTACGTATGGTTTTTGACAGCAGAGCGACAGCCATCGGCGAGCAAATGTGGCTGTCAAATTGCGATAATTTTTCCCTTGTTGTTGGTCGATTGCCAATCGCTCGCTGATGGCTGAGTAGATGCAGAAGTTTTTGAATTTTTGGCGGCTTTTTTCGTGTGTTATTTTGTGGCTACTTTAATTATCCGCAAATTAGAATAATAATATAAAAGTAAATATTGAAATAACAAAGTCCTAGTGAATATTGTAACGACAAATTGGTGTTCTTTTGTGTCTCTAATGTCTACGTAACTGGACTATTTGTTGAATCATTGAAACAGACGTATTCTCGGTAAATTGGAGGTTTTTTTTTACTGTAATGTTGGCTACCTCAACGAAGCTTATTTGTTTACTACTAAATACTTATACACATTAGAATGTGATAAGTCCGCAATAAGTATCTTCTATTATATTTTTTTTATATGGCAAGGACTGCAGATGTCAACTATTCTGCCAATGTCTAAAGTATATTGGAAAAATCTATTTTACGTTTCATAGCTCAAATACGAGATGATGTAGTCTATTTAGTGATGTCCTAATTCGTTATCGATTCGAATTCTTATAACAATCGACTATTACGAAGAAATTGTAATCGATTTTACACATTGGCATTTTAGTCATTCCATTTTTTTAAATGAATTATTATATTATGTAAATAAAATGAAAATATCCAATATTCACTGCCATATTTACTTTACACAAATACTTTACATCTGCGAATATTAATTTACCGGAATATTGGAGCTAAATAGTAATCAAATTGACTATTGTAAAAAAACAGCCTCCACGAAGTGTTGCTCTTTCATAAGCTGGTTAATTCATCAAATGATACATTTTATAAATCATCAGACAGATAAAATTGCTTCTGTTAAAAGTGACTGTAAAAAAAAGACTTTACTTAAAGGCCAGTAGCCAGGTCACTAAATTGATCGCGCAATAATTGTACAATTATGCTACTTGCTGTTCCTTACGTAATAAGCCCGCCGGTCTCTTCGAAGCGCTTGAACCTGTCTTTGGTCTCCGAATGGGGCAATCAATTTCTTTCTAGTCAGTTTCAATGCTGCTAAGACACAGGCGTGTCCCTTTTCCGCAAAATAGAGTCAATTCCACTCGACCACAAAATATAAAGTATACAGAAGAGCCACTCCCGCCTATTCGAAAATTGACAGCTAAACTTGACAGATTCACTAGGGTTGCTACTTTATTGATTCCGAATTTAAAAAAAAGAGTAGGTTAGTAGTAGGTAGAGGGTAGATATATAGAGCATCAAATATCCATTAAATATCACGACGTACGACGAAGATTGGAGGGTAACAAGACGTAACAATAGTGTAATAATGATACCACTAAAACATTACATTGTAAAAAGCACCAAGCTCGACAAAAATATAAATGTGAAAAAAAATAAGTTAATAAAATCAAATAACCCGACTAGCGACTGCTTAAGAAGCGAACTAAAATATTTACTTAAACAAGAAGAAAATTATGCTGTGCAGTCGGAGGAAACATATTTGTGAGCTGGATGACTTAAACCATATTATTATGACAAGTTTCATAGCCTTTCCAATTTCGTCTATGGACTTAAAATAATTTATTATATTCCTAGATATTGAATGTCTAACTTGTCATCTTGAAAAATTGGACCTTTATAATTAAAAAATGAACGAAAGCACGAATAAAAAAAAGTATATTCGGTCTATAACAATTAATAAAGGTAACCCAGCCAATCTCTATAACATTTAATAAAGGTAACCCAGCCAATACAAAGGCCTCATTTACGGAGACGCGGGGCGTCGCGCGTCGCGTTTGGCGGTGCGGACCGCACTAAATTCAAACATATGGCGTTGTATGAGAGCGTTTATGGAGAAGCGATGGCGTTTACGTAGAAGCGATGTGACGCGAGACGCCACGCTGCACGCGACGTGCAACGCCCCGCGTCTCCGTAAACGAGGCCCAGTACTTAATGTATGAATGACGTGACAAACGCCCGCAAAAAGCACTCATGACAACCGCGACTGATCTCGGTCCAATATTGCCCAATATTCCCTGTAAAATGCTGCAATCTCAATGTGTGTGTGCAAAATGACGCTTTGTTCGTAGTGGCCTCTCTGTCTGCGCCGCCGCCCGCATACGTACTTTGTGACTCGACTCCATCTTTCCGTGGTGTAACCGTGCCGATAACGGACCATCTCGAACTTTTTGTTGTTATGTTGACATCGACCCTCAATTTTGGTCCATTCATTGAGGCAAAGGCTCATTTGGCTGCAAAAAAAGTTGGGGATCCTTGCAAAGGTGAGACGGTACTTCACGCCTGAACAGCTGCTCAACTTGTATAAAGTGCAAGTTCGGTCATGCTGGAGTACTGCTCTCACCTCTGGGACAGATCTGCCAAATACCAACTTGATGCACTTGAGTCGATTGACAGACGAGCCAAGAACCTGACCAGCAACGATGCGCTGGTCGATTCAAAGCTCCAGAGCATTGAACACCGACGAAGAGTTGCCAGCCTGTCGATTTTCTATCGGTTACATTTCGGGTAGTGTGCGATGGAACTGCACAATTTGATGCCGCCTAGCCCTTTCCATCATCGGACTACAAGACGTACGGCAATGCTCCATCGGTACATGGCGTATATCCCACCCACACGCACAAAGCGTTTTGCAAATACTTTCATTATGCGTACAGCTAAGGAGTGGAATTCCCTGCCGGAGTCTTTGTTTCCTGATAGCTACAACCTAAGGGTATTTAAGTGAAGAGTGAATAGGTTACTTCTAGGCAAGCTTGCTTCATCGTCGACCACCTCATCACTAACACTTAACATCAGGCGAGATAGTGGTCAAACGCGAGCTTATAACAAAAAAAAAAGACAACAGTTGCTTATGTTAGCTGTATAATATTTTTGGTGGTTGATTAGTTACGTACGATATGTAGGTACTAGTATTTCAAGTGGTTGCAGTTCTAACTCGATCAAAACTTACAAAGTTAAGTGAGCGCTAGTCGATTGCTATACGGTAAATAATAATTACCTCCTACTTCACAAAATGCTTCAAAATTCATTTATTGTGATTATTGGTACATTTTACATGAGATCTTAATAATAAATAACTAGTTCCTCAAAAATCTACCTTAAAGGTGTACACTCTTTCGCATAATTAATAATTATTATAAAACAGAATAATCAACACAATATTAAATAATTACAACGCAACACAACATAAATCAAGACAGAAAAGACAAGCAAAACATTAACAATTGGGTATACAAATAATGGATGAAATGGACTGTCAAAATTTTATAAATATCAATGTCAAATAACTTACAATTTATCATTTAGGAATTCGTCAATAGTATAATAGCATTTTTCCAATAATAGATGTCTTAATTTGATTTTAAATTGAATAATATTTAAGTCCTTAATTAAATTTGGTAATTTATTAAATATTTTTGCGGCCATGCAAAGTATGCTTTTCTGCTTCTTCTTCTTCCTGGCGAGCTCGTATTATTTTGCTCTCCATATCGAAGTTCAGTCGTACTGATAAGAACGGTTCTTAATTCCATTAATGACATTACGAAGAACAAAGTACAATCATAATAAAAAAAACTAATAAAATGTACCTTAAGGGCCTACATACCCTTTAGATAAAACGGTAACTTTCTAAAGCATACTCCTTAGGTGGCCATACACCATCCTTCCTATCGTCCAATCGGCATGACGCGTTCGATTGGATCAGTTAGAATTGACCGTGTGTGGGAGTGGATTGGCATGACAGTTATACTTGACGGCACAACCGAATTTCGATTCTTTTGGCTTGGTCATGCCGATTGGACCGTGTATGGCGGTCGGCGATCGTCAGTTCAGTAAGGTCAAGATTTTTGGCGTAATCCTCAATTATTTTAATAAATTTGTATGAGTAAACTGTTTTTCCACTGTTTGCACCACTCGGCTCGATCTTTTCTTTTTTTTTTGTTTCATTTTCACGAGTAAAATGCCCAAAACGGCTAAAACATCGTCGTCTGTCACCGGTGACGCTATGGCTTCAACTGAACGTCGCTGCCGATTGGACAAATCAAATTGATCGTGTGTGGTGTATATGGACGAACTGCAGATTGGATCATGCCGATTGGACGATAGGACAGATGGTGTATGGCCACCATTAATAACAGCTTGTTCAAAAGGATTGAAAAAAAAATTTTTTATTCATGTACATAATTTTGAACACAAGGTTTTTTCGTGTAACTAATAGTTTTATTTAAAAAAATAATTAACAACACGATATTTTTTCGCAACTTTTGGAAACTCCTCCAAAACTACTTGGATGTTTAAAAATATTTTTACACAGAAAAATTGATGGCTGGAATTTCTTCATAACTAACATAGCATATGTAAATCAAATAATATTTTGCAAACAAAACTGTTCAAAAGGAGGTTCAATATTGATATTTTGGCATCGAGCGGGCGCATGACCAGTAATGCGTTAACATTGGGGCGTATATAGCGCCTTAAGTGTTCGAGTCAACCTATGATCACTAGTAAGTTTTTTATTAGCGATCCAAGGACACAGAAACCTAACTCACAGCTCCTACAGTCGCACCTACTGCCTTTTTTTCTCTCTGGTAGGTAGTCACACGCGGCTACCTGAGATGTTCCACCTGCGCATACAGACGAGCGTCATCGTCTTAGTGTTGTTACAAGCAGCAGCGGGCTCATGTGTACGTTCTCCTCTGTGCAGGTCTGGGCGCGGCGCAGATGGCGCTGGCCACCAGCATGGAGCAGTTCGAGTTCGCGTGCATCGGCGCCTCCATGACGGAGGACGAGCGCGTCATCAGCCGCTCGCTGCACCACTTCGCCACGCTCATCCGCACCATCGAGGACGAGCGGGACCGCATGGTCAGTACCACACTCACACACACACTAGCATGCTCTATGACATAATAGTGACAATGGTTATCAACTCCCGAACTTCCCAGCATTTCACCACAAGGACAACAACACACTATCTAGGCAATTTAGCAATCGCGGACTCTTTTTTCCTTCATGCTTCTCATATGTGGAAGCACCCTCATCTTTTGGAAAAAATGGACCAAATTATCCGTCATACACCTTAAATTTAAATGTGAACATGGATGACTGCAGCAGCAACAGGTGAAGATGGCGGTATGAACTTGATGCCTATCGACAGGATTGGTCCACAATTGCCCTAAACCGGGAGGATTGGATGGAAGAAAGGGCGGCCTTTGCCCTGCCGTGGTACAGAATAGGCTGAAAATAAAATAAATAATCTAAACGCCTAGTTAACACTTCACGTGACCCAAGGGCTGGCTTTTAACTTAGGTCAGAGGATAAGTATTGAAATACAATGTGGCAATGCTGCCAGTCTTTTGGGCACAATACTAGTGGATGGCCATATATATCGCGTAGCAAAGAACCATTCTTTTTAGGATTCCGTTTTCGGCAAAACGAGAGCGTCCTCAGGTGATTGTTGCTCGAGACTCTTGACTAGTAACTGATCGAATGTATCTATCGAATCTAATCGAGCGATCTAGTATGAACCGATTAGCGCTATAAGGGCCACAACGGTCACCGGTTTTTGTCCTCGGAAGTTGACAGGCTTGCAGCTATGCTGCCACCGCTGGCCGTAGCTAATAGTGCCTTTGAGGCGGTACACGGTGGCCTGCGGGCCCGCGTCAGAGGGTCCTTCAGCTAGGCAATTAGTCTGCCGCATCCGCGGACCGCATATTCAGGTATAAATCTCACGTAAAATATTGATAGCTTGTTTTAGGTTTTCTGTAAATAGAAACTGTGTGTGATATGGTTAACATCGAGTAGCGTCTGTGCGCTGTGCGGTTACGCTCGTGTGGCCTTCTTGTATGTAAATCACGAATGTGTTTCTGAGATCAACGAACAGCAGAAGATATATTTAAGCCAAAGTGCTACTTGTGATCGAATCTATCCAATGTCAAGGCAAACTAGTGCGTGTGCGGTTGCGTAGAGATGTGTGGGACTCGCAGTCGTATGACCGGTATGACACGCAGTGCCAGTGCTGCCAACTTAGCGCTTACAGCGCTAGATCTAGCGCTTTTTTTGTTCAATAGCGCGTTCTAGCGCCTAGCGCTAAATCTAGCGCTTTTTGACACATTGGATGTTCTTTAAAAAAAAATAACTGTGCAAACTATCAACTTCTAAACGACGTGTTCAGGACACTATCATCCACAGATAAAAATAAATTCAAGTCCAAAACTGGTCAAGACCATATCGTCGATCCATAATTCGGCGGCAGAAGCAATGTAGTAGAATCAGACGATGATGAATTAATTTAATTCCTTTCTATACCAATATTATAAAGAAGAAAGATTTTTTTGTTTGTTTGTACCGAATAGGCTCCGAAACTACTGGACCGATTTTAAAAATTCTTTCACCTATGGAAAACTACATTATTCCTGAGAAACATAGGCTATAATTATAACGGGAGCAAAGCCGCGGGGGTCAGCAATATTTTATAAAAAAAAATATTAACACGTTATTACTTTATTTTATTATTAATAAACAAGTACTAAAATATGTGTAACTCTTGTATATGACTTAATTTGGCGCCAAGATAGCGTTTTTTTTTGACAGCTACTATTTAGCGCTTTTTTAAGAGCTAACGGCGCGTTTTTGCTTAGACGAGTTGGCACTCAGCACTGCGCAGTGCTCGGGGTAACGCGCGGCGGGTGAGACGTCCGCGCGGCCTTGTTGGTAAACACACGCCACGCGCCGACCTTCAGGAATCACTTTCGATACAGCGAGCAGTGAGCACGTCCTCTAGTGAGCCTCGCGGGGTGCATGCTAATGAGGGCGTTGACATAATTGGTGCAGCATTACGTGAGCGCCGGAGGACGACCACGCCTGACGTGCGCGCTCTTGATTAGCTATCTGTCGTTTTCGCCGGCACGCCTTCATAATGCAACGGGACTTGCAGCTGGCCTGAAGGAGCACGCGGGCAGCGGATGGCTCTTGTAATAAACAAGGTCATAGTTCGCGACGGCGTCGTCTGCTAGCCTTTAATTAAATAAAACAAATAATCAAAAATCCCGACTGCTTAAAAAGCGAACTAAAAAGACGTAAACAAGAAGAAAATCATGCTTTGCAGTCGGAGGATACATATTCGCGATCTGGCTGACCAAAACTAGATATATCCTCCGACGGCATAGCATGCATGATTTTTTATATGGCACCGCCAGCCAGTGACACTCGCAAGGTTAAGACGAATCGATTGACGTATGAATTATCAAAATCGGCGAACGCGTTTGGTCTCTGGAATGCCACTTAGGAACAACATAAATACATACATAGCCTGATAAACACATTACCCTCCTTCGGCAGTCGGGCATAAGATGGTGATGATCATGTCCGGAGAAGGAGGAGGAGGAGCTCGTGGCTAAATCATAACAGCCGCACAGGTCGATCTTATAGGTTAAGCAACGCTTGACGAGGTCGGTCCGTGGATGGGTGACCATTTCAACATACCGAGTTGCCTCCGTGCCTCGCAAAGCACGTTACGCCGTTGGTCCCGGCTGTGATTTGAAGATCTTTGACAGTCGTTACGGGTAGTCAGAAGCTTGGGATCTGACACCAGTCTAGCCAAGGGGCACCGTGTTACCCAGTTACTGGGTTGTGGAGGTCAGATAGGCAGTCGCTCCATGTAAAACACTGGTACTCAGCTGAATCCGGTTAGACTGGAAGCCGACCCAAACATAGTTGGGAAAAGCCTAGGCAGATTGATTGGTGTAGATCGATTCCCGCCGCCGCGCACTGTCGCGCAGTCGAACTCGCGAAAGTGAAACTGATCTCGATGAGTTCATAATGATTTTATGTTCTTATCTAACCTGTATTTTCGCTCTCGGTTTTGAATATCGAGTTTCTGGTTTAGAGCCAGTTTAATAAGTATGTTAATTAGAATGATACTGTTTGTTTTAGACATTAAGACGTTTTGCATTTAGTGGCTGACGTCCGTGTTTGGATCCTGCTGCTTGCACATAGATTTGCTCGTAAGCGCGTGGGGCGAGGCGAGAGGCGAACACGTACGACATTACTGACTTATCAATTATGTTGAATGAGTAATTTAATTATTCACCCCTTGCGGCCGCGAGGCGCCCTCGCTTTGTGCAAGCTCTACTTGCACTAGCGGAGAATCTATAACTATATGTGTCGGCTCTTATCATGATTTGTTTACTTAAAATGATACACAAGTACCTTGTTTGGTACTGGTAGAGTCTAGTGTTTCGTATGGTGTCGATATGGTTCATTGGAGAGCGACAGTGACATGGCCGTGACAACATACTGGCCTTTTTTTTTTTTATGTGGGATATCATCCAGTGACTTCTCCCGCTCTGGGTGAAGCGGGAGGGCGTGTCAGACTTTTACTGACTAAAACCCACCCGTGTTCCTTCAGTTGCTTGAGCCAGGGCCGCGGTAACCCTTTTTTTCAAATTTATCCGCGACCCAGACAGGCATCCACCCTAGCGGACCCCGTCAGTTTTTCTGACATCTCTTTGAGGCGCGCGTGGAATACTACGCGCCGTCGACTCGGGCCTGGTCCTTATCGGACGGCGAGCTACACGCTGCTCGCCGTCCGCAAGCCCGCGCCTACGGTGGCCGGAAATCGTCTTGCAACGCCCGACGCCCGGGACGTCTCCTGCGGTGGCTGGGGGCGTGAGGGCGTCTCCGTTGCGTCTCCCTCACGCGTTCCGCCTCCTCCTTCGCGAGCATTACTGCTTCGCAGAAGGAGGTGACGGCTTCCCATGCCCTCTCGCTCCGTACCATGGCCTGAACCAGGGCCGGACGCGAGAGGTCACCACCGCCGATCGCCTCCACGAGGACACGGCGGTGCTCCGCCCAAGCGGAGCAGACCTCCACCTTATGCTCCACCGTGTCCTCCGGGCGATCAACACAATGGTGACACCCGGGCGTTTCCTCCCGCCTTATCCTGAACAGGAACCTCCCGAAACATCCATGTCCGGTGAGGACCTGCGTCAGGCGAAAGGTGAGGACCTGCCTCAGGCGGAAGGTGAGGACGCCATGGCGCCTCTCAAGCCACTCCTCAAAGAGGGGCCTTATCGCCTCAATTGTGGCGTGCCCAGACAACATACTGGCCTAGGAACTGCTCAGTGTTTCCTTTTAAGTCCAGAGTAGTACTTAGTACCATAGTGATAGTAATGTACTCTGTAACGAATTAAAACTGTGTAGAAGTTACAGGAGATATTTCTCTAGTTTACCCGTATCCCAAATTCTGCGCCCACTAATATAATCTGTCACTAAGTAATCTCAGGAACTACTGGTTGGAATTGAAACATTCTTTTTGTGTTGTATAGTCCATTTATCGAGGAAGGTTATAGGCTATATAACATTACGCTACGACCAATAGGAGCGGCGCATAAATGAAAAATGATGCAAAAATGGGAATAAAATATCCTTTTTGAGAGCTTCCGTTGCGTGCGCTGCGTATGCGGTTAAAGTTACGTAATATTTATGTATGTAGCAGGGTAGGTAGGATACCTACCCCAGGGTAGCCAGTTGACAACAGGGGAGCAAAGCTGCGTGCGACAGCTAGTATTTACCATAAAACGTTAGCAGTCAATAATTCTGCAATGTTAGAGGATCACATGTTTTAGCATCTAATTATAAAGTCTAAAGTTATTTGGCTTTTTTAAATACCTGTCGCTATACCACTAGTGAATGTGTGGAATCCTTAAGAGTATAATGAAATTGGTCGCATTGTATACCACTCGAATTCCTGATAAATGACTATGAAGAATGCTGCCTCTTACATTACAATATGAGTCACCACGTCACCGCGCCTCACCGCACTCGGCGCTAGCACCGCGGAGCTTCTTACGAGACTCCCAGCTATTTATCGGTAGCGTATTATTGTATTAGTAAAACTGATGGATTGACCTCAATAAACATTTACTTATACAATAAACATGTACGTACTGTGCTACTGGCCGGTATGATGAATTGATGATCTGTTTTAGGTTGTGATGACAACTCGTCACACTAGCTATCTCGTCGCTATCTCTAATAGGTCTCTTTCACTAATACTTTTTTTTATTTGTGGTGGTTTTGTTCTTGACTCTAGTCTTAAGTCATAGGTGACAGAGACAGAGTCAATTCGTACATGTAGTCTGTTGCCCAACTCGTCTCAAGCCGTATTTCGTCTATTTCCCAACTCGTCCGACGCGTATGTACAATTAAGCACAAAATATGTAAATGAAATATTTAGTAAAATTCGGAGTCTGCCTTCACGGACAAGTTCAAGGGCTCAACCATGGCCACCCGGAGAGGAGGCTCAGTAGCCCGTGCGTCGGACACGTATCTCTTAGCTAGTGCTGTCGTTTATGACTATGAGGACGTTTATGTGGAGCAAGAACAATGTTGCTGAGAGTACCAACCCCTGAATAACCCCGGCATTAATATCCAGTTGATCTGAGCTCGTATTGCATCGGAGACCATTCTCTTTATAATTTTGTACGTTACTGTACGTAGAACATATGCGTCGGACGAATTGGGAAAGGGACAAAATACGGCTTGAGACGAGTTGGGAAACTGACTACATGTACAAAGTGACGTATTAGTGAAAGAGACCCATTAGAGATAACGACGAGATAGCTAGTGTGACGAGTTGTCATCACAACCCTGTTTTACGTGTTTCTACATGAAGTAGCTAGTACTGTTCTCAATTTGTTATCATCATCGTTTATTTCACAATTGTTTTGATAGTAAGAGCAGGTTCCAGGCACTACAATAATTGTATATTTTATCTATTGTGATCCGGCGAGGTCATACCTACAGTACTGCCATACAGGGCTAAATAAGACAAGCATGTTGAATCAAGTAATATGTGTTATGATGCTGGAATAAGTTAATTATAAGACAGTGTGTGTGACTGTGTGAGTTCCGGCGCGGGCCGATATCAGACTGCGACGAGTCGGCGACAAGAGAGAGACAGACATGCGAGGAACAAAGGAGACTGACTCAGGCCACAATAAAAATATACAAACAGTTTCGAAACTAAGCCTAGTTGATGATATAATTACCTACCCTCTATTGAAGCAATAGGGTTGTAACTTTAAATGTTTTTGATATTGTTATGAAAACGGCACCCATGACGAAAAAGTTGATAATTTATTGCAGCCGCCCATCTTGGATTTACATTTTGATAGCACTATCGGCTTTAACACCCTCAAAAACCATGAAAACGACACCCATAACAAAACAGTTGATAACAATTGCAGCCGCACTCTTGGATTTACTTTTTGTTACCATCAGCTTTAAATACCCTCAAAACCGCCGCCATTCTGGATTTTTAAAAAAAGTCATTATGATCGATCACACGGACTTATAATTCGACTAGCTGACCCCCGCGGTTTCGGTGCCTTGAGCTGGCTACCTACCTACCACCAGTACCACAGATTACTGAATAGTTACTGCCAGTACCACCTACCATCTACCTATCTACCCTAACCACCTACCCTACCCACCTAGCTTACCTACCCTACCTACCTACCTACCAATTTGTTAAACTAATTATTTGAATAAGAATTAATACTACAATACAAACTTAAACAACTGGCTGTGGCAACTGGCCCTTGGCAGTGCATCTATCGCTGCCTTCTGAATTTCACATTCAGTGTACAGGTTACAAGGACATGCCCCACGTTGTAGCTAAGTTCATACAACAATATCACACGCTCCTAGTATCCTATTCTCTTAAATTTTCGAGATAGCCTACTGTTTCTCAAGCTGTACTCTCGTCCGCGAAATGTAAAGTAAAACTAGTTGATCGTGCACCAGCACGACGCACGGTGGCGGATTATGTCGCTGTATCCTTCGTGCAGTATGACCTGTTACGATTATAAGTTTTAACGAGCCTCTTATGAAATCGTTGCGCAACTTAACTCTGTTGCTACAGGACCACATTCACTATTGACGCCGGTAGCAAGGCTAAGGGCTTCTTCACACGTACCACAACCACACCACGTCGCAACGACAAAATGCTAAGCAGTGGTTACGTGTGAATAGTGTCGCTGCAGCTTTTTGTAGTTGCGTTGTGGTACCGACAAAATGTCGATGTGGTTGCGTTGTCGCCGGTAGTTGCGATGCGGTTGCGTGGTGTGCAGACACAGTTCGACTCCGGTTTTCATAGCGGAAACACGTGTTGACTGACCAAACTCATGGAATTCGAAGGGGAAACTTTGTTATTGCTATCCTTGCTATGGCTATTATTTAAAGAAGACAGCGGCGATGTGAGCGTAGTCGTCGAGGCAGCGTTGTGTTTGCGATGTGGTCGGCCACTAGTTCGCAGTGTCGCTGGTGGTTGCGATGTGGTCGGTAATTCGGTATCACACACACGGTCGATAACGACTGCAAACTGTGGTACGTGTGAATAGTCCTATTCATTTTCAATACGAAATATACGCCCGGCCACGTGGTGTGGTTGAGGTGTGGTTGTGGTCGTGGTGTGGTTGTTGTACGTGTGTAGAAGCCCTAATGTAACCTCCTGCACAGTTATGGAGCTGGGCACATACTCCACATGCATAATGCTGAAAATTATAAAATGGTAGTATGACGACAATTCGTGTTCCCGGGAAGAGCTGGAGATCCGGAAGTTATTGTCCAGTTTGAAAACAACATTCAGGTGATCCGATAGGATAGGTTTAAATTTTCGCGTGTATGTCTACTTGAGACATGTTATGTACGAGGTGTTGTCGTGTTCCAGCTGGGGCGTGCGCACGAGCAAATCATCCAGCCGCTCGAGCGCTTCCGTAAGGAGCACATCGGCGCCGTCAAGGTAACACCACCATTCTTATCACTAAAATATTTTACAATGCATGTCTTCGAAAAGAGCGTTTTCCAAGCAGTCAAACTGTGCGGAAAGTGTCACTTTTTTTCACAAGTTCGTTGTACATTTAACTCAATGGCGGCCGCACACTTTTTGAAAGGAAACATTCACAAGGATTTTTCACAAAGGGATGGCTTGATAAAACCAACAAGTAAAAAAGAGATAGCTAGTGTTTGTCACTTGCGTGTGAATGTAAACAAACATTATTCTGGCCACCAATGTTTTTTTCTTTTTCTAGCCTCCAAATATCAGAATATTAGTCAAAAAATTTAAATAAATTTGTAAATTGAGGTGTATTGCGTAATTACATATGTTATGAGATCCCTTCTGTTTTATGTACTTTGGTATCATAATTGGTACACTTTCTAAATACACACGATGGCTTTTTTAAATTTTGTTTTCGTTTCAACAAAGCGTATCGCTCTTCGCCATGCGTGACATAGACTAAAGACTATACGTCCCAATTAGGACGTATTCGAGTCTTCACAATGTGCGCACTCATAAAATATCTGTTTACTAGAATATAATAGAGTTAATGTAAGTTCATGTCACCGAGTGGCTCGTCATTGCGAGAGACCATGACGCCGAGATTAGCGCGACGTAATAAGATCAGATCCGCGCACGTGTCCCGCGATGAGCTTCATGCGTGACGGTAAGTCGTCATTTCTAACTTCATCATCATCATCAGCCTATTAATGTTCCCACTGCTGGAACGCAGGCCTCCTCTCTGTGAGAGGAGGCCTCTCTGTGAGAGGAGGCCTACGTACATAAACTCACGCCTTTTTTCCATAGGGATCGGCAGAAACTACAGAACGCCACCTGCTACGATCCTTACATACTTATTTTGCTTCGCTCACATTCATACATCTAGTCATACACACAAGCCGGTTATGAGTACGGCGTACCTGGCCTTTTTGAAGATCATCACCTATAAGGTCTATGTATGTCTTTCTAGGGCGTCCCCTCCCGGCGTTTCCATTCACGTCTGCCTTGTAAAATACATTTCGTTAGTCGCCTTTCATTCATCCTCTCAACATGGATGTCACATGTCTTCGAATTTTTGGTTCTAGGACATGCCGGTTTCCTCACTGTATTTTCCTTCAGAGCAGTGGTGATGAAATAATTTACACAAAGTAAAACGCCTACCTGGGGTCGAACCCACGACCTACAACTTGTAAGTCGCGGCCGATACCACTGGGCCACCACTGCTCTCACTGGGCCACTACTGGTCTTCTCCAATTTTACGTCTCGCTATATACTACGCTCTCATGTTGCAGGAGGGGAAGAAGAAATTCGACAAGAAGACTGCCAAATTCTGCCAGAGCCAGGAGCGCACGCTGTCGCTCTCCACAAAGAAGCCGGAAGCCGTGTTCCAAGAGGTAGCGTATCACTCGCCGCTCTGAATGGGCAACCGCTAGCGCAGCCGTCTAGTTAAGGTTGCCCTAGTCGACCGCACGAACTATTTTGTGCGCGGGGTTTAAGAAAGAAAGAAAAAAATATTTATTTGTGACCCGCACAGGAGACATGAGAAATATGCATAAATTTAAACAATAATAAAAATTTAAAATTTAACCCCGTGCGAGACCAAAAAGGCTCCTATCTCAGCATGTGCAGCGATATCCAAAAAAGAAAATAAAGCCGCGCTGATATTCTGATAGGACCCACTGTTGATGCCACAGACACACTTACGGAAACGGAAAATACTTAAATAATATATAAATAACAAACAAAATAGAATAAACACAGAAGGTGGGTCAAAGTATGTATATTATAATTATGTGTAAGTTACAAATCTATAAATAAAAAATCATATTAAATGTAGGTAGAACTATGTACAAAGTCCGCGATGCTCAATGATCATTTGTCAAAACCACAGACAAATGACAGAGCGCGTGGACTAAAGGGTAATGTATTAAAATTCCTAAAAAAGGACCTTAAATCTCATCCGACAACACGTGCGAAAGAGATAGATGCTGTATTGAGCAGTAAGAAGCTAGTTCGCGTACGAATTAACACTTTTGCATATTTGTAGCGAAATGGATGATGATTTAGGACGAAAACGAGCGCGCGATATTTTATTAACAAACCTTTGGAGTTTGCATATCATGAAAAAGCAACTAAATATATATTTTCGAAATAAAATTATTTGCATTGTTTGAACTTATCTTATCTTGTGTAGGGGCCGAGAGACAACTCGGACACTTCGACCCATTGGGATCTATTGTGGTCATTGTTTGAACTACTAATATATTCCTGTATGGTGACTGTTTTGCAATTTTTCTTCTTCTTATGGTATGTATTTCCGTCCAAAGATGCGTTAAAATTAGTGTTGAAATATGGAACTTTCGACGCTCATAATTTTCAAATATATATGTCACGTCGAGGTACCTATGAATTATAGGACCACCATCATCAAATCCAATCCTTAGAGGCAATTCCTTCATTCTTCATAGGAACGGGTGAACTTCAATAACACACATCACTGGATTGAAACTCGAAAGTATTTATTTGACTTAGTTACAGGCACTTTGAGTTTTCATTCGAACTTGAAGCTAAAACCACATGGTGTGGCTCGCTGGGTCGCAAATCCCTTGTCGATCTCTAGAGAAGACCCAGCAAGAAACTCTAGGATACTCTTTTAAATCTTTTTATAGTTTACACAATCACTTTATGACAATTAGCGTTACATGTTTATTAGGTTTTCAAACATCTCATCAAACAGATTTATTAAACAGTTATTATTCTACACGTACGTAAAGTAAGTACCTACGCGCGATGCGCGTTCTGTACTTAGTGGGCGGAACTTCTACATTGTTTTTGTTTAGACACTAATTACTTGGATAGTTGAATAAAGCTAGCAAACAATACTAAAATGCTGCTCAGTTAATTATTTTAACATTAAACAACCCCAATACTTACAAATACAAAGTAGTTTGTAGATTATTATTGAAATAGGAATCTCATCATTAAACTATCCAAGTTTCCGGTGATCTGACAATCTTACTAATCAGAAGGTTTCCCATTATTACATAGCTGTGTAAAATAGTCTTAAGACTTTTTGGTATTTAATCATTTACTCAAATTTGTTAAGTTCTCATATTAAATTATTAAATCTAGTTATTGGTCATTCAAATTATAACATCCGGCAATGTTGACAACTTTGCATAATAAGAATAGCATTAAGTCATAATCAAACACATTTACTTCGTCAAATGGGCAACAGTTGAAATGAGAACAAATCTAAAAGTCCTACAATAAGTAATCCCGTTTTATTTAAACATCTCGTATTAATTAAACATTGAAATTAGCTTATCAGATGATCTTCATTCAAACAGTTCAATAACTAATTCCACAATAAGCCAATAGATGGCGCTGAACCCAAAACCCAACTTAAATAGACCTTGAAATAGTTCAACTGGTATCTCATAGATGACAGGATTAACGAGTTTGTCTTGATTGACAATTAAAATGATTAATTAGGATAATGAATTAGCAAATTCACGCCTACGCGGCGACATATATATATATTTTCTTTTTTGTTTCCATACAGGGCTAGATAATGACGAGACAAATTGATAACATTTATTATTTTGAACGACCACCGTCAAACAGTAGAGTAATCGCCAGACTACGTTTGTATGGAAGAATGATCGACTAGGGCAACCTTAAGTGTAGTTTTTATAATAAATAGTACCTTCGACAGATGGTCACTCTGACGGGCTCGTGGTGTCATGTCTCATTCAGTGTAACTTTACATAAGATTTTTATGCGTAAAGGTTTATGTGTCATGTAGTAACCACTGGCCACATTGCAGTGACGTTAACACGTCTATACCAATATTATAAAGAGGAAAGACTTTTTTGTTTGTTTGTACCGAATAGGCTCCGAAACTAGGTTATTTCTAGCCAAGCGTGTTTCACCCTCGACCACATCATCGCTTACCATCAGGTAGTGGTCAAGCGCGAGCCTATAGGATATAAAAAAAGAAAAAAAGACTATCTTCCATGTATGGAAAGCTACATTATTCCCGAGTAACATAGGCTATAATAAATTTTCAAAAATATTAGAGATCCTTATGAAAATTGCAATAATATATTTGGATACATAATCCAAAGTAGCAAAATTTTGCCTATAAAATTCATTATTTGGCGTGCGCTGAGAAAACTATTGATGATACATAAAAATCATGTACTACATGATTAAAGTACTCATTATTAACTACATAAAAAACTGCGAGGGAATATATCTCACTATCATAGTTAAGTCACAATAACAGCTTTTGTGTTCTAAATTTTAATTAGGTCGCTGGTAGAAACAAAAGTTGGTTACATTAGTATTTAACAAATTGGTAGATAGTAGTTTAGCAAATTGGTAGATAGTAATTTAGCAAATTGGTAGATAGTAGTTTAGCAAATTGATTGATAGTAGTTTAGCAAATTGGTAAATATTAGTTTAGCAAATTGGTAGATAGTAGTTTAGCAAATTGGTAGATATGTAGGGTAGATAGGTAAGTAGGGTAGGGTATGTACTATATACCCTACCCTACGTACCTACATACTATATATGGTAGGGTAGGTAGGTTAATCGGTAGGGCAGGTGAGTAGGTTGGTAGGTAGGTAGGTAGATAGCCAGTTGACGGGAGCGAAGCCGCGGGGGTCAGCTAGTAGTTAATACAACTACATAGCACACGACACAGCGAGTGCTGTCTATTAACTTCTTGTTTAACTTTGCACTACTTTCGGAAGCTCCGAGGCACTGGTTGCGCAAGCGAACGCTGACGGTGAACAAGTCCGTTTGCTTCTATACTTAGTGCTAAATAAGAAGGCAATAGCGGTCATTGACACACCTACTTTTATGGACATTCGTAATATCACAAACCGAAATAAAGAATGAACTGTTTTGAACCGATATGTATCTTTTACACATTATATACTAAGCAAAAGCAATACATAATTTGTGTCTCCAAATATATACGAGTATTTGCCCGCTATTTCCTTGCTGCAACGAAACGACTATAATATATGGGCATGGGCAATCAGGGATAAAGCCTGCACTACCGGGCCACCTCACTTGGCAGCAGCAGCAAACTCCTTTATGGGCCGTCCATTAATCACGTGATGTTTTTTTAGCATTGTTTAACCCCCACCCAAAGTCACGTGTATTTTTTAGTACCTACAAAGAATCTTAAAAAAAAGAATATTATCTTTATATACAGGTATAAAGTATAATCTAATTTTATTCTGAAATTATAGATACAGACCATGACAAAAATGTCTAGACAGAAACGTTGCAGTTGTTTTTGACTGGCATAAATTAGTACATTATGATACAAGTGTGTAATGTTGGTGATTACCGCTGAGGCGCCATTGAGACACGAGCCGTTAAGTGAGGGTCTTAAGAGAGCCGAGGACTGTAATCAGCAATACACACGTGTATCATACGACGTTTTTCAACACACTTGTGAAGAAAATAATGCTAAAAATCATTTCCAACAGTGAAAACAAGTTGTTAAAATTTTTTCGCATTGGCGGGCAAAATTAATCAGTTTTCCTATGCGCGCGCATCTAACAATGGCGATCGGCCATAGACTAAAAAGAATGAGGTTTATTTTTTTGGCTTTTCTCGGATGGCGTTTTAGCCACGTACAAAAAGGGGAATTAAAAGTTTTCTTTATTACAGAGAAAAACAAAAGTTATATTTGAGTTAAAGTTTTATTTATGAAACACGTACAAGTTGAAATTATCTATTTAAATACGAAGTTGCATGAAATGTGTTGCATTTGTACTATTGAGCACGATCTTTTTTGTATTGAAACTTTTTTAAGTACAAAGCAACTCAACCAATAAATAAAAAAAAAACTCTTTATCTCACTTGTGAATAATAGCAATGAAAAAGTCACAGTTTGATTACAGGTGTCATTATGTGAAATTAGAGCAAGTGTGTTTAAAATAATATTACACGCGCAATAACATTACACGCCGCTTTTCGGTTTATAAAACGCGCGTTTGACAAAAAATAAAAATACACGTGATATCTTACTACACTCAGCACCGAACATTGCTTTAACGAAGGTACAAAATTAACTTTGCCGTTCGAAAACTGTTGTCCCCATACAAAATGTTTGCTTTTCCAAGTACATTTTATAAGTTGGTTGACTATTACTCGTAAACTTGTAAAGCTTACTTAGCTATGATAGTTTTCCTTTTAATTTCGTTTTAAATAGGTACTATTGCCGTGATTGTTTTCACATATCCAAAAGCAACCATTTATCTGGCAGGGGGTCTTGACTCTAACAAAAATTAGCAATTTAAAGTTTATTTTTACGCAAACGGATTCCTGAATCTAAAGAGAACTATTACAGATCAGATTAAAAAAAATATGTTTTCATGATATTATTTACCATTTTGTCGGCGTAATTAATATGTAATCCATGGAAGCCTAAAAACGGTAAAAACTTACAATTTATACATTATTCAGATGGTGCTTTAATAGCCTTTTAAAAGTTGGAAGTGATTTCGATTCCTTGATTACTTTAGGTATACAGTTTTTTGATTAGCCAAACTATAATGTTCTGCTAATCACTTAGATTTTGCGCCCTGGTTGTGAAGTAGGACTAGCATTGAGCCAAGCAATATTAGCAGTGATTTAATCACCCAACTTATAATATGCCTGCCTGCATAGTGCGTTTTATACACGTTTTAAATTTCGTTTCATTCGGTTCTAGAATGTGGGCAGGTATTTTATTGTAACATTTTAGACAGTACCCCATGAAAGATCATGCTACTTTACCCAGTCTGAAACCTGTTTGAACTAATTGGTCCCTATTACTAGTAACATAGATGCCTCTCGTCGTTTTTACTAAAAAGATGTAGATTCTTTCTCACGTACATGATGTTTTCATAGATATATTTATATTTAATTATTATTTCTTGATATTTTTTTTTGTATATGGCTCTGATGGCTCTTTTTTGCAGAATAAAAATGGACTCGATGTCTGGAGGCCTTCCCCATAGTAAGATACCGTAATAAATTATACTTTGAAAGCAACTAAAATAGACCAGCCCCGCGATATCTACGTCAGTAAATTGACGATTTTTCTAACAATATAATTATGGTGCTGGACTTAGCCGTCCTGTAAGACATATTAAATGGGTGGGGTGCCCCACTGGTCTAGCGTGAAACGATTTTGGACCTGCATCAGGGCATTATTTACGTCGTCAAGGTCACTAGTACGTCTATTCATATTAAAAATAAAAGAAGTGTCATCGGCAAATTACGCCATTTTAAGTTTGTTTTGCAATAAATGGGGGTAAATCATTTATGTACACTAAAAATAAGAAAGGACCTAAACTCGAGCCCTGGGGTACCCCTATTTCTCGTTTAACTCGACGACTAATTTATACCGTTTATTTGAACTAATTACTGTATATTATTCAAATAAGATTACACTAAACTTAGACCTGATTGGCCTAGCCCGTAATTCTCAAGTTCCAGAAGTAATGTTTCATGATTAACGCAATAAAACGCCTTTGATAGGTCGCATTGCATAGGACGCACTTAACTTGTTATATGAGTGCAAGTAGGGCTCTCTTGGTCAATTGACAAAAAAACTAAAGACATCAAGAATAAGAAAACTATGGAAAAATAATGTATGGCAATGGTATAGTTTGTGATTTGTGCGTGTGGTGCGCAGGCGGATGCGGCGATGGACATGGCGGAGCGTGACTTCTGCCAAGCGTCGTTGGAGTACGTGTTCCAGCTGCAGGCCGTGCAGGAGCGGAAGAAGTTCGAGCTGGTGGAAACGCTGCTGGGCTTCGTATTCGGCTGGTGGACCTTCCACCACACGGCGCACGACGTGCACGCCGACGCCGAGCCGCGCGTCAAGGACCTGCAGCTGCGCATCCAGCGGGTGAGCGTGTCCCCCACACCACTCACACACACACCCCCCGACACCCCGACTCTCTGTGACGAGCTGTGTTCTGTGCAGGCCGCGCCCGCAGCTGCCGTGCGCCTCTCCCGCAGCCCGTAGGTGCCGCGTGTGTGTGTCGCACTAAACAACACTAACGGCTTCCATGAGTTTGATTTGATCTGCGTTTCACACTTACAATCATACATGACGGGCTCTTCCCGTCAACTTCCTGAGTGTATAGCCGACGTGATAGAGTGGCGCCGTGCATGTTCCTCCGAGTGCAAATGTGTGAGAGTGTGCGACTGAAATCGGCGCCACACGTCACTTGTGTTTCCACTAGTACCGGTGCATAATCTCTATGGTTTAGCGTGCCCATATCGGTCACTGACACGACTACAGAGTTTACAGTTTCTAAATTAAGAATAAGTTAAGCGTTTACTACTTTTATACCAAATTTTTGACAGGTTATCAGGTTAAAGTCTCAAATTTTTCTTTTTTGATAAATATACAACTTCAAACTCTTACCAAGACCGCTGTTACCAAGCAATATTCGCGTATAACATAACCGCCTATAGGAACTATGTAGTGAGTGAGTGCTTGTAGCGTGACGTGTCGTGTGTGCTTGACTAACCCTCGCGCGCTTGCAGACGCGGAGCAACTTCGACGAGATGAGCAAGCAGACCGAGTCGCTCATGAAGAAGATGATGGAGGTGCGCCAGATGGTGAGTGTGTCGCTGTGTGACGCTGTGTGCGACACTGTGTGGCACTGTGTCGGAGTGTGATTGTGCGTGTGCGTGTGTTGCAGAACAAGGAGGAGCAGGCGGCCGAGGAGGCGGGCGGCGGCGGCTCGCGCGCGGGCTATCTGTTCCTCATGGAGAAGAGTGAGTAGTTGCCACCGTAGTTCAGCAAGCTGAAATATGCAAGCTCAGAAACCCTGCTGGATGCAAGCTTATCTACTCCACTACAAACATAACCTCTATACTAAAACAAGTAAAATTTCAAAATGTAAAAAAACCCCCGACTCATTTATCTTGCGAAAACATCACGATCTAAACAATAAAACGCTCATCACTTTTGAACGGCTGAACCGATTTTATTCAAACATAGCTAAAAACACTCGATACATTCACCTTTCAAACAAAAGAAACTAAATCAAAATCGGTTCAGCCGTTGAGGCGCTATGATGCCACAGACAGACACACAGATACACAGAGTGTATCTGTGTATCTGTCTGTCTGTCAGCAACACACCTCAAACTTATAACACCCCTCTTTTTCCGTCGGGGGTTAATTAATAAAACGAATTAAATATAAGTTAGTAGATTTTGCCCGCGGCTTCGTTCCTGGCTTACGAAAACGAGCGCGCGATATTTTATAAACAGACCTTTGGGAGTATGGATATCATGAAAAACGACGAAATGTATATTTTCAAAATAAAATTATTTGTATTGTTGAAATATAATATATCCCTGTATGGTGGCTGTTTTGCAATTTTCCTTCTTCTTATGGTATTTATTTCCGCCCAAAGATGCGATAAAATTAGTGTTGAAATATGGAACTTGCAAAAAAATTATTTTTTACTTTTTTGTTTCCATACAGGGCTACATAATGATGGGACAAATTGATATAATTTATTTTTCTTCCAACTATGCTTTAATTTCATCACAATCACACTAAAAACTCAGTACAAAGCGAGTCTTTAATGCTCTAGAGCAATAAAAATGTATGAAATTTCATTATTGCACAGTTTATTTTTTAATCGCACCAAAAGGTGCCAATCTCAATGGATTAGCTCTATTCAGCCGATATCAATACTTTTTTTTTTACATACGTATTATTCGTTTCTATCCTACTTGTTCCAAATTTAAAAAATGATTGCTGCTGACTCTGATTTAAAAATGAAAGAAATTTAAAAAAGTGGTTTAGCCGGAACTTTGTTAATTTTGCTTGACAATATTTTTGGAAACGATAAAGTGTGATACTATCTGATTTTGAGTGCTTCGGCTTCGAATTAAAATGGAATTATCTAGCGACACATTAACTCCGGAGAACATTCTAAATTAAGCCGACAGTGTTATAGAAAATCTTGTAATTTCAATAATTAAACTTCTATTTAACTGTTTGATATGAGTGTCTTTTATCTACTATTCCTATAGGTAATAGTTGAAAGAAAAGCAGATTATGCACCTCGCCTTAAGTAATTTATATTGCCCTCGTGCCTGTTAGATTAGAGTAATCAGGCACTCGGTGCAATAATAAATTACTTTGTGCTCGATGCAATAATCTACTATTAAACGTACATCGTCAAACAGTGGAGTAATCGCCAGACTACGTTTGTATGGAAGAATGATCGACTAGTGCAACCTTAATAATATTAACGCAGATAGTAACTGTGATTCCGTCCATGAACTGTTATTAGCATTCAGAGAATGTTGTTAACTGTGCTGATTCATGTAACGTGGGATCAATTAGATGTAGCGTACAGTTCTACAGTGCGAACCTGCCGGCCGTGAGGCTTGTACGTGTCTGTTGAAGTAACGTTTGATGTATGTGTGTACAGAGGCGTTCGGCACGACGACGTGGAGCAAGCACTACTGCACCTACGAGAAGAGCTCGCGTCAGCTCGCGCTCACGCCTTACAACCAGATCAACGTGAAGACGGTGAGTGTGCGATGTGGGTGTGACACACACGGAACAAAAAAAACAGTGGAGATGCAAATTGAAATTTACTAAGATTACTTAGAATAAAATCGTTTTTACCGATGATACGAAATAACAATTTTTTTAAGATTCTTTCTCCTACTGTCATTTTTGAACTCTATAATTGAAGAAAACGGCATAGTTACGTAAAAATAAATTTGACGCGAGACTAGCAACTCGACGCGATGTTAGGACACGACTGGAATCGCTTTTGCGTGGAAGCGCTTATTAGTGACACGCGTGCCACGCCTACTTTGCATCTCCACTGTTTTTTTTTGTTCCGTGGTGACACACGTGTGCGTGGTGACACTGAGCGACACTGTATGTGTGTGTGTGTGTGCAGGCCAGCGGCACGGAGGCGCTGTGCGTGTGCGGCGCGCGCGGCTGCTCCGAGCCCGTGGAGCGGCGCTTCTGCTGGGAGTGCGTGCCGCAAGAGCGCGAGCGGGCTCCCCTAACGCTGCAGGCGCTGAGCGAGCGCGACCGCGCCGCCTGGCTGCGCGCGGTGGACGCGGCGCCGGCGCTGTTCGTGGCGGCGCCGGCCCCGCGCGCCGGCGCCGAGCACGAGTGCGCGCTGGACGAGGCGGGCTTCACGTTCGTGCGGCGGCTGGTGGGCGCCATTGAAGCCCGCGGCCTGGAGGAACAGGGGCTGTACCGCGTGGCGGGCGTGGCCAGCAAGGTGGCCCGCCTGGTGCAGTGCGCCGCCCCCGGGCGCCGCCTGCCGGCGCTGCACGACCCGCTGGACTGGGAGACCAAGACGCTGACGTCAGCGCTCAAGAGTTACCTGCGCTCGCTGCCCGACCCGCTGCTCACGCGCCAGCTGCACGCGCAGTTCATCGCCGTCGCCAGTACGTCAAGCGCATACTTTAATTTCTTCTAGTTATGGATCTGATTCATATAATTTTAATTGTGCATTCATAACGTGAATTTTTCGGTAGGCATCTAAAAATTCAATATTGAATTCATCATCATCATCAGGCTTTTTAACGTTCCCACTGCTGGGAAACATGCCTCATCTCTGTGAGAAGGAATGGGCCGTAATCCACCACGCGAGCCCAATGCGGGTTGGTGGATGTCACATGACTTCAATTTTAGTTTCTAGATCATGCCGGTTTCCTCACGATGTTTTCCTTCACCGTTTTGAGAGTGGTGATGAAATAATTTACACAAAGTAAAGCGCCTGCCTGAGTTTGAACCCATGACTCACAACTTATAAGTCGCGGTCGATACCACTAAGCCACCACTGCGCTCATATTGAATTAGTCATGGAGAAATAAGTCATGAATAACTTTTATTAGAAATAATTATTGACCAGCCATTACTTTAGAATGTTTAGTGATGACTAGAGCTGCATTAACCAGTGCTGTGTATAATACTCACAGCGGATCTTTGTGTCTCTGAATTGGCTGCAAGACCATGCGCAGTAGCTATTTACCCGACTGCCGAAGGAGGGTTTATCAGTCTAAGTATGTACGAGTATGTATGTTTGTTCCTATGTGGCGTTCTAGAGAACAAACACGTTGGCCGATTTTGATGATTCTTACGTCAATCGATTCGTCTTAACCCTGCGGGTGTCACAGGCTACATAAAAATTGTGGAAAAAAAAATGGCGGATTTTGGGGAGGAAAATTTTTTTTTGTCTTTTTCTTTAACCCTTTATTTTTATCAAAATAAAGGTAAAACCCTTTGAAAAAAAGAGGTGATTTCAAAAATATATAACACTTATATGTTTAAATGTACCTAACCAAAAAAAAATACTAAAAAGTTGTAAACAAAAAATGTTAATTCAAAAATCAAAAAGCCCGACTGCTTTAAAAGCGAAAAAAAAGATGTAAACAAGAAAAAAATATGCTGTGCAGTCGGAAGATACATCTGGTTTTGGTCAGCCAGCTCGCGAATATGTATCCTCCGACAGCACAGCATATTTTTTTCTTGTTTACATCTTTTTAGTTCGCTTTTTAAGCAGTCGGATTTTTTGATTTTTTTAATTAACTTTTTTTTTGTGTCAATGTTGAAGGTGAAGATAGCATTGTATAACTGTCTCTTTCACTCGCTTACGTTTGTCGCATCTTCCTATCTCGCTTACTCTATGCAGTATACTCGATGATTAACTGTTTCTTGCACGATGGTTGGCAGAGCCAACTTCAGAGACACAAAGATCCGTTGTGACTATTAAGGTGAACGCGCACCTATCCGCGCCGCAGGAGCCGTACGCGCCGCACGCATCTTATCCACTTCTGTACATCTTGAACAATATTTTCTATACGGACGCAACGCACTCGCCGCAAGCATCGAACGCGCCGAATCTGATGACGTCATCTGCACGCGGTGGTGGGATCTGTATACCTACAGCATTTTGCTAAAATGCGGGTAGTGCGGCGCGGATAGGTACGCGAGGCTGCATACGATTTCATATAAAGATTTATAAAATTCGATGACTGCGGCTCCTGCGGCGCGGATAGGTGCGCGTTCACCTTACTGTCATGTAGGGCTTGAATATCGGAATCTCATAATATCGGAACGAACGTACCAATATTTCAATTCCGATACTAGGTGATCCAATATCGGAATCGGAAAAATCTTATTTTAGCTTCCCGTTGACTACGGTGATTAACAGTGGTCGGATAATCTGTTTATAACTAATCGGGCGCTTATTTACTGAATCTTCACTTCATGAAAAAATAATGTGCCTTGATAAATGCCGCATTTAGAGTCCCGAAATTGCTAAAAATGTTACCTTGTAAGAGTACAAGTAAAAACACAGATTAATAGAACCCGTTGTAACAATTATATATTCATTGATTTAAGCAGGGGATCGGCTAATGTGGTAACACTTGGGGAGGCTTATGTCCAGCAGTGGACGTATTTCGGCTGAAACGACAATGACGATGATGGTGAATGCTAAGATAGTTTTTCATACTTTTGAGAGGAGAAAGAGTAAACTTTATTTCAAATTAATAATGTGTTGCTGGAAAACCTCAATAAATGAAAGCTTAATATTTGTCAGTCTTCTGCTTGTATTGAATACAACAAATTAGTCTATCCAATCACCGCCATGTTGTCTCTTCACCACCCTTGGTTGACTGGTAGAGAATGCCTAAGGCATTAAGTCCGCCTTTGTACCTTTGTGCATGAAGTCTAAATAAATAAATCACTAATCTGTTGGATAAATCAACTTCCATTACTTGACTACATTGTCTGTCATCATCATCATTTCAGCATTTTCGGGATTTTATTGCTTTATCCTTTTGTAGAAAGACATGACTTATATTCTTTCTTGGGCGCAGTTTAGGTAAATCAGCGCCCGATTACCCAGTCACTGGTGATTAGAGAGAGACAAAATAGAAAATCCTAATATGTCGCGGCATAAACGTGTTTGTTTTGTTGTACTCAATCCAACCTAATACCGAATTTATGAAATTAACAAAATAAAAGTGTGATATTTAATGAAATATCGCAATTCGTAAAAGAGATTTAATATCGGAAATCAATATCGGAATTGAAAACTTCCGATATTACATGTCTTACTGTCATGAGCTAAGATGCGTGGTGTTGCAGAGTGCGAGCGGCGCTCGGAGCGCGCGGCCGGCGTGGCGGCGCTGGTGCGCGCGCTGCCGCCGCCCAACCGCGACATGCTGCAGCTGGTGGTGACGCATCTGTGCAAGTGAGTGCCTGTTCCTGCAGCTACCGCTCCTCTAGGCCCACCAGACACTAACCCTGCCTCCCCACAGCGTGGCGGCGCACTGCGACAAGAACCTCATGTCGACGTCCAACCTGGCCGTGTGCTTCGGGCCCACGCTGCTGCGGCCCGAGCGCGAGACCGTGGCCTCCATCCTGGAGCTCAAGTTCTACAACGTGCTGGTGGAGACGCTGCTGGAGCACTACGAGCTGGTGTTCGCGCAGGAGCCGCCCCCCGGGCCGCCCGCGCCGCCCGGGCCGCCCCCGCACAACGGCGCGCTCAGGTACGTGCCCGGCGCCCGCGCCTGTCTGCGCACCACTGACTTCTAACATATCCACCTGCATACTAACTCATGATCTCGCTATCTAGTCATTCCAATAACACAACATACTCTGTTGGCCACTGTGATCCAATTTTATTTATATTTTATAACAGCACACAACTACTCTAGTTTAGAATGATGTCGCTAGATGGCTCTTTTAATACTTTATATCATAGTATTTAGTTAGACTGTCTGCAGTTTTTTGTGTAAAATCAATACGATGTTGTACTACAATACATTGTACCGTAAGATGAGTAGATAGCCTCGTTGACCTCTCCAGGTTCTAGGTTAGTCTGTAGTTGGACGAAGTGAGATACTGTCATGTCGAGAGTGCATCTCATGCGAGCAGTGCGCATGCGCACCCTAGTTGCGAATCCACTCGGAATTACAACTCCCTTACATTTTTACAATTCCACAGTTCCAACGAGTTTTTTTGACGAATTTTACAAACATGAAGCAAAAGATTTAGTTTTAGGTAAGTACTGTCAAAATGAAAAGGATTGTCATTCCGATTGTGTATGAATAAACCTTGGTCTATACATAACGTGAACATTTATTTTTTGCTAAGAATTTAAAAAAAAAAATATTTTATAACGTTTATTAGACAATGTGGAACACTTAATAATATGCGATTATTCCCGATGTCCACCACTTGATTGGCCACCACTGGGGGACAACGGGAAAACTTTTAAAAATTATTCCCGCTGTCCACCACTGGGGGATAGCAACAAGATTTTTTTAAATTATTCTCGTTGTCATCCACTGTGGTTAGTGACATAATTTTTAAACATTCCGCATGGCCGCTTCTGGGAGACAATGTTACAATATGTTTCACAAAATATAAAAAAATATATCATCCTATTACTTATTACAAGTGTGATTGCTTATTTTTTTAAATAAATACGGTAATTAGCCGACATAATATTTTTACAGCGATAACATACTTCTACAGACTGTACTTCGGGAAGAATAATAAAAATATCCGTGTCGCTGTCCCCTAGTGGTGGACAGCGCGAATAATTTATAATGTTTTTCCCGCTGTCCCCCAGTGGTCGCCAATCAAGTGGCGGACATCGGGAATAATCGATAATATGTAAGTTTTAGGCCCACTTTCTCAAAAAAATTAACTCAGAGTAACTTGCTAACACCAGGTTTACTTGACAAAAGTGTATGACAATTGTCAGCCCGTCAATTGAACCGCGTGTTACCAAGTAACTCTGAGCAAAGTAGGCCTTATTACATATTAGTTTACTAGCCTTAATCCTAGGACTTCTAAGATCTAACTAAGCAATCGTTTTGTTTATGTTTATTCGTAATTATAGACCAAAGTCTGTTCGCGATAGTGGGACATTTTTGCACGCTCTACGGACAGCGGGACCGACAGCCTGATAGCGGGACTGTCTCGCGCAAAACGGGACGTATGGTCACGTTATCTATACACGACATTAGAGTGTCCGATATTCTGAAGTGACGGATCGTGTTTGGTTGAATCCTTACGCAATAAAAGTGCGTGTGGCGGTCGCTCGTGTACCAAATATTGTACAGAAGGCTTGAATGATGTTACTTGAGTGTGTGGACTGATCACATTTCCGATGAACAATGATGGTCTGATGACTTTAGTTGAACCTTTGTAAACAGTAGATGTGCATGCCAAAACATGTGTAGATCAGATATTTATAATTATTATTATGAGCATGTACTGACGCTTGCATTCATTCCACATCCCACACTACACCAGAGAAGGGGATAAATTGATGAAGGCGTCTGTACATAAAATTATAGGTTTTTTATGTAATAAAATAACAATATGAAAACATATGTGTTTGACTTGCACAGCCTGTTCCTACCAACCAAGTTGTATCAGTACAGTAGAAAAGGGGTGAATTAAGTAAGCAACAACAGAAGAGACTAAACTTTATTTTTACCCAGTTACAGCAAGACAGTAATTAATTAATTCTACAGAATCTTGATCTTATATACTAATCTTATTGCTAACCAATCATCTCTGCTAATGACGCATGTTCTAGATAGCATATGCTGTCATATAGTAGTTATTCTAATATAATATAATTATTGGCTGATGAAGCTAATATTGGGGCATTGGGGTTCCTTAACAAGTGCTTTCAACAACTATGTCTGACATCTCTAGAGACAAAATTGATACATGCAAATGTCAAATGGCTTATTTTAGGGCTTATTAGGCCTCCTGGGGTATGTTATATGTAACTCTTGTAGTCTTGTATACTGTTATAGGTCTAAAAGGAGTAGTGTCCGACCGAAATTGGTTTTTACGACCGAAACCGAATTTCGGGAACAGTCTCAGTTTCGGCCGAAACCTAAACCGAAACTTCCTTACAAGGATCAGGTTTTGAGAGCAAAATAAAGAAAACGTTATTATAATCAGTCAGTCTTTATTTTTTTTATCTTTAAATCACATAGCTATGCAATATTCGACATTTTTTGATGTTTACTACCTACTCTTATGCTATATCACGTAATAAAACTTCCCGAATTCAAAATAAATCACACGAAAACTCACAAAAAACAAAACGAACTGCAAACACAAGCCATTCACGACATGATTAGGCACGCGGAGGCGCAAAATGTCTTCGTCGCTTACTCGCTTGGATGGAATTGAACGCGCCGAACATGACCGATCACAGCGCGAGAACTCTCGAATGCAGTTTCGGTTTCGGTCCTAGTTTCAGCAGGTTTGCCGTCGAAACCGAAAAAAAAACGGAAATCGTTTTTTTTCGAAACTCGACCGATATCGAAACCGAACTTTCGGTCGGACACTAAAAAGGAGTTATATATAACATATAAAAAAACGCAAAATACGCGCTTAGACGTGGAGTTGCGGACACCAGCCCGTCTTAATCTAATCTAATCTATATATAACATACCTCAGGAGGCAAAATAAGAAGTAATTTGACATTTCCATGTGTCAATTTTGTGTCTGAGATAAACAGACTTCAGCATTCAGCCAGCATGCCTTGTGTGACTGTGGCGACATCTATATCGCCATTGAGGAGTAGATTTGACGTAAACTTCATTGCGATCTGACATAAGTATACATTTTTTTTAATGTTTTTTTTTGTGTGGTAAATCATGCTTTGACTTCTCTCGCTCAGGGTTAAGCGGCAGGGCGTGTCAGACTTTTACTGACTAAAAACCACCCGTGTTCCTTCAGTTGCTTGAATCGGCCTGAGTTTTACAAGTGGGCGTAGATAGTCAAATCCGAAACTAAGAGGAATAAGGAAAAATACTTAACGAGTCTCGAGGACGATTTTGATGAAAACAAACTGCATCACTGGATGTTTGCGAAATCTAAATTCCCCGCCAGGAATTGAACCGGTCGATTATGAAAAAAAAATACATGCTTTATTATTTACACCAGCCGATAGTGCTAATAAGGATAAAATTCTGGAAAGTAATAAATACCTTACGGCAAGCTTAAGAAAAGACCTCATTTTAAACAAAATACTGTTTTATACCCGACCGCTGAAGGAGGGTTATGTGTTTATCAGTCTATGTAAGTATGTATGTATGTTTGTTCCTATGTGCCATTCTAGAGACCAAACGCGTGGGCCGATTTTGATGATTCTTACGTCAATCGATTTGTTTTAACCTTGCGAGTGTCACTAGCTACATTAAAACTGGAAAATAGAAAAATGGCGGGTTTTGGGCGCCATATAGTGGAGGCCATCGTGTTTCAACCAAATCCTTTATTTTGATGCCCATCAAAATAAAGGATTTTAAGAGAGAAGATTTCAAAAATATTTAGAATCAGAATCAGAATTATTTATTTGTGAAACATAGGTGAAGAACATATATACATTAATCATACATGTCAAGGTCTTAAATAGATAAGTGTTGCACTATGCTTTGTCATTGTTGACATACAAATATTAAAGTCAGGTTCGTCAAAGTTAACAAAATTTTACGTTAACAAAATACATTAAAATAATCAATTTAATAATGTCCACTACAAGAAAGAAAAACAAAAAGTACACACAAGAAGATCATAACAAAAGAAAATTTGACACTTATATGTTTTAATGTACCTTTAATGTAAATAAAACAAAAAGTTTTCAGAGAATTATCTCATTTTTAGGGTTCCGTACCTCGAAAGGAAAAAACGGAACCCTTATAGGATCACTTCGTTGTCCGTCCGTCCGTCTGTCTGGCAAGACCAGGTACGCGTGTAGGTATAAAACTGAAATTTATATCAAATACTCAGGTCTACTGTCCCTTAAAGCTGTGAAAAAATCAAACTTCTAAGCCAACGCAATCAAAAGATACAGCCGTTTATGCCGCAAATTTTTGACACTCGCAAGGGAATCAAATCCTACAGGGTACTGCCCGTGAACTCAGAATCTTGAAATTTGGTGCGAAGCAACGTCTTATAGCACATATAAAGGAATAATTGGGAAAACCGTAAATTTTTAGTTACATATAATAAAAATAATAATTTCAAACTTACTACCCCTTTCCTCATGAACGCGTAGAGGTATTAAATTGAAATTCATTATCAAATGCTCCTGTCTATAATACCTTTAAGCTGAGGTTTGTACGGAACCCTCGGTGCGCGAGTCCGACTCGCACTTGGCCGCTTTATTTTATTATGATAGACGGATCTATGGCAATTATGTGTGAAACAAAATATCGGCCAAATTCTAGCCACGGTTTCGGTAGCATACCTCTAACCGATGCGGTGGTCCAAATTTTCAATGACGCTGAGGCATAATTGAGGTTCAATATAGTTTTCATCACACTTGCACGTAAAAAGTATCTAAACATACAGGTTAACTTAGCCGTAATGGCCCATATAAAACCCTCGGGCTTTCTTTTTGTCATGAAACCCTAGGGCGGTAAGTAATATTTTTTTAATTTATGGCACAGCACACAGGTCATGCAAGTTCAAGCAAGGAGTTTACACGCAATTGAAAAATTGTCTTAAAATGTTATCTAAACAGGAATTTCTTTGCAATCTCGCTACATGTTACTTAAATACTCAACTAATGTTCTTAATAATCAATTTTTAAATATATTATGAAAACATCGATATTATTTAATTATTTTTACACTCCGTCATGGCTGTATACCTACGTAAGTATTTGCCCTTAAAATTTCTAAACGAAACACTGTATAATCTGTGGTGTGAGCAAAAATTCGCCAACCGCTTAAAAAAAAGTTCACGAATTTCGTAATAACAGCTGTGCTGACTTGTGTATTAAAGCTATAATTCATAATTATTACTCGCAAATGTGATGAAAAACATTGTATGTATCTCGGGCGGTACGGGAAATACGAACCACGGCTCAGAAAGCCCCCAGTCTTCGACTTCGGGCTTCTACTAGAGCCTCGATCGTAATTCCTTACTTACCGCCCTTAATACACAATGTACTATTTCATCACACTTGCACGTAAAAAGTATCTAAACATACAGGTTAATTTGGCCGTAATGCCCCATATAAAACCCTCGGGCTTTCTTTTTGTCATGAAACCCTAGGGCGGTAAGTAATTTTTTTTTTAATTTATGGCACAGCACACAGGTCATGCAAGTTCAAGCAAGGAGTTTACACGCAATTGAAAAATTGTCTTAAAATGTTATCTAAACAGTAATTTCTTTGCAATCTCGCTACATGTTACTTAAATACTCAAATAATGTTCTTAATAATCGATTTTAATAGTTATAGTATGAAAACGTCGAAATTATTTAATTCTTTTTACACTCCGTCATGGCTGTATACCTAAGTATTTGCCCTTAAAGTTTCTGAACGAAACACTGTATAATCTGTGGTGTGGGCAAAAATTCGCCAACCGCTTAAAAAAAAGTTCACGTATTTCGTAATAACAGCTGTGCTGACTTGTGTATTAAAGCTATAATTCATAATTATTACTCGCAAATGTGATGAAAAACATTGTATGTATCACGGGCGGTACGGGAATTACGAACCTCGACTCAGAAAGCCCTCAGTCTTCGACTTCGGGCTTCTACTAGAGTCTCGATCGTAATTCCTTACTTACCGCCCTTAATACACAATTTACTATAATGTGCCGATTGAAATCTCTCTTGCTCTTTAAATATCCTCAAAAAAAGAAGTCTAACGGTGTCAAATCACATGATCGTGGCGGCCATTTGACATCACCACGTCGTGAGATAACACGACCATTGAATTTCTCGCGCAAAAGAGCCATTGTTTCGTTGACTGTGTGGCAAGTGGCACCGTCCTGTTGGAACCACATATCGTCCAGCTTCATATCCTCTATTTCTGGCCACAAAAAGTCCGTTATCATCTCGCGATAGCGAACACCATTCACGGTATCTGCTTGGCCGACCTCATCTTAACGCGCTGCTCAATTTTGTACTTCTCCATGGTTGAATTTGTCAAAGACTGAAACAAAGAAATGTCAAATAAAGTTGGGCAAAAAACTTGACGTTAAGGTGTGACTCACAATTAACATCGTGCTATATGGTTGGACCACCCTTTATAAGCTATATCATAAACGTAGCTTCACTAAAATCGATTCGGTAGATTTGGGTGAAAAAGTAACAAACGTCCATCTATCCACACAAACTTTTATATTTATAATATGAGGGTAGTAGGAAAATCACAAACTGAAAACCTTTGTTAAGGGCCTACAACCAGGGACTGAATTACCCAAAAATTAAGGTACCTTAAAATTTCGGTATGACGTCATACCGTTAAATAAGGGTTACCGAAATATTTTGATATCGTTATTTTTTTCAGTAGCGGAATTTTGAGGTTTGAAATGCTTACCGGTATATTTCGGTAGAAGTACTATAACCTTTTATAAATATTTTGGTAGCGGTACCTTACCTTAATAAATAGGGGTTTTCTTTGACGCACCGCCTCGCCACTCTGTCTGTCGACCTGTCGTGTTATTACAACTCAGTCGGTATTGGTTTTTATTTCCGATCGGAAGGACACGACTGTGGCCGGACTAAGCCGAGTGCCTACCTAAGGTTTTCTTACGTTTCTCTGCTTTCTTTCGATTTCTTTCTATGCTATTATCTAAAATGCATATTAGTTAGGTACCTACACTACCTACGTCCCTCTAATAGGTTAAATTAGCAACATTACAATATTGGCATACATGACAGTTACATGCCTGTAACTTGTATAAAAGTGTGCTAGTACCTTGCATGCCAATGTGCCATAATAACTTCTGATTGATTAATGTCATATTGGCATATATGCAAGCTACATGCACATATTTATGCCAGATACAGGCATGTGTATTTTTATCCATACTCTATTAACCACGTCGGTAGGTAGTTGATTTCGACTAGGTACCTAACTAAGAGGACCCATAAGCAAGCTTACCTACTGGCAATTTGCGAACGTTGGCGTGGCATGTGGTTTAGTAGGTAGGTATATAATGTAGGTAAGTACATTTATCTTACAAAGGTCACAACATGCATGACAGACCCGCGGAGTGCCCCGGAGCCGGACTCCAGCTTCATTTCCCTTAATTTTTACATCTTTAAATATTTTGGGTCCAGTAGGTGGACACGCCAAGCTAGGCCTAGCTAGGTACGAAACCGGTTGAGTGCTGCTCTATGGGTGCGAAACGTGGAAGGTCACAAAGGATACAAAACAAAACATCTAACGCCAATTCAAAGTTTTCGTTTTTCAACCACTGTCTTCGTCGCATGGTCGCATTCTCGGTATTTACTGGCCCGCGACTATCTCCAACGTAGAGATTTTAGAGAAATGCCACGATAGCCCGATCGACCACTAGATCAAGCGTCGCAAGTGGAGATAGATTGGCCACAAGCTCCAAAGGGGTCTCGATCACATAACCAAACAAACTTTGGACTAGAATGCCCAAGGGAAAAGAAAGCTTGGCCGTCCCCATCAAACCTGGTGTCGCACCATGTTGGCAGAAGCGACAAGCATCGGAATGACGTGGAGCGAGGTGAAGCGCGGGAAGGTAGCCTTTGTACATGTACTTTATTATCACATGTATGTAATGTTATTTTTAGTATACAATAAATAATAAAGAAGAGTGAAGCTCAAGACCAATCGCGATGGTGGATATTTGTGGACGCCCTCTGCCCTTTTTTGTTAACCTTCAAAAGGCGCCAGGTCTTTTGACAAAAAGACTAGGGAGTGTGGTCTTTTTAACTCACTAAAACCACCCCGGCACACATCCGTGGGGAGACTAAAAGAGCGTCTCTCCTGAGTCTAGCTGTGCACGGCAGCACGTGATCACTGTGCCACCGTCTTTCCTGGATTCACTTGGTGGGTGGACAGAATCTCCAGTCTGAGTGCCCATGACCCCGAAATCCCGCTTGCTTATAATGCAGGGAGGATTTCGACGTTTTGGGCAACGGGGCGATTGATTTCTTTTCCGAGTGGGATCGGCCCTATCACGACCCCGCTCGGCGGCTTTCTTCTGGACCATCACGGTCTCATCGAAGGTGGCCATTTTCCTTCAGTTTTCTATCTCTGCCAGCATGACCCACACCACTGCTAGAAAAGACAGGTCTCGCCCGATCCTGGCGACTAAGAACTGCCGCTCAGAGGCCCACTGGGCACTCCTCGAGCATGTGCTGTGCAGAGTCAAGGTCGCCTCCACAGTGGTGGCAATTTGCCGTGGTTTCTCGCCCAATCCTATTCAGATACTCACCGAAGCAACCGTGCCTGGGCAGTACCTGGCTGAGCCTGTAGGAGATGCGTCCCTCTCTTTTCAGCCATGCTTCAAAGTGCGGCAGGACGGCTTCGACAACGTGCTTGTGTAAAAATTGCAGCTGCTGTAGCCGCTCGCGCCACCGCTCGAGTAGCGCGTGTCACCGTTCCTGCGGTCTCTGCCTAAATACAGCGATTTCTGGCGCGCTATCACCATTCTGGCGGATGCCGCAAATTCGGTTGTAAACCCTCGCTTCCATATCCGCCAGAATATCTAGCAGAGGAAAGCGTGCCAGGAGTGTTGCCGCCTCAAAGGATGCGGTCTCTCCCAAATGCTCTTCGAAGCCCCACCAACCATCCAGGGTTAGGCCAAGACAGTTAATGTGGGGTGCAAGTTGAAAGCCTCCACGCGGCGCACCCTGGGCAACGTCGGCACCAACTGCCCACCCGCGTTGGGTGGAGAGGTGGTCTCCTCGAGTGAGGAGAACCTGTCGGCTCTGAAGGTGTCAACAGGGCGGAGAGGGAGGGATCGCGACGTGCGGGGTCGCTTTGTTCGACCCAATACGCCTGCCCCTACGGAATGCGTGGAGAGCGACCCTGGGCACATGAGTGCAAACCAGAGCGGTGACTCCAAAGCGTCCTTGCTGGGCAGAAATAAGGAGGAGGCGAATGCTGCAAAGCGGGCGCAGCGACAAGTTGTTGTTGCTGACGAGGTCAGTGAGTTGGCCCGACAGGCCCGAGAGCGGCGCTTGGCTGCTGGTGGTGATATATCGGCGGTGGCTTTTAGTCAGTACGAGTCTGACAGACCCCTCCGCCCCCCCAGGGCGGAGGACATCCAATGATTGCGCATCTCCAACTGTCACTGACAAGCTGGGCAGCTATCTGCCCCTCTCCAGGTTATGGAAACATAGCCTCAGTTTTATGAGGCGCTATCTACAAACCCAGCTCGCAGATCGACGCCACGACTGTTGCCACCCCGAAAACTGGATGGTCTCGTCGAATGTGTCCCCGCCGGCTAACACCAGGGTGTTGTGTGCGTAAATAACGATATTAACGCCGGCCGCCGGGTGGATCCACACTAAGGATCAAATCGTTTGCAAGATAGTCATTGTCATCATCATCATTTCAGCCGCAAGACGTCCACTGCCGGACATATGCTTCCCCCAAGCGTTTCAGCCACATTGACCGGTTCCGTGCGTCTCGCATTCAGCGGACAGATGAGATCGGTGGTCAGATGGTGACCAGTCTTGATATAGAGGTATCGTATTACCCAGTTACTGGGTTATGGATGTCAGATAGGCAGTCCTTTCATGTAAAATACGAGTACTCAGCTGTATCCAGTTACACTGAAAGAAGAGCCCAACCTCTTCTTTCTTTCTATTTAGTTGGGAACAAGGCTTTTTTCATCTCGCCTGATGGCAAGCTATGATGTGGTCGACGGTGAAAAACGCTTGCCTAAAATTAACTTAAAGACCCCAAGGTTGCAGCTGTCAGGAAACCAAGAATCCGGCAGGGAATTCCACTTCTTAGCTATGCGCATAATGAAAGTATTCGCAAAACGCTTTGTACGTATGGGTGGGAATGGTGGGATGTCCACCATGTACCGGTGGCGCATTGCCGTACGTCTTGTTGTCCGATGATGTAAAGGGCCAGGCGGAATCAAATTATACAGTTCCATCTCACACTCCCCGAAATGTAACCGCTATAAAACCGACAGACTGGCCACTCGGCGTCGATGTTCAATCCTCTGGAGCTTTGAGGCGACCAGTGCATCGTTGCCGATAAGCCTCTTGGCCAGTTTGTCAATCGACTCAAGTGCATCAAGTTGATATTTGGCAGATCCGTCCCAGAGGTGAGAGCAGTACTCCATGCATGACCGAACTTGCGCTTTATAAAAGTTAAGCAGCTGTTCAGGCGTGAAGTACCGTCTCACCTATACAAGGCTCAGTTGGCTCCAAAAAAGTTGGGGATCCTCCCCAACTTTTTTGGAGCCAACTGAGCCTTTGCCTCAATGAATGGACCAAAATTGAGGGTTGATGTTAACACCAAGAAAGTCGAGATGGTCCGTTATCGGCATGGTTACACCACGGAAAGATGGATTCGGGTGGAATAGGCTCTTTTTTGCGGCAAAAAGACACGCCTGAGTCCAATCAGCATTGAAACTGTCTGGTTTGGCGTCGCCTCATTCGAAGACTGCATCCAAAGACAGGTTCAAGCGCTCAACCATGGCCTCCCCAGTAGCCCGTGCGCCGGACACGCATCTCTCAGCAACTCCTGAGGGACTCCTGCGTTAATACCTAACTGACCGGACGAGTAGCCATCGATAACCACTCGGATGGACCGATTCCTCAGGAAGTCAGCAATCCAGTCACACAGACCACTTGGCAAACCGAAGGAAGGAAGTTTACCAATAAGGCTCTCATATCAGACCCTGTCGAAAGCCTTCGAGATGTCAAGGAAGACAGCAAGCGCATCCCCGTGCCTCTCGATGGCCTCACTCCAGCCGTGAATGGCATACGCTAGAAGATCCCCAGTTGACCGATTACGGCGGAAGCCGTATTGCTTGTCACTGAGGATGTCGTTGTCTTCTAGGTATGCCAGGAGCTTATTGTTCAGCACATGTTTCATACTCTAGGCTAGACAGATTGATTGATTTCATGTCAGTAAACATAATTAAATAGTAATTTAATTTAACTCAAACATAGCCTCCAATAATTATTAATCCTATTTTCTGCCTTTGCCTAGTGTGGCGGGCCACACTCGCAGAGAGCGCAGTTTAAAAAAAGTCCCGGTAGTTTTTTGGGTCCCAGTCCAACGCTGATTTAAGTTGATGAACTATCAGAGTATCAGCAATCTGTTACACGGCCGACCCCGTAGAACTTAAAAAAAAAAAAAAACTATTTTCTACCAAATCACTTATTTATTCACAAAAACCCACAATTACACTTTTGATTAAAGTTCTATTTAATAGTACACGAAAATACTCCAACCGAAATAACGACTTTCTATAATCTCTTGTATCTCTCGAGATAAGTCTAATGAATTTGGGTTTACGCGACGGCTTCCAGAATCTAACTAACTAAATTAATATTAAAATTCCGCTAATGTGCGATAACTGCAATTCAGCATTGGCTTTACAATGAAAACTGAGACTTTAACTAGAGAATGCAAAAGTCGGCTTTATTGCCTTGTAATAAGGGTTGTAACAGATCGACAAAATAAAAACGTATTGCGCGGCACACAGTCTGCAACGAACATAGAGTTGAGTAAAAGAGTAGATTCAGCAAACAAATTGTACACAGTTCTAACGTGTTCGACATCCCCGCGCACCCGCGCCGCGCCCCTCGCATATTTTTCGGTACCGAAATAATTTTAAGGTTAAACCGTTATTTAGCCCAACCTTTATTTATAAAGGTATCGGTATAGCTCTACCTTTATTTTAAAGCGGTACCGATATTTTTTTGAGGTATCTTAACCTTTAACCGTAACCGCTTTCAGTCCCTGCCTACAACCGCTTTAATGCCGAAAACGGTAACTTTCTAAAGCATACTACTTAGTAACGGCTAGGTTAAAAGGTTTGAAAAACATATATTTATTAATATTGTTTCATGTATATTATTTGTGAAATATGGTATTTTTTATTACAAATAGTTTTGAATGAAAAACATATTAACAACACGATATTTTTTCGCTTCTTTTGGATACTCCTCCAAAACGACTTAAATGTTTAAAAATATGTGTACACAGAATATAGAAGAAGAAGGCTATAATTTCTTTATAACTGAAATAGCATATGTAAATATAATAATATATTGCAAACAAAACTTTCCAAAAGAAGGTTCAATATTGATATTCTGGTTCCGAGCGGACGCACGGCCAGTACTGCGTTAACATTGGGGAATATACGCCTTAACCCGTTGACAGCAGCAAAAGCTGCACCATTGCTGCACTACAAAATCTTACACACTTATTTTATAATTTATCAACACAATGAACTCTCTTTCATATTTGCGTCTTCTACTCGTAGGTATATCGCTTGCTCGCAGATACAATGTCAGAACATATTTATACTGGGTGTAACGAAAAGGTAATCATACAATATTTTCTATATAAAGTTGTCGTCACCTGACCAAAATTTGTATGGGAGATACAATTTTTAGTAGCCCACTCCGCAGGTTTTTTTTTCTTGATAAACAGTAGTCTAAGACACTCTTCGCGAGTGTAGCTTTCTGTCGGTATGTTTGTAAACGGATCAGTACTGCCAGATATAACCCATTAAATTAACCCATTAAAATTATTTTGTAAAAAAAAAAAAAAAAAGATGACTTTAATTGCAAATTCACAAGCCTCAGTAGTTCTCAATGGAGAAGAAATTGCAAAAAAACTCCACGGACACTCTTTTCCATCAGTTTAAATTACAAGTTTTTGGTTACATTAATCTTGTTGAAGTAATACATACATGTGAGAAAGGTGTAAAAAGACGTGCACGTAAAAGCATCTAGAGTAACAAACAATTTAAAAAAACACAATAAGGCTGCTAAGTTATGGCCAATCTCAACTGATGGCGCCCGTTCACGAACATGACGCATGGATCGGCACCACTCGGCTCAACCATCATGAAGGGAGCCGAATGATCCAACTGATGTGCCACCGTCAGAAATACATTAGGGAGAGCATGACACACTCAACTGCCAGGACATACAGAAGTCAACGAACGACACATAAGTGCAGTGAATGGTAGATTTACAGTCGGAACATAGTACTCACGCATGTGCTGTGCAGTTATATAATGCTAAAAGAAATTGAGTTTATACAATCCCTTTATAATATTATAAGTTGAGATTAAGATTTGTAGAAGTATCAGGTGAGTCGCCGCTCCACCGCCCGGTGCCAACCGTACGGCCGCGCACTAAGTGCCTATTCAGGTGCTAGCGAGTCCCGGTGCTCATTGTTCCACCTACGCGGCGCTTCCTGTTCCGTGCGCCTGCGCCGCTGTTCCGGAAGCGCCGGGTGAATCTCCACATCCAGACTTACATTTATAATATTACTTGTGGCCCGCTCCGGCTTTGCCAGGGTTATAATAATTTATAGCCATCTGGAATCCAAACTAATATTATAAATGTAAAAGTAACTCTGTCTGTCTTTCTGTCTGTCTGTCTGTCTTTGCTTCACGCCTAAACTACTGAACCGATTTGTGTGAAATTTGGTACAGACATAGTTTGGAACTTGAGAATGGACATAGGATAGTTTTTTTTTTTTTTTTTTTTTTCACTATTCCACGCGAACGATGTCGCGGGCAAAAGCTAGTATTATTATATTTACAGCTTTTTAGTTCGCTTCTGAAGCAGTTTTTGATTTTTAAATAAACTTTTTTTATTTACAACTTTTTAGTTAATTTTTTTCGAATTACTTTTAAACATATAAGTGGTATATATTTTTGAATCACCTATTAAAACCCTTGATTTTGATACCCCACTTGATGGGTTTGGAAGAAAATCCGCCATGTTTCTTTTTTTTATCGGCACTTATCTAAGAAGAACACTTGGGCTGCCAAGACCTATCTAACGATGTCTTAATTATAAAGATCCGTCAAGTGGTTAGAAAGATACGTAGGTAATCCTCAGATCAAATAAAAAGTCAAGATGGAACGTTGCAAACAACAAAGTGAAGCCGGTTCAAACTAAGCCTTGCCGTACAAATACACAATTACACGCACTCACGTACAACGAAATTAGGGCTTAGCTTGTCCTTCGAGCTTACAGATCAAATAATAAAGCTCAACTGACAAGCCAAAGGGTAGTTTCGTTATACGTGTGCGCGTATAATTGTGTATTTATACGGCAAGGCTTAGTTTGAACCGGCTTCACTTTGTTGTTTGCAACGTTCCATCTTGACTTTTTATTTGATCTGAGAGGTAATCAAGAATATTACATACATAACCCTTTCCTTGCAGCTGGGTAATAATGATGATCAGTCAGACACTTTTGCATTTATACATAACTTGGAGTGATACAATGTGTGTATGACTTCGTTTACCTGCATAATGTCATACAGATATCGCCTAAAGAACCAATATCCGCGCCCGTTTCCTTACAATTTAGTTTCGTTACCTTACAATTACAGAATTGTTTGTTATCATTCTCGTCGAGCGAGTAAAAAATGGTATTGTGACGCGTGCCGGCAGCCGGCCACGCTTCCAGCTCGCGGGTACAGCAATCCCACAGATGCTACCTGAGCTTTTTGCCGTCGTATTCTGAAGATGTGCCGCTACACGGTAAGGAGGGTACATTGTGCATGGCCACGAATCTGCGACGATTGTTCACTAATCACGTAAAGAGGTCGCGCGGGCGGACGCGGCGCGGCGTGACGGAGCACAACATTAGTGCGAGTTTTGTCTCACGCTAGATCGCGTTAACGTAAACGTCAATTTGTATTGCAACTAGATAAGCGCCGGCTGGTGACTGTAAGGAGAAACCTCTTTTTTTGTTTACATTTTGACCTAAGAGATCGTTCACTTTATCACGAGTGAGTACGTTCAAAAACATGGAATAAGCACACTGAGGCCTTAGTGCGAGTTTTTTGAATCGTCAATTTGTATAAAAAAAAGAGGTTTCTTAATATGCATTTGCATATTTAGCCTCTTTTCTTCTTTCTTCTTCGTTTCGATGGTACATTTGATCAAACTATTTGAGCCCAGTAGGTAGCCACGTTTATTGCAGCGTCTGATGCATTATACAGGTCATCCAAGGTGCAGTGAATAATAATGCCTCTTTTGATTCATAGGTTATTGCATATTTTAACCAAAAACTAATGCTATGCATATTTTTGTACATATTATTTCGAAGTAGAATGGTCCTTTCCTGCTTATAAAAAATGTTTCGACCGATCGAGGATACGATCGTACTAGCGAATATTTGAAAGTCTTCTTTGTTCCAAAAGTAGCAAAACCAAAAATTATTTGTAAAGGATTTTATTTAATAGGTGCTAAATGTTAATAATTAAATCAAAATACTGATATCAGTATTAATGGCGTAGCCTAATCTAACCATGTAGTTTCACATAAAATAAGAAGTAATGACTAGTTTTTAGGGTTCCTTACCCAAAGGGTAAAAACGGGACCCTAAGACTCCACGATCCGTTTGTCACCAGTCTGTATCTCATGAACCATGATAGCTAGACAGTTGAAATTTTCACAGGTGATATATTTCTGTTGCCGCTATAACAACAAATACTAAAAACAGAATAAAATAAATATTTTAGTGGGGCTCCCATACAACAAACGTGTTTTTCTTGCCCTTTTTTTTTCCGATAATGGTACGGAACCCTTCGTGCGCGAGTCCGACTCGCACTGTCCAGTTTTTTTAATTATATGATGTTGCATATTTTGACACTTTTCATGCATATTTCGAGCTTTTTATGTTGCATACAATCCGCAGGCTTATTACGTATTTTGCAAGATCAAAACAAAAGAGATTTTTGTGCAATAATTGCTCTTCATACAGAAATTTTAGTTTTTTTTTTAGAAATAATTGCATTTGACAAACAGTGAGCGATTAGCAAACGATTGTGTAGGACGTACCTATACACAGATAATATAATACTAGTATACAGATGCCTCATCTCATACAAAGAACCATGCCACGTAACTAGCGTTTTTCATCTGATCATACCGATTATTTTTTGTAAATCGAATGTTCGGTCCCGTTCCACGGCGATAGATAGATCACCATCTAATAATCAATCGATATCGATGTATAAATCAAATAATCAGTGCAGTATGTCGAGACAGTTTCTTATTATCTCACTTGTGAATAATAGTAATGAAAAAGTCACAGTTTGATAACAGGTGTCATTATGTGCCTAATTGCGGTGAAATTAGAGCCACTTTATGAGCAAGTGTGTTGAAAAGAGTTTTTTTTTATTTATTGGTTGAGTTGCTTTGTTCTTAAAAAAGTTTCGATACAAAAAAGATCGTGCTCAATAGTACAAATGCAACAAATTTCATGCTACTACGTATTTAAATAGATAATTTCCGTATTTAATAAATAAAACTTTCACTTAAATATAACTTTTGTCTGTAATAAAGAAAACTTGAATTTCGCCATTTTGTACGTGGCTAAAACGCTATCCGCGAAAAGCCAAAAAAAAGAGAACTCATTATTTTTAATCTATGGCCGATCGCTATTGTTAGATGCGCGCGCATAGGAAAACTGATTAATTTGCCCGCCATTGCGATAAAAATTTCACAACTCGTTTTCACTGTTGGAAATGATTTTTTAGTATTATTTTCTTCACAAGTATGTTGAAAAACGTCGTATGATACACGTGTGTATTGATGATTACCGTCCTCGGCTCTCTTAAGACCCTCACCTAACGGATCGGGTCTCAATGGCGCCTCAGCGGTAATCACCAACATAACACACTTTTACCATAGTGTACTATTGTATGGGATGAGACCCCACGACTGTAGGTAATGCCGACTTTTATGACATAAAGCGTTTGAACGCGCGATGATTGCTGTTTCTTAGCAAGTCTGCAGGTCTCTAGTCATCGACGTCGACTGATTCATTCACACCTCATAAATGTTCTGTGATACGACCAGCGATCGATTGCAAGCATCTGCTACTAGCACTAGTACTAGCGACTAGCTTCTGCTTTGTGGCGGATTACTTCTACAGATTTTAAGACATTTCAGAAATCTCTACTACAGCTAAACACTTGTACCTACACGGTTTAGTATTATGATTACTATTTTTGAAGTACTGGTCGAATCTAGGCTCCAGAACCTCGAACATCGGCGCCGAGTTGCCAGCCTGTCGGTTTTTTATCGGTTACATTTCGGGGAGTGTGTGTTGGAATTGCATGAACTAATTCCTCCTAGCCCGTTCCATCATCGGATTGCAAGACGTACGACGATGCGTCATCAGTACATGGTGGAACATCCCACCCATACGCACCAAACGTTTGGGGAATACTTTTAGTATGCGTACAGCAAAGGAGTGGAATTCCTTGCCGGAGTCTGTATTGCCTGATAGCTACAACCTGGGAGTCGTCAAGTCAAGAGTGAATAGGTTTCTCAGGTGAGATAGTGGTCAAGCGCTAGCCTATAAACAATTAAAAAAAAAATGTAGTAGGAAGATGACAACAACCGATGAAGGTGGCATAGGACCACGACTATCCCCTAAGAACATTGACTTGTTTCATACTTTTCAGAGCGCGATTTTCTTTTTGTAGTCTGGTTTTAGCTGTCGGCGTCTCCTAGAAGTTGTCTCGTCAACACCTTCGGAACTTCATTCATTCAACTGTCTCTAACGGAGGAGATTAATGGATTGGGGTTAAGATATTGCTAAACATCGAAGTCATCATGAAAAACCGGTCAACTGCGAGTCGGACTCGCGCACGAAGGGTTCCGTACCATTATCGCAAAAATCGGCAAAAAAAAACATGTTTGTTGTATGTGAGCTAGGGCATGTAATATCGGAAGCTTTTCAATTCCGATATTAATTTCTGATATTAGATCTCAATATCGGAATACCTATATTAATATCGGAATTGCGCAGTTTCGTTAAATATCACAGTTATTTTTGTTAATTGCTCAAATTCGGTATGAGGTTGGATTGAATACAATAAAAAACACGTTCATGCCGCGATATACTAGGATTTTCTATTATGTCTCTCTCTAATCACCAATGACTGGGTAATCGGGCACTTATTTACCTAAACTGGGCACATGTTTCCCAAGAATTATAATATATGTCATGTCTTTCTGAAAAAGGATAATGCTAAAAAATCCAAAAAATAAATGTTGTGTAGTCCCGATAAGTGTAGTGAGTAGTAATGATTTATAAATCCAGTATAAGTATCGGTCAATGTGGCAACGCCTCCTGGGGCAGGCCTATGTTCAGCAGTGGACGTCTTTTGGATGAAATGATAATGATGATGAGAGACAATGTAGTCAAGTAGTGGAAGTTGATTTATCTAACAGATTAGTGATCGGATAGACTAATACAAGTATCCAATACAAGCAGAAGACAAAAAAATATTAAGCTTTTATTTATCTTACCGTTATTTTATTACACATTGTAAATTTGAAATAAAGTTTATTCGTTCCGAAACAGCCATCTCAAAACTATGGAAAACTATCTTAGCATTCATCATCATCATTGTCATCGTCATTTCAGCCAAAAGACTTCCACTTCTGAACATAAGTCTCTCCCAAGTGTCGTCACATTAGCCGTTCCCGTGCGTCTCAAATCCAGTGGATTCCCGTAACCAAAGCATTAATCAATAATTTACGAAAATATAATTATTACAACGGGTTGTATGAAACTGTCTATTTACTTGTATTCTTAAAGGTAAAATTTTTAAGCAATCTCGTGATTGTAAACACGGAATTCATCAAGGCACATAATATCTTCATGAAGTGAAGTTTAAGTAAATAAGCGTCCGATTAGTAAATAATCACCGTAGTCAACGGGCTTAACCGCGCTGTCTTGCTTAACGCTTCACAAGGAGCCAAAATAAGTTTTCTTTCTGATTCCGAGATGCCGATATTGGATTTCTCAATATCGGAATTGAAATATCGGTAATTTCTTTCCGGGGTTCCGATATTACGAGATTCCGATATTCATGCCCTAATGGGCCCACTTAAATATTTATTTTATTTTGTTTTTAGTATTTGTTGTTATAGCGGCAATAGAAATACATCATCTGTGAAAATTTCAACTATCTAGCTATGACGGTTCATGAGATACAGCTTGGTGACACACAGACAGACGGACCGCGGAGTCTTAATAATAGGGTTCCGTTTTTACCCTTTAGGTACGGAACCCTACAAAGAAACACGCCTGTTCTCCCGATGAGGTAGGCAGAACTGTACGAATAGTACTTATTGTCATTTTGTAGGTTTTTGGGGCATTTCTTGATTGGTTTTTTGATATTGAGACAGCGCCTACCTGACTCGGCGCTGGGAGGCTGCGCGCGCCAGCTGTTCGCGACATATCAGAAAAAAAAGAGACCTCGCCTCATTACCCCCCTCGCGCCGCCCGCACCGCTCCGTGCGCATCACCTGTGCGCCTGCGCCGCATTCACTAGTTTTTTTGTCTGACAGCGGGTGCGCGCTTTGTTTAAACTGGTTGCTATTGGCAACCTGGGATTTGTTTGAATATTATGTTACAAATTAGCTTCTGCAAGCGGCTTCGCCCGCGTGAAAGTCGAAACTTATTCCACGGGAACCGTACATTTTTTTTTAAAAGTATACAAATTTCATCCAGATCCGTTCAGCCGTTCTGGCGTGATTTAGTAATAAAATATTTTATTTTTATTTATAGGCTCGCGCTTGACCTACTTGACTATCTCACACAACCAAATCAAACAAGAAACTGATCCTGCCAAATTTTCGCTTTAATAATAATTATAGTTCTCGCCAAACTTCTGGGCCGCCCTGAAGTTATAAGGATGATTGCCGGGATAAAAACTCTCCTATGTCCTTCCAGGGTCTCAAACTATCTCCGTATTAAATTTCATCTAAATCGGTTCAGCGGTTGTTACAGATGGTATTGCTGTTGCAGCTATAATAACAAATACTAAAAACAGAACAAAATAAATATTTAAGTGGGGCACCCATACAACAAACGTGATGTTTTTGCCGTTTTCTGCGATAATGAATAATTTGGGCGCACGGTTGGCGCAGTGGTTGACTGATTGACTGCTGCGCTGCGTGTCGCGGGTTCGATTCCCGCACGGAACAAATATTTGTATGACCTACAGATAGTTGTTCCGGCTCTGGGTGTTGTGTATGTGAGTTTATATGTTTGTAAACGCACCCACGATACAGGAAGAAATTCCTAGTGTGAGGCAAAGTTTAAAAAAAAAAAAAAATGTTACGGAACGCTTCGTGCGTGAGTCCGACTCGCACTTGGCCGGTTATTTTTCTCGTTTATTAAATTTCAATTCATTTTTAAATTAGAATTAATATTTGTTTCGGGATATTTATGGTTTGTTTGGTTTATGTAAGGTAAGTTTGGTTGAGAGCTATATACATGGTAAATATACCGAAACAAATATTAATTCTAATGATTGTGACCATGTCAGCTTAAAAACTTACATATTTAAATTAATTATGTATTCCTTTTAAAATTACACTTTACTACTTTAATAAAAAACATAAAATATAATAGCAGCCCAGCGGTATCGGGAACCGCTTTCAAGCCCTTGATCCACCTGCCTAACGCGAGCCTTCCATGGTGTTGGTCGAGGCTCGTGGCTATTAAGTCGTTGGCTGATACGACTATTGGTATAATGACGCTGCGTCCACATCCCACATGTCGACAACCTCGCGTGCCAGGTACTTGATTTGCTTATCTTTCTCGGCTTTCACGAGATTCCCGTCATGAAGGACGGTTACCTCAACAATTATTGCACGCCTCTCGATTCGGTCCACCATCACTCGAGACTTATTTGCCACAATAGTCCTTTCAGATGACGATATATTGAGATATTGCTATTATTTATCAAGAACTGGGTCGCACTGCAGTACGGCGCTCTGATTCAACAAGAGAGTATTTCAGAGCAAGTTGCTGATCGATAATAATTTTAATAACTACTCGGGCACATGCTTATTACCTGTAGTACGGCGCTCTGATTCAACAAGAGAGTATTTCGGAGCAAGTTGCTGATCGATAATAATTTTAATAACTACATAATTATTAATATAATACATTCTAGCTTTTTTTTCACGGCTTCTCGCCCGTGGCCCACATGTCTGTTAATTTTTAGGGTTCCGTACCCAAAGGGTAAAAACGGGACCCTATTACTAAGACTCCGCGGTCCGTTTGCCTGTCACCAGACTATCTCATGAACCGTGATAGCTAGACAGTTGAAATTTTCACAGATGATGTATTGCCGCTATAACAACAAAATAAATATTTAAGTGACAAAAAACGTGTTTTTTTTGCCGGTTTTTGCGATAATGGTACAGAGCCCTTCGTGCGCGAGTCCGACTCGCACTTGGCCGTTTTTTTCGGGCTAAAAAGCCTACTGAAAGAATTTTCGAAATGTTTCGGTTGTGTGTGTGTTTGTATTCTTTATAGTGGGCAATATTACTTGTTGCAACATGGACACAATATTATGAAATCAGTTTTGCCGTATATCCGTCAATGTTGCGAAGGAAAGTTAATTCAATATGTTATATGCTTATAACTATAACGTATTTTCTATTGAGGCCAGCTTCCCTATAAGATTGTATTGTCAGTAGAGCTGTCTTTCAGTAGAACGCGCTTTTTTTCGACGTTTCTTATTGTGATCGCGCGGCAGATGTCGAGGGCGCACAAAAAACGTGAACAGCTGGCATACAATGAGCACCGCGCGCCCTATGCTTATTGTACAAGAACGGATTTCAATCTTAAACCTTTTGAATTCGTCTTCCATTTTAAAAGACAAGGTCTGACGCGGTGATGTCGATGAGTAGCGTCTTTCGCGGATTTGAAAACGTAACGTAAACGATGTGTGGGCAAAGCAAAAAAAAAAAATATTTTACGCAAAGGGTTTGACCGCTATCAATCGACCAGAAGGAAATCCACTTCTCCCATGTGATTGGTCGACTTGATAGCGGTCAAACCCTTCACCTTGCCGAATTCACTTGCGCAATTCGTCTGCCGGTGACCTCGATATTATTTTGCACTTAATTACAAGATGCGCCGCGCGGTGCAGGCGGGCGCGGCCACGGGGTGAGGGGGGCGGAGCGCCGGCTGTCCGAAACCTTACGAGAGATAAGAATGCCGCGCGGCAGCTGCGCGTGCGCGGAATGCTCACCTGCCACCTGCGGGCACTGCCTCCTCCCTGCGCGATTTATACATGGCCCTGGTGCACAGGCCACGAGGGCAGCGCTCCACCGCTTCACACCCTTTGTTATTGGAATCACAACTTACCGAGCTACCAGGGATGGAGAAATGAGCATTACTTAAATAATAAAAACCTTTTTACAAAGAAATAAGAGTTCTGTTGTATATCTCCGAAGTAATTTATCAGATCACGACCAAATTTAACCAACTTTCAAATAAAAAAAGAATCATCAAAATCGGTTCACCTAGAAAAATGTTCTAACGTATGTAACACTCATCGGAGGGTTCCGTATAAATAGTTACATTCACTAAAATAAATAGGTAACATTGTTCACAAACAATGAAAACACCGAACATTGCTCTAACAAAGGGACAAAATTAACTTTGCCGTTCGAAAACTGTTGTCCCCATACATCAATATACAAAAATGTTACTTTTCCAAGTACATTTTATAAGTTTGTCGACTATTACTCATAAACTTGTAAAGCATACGTAGCTGTGATAGCTTTTCTTTTAATTTCGTTATATATACTATTGCTGTGATTTTTTTCACAACAGCTAAATCGTTGTTTCTGGATACGAGCTTCATTAAGAATTTCTAGTTGAATATTTGTAAAAGGTTTTCAGGCTAAATTAGTTAGCCTGAAAACGTTGCAAACTTAGCCATTATAAAAAAACTTTTTGCATAAAAATACTACCGACAAATACAAAACTACAAAGTGAAAAATAACTTAATTTTTTGAAGTCGGTGTCTTTCGTAGGTACCATTTATTTGCGTTTTGGACACCGACTAAAAAAAATTAAGTTATTTTTACTTTGTAGTTTTGTATTTGGAAGTCGGTAGTATTTTTTTGCAAAAAGATTTTTTATTTTTCACTTTTTTGTTGTACGTACCTAATAGGCAAGTTAGTAAGGGAACTATTTCGACAGAATAGATTTCGGTGAAATGAGAGAACTGCTTACCCTTTAAGAGCGAACTGGCGTGATGTTATGTTATGAAATGTTATAAACAACAAACAGACATGCGATTGCAGCAATCCCGAGAGATTTGCCGTTATTTATTGAAGAGTTCTGTTGTATATCACCGAAGTTCTTCATCAGATCTTCACATAATTAAAATGGGACCAATTTCGGAACATACTTTTTCAAACAAAAAGGAATTTTCAAAATCGGTCCACAATTGACGAAGATATCGGTGAACATACACAAAAAAAAAAAAACTTGAAGTCGAACATAGAACCTCCTCCTTTTTGGGAAGTCGGTTAAAAATACGTTTTGACACATTGTTAACTCCATTCAGAAACGGGCCCCTAGGGTGTAAGTGCCCCTTTCATATTACGGTGCTATATTAAAAACTAACCCTCTTCCCTCACAAACAGAGGAGGTCGGTCCCAGTTGTGGGAATGTTAAAAGGCTGATGATGATGGTTGAAAACTAATAATCTAAATATCTAATAATATTTTAATACCTAACATAATTAAAAATGACACAATGAGAAGTTTTAAAAAAAAACTGACAGAATTATCAATTGACAAGAAAAATTCCAAATTTTAAAAAACCGACACATTTATCTTGCGAAAACACCCCGATTCAACAGTAAAACGTCCATAACATTTTATCGGCTAAACCGATTTTATTCAAATATAGCTAAGAACACTCGACAAAATAACCTTTCAAACAAAAAAAACTAAATCAAAATCGGTTCATCCGTTTAGGCGCTATGATGCCACAGACAGACACACAGAAACACAGCCACACACCTCAAACTTATAACACCCCTCTTTTTCCGGCGGGGGTTAAAAAATGCTACTATTCTGTAAATGAATTTCTAAATGAAACTGACATATTATTTTGTACCCAATCACTTGATATGACATTGTTCCAATTTATAAATTCTATTTCTGTTATATTGTACTAAGACCCGTACGCAAAATACGCGCTTAGACGTGGTGTTGCGGACACCAGCCCGTCTTAACCTAACCTAACCTATTGTACTAAGACATTTAAATTAATATATTGTTATGTGAATGCACCTCATAATATCATTGCATCTCAGTAAATAATTTTTGCATGCTATATGGTAGATTGTACAAGGATCACCCATGTTTTAACTGTCACATCTTATTTACTGTACCTACAATCTATGCAAATAAACGTTTACTTTAATGTTCCAAATCTTTTTTTTTTTAAACGCGTATCGCGGGTGCGTTTACAAACATATAAACTCACATACACAAACAGCCGAAACAACTATTTGTAGGTCATAGGTACAAATATATGTCCCGTGCGGGAATCGAACCCGCGACACGCAGCGCAGCAGTCAATCGCTCAACCACTACGCCAACTATACAGTTTTGTGGCAAGTTACAAACTTTTAAGTTCCTAATAGGATATATCAGGTAGGATACGCGTCTCCTTTGTTCATTAACATATAATAAGTTTGATCGTAAAGTGCAAAGGATTCGCGTGGCAGGCAGTAAGGCGGACAGGCAGGTGGGGCGGGGTTGAAATCAGTGAGGTGGTCGCTCGGGAGTCGGGCAGGCGGCAGATGCGCGCGCACCTGCCGCCCGCGCCGTATATAGCGCGCGCGCCGGCTCAGCCCGCACTGTGCCCAGTGCCGCGCCCAGAGCTGCACGCGCTCCGTGCCTCTGCTATACTGTACCACTAGTGTCGTGTCTGTGCTGTGTGTTACCATACTCTGTGCAAAATGATTATCTGCCTCTCCGGCTTCGTGATTGCTGGGTGGGTGTCTCTTGCTTATTCTTCTGTGAACATCGTTATTAACTAGCAGCTCGACAGCTGTGCGCCTGTCACGCGCGTTTCTCGTACTGTCACTGATCAGCTCCAAGGTCATCTGACGCTCGTACTTCAACATTCCCCCTGATTAATTTGATGGCCGTTTAATTTATTCCACAGACGAATTTAAAATACATATTTAATCATTTATTTTTGTTTGTGTGTATGCATAGTTTTCTTTGTAATTATTGTTTGTTGTTAGCCTTATTTGTATCCCGCTGCTGGCCAGAGGTCTTCCCTTTATAAAAATAATGAATATTGACAAAACCAAATCGGGTGCAACTATTTTTACCAAACCTATACAAGTATTAATGTTTTGGGTTTGTGGAGTAGAAAATGAAACATCCTTAGCCGAACGAAACCAAGATAAGATGTCTATATTTTAGATACCAGCGTTAATTTATAAGATAACATTTTTGCTATAATAGTAGCCAGCAAGTAGTTTTTGTGAAGATATATTTATCTAGTAAGAAGTTAAATATATACATAATTAAGTGTTATGTTTTACGAATATTTAATCAGGACATACATATAGCACAAGTGAACTGTGATGCAGCTGTCAACTATATGTGGCCGTGTGTGCGCTGTGTCAGCTGTGTGCAGCGGATAGCTGACGATGTAGTTGTGTGCTGTGTGCAGCAAATAGCTGACGATGTAGTTGTGCGCTGTTTGCTGTGTGCAGCGAATAGCTGACGATGTAGTTGTGCGCTGTGTGCAGCGGATAGCTGACGATGTAGTTGTGTGCTGTGTGCAGCAAATAGCTGACGATGTAGTTGTGCGCTGTTTGCTGTGTGCAGCGAATAGCTGACGATGTAGTTGTGTGCTGTGTGCAGCGGATAGCTGACGATGTAGTTGTGCGCTGTGTGCAGCGGATAGCTGACGATGTAGTTGTGTGCTGTGTGCAGCGGATAGCTGACGATGTAGTTGTGTGCTGTGTGCAGCGGATAGCTGACGATGTAGTTGTGTGCTGTGTGCAGCGGATAGCTGACGATGTAGTTGTGTGCTGTGTGCAGCGGATAGCTGACGATGTAGTTGTGTGCTGTGTGCAGCGGATAGCTGACGATGTAGTTGTAATGACGACGTGTTTCCGCAACGTTACTGATGAGTTGTTGTTGTTTATTGCAGAACATCGCCCACGTCGATGCCCATCTCTGCGCGCAATGATATTGTAAGTACTCCTCTATATTCTTTAGATACTTTAACATCAATCAACCATATTCATATTGACCTATCTCATCATGCATATCTGTTGTTATTCGAGCATCGCATTGTGTATGTACTAACGTGCGCGTGGTATCTGCAGGGCTTGGTGGAGAGGCTGGGCGTGAGCGTGGGCGGCTGCGAGCGCATGGTGGGCGTGGGCGCGCGCTACTCGCCGCACCACCAGCAGCTGCTGCAGCACTTCGCGGGGGGCGGCGCGGGCGGGGCGGCGGCGCAGCGCTCCAGCTCGTCGTCCGAGTCCGTGTCGTCGCACAGCGCGTCCCCGCCCCCGCGCGGCGCCAGCTCCGCCCCCTCCCGCTGCACGCGCGTGCGCACACTGTACGCCTGCCTGGGCGAGAGCGACGGCGAGCTGTCGTTCGAGCCCAACCAGATCATCACCAACGTGGCGGCGTCGGGCGAGCCGGGCTGGCTGCGCGGCACGCTCAACGGCAAGACCGGCCTCGTGCCCGAGAACTACGTGGAGCCGCTGCCCTGAGCCGCCACCACCGCCCGCCCTGCCCGCCCCGCCCGCCCCGCCCGCCCCGCCCGGCACACACACCAAATACCATATCGTAGTCTTATGTTGTTGATTCTTTTGTACGTATTTGTATATTTTGTACATTGTAAATAAGAGTTTGTTGATATTTTAACTATTTATATTATACTTTGTTGTGAATTTTGTACCAAATATACTATGTATAACGTATTATTATGCGATGTCCGCTCGTGGATTTTAATGATAAAGATAAAGACTAATTTGAACGAAAATCTGTTTTCATTTATTCCCAGTAAATATTACATGTAGATACAAACAAGAATCATAGTCATCGATGAGTACATTCAAACTAAATGTGACAAGCGTTACATTTGTATGTGATACATAATATTCGCATTTCAAACTACCACAAGCGAGGCGTCTCACGCGTCATCCACGCCGCGTGACACCACGCGCCGTGCTGACAGTAGCGTGAGCATTACAACTTGCATCCACTGATTTCTATTAGGCAAACAATTATTTTTGTGTACAGAGAAGATAAGAATAATATATTGAATGATTATCAAAAACACCTTCAAGTGAAGCACCGGCCGCCGCCGCACGACTGACTCGATACTTCTTTATCAACGCTCTTACACGTCACGTCGGCGAGGTCCCCCCCCCCCGCGCTCACTCCCCAACATGCGCGACACACGTCGCCAGCGAGTCCTGGGGCACGTGCCCCCGCCCCCCCCACACGATTAGCTGCGTGCGTCCTCCGGGGCGGCCGGCGGGGGGCGCGCGCCCCCGGGCCCCGCGCCGCCCGCCAGGCGCTCCAGCTGGCGCGCCTCGCCCGCGCGCACCACGCGCAGCAGCGCCGCGTACTTGTCGCGCACCGCCCGCAGCCGCGCCGCGCCCTCTTCGGCCGCGTGGCGCGTGCAGCGCTTCAGTTCCGCCACCGTGGCCTCGCGCGCCGCCAACAATGTCTCCAGCTCGTGCGCGCGTGCTGCCGCTGCATCCGCGCGCGCCCCCGCGGCCTCCGCCTCCTGCTCGGCGCGCGCCCAGGCCGCCCGCAGCGCGCGTTCGTCGGCTGCGGGCGGGGCCGGGGCCGCCCCCCGCGCTGCTGCTCCCAGCCGCGCCTCACGCTCCGCCAGCACCAGCAGCTCGCGCCGCAGCCGCTTCACGTGCTCGGCGCGCCGTTCAGCCGCCAGCGCGGCCCGCGCCAGTGCCTCCACGTGACGCGCCGCCTCAAAGGATTCACCGCGCGTGCGTTGTAGTTCGGCGGCGTCCAGTGCGCGCTGCGCTTCAGCCTCCCGCAGCGCCGCCTCAGCCCTCAGGCGCGCGGCCCGTTCGCTGGCCAGCTCGGCCTCCAGCCCCGCGGCGTCCGACGCGGGCGCCGACGCCGGGGGCGCGGGCGGCGGCGCTAGGCGCACGCGCAGCTCGTCGCGCTCGCGCGTGGCGGCGCGCAGGCGGTCGGTGAGCGCCGCGTTGTGCAGCTCGAGCGCCCGCATGTGGCGACAGCGGCCCAGCAGGCGGCGGTTGCGCTCGGCGTGCGCGTCGCGGCGCCAGCGCTCGTACATGAGCTGCGCGTGCGCCAGCGCCAGCTGCTCCGCCAGGTCGGCGCCGCGCGCGGCCCCCGTGCTGTGGCGCCCGGCGTACAGCTCCGCCATGTACGCGTCTAGTCTCTCGCACGGCTGATTCGACTCGCCACTCTACGACGATTGAAAAGGATTAGGGACTATTTAATAGTCAATGAACTGTAAATAAACACTTACAAGTACAATATTTGATTTAACATGTTTTTTATTTTAAACATCACGAGTTTTGAAAAACTGGGCGATGGAAATACAAGTTGATTAGATATCCTAATAGATTAATTATTCCTAGAATAAAAATGGAACTATATAGGCGAAGTTGCTATCCTATGTGTGTATTCAGATTTATAACAAGATTCCTAACCAAATTACAGAACCAATGGTCCGCTTCAGAAAGGCTTTACACAGGTGGTTAACAAGCAATTATCTATATTATATATATATATAAAAGAAGAAACTGACTGACTGATCGATCAACGCACAACCTAAACCGCTAGGCCTAGAAGAATGAAATTTGGCAGAAAGGTTCCTCATGTGGCGTAAGTGAGCACTAAGAAAGGATTTTTGGAAATTCCACCCCAAAGGGGGTTGAAAGTTTGTATGTAATTTCTACAGTTCGTAAGTTGGGCACGTGAAATTTTAGATTTACGCTCTGATTGATAAAAAGAATTAATGTATTTATTAGTTTTTGGATATTCGACCCCTAAGGGGGTAAAAAGAGGGTTGAAAGTTTGTATGAATATTTACAGTTTGCAAATTGGACACATGAAATTGTACATTACAACTCTTGGTTGAAAAAATAATTAATGTGTTTATTGGTTTTTCTAAATTCCAACCCTAAGGGGGTTGAAAGTTCGTATGTAATTTCTACAGTTTGTAAGATGGACACTTGAAATTTTAGATTTACGTTCTTCGTTGATAAAAAGAATTAATTCGTATATTGGCTTTTGGAAATTCGACCCGTAAGGGGGTAGAAAGTTTGTATGAAATTTTTACAGTTTGTAAGTTGGACACATGAAATTTTAGATTTACGCTTTTGGTTCATAAAAAGAATTAATATATTTTTTGGTTTATGGAAATTCGACCCCTAAGGGGGTAAAAAGAGGGTTGAAAGTTTGTATGTAATTTCTACAGTTTGTAAGTTGGACACGTGAAATTTTAGATTTACGCTTTTGGTTCATAAAAAAAAATATATATTCATTGGTTTTTGGAAATTCGTCCCCTAAGGGGTTAAAAGGGAGGGTTAAAAGTTTGTATGTAATTTCTACAGTTTGTAAGATGGACACTTGAAATTTTAGATTAACGCTCTTCGTTGATAAAAAGAATTAATTCATATATTGGTTTTTGGAAATTCGACCCGTAAGGGGGTAGAAAGTTTGTATGATATTTTTACAGTTTGTAAGTTGGACAAGTGAAATTTTAGATTTACGCTTTTGCCATAAAAAAAATTAATATATATATTGGTTTTTGGAAATTCGACCCCTAAGGGGGTAAAAAGAGGGTTGAAAGTTTGTATGTAATTTCTACAGTTTGTAAGTTGGACAAGTGAAATTTTAGATTTACGCTTTTGGTTCATAAAAAAAAATTAATATATATATTGGTTTTTGGAAATTCGTCCCCCAAGGGGGTAAAAAGGGGGTTGAAAGTTTGTATGTAATTTCTACAGTTTGAAAGTTGGACACGTGAAATTTTAGATTTAATCTCTAGGTAGATAAAAAAAAAAAAAAAAAATTAGTTTTTGGAAATTCTACCCCTATTGGGATAAAATAGGGGTTGTAACGTTATATGAAATTTCTTCGGTTTGGAAGGAAAAACATCTAAAATTGTAGGTTTTCGCTCCTGATTAATAAAAAAACAATGTGTTTAATTATTTCCGGAAATGCCACCCCAAACGGGGCTAAAAAGGGGGTTGAAAGTTTGTATGTAATTTCTATAGTTTGTAAGTTAAGAGTTGGAGTTGATAAAAAGAATTCATGTAATTATTAGGTTTTAGAAATTCTACCCCTAAGGGGAATAAAGTAGGGGTTGAAACTTTATATGAAATTTCTTCGGTTTGGAAGGTTTTTACGTTATGAACACCGACTTCAAAAAAAAAAGTTATTTTCAATTTGTAGTGTTTTAGTTGGATGCCGGTAGTATTTTTTTGTAAAATAGATTTTTATTTTCACTTTTTAGGTGGACCTAATAGGCAATTTGCCTTTAGTAAGGTATGTAATTATTTTTTTGTGTATGTTCACCGATATCTCCGTCAAACAACACTGGACAAACGGTCCAGTTCGGTAGTTCCAAATCGAGGAAGAGGTCATCTTAGTGCCGTAAGATTCTTATAAAAACCGTTGACACACCTAAAACATCTTCTGGGTACCATTCTGAAAAACTAATGATGGCAATTTATTATTGTCCAAGGAATAAGATTTTTAACCGACTTTCCAAAAAGAAGGAGGTTCTATGTACTCTAAATCCTAACTTAAACCGTAGATATCTACGATATCCCATTTATTATTGATTTAACAATAGCTTATTTTTTATCGCCTTCACTAACTGCACATAATTTAGTTGAATAAAATACGAAATCATGCGAACAAAGTCGCGGGCGGAGTGCTAGTTGTATATATATATATAATAATCTGAATCTCGGAAACGGCTCCTACAATTACCATGATATTTAGTATGCGGGTGTTTCGGGGGCGATAAATCAGTCTAACTAGGTTTCATTTTTAGAAAACGTCGTTTTCACCCGAGCAAAGCTTGCTTTTCCTGTTTCTCTCCATAAACTCTTTCTTCTTTTCATGTTTGCCACCCTAATTTACAAATTTTGTTTTTTTTTTAATATTTTTTTTGTAAATTTGTTTTTGTTGTTTGATTTTGTATCTCAATTTTTATTTTATTAAACAAAAGTTCAAATTGATCTTCCATCCTTATCATTTTTCGTTACGTTTCTAGCGAATATTGGGCGTTAAATATTATTTTAATATTAATAATTTAACAATATTCTTCAAATCATTCACAAATAAACCTGGTACCTGTAAATTGGCCGTCGACCCACGTTAGCAAGTTGCGATAAGTAGTTTAGATAAATTCATACTAATAACACTACTCTATTTTATTAACCGACTGAAATATAAGGAGGAGCTTATCAATTCGGATGCATTTTTTAACCCCCGGCGGCAAAATATTATTTGTAAAAAATTATATTTTTTATATTGTAGATACAATATTTATTTATTTTGCTGGGGCTGGAGAGGGCTCAGCGCGCTGTCCTCAAGGTCCTCCTGGGAAAGTCACGGCGTTTTTCCACTGATGATCTGTACAAGGAAGCTGGAGTATTACGCGTACGGCAACTTTTTCTCTTGGGGTCACTTTTAAAACTCGTGAAGGACGGGGCAGTTCGCTCCAGCTGCAGCAGGTGGGGTAGGAAACAGCCTGACAGAATACCCCTTCCAAAAATTAAAACCCTTTCCGCGGCCCGGTTTTCATCATACTTACCCATACGAGTGTTCAACGCTGTAAGTAAAATTTTCACTATACCGAGTGAGTACTCTGAGGCCACAACTCAGCTAAAAAAGTGGTTGCTTGACCGGACTTATGAGGAAACGGAGGGTCTACTCTGTTGCACGAGCTAATAGGTACCTACTTACACTCTTTCTGTTCAAATACACACCATCACACACACCCTCACTTACACTTCACATTCACTCACCTTTAACTGTTTTTCGCATTATCGCTTATTGCTTTTAATACGCTTTTTTGTTAATTTTCTTTGTTATATATATATTGTTTTTCCCTTTATTTCTGTTTATCATAAATTATACCACGTAGCGCTAGCAGGACTCTTAAAATCACAAACTCTGTGTATTGTCTGGGTCACCAAGATACAGGTTTTGCCTAGTTTGGGACCCATTGGTAACACGTCAATGTCATTGTTAGTTGTTGGGTTTAATATCTTACTACGTTAATGTAATCTGTCATAACTGTGTATGTGTAATAAATGAATTTGAATTTGAATTTGAATGGCCTCTGAAGAATTGTGTTATTTATGAAGTTTAACTGTTGTTAATTTAAAGGTCATTAAATATACTTTCACCAGATACCAATATTACCTTGGTTTAATGCATGTGTTTATGGCTGCCTGGCTGGACAGGCTTGAATGCTATTTTCGAAAAGGTGCGATTTTTGTGACACTGAGTGTATCACCAAAATGTTTTGTGCATATGGGTGGGAGATCCAATTGTTCACCATGTACCTATGGCGCATGGCCGTACGTAAGTACAACTTGTCAATTGTGACTACTTACTTGGCGACGAGTGTCGTCCGGCAGAGCTCGGAAGAAGTCAGCGATGACGAACTCGTAGGGCTCCGGCCACGTGTCCACCGTCTGCACCGCCACCGACTCGCGTGCCACGCTCGCCAGCCGCGGCCCACACGACGCCGAACGCAGCGGCGCCGGCGCCCGGCGGCGGGCCGCCAGCGCTGGCGAGCGTCGCGGATCCAGCGCCCGCGCGCGCTCCCGCCCGCCGCCCACGCCGCCTGCCTCCCACTCCTCGTGCTGCGCGCGCGACGTCAGCTCTAGCACTTCGCGGTCCTCCACGTTGAGCGGCTCCAGCGCGTCGCCAGGCGCCGGCCTGCTGGGCTCGGGCCGCACAGCGCCGGCTGGCGGCGGCACGCCCCCAAACGGCACGGGTGAGTCTGCCGCGCGCCGCTCCAGTGCCACGCGCGCCAGCCGCGATGTGTACGCGTCGCCCACCGACGGCGACGTCTCCTTGCGCGGCGGCGACGCGGGTCGCGAGCGCCGCCCGATGGCGCGCACGGCACCTGACTCCGCCGGGAAGCGGAACTGCGCGCGCGTCTCCCGTGCTGGCGTGTTCTCCGGGGTAGCCTCCACCGCAGCCTCGGGCGGCTCAGCGGCGTCCGCGTCGCACGGCAGCGGCGTGTGCGGCGCAGAGTCGGCGCCGCAACGGTCCCCCAATGCGAACCACGGCTCGGTGCCCGGCCGCAGGCTGGACGCCGAGCGAGCCGCGTGTGCGCCCGAGCCCGGCGCCGGTGAGGCGCGCGGCACGGGGGCCGGCAGCACCGCGCTGGCCACCAGGGGCAGAGGAGACGGCGCGGCATCCTCGGCGCGCGCGTGCAGGGACAGGCGGCGGCACTCGGCCAGTACGTCGTGGTGCTCCTGGCGCGCCCAGCGGCCCGGGTCAGCCTCGCGCAGGCGGCTGCCCGTCACCAGCGCGGGATGCAGGCGCACGGACTCGGCCAGCGCGCCCATGCCGCGCTCCCAGGGATCACGCGCGCTGGCAGGCAGCTCAGCACCTTGCGCGCGCAATGCCTCCAGCAGCGTACAGGGGTGCGTGGCGTACAGCGCGTGGAACAGCGCGAGTTGCGCCAGCTGCAGGTGCGCACGCGCAGCGGCTGAGGGCGGCGGCTCGAGCGCAGCGGGGCGCAGCAATGCGTCGGCCAGCTCGGCGGGGTGCGCGGCGGCCAGTGCGGGCGCGGCCGGCAGTAGTGCCGCCAGCGCCAGCAGCGCGTGCAGCAGTGGCACGGGCTCGCGCTCGTGGCGCGCGGCGCGCAGCAGCTCACGCGCCAACGGATGCGCGGGCAGGCGGTGCAGCCAGGCGGGCCGGCGCGCTACGAGCGGCGCCACGGCCGCCAGCGCGTGGTGGCGCGAGGCGCGTTCTCCGCGCAGCTGCTCCTGCAGCGCGTCCAGCAGATGGCGCGCGTGCAGTTCGGGCGCACGCGCCAGCAGCATGAGCACGCGTGCGGAGCCGGTGCGCGCGTGGTAGGCCAGCAGCGCGCGCGTCAGCCAGGGCTCGCGCACGCCGCAGTAGAGCGCGGCCAGCGCGTCGGCGGCGTCGCGCGCGCCCGCCGCGCCGCCCTCCAGCAGCGCGAACACGTCGCCCGCCTCGCACGCCGCCAACATCTCCAACCGCCTGCACACACACATACTAACTCACTCCACTACTACAGCTATGCTCATTCTATTTGATTGCAGAGAAAGTAAATAAACATACTGGCAAGCAAAAACGGAAACAAATGTATAAAAAGGAAAGTTACAAGCTCACCCCTACAACCACACAAACTCACAAAATTTACCTCTTTATAATATTATAAACTTGAGAAACAATAGCAATAGAAGAACAAGAGTTCGAATATGTAGAAGAGTACATATACCCGAGACACCTAATGTCTCCTCAACACCTAATGCCTAAAGAAATACAAAGAAGGGTAAGCAATACCTGGCCCAGCTACTGGTCCCTCAAAGAAGTAGTGAAGAGCAAGTCCATACCAATACGCGAAAAGAAAAAGGTCTATGACAGTTGCATTCTGCCAGTACTCACATATGGATACCAAACATGGTCCTTAACGAAATCAAGCATAAAAAAACTAAAAGTCTGTCAACAAGGAATGGAGAGGAGCATGCTTGGCATCTGCATCAAAGACAAGTGTCGACTTTTAGACATACGAAAGCAAACGGGGGTGGCGGACGTAACCAATGGAGTCAAGAGACTGAAGTGGAGATGGACGGGCCACACAATGCGAAATAGGTTAAATAAGTGGACGAGAAGCGTAATTGAGTGGTACCCACGCGATGGGAAAAAGGCGCTGAGGCAGGCAACACAAGAGGTGCGAGGACGATCTCCCACAGGGGTGGAGGAGATCGGCAAGGCACCGTATAAACTGGCATGACCTGGAGGAGGCCTATGTCAAAAGACAACCTAACTAAAAACAGTCTAAATTAAGTTGGTTAAGGATACATTTAAAATGAACTTTAAAAGTCAGTGAATAAAGGCTATTTTAATTTTATTTATTTATTAATATTATACAGCTCTGGGGAACCGCCTCCAATTCAAACATCGAAATAGTACAGAGGTTCCAATCAAAGATGTTGAGACTTATCACTAACGCCCCTTTGTTACAAACCAGCAGTTGCACCACGATCTTGGAATTCTAACCATCAAAGAACAAATCAAAAACTCTATGATGAAGAGACTAGTAAACCATCCAAACATACTAGCAACGCACTTAATGAAGAGTGAAACAAATTCACTCGACTGAAAAGAAAGAGCCCTGCTGACCTGAGGCCTTAGTGCGAGTTTTTACTCACGCTCACTCGTGATACGTAAACATCATTTTGTATTGAAACTGGATAAGCGCCGTCTGGTGTCGGTAAGGAGAAACCACTTTTTTTGTATACGTTTTGACATAAGAGATCGTTTACGTATCACGAGTGAGCGTGAGTAAAAACTCGCACTAAGGCCTCTGTAGGGAGGATGAGAGAATATAATAAGGGCGTATGTCACTGGACTTCCTGCCTTCCAAGCCAAATATTACATTCTTTACTATTTGCTGAATGTTTTAGGAATAGATTGCAATAGAAAAAAAAAAAAAGTAAAATTATAAAGTATAGATAATTGATTTTGCTGTTCGCGCTATCCACCTCTGTAATAATCTTCCACACTATATATGGGATAGCCCTTCGTTAGAGATTTTCAGGAGAAGAATTAGGGCTCATTTCCTATCAGCATAACACATTAATTGATGTATTTATAAATGTAATATTTTAGTTACATATTATTAGTATGCTGTATGTATTATGTTTATGCATTTTGTGTTGTATTTGTTTAGTTTATTTAAAGAGTTTTTGAAATTGCTAAGTGTTTTATTAACCTTTTGTGATGCTATCCTCATATGCATATTCCTCTACGCAACTGAGGTTTGCCGTTATAGAACCCAACTATGGGTTAAGCTCGCCTTTGAGTAGGTACATAAACCATCCCATTGTATTTGTATGTTTTTTGTACAATACAGAATAAGAATAAGCTCGCGTTTGACCACTATCTCATCTGATGGTAAGCGATGATGTGGTAGACGGTGAAGTACGCTTATCTAGAAGTAACCTATTCACTGTTGACTTAAAGACAGTGTTTCTTTCAGGTACTTGTTGGTTCCCTTCGCCCCCCCCCCCCCGGAGTAGCCTTACTGCCCCTCGGGGCGTTTGGAACTTAATCAATAGCAATAGGTTGCCGCTCGCTCACTTTCGCGCGTCTACAGCAGATTTAAGTATATCCGTGACGAATATGCCTACAATTTGGCAATTTATTTATACCTATGATTTTAGAGCTGGAAACCCTTTATTGGCGTGAAGTGGCACTCAATCAGCCAATCAGGAATTGACTAGTGCATGACATATTAAAGTAGCCAATCAGAAACCAGAATAACGCCTAGAAAGAACGACAAACTTTCGAGAATATCGCTATTCCTTTTCTTCTAACGCTATCCTATGAGGCTCTCCCACTCTAAACAGCTGTTTATACAGAGTAATTTCGAGAAATTTGTAGAATGAAAATTATAGCTGTGTCCTTATTGTTATGTGTACGCAAGAAAAAAGCCACGGAGAATAAGATTTTTGTAAAGAATACTATTCTCCGTGGCTTTTTACAATGTTACTTTGACAATTTTGGTTCAGCTTATAGCTTTTTTAATACATTAAAATATTAATAATAATTGGAATTGATTTTAAATATTACTTTGTTTCCTTTATTTACTCCGCCCCCCCAGATCTTTTAACGGAAGGCGAATTTTGCCTGAAAGAAATACTGCTTAAAGACCCCCTGGTAAAACCTTTAGCTTTCAGGAAACACAGACTCCGGTAGGGAATTCCACACGTTTAGTGCGTATGGGTGGGATGTCCACCATGTACCGATGGCGCATCCGTACGTCTTGTAGTCTGATGATGGAACGTGTTAGGCGGCATTAAATCATGCAATAACATCGAAATGTAACCGATAGAAGACCAACAGGCTGGCAACACGGCGTCGATGTTCAAGGTTCTGGAACTTTGACTGAACCAGGCCTTCATTACCGATGAGACTGTTGGCCCGTTTTTCGATCGACTCAAGTGCATTAAGCTGTTATATGGCAGATCCGTCGCAAAGATGAGAACAGTACTCCATGCATGATCGAACTTGTGCTTGGCACAAGTTGAGCAGCTATTCAGGCGTGAAGTACCGTCTCACCTTTGTAAAGAACCACCAACTTTTTGGCAGTCAACTGAGCCTTTGCCTCAATGTATTGACTAAAATTGATAAAGGCGGACCTCAGTAAAAAGCTCGATGACCTCGGTATGTGGTATGTGGGTCTATAAATGAAAATGGTCAAAACCAAGGTGATGTTGAATGCCCATGTTGCACCCACTCCTATCAAAGTCCGAGACTCTACACTCGAAGTTGTGGACGATTTTGACTACCTGGGACAAACGGTCCAGTTAGTTAAGTCCAACTTTGAGAAAGAGGTCAACCGTCGAATCCGTCTCGGCTGGGCAGCGTTCGGAAAGTTGCGCGGTATCTTCTCATCCAACTTACCAGTATCTCAAGACGTAAACCAGTGGCCTCATCAGAAGGCTTAAAGTCACCCAAAGGGCAATGAAGAGAGCTATGCTCGAAGTTTCCTTGCGTGATGGAATCAGAAATGAAGACATCCGCAAAAGAACCAAGGTTACTGACATAGCCCGAAGTATTGCCACACTTAGTGTCAGTGGGCAGCGCAACATGTACGCAGAACGGATGGCCGTTGGGGCCGAAAAGTTCCGGAGGATAAGGACCGCGTACCGGAAGACACAGCTTTGGAAGGCCTCCCTCTAGGTGGAGCAACAACCTGATCAAGGCTGCGGGAGTCCAGTGGATCCGAAACGCACAGGACCGATCAGTGTGGCGACGCTTGAGGGAGGTCTGTGGCCAGCAGTGGACGTCTTTCGGCTGAAATGATGATGATGATGGACTAAAATTAAGGGTCGATGTCAATGTAACAACAAGAAGCTCAAGATGGTCCGTTATCGGTACGGTCACACCTCGAAACGATGGAGTCGGGTAAAATTGACCCATTTTAGCGGGAAAAAAGACACGCCTGGATCTTAGCAGCGCTGAAACTGACCAGATTGCCATCGCCCCTTTCTGAGACTGCCTTCAAGGAGAGTTTCAAGCGCTCAACAATGGCCTCACGGAGAGAACGGATCTAAGGCCCGGTAGACCGTGCGCCGTACACGTATCTCTCTGCAACGGTGCTGTCGTCTTCATACCCAAAGGTTTTAACAAATCATTATTTATGTGCAGCAAGAACAATGTAGCTGTACTGACCCTTGAGGGACACCGGCATTCATATCCAATTAGTCCGACGAGCAGCCATCAATAATCACTCGAATAGACCGATCCCTCAGGAAGTCTGCAATCCAATCACACAGACCACCGGAAGGAAGTAAGATTATACCTAGATGCATAAAAACCTAGCCGTTACTGTAACGGATCGGAACAATGACGAAGTTTCGGCAAACTAATTGTTTCAATAGTTATTCGGAAACTTGGGGACGATGTTCGGTGGTGGGTGTCTGTGTAGAGGTATTCTGATTTGGAGTTGGGTATAAATTATATTATCGAAAGTGTTATTGATTGTGTTTAGATACCCAAAAACGTATAAATACGAGCTTTTGCCAGCGGCTTCGGTATGTCTGAAATCCCTCGGTGCCATTCTGCTGGGTTTTTTTTATCCCATCCCATGTACCTACATATGTTTCAAGTTTTATTAAAATCTGTAAAGCCAGTCTTTTATTTTCAAAATATTAGTAGGATTAAACTGCATCAGTTACTAGTTAAAAGTTAAAACACAGCATTAAATCTAACGAAACGAAAAAATCGTAAAGGTGCGCAGCGAAACTACGATCTTTCGTATAGCCCTCGCCAAACTACTTGGCCGCCCTGAAGTTGGTTTACCTGATGCGCGAGCCACGAAACGGTGCTGTTTTTGTATGAGATTTCCTACTGCACAGCCATTGTAGCCAACTTCAGGGCGGCCAAGAAGTTTGGCGAAACTATAGCGTAGTTATGTGCTCCGACTGTAGCCAGCATAGTCAATCATCTCGCGACACGTCACCTACGGCGTAGCTACAATGAAATTCTATCATTGTTTTCATAACATTGTTTACTGCTTAGCCAGTCATTTATATATACTACTATAGTACTAGCTGTGCCCGCGGCTTAGCTTCCATCAACTGCCTACCCTACCCTACCTATCTACCCTAACCTACCTTACCTACTCTACCCTACCTAAATACCTACCTACCCACCCTACCTACCTAACCTGCCTACATACCTACCTACCCTACCTACCTACCCTACCTACCTACTATTTTATTTTCTTACTTTTTTCTATCTAAGAACTTTCTCCTAACAATAACAAACACAAAACACAACAAAAAAAGAATTAGCGAAATCGGTAAAGCCGTTCTCAAGTTTTTGTTATATTTTTTTGTTTTGCCATAAAGACACCAAACATTCATCTATACTACCTTACCCTACCTATCCTACTCTACCTACCCTATCTATCCTACTCTAACCACCCTACCCTACCTTTGTAGGTAAGGTACCAATTCTCTTATTTTTTTTTGTCATAGGAATGTTCTTCTAACAATAACAAACGAAACCAAAAAAAGAATAAGCGAAATTGGTCCAGCCGTTCATGCGTGATGCCGTGACCAAGGGAAATAGGGAATCATTTTTATATATATAGATAACAAACACCTTAGATAGCAAACACCTTGCGGTTTCACCTGCATATTTCCCATTCCCGTGGTGATATAGGGTTATAAAGTTGTTTATGTCACCAGGGGATAGTGTTGTTTCTCAACAGTGAAAGAATTTTTGAAATAGGTCCAGTAGTTTTTAAGTTTATTTGTTACATACAAAAATACAAATCTTTTCTCTTTATAATATTAATATAGATTATAGGTATATAAAGTAACAAAGAATAAGAGATGATAGAGGTAGTAGAAAGAGATATGTAACTTTTTTTTGGTGTAAAATAAAGTATATTCTATTCTATTCTATAGTACTATTATATTATAGGTATAGAAAAATAAAAATAACATTAACATGGTTTGTTGTGTTTGATTGGATCTCTCTGCCTAACCCTTCATGGACTACAGATGTAATGTTATGTATGTGTTTAGTGTAGAATACAATATTACAGATTTAATGAGTAGCTCATTTAAGGTAAATTATGTTCTTGTTGTTGTTATCTCGTTATTTACAATTCTTATTAGACTCTGCTTTGAGTTTTTAAAAAGACAATAATATTATTTTACAACATCTCACATAGAAGGTGATTGTACCAATATTTACTGGATCACTGCTCATCTGCCTACAAAAATCGTACGGTCTAGCAATTCCTCGATATGATTCGGGAACTACGCAGAAAGACATCTCAGTGCGTGCCTAAGTGATACGTACCAATCAGCAGTTCGGAGAGAAGATCCCTGAGTCACTGAGGCAGGAGGAATTTTGATTTGTTTTACTTCAGCTACCGTCAATGTAATACAATTATATCCAAAAGTAAGCTTTTAAGATAAAGTTAAACCGTTAGCGACAAAAAATATGCACAACTTTGAGATCTTATAGAGTTTTTTCACAATTCACGGCACACCGGATTCTTCGGTGACAAAATTGATCTTTCATTGATTGACACAGCAACAAACTGACATAAGACATTGTCAGTGCAACAGACAGCTGACATTTTCAAAGGGGTGCGTTCTGGCGTTCCAGAGTTCCAGTATAGGTTCAGACGGTTGCTTTGATGTCCAAAGTGTGTGGTTTTCACTTTCAGGGTACCGCGGAGTACCGTCTTACTAAAATGGTCAAAGACCTTATACTTCTTACTACTAGACTGTGCACTATGGCGTAAAACCCGGTCCGAGCGAGAGGGCTCCCTTTGGTAGTGTGTCTCTTTCTAATGAGGTGACCATGACCAAACAGAACACGGGACAAATTTATTGTAAAACGATAGTTTAAGTATTCCGATATGTTGATGCTACCTACCTGCGTTACCTCAACCTACCTAATTTAAAGTTAATAAAAAAAAAAGTTTTTTTATTTTTTGGTATCTACATTACTAACCGTATGGTGTCGGGCGTAAATAATTTCACCATCCCATGTTTGCCCGTGGGTGTCTTAAGAGGCGACTAAGGGAAAAACCAGAGAATGGGCAGCATTGTTCTCTGTGCATTTGTAACAACCATACTGCGATCGCCAACCCGCCTGCAAAGCACTCCCCATGAATAGCACAAATAAAACATAGCTCCTATTGCCCGGCAGCCTGTACCCTCGACTACGGTAGCGGTCGAGATTACGGTATGGCAAGGGGTGCTAAGAATCCCGGACGAGATCCGGCTACCCCAACAAATACCGACGACTGGACCGGACAACACGCGCACACTCCGGACCGACGAAAATATCACCGAACTCGAAGAGGAATTGAGCAGTTTACGATGGAGTATTAAAGGGTTATCTGAAGTTCGAAGAGAGGGGGAGAACTCAATAATCCTCAAATCTCAAGTCTCTTCAAGTTTCATTCTTCAAGACCATCATATAGATTGGAACAAAAAGCTCTATGATCCTACTCTACTCGTCTACTGACGGTGCTTTGAAATACCGGCAGCTAAATATACCTCAAAGGATCTCTATGATTTCACATATTGTCCAGTTGCGTAGACAGTTAAGAAATAAAACTACACCAATTGTATTCCACTAGGAATCGATTTGCAAATAATATTAACTGCCGCTGAATTTCACTCGAACAAAGTCCGCCAAAAAATCCGTAAGCCACCATCCTACATTTAGTATTACCAGGCCCAAATATTTAAAAGTACTACTCTTAGTCAGTATTAATGAATATTTTTTTAAATACAACGAATTGATTAAATATAGGAACTGTAGAAATATTTATATACTTTTCTAGAAATATTTAAATACGTGTCAAAGTCTATGAATTGTTCGTTGTGGTATAACATAAAAAGAAAATATAAAATATTCTACCATTTCTACCAAACCCAATGATGAGTTGAGCTAGCAAGAGGACAGACAAGGACACACTACCAGCGGAAACCCTCTCGCCAGGACCGCTTTTGGTTAGCTACCGCTTATAAGGAAATAGCTAACCTAGGTGTATGATGATAGATTTTATTTTAGCTAAACAAAAAATTTTGGTACACAGTCTAGTAGTAAGAAATACGTATAAGGTCTTTGAAAATGATTGGTTCACCCACAGAGTACATTAGTTCACCATACAAACTGCCGGGGTGGATGTTGTCGGTGTGTGTTGTTTGTGATCCAATGTCCATCCCTCCATACCAAATCATCATCAATCAATCAGAAAGCTAACAGACAGACAGAGATACTTTCGCATTATGTAATATTGTAAGTGGAATAGATATATAAATAGATGTTATGTAACATTTATATGTGAGTACCTATAGGCACATTTATCGCATTGGGCACAATCCTTGAAATAATAGTACATTATGGTACAAGTGTGTAATGTTGGTGATTACCGCTGAGGCGCCATTGAGACCCGAGCCGCTAGGTGAGGGTCTTAAGAGAGCCGAGGACGGTAATCATCAATACACACGTGTATCATACGACGTTTTTCAACACACTTGTGAAGAAAATAATACTAAAAAATCATTTCCAACAGTTACATTACATTCCGAAATAAAAATCTCAACTCGTTTTCAGAGTTGAGATTTTTATTTCGGAATGGCGGGCAAAATTAATCAGTTTTCCTATGCGCGCGCATCTAACCATGGCCACAGATTACTAAATAGTTACTACCATGGCGATCGGCCATAGACTAAAAATAATGAGTTATTTTTTTTTGGCTTTTCGCGAATAGCGTTTTAGCCACGTACAAAATGGGGAATTTAAAGTTTTCTTTATTACAGACAAAAACAAAAGTTATATTTAAGTGAAAGTTTTATTTATTAAACACGTACAAGTTGAAATTATCTATTTAAATACGAAGTTGCATGAAAAGTGTTACATTTGTACTATTGAGCACGATCTTTTTTGTATCGAAACTTTTTTAAGAACAAAGCAACTCAACCACTGACCTCTATTATACAAGTACAATGTATGATAGAGGTCAGTGAACTTAACCAATAAATTAAAAAAAGACTCTTTATCTCACTTGTGAATAATAGTAATGAAAAAGTCACAGTTTGATAACAGGTGTCATTATGTGCCTAGTTGCGGTGAAATTAGAGCCACTTTATGAGCAAGTGTGTTGAAAATAAAATTAAACTTTGTACGGTAACATGTTAACAGAAGGGCCGAAGTTGAAACTCTATATTTTAATTGTACAGTCGGTAATAGCTGTTATAGCTGTTACCTGACCCACCTTGCTGTGAGCTGACCCACTAGAAGTTAGACGATTTTGAACCTTGTGCAATTAGCAGTAGTTTTGTATTATTCGATACCTATGAGCTTATCGAACTAGAACGACTTATTCATGATAGGCAAATATTATAGAATACAGTATGTCAATTTGATCTTTAACACGTAAAGTTAGGGTAGGTAAAGCGCTCGAATACTGTTTTATTACCATGATGGACTTTTTAATTTCAACAACATTTATTTAGTCCATTTAGTCGAGTGGTTGCATCAGTGAACCTATGTCGATATGGTTGCTAATTCAAAACTCACCTTCGACTTCTTGTTGCTTATATGTTTACAATAATCAATTATGTTTTTTGAATGCAAGATATATAATATAAGATTTATATTTAATTAAAATAGTTATTTTAAATTAACTACACACATAAACACGGTCTAGGGATATTTCATACTCAATTAAATAACTCGAAAAGTACTGGCCGCATTGGAATCTTTTATACACCGATTTGTTTGTAATTTATCTGACTAATTCCAAATTCAAATTTTTGAAAATTCTTTTGTTTCGGTGGCATAAAAATGTCTTGATGTGTAGGAGAGGGAATTTTCATTTGTGCGAAATTTAGAAAACAATACGAATTACGTTTAGTTACAGTTTTTTTACATTTTTAAACGAAAGATACAGTTAAAATTGAGGTATTGTAGCCATGCAACGCCAACATTTGACGAGGGCGGAGATGTTACGAGCTGTGGGAATGCTGGAAGCTGGGTCTGTTCAGCGTAATGTTGCTGAGGCCATAGGGACCCACCAAAATGTAATTTCAAGATTGTGGACACGCTATCGTGCCACAGGTGAAGTAGCGGAGAGGCACCGGGGGCCAAGTCGCATCACTACTCCCAGACAAGACCGATTTTTGCAAATTACTGCGCGAGCTCAACCAAATGCAACGGCGACTCAATTGGTCCAAAGGTTGCGAGTGGAACACCAAGTGCTTTTGAGTGACTAAACTGTAAGAAGGCGACTGCATGAAAGCAATCTACGCTCTCGTAGACCACTCCGGGTCCCACCTTTACGGAGAGGCAATCGTGGACGACGATTAGAATGGGTTCGGAATCACGTGGACTGGGGCCGTGAGCAATGGTCCAATGTGCTGTTCACGGATGAATCCAGGTTCGGCTTCCATCCAGATTCACGAAGGACGCGTGTTTGGCGAGTTCCTGGACGATGGAGCCGTCTTCAGAACCCTCAGGAAGTTCACCCATACCAAGGAGGAACAATTATGGTTTGGGGAGGAATTCGTCTTGGAGGACGGACGGATCTCGTTTGGGTGCGGGGCAATATGACGGCAGAACGATACGTCCAACAGGTGCTGGGGCCCGTAATCTTGCCCCACAGAACACAAATGGGGCAAGATTTTCTGCTCATGCACGACAATGCCCGGGCACACACGGCGAGAACGGTAGCAGCTTGGTTACATACACACAATGTTAGGGCCTTAGACTGGCCTGCTCAATCGCCAGAACTAAATCCCATTGAGCATGCGTGAGATATGCTGCAAAGAAGAGCTCTGAAGGAAGTTCCTGAAAATCTGGCTACAGAAGATCAACTTTTTGCGCACCTCAGAAGGACATGGGACAATATTCCGCAGCAAGACATTGACAACCTTGTTCTAAGCATGCCGAATCGTTGCCGATGTGTTATGAACATCATGGGCGCTTTCTCAGACTACTAACTTCAAGTTTATAAAGACAAATTAAATGATTTTTCTATTTTTTTCAGTTTTTACTCATAAATTAAAAGTTAATTCATATACGGTTTCCGTCTATGCTTCATTTTTTTTCCATAAAATCCTGAAATTTTAATCGAAGTACCTTAACCATTATAAAAAAATGGTAGAATATTAAATAACGTATCTTTTAAATATATACATGTCCTATAAATAATTAACACATTGATAGTAATTCGCTTTTTAAAAAAATATCCCTAGACCGTGTTGATGTGTTTATTTAATAAAAAAACTTTTTGCAAAAAAATACTACCGACTTCCAAATACAAAACTATAAAGTGAAAATAACTTAATTTTTTTAAGTCGGTGTCTTTCGTAGGTACCATTTTTTGCGTTATGGAGTATATAATTTGAAATTACGAAATTATTTATTTCTGCTATATTATAATTAAGCCTCCCAGCAATCTCTCTGATGCCAACATTCTCCTCGTGCAAAAATATTATTTTGCAATTTTGACTTAATAAAAATATTTTTTTTAGGGTTCCGTACCCAAAGGGTAAAAACGAGACCCTATTACTAAGACACCGCGGTCCGTCTGTCTATCTGTCTGCCCGTCTGTCACCAGGCTGTATCTCATGCACCGTAATAGCTAGACAGTTAAAATTTTCACAGACGATGTATTTCTGTTGCCGCTATAACAACAAATACTAAAAACAGAATAAAATAAATATTTTAGTAGGGCTCCCATAAAACAAACGTGATGTTTTTGCCTTTTTTGCGATAATGATACGGAACCCTTCGTGCGCGAGCCCGACTCGCACTTGGCCAGTTTTTTTTTTAAATAAACCTTAATTTTTCGCAATTTAGTCAGGCAAGGTTTACGGGTAGTCACTGCAATTGTGCGTAGACTGGCTTTTGCTTTATTGTCACGGTTCATTTTTATTTTGCTACCCTTACTGCCAGTTTCCCAGGTCTCAATTATCGGGCTGTTAACGTAATCGACGATTAATCGCCTGTTAATTCTACTTTCAGTTTCTCAACACCCAAATGTGACAAGCGTTTAACAATTTGTCACATTTGAGAAAATCTCGAATTAACCACATGTTACAGCAGTTTTGGGTTTCTGAGAACCATTTTAAATGTTAATCTCTTGTCAACGAGCCTAATTTATAATTGTTGGAAATTGGTCGATTATTCGCAGATTAAAATTAATATTATCTATACTAATATTATAAAGCTGAAGAGTTTGTTTGTTTGTTTGTTTGTTTGTTTGTTTGAACGCGCTAATCTCAGGAACTACTGGTTGGAATTGAAAAATTCTTTTTGTGTTGGGTAGTCCATTTATCGAGGAAGGTTATAGGCTATATAACATCACGCTACGACCAATAGGAGCGGAGCATCAATGAAAAATGTTCCAAAAACGGGGAAAATTTATTCTTTTTGAGACGCAACGTATTTAGAGTAGGTGGGCCAGCTTGGTAGGTAGCCAGTTGACGGGAGCGAAGCCGCGTGGGACAGCTAGTGATTTGATAAAAAGATAATAGGGGTTGGCGAAAACTATCGTATGGGTTGAGTTATAAAAAATATGTTAATTTAGATCGATTATTTAATTAGCAAGATTTAAAAAAATAGGATGTTACAAACTTTTTAAATTAATTACATTATAAAAACTTGACACAATTATCAAAAATATTTATGTTGTATATAGGTAAATAAAAAAAAAATACTGACCTGGGAATCGAACCTTCCTCACGCGCATTAATGTTAACTGCACCCTGTACTTAGTACTTATCGAGGTCAGTTTCTGGATATATTTGTGATTAACTTGACGCGGCTCGGGTGGTGACCCCACCAGGGTAAGCAACAGTTACCAAGGTCAGTCTTGGGATGGGTGACCATTTTTTTTGGTTCGCTTGTTTTTGGGCAGATGACCCCGGCAGGGTAAGCAACACTAACCAACGTCAGTCTTTGGATGGGTGACCATCACCACAAAAATTTTGGTCACACATCATAAAGTCACCCCACTAGATAGATGATGTTATACAACATCTACCAAGGTCACTCATCCGAAAACAAGCAATCCAAAAAAAAGTTGACATCCATCCCAAGACTGACCTTGGTATGTGTTGCTTACCCTGGCGGAGTCACCCATCTAAAAACAAGCGAACCCATAAAAAGTGGTCACCCATCCAAACGCTGACCTTGGTAAGTGTTGCTTACCCTGGCAGCGCCACCCACCCAAAAACAAGCGAACCAAAACAAGTGGTCACCCATCCCAAAACTGACCTTGGTAAGTGATGCTTACCCTGGTGGGGTCAGCCATCCAAAACAAACGAACCAAAAAAAGCGGTCACCCATCCAAAGACTAACCTTGGTAGGTGTTGCTTAACCTGTGTACGGTCACCTATCCAAAAACAAGCAAATAAAAAAAATGTGGTTACCCATCCAAAAATCGTCCTTGGTGCTTAACTTGGCGGCTACACCATCCCAGCCGCTCAAGATAAAATACTATTTAAAGGTACTGATTACTTTATAGTAGTGAAGGATGCGAATGAATACTAGCTAGGGTAGCCAACCGAAATAAATAATTAAATGTAACAAGCGATTACGTAATTTCTCGATGATGCAGAGTTGAGAAACTCACTGACAACTGACGGCTGGTTAATTTGTGACAAATTGTCAGCTGATTAACCCTCAGTTTCCCACCTTAAAATTATCGGAGAATTAATGTGACAAATTGTCAAACACGCGTTATCTTCTGTGATTGGCTGTTGAAACTTCATTCAACCAATCACAGCAGATAACGCGTGCTTGACAATTTGTCACATTAATTCTCCGATAATTTTAAGGTGGGAAACTGAGGGTTATTTGTTGAGATGTGACGTCTACTTCAGAAACTGGCCCTTAAACTTAGTAACATTTGACTAACAGTTTTATAATGCATACGCATATTTGTCTTTCAACTACCAACTTATTACAAGTTAGGCGAAAATATTACCTTAAGAAATTTTATATTTGAAGAATGTGTCCGTCTTTAGTTCTTTACAATAATGCAAGAAATATTCTCAATACATTTATTGCCACAAGTGAACTTAGATGGTAGGTTACAAATTTAGACCATTGTGGAACCTGTCGGGTACTGCAGAAGAGTGCTTTTTAACTTAGGTAGTTTTTATTTTTTTAGTAGAATGCAATTAGTTAAATTGAAAATTTGTCATTTAAATATTCATCTAATAACTTAAAACGAGTAATAATTATTTTATATAAGTATATATATAATCTGAATCTAAGAAACGAATCCAATGATTTTCATGAAATTTAATATGAATGAATTACATTTTTGTTTTTGTTTAATTATTTCTGGTAAATTATTATATATTTTCATTGACATTACTAATGTACTTGTTGAGTGTGTTTTCAGCTTAAAGCAAGGTAGGTCGCTACATATCAGTAATCTGTGGGTAGGTCTAACCTACTTTTATGGCGTAGGTAATGTATAGGTATCTGTACTGTATACTCTCTTGTGGTGTAAAAGTGTTGGTAATTTCGAACGAATGTGCACATTTCTAGAATGTATAGGCAGGGGAGGGTAAGTATTTTATGTTTTTGGAAATGAGGTTTGCAGCTATCGGTATTTTCCTTTGATTATATACTTGTTTGACAAGTATATAATCAAAGGTATTTTCTATATTTACTAGGATTCTTATGTCTTTTATGTAATTTGAAAAGTGTTGGTGCATCTGTGCTGTTTTCCCACAATATCACGCCGTAACTGAGCCACGCATATGCATAGACGGTAACAAGTGCAGTTTTAAGATTTGTGTTTTTTTTTACTTTACGGAGGGCGTATGCAAATTTAGATTTTATCTTTTTAATAAGTGATTTCCAATTCATGACAGGCCAAGTAGAGTAAACTCATGAACGACTTCTATTGTTGTGCAATTGTAAGTGTAGTGTATATCTAGTTGGGTTTTTTGGCGGGGTGGAAGGGTATTATTTTAGTTTTAGAGGTTTTAGGTTTTATATATTTCGAGGTTATAGTCATTCACCCAAGGTTTTGTTTTATTAGGTGTAGTGGTTAGGTCCTCGCTCAAACCAACATTGCTTCGGCATGATGTAATGTCGTCGGCAAACAAAACGCATGGCCCCTCAATGGTTTTTGAAAGATCGTTTTTTATAAATAAGGAATAGGAGGCATCCTATTACACTCCCTTGGGAATAGAGGCATTAATTGTTTTGCTTGTATTTTCATTATAAAATTGTTTTTCGACCTGATGTTATCTTTTTGTTAAACAGGAATAAAAAAAATAGCCAGGGTGTTAAAGGATAACCAACAGAACCTATTACCAGCATTTTGGGAATTCTTGTTTATCTGATTGTCTGTTTATTTGTGCACGCATCACGTTAAATGTACGAAACCAACGTAGATAACTTTTATACATAAAAATTGTGCGTAACTTGAAGTATTACTAAGTATATTCTATTCTATTCTAAGTGGGGCTCCTATACAACAAACGTGATTGTTTTGCCGTTTTTTAAGATAATGGTACGGAACCCTTTGTGCGCGAGTCCGGCTCGCACTTGGCCAGTTTTTATGTTGGTGTTCTGGAGTGCTACTCTCAATTTGAAAATCTGTCCTTACTTTTTAGGGTTCCGTACCCAAAGGGTAAAAACGGGAACGAAACGGGACGATATACTAAAAACAGAATAAAATAAATATTTATGTGGGGCTCCCATACAACAAACGTGTTTTTTTTCCGTTTTATGCGTATCTTGTTCGTCTCAGCCTTATACACGAACCACGAGACCAGATCTACTTGAATATAATAATTAAAATAAGCTATTATTAGAAATGACACTAATGATATTACAATAATCTGATACACTTTTAGTCTTACAAATCAAAATCGCTTATAATAAATAGTTATAAATATCCTAACGCTAGCGTTATCAAGATCAAATTTGCGAGTCCCGTACGGTATACAAGAATAACCCTTGAACGATATAATCGTCTCTTTATAATATTAGTATAGATTGGGAGAAGTAATTATACGACGCGGGCGGATCCACGGACGGCAGCTAGTATAATTATATAAAAAAGTTAGGGTGTAGCCAAGGGAATTAATCGGTAAAGTTGTCCCCAAGTTAGAGTGTGGACCCTATTATTCATCTTTTTATAAGTTTTCTCATACTTTGTAGAAGGTTCTAACGGAAAGAAAAAAAAAAGAAAAAAAATGGTACGGTGATTCAACGGTGAACATGCTTTCTGTAGACAATTACGTCTCTGTATTAATATTGCATTGGTTCATCGAGTAGCGCTAGTCTAATAAACTCAAAAACTTAATCCTTAATATTAAAGGCAGAGGGTTCAAATTCGTTCGTTTATAGGGTAGGTCAGGTAACAGCTATTCCCGACTGTAAATTCTTGGGGAAAAACTTTTTTTTTCGATAATCCCACCGTACTTTTCCCAAACGTAGTAAAGTAGTTTGGTTTTAGTGAGTTCAAATTCAAATTAAATTTATTGCGTCCATAATGTACATACAGGTGGAAAATATAAGTCACAGAATCAATAAAATTATGGACCCTGACCGCCACAGCAACATTCTAGATATAGTCAGTGCCTAGGTGAGAGGAATAGAGCTTAATATTTTCCTTATTTATAAAATTCTCAGTTATAGTAAAAAAGAAAGAAAGAAATATATTTAAAAGTGACAGGAGACAAGAGAGATAAAAAAATAATAATATATGTTCCATTAATGTCCATTTTTTCGTTTTATTGATAAGTATTTTTTGCCTGTAGTTTAAAATGTAAATTTTATTGTCTTTGCATGCCAGAGACTAACGCCAGCATAGACCTAACGCCAGCGCAAGTGTCGAAGTAAAAAAATGGAAAAAAAGCGCGGGAAACTTCGTAAAATCCAGACGCGGTTTTTCTTTCGGAGTTTCTAATTAAAACTTTAATAGGTGTAAAGGATCGGTACTAGTTAGTTTGTAGTTAATTTAATTGTATATTTTATTTATAAGTGTATAATTTGCTGTACATATTACTGGTAAGTAAGTTTATGTAAATTATTAAGATGGGTGATCCGCCCGTCGACCCCGGCGGAGGGACATCTTCTCAAACGCCCATGGATATGCTGATAGGAGCACTTGAGACCTCCATGGACACTGATTCCTCAATTTCAGACTCCAATAAACTGAAACGTAAACGGGCCGACACTATAATTTTATGTGGGTCATGTCATAAAAGAAAAAGGAGAAATGGAAGTAGAAGGGAAAAGCCGACTGATTGTCAATGTTTAGTAAAAGATAAAGAGCTTAATAATGTGTTAACTGGTTCAAGTCCTCCCCTTTTTGAGTCACAGTCAGTAGCAGCACCACATATTCATAGCACTAGTCATGACAATACTAACCAAGTTAACAATGAATCAACCCGTGTGTCAGTTGGTCGCACCGTTTATCAGGCCACTGATGTTGCACCATATGTGGTTCATGTTCAAAAAGAAATTTCCACTAATAACGATACAACAACCCTGCATCCTGTCACCTTCGGGCGTTTCCTGAAAAACAATGATATTAGGAGTATTGTGAATGGTAGTCTCAAACGAATAGGACGAAATCGCATAAGTTTGTCATTCTCAAACTTCCAAGATGCAAATTTTTTCTTGTCTAATAAAAACCTTGCATTAGGAAAATATAAAGCTTTCATACCAACTTTCAATATAACACGTATGGGAGTTATAAGGGGTGTTCCCACAGATTGGTCAGATGATGATGTTATGGCAAACATTAATGTACCAATTGGGTGTGGGTCGATTCTAAAAGTGAGAAGAATAAAAAAGAAGATTGTGGTAAATAGTAACAAACAATTTGAAAATACTGGTACCATTGTTGTAACATTTGACGGTCAGGTACTCCCTAAGCGAGTATTCATGTTTTACACAGCCTTGCCAGTGGACTTATATATTTACCCAACTGTACAATGTTATAACTGTTGCCGTTATGGCCATGTTAAAAGTCAATGCAGGGCCACACCAAGATGTTTCAAGTGTGGTCAAGGGCACTCGGGGGATAATTGTAATATTGAAGAAGATGATTATTTTTGCTGTTTATGTAAAGGTCTTCACCAAGCTACGGATAGAAAGTGTTTAGAATTTAATAGACAAAAAGGTATTAAAGAGACAATGAGCAAGAGTTGCATCTCATATATGGAAGCTGTTAAGCTACATCCACCGGTATCAAAGATTTCATATTCTGATGCCTTACTACATACAACTCGATCCTCATCCCCTAACAACATTCATTCTTCTCAGCATGAACCAATACATGAATCGAATTCTTCACATTCTTACAAAAAAACTGTTTTTTTGAAGCCTAGGACACCCCCTAGTTTTTCCAAGGCGTATGACCGCGCAGCCCATTCTGCTATTATTAAAGATCCTATATTATCTGAATCAAAACCCATAGTAAACAAAAATAATGAAAACATGAAAATATCTGACATAATCAAAATTTTAATTCAGTTATTATCACAATCAAGCTTAATATCACCGTCCAACGTTGCAACAGTAATTGATGCTTTATATCAAATTTCTAACAATCACAATGGCCACAGCAATTCAGTGGAATTGTCAAAGTGTTAATAATAAGAAACATGAACTTATCCATTTAATTAACAAATATGACCCATTTCTTATCTGTCTTCAGGAGACATGGTTGAAACATGACTCAGTGTTTAAAGTCACTGGATTTTCCTGCCTCAGGGACGACAGACATGATGGTTATGGTGGAGCAGCTATGCTTATAAGTAACCATTTTTCATTTACTCCTTTATCCGTTCCCGCCCACAGCAACAATTTGTCTATTGTTGCTGCTGTTGTAAATAATATATGTTATGTTTCTGTATATTATCCTCGACCTAGTATCGAAATTTTTAATGAAATTAACAATCTATTTAATTTATTACCAAAACCCTTTGTATGTATGGGGGATTTGAATGCTCGTCACCAGAGTTGGGGTTACTCTTCTTCTTCTTGTCACGGAGAACAGCTCTTGGATCTTCTTGATTCACATAATCTATGTATTTTGAATACTGGTTTGCCAACACGCCTTGGTGGGCCTAGGGAAGACCCCAGTGCCCCAGACTTATCCATTTGTACACCTGATCTTGCATCCTGCCTTTCTTGGAGCCCTCTGACATCCAGATATGGTAGTGATCATTTCCCATTATTAATCACTTTTCCTTTTAAGAATCCTCCAAGGCAGTTAAAGCCACCACGTATGAAATATAAATTGGATGATGGTGACTGGGGTGTGTTTAGAAGGAGGGTTGAGCAGATGGTGTTAGAAATGCCTCAAGTATCTCATGAAAATGTATCCATTTGCTCAGAGATGTTAGCTAAAATATTAGTTAAGGCAGCTAATGAAACCTTCCCCTTGAAGAATTTTCGACCTAGTAAGATACCATCTCCACCATGGTGGGATGAAGAGTGTACTAATGCAGTTAAAAAGAGGAAAGAGGCAGAAAGACAATATTGTATTCAAATGTCTGACAATAACTTTATTAATTATATACAAATTGCAAATAATACCAAGGAACTACTTAAAAGAAAAAAGTTTGAAGGCTGGCAATGTTTCTGTGCATCACTTTGCCCTAATGTTAAACCATCCATTGTGTGGCAAAATATTAGAAGGTATAGGTCTGTTTTCAATGACACAGAACAAAATAAAATTACTCCCACTCTTGCCGAGCAGATCATGGACCGTTTGGCTCCACCTTCTGTTCCTGAAAATTATGTTTTGATTCCATCTTCAGTACCAACACCTTTAACTAATATTAATAACAATAAAATAGACCTTAATTCTCCTTTCACTTTGTATGAACTGAAAGGAATTCTTTCGTATGTTAAGGACTCGGCGCCGGGCGAAGATGGTATACCGTATTCATTTTTGTCTAAACTTGATAATAATGGTCTTAATTATTACCTTTCTCTAATTAACACTGTAATCTTCTCTGGTAAAATTCCCAAATCTTGGCGAACTCAAACTTTGATATTATTATTGAAGCCAAATAAAACGAGTTCAGATCCGTCATCGTATCGGCCAATAGCTTTGTCTTCGGTACTAGCTAAAATTGCAGAGCATTTAGTCAAAAATAGATTGGAATGGTTTATAGAGCACAATAACTTATTATCAAATACTCAGTTCGGTTTTAGGAAAGGTAAATGTACTTTTGACAGCTTAGCCATTTTTACCACAGATGTACGTTTAGCACTATCTAGGAATGACTCTGTGGTTGCAGCCTTTTTAGATATAAGTGCGGCATATGATAATGTTAATATTTCAATCCTACAACAAAAATTAATGTTACTAAATATTCCAATTCTTTTAGTAAATTTTATTGTAAATTATTTATATGAAAGATTCATTAAATACCCAATAGATTCAAGTGACAGTACATACATATGTCGAACAATCTGGAAGGGATTGCCTCAGGGCTGCGTGCTTAGTCCTATATTGTATAACATATACACATATGATTTAGAGTGCTCTCTTATTAGATATGCTAATGTTCTTCAGTATGCGGATGACTTGCTTCTTTATGTTCCTGGGTACAAAACAGATGATATTTGTGAATCTTTAACCACGGCTTTGACTAAGTTAAAGGTCTGGCTAGATTACAATGATCTTGCCCTATCACCAACAAAAAGTTCTGTTGTACTATATACTAGAAAACGGCAATTGCCAGCGGTTAATGTTGAGTATGGAGGTTTATCTTTACAGGTGAAAGACCAGGCTAAATTTATGGGAGTAATTTTAGATTCCAAATTAACTGGAATTCCTCACTGTGAATATATTTTGAAAAGGTGTGAGCGTAATTTAAACATTTTGCGATGTCTCTCGGGTGTTTGGTGGGGAGCACATCCTTCTTCCATGAGACTTTTATATAATGCCCTGATAAGAAGTGTGTTGGATTACGGAACTTTTTTATTGCATCCTGGAAATGTGGGTGCTTTCAAAAAACTGGATGGCATTCAATCGAAGGCTCTGAGGATTATTACGGGGGCGATGAAATCTAGTCCAATAAATTGTCTTCAAGTAGAGTGCTGTGAACCCCCTTTATCGTTAAGAAGACAGTACCTAAGTGATCGTTATTATTTCTGTAGTTTGCAATTGAAATGTCATCCGTTACATTCTAAACTAAAACAGCTAGCTGAAGAGGTAGATTCATCAACTTATTGGACGCATAAGGATGCACCTTGTCTTGTTAAAAGTCTGCGTAAATATAACAAATTAGAAGCTCCAACATACCAAAGTAATCAATTACCCTTGTATTGTCATAATTTCAATTCTCTCATTGTGCCACCACGAATCGAATTCAATATAGGAGTATCAAAGAGCGATACCAATCAAGACGTCGAATTTAGGCGCATTATTGACAATGACTGGACTGGTTGGCATCAAATCTATACTGATGCGTCTAAACATTCTAATGACAGTTGTGTTGGCGTTGGGGTTTACCATTCACAATATAAAATTGTACAAAAAATTAAGTTACCTCCCGAATCTAGTGTATATACCGGTGAATGTTATGGTCTTTTAAAGGCCATTGAGTATGTACTCCTACTGAAGCTATCAAAAACAATAATTTTTTGTGATTCGCTGAGTTCCTTACAATCTATACAACGATTTCCCTTCAAGTCTCATAAACAGTCTCCTATTGTCTTTGATATTAAAAACCTTTTAAACGTATGCTCATCAAGGGGTTATGGAATCGTTTTGGCTTGGATTCCAAGTCATGTGGGCATTTCTGGTAATGAAAAAGCTGATCGGTTAGCTAACGAAGCTATTCATGTCGGAGATGTATGTCCATATAGTAATTATTGTCATGACTTGCTTTCTCTGCCCAAACTTTATTTATATGATGCGTGGAGTAGTCTCTGGGTTGATGATGTCACCAAAGGGAAATATTATCGATTAATACAGACATCTATTCCACGTAAGCCGTGGTTTAACAATTTTCAGTTTAGCAAAAGAATTACTTCTATTTTATGCAGACTCCGTTTGGGTCATGTTTGTACCCCTGCACACTTGTTCAAATTTAAAATTGTTGCTGATCCTATGTGCTCTTGTGGAGAATACGGGGACTTGAACCACATATTTTTTTCCTGTACATTGTATGATAGGTCTGCTTTTACCTCTCAACTACTGGCGATCCATATCCCATTTCCTACCTCTATTATTTGTTTACTACATTATAACGATGCAGATGTATATAACATATTAGCCAGATTTATTGATACTAATGATATCAAACTATAATATATATATAAACTATGTATTGTAATTATATGTATTTAGTTATATAGAAACCAATCCTTTTCCCATTCCAAATTATCCATTTTTAAATTTTTATATCCTTTGTTTCCCTACCTTTGTCATTGGCTAATGCAAACTACGAAAACCAGAAAAAAAAAAAAAAAAAAAAAAAAAAAAAAAAAAAAAAAGTAAAAAAATGTGTCAAAATTGTCAATGTCAAAATAGTAGCACTCAGCATTAAAGCAGCCGTAAAGTAACCAGATTTTTAACCTAGCGGCAAACCTAATTTCGCAACAATTTTAAAATATTTCAAAGATGTATGGGAACGAGATTATAGGTTTTCATTGAATTGTCATACATCAAACCTCTGGTAAAATTAATAGAAAGAACAGATTTTGCGTCTTTGTGGGAAGTGAGAAATAGTTTAGTTATGCTTAGAGTGAGAGCCGTATCTGCACTTTACATCGAGAGTCAATCGCTCGAACTACTATCGGCAACGAGAAGAGATGTGTTCAAGCTCTTCCGTAAGTCTTTCCTGAATTCAACTTGCCGTATAATCTGTTGCTATTTCAAAGTTTTATTTGACCATATAAGCTTATTATGATAGCAGATAACCTCATTATATTTCTTCTTGTTCTTCCTGAGCGATACACAATCATGTTTTATTTTTTTAATGTACTCGTAATTATTTATCAGTTTATTTTAAAATTAAATTTCCATGTGATTAAGCAGAACATAAATAATTAATTGATAAGTTGTGGTCATAGTTGCATTACTTGCATTGTATTATGTGTTGTGTTTCACCGCTGGCAGCCAACAAGCTTACCAACAGCTGCATCTGTAAACTTGTGACTTGTTGCAGGCACCAGCTCACTCACCACTCAGGCGCCCGCGGCGCAGGTGAGTAATATCAAGTGTTGCCGTATTAGTGTACCAGTTTGTGAAAATGAAAACAAATAAAGTCCATGCAAATATTAAAAACAATTTGATGCCATAATAAAAATGATTACTGTAAAGAATACTGAATTTGTGTTATGAAGAACATGTTTGATGCCAATATTATTTATTTATTATTATGGCACTCACAAATGTTTCACAGAAACATTGATAATAGATTAATCACAATTTATTATACTAACTACAGTGAACTATTTACTTAAAGGTGTCCACAGCACTTACATATTTAATTACATAAATCAAAATAAATAATAATCATTAGTAATAAAAATATACAAAAGAAAGCATAGAATTAATAAATCATCATGAAAATTAAAAAAAGTAATGCATCAATAATAACAGGATACAATATAGAATTACTCATTAATGGATTAAACAAAAAAAAATTTCCCTGAAGTTGTTGAGAAAGATGTCTACTAAATTGAGCCAAGGTGTTGGAGAATATGTCAATGCCATTGGTGGAAGAGTCTCTCTCATTATAGGTCCTCATGTAATGGTTCAATGGTGCTGATTGCCCGAGGCTTGTTTGTTTACTTTTCACAGCAACCTTACAGTATTTTGTTTGTTTAATACTTGTTTCTGCAGGTACACAAGAGGTACCAGGTACCAAATCTACTTATACAGTGCCCTTAGCTACATATATTGGTTAGCAGTGCACCAGCGGTTTTGAAATCAGTATGGAGGGTGTACCTATTTTTTAAAATAACTGTACAGGTGTTGGTACACAGATTTTTTGGAGAGGTACCTATGTAAAGGCACACAGAAGGTACCATTTAACTGTAATAAATTTATGCAAATTTGAAAAGTACACCTGCTATTCTGATGTACATAGTTGGCTAGTATTTGTTGGAACTGCTTCAGATAATACCAAGTCATATACTTTTATGACGGCTGTTCACTCGCGCGAGAGCCCGCGAGGACGATGTACATTGCTCTCTCAGTACTGAATTCAATCATGAAGTATTTTGTTTAAAAACTCAATGTACAGTGTTTCCTCCGCCTCCACCGCGTCCGCCATCAGACGGTGGCGACACCTCTGATTGCCCGTCCAGGCCCCCGCAATACCGGCATTCCTCTCCCGCCGCGGCCCCCAACCCTCGACCGCGATATCGTATGGGTTTGGGAGGCCCCATACGACATCGCGGCCCGCGTCAGTTGCGATGTCGCCCAGGCAGCACCGCCAACCTAGTTGGCCGCTACGACGTCGGCTTATCGGCAAAAGCCCTGATGAGCGGCCCCTCGCGTTTCTTCTCGCTTCACCGTGGGTGACCAAGCCACGGTTACTGAGCCCCCCCGCCTCGACAATGCGGTCACCCACCGGGGGGGGAGGGGGAGGGGGGAAAAACCCTGACAGATTAGGATGATAATATCCGGTTTGTCTGATCTGGCAAATGGAAGCCAACCTTATTCAGAGTAGCTAAAACAACACGACTCCAGTGAATGGGCGCAATGACTTTTTGGTTGGTGGTGTGACTTTCTTATGCCACTGCATAGAGTCCAGCTTAGACTCAGGTTCATAATGATGAACCCAAGTTTCATCCCCAGAAAAATTTCGTCTCAAAACCCCCATCCTAGTCTTGACTACAGAGGTCTTGACACCCGTCTATAATATATTGCTGACCTTAGTCATGCCAAGATGATCCTAAAGAATTTAAGAAATGGTTTAATCATATACCCCAATCATTTCTGCGAGCCCTTTTTTCTTTAATAAAGTATCTTCCAATATTATTTTTTGAACTTTTTGTTTAAAGGCCAGAGCAGTCACGTCCGCGGCCAGGACGAACAATAGTCGCCCTGGCCGCGGGTCGTCTTCTTGTGCCAATGGTAAATCATGGTTTTACCTGAAGACTCCAAAAATGGATTTTATCTCTTCCTTACTCGGTTTTTCTACATATTTCACACTTTCTTCGACGTCTTGGATGTCGCGACACCCCTGCATGGGCGTGTGGCCTCCGGTAACCCACGGATTTGTCCGTGGATGCGATACCGTGGCCCGCGATATGATGACCCGATTAACAACTACTCTCATTGATAAATCTACTCTCCCATTCCGCGAACTTGACAACATACCATCGTATTGATTACATAATAATTGGAAAGTGTTACTTGTTTTACTAGTTACTCAATATGTTGTTTTTTTCAAGCTTCCCAGGAAAATAAAACGATATAGAACGGTAGGTTTTCATCATACTTTAATGCTCAAATGCCATTATGAACAGCATTTTGGAATGTAATAATTTCATAAACTGTTTGACAGTCTGCTAGTCATGCAGTAATTTCCAATGACAAAAGCATGTTGTTTTCAATCTGTAAATCTTCTGCATCACTTGAATAATAAAAATCTGTGTGTTCCTCCCAGACGGTGCTAGCGTCGCCGGGAGGCGGCAGTGAGCATGCGGGCGCGGCCCCATCCCAGGCGGCGGCCGCGCCCCCCGCGCCCCCTGTCGCACCGCCGCCCGGCGCGCCCCCACCGCCGCCATCCTCCCCGCCGCGCTCCTGGATGCTAGCCGCCGCAGCCATCACCGTCTCCGCGACTCTCGGCGGGGTAAGTACACTCACACAGCACACTATGGTAACAGACTAGTTTCATCCCTTTTACATCTGTGGATGCCCTTCTTGTTTTCAGGTATACGCTTATAAAAAGCTGAGCGATGACAAAAAGCGCCAACTGGAAATCGTGAACGTGGTGGAGGACACGAAGGAGAGCATGCCCGAGGAGACGCCCGTGCCCAGCGACGGCGCCGACATTCCGCGGCGCGTGCAGTACCTGCTGGTGGGCGCGGGCACGGCCTCGTTCGCCGCCATGCGCGCCATCCGCTCGGCGCGGCCAGACGCGCGCGTGCTGCTGGTGGGCACCGAGCTCGAGCTGCCCTACATGCGGCCGCCGCTCAGTAAGGAGCTGTGGCGCGAGCCCGACCTAGCCGCGCGCGCGCCGCATCTGGACGCGCTGTCCTTCCGCCAGTGGAACGGCCGCCGCCGCACCGTAGCCTACGAGCCCTCTGCCTTCTACACGCCCGTGGAGCGCCTGGGCCAGCCCGACAGCACGGGCGGTGCGGCAGTGGCGCGCGGCTGGCGTGTGGTGCGCCTGGACGCTGTGCGCCACGAGGCCGAGTTGCGCGCGCCGGGCCGCGAGCCTGTTATCGTGCAGTACGACAAGTGCCTGCTGGCCACGGGCGTGCGCGCGCGCCGCACCGAAGCTCTGCGCGACGCCGCAGCCGCCGGCCGCGCGCTGGCACTGCGCGGGGTGCGCGACGCGGCGCGGCTTGCGCGCGAGCTGGAGCGGCCTGAGGTGCAGCGCGTGGCCGTGCTGGGCGGCGGCTTCCTGGCGTCCGAGCTGAGCGCGGCGCTGGCAGAGCGCCTGCAGCCCGGTGGTCGCACTGTGCTGCAGCTGTTCCGCGAGGCGGCGCCGCTGGCGGCCGTGCTGCCGCCCTACCTGGCGGCCGAGGCGGCGCGACGCCTGCGTGAGGCGGGCGTCACGCTGCTGCCGCGCGCCGAGCTGCTGCAGGGCACGCCCGAGGGCGCCGGCGTGTTGCTGCGCCTGGAGGGCGGCGAGGACGTCCGCGCCGACCTGGTGGTGGAGTGCGTGGGCAGCGAGGTAGACGACGAGCTGGCGCGGGCCTCCGACCTGGAGACGCATCCGACGCTGGGCGGGCTGCTGGTGAACGCGGAGCTGCAGGCCCGCTCCGACGTGTATGCGGCCGGCGATGTGGCGTGCTTCTACGACGTGGTGCTGGGCCGGCGGCGCGTGGAGCACCACGACCACGCCGTGGTGTCGGGCCGCCTGGCGGGCGAGAACATGGCGGCCGTGGCGCCGCCCAAGCACTACACGCACCAGAGCATGTTCTGGAGCGACCTGGGCCCGCAGCTCGGCTACGAGGTGAGCGCCGCCCCCTCCCCCCTGCCCCCGACAACTTTGCCCCGCGCATGTCTCACGCCCCTCTGCCCGCAGGCCATCGGTATCATCGACTCGCGGCTGCCCACCGTGGGCGTGTTCTCCGCGGACGCCGTGGCGGACAGCGCGGCGACGGCGCCGACCGAGGCGGTGGTGGCGGCGGACGGCGGCGCGCCGGCCGAGCAGCTGTCGGCGGCGCCGCTGCGCGCGGTGGGCGCGAGGTCGGCGGCGGAGGAGCGGCGCTACGAGCGCGGCGTGGTGTTCTACCTGCGCGACAAGCGCGTGGTGGGCGTGCTGCTGTGGAACCTCTTCAACCGCATGCACGTGGCGCGCCAGGTAACCACGGATCCCTACACCTATAACTTAACTTCATAGATGAACTAACGTAGAGTGGATGCATCGCTTCTGAAATTCCGGCAAAATAATCGTGAAATAAGTCTCGAAACTAAATAAAGTTTTTTTATTGGACATAAGTTCAATACATGGGGTACAATTTTGTATGGTTCCGTAGTAGTGTTGACTGTTGAGCCAATGTAAAGTGTTTTGTTTTACATGCACAAACATTTAGAATGACGAGTCGACGTCACGATTATTAGCCGGTGTTTTAGAGTAAGTTTCAGGGTAAGTATACTGAACCCCAGGGTAAGTCTCCGACTCGGGTGCGTGTTTGTGTGTGCTGACTCACGGAGCTGTTGGTCGTGCAGGTGCTGGCGCAGGGCGAGTTCGAGGACCTGTTCGAGGTGGCCAAGCTGTTCTCGCTGCACGAGGACGAGTAGTATTAGCGGTGACAGCGGCGGCGGCATTTATCTGTTATAACTTTGTACATAACTATTATAAAACGATAAAATGATCTAGTTATTACTTGTGCCTTTTTATTTCGCCTCTATTTGGGCGCACGGGTTGGCAAAACATGGATAGGCTGACACAATTAAATAACGGTGGCAGTAGCCAAAAAGTAAAATTTAAAAAAAAAACCTCTTATAGTATAGTGGTAGTTGTAGAAGTTCTTTAACACCAAACCACTGTTATGTTCCAAATATTTATTAAGGACACAGTTTTAGGTTGCTGCTAGTAACCTGAGCCGCACTTAATGTTGAGTTACGTCAACACTCAAATTCGCGTATGACGGTGTTTTAGTTACGACTAATTTATTTAATATTGTGCAGTACTTTAATAGGCGTACTTTTGCTGTATGAGCATTATTGGCTCGTACATATAATACATTTTTATTTGTTCTCAGTTGAACGTTTACTGAACGACTGAAGGGCTTAAAATTAAATTACGAGCTACGTCATACGTGGCCTAAACACAGCCTAAGATTAAAGATGTCTAGCCGCACACAAAGTATATCGGAAAACACCGCGATCGTTATGCAAATTTGTTCGTCTATTCGTCACTAGATGGCGTTGTCTAATTTCGATCGATTTCTGAATCACGATCTTAAGATTTTCCGTCGATAATTTGTGTCTAGGATTAAGTAATAACTGTAATCTTATTCGTTCTTCTCCACGTAGGTCGTTTCCGAAGGGATGCTAAAATCACTAATCAAGAACCAGCCCTAGTTGTCCCCCCAGCGACGCCCTTAGCCGAGGTTCGTATCCCTTAGGGGATAGCCCTCAGCGTTGTCGCTAACAAGTGTCGTGTGTAAGTAAGTGTCGTAGTAAAGTTTTTGTGCCGGCTGGAGGCTATAGTTAAGTATCCACAGGATCGCCCGGTTAAGCAATAGCCAATCACTTGGATTGAACTGCGAGACACCCCTTATAAAAAAAAAAATTATAACGTTAATCACTACATCTACAAAATTACGATTTAAACAGCCTTGGGGTCAAAGTGTCGGTATTAGTGATCCACACCCCCAAGTACAGACTGAAACATTTTTCAATCAAACCCCAGTTCTAACCCTCACGGTTTCCATGGTCAATTCAAAAGTCAAAGTCAAAACGTTTATTGCGAACTAAGTGTATAATATTGTTGTTATGTTATGTTAGTACTTATGACTTAGCAGCCTTTTACAAGCATTGCAATTATAATTCTCATGTCCTTATCATCCTAAATTAGCATGCATTAAACATTATTATTATTGAATTATTTTATTTTACATTATTATAAATAAATTGAAAAAAAAAAATAGTTCTTCATGGTCCTTCGGAGCCGGATGTGACAAGGGCTGTACTAGCAATTTCAGGTGTGTTCTCCTGACTGGACGGAGAATCATAAACCCCATAAGTTCCTGCCGAGTCCAGAAGCGGGAAGGTCCGGTGGAATGAGTACAAATCAGCACCAAGCAAGCTGACAGACGACTGAGGTCGTAAGGAAGTGAGTCATAGTGCCGAAAATCGTGAGTACTTTGTGATTTCTTACGTGCCAAGCAAAAGTGAACTTTATTGCCTAGAAGATTTTGAATAGAAATAGGAATTAGAGTAATTTCATGTGTGCATGTTAGACTTAGCTAGATTTAAGCAAAATTAGGTTCAGACTTGGAACACATGCCCAAATTTTTGGAGATTTAAGTGTCAAAAGCAAATTTTGTTGTTTACATTTACTTGTAATATTAACTAATGTTTTTAGAACTTAGCTAAAAGTCATTTTAAAAAGTTGCCAAAGGATAGAATTACCGAACAATATTTAGTAACCAGATTGGAAAATGTGGAAGAATTATGAGAGCAATTTAGATACATACAAATTATTGAAGATTTTGAACTTAAGGAGTTGATATCTTCACCGTACATTGTGAATGAAGTTTATTAATACTGAGGAATTATATTTAGATTTGCAATGTGACTTAAAAACTGCATAAACTAAAATTAAGAGTATTAATGTTTCTCCAGCTACGGGGTCATCATCAATTAATTTTTCCGTAAGTAAAAGCGTGCCCTCGCTCGCTTCTGGTTTATTACACGCTAACGTTGCAGCCGCAGATTCGCAGATGATATAGTCCTCTTAATTAAAAACAGTAGACAATTATAAACAATGATAAATCGATTAATTGTACATAGTGAAAAAGTAGGTCTTCTAATGAATAAAGAGAAAACAAAACTTACGACAAACAGCTACACCCACACAATAAAACTCGATAGAAAGGCACTTGAATACGTGAATAAATACATTTATTTAGGAAAACAGTTATCATTTGAAGATAGAAACGAAGAAGAATTGGTAGAACTCCGAATAAATATGTGCTGGAAAAGTTCTGGTGGCTCAAAGAGATTATGAAAGGTTCTATCCGCTCCACCTAAAGAAAAAAGTGATGGATGCATTCTACCGACTCTCACGTATGGTTGCCAAACGAGAACTTCACCATCAAAATAAAAACAAAACTAGTCAGATGCCAGAAAGCGATGGAAAGAAGCCTACTTAAAATAAGAAGAATATACAAAGTAAGAAGTGAACTAATAAGAAAGAAGACAAAACTGATTGAAGTCCTACACTACAGTCTAAGGTTAAAATGGCGATTGGCTGGCCATGTAGCACGAAACAGCGACAAGCGATGGACAGTAGAAGCCACGAAATGGAAGGGACCTAGCGAAAAAAGACGAAAAGGCCGACCTATCAAATGATGGCTGGATGACATCATAGCTACAACAGGAAAAGAGTGGATAAAACATGCTGAATGTAGAGAAATCTGGAATAAACTGGACGAGGCCTATACCCAAATAGGGGTTCCTATTCTAGAAAATATTTACATATATTAAGAAAATAACCACTATAAAGAAACACATTCGGCTTAAATATATAATGTAAAACTATAAGTAAAAATGTTAAAGAAACTAGGTTAGGTTAAAACGGGCTGGTTTCCGCAACTCCACGACCAAGCGCGTATTTTGCCCGTATTTTTTTTTTTTTTTTAAAGAAACTAACAATACTAACAATTAGTAAATAAATAAGCTAAATACTAACAAATACCTACTAACTTGAAATGTAACAATAAGGATAAGGAAATAAAAAGGTTTTATTATTATTATGGTTTTTAAACTTAAGTTTCTCAGGTAAGAACCTGGTGTTTTTATCGGATCTCACGGGTGTGAACCAAGGTAAAATCCTCAACCAAATTTTCTATTTGAACTGGTAAATTATTTTGTACTGCACTCAAATTGTAATCTAAATCTAACTGTAAATATTTTCTTACTATTCGGCAAGTGTTTAATATTGCAGCTTTTTGTAGTGTTCGGTATGTGTATTTTGATAGATTGAAAACATTAAAATTATTGTATATTTGTTTTGGAATAACACCTGTTATTGATATTACTATTGTAGCTATTGTAACTCTATAATACTCTAAACTCTGGTAATTTCTTCTTGTAACTCTCTTCCTAATTTTATCCGTGATTGTTTTTTGTATATTATTAGTGTTTGGGACCGCTATATCTATTATGTATGTATGTTTATTTTCTTTATAAACAAGTGTTATATCTGGTCTGTTGTTATAAATAGTGTGATCTGTAATTATTGTGCTGTCATAATATATTTTGTATAATTGATTTTCTAAAATAGCGCTGGGTGAATATTTGTAATATGGTGTATACGGATCCTCCATGAGTTTGATTGCAAGTTTTTGGTGTATAATATTAACAAGTTGATTTGCCGGCGAGTATAGTCGTTCTGAGTCAATGTCTTACAACTTTGATTATATATTTGTCTAGATAGAGCAGTGCAAATAAACGACGCGCTAAAACTGTCTCCAATTGCGTGATATGTGTGAGTACCGCTCGTGTACTTATTGTCGTCAAACTGTCAATGTATGCGTGTTTAGGGATGCCTGCTCCAAACTATTAACCTATCTTTTCTGCATTATTTAATATGATGAAAGTTAAACAAAACAGGTTAAATTAAACAATAATTTTGTAGATTAGTGTATCATTATACACTAATCTACACACTACACTATTTTAGTAACAACAAAAAATACAATGAAAAATATACAGTAATTTATAGATTAAAACCCAACCCACACTTTGTGTTTGTTCTCGGAATATCTTTCTCTTTGATTTTATTGCCTGGGCTAAGTTAAGGTAAGTTGTCATTTACTGATCAAATATATAATGTAATTTTTAAAATAATAATGTTCTTCTGATCGAAAGATTATGTAATGCTATATGTATTTTGTCTCCCACAGTTTCGTTAAATCTCCCTAGTAATAAACTGACAACACTGGCTAAATCAGACTAACTAAAAAGAAACGAATTAAAAATCTTGTGTTCTTATAATAATAGTGGTTAAATAACAAAACGTACCGGTGAAAAGTGCTGTTGGTATTATTATACGGTTTTCCCACATAATTGATATACAGTCTGACGGCACAAACCGGCATTATTAATTATTTTTCGTGAACACGTTACCCTTAGGTGTTTCAAATGACACTGACGTAAGTAAGAAGCGAGTCTACCAATTTTAGTAGACTTTATTTGGGCCGTTCAGGTAGGGTCAATGTGGCATCTAGACAAGTATATAATCAAAGGTCTTACAAGCTCCCGTTTCCGCAGGTTTGCAGTTTCCTGAGGTAACAAATTCATATTTACAAACGGAACTCTTCTTATTGTTTTTTGATGGCAATGGGAACACATTTTTATTTACTTGAAACTGAAAATTTCGTTTAAAAGAATTCTTTCAAAAACTGATGCTATAGTTCAAGTAGGTACAATCATAAATGTTTACATTGTTTTCCGTTTTCTTTTTTTTTTGTTTACTTTGTTTTTCGTTTGATTTTATAAATATCTGCAGAATAATCTTTTTCTGCAATTGCCTTCGTTATGAGTGCGAATTTTGAATTCGTTTCATTAATAAGTTTTTTCACGCTAATAGTAAGGTAGCCCAACACAAATGCTTGCAACACGGAGTCAAATGCGCAGGTATTTTTGCTATAACGTTTCTTAGGCCAGAACTACGCGCTAATGTTTTCAATTATTTATCTATTACTACTTATTGTTTAGGTATATTTATGTATTTAGTTTATTATTTGAGTATATATTGTATTTATAGTATAGGTATACGTTTTAAATAAACGCGATTTGCTTAACTCAAAATATTGCACCTACCACTATTTTCTCTGCATCACCCAAGGGTCGACTGGTAGAAAATGCCTAAGGCATTAAGTCCGCCTCTTTACATTTGCGTGCATGAAGTTTTAAATAAATGAATAACTACAGACATTTCTATTTTATATCACATCTGTATTACCTTTTCTTTTACGATGTTGCGTTGATTCGAATACTGATTTAATTTTAACCTTTTCATAATTTTTTTTTGCGCCATATTTCAATGAGTTTAGGTTTTTTAGAAAACACAGAGTTACAGGTAAAATCTTGTTCGCTTGATTGTTCCTTTATATATTTATCATATTCATGTTCTTTCCTGTACACAAAGTAAAGTAAAGTAAACGTTTATTTGCATAGATTGTAGGTACAGTAAATAAGATGTGACAGTTAAAACATGGGTGATCCTTGTACAATCTACCATAAATTAGGCATGCAAAAATTATTTACTGAGATGCAATGATATTGTGAGGTGCATTCACTTAATAATATATTAATTTAAATGTCTTAGTACAATAGAATTAATAAATTGGAACAATGTCATAATTAGGTAAGAATGTCAATTATATAAATCAAGTTATTGAGTACAAAATAATATGTCAGTGTCATTTAGAAATTAATTTACAGAATAGTAGCATTTTACAATTAATAATTCTGTCAGTTTCTTTTTAAAGCTTCTCATTGTGTCATTTTTAATTATGTTAGGTATGTTATTATATATTATGGGGCCCATACTAATAATACTTTTTTTCTGTAAAGCAGTATTACAACTCTCAACATGAAGTAGATATTTATACTGACTACGTAAAGGTCTCTTTCTATCTTTTGACACTGCAGTGAAAAGGTTAATGTTACATTTAACGAAAATAGCGACTTCTAAAATGTATATAGCCGGAAAAGTTAATAGTTTTAGGGACTTAAACACAGGAACGCAACTATCCGTCACTTTCATATTTAGTATTGCCCTTAAGCATCGCTTTTGGGCCTTGAAAACCTGTTCTCGTAGAGTGCAGTTTCCCCAAAAGATTATCCCGTATCTTAAAGTGGACGCGACTATACCATGGTTAGCAACCACAGTTGTGGTGATGTGGATCTTTTTCGCCAGATTGTATAAGACATACTCGGATATGCTCAATTTTTTACAAACCTCTTCTGCTTAAGGTTTCCATGTCAACTGACTGTCTATCACTATACCTAAAATTGTTGCAACTTGTACCTGGTCTATAATGCAGTTATTCTATTGTTATATTGGGTACTGATGTGCGTTGATAAAAATGCATAACGTTAGTTTTATGAAGGTTAATTACTAAGTTATTTTCGTCAAGCCAATTTACAATGTCATTAACGGTATTATTTATGTCCTGTTCATATTGATTGAAGTCTATACATTTGACAAGTGCGGTGCTGTCATCAGCCAATAAGACCATTGTTCAATGTGGAGTGGTAAGTCATTGATGTATAGCAAGAACATAAGTGAGCTAAGAATTCCGCCCTGTGGCACACCATGTCTGATAACTCTTGATTTGGATATGTATTTCTTCTCACGCCTAGTGGTTGTGCAGATTTTAGATATTTCCGTATATTGTTTACGGTCACTTAAATATGATTTAATAAGACTGAGTATGTTCCCTCTTATTCCATACAAGTTAAGCTTATCAATCAGGGTTGCATGATGGACGCAATCGAAAGCCTTTGTCATGTCTGTAAGGATTGCGCAAATTGGTACTTTTTTATCAACCTGTCCCATTATTGTACTAAGTAAGTCGTAAATAGCAATATTTATACCTTTGTTCTTCCTAAATCCTTTTTGTTCATCACATAAAATATTATATTTACTTAAAAAGTTATTAATTGACTCATAAATTATCTTTTCGATGACTTTCGAAAATATAGGAATTAAGGCAATGGGTCTGTAATTTATTAAACTTTCTTTATCGTGTTTTTTGTAGAGTGGTTTTACGATAACTGTTTTAAGACCATTTGGGAATACTCCAGAGCTAATGCAAATATTTATAATATGACATAAATGTGAGGCGATATTATTCGACACGAATTATACTACTTTTGTAGCTATGCCATCATATCCAAAGCTATTTGTGTTTTTTAATGATTGTATCATTCTTATTACGTCTTGAGGTATCACTGGAGCCATAAACATTTAATGTGTGTTGCTAATTAAACCAGTAGTTACATATTTTGATGAGTTATTAGATTGAACCTGATCAATTAAGAAATTGTTAAATGCATTAGTAATACCTTCTGGGTTACTAATTACGGTGTCTTGGGTTTTGATTTTGCTTATTGGCTCGACACTGCGTGTATTTGTGTTTATGATACTCCACGAGGCTTTTGATTTATTACTAGAGGTGTTTATAAAATTATAATTTTGTGCTCTTTGAGTTAATTTTATTGTTTTCCTGAAATTTAGAGAGTAATTTTTGAACTTTTTTGTTTTCCTCTGAAGAGTCACGTCTGTATTTCCATAACAGACGTCTCTGTCTTTTACTGCACACTCGTATCCCACGTGATACCCATTTAATAGTTCGATTTGATTTGATAGTGACCAACCTGTATGGAAAACACAGATCATATAGTATTGGAAGTGTTCCAGAAAATAATCATATGCTTCGTTTGCATTTTCTGTGAGGTATATATCCGAGAAAGAAAGAGAGTGGAGATAGCTAAATTTTTGAATGAAAGGTCACGTTTCTTAATGCGCCAAGAATTAATTCTACAGGTTCTATTAACCTTTACTTCCAGTACCTGTGCAGTGTAATCGGATAATGCTAGATCTATTATTTCACATTTACATTTAAGTTGACAGCTACAAGCAAAATTATCGATGCAACTGTTACTGGATAGTCTAGTTGGTTCTCGAAGTTCCAAATTAAGATTGTACCCCAATAGAAAGTATTCGAAGTCTTTAGTAACGTTATTTCTTTTCAATATATCTATTTTTCATGGCCAAGCATAATGAAGTGTTCTGTAATGCAGATAACATCTATGTCTTTTTGTTTCCTCGACATTTCCTGAAGGTGAACAGTCAGTAGGTCAGCTTTATTAATAATACTAGCAATATTTTGATGTAGGATATTTATACTGTTAAAGACGAAAAAAATCAGAGCTGCTTGTGGTCACATTTGCTTCATCAGTTTTGCCAGGAGGCGCCTCTGAACTTATTACGTTTGTGTCGGTCGAGTCATATAAAATTTCATCTAATAATGTTTTTAAGTTTTGGAAGATATTGAGCATTCCTTTGTTATTTAATCGGCCATTGTACCAGGAGAACATGTCCCCTTTATAAGATAACCTTAAATTAGAGTCAAGCAACCAAGTCCATCATAATTGTTCAATGCAACAGTCACTAATTTTGAAATGATCAAATTAGCTGTTTCGTAATTTGTACAGTTTTTTAGTGTAAGTAAATATCTTATGTAAAACATGTTTACTCTTTTGTCTATTAATTTAACACACGTCAAACCATATAGACACTTCACATTTTGTGAAGTGTCTTATAAGGCAATCTGGGACATATAAAGATTTCTTTTTTAAAACTCTGTAGCACTGACTCAGATAATCTCGTGTTGTGTCATAAACTGTGAAGGCTTTAATCTGCTCCAATTAAAGGTGACGAATCATCACAAATAAGCTCATTTGGAGATCTATTATTATTCTTCCACATTTTTAACCATTGATAAATACTTTCCAGTGTATATGTTTCAGAGATCGTTTGGCATAAGGGAATGGAACTTTCTGTGTAGTTTATGCATTAATACATATAAAAATGCGTGCTTTTGTTGAAACTTTTATTTGGATCATTGGGAGGAGTAAATTTTTGAAATAAGGAACCCGTTGCATCAACGCTCAAAACTGTGTAGTTATCTTATCTTATTTTGTGGAGGGGCCCAGAAACAACTCAGACACTTCAACCCATTTGAATCTATTGTGGTCCCAAACTGTGTAGTTAGTTGATGAATGTCTTTTATAAAAATTAGCTTGAGACACAGTCCAGTAATATAGAAAAAATGGGAAAACGTATTTTTCTAATAACGTTCTGAAATGGAGGAGTGAACGTCATAATCCACAAAGCGATGATTACTATAGGATGAAACAATGTAGACCTCATGAACTGTTTCCTAATATTTTGCAAAGTTGTCAATTTAGGTACATATGGAGGTCCTTGATCGCCATGGTTTTCAACTCACTGTTTAACATTTTATTCCGAACCACGATTGGATATTCATGTTCAAATTTTCCTTTGAGTTTATTTTTAGTGTGAGCTGTCAGCTTCATTTTATATTTTGTATAGTCGTGCATTATTGAAGCGTTCACTTTTTCAATATTACATTCGAATAAAAGTCCTGTGAAATCATTCATATCTTTGTCGCTATCATTTTTTTCCTTTTATGTGTATTTTAATTTTACCTTGGCATAATTTGCAAGTGTCCATAATGTCGATAGTGTAATTTTTTCGAATTGCATGATGCCTAAAGGTCCATATACATTTGTTCGGGGTATTTTTATAAATCAATGTACTTGCCACGTTTGTCCATTTGCGTTTCGATAAACTTTTTCTGAGATTATAACGAACATTAGGTTTATTAGGATCGTTTCGATTGCCCATATAACTTTCTGGTAATAACGAGTCCCACATATCAAATAAAGTTTTAAATTCACAGAAATTGTTCTCGTCACAGTCAGACACGCTTGTGCCTTCAGAGTGGACATCATCATCATTTCAGCCTAAAGACGTCCACTGCTGGACATAGGCCTCCCCCAAGCGTCGCCACACTGATCGGTCCTGTGCGTTTTGCATTCACCGGACGCCCGCAGCCTTGACTAGGTCGTCGCTCCACCTAGAGGGAGGCCTTCCAACGCTCCGTCTTCCGGTACGCGGTCGCCATTCTAGAACTTTTCGGCCCCAACGGCCATCTGTTCTGCAAGCAATGTGCCCTTCCCACTCCCACTTATGTTTGGAAATTCTTCGGGCTATATCGGAGAGATTATTGAGAGTAGGATTATTCAGAGTGGTCATCAGAAGAATTGTCGGATAAATCACTGTTGGTGCCGACTTCACTCACACTTGGCTTTATATCACTTTCGTAGTTATCACTAAATATAAAATTATAATTTCTTTTAACTGAAATAAATATTTTTTTTTTTGCTTTTGGTGTCATGCGCTCCGAAAAATACTTGCTGATTTCCTTGTAAACATGATTTGTATTTGGCGGCAAATTATTCTTACTGGTAAAAAGTTCATTGTGGCTTAAAATAACAATTTTTTTTTCTTCTAACGACACTGACAACTTTTTACGCCCTTAATTTTTACTAAATAAGTGATATAAGTACTCTTAAAAAAATCTTAGACGTGCACAATGAAATAGTTTTAAATGTAATTAATGACCATTGATAGGGCGCCATCATGGATGCATTGGATGAATTTCCAGAGTTAAATCCATCGGCTTTTAAATTTTTTATTACAGAAATGTGAGAAATAAGTAATTTAAAATAAATGTTGTTTACAATTATTTGGCAAAGCATTTTTTTTTTTAGGTTGCACGACCCACTTTTGTTTGTGATTTTCAGTTATCTACTCACTTTTCAGATGTTTTTGATAACATCTATTGCTCAATTCGAAATTGTCTATTTGAGTATAAACTCGTTGTGGTAACAACACCAGGAAGTTTTAATATCCAAATTATTAATTTTCAAGGAATCCGATGAACAGCCCACGTTTCTGCTAAAAACACTATATCAGAATTGCTTATAATTGCATCGACGCGACGCTTACATCATCTATATGTTTTCTTAAAGATTTACGTTGTGATATAGATACTACTTGAATATAGTTGATTGGCCTTTCTACGCGAAGATGTCTGACAACAGGCACTAATGGATTTTGACGTAAGCGACACATTTCTATAGCGACTGGACTTGCTTCCGATGGAGGAGAAGGATTCGGGTATCCTGTACCACTTACAGGGATTATAAACAATACTTTTGAAGTCCTCGCTCTAGAACATGCCACGTAAAGCATTGATCTTTTAAAGAGAGAACTTAAATAGACCACAACTTTATCCATCGTAGCTCTTTGGCTCTTGTGAACTGTTATCGCCTCAGCCGGAACCAAAGGGAACTGCGTTCGGCGGATTTGCAGATTCGACGCATTCTACTTCTTAATAATGTAAGAAAAACATTCGAAAGGAGTCCAGCTATTCTGTAGCCTCCTTTGAAAAGCTCTTCTTTTATTTTGGCCTGCTTTTATGTCATCCAGTTCTAACCACAGTCTTAGTGGTCTTCTTTCACCCGTTGCTTTATTAATACCGTAATCAATGGCTCTGAATCTGCCAGTAGTCCCGTTTACCAGGCCATCTTCGTTATCCACGTTTACAGTTATCATGTACCTAGCTGATATTTTTAGATTCAATTGTTTAGGTAATCCGTATGTTTGAGCGGTAGGTAAAGATAAAATCGTTTCTAAGGCGCGATTTTTAGCCGATTGATTCGGCTCTCCGAAAATTTCATCCAAGGCATCAACAATGATACCTTCAGTGATAATTCCATTTAAAACTTTTTCATTGTGCGCGTCAACTAAAGCATTAAATGCATGCTAAATAAATGCACACCTTCACGGCATCTGCAGGTAGCTCGTTGATTTTGAAACATCTTATAAGGAGGTTAGTAAGTTTTTCCTACTCTTGCTCCACCACTTAAAAATAAATAAACTGGCTTCCATTCAGGATCGTGATTATTATTAAAGTACTGTAAGACATTAATAAAAAAGTCGCGTTGGTCTACATTTAATTTTCGTGTTATTTCTAAGTACGCTTCCTCAGGTATAAGGACAGGTGCAACTAATGCAGTTGGTTCACCTTGGTTTGGTCCAGCATTACCCCCAGACAAAATATCATCTGCAACATCTGCAATTTAGTCTTCGTACTCATAAGCCTCACTTTCTACCTCAGCTTGCCTTATTGAATCTAGAAGGGCTTCAAACTTCTCAGCACCTCCGAGTTGATTAAAAGCGATACTGTTTGGTCGTATTATGTCAGCTGCTAAATGGAACTTGGCTACTAAATTAATTGAATCTTACAAAAGTTCTTCTTCTTCATTTCTCCAAGGTAGATAATAACTATAATTTTTATTGAGTAAGGATTTATATAAATATCTTTAGGGTTTCGCTTTAATATAACTATATTAAAGCCTGTTGTAGCCGTTGGTCTAGAAATAGAAGCTCTAATGGCAAGAATGTACTGTTCTCTGATAAGTCCAACATATTGCAAAGAGTGCTCAAAAGTTGTTATATCTTCAAGGATATTATTAAGATTTTCCTTTATTTCACTTGCCAGTTTTTTGCTATTTTTAAACATAGGTTCATCTTTATTCAGTTCTGTTAAAACTATTGTGCTTACATATAAGTAGAATGGTATACCAAATCTGCATGGTCTTCCCGGCTTTGGGTGGCAGGTATTTGTATGCTTAAGGCGCTGTAATTCGATGAGTGAAGTCTCAATGTCTTCGCTGTTACAAGTTATGATATTATTTATAAAGTTAACAACAACTATCGTTACATCAACCGGCTTAAAAACCGGGGCTCCTTTCAGCCACAGTATTATGTGGACATGAGGAGAACCACGGTGCTGGAACTCTATTCTGTAGTTAAAGATTATATATTTTAAATGCACCGAAAGGACCTGACGTACAAGACCATGCTTTTCTCAAAGCTTGCAGTCGAGTTTCAAAATACGTAGCGTAAAATATAGGGGCCGCTTTGGATAAGGCGAGCTTTATCAACATAAGACAGCTGTTCTGCTTGCTCTTAAGTTATTTCTTCTCCATCCACAGTCTTTTTTAACAATTTAATTAGATCAGCCACTTTGTTTCTGCCGCCGAAAGAGTTACAAAAAATGTGGATACACCGAATTGCCTAACCATAGCGAGTAATTTTTTTCTCTACTTCCCAGTGAGCAGGCGAATTTTTTATTTCTCTTAAAACTCTATATCCGTCATCTACTGGAACCAAACTATTGACGTTAGCAGAATCTAGCATATTCTTAACCAAAATAGGTTCCCTAGTTCGATTTTTCTTTCGAAGACACATCGCAATACGATTCTGCACTCTGATAGTTTGTTGCTTTTTCAAAGCAGTAAATAGATAATCAGGACGGACGGCACGACGACCTTCTCGGGATATTTCTGCAATATTAACAACAGCCGTATCAGATTCTTTTGGATTAGTTAATTTCTGTTGAATCTTGCTTTTTAAGTTTAAGTATGAGACATAAAAGTCACAATTTTCTTCGTCATCTAAAATTTCCATAATGTTACCGACTATTACGTCACAAAAAATGAAAAAAAATAAGTTTTTTTCATTTTATGTTTAAATTGTTTTATAACAAAATCATTTTCACGGGGACTACATTTAAGTGGTGGAAAATCATCTTTCAGGACTATATCATCTTCATCATTTGTAATCTCATTCATCTCACCGCCAGAAGATGATCCACTTGGCTGAAATTCTTCCTAATCTTCATCGGAACACTCAACTGGGGTCACATTTCTCTTTAATCGTTTACATTAATTTACCTTTCCTTTGAATAAGTTTAGTGATACCTACTTTTTTTAGCTTCAATCTTTATTGTTTTCTTAGACTCCTTTTTTTCTTTTCAGCCAGAGCATTCTTTTCTGGGGTATCGACTGCTATCATACTTTTGCCAGCTTTTCTTACATCTTTTCTAATAATCCGCGGTCCTACTTTTAAGGTAGTGCTCAATGTACCAACGTTAGTACTCAATGAATCACTTGGTTCATTGTGTACTCTCTCTAAGTGGTTAATTCTGTGCCACCCAACACTTACAAATGTTGAGGTTATGTAGCCACATGCACCAACACGAGGTGCTTAACGAAACTATCTTAAGTAAAAGCGCAAAAAACAACTAATTTATCAAGCCAAACGATATTCAGCCACCATTTACAAAAGTGAAATGAGACGAAATTTAAGTTCCGTCATTTTTATACAATTGTCGGTAGAAAAACACAAAACAGACGCCCGCTTTCGCCCGCGCCGCTAGCTCGCTGTCGATTTGGGAGGGAGAACGGCTCCTTAAAGACGCTTACCTAATGTAGTTTGCACAAAACGGTAACGTCGCATTTCTGAATTATTTGCATGGTTCACTCTGTACTGCTGGTTCATTGTCAACCACTCGACCCTACCCATTGTACTTTCGAAAAAACTAGTTAAAAAAAAATCTTAGACGCGCACAACGACATAGTTTTAAATGTAATTAATGACCATTGAGAAGGCTTGAATACCATTCTTGAATTTCCAGATAGTTAAATCCATCGCCTTTTAAGTTTTAAATGTAATTAATGACCATTGAGAAGGCTTGAATACCATTCTTGAATTTCCAGATAGTTAAATCCATCGCCTTTTAAAACTTTTATTACAGGAAAGTGAGAAAAGAGTAATTTAAAATAAATGGTGTTTACAATTATTTGGCAAAGCAATTTGTTTTTTAGGTTGCACGACCCACTTTTGGTTGTGATTTTCAGTTTTCTACTCACTTTGCAGATAGTTTTGTTATCATCTATTGCTCAATTTGAATTGTCTAGGCTGAGTCTAACCCGTTGTGGTAACAACACGAGGAAGTTTTGAATATAAACCAATATGGTTAAAATATTTTTTTAATGGGTCATTCTCATTAGATTCCAGTTAATCTACATTAAAATCCCCGCACACTATAGTTGAAGGCAACGGCAGTGTTCTGCCATCAAATATGACATTATTCATTGCTTCTAAAAAATCGTTTCAGTTACATCGAGGGAATCTATAAATGTAAATGCCAATAATCCGAACTCCTTTTAAATAAAAATAAATGCCTTCACTATGCCCTTTCCCACACGATGTTTGAAATACTATTGCGTTTATTGCCGGGATATTTATATTTTTTAATGCAATCATACCCATTCCCCGGTTTGCCGTATTTAGATTTGGGCCGTGAGTCTTCGAGATAATATCGAAATTATTAATTTAAAAGGAATCCCATGAACAGGCCCACGTTTCTGCAAAAAAAACTATATCGGAATTGCTTATAATTGGATCGACGCGACGGTTACATCATCTATGTGCTTTCTTAAAGATTGTACGTTGTGATATACTACTTGAATATAGTTGAATGGCCTTTCTACGCGAAGATGTCTGAAAACAGGCACTAATCGATTTTGACGTAAGCGACACATTTCTATAGCGACTGGACTTGTTTTCAATGGAGGACAAACAGACCAGAAACAGTAGATTTTACAGCCAGCCAATAACAAGTCTTCACTTATAGATATTGTATAATACTTAATTTTTATGGACATTTCAGTAAACATCGATAAAAAAACAGATCACCAAGTGAAAAATCACTCAATAATGCCTGCACCAATGATATCGACACCCAGCCCGCATTGCACAACAATATACTCACTGCAATGAACTAGGTGAAAAATTTACGGCTTAAGCACTTCCTGGCTGATGGCACACTAGTTAGGAATGGGTCAATATCATGCTGCTTACACAACTCATTAAAGCTCCTGCTTGCACGCACAATGCATGAGTTCTGCCTATAATTAGTGGAGGCTAATGGCACCTGTATAGGTGGATTAAACCTTTTTGACTTCCAAAGGGTATTAAAATTATATTTGGACAAAATATCGGAGCAGCATACTATTGTTAAAGATTTTCAACAAACAAACGCAATCAGAAATCTCGCGGCGATTGACTAGAGGCAATATATGATATATTTTACAGAGGTTATAGTAGTTTTCAGACTGATATGGTACTTTTTGGTGGTAGCATAAATATTTTATGAATCGTTTTTGGATGCTCTCTATACGATTAATATATTTATGGTAACATGGGTTCCATATTTCTGACGCGTATTCCAAGTGGCTTCTAACAAAAGTACAATATAGAATCTTTAAAGTTTTAGCTTTAGTGAAGCACAGCTTGGATAACCGCATTATGAAACCCAGTGATTTGAAAACCAGTGCCTTAGCGACTATTGCATCAACATGTGCTTAAAAACTGAGCTTGGAATCGTGGTGAACCCCCAGATCACGGATGGAGTTTGATCTAAGTAAGATTTGATTTTCTAGGGTATACGATGTGGTAATGTTTGAGCACTTCCGAGAATATGTAATAACTGAGCATTTGGCGGGATTCAGATCAAGTTTATTACTATGACGGTAATCCTCTAATCCATGCAGATCGTTCTGGAGTGCGATTGCGTCCATTTGAGACGAAATCGAGGCATAAAATTTCATATCATCCGCAAAACACAGTAATTTGGATGAAGTCAAGCAAGATTCGATGTCATTAACATAGACTATGAATAACAAAGGACCGAGCAATGAACCCTGTGGGACTCCACTAGGGACAGGGACCCAGCTAGCTATATAATTATTTAATACTACTGCTTGGGACCTGTTCTCGAGGCAAGAGGCCATCTGAGTAGATCACCGCGTATTCCCATTTCATTTAACGTTGTTATGAGGATGTTATGGTCAATGCGGTCAAAAGCCTTGCTATAATCTGTATAAATGACATCGACCTGCCTACCCTTGTCCATGGCATCAGTAATAAATTCATTTAGGAGAATCAGGTTAGTGACAATATGTCTACCTTTCAGAAAACCATGTTGGAGAGTTCTGAACGAATTAACCTGATTATATACAACTCTTTCGAAGACCTTTGCTACAATACACAGTTTAGATATCGGCCTGTAATTCTTTATGTCAATTTTACACCTTTTTTATGTACAGGCGATATAAACGCTGATTTCCAAATTTGCGGGATAACACAAGTAGTTAGGGATTTTCTGAATAAAGACGAGATAGGTTGCGCTATCGCAGGTGCACACTTAACAAGAAGTTTTGATGGAATTTTATCTGGACCTGCAGCTTTAGATGTATCCAACTTTCGAAGCAAGCCTGTAACTTCATCAACATTTACATTGATACTATAAATATCAGATGATGTGCTCGATGATTGAGAGAAGGGAAAAGGAGAAGAGATCGGTTGATTGACAGTGGAATTGAGTAAAGTAGAATGAGAAAGTATTTGGAAAAAGCTTGACATATAGATTCCCCCGTCCGCAGAGTATTACTATTATAATTCAAGGTACTTGGGATTGCATTTGAATTATGACGTTTTTTCACAAATGTCCAAAAATATTTTGGATTATCTTTTTTTTTTTTTTTTTTTTAAAAAAACGTTGCCCCACACTAGGAATTTCTTCCTGTATCGTGGGTGCGTTTACAAACATATAAACTCACATACACAAACACCCAGAGCCGGAACAACTATCTGTAGGTCATACAAATATTTGTACCGTGCGGGAATCGAACCCGCGACACGCAGCGCAGCAGTCAATCGCTCAACCACTGCGCCCAAAATTGATAATTCAGTTAGATCTAAATAATTGCAATAGCATTGAGATTCCAAAGTTTTTACCCTTTCACGAAGAAGCTTGAAAGTTATTTTTTTTTTTTTTTTTTTTTTTTTTATTCGTTATAGGCTCGCGTTTGACCACTATCTCGCCTGATGTTAAGCGATGATATGGTCGAAGGTGGAGCACGCTTGCCTAGAAGTAACCTATTCACTCTTGACTTGAAGACCCCTAGGTTGTAGCTATCAGATTCATCAAATGAATGAATGAATTCATCAGATTTGTTACCGTAAGTTTTGAAGCTTTTATAGTATGCATATTTTTCTTTAATAGTCTTAATAAGTGACGGACTATACCAAGTCGGATACTTTTTTATTGCGAAACAGTTTCTGTGGAATATATTTGGTCTGTAGATCAAGAATAAATTGATTAAAAAAGTTCACCGAGTCGTCAATTGACCGCGCCGAGAACTCAGTTTCCCAGTCAAATTTACAAACATCTCTGCTTATGGATTCATAATCGCCTTTATCAAACAGAAACCGAGTACGCGGCGCACACTCCAACAGAGGTGTTACAAACAAATCCAGATTAATTAATAGTGCAGGATGATAGGCATCAATAGGCACCAGTGGGCATGAGCATTCGGTTCAACTAACTGTTTTGTTGGAAAGGACTAAGTCTAAAAATCTACCATACCTATTAGGGACGACGTTATACTGCCCAGAATAAAATTTCATCATTACTGTTAGGATTTAATGGGATAAGCGGTAAGTTGTCTGGAGGGGCCCAGTTAATCCCGCTCATGTTGAAGTCACCAATAACGAGAAAGGTATCAGAAATATTATTAATAACTGTTTCGATTAATTTTGCCAAAAAATTTGAAAGTTGTGAAGAAAAAGAAAGACCTAAGTTTTGTTGACATAAGAAGGTAACACAAATATGCAAGTTAATATTATGCCGAGTAGAATTTTTGAGGCGTATGGATAACCAAAGATCCTCCGCTGTAGAATGGAACTTAGGTTGGCAAATAACTGATAATTCTCTACGTATAGCAATAAGTACCCCCCCACCCCGCAATTGCCCAGTTAAAACATAGTCCCGATTACGGCGCCATACAATGTACCGTTCATCAAAAAACTCAGAATTTAAAACACCATCCAATAACCATGTCTCAGTAAGTACTATAATGTCATACGAGTTCATTAACATCTGACGATAGAAAGAATGGGTTTTTGTTCTAAGACCACGAATGTTCTGATAATATATGTTTAACCCTTTAAACACTGCAACCACACTAAAAAATTGGATATAAATCAGTATAACGTATTACAATAAAACATTTAAATAAGTTACAGTGTAAAACAGGGTAAAATAAAAATACGAGTATAAACATGCATGGCAGGTAAACTTAAAAAAAGTTGGCGGAATAACAATGATCATACGAAACTAAGCAGCCGGTCCCCTGCAGCAATCAGCCAACAGCACGTTAGCCAAAGTATCGGAATGGGGCGTCCAAAATAAGCTACGTTTCGCCGCGCACAAGACTAATGCGATGGTGTTAACGAGGAAGCGAAAGTACGACGTTCCGGTACTTCATATGTCGGGCACGCGGCTAAACCTGGTTGAGGAAGTGAAACTGTTGGGTCTCACGATAGACTCCAAACTCACCTTCAATGCGCACGTGTCTGCGACCTGTAGAAAGGCCGCAGACATCTATAAGCAGTTGGCATGTGCGGCGAGGGTGACTTGGGGTCTGAACAGAGAAATAATCAGGACAATATACGTGTCGGTGATAGAGCCCATCGTAATGTATGCAGCGAGTGCGTGGGCCCCCGCAGCTGAGAAACTGATGACAAGGAAAAAGTTTGACTCACTGCAGAGGGGCTTCGCGCAGAAAATCTGCAAAGCATACCGCACGGTGTCTCTGACATCGGCACTTATCCTGTCAGGCCAACTCTTTTCAAGATCAAAAAGGGACATTCCCAAGAGTTTATACCGCTGGGCCGCGTGCTGGAGTGCAACGTGCACCACTCCAAAAACCCCCACCCGGCGCAACTCACAACAACCGAGTATGAATGCCTAGAGAATTTGACTCCCGAAACCCTGGCAACCCACCAAGTAATCGGCCCCCAAATATACACCGATGGCAGCAAGATAGAGGGGAAAGTCGGAGCTGCCCTAACTTGGTGGGAAAACGGGACGGAGTCAAGGTTCAGCACCTTTGGCTTGGAGCCTCACAACACAGTCTTCCAATCGGAAATGTACGCTCTCTTCAGAGCTGTCAGGATGGCAAGAGAATCCAAGGCGGCCTCCGTAAGCATCTTAAGTGACTCGAGATCGTCACTTGACCTGCTGAGGAGACCGTCTGTCACGCACCACCTGGCACTCCAAATCAAGAGAAGCGTCCGTGAAATCAGAGAGGAGGGCAGAGAAGTGAGGCTCTTTTGGCTCAAGGCCCATGTGGGAACTGCCGGGAATGAGAGGGCGGATGAGCTGGCCAAGGAGGCAGCCCTAACAAAACTCACATCAGAATACAGCAAGGTCCTCGTTTCGTTCGTGAGGAAGAAGATTCGGGAGGGGACTATAAGGAAGTGGCAAGCGCGGTACGAGTCTTCGAGTACAGGATCGGTCACGAAAGCGTTCTTTCCAGACGTCCTAGCGGCGAAAAGGACACTCAGAGACGCAGTGCTCACACCGGTCCACGTACAAGTCCTTACAGGACACGGCGGATTCTCAGCGTATCTCCACCGCTTCCATCTCAAAGATAGTCCCTCGTGCGTCTGTGACCCGAGTTGTGAAGAGACAGTCTGGCATCTGCTGTTCGAATGCCCAAGGTACAGCCAAGACAGAATGGAGCTCGAGGTAAAATTCGAAACCCAGCTTAGCCAGTCCACACTCCACACCATCATGGGGAGACCGGCTACTAGGATTCCATTCTTGGCATTCGCGAGCAAAGTCGCCACAATCGCAGCAAAGGCCAACAAAACGGACGTAACCTTGCGAAGTCGACCACACAATCGAACACAAACAACCACAACAGCAACCACAACCACACAAACAACAACCACAACTACACAAACAACAACAAGTACACCATTGAATGATACACAAATTACACACACACAATCTAACCAACGGCCATTACCAACGGTAGCAGCAGCGGTAGCAGCAACAGCCAGCCTACAACCAGCCCCTAGCATGACTACCACACAATTCCTGGCAAGCGGAGAAGACGGAGTCCCTGGCATCAGACTGCGAGGCGTCGCTCTGTTCATGAACAGGGAACAGGAGAAGTTAGGCATAGGCTTCTGCATAGGCTCAAGTCAAGCTGCGGCCCGAATAGACCTTTCACCAGGCCTTGCCGCCCTGATTAACGGAAGCACCACCAAAACGAGCATAACAGGCAGCAAGTATGTTGCACTACCTCAAATGGAAGTGGCCACTCACCGATGCCGTCTAATGCGATTTAAAGGGAAAACAATCGCATTACTCGAGTGGGGAGAGGTTACTCCATTTGCTCAGGCAAGCTCATTGCTTCAGAAGATTAGGGAGGCAGGAGACTACACGTCAGCCGCGGCCCGAACCATAAGTGTGGACGCAATGGTGGTGGGAGGAGAGAGAGGAGACGTCGCAGACCGCTTTGGCTGTTTAAAGGCCTCAGAACATCATGAGGTTGTTGTCTACGAGGACAGAGGGGAAACCCTGAGTTTCCTCAAAGCCCCCAGACAACCAATAGCCAGCGCAATGAGCCCCAAAACAAGCCCCACCACTCAAAGCGGATCGGAGAGGGCCCATCAGAAGGCAGCAGCCGAAAAAGCCGCAAAGGTGCAGTGTAACACCATAAACCCGGAGGACCGGGCCCGGTCGAGGAGTCGCCTGAAAGCGTTTGGCACTTTCCTCAGTGCACTGCTCCCAAGCACCAGGTACGCATCACCATCTCACAAGCAGGCGACAGCACTGGAGAGGTTCTTCAGAAAAACACCAAAGGAACCAACCCAGCAAAAGCCTAAGCCAACACGAGCCGACAAAGGGCAAGTCAGCCCGCCGACCCTCGCAGTAAAGTCGGGTACCACGGACCACATAAAGAGCGCGTTCCTCGAGTACGTAGCAATCGTAAAAGCGACCAGAGAGGTCAATCTTACGACATGCAGGAAGATCCTGCAGACCTTCCAGAGAGACACAGAGGGTCTGTTAAGGGTACTGCTCGAGGAAGCAGGGGCAGCGATGTATGACAACGTCACATCCCAAGTCATCAAAGGGGAAATGACGGGGTCATATATGGCAGCCTACAGCGCGAGGAGTGGCTTTGTGGCCCTGGACAAGGAGGAGACGGAGCGCTCAGGCAAACTCAAGTTCAGTGTGCCAAATGACGACCCGATAGTGGTTACCGCCAAATGTACCAAAATCATGCCGGACGATAAGATCCTGGAAATGGCACACTCCATTTCGGGGACCTCCGGTATCCCGGCATCACAGGAAAGTTGGACGGTACCCAATATCAGGTGAATTAACGGAGTTCCGGGTTGCGGTAAGACAACCTGGCTGGTAAAGCACTTCGAAGAGGACAGGGACGTGATAGCAACCACGACAACAGAAGCTGCCAAAGATCTTAGAGAAAAGCTTGCGCGCCGCATAGGAGACCGAGCAAAGACCAAAGTGCGCACTATGGCCTCAATCCTAGCAAACGGTTTCAAGAGCCAAGACAAATGCTACCGTCTTACGGTAGACGAGGCTCTTATGAACCACTTTGGGGCCATAGTCATGGCAGTAAAGTTGTCTGGAGCGAGCGAGCTTGTCCTCGTCGGAGACGTTAACCAGCTTCCATTTTTGGACAGGGAGAATCTTTTCGAGCTTAGGTATACCCGTCCAGACCTGGTGGCTGGCATCACCCAGGAGTTTCTCAGGAGTGAGATATACCCCGGTATATACTCCTCCAAGTCGTCGCTGTCGCGGGTCCACTCCCTGAAGGTGAAAGGTTACACAGGGGCGCAAATACCGGGTACTGCCCAAAACACCCTGTTCCTGGTTCATACGCAGGGGGAGAAAGCCTCTCTTGCGAGCCAGGGATATAGGTCCGACGAGGGGTCGCGCCTGCTAACCATACATGAGGCTCAGGGGTCGACCTACGACAGCGTTATCATCATCAACACCAAGTCCAGGAGGCTTCAGGTCCACGACAGCATCTCCCACGCGGTAGTGGCGGTGTCCAGACATACAGTCAGTTGCGTCTATTACACCGACGACGCCGATGACGCCGCAGGCCGCCTTGCTAAGAGGGCGATGGATGCGCCGACTAAAACGGTCGTCAACTACAATCTTAAGACGGCCATGCAGCATCGAGACGTAGTCGTCATAGAGGCCTTGCTCACGCTAGCGAAGTCCCTGGTCAGCAGCCAAAACACCACCTAACAAGTCCCATCCAAAAATTCCAACCCAAACACATACCCAAACCATCACCCTGTCTAAAGCAAAAAAGAAAACTATATATATACATGTGAAGCTGCATGGTGGAGCGTGTCAGTCATACTCACCTTAACGTCCTAACGACGGGGTTCTATAACCGGAACCGTCGGCCGGGGCTGGTCTACTCGCACTGCCATGCATCTTCCCACAAAGTGTACCAATAGATATAGTAATAACATAAACAGTGTATCAATAGAAATAAGTAAACAAAATAGTTAATAACATAAAGATAAGTAGTAAATATAAACATAAAATTGTAATGCCAGTGTGTAATATATATATATAGTATTTAGTGAGGGGTGAACTCACGTAAATTTAAGTTAGTTAAGTAAGCCTTAAAATAATGTCCGACGTAGGAATCCAACAATTGTAATTATTATGAAAAAAAAAACAAAAATAACAAACACAATAAAAAAGAGCGCGGACTGCATGTCCGCGGTAGAATATTGAATAAAAAAAAAAAAAAAAAAAAACTAAGTAGTAAACAACTGTGCGAAAAAGCAAGCAGTAATGAGCGTCAATGAAATGCGTCAGTGCTATGTAGTAAGCAGCGCGATAAGGAACATGAAGGTTTATTTTTTGCTAAACAATAGAAAGGTGTCGAAGTCATTAGTGGGACTGAGGTGTTAAACATTTTGTAATAAAGTATTGGAATACAATAGATCAAAAAGATTGTGAGCGATTGGTTTATACTAAAACAATGAAATATAAATACAACATAACTTAGAAAAGCTAGGAAGCACATTATACAATTTTGTTTAAATCGGATTCTTTTCTTATAATAGCTACTTTAGAATTAGCATTTTTTAATATATGAATTTTACCATGCTTCACCTATACAAACTCATAGTGTTTCTCTTTGGCAATAATCTTAACCTTACTCAAGAGTTTCTTGTATTCCACGCTCAGATGATCATTTACATACACACGTTGAGAAGAGCTTTGAAACCCGATGTGGGAAGTGGATAGGTCCTTAACGGACCGTGCAGCTGCGATAAAATCTTCCTTCACGTAACGGTTTAAAAAACTCACTATAATCAGTTTTTCGTTTGAGTTGAAGATAGGCACCCTTGAAATATAATTCACCTGGGATTTGGGACAGCTGTAGTTTACTTTCCGCCCAATCGCTTCAACAACCGAAAAGAGATTTTCATCTTTACGTATGGGAACGCCCTTAATTTCCATATTATTTAGTCGGGATCGCTGTTCGTACGTTGCCAGTTCAAACCTCGACTTAGCCAATTCGGCCTGCAAGCAACTTACGGTATCATGAAGCTTATCAAACTCCGACACCTTAACCTCAACATCCGAGAGACGTATGTTTAACTCGTCAAGTCTACCACCGGTGCCATCGCATGTAGTCTTCAGATCGGCTAACTCATCTTTGATTAGTCTGATGTCATCAACCAGGGTCGGCAAATCAAGTAGCTGGTGCTTCATGTCGCGAATCTCCTGCAATATAATTTCGAGGGAGGCTGGTTCCGGAGTAAGCACAGCTGGTGACGACGTCCGACAAGCGGGGCACTTCCATTGGGCCATTCTACTGGCACCAAGCTTTCTCCATCCGGCCTCGGAAATGTGTGCACATCCAAAATCCAGATGTTTCCTGCAGCTCCCGCATTGGACTCCATCATTAAATTGCTGCGCACGTTTTCATTATTAATAAAACACTCGGTGACTTATACGCAAAAGCAACACGAACAACCTTCGAAGGTGAACTTAAAGTAAATTTAAAAAAGGTTGACGATCTATTATTTCGAGCGACGAAAAATCGTTTTTAAGGCGCGATTTTTAGCCGATTGATTCGGCTCTCCGAAAACTTCATCCAAGGCATCAACAATGGTGCCTTCGGTAATAATTCCATTTAAAACTCTTTAATTATGCGCGTCAACTAAAGCTGTATCTTGACGTGCAACACGATGCGCTTGAATATTTCGTGATTGTTCTGCTTCGCGATATTCAGGCTCGAGTCGGGCAACACGTGGTGCTTGAGTGTCTCGTATTTGCTCGGCTTCGCGATATTCAGCCTCGAGTCGAGCAGCACGATGTGCTTGAATGTCTCGTATTTGCTCTGATTCGCGATATTCAGCCTCGAGTCGAGCAACACGATGTACTTGAGTGTCTCGTATTTGCTCTGCTTCGCGATATTCAGGCTCGAGTCGAGCAACACGTTGTGCTTGAGGGTCTCGTATTTGCTCTGCTTCGCGATATTCAGGTTCGAGTCGAGCATCACGATGTGCTTGAGTGTCTCGTTTTTGCTCTGCTTCGCGATATTCAGGCTCGAGTCGAGCAACACGATGGGCTTGAGTGTCTCATATTTGCTCTGCTTCGCGATATTCAGGCTGTCGTCGAGCAACACGATGCGATGCTGTATCTTTCTGCTGTGATGATTTTCACCGTTTTTTAAATAAAGACCTATTTTTTGGGTTTGCAATCTGTCCCCTTTCATTTCCAATCTTATTTCTGGATTGTTTCTCGACGCCCTTTTTTGTTCAGCTTTAGTCATTTGCTTTTTTTGTAGATTTTTCATCACAAACATGTCACGCTTAGGATTCCCTCGGGGCTTCCTCGGAATAGATGGAAACTGTATTAGTTCTCTACTCTCTAGAATGCGCAACAAATGGGGACGCATATCTGCAATGTAGAAATTTTCAAACGCCGTGTTTCGTTTCAATGCAAGTGATGTAGCATAGGCAATAGCAAAGACGCCACAGTCATAATTATTGGACTGCTTCAGTACATTGATACTTTAGCTTTACTATGATTTGGCGGTCTATAGATACAAATAATGATGATGGGATGGGAAGTAAGTTTTATCGCACAGCATTCAATACGATTACTTATGGCCCATTTACTTACATTAATGGTTTCAAATTGATGTGTTTTTTATAGAATGCACGAGCCCCCGTTTCTATCTTGCCCAGCGTGGGCATGCTGCTAGTGAGTATTTAGAAATATGTAGGTGTTCCTGGTCATCTTTTTCGTGTTGTGTTCGGTTATGCATAAGATATCTATTGATTTACCCACATCCGGGAGTTTCTTCAGATGTGTTCTCAATAGATCCACTTATTTATTAGGCCATTGACATTTTGGTGCATCATAAATATATCATTGTACACGAAAAAAATGTGTAGAAAGTAGTGCTCGGTGCTATGGTGACCTAACACACCTTTCTCGTAATGATAGGATATAGTGAAAGTTAAAGTCTTGAATTATAAGGGAAAACAAATATATTGAATCACAATAAACACTTAGGGTAATCTATGTTACAAAATTAATGGTAAAAATGGTTATGGTTTTGGTTATGAGTACGTAGTGTCTCTGACGAGATCTGAACGCGAACTCGCCCATATTTGCAACCGAGCGAATGTGCATACTTGCGTTCGATGTAACATTGATAAGGCATAGTAAAATCAAAAAATAGAAGCATATTGGTCTACCTAAATAACTATTTTGGAGGTATGCGGAACAGGGTGTAAAGTCCCACAAACCTCCATAGAAAAGGGAGGATCCTCCAACCAGACGGGTGTTGTGTCTGGTCCGGGCAACTGCCCAACGGTTGTATTCGGACTGTTGTATATGTTCTAATCGCGTCGAAAACTTTGCTTGCGCGATGCAGTATTTGTGTGACGCCATGTCATTAGTTCGTAAGTGGCGGCGTTTGTGCCGCTACATCACTCGCCTCCGGAGACCGGAGGTCAATAGCAGGTTGAGTCGTCTGTACATCTTGTGATGCTTGCCTGGCCAGTTGAAGGTTGGTTCCCGTGATTCGGAACCGGAAGTCGCAGAGTTCTCGGTGAGTCGGAACTGTATGCGGTTGTGCCCCAGTGAGTCGGGGTGATGATATCCCAGTGATTCGGGATAGTGTTGCTGACTCCAGTTGTTTGGAGCGGTGATGATGTCCCAGTGAGTCGGGACAGAGCTACTGGCTCCAGTAGGTCGGAGCGGTGATGAAAGAAGCTTGGGGTGATGATCAGGAATGCGCGTCCGCTGCATGCTGGCGGTCAGGATATCCCTGTAGATGCTGTGGGTACTGGCTGGCTGTGTGACTCACTGCACGAAAGCTTGAGGAAGTGATGATGACGTCACGATGAAGTAGCTCTGCACGAAGGCTGCGTTGATGTTCATATTCGAGGGTTACCAGTTTGGAGGTATGCGGAACAGTGTGCAAAGTCCCACAAACCTCCATAGAAAAGGGAGGATCCTCCAACCAGACGGGTGTTGTGTCTGGTCCGGGCAACAGCCCAACGTTTGTTGTCGGACTGTTGTATATGTTCTAATCGCGCCGAAAACTTCGTTTCCCCGTTCCAGGATTTGTATGACGTCATGTCATTAGTTAGTAAGTGACGGCGTTGGTGCCGCTACACTATTATTATTAAGAGCTTTCATGATGGTTTAAAGTTACACTATTGAGTCTTCCTCAGTAAAAGCAATATTTTGATTGCCTGCGTCCATATTTTTGTCCCGTTGTATCGAACTATAATTCGCGCTAGGGCAGCGTTTGGCATAATTGTGTAAAGGAAAACCGATTTCACTTTTATTCTTTAGATCTCTGGCACTGAGTAATTCACTTAATGATTCTCGTCTTCTGGTTGGTTTCGGCATCAGCGGGGTCGCTGCTAACTCCTGTTGGCAGCGACTCTCGCTGCGGCGTCGAGTTTTCGGAGGCGACAAAGTCACTGCGGTCTGCTGCCGGCGGGATCCCTCGCCACGATGCCCAACGGCAGCCTTCCGGCACAGGTGCCATCGTCCAGTTTGACACATCCAAGCTGCTGCCACGCATAGAGCGATCGAAATCAACACGTAGCATATTACGTATTGGTGGATACCATGGGGTGATATATCTTCTATTTCTGAATCACTTGTCTTCAGTTTTTCTATCGCCTCCCACAGACGGGTCTTAGATAAGTTTTGGTTTCCGTCATCAGTCTGCCTTTCGTCAGAGATTTGGATGTTAATCAAATGATTTATTTGATCGAATTCGAGCATTTAAATGGTTGGTGAAATGTTCACTTGGTTGGACTGTTGACGTATTTAATATAATGAGAAGTCCTTTCCTTTGTTGACACACTCTTGACCTATGAACCCGGCTTGGCTCAGCTGACGAACTGTTACATGATCGCCGCATATTATTTATATTATGTAGGTGTCACAACAAAAGTAAAAGTGCCGAGAAGTCAAATGTAATTCAATCCAAACGTTGGTGCAGTTGGTTTTTTGTACATTACATTCTTTGCCGGCTTTACATTGATTGCCAGGTTCTTGTCGCAAAAACTTTCGTCATTTTGCAGGTCTGTTATTGGTTTATGCAGTTCACACATGTTAGTTGGACCATGCGTTCAGATTCAGAATGTCTAATTCCCAAAATGTCCAACGGTTCCAAAATGTCCAATTCCTCAGCTGTTTTCAGTGCTCAGGGATCAGGGTTTCACATTTTTTGTAAATTTTGAAGGTAATAAACCATTTATTTATTAGTATTCCTTGTGCTTTTTGATTAAATCTTTATTTTACAATTTATAGTGGGCGTAAGGGACATGCCAACGAAAAATGATACCATGTACTGAATCCATGGCATCAGTTTTCGATAGCTGTCCCATATACCCAATATAAATCGTCTGAAAAACAACGTTTTTTTTTACAAAAAAAAATTGAAACAATGAGAGATATTTATTCCTTATTCTGTAATTTGATTTATAAAATGTTGTATTTTCAATCAAACTCGATGTCTCGGGGTCTTATTTTGTTTCTCATTTTTTTTAAAGCGAATCCTTCGTACGATAGACCCAATATTTGCTTTCCTTCCTTAATTTGTAAAGAAAAAGTACAAATTTGGATTCTTCGATATACGGCTATTCAGTCGTTAGTGCCATCCTTCCAACGCATTCCTATGACGCTGTCCAATACAGCTTAATAAAGCTGGTGATTTCTTTGGGTACCATGTGGACGACAAGTACCGACGATAATTGTCGATTTCGCGCGTGTTTTGGCATGTTTCTAAGAAAGAGTGCCAAGCAGCTGGTATCTCAATTGCCGGAACAAGGTAAAATGGCACTCAATCGGGATGTATTTCGTCCTTCTCTTGTCGCATTAAACTTATTTTTTTTGGAATATTTGCAGATGGCCTCGTTGAAGTGATGGTAACACCCGGTCACATCAGCTTGCGGGAAAAAGTAAGATACGGCATTCATGATTGTGACTTCGTATTCAGATTTAAACGTTTGAATTTGGACCACTAACTTAACTTTTATGAGTGAAAATAAACGCAACTACCTACGTTTGTTACATTGTATTTGGCAAAAGAGCGAAGATCACTGGTATAATATGTGTTGTGTTTTCAGTAGAATTCATATCTAAATGTATAACAAAAAACTGATAGAAAGGCTTAGGCGCTGTTTTAAATGTCCCATCTGCGTAGTAAGAGCCCGGACTTTTCAAGAATTTCTTCGCCGTATTTTTGCAAATATTATGATTTTGTACAATGCTCGATGACCTCAGTAGAGCTTCCGAAAGAGTGGGTCTTAGGATGAACATGGACAAAACCAAGGTGATGCTGAATGCACATATGTTTCACCCACTCCTATTAAGGTCGGAGACTCTACACGAAGTTGTGGGCGACTATGTCTGCCTGGGACAAACGATCCAGTTGGGTAGGGCCAACTTCGAGAAAGAGGTCAACCGTCGAATCCGACTCGTCTGGGCAGCGTTCGGGAAGTTGCGCGGTATCTTCTCGTCCAACTTACCACAGTGTCTCAAGACGAAAGTCTATGACCAGTGTGTGTTGCCAGTGATGACATATGGCTCTGAGACGTGGTCGCTTACAACGGGCCTCATCAGAAAGCTTACAGTCACCCAAAGGGCAATGGAGAGGGCTATGCTCGGCGTTTCCTTGCGTGATCGAATCAGAAATGTAGAGATCCGCAAGAGAACCAGTGTTACCGACCTAGCCCGAAGAATTGCCAAACTTAAGTGGCAGTGGGCAGGGCACAATGCTCGCAAAACGGATGGCCGATGGAGCAGAAAGGTTCTGGAGTGGCGACCGCGAACCGGAAGATGTTGCGTTGGAAGGCCTCCCAACGATGATCTGGTGAAGGTAGCAGGGATACGCACGGGACCGGTCAAAGTGGCGACGCTTGGGGGAGGCCTATGTCCAGCAGTGGACGTCTTTCGGCTGATATGATGATGATGGTGATTATGATTTTATCTGTGTCACCATCTTCACAAATCAGAACTGATTTCTCCAAATTTTCTGGTATTTTAATAGATCTAGTATCATTGTGTTTTAATAAATCTGTATTTAGATAGTTTTTACTAGATCTATGTAAAGATTTTTTTAAGGCATTAAATGACGGTATCAAATCTTTATATTTAGGGTACTCTTCCCTTAGGTTAAGGGTCCTAAGGTTTTCACATATTTCCTGAATTGGTCCTAAATCTTTACATACTGCCCTCTTCAAAGATGCTTTTACTAAAATAACATGCAATATAAAAATATTTTGATCACAAGTATGCGGCGATTCTCTCAATATTGTTTTTCCTTGATTTATCCATTGTGACTGACACACTACAATCCTGTCTATCAATACAACGCCATAATGTGCTTTCACTTTTGTTCGTCACCTTTTTGGTAAATTGGAAACCACCTCGAATCAAAGTAAGCTTTTCCGTCTGGTTACACATAAACTCAAATTCTTCAGTCATTGTAGATTTTAGAAATATATGAAATTGAAAAACACACACGAAAACCACAAATATTTAATATTGTAACTACAGTTAATTATTGATGGGAGTTAGTGATCAACGCAGTAATGCGATACGCAAAGAGTAAAATAATAATATGGCGATACGTAAGTAAATTAATAGACGTACAACGTAACAATTTTTCAAAAATACCCACAGCAACTAATACTTTCATCTGCAGATGCGTTTAGTTTATCCATGTAAGCAATGTCTTAGGTTTTCGAGATATTTAAATAACATATGTACGATCAACAAACACGGTGCCATTGGACGCAATTACAGTAAGGAAAATACATCAAAATTTAAATATTGTATGAGCAAAATTACGGGTGCGGATCAAATTGCTAATCAATTCAATGACTATTTTATTAATAAATTAAATCCCACCCCGTCCAATTATAAAACTACACGGTCCATCTTAAACAACAAAAAATCGATGTTTATGGCGCCCTGTACACCACAATAGGCACAGATTATTATTATGGCCTTAAAAAACACTAATAGCGTGGCGTGGCGTGGCATATCAACCAAAGTTGTAAAAGCTGTAGCATCTGAAATATGCGAACATTTGTCTCATATTATAAATCTGTGTATTGTAGATGGCACGTTTCCTGACGCACTAAAATAGCGTTCATTAAGCCAGTATTTAAGAAAGAAGATAGAGAGCTCATGGAATTTTACAGGCCTATTTCACTGATTCTTATCTTCTCAAAAATATTTGAGAAATTCATTCAAAAGGTGTTAAACGGTTACATAGAGAAAATTAATATATTATGTAATGAGCAAAAGGGTTTTCGCGAGAATCAGACTAAAAATATGGCGATCTACGATTTTTTTTATACATTCTATTGATAATTGTGAAAAAAAAAACACCTGTATGTGCTGCGATAAGACTCAAGCATTTGACTACGTTAATCATGAAATTCTAATAAATAAACTTGAAAAGTATGGTATATGCGGCAATGTTCTTCATTTAATTAAATCCTATTTAGACAAAAGAAAGCAAAACACAGAAATCACTAGAATTAATATAAACACTAAAAAGGAGGAAGTAAACTTAACTGATGAACGTCAAACTATTTTTGGTGTTCCAAAAGGTAGTGTATTGGGACCGCCACTTTTTACACTATACATGAATGACTTGCCAAAATCAATTCACAATCAATCACCTATGACTTTATTTGCAGATGATAGCACGGTGCCAATTTCTAGTAAAAAAAACCAAACAATAAACTTGACATTTACAATACCTTGAAATCTATAATAGAATGGTTAAACAACAATAACTTAAAGATTAATTTGGACAAAACTAAAATCATAAATTTTAGCCAACGATTGACTGTAGAAAATATGGTCATTATAAATCAAACAACGTTTTTAGTGAGACTAATCGAACAAACTGTACATTTTTTCTTCATACATTCAGTACAGTAACTGTTCAACAACGTAGTAGGTGACGTTACTAGTCTTCTTTGATACAATACTAACACCCCCACTTATCAAAATAATTAACTCTTATATCTTGTATTCCTAACAACTGCATAAAATAATAATGCTTGGTATTACCCAAACCTTTTGTAAGTAAGTCTGCTGGCAGTGCAGCTGTATCCAAATATTTCAGTTTAATAATTTTATGAACATCACATTCTTTACAGAAATGGTAACGTATATCAATATGTTTGGTCCTATTATTAAAACTATTATTTGAAGACAGCTTAATTGCACCCTGGTTATCATTACTTAATACAATAGTATATGATTCATTAATAATTTATTTTGTCAAATTATGCAAATAAATTGCTTCCCTACAAGCATCAGCCATACCCATATATTCTGCTTCTGTGCTTGAGAGGGCAACTGTTTTTAGCTTTTTTGCCTCCTATGAAACTACACTTCCAGCTAACATAAAATATAGACCTGTGTAAGACCTTCTGTCTATAATATTATTTCCCCAATCTGCATCAACAAACCCTTCTAATTTAGAATTACCACTTATAGTATATTTTAACCCAAAATATTTAGTTTTCTGGTATCTCAAAATTCGTTTAGCATATGCCCAAATTTCATTATTATAATGATTTTGAGAATCTTTTAAACACTCTGGTATTTGCATGCACGTTGTTTCCTCAAGGTCCCCATTCAAAAATGCTGTAGTGACATCAAGATGAAACTGTAATCTCAATGTTGAATGCCTAACCACAGGCGAAAAAAAATCTGAATGGTCCACATTTTGCTTCTGTATAAAGTCCTTGGCTACTAAACGAGCACGGTAACGAACACTGTTATCACTGTCCGGTTTTTTACGCAACCCCCATTTACACTTCACTACAGTTTCTTCATTTTTTGGCATATCTACAGGCTCCCATGCGTTATTGTCCTCAATACGCTTAAATTCTTCTTTCACTGCCTGTAACCACTGTTCCTTTTCTGCTCCTTGTAGCGCTTCTTCAAGATATAGTCCACTAGCATCATCAAACACTTCTTCAGGAATACACATATTTGACATTCCATACCTTTCTGGTTTTTTTCTGATTCTGCTAGGTCTTTCACGCTGCACAGGGAAGTCATAAGCGTCCTCATACTCACTAGGAATATAAGTATCGTCTGAACTATTTGAAGTTTCAAGCAATGTATCTTCATCTGTGGTTACTTCATTTGAAATTGGTGAATCCTAGAAAACTGTGTCCCCCACTGAACATGAGCCTTGGTGTTTCTCAATAATTGGTATACTCATCTCAAGATTTTTCTCATCTTCCATGACAATAACATCTCTACTTGTTGGCACCCGTTTTGTTCTAGGATTATATAATCTGTAACCCTTTATGTTATCTGGATAACCCACCAGTATGTGCTCTTCAGACTTACGGTCCCACTTTGGCGCTTCTCTTTAGCCACATGTGCCATTACCTTGGTTTGCACCCAGTCCAGATTTCATAAGTAGTTTTATCATTTAGAGCAGGTAAAACTATACGATTTTGTAAATAAACGGCAGTATTGGTAGCCTCTGCTCAGAACTCCTTCCCCATAAAGGCATCAAATAATAAGCATCTGGCCTTTTTAACAATTGTACGATTATTCCTCTCTGACAGGCAATTTTGTTCCGGGGTATATGGGTTATTCCTTTGGTGAATGATACCTTCATTCTTGGGATATGAGTCAAATTCTATATTACAATATTCACACCCATTGTCAAGATCTTTGTCCTCAAGATCTTTATTTTCTTATTAGTTTGTTTCTCGAATTTTGCTTTAAATTCTGCAAAACATCTCAATGCTTCACTTTTATTTTTAATAAAATACACATGAATCATATGACTAACGCCATTATCATCGGCATGAACTTTTCTGACAATCCCGCCAATAACAGCAACCAATCCGCTCATCACTGATATTAAATCCTGTCCCACTTAACTTTTGTACATTTGCGACTATTTGCGTTACGTACGATTGCATAGAAACACGATTTTACAGGCTAATTGATATCAAATTACGTAACAGGGATATTCTTCGTGTAAAACCTGAATCATCAAATAATGCCTTCTCTAAAACCTTAATTGTAAGGGCAGGAGCCTTTACACTGAATGTTAAATGTTTAATAAAATAAATGTTAATGTTTAAAAAGGTATTTAATACTAAATTGCACTAAAATAATGTAATAATAAAATAATAGAAAAATGTTATAAAAAATGTTGAATGTTACGCGAGCTCGATACAAACCGAAGACTGACGTTCTTGCGTAAGTGCCGATACTACATTTTATAAATTAACTAAATCTGCAGTATTCTAACTAGGCCAAAGTACAATGTGCGGTTGCTAACCGTACATCTTGGCGGGGCAAAAGGTAATAATTAAGATAACTTATTACAGAATATTTTTCCAATGTAAATAAAAAATATTAAATTAAAACAGTGTGAATAAAAAGTTATTATAAGTTAAATATTAAAAGAATGAGGTCTCGCGTAGGTAAATTCTATGTTTTCAGTGGATGCTTCAGCTCTTGGTGGCTTCCGTGGCGGTAATCTGGCGGACGCGCCGGTGGCGCTGACGGCGACCTTGCCGCAGCGTTTGCAGTACACGTAGGCTCCTCCCGCGACGACTATTGACAAGATCAGAAGTCCCATCGTAGAGTATGATATGATGTATTGATGCACATCGTGTTGCGACATTTCAGTCTGTTTTGTTTGATCTTCCAATTCTTTCAGCGAATTATGAAGTTTTTCATAATCGTTTCTTACAAATTGGGTGTTCTGTTGTCCAGTTGATAATTCAAGTGGCTGGACAGATGTTAAATTGTTGATGTCTTCCAGATCAATTAGTGGAATTTCCGGGTTGACATAGATTTTGTTTGCGTAGTTAACTTGTGTGTAATATGTTTCTTCGTTGTTTCTAATTATACATCCTTCCTTGGCTTCTAAAATTCCCGTTAAATGTATTGCCTTAGTGGTCATACGACCTTCACAGATTATTTGCAGTTGGCAATCCGTACAGCAGACATAGAGCCAGGTGTTAGGATTTCGTAATGGTGTCCATTTGTTGTTGCAGGGTTCAGATGTGTAGATACATTTTGATAATGTAATGTTTGTTATTGCGCCGATTTCGCATGGAATTTGATGATTTCTCATATTACGTGTTGGTTTGTTTAGTGAACATACATATGTACTTGGTTCAATTTTAATACAATGTTCCAGGTCACTGTCTGTAAGCTGCATATATGTCTCCTTTCTTATATTCACTGCAACATATTCTGAATTTGTTTTCATTGTAAGTGAATGTTTGTTGTTTTTTATCATCGGAATAGGAACTGTTTTATATATTGTGAATGGAGTGTCGCCTGTTAATGGTAATGTAATTTCGATGATAAAATATTTATCAAATAATCTGGATTTCACTTCTAGTAGTTTGTATATGTCAGCTAATTGATTTTGAATGTTGTCAACGGGTAACGATAGTTGTTGTGGCAATTGTCCAGAGATAATGTTAAGCTCCTGAAAGAGCTGGTTTTGCGGTAAAAGTCTGGTATCTACATGACCATGGTGAATGTTAATAGCTGTGTCTAAAAGCATGTGTTGGATGTGGCGCAGTTTAGACAGAATTGTTGAACTAGTCAGAGCCATTGTGTTAAAGTAGTTCAAAGCTTCCTCTTGCTCAACAACATTACCCAATTTCTGCAAATAGTTCTCGGTAGCGTTAAGATGTTGGTTTAAGAGATTGAATTGAGTGTTCATCGTCTCTTCATTTCTCTTTAAAATGTTATTATGTGCCTCAATGATTGATGTTTGACCTTTGATCAGGTTCAATAAATGGTCTCTATTATTTTGCAATGTTTCTATGTCCTTTTTATATTGTATAGCGAACCTTTCATCTAGCACGCCGAATAGGCTGTTTGCAAGGTAACCTATTCCATTGACAAGACCTCGGGTAACGCGTCCCTTTGTCTGCCCATGATGTGTTTCCAACATGTAATTGTTATGATCAAGTTCGTTGAGTTCCTGTTTGAATTCAGTCATGATGGTTTTGCACATCGTTTGGTATGCAAATTGCTCACACCTTTCTCCCAGGTGTTTTACAACTCTATGTATGTTTGCCATGCCTTGCCAGTAAGATGTCATATTATAGTAAGTAACAATCTTCCAATCATCGTGTACGCTTTGCAAATTTCCGATTTTATCAAAGTACTCGGCTCTATTTGGTTCAAACGGTGTGATATTTATGGCGTCGTTGCTTTGATATGTGGGCTTAAATAATGTTAGTAATGTTACGAGTATACATAGAAGGCTGGAACTTATATTCCTTGATTTAAATCGTTGTTTCCTGGCGGTTGGTGGTGTGGTTTTTGTAGATTTTTGATTTTCAGTGCAGATTTTGTCATTGGTGGTGGTGTCAGGTATTTCTATATGCGATTCAGATATAGGGAGTTTGACTAATTTTGTTATTGGTCTGGTTAGCAGTCCTGTTTTTGTTTTCATCGTCACAACTCTGACTAGATTGTCTCTCCCCGGGTGAACTTCCTGTATTCGCCCAAGTGCCCATTTTGCAGGAGGAAGGTTGTCTTCTTTGATCAAGACAATATCCCCTATTGATAAATTATTTGTTTTGTTCAGCCATTTACTACGAACTTGAAGTTGTTGCAGGTATTCTGACGACCACCTGGTCCAAAACCCTTGTTTCATTTTGTTTAGTTACTGCCACCTATGTCGAATGTTGATGTTTTGCTTTTCAAAATGTTCCGATGGTAAGAATGTTACTGGTCGGCCAATTAAAAAATGTGCTGGAGTAAGATAATCAACATCGTCCACATCCTCCGTTAAAGGGCAAAGTGGTCTAGAGTTCATACAGGCTTCGATTTGAGTATAATACTCACAGTATAATACACACAAAAATAGCTACTGCGCAGGCTCTTGCAGCCAATTCAGAGACACAAAGATCCGTTGTGAGTATTATAAGCAGTGTTAAAAACTCTTCGTATGTCAACTTTTGCTCTCCTAGGACACGCTTTAGGTGATATTTCATAGACTTAACTGCAGCCTCCCAAAGTCCTCCCGCAGTCGGCCAGCTTGGGGCGTTGAAATGCCACTCTATCCCCATCTCGGTGTTCCTTTTCAATAAAGTGTCATTGTTAAATGTTTGTGAGATGTGTAGTTGTTTGGCTAACTCCCTTTCGGCTCCAACAAAGTTTGTTCCGTTGTCGGAGTAAATATGTTTCGGACAGCCTCGTCGTCCAATCATGCGGTTGAGAGCCAGTATAAATGTTTGTGACGTAAGATCTGATGCAAGTTCCAAATGCACCGCCTTTGTTGCCATGCATACGAATACAACGACATAACCTTTACTCGTTCTGACGCCTCGACCCTTGTTTAGTTTAACACTAACAAATCCTGTGAAATCCACCCCTGTGTGATAGAATGTGATTGCGTTATCCTCTCACTGGGTAGGTCGGCCATTAATTGGTATTGTTTCGATGGCTTAAAGCGACAACATTTTACACAGTCTTGCAGGTATTTTTTAACCGTGTTATTTCCTCCTGTTATCCAATATTTTTGTCTCAATGTAGCCATAGTTAGTCTCGCTCCACCATGTAGTGTTAACACATGCGCACGGGCAATCAGAAGATGTGCCAGCTTGCTGTTTTTTGGGATAATAATAGGGTGTTTTGTTTCTTCAGGTAAGTTTGAATTCTGTAATCTCCCTCCAACGCGTAATATGTTATTTGCATCTAGGTAAGGGCAAAGTTTCTGAAGTCCTCTATTGTTGCTTACCCTTCCTTTTGTTTGCAAATCTTGGATTTCTTGTCCGTAATGTTCATTTTGTACATGTTTTATAATTATGTTACTGCCGCATCGAATATCACCAAGTGTTAAATTACATTGTTTTGACGCGGGCGGGTCATTCATGTTTGTATGATTCATAGCTGCGTCTTCCCTGTGACGATTGTTTTGTGACGTGTTTGTTATGAAACGCGACACCCAAGCTACGATACGTATTATAGTCATAATACAGCTGTTCTTGTTAAGGAGTTCTCTTACAATGTTCACGTTTTCAGTAGTTCTTGACGTAATAGACCGATAGCGCTAGGCTATTTTGATGTCATACGTTTAAAAAATTCTAAAGTTGCTTATTTCTTGCCTGTGGATACAGTCGTACCTATGAAGGTTATTATTGCGTTTTGTGTCACATCTGATACTTGCATTTTTAGTAATTCGCTGATTTGTGGTTGATAATTTTTATTCAAATCAAAACGGGCAAAAAATATTTAAAGTTTAAAATAATTATGGTATCATATCTAGGATAGTTTGCGGAGTGTGCAAACCCAATTTGTGTCATAATCGTCCAATGCAAACTGACATAGGTGACCCTATGTCAGTATGTAAAATATAGTGCAAAAAAAATATTACAGTTTATGAAATAACTATTTCCTTTATCAGATCACTTACATATGCCTATTAAATAAATTTGTGCCAAATTAGGGCACGCAATTTTAAGATTTTTAATTATTTTGTTTTTCTAAGCTACAAACGCTTCAAAAAAATATTACAATCATTAGAGTTCACTTATTTAATATCATAAATGCATGAAAAATCGACATTGTAAATTTGTGTCATTTTCATTCACGATAAGTATTAAAATGAATAAAACACAAAAACAATGGTTGCGGTCGAAGCGGGCGGACGCGGCGGCGGCAAACGCACGCAAACTCGTTCGTTCGGTACAATTTCTTCTTAGATGCGAAGCGTTCATAAATAAATAACATACCTATCATATTGAGTATTGATTGACTCTTATCTTCGCTACGTAATGAACAAACGTGTAACCTATAGAGATAAAAATAATGAAGTGCTAATTTTGTACACAGCGCGTCTGCAATCTCATTACCTACGAATGTCAATGGTCAATGCTTAGAAGACGGTCAATGTGGTCAATATTATTTTAGATTGACGCTTAGATTAGCTTCGAATTTAAACCTGAAAGCGGTAGGTTGGTAGGTATGCCGACACGTACCTACTTACCGCTTTTTCGTTATACTGCATCTCGATATCCCGCGCCCCGCTTCGGTTAGGTAGTGTACTAGGTACCGCCCTTTTTGCGTCGACCATAGCCAAATGATTTATTTGATTTTTTGCCGTCTTTTTTTAATTACTAAAACAAGGGACTGACAGGTACTAGAGAAACAGTCACCCGATGCTGCGATAATATTGGTTGATGAGTATGTCGGCGTTAATTTAGCGGTCGAGCCCTGCAAGCTAAAATAGTCCTTATGGTGATCAGATATAGCTTTGGCCGATTGTACCTACAGTCAGTAAGACAAACAATACACGAAGTAAAAAAAATACTAGATATTTTTGTTGTGTGGTGATAGTGATTATTGGTGTAGTTTTATTTTAGCACGGTCCTTAAAACAGTCTGCTTTTCCGTCATAACTTACAATGCTTGATTCTATGAACTTTTATAATCCCCTTTCACAAAGGACAATCACTGTATGTAACGTCCAGTATCCACATATCAACACCCAATTTGAATAACATTATAACTTTAGTTACACATTGGTACAACTTTTTGTCATATGAAATCAGCAAGGACAGACCTTCATTTCTGCCTCTTAACCGTATTTAAGAGGCAGAAATAAAGGATAAGAACTACTTTTGTAAAATGGAATAATTTCATTGCAATTAAAAATGAACAATGTTTCTACTGAAGTATACTTGTCGATCAAGTTCCAATACCTACACAAAAGTTTTGGTAACAAGGGTTTGTCTGTTTTAAAGTAATTTAAATTGACATACAATGTAATACATTTTAAATTTTGCTCTATTTATATTTTACTAGGTATATTGTAATTTTAAGTTACAATGCTTTTCTTCTTAAATCTAAACAGTTAATTTAAATGTTATCATTGTAAAGAAAGATGCAGTGTTGACATCGATAATAGGTTTTTAGTACATCATTTGAATATAGTAGTATCAGCATAAATGGTCTTGGAGAAAAATTAAAAGTAGGAATGTAATAAACATGTTTTTAGACTCATTCAATATTACAGATATGTGGGTAAGGAGAATAATACAAAAAAATGTGTAGAAGTAATTGCAAACGATAGGCGTCGTAAGCATTAGGATAGGACAGGATAGATGGACCCCGTTTTCTGAACTTACACTCCCATTTGGTCTATTGTGCGTTTAGGCCTCCTCTCTGTAAGAGGTAATGGGCCGAAATCCACCACGTGGGGCCAATGTGGTTTGATGGATGTTACATGTCTTAGATTTGCATTGCAATGCAATGCATTTTTACTTCAGTGTTTTGAGAGTAATAGTGATGAAATAATTTACACAAATTAAAGCACTTGCCTGGGTTTGAATCCACGACCATACTTGTAAATTGTGTCCGTTACCACTGGGCCATCACTGCTCTAGGATCTACTATCCACTGCGTGGTAAGCTTTGCAATAGGGGGAATGCATTTCATTTATATTTGGTAGGCTTGCGCTAGACCACTTCCTCACCTGATGGTCAGCAATGTCGTGGTCGACGATTAAACACGCTTGCCTAAAAGTTACCTATTCACTCTTGACTAAAACACTCCTAAGTTGTAGCTATCGAGCAACACAAACTCCGGCAGGGAATGCCACTCTTTAGCTGTACGTACAATCTACGTATTCCCAAAATGTTTAGTGTGTATGGGTGGGATGTCCACCATGTACCAATGGCACATCGCCGTACGTCTTATAGTCCGATTATGGAACGGGCTAGGTGGAATTAGATCGTACATTTCCATCGCACACTTCCCGAAATTTAACCGATTAAAACCGACAAGCTCGCAACTCGGCGACGTTGTTTAAGGCTCTGGAGCTATGATTCGACCAGTGTCTCATTGCCGATCTTCTTGGTCCGTTTTTTGATCAACTTAAGTGCATGAAGCTGGTTTTTGGCAGATCCGGCCCAGAAATGATAACGGTACTCCATACATCATCTAACTAGCGCTTGACGAGCTTGACACAACTTGAGCAATTGTTCTGGGGTGAAGAACCGTCTCACTTTTGTGGGGATCCCCAATTTTATGGAAGCCAGTTGAGCCTTTGCCTCAATGTATGGATCAAAATTGAGGATCGTGTTAAAAGTAACGCCAAGAAGCACAAGATGGTCCATTATCGGCACGTTTACACCTCGGAAGAAAAGAGCCGAGTAGAATTGGCGCATTTTAACAGAGAAAAACACGCCTGAGTTTTAGCAGCAAAGAACCAGACCAAATTGGCATCGCCCCATTTGGAGACTGGCTTCATGGATAAGCTCAAACGCTCCACCACAGCCTCACGAAGGACAAGGATGGAACAGTACCTCTCAGCAACAGTGCTGTCGTCTGCATACCCAAGTTAAGCAGATATCTTATGTGCAGCAAAAATAATGTTGCTGAGAGTACCAACCCTTGAGGGACCCCGGTATAAATATCCAATTGGTCAGACGAGAACCCATCGATAACGACTGGAATGGACCGATCCCACAAGAAATCTGCAATCCAATCACACATACCATCACCAGGCAGACCGAATGAAGGAAGCTTACTAATAAAGCTTCCGTGCCAGACCCTATCGAAACCATTCGAGTTATCGAAGGAGATGGCAAGCACCTCCCCGCGCCTCTCGATGGCCTTACTGCAGATATGAACGGCATAAGCTAGATCCCCTGTAGAACCGTATTGGCAATCACTTCAGGATGTCATTAGCTTCTAGGTATACCAGGAGCTTAATATTAAGCACACGAAGAGATGGGTCTATAATTGGCAGGGTCAGCTCAACTTTCCTTCTTGGACACGGGCTGTACGTTAGCTTACTTCCAAGCATTCGACTCTTTCACAGTTTCACACGAAAGGCGAAATAGACGTGTCAACATCGGAGACAGTTCGGGCGCACAAGTTTTAAGGACAAGTGTAAGTATCCCATCCCATCCCGTCGGGATCACTAGCTTTGTTCAAGTCGAGGTTGCTACGAACATCCTTTTGATGGATGTGAATGTCCGACATATATGTCTCACATCCACCAGGAGAAAGAATTCATTCGCGCATCACCAGAATGCTGACGCGAAGATTATGCAAAAAGAGGCAAAAAAGTTTGCCATCTCCTTAACGAAGCGGGCCAGCGACCTGTCGGGTTTCAGCAGTGGTGGTAGTGAGGGATGGCAGAAGTTCGACTGAACCGACTTACCCAGGGACCAAAACGCTTTACTATATTCTGGGTAAGAAGCAAGTTATGTCCCTATTCGGCCAATGTGGTCGAACCGAGCCCTTTGCAACACCTTCTTGCAGGACTTGGCAGCACTGTTGAAGGCCTTTTTTTCTGACATACGTCACTCGCATTCCCAAGGTGAAGTTATCGACACAGAGTATCGGCCTGGATCTATTGTCAGCAGAAGGTCCAAGCAATTGGCCGTGTGCGAATCAACATCCCCCGTTGCTGTTGCCCCCTGAACCAGCTGACGGATTACCGCTAACGAAAGCTTATGCATTTCCCATCCAGCATGATTACTGCACTGGTATGGGAAGAACCACGTTACTGCTGATGGTGAGCATTAAAGTCCCCCCGGATCACTAATTGGGCGGAAGGGTACCACTACTGTGCCGCATCAGCCGCTTAACTGAGGTAATCTGTGAGCCTGCTTGTCTCCTGATCACCGCTGTGCGAACGGTAGACACGGGCATAGATAATTTTATCCAGACCTGTGTCCACCAGAGCCCAAAGCGTTGTGAATATTAATTGAATTATAATAATTATTAAAAAACGAGTTTTATTAGCTCTTCCATAGTACTTTACATGTCTTTTTATCTAAATCTAACATTGACACACATTGTAATTGTTGCTTACAATAATATTTAACAAAGTTTTTTTTTGTCGGTATAATTGGTAACCGTACAATAATATTCACAGAAAAAACCTTTCAAATGTTTTCAAGACTCTATTGTAACCGTAGTTACAATGTTTTTCATATTAAAAATGATAAATATCTGTAAATTGTAACATTGCGAAAATCATACTTGCAGTGGTTTTATCAAAACTGAAAGAGCAATTAAAATTAGTAACATGAAACCTAAAATAAAGCAAATAAACAATAAACTTTACAAAAAAAGAAAATAGCTGTGTTGAAAACTATGCAATGTTGAGTTACTATGTTATTCATATTGGGTGTCGACAATTCGACATAACACATTTATTAAATACAATCTCCATTTTAGTCTTACACAGCTTCATACATAACTAACTTTTAAGGCCCACTTGCGCAAAAAACTTAACTCAGTTGCTAAGACTAGGTTAAATTGACAGTTTGTTATACAATATTTAATTTTCATATTCAATTTAACCTTTGTCTTTGACCTTTGTCAATTTCATTTCGTGTTAGCAACTAATTCTGAGTTAAGTTTTTCGTGCAAGTGGGCCTTAATCAATCAAATACATCATAAATAACGCACGCACTTTTTTGTTGCAACTTGCAAAGACCGAATGTAAACAAATAAACGCGCCGCGCGTATGGCTTGCCGGCACCCGCGCCGCTTGTGCCTGCGCTTATCCCCGCGCTCGCCCTTCGTGCGAAGAAGTCTAGTTTTTTTTTTTTAAATAATACGATTTCGTGGATAAAAACGACACAAATTATGAATAGTGTTTTGTCACACCATAATAATGAAAAACACATAAACTCTAATAACTTGTATTTTCTTTTGTGAATTTTACAGGCTGTTGTAGTAAAAAAATAAAATATCTTTAAAAGTCGTGGATGAATTCGACACAAAATATTTTAAACAACAGATATCAGTACTCTAAAACGCGTAATACCTATTTAACCTACTGTAATATTCTTTTAGAGCTAGTTGGCTACGTGTTAGGTACTGGTTAAGTATTAGGATTCTCGTGGACAGAGATGACACAAAATGCCTATGTACATCAGTTACTACTTCGTTATTATCATGAAAGTATTTTTTTTTTCTCTAATTTTCTTTTCGTCCGATACTGGTCGAAATGAAAAACAGCTAAATTTCTACCTATGCAAATACCTAGGATGACACAAACTAAGGTATTAGGTTGGGCAAATGGTCCGGCAACTATAAGCGAAAAACAAACAACTTTAATATTTTTGAAACCTCAAAACCTAGCGCTATCGGTCTATAACTGCATGCACATATATTAATAATCAAACTTGTTCCATAGCTCCAAAGAAGTTTTCACTTCTTTGATATGTACATACAACACACTATCTATAGACATATTTAACTTAGCTTTCGTTCTCGCTTCGTCTGCGGCTTCTATCATCTTCCCTGAAACTGGTTTAATGCACCCACCATATTTTCTAGGATTAGAAATTCTCCGCGGTGAAGATCCATTCACTGTAGTTCTCCCGTCCTTTTAGTTTAGGAACATTTACTAGATAGTTCGCCGCCATTATTGCAAACTTTTATTGCACACACTGAATAACACGGCCCTATGTTTCACTACTTTTACTCAAGGAATAATTACTAATATAAGGGCGGCTAGGTGTCGTAATAAAACGATGAAATAGTCGATCTATCTAGCATGCGCGACTCGAATCGAATGTCTACTGTCTACTGGTCAGCGAGTCTGCGGGCCCGAAGCCTGCGTGGGCGCGGGGTGGGGTGCGTTTCACACATCTGGCGACCATTTGTCAGCGTGGTCCCTCTGCCTGCGGCCAACCTGACCATAGCCGTGCACACTGAGCGTTACACTAAAATAAAAATAAACTAAGAGCGCTGGGCTTATAACCTATAAATGAAACAACGTGAGACTAAAACTAAAAAAATGAGACTAATCGAACGAACTGTATATTTTTGTTTTCATACATTCAGTACAGTAACTGTTCAAACACGTAGTTGGTGGGGTTACTAGTCTTATTTTGATACAATACTAACAGGTATAAATAAAGATAATAAAATTGTTGAAATCGTTAATACTAATAAATTCCATGGACTAATAATTGATAAAAGGCTTGACTGGAAATCATAAATCTAGAAGCTTTGCAAAACAAAATGTAGTACTGCATTCGCATTGCACTCTCTAGCTGCAGTTGTGAATGTAGCTGCGTCTCACCTAAGATACGGTACCATATTTTGGGGAAACTACAGACGCTAACACGGCATTTAAGGCACAAAAGAGATGCATTATACCCATGTCCGGGCTAAAAACGGTCGATAAATGTAAACCATATTTTAATAGGTACAAGATATTAACTCTTCCTTGTCTGTATATCCTTGAAACCGCAATGTTTGTTAAAACAAACCCCAATTTGCTTTCAAGCCTACAGGACGTTGTACCGCGTAACAGACGGGATATGACCGTTCTTCAAAGCTATTCAGTCTGCATGGCGTGTACTGTATTTAACGTATATTGCCTAAACGTTGGAAGAAGCTAAATAGTAAGGCATACGAGCGTCAATTGAAAGTGTTTCTTTCGCAAAAAGCATAATATAGTGTCTCCGATTTTTTAGCTGAAAATGTTTTTTTGATTGAACAGTTTTATCTTTTCCTGACAATAATAATAAATTTATATGAATATTGAATGTATGTATACAATGTTTAAGCAAAAAATAACTCTAATCCAATCTAATCTAATATTAATTTTTGTTGGACATTTTATTGAAATTTTTGTATAGATTTTTTAATTATACATTATTACTATTTGATTGATATTTTAATTTTGCCATGTGGTTAATTTTTATATTTGACATGCACTATTTTCATTTTGACATTTGATTTATATTATTTGCATAGATTAAATAATTATATGTTATTGCTATTTGACATGATTGATATTATTATTTTAATTTCATTGATATTTTGAGATATTCTTGATTTTCACTTTTTTTTATTGTTGTTATTGATAATTATGGAGTTCATTTATAATTAAACTTATTCATTGTTTTCGTTTATAATTTAACTTGCATAATATTTGCACGCCATAGCATGTGGCAAACATGTCGGAATCTTTTGTTATTTTTTTGTTATCTTGCATGCATATTGTATGTTTAAGCAAATAAATATATCTTATCTTAACGGACCCGTTAATACAAGATAAGACACAGGAACTAACGGAACAGTCAAGTCAGTCAATACCTATATTTTGTTTAATAAACACAATATAAGTGAAAGTAATGTTACGAGCTGGGGTTCAGGGATAAATTAATTAAACAGCAGACTTCAATTAATCACTGTTTATTACAAAAACACTTCTTAAACAATTCTACATTCGCACTATTTTCCGCTTTGATCGCTCTGTATCGCTTCTCAATCAAACTGACTCACGACGAACCCGACCGCTCTTTATATAGCACGGAGGAAGTTTCTAGAACGTTCCATACTGGTCTAGATTATTCGAGAAACTTCCAGAACAATTGACTTTCGAACTCATTGTTCCCGAAGCAACTAGAAACTTCCAGAATGTTCGGTTCGAACCTTCTGGAAAATTCCATTCGACACGAGCTTTCGAGAACATTAGTTCCGCTATTCGATACTAGATGGCGCAACTAGTTCCTACCTAGTTCATCCTCTCGTTACTAGATGGCGTTGGCCTATCTTGTAACAGTAATTTGACAAACAAGTCTCTTAAGTGTCTAAAAGAACAATATAATTAGAAAATATTTGAATGTTAGTTAACAACAATAATGCAAATAAAATTTTAACTTAAACTATTTAATTAATACTTATAATTTAAACATAATGACCTAACATACATAGTCTTTCAGGTAAGAAGGAGTTTTTATATCTCTCCTGGGTCTATTAGGTTTGATATCGTTAGTTGATGGAGTAGGTGCTTTCCTAACATCAGGAGTCTTAGTAGTAGATTGTTCTCAATCTAATAATAATCTTGATAATGGATTAATAGTTTACAACGATTTTTGGGATTCAGGATCCTTTAGGGTGTTATCTAAATTAATGGAAGATGTGCAGGGGAGTGATAAAGTAGTGTCAACATCTTCTTGTGTTTTCAAAGTTACATTTTCTTGTTCCTTAACAACAGGGAGTATATTTTCTTGTAGTAGTCTGTTGTAGTGTCTCAGATAAATCTGTTGAAAATTGACGAATACGTATAAGGTATCTTCTATGTGTTGTATCATTTACATCAACTAGGTAGGAACGATCTGAAAGCATATCTGTAATTATTCCAGGAGTCCAAGTTTTGTTAGACGCTGGCTGAATTTGAACTGAAACAGGCTGTCCTATTTCTAATGTGGTTGCCCTTCTGGCTCTTTTATTATGTGAATATTTTACCCTCTCTTTATTACTCTTGATGTTTTCAGAAACATTTTCAATCACATTTGGTTTCAGTCAAGTTTTAACAGTTGGTAAGAAACCTCTTGTTCTACGTGAAAATATCCTGTGTACAGGGCTTGAGTCCAATTTATTAGGAGTATTTCTCAGACAAAGCAGACTCAACCAAACATTTCTCAGACAAAGCAGACTCAACCAAACATTTCTCAGACAAAGCAGACTCAACCAAACTTCTCCATCATTAGTAGCTTACATTATAATTTTTTTGGCGATTTTAACGGTAGCTTCAGCTTTGCCATTGCCTTGGGGATGACGTGGAGATGATGTAACTTGTGTGAAGTTCTATTTACAAGAAAACTCTGAAAATTCTTGACTGACATAATTTGGTCCACCATCTGTGACAACTATTTTTGGAATTCCATGTCGAGAAAAATTTCTTGCAAATTTCTATTACTTGTTTGGAAGATTTTAATACATCAATCTCGAAGAAATTAGAATAATGGTCAACCGTTATCAAATATTTAATTTGTTTACCGTTTTGGTTGAAGAAGAAAACATGCATAGATATTATTTGGAATGGATATTCAGGTATTTTGTGACTTTGCATGGTACATTTTTGTTGACTTGGTTGATATTTAATACAAGTAGTGCAAGTTTTAATCATTTCTCTTATGTCGTTAGACATTCATGGCCAAAATATAGCTATAGCTACATCTCTAGCTAATTTCAATGTATTTTCAATTCCTGAATGTGCTTAATGTAATTTACTCAACATTTTTCTCTTAAATTTGTATGAGTACAGCTTGGTTCTTAAGTATAAGACCGTTATAGGTTTATAACTCACTTTTATAATTATAGTACTTTTTTGAGGGCATCTGGCACATCTCTTAAATATTTTGGACATCCATGTAGAATAAAGTTTTTTAAAGTCTGAAAATTGTTATCTTTTGATGTAATTGTTATTTTCTATTTCCTTTTTACAGTTATCAGATATAGGTAAGTTTAACAAAGGATCATATCTTTCTATAATTTTAAATATTTTCAAGTCTTTTGAACTATCAATGTCTTTACACTCTAAATAAAATCGAGATAAAACATCTGCCATAAAATTTTCTTTTCCAGATACGAATTGCAAGACTATATCTCTGTAACATCAGAAGCATTGATAAAAAGCCTTTTTGGAGCTTGCAGAAGAGGTTTTTTAAATATTTTAAATATATTTAATAATGGTTTTTGATCTGAATTAATAATTGTTTTCGTGTTACCTATAATTAGCTGATCAAACCGTTTGAAGGCGAAAAGCACTGCCAGCAGTTCCTTTTCTATTTGGACATACTTCTTTTCAGTCGGAGTCAGGCATCGTGATGCATATGCTACTGGAAGGTTCTTTTAAAACAGCGCCACCCCAGAGCCCCTTCACTGGAATCACATTCTACAACGAGTGGCTCATTTATGTCATAATATTTCAACATCAGGAGTCCATAGCACAGGGTATCCTAGTTTGGATTCCTGACTCCCACAAACCTTTGTACCTCCAATATTTGTAACATAATATAGAAACAAAATTGTAATTTGTGGGAGGTAAATAAATATATTACTACTTACTACTACTAATGTTTTGGTGTCACAGATCATGGACTTCAGCGAATCAAAAACTTTTTGAGCTCTTTTATTCCACATTCAGTTTTATCATGTGTAAGGTGTCTCAGGTATATTGAGTTATCCCTTAAGTTAGGAATAAACCTACTGAGAAATGTAACTATACCCAGAAATCACTGAACTTCTTTTTTATTTTTTGGAATATTTGAAATTGACTCTATTTTAGGTGGATCTGGTTTGGAGACCTTTATTTGAAAACACATGTCCATAATATTTTACTGAAGTTTGTAAGAGTTTTGTTTTAGTTCTATTTAACTTGTAATTATATTTTTGTAATCTGTTAAATCAATTTTGAAGATTTTTGTTGTGATCTATAATGGTTTCTGTCATTGTATCCCCAACTCCATATACAAGCAGATCATCGATGAGTGTCTCAATACCATATAACCCCTGAAACATTTCACTCATTTTAATCTGAAAATGATCTGGTACTGAAGATATGCCAAAGAGAAGGACCTTCCATCGGTATTTACCAAAAGGTGTCCAAAATTTACTGCTTTTTTGAGATAGTTTCAAATGCCAAAATCCTTTTTTGACATCAAATGTAGAGAGTATTTTAGCTCTGCCTAGCTCTGGTAGGATTTCTGTAACTGTAGTAATTGATGATTAGGCCTTTTTATAGCTTTGCTTAAAGGAATTGGATCTAGGCATAATCTAAAGTTTATTTATTTGAAAACTGAACAGCTTAATACTAATTTACATATGAATAGATGATCACCTCACTGTCAATGATCAGCCCAGTGCAGTTGTATCAACGTTACTAGCATCTTAGTCATTAGTAAACACGCACACACTGCAGTGACAGCAAGATGATGACAATTATCTGTTAAGCCAATAACAGAGTTTCACGGCATGGATAAAGCTAGGTTAGGTTATGTTAATTAGCTACACATTGATCACATTAAATCAGATTTAAAAGTATGTAAATATGTAAACATGCATATAGGGCTATATTTATTAGACACAGGGAAAAACAAACAAAATATTAGCGAAATCTAACATCATGAATATCATGCTTAGTCGAAATATCTCACACATAATCCTTAATCTTAAGAGTTATGAGAGTTATGGCCAATGATACAAATAAACAGATATGTTATGAGCGCGCGCATTGTAAAGACTCGAATAGGTCACAATTGTGACTTTTAGTCTTTAGTTTATGTCACGCATGGCGAAGAGTGATAGGCTTTGTTGAAACAAAAACAAAATAAAAAAAATGCCATCGTGTGTATTTAGAAATTGTACCAATTATGATACCAAAGTACATAAAACAGAAGGGATCTCATACCATATGTAAGTACGCAATACGCCTCAATTTACTAATGTATTTCATTTTTTTCCTAATATTCTGATATTGTTAGAAAAAGATAACAACATTGGTCAGAATAATGTTTGTTTACAGTCACATGCAAGTGACAAACACTAGCTGTCTCTTTTTTTCTTGTTGATTTTATCAAGCCATCCCTTTCGACTTGTAGTGAAATGTTAGATGAATGAAAAGTATGTATGTGTGCTGCCGCTGCTGCGCGGAACACTTTTTTCAATTGTTTTGTGAGTGTATAACGTATCTGTTTATTTGAATATCATTGGTTATGGCACAATCAGTTCTCTAAACAATGAATTTACTAAACAAATATCTGCTTGACTTGTCTCCGGTATGATTGTTTGGATAAATGAAATATATCGACATTTTCAAGACTCTCAGAGTAGATGCGAGGCAGTTGGGTCATAACAGCATTTCTACCGTATTTTGTGCGGTAGCCAGGGATACTGAACAATTTTGTATGTCTGGTACATGTTTTTGGGGTACAGAAGTCCATACATGATAGCAGATCACTGCTGTCCAAACAAATAAAAAAAAACAGGATATCAAAGAGCAAAAGTATATCCATCATCCTACGTCTATCCACAAGGGGAAGCATATCATAGTGTTTGCAGTCTCTTGCATAGGAATCATGACGTTTACGGGATTTGAAGTTTTACGAACTTTTTCTGTAGATTAAAGTTATCTTTCTTTTTTATAATAATTACTAGCTTTTGCCCGCGGCTTTGCACGCGTAGACTACATGCTTCTCCTTACCATATTTTAATAGTATGTAGAGACAAAGCAAAAAATGATGATAATAAAAATAATGTTATGTGAAAGTGTTTCTTAGGAAAGACTTATACTCACCTACTTTATCATCAATACGCTCTATCCTTGTCCCGTCCCTATCCCTTCACTATTTCTATGTTTATCCATGACTAATAATAAGTTATCATAATTATAAGTAATTAAATTAAAGTATTTCCTTATAAACAACATGTTTAACCATTTTGGATGTCGGCGCCAGTATCGCCAGACTATTTGATGAGCTAACACGTGAACACGCTACATAAAACTGTCCATGGGAAAAAGCAATTCTTCCTCAAATCTACACCAGCATACTTCAGAGTTTGTCCTGGAGCCTTATTAATTGTTATGGCGAAGCAGACTTTCAAAGGAAACTGCATTCTCTTGAATTCAAAGGGAAGACCATTAGTAATCAATGGGATTCGTGATATGAACACAGTTTCGCTCTGAGAAGGTCCGGTCAAAATAGTTGCCACTACCACATTGTGCAACAAAGCTTTGACTTGTAGCCTAGTTCCGTTACAAAGTTTAGGGGGTTTTAAATTTCTCAGCAACATTACTGGTGTACCAACACGCAGTAAAAGCTTATATATAGTAAGGGAAACCTGATGGGTTTTGAGTGTTCAAGAAGTACAGGATAATGGACGGCCTCGTCTGGATTTACTACAGGGTCAATCGAGCTGTAGATCATTTCTTCGCCTTCAAATGATTTCAACAACATGTCATTAACTACTGCTGCTTGGTCATTTTTGAGGTCAGAATTGCCCTTCGCACAACCATTCCAAAGATTTATTTTGTATGTTAGCAACATCCGGATAAATTTTATCTATCAACTCTGGAACAACAGTTACAACAGTGCAAAGGTCATCGGGTATATTCAACATACCATAATTTTCTGGATAAATACAATTTCCTAGTTTTAATAATAGTTCCGAAAACTGAACCGCAGCGACTTCACCCTTTAAGTATACTCTCATATTTTTGGATAGTTTAAGTATTTTTACTGAAGACCACAGGGAGGACTTCTAAAGACACGTCTTTAGAACGTCACGCGGAACTATTGGCAATGTTTGACTAAAATCACCAGCCAGTAATACTGTCATGCCACCCATCAAGTTCTTGTTACCCCTAATATCTTGTAGAGTCCTATTTAAAGCTTGAATGGCTTTTTTGTGAGCCATCGTATATTCATCCCACACTACAATATTAGCTTTCCTTAACACTTCCGCCAGATTGCTCTGTTTCGAAATGTTACATAAAGAAGTATCTACATTGGTGAGATTAAGAGGCAATTTTATTGCAGAGGGTGCAGTTCGACCCCCTTGCAAAAGAGTAGCAGCTATCCCTGCAGAAGCAACTGCTATAGCAATATCGTGATTACTTCTAAATTTATTACTTGCAATAAAGAACCATAATTGTTAGTTACAAAATCCTGCAAATCTGTCACATCATAGTTAGTCTCCTTAGATAATCTCTATTTTCTAAAGTTAGCGGTACAGTTGGTTGAGGCAAACCATATTCTTTTAGACCACCTAAACTCAAAGAAGATTCCTCAATTTCAATCAAGCATTTATTGAGGACTTCATCTTTTACATTATCGATATTGCTACCAACTTGCCCCTGTACTTGCCGTTTATATCTACCTATCTGGCCAGTCGTCTTTGAAATCATTCCACAGGCTCAAAGGATCGGATAAGTGACAAAAAACCGACATGGTTGTGAAGAGTTCTCTCATCATATACGGCGATCGACACAACACTGCCTCTTTGAGCCCTGCATCCCAATGTTCATAGTCCTCAAGCAACCCCAACGTCTTGCAAGCTGATTGAAAAGTAGCATGCACAACCCCATTAATCGTTTTTAATGCCTCAAAAGATGTAAGACCTCGGACCTCATGAAGGAGCATTCTTAAATGGAAGCATTCCGTAATATTAGGGTGTACAGTGTATACTCTACCCAGAGCATGATCTTTTTTTACACCAGGCCATCCATCTACATCTACTCCTCTTTTGCTCCTTTCAAAGCGGTGCTTGTTCCATGTATAATATGCTGGTATTTGGAAATATAAATGTGTTTTACGTCCTTGTGGCGTAATTGTTGCCGATTAACTGAAGTGGTCACAATTATCATCGCATCTAAGAGGAATGCATCCGCAATGCAATGCATCTAACTGATAGTAGCCACAGCTCACGTTAGGTACCGTGGATTAGTACATTTACTTATTTCCTATCACTGATTAATTTATCATGTAGTTATAAATTAATTACCTACCTACAGAAGTAATTATTAGGTACTACAGTCTTTACAGAATACCTATTTTTATTTTGCTACACTAAGACCCCTAATGCAACAGCTTAAATGAAATTAAAAAGAAATATATTGAAAATTATTTTAATACTATTGTTACACTTAAATGTTTAACATTGATAAGTTAGCTTAGATAATAGGTCTATCCCTATCCCATCCCTATTTAATTCCTATGTTTATGCGTTGAGCCATTTTATAGTTTTTCGTGGTAGCGTGCATTCGTTTTTAAGTATTTCGTATTAGTAAACTTACGGGGACGTGTTATTCGATGTTACACTTTTCTAAGTCACGTAACAAACTCATTTTATAGTTACCAACAGACTTTAAAGACTTGAAAGTATTTTTAATATTTTTTCCTTTATAAAAGAAGGACTTTTGTACACAACATTTCATCACCCATGATCCGTCCCCTAAGGACGGAATTCCCAAAAAACCTTACTTTGCGTTAGATTTTAATCTTCAGCCCAAACCCAAAATTCGAAGATCCTAACTTCAAAACTGACCAACTTTCATCCCCTATTTCACCCCCTTAGCGGTGGAATTCAGAAAAATCATTTCTTAGTGGATGCCTGCACAGTATGAAGTACCTATGTACAAAATTTCAAGTCTCTAGACGATTTCGTTATTCCCATGACTTCATTCCCCTTTTCACCCTCATGGGGGTGGAATCTTCAAAATCGCTGAGACATGTGTAAATTATTTTTAATCATCTTCCTAAACCCAAAATATGAAGATCTTAACTTTAAAACTAACGGACTTTCATACAAACTTTCATCCCCTATTTCACGCCCTTAGGGGTGGAATTTCCAAAAATCCTTTCTTAGTGCTCACCTACACTACTAAAAGAACCTACGTGCCAAGTTTCATGATTGAAGCTTCAGCCGTTTGGGCTGTGCGTTGATGGTCAGTGAGTGAGTCAGTCAGTCAGTCACTTTCTTCTTTTATTATTGTTGATTGATATTGCTTATCCAATATGTGTGACTATCTTCTTTGGTTATTATTCCTTCATCTTCTAATATCTTTATATCTTCTTTCACCATGGGTCGTAGAGCTACTGGAACACGACGAGCTTTCTGGATAACTGGTGAAATTGCCTCATCAATTTCCAGATCTACCTCACCTGAAAAGCTTCCTCTACCTTCAAAAACTGAACTTAATTTATTTACAATATCTTGTGTCTTCTGTAAATAATTGCATTGTATTATATCCTTGCAGAATTTCACGAGACCCATATCAGTTCAAGCTTGGCATGATAAGGAAGGAATGTGTGTTTTGTGTACTATTTGAAAAGTAACAGTATGATTCTTTTTATGACCTGAAATGTTGGTTCTTAAAGTTAAATCTATTTCCCCATGTACAATAATATGATTTTCTCCAAAATCAAAGAGAGTTTTATTTGAGCGTCGCTTTTTTCTTTAGATTTTTCACATTTTCTTTTCCTATTTGCAACTTTCTCTTCTATTTTCTTTATTTCTGAAGTTGTTGTTCCTGATAAATCTTTCATCTGTCTTTCGGTGGCCCCTGCGACACGGCACAGATTGGCTGCATCAGTTAAAGTTAAGTTTTCTGTTTATAAAAGGTCTTTCTCTTGTCTTTTATTCGTAAAACAATTTTATCCCGTAACATTTCATCTTTGAATGTAGCATATTCACAGTCTTCAATCAGCTTTCTTAAATCTGCATAGAAAATATCAAACACTTCGTATTTTTGTTGAATTCTATTTAAGAAGATATATTGTTGTGTTTTTCTTAGGGAGCATTTATGTAGATATAATTTGCAAAATATCCTTGCATGTTTTGTTTGCCTTTTCTGTGTCTGTGAGACCGAAATGCCCATATTTCTTTAACGCTTCGCCGCCTATGGCGCTGAAGAATACGCTCACTTTTCTTGGTTCTTGTTCCGCCGACCATTCATTCATTTGAGTCGCAGAACAATAATTAGTCCACGCAGATAAGAAGGATCCCATCAAAAACATATATGTGAAAAAGGGAGACAAGTAATACTAGTAATTCTTAGTGACAGTCAGGCTGCAATCAAAGCCATGGCATCCTACAAAGTGGACTCCGGACTTATTCTGGATGCTGTCCAAACCCTAAACAGGCTTGGGAAGCACAACAGGGTAAGACTGATGTGGGTCCCTGGGCACAAAGGAATCCATGGTAACGAAGTGGCAGATGAGCTGGCAAGAGAGGGCTCAGCAAATGACTTTGTGGGTCCAGAACCATGTGTAGGCATCTCGACGTGCCTCGTAAAAGCCGCATTTAGGGAGTTTGCAGATCACAGACAGCGAACTCATTGGCTATCTAGCACCGGTCTACAACACTCCAAGAAATTCCTAGGCTCTACGTTCAAAGCCCGGGAATGCATTTGGAACATGAGCAGGGGGCAAATCCGCTACCTGCTTGGGGCCTTTACTGGGCACTTTGGAACCAACGACATGCTCATGAAGATGGGTCTAACCGCGACACCCATGTGCAGGTTGTGTGGGGAACATACGGAACGCATGGAGCACCTTCTTTGCACATGCGATGCTCTGGCTGGTAAGCGAATGAGTCTCTTAGGGGCTGGATATCCAAGACCAGAAGACTATAGGCTCATATCTCCCAGTCTCGTTGTAAAATTCATGAAAAGAGTTTTCAACGAGATTGGGGAGTAGTAAGGTATCTAGGGGACCACAATAGATCCCAATGGGTCGAAGTGTCCGAGTTGTTTCTCGGCCCCTCCACAAGATAAGATAAGATGTCAAAATACTCGATTCTTATTGGATGTTTTAAAAGCGGTAATTAGCCGAATGAATTCTTTAGCCAATAAAAAGCAGGAGTGTCTAAAAAAGGCGCTCTGAGTGAGTCTTAGATGAAGACCCTAGAGTGGGTTCTTTCCGCCATGTTTTTCGTGGAGTTAGAAAAGAAGCGCGCGGACGCGCGTTGAGGAAAAGAGTTGAGAAGTGAAGTAGCCAAAAAGTGGCGTGTATAAACTTGAAAAAGTGTGTTTTTGTTGAGAGAAAGCGAAATGCTTGGTGACCGAATCCGCTGCTTTCTTAAAATTGGACCAAGGACTATGTCTAAAATGGCATAAATTACCTGCCTTCTGCAAGCATACCCACGTGAAGCCCACAAGATCGAGGGTATATTGAAGATAGCCCTCATGTTTGCGACATCAGAAGTGTGGAACAATGCACGCACAAGGCGCTGATGGACCAAATGAGACGTACTGGCTGGCACGCTCTCTTTGTTGCGCAAAAGAAATAGCATGGAAGTACCCATTGACGTAACTGAATGTATTATGTTGAGGACTGATTCAAATCAATCTAGCAATGGTGAGGTCGGTGTGTATGGTCAAAGGACTGACTGTACGGTGATGAGTAGTCACTGCGGTGACTGCTGTAGCCAAGATGGGCTACGAGGTGTGAGTGGTCAGAGATGACTGCTGTATCCGAGCTGGGTTACGAGATGAGTGGTCAGAGATTGCCTGCTGTAACCGAGATGGGTTACGAGGTGAGTGGTCAGAGATGACTGCTGTAACCGAGATGGGTTACGAGGTGAGTGGTCAGAGATGACTGCTGTAACCGAGATGGGTTACGAGGTGAGTGGTCACCAAAACCTGAAGTGACAAAACCTTTATTCATTTTACTGATCCGTATTTTTTTACTTCTATTAGAAATCTCGTCAATTACTAAAGAATAGTGAACTAAAGAATAAAGAACTTGGTCCCACAGCAATCGCTGTGGCTCCTGATGGTCAATCCTGTGACCATCCTGCAACCATAGTCATCCTGACCAGGCCTCGTAAGGTCCAAGTTCTCTATTCTTTAGTTCACTATTCTTTAGTAATTGACGAGATTTCTAATAGAAGTCAAAAAATACGGATCAGTAAAATGAATAAAGGTTTTGTCACTTCAGGTTTTGGTGACCTAAGAGACGAAATAGCTCCTAAATCTCTTGTTTTGATGATAGTATCACTAAATCAAAATGAACAATACCAATAGGATTTATTTAATAAATAAAAAGCTGAATTGAAAGCTACATTAATTAAGCAATGCTTAAGCTTATGCCACGAAGTAAGCGTAAAAATCGTCAGTATGACTTTCGATGGTGCTCCAACAAATTTGAGTACTGCAGAAATATTAGGTTGTGAATTGTTGAGTGATCCAGATAATTTAAAACTAATTTACCTCCTCCAGTTAATTAAGATAAATTGTAAAAATATATCTACATTTTTTTAACTAGCAGTTATGTCCAGTCTATCAAAATGAATGGAACAAATTTTCGAATATTTAAAAGGCTTATATGTTTCTTCTTCTCTTTCTTTTGCGACAATAGATACCCATTCTGTACAGCGAAATGGATCATTAGGAAAACTAAAAAAAAAAGCTTTACAAACTATTCCATGCATTCTCTGTTCCAGAACAGTCAATGTTTGTAACAATAGTTGGCGCTTTCTTTTTTTCGACGCAAATGTTGGTCAAACAATCATAATATTTGGTAATTGATTCATATTTACTATTTAATTCGGTTTTTACTTCATGAAAAACACTTAATGATATTAACTTACCCAAAAAAAGATATTTCTTCCAAATTCAAGGTGTTACGGTGGTTATTTGCACAGTTTTTGAACGCACATTGCGGCATTATATACGTATTAATGTTGGCTATGATTGGACCATACTAATTTAAAAATAGTGACACAACCGTATTTGTGGCCATATTTTTCGGCCCGTTTTTGAAGCGCTTACCGGGTATCTAGTGTATTCTTCATCGAAGGTAAATGGGGATCTTCTTTTGTAGCATTAATTAAATCTTTTTTTAGCGTTTAATGACATAGGTAGTATGACAGCAATTTTTAAATTTTCTTCTTGTTCATATTTCAAGTTAGATGCATCGCAGTCTCTAAGAAAGTCTGCTAAGGGTATTTCTGTGCCCTTGTTAAATATGACTTTTTGTGAGTATTGTGAAAGATTAAACATTATGCGTTGTAACCTTGCTGGAGCAGATTGTATGTTTTTCTTGAAAATTGTCTCAAGTGGTTTATGATCTGATTCCACTGTCAGTTCTTTGCCATAAACATATTCATGGAACTTCTTACATCCAAACTGTATAGTACTCGTAAGTGCTTCTTTCTCTATCTGTGGATAATTCTGTTCAGATTTGGATAATGCTCTTGCTCCATAGGCTATTGGTTGTCCATCTTGAAGAAGTCCAGATACAAGATTTTTTGAACTTGCATCTACGGTTAGAGTTACAGGTTTGTTTACATCATATAGTCTCAGCACTGGAGGACTCTGAAGTACTTGTTTTAATTTGTTGAGGGCTTCTACATGATGACTTTCCCATGTAAAACTTGTATTTTTATGTTAGTATGTAGCTCTGTTTTATTTGTTGATGTTTCCATTGCCCTTATGGCTTCCACTTTGTCTGAATCTGCTTCTAATCCACTGGCTGAGACAATGTGTCCTAAGAATTTTATTCTTTGTGCTTAAAGAATACACTTGTTTTTGTTGAGTTTGAAGCCTGATTTATTGAGTGTTTCGATTACTTCACGAACAGTTTTGCGTAGATCTTCTATAGTTTTAGCATGTGTAAAAATGTCATCAATGGATACTCTTACATTTTTAGAATTTTCTGAACAAATTTGACAATATTTCTTGAAATATTTCAGGAGCTGATGATACACCAAATGGAAGTCTCTTGAATGAATATCTTCCCCAAGGGGTAGCAAATGTCAATATTTTCTGTGTTCTTTCTGATAGCTTGATTTGCCAGAATCCTTTTGTACAATCTAATAGTGCAAATAATTTAGAACCTTTTATGTCAGCTGAAATCTCTTCTATAGTGGTTAGTGGGTAATGACGTCTCAGAATGTTTTTGTTTACATTTGATGGATCTATACAAATTCTTATTTTACCTTTTTGTCTGACAATTTCCATAGGTTTTATGACATCTAACTTCACCATTCGGTCAAGTTCTTGCTTTACCTCGTCTCTTATAGCATGTGGAATCCTTCTTGCTGGTTTAATTTCGAGTCTGGGGTTTTCGATTAGGTCTATGTCGTATTCGTAATTTTTATAACAGCCTAACCCATTAAATACTTCTTCATTGCACCGACTTTCCGTCAATGTCTTTACTCTTGCAACTAAACCTAGTTTCTCACAAGTTTCTAGTCACAGGATTGGTGTGACTTTTTCTTCGACTACTTTTAATAAATTTTTTTTTTCTTAATTTTAGTTTACAAAGTAACTCTGCTTCGCCTAGAACTATCATTTAATCCTCCGTATAGCTTATTAAATTTTTTGTTCGGCTTGCTTTCAGTCTTGTCTTTGTTTTGTCCATCAAATATCTTGGTAACACTTTGCATTCTGCCCCTGTGTCTAATTTAACAGTAAACGTCACATTGCCAACTTGTATTTTTCTGTCCAGTTTTTCTTCTCGCCGGTACTTATAAAAAAAAAAAACTTATAGCAGATATGTATTCATCATCTTCAGAATTTGAGCTTTCTTCTAATGCATTCACTCTATTTTTAATGTTTTGTGTCGTATTTCTTTTTAGTTTTGCACATTCTAGCGAAAGGACCATTTTTCTTGCACTTAGTTCACGGTTTGTTGAAAGCTGGGCATTCTCTTTGTTTATGGTTTGTACCGCACCTTCTACAGTCAAAATTCTTATTTTGATCTTGTTTTGCATTTATATTTATTTATTTAACCATTTATGCACACACACTTATACAGACAAGAAGAAGGAACAGAAAAATAGGTACATAGGTGATGCTTATTTCTAATGAAATTATATTTTTCACCAATGACACTTTATCTATTTTATTTTTACCTTCAAACTCATCCATTTGTTTAGAAGCTTGTTCACTTGTTTTACAGATAGTTACTGCTTTTGTCAAATCTAGTTTATCTTCAGTCAATATTTTTTCTCTTACTTGATTAGATCTAATTCCGAATATTATCTTGTCCTTTAGCATTTCGTCAAGTAAATTGTCGAATTCGCATTTATTTGCTTGAGTTTTTATTCTGGTCAAAAACTCGTTAAATTGTTCATCTTCGTTTTGTTCAATCTTGAAAAATATATATCTTTCAAAAGATACGTTGGTCTTTGGCGCAAAATACTCTTTAAACTTTTTTATGATGTTTTGTAGGTTATTTCTGTCTTCGTCGCTGAGATTGAAACTGTTGTATATGTCGATCGCGTCTGGGCCTATCCCAGCCATAAATGTTGCTGCTTGGACCTCGGCTGGCTTTTTATCTAGTTGAATAGCAATGGCATACCACTCAAATTGTTGTAACCATTTTTCCAGCACGATGTTTTGTCCGAGTCAATTTGTAGGTAAGCTGGTGGCTTTATACCAGATACTGCGTCGTTCGTAGCCATTTTACGTATTTCTCACTTATTTCCTATTCTTCGATACTTTATTGTCACTTCTGACACCATGTAACGTCGGGTTCTTTAATAAAACTTTAAAGTACTTTATTAGATATAAGTAAGCGGCTTGTAATGACATCTTGAATCTTAGTAGTTTTTATAGATGAGCGACCACAGATGACATGTCTTTTACTAGATGGCCACACCATAGATTATACACATATTATATACTTTACAAAACCTCTCTATAGCACTTTGCTTGCTAAAGGAAACTTCTTCGCGTCATCATCAGCCAGCTGGTGCAGAACTCCATTACGGCGTTGCGAGTAAGGACTACTCGCAACGCCGTACGTAATCGTCTTTAACTAATAATTAAATAATAATAATAATTAATAATGTAATTTGGATTGATTGATCTTCCGAAACCCTCCATAAAATGTGTTGGTATTTGCGTTGAGCTTCTGAAATAAGAGTCATACGGTACATTTTACATATGACTCCCGATAAACAAATTTCGTGAAGTCTAAAATTTATTAGAATCTCATTAATGTCCAACTGTAGTTTAGGTCCGGTATACATAACGGAATTCAAGGAATTATTATTTGAAGTTGTGCTCGACGCGTCAAATACGACTCGGAGCTTGGTTGATGTGCTGGTCGGACGCAAAATACAGAAATGCGGAATAATGTATTCCGAACCGACGCTGTCAACTTCAACCAAATATGTCATGTGACCGAGACTTTCATATTCAGACATAAATTTACTATATTCTTCCTTAAGTTCCGGAAGACGACGCAGTTTTGTCTCTAAATTATGAAAACGGCGTAAAGCTTGTTGCTTTGAATCACCTAATTCAAAACTGGGTTTAAACGGATAAGCAACGGTATATCGCCCTGTGTTATCCCGACTGTGCTCTTTTTGAAATAAATCTTCATCATATAAATCTTCCGGTTTCTGTGTTAAGTCACAAGGTACGTTTTCAGTTTCCCAAAAAGAGCTCATAATTTTTTCGATGCTGCTATTGACCGTAAATAAACTGAGCGAAGGCCCATTAGAATCTACTTCACCACCTAAGGTAGTTTGTCCGGTAATGACATATCCGAAGATTGAATGCATCGTGACGGGCAAACCCGGGTGGCGCGGTAGTATATTTTTACCATCGTATATGTAGGAAAAAATGTCAGCGGCAGAGAAGACGAAGATGAGAAGAAGAAGAAGCAGAGAAACTGGAGAACCAGAGAAGAAATTAGGACCTGCGAGATCTAAACTGTTTGAAGTTGTTTACAACTTGATCTGATAACGGCATGGAGGGTAAATTTCCTGTGATGTTATCCACAATAAGCGTTTCAGTTTTAAGGACAGGACCAGATGAGTTTCGCGGTTTAAATGACATGTAACCAGACCGAAATCTTGCTCCTAGCCCCAGGGGTTCGAACGGACACTTTTGACGGGACAACCCTAGGCACTGCGCACATTCTTTCGTCATATAGCCCGACATAGCAGCACTGTCAATAACGGCACGTACGGCGTGGTATGTACCCCAACGATCTGCGACGTGCACTATTGCAGTACCTAACATCACGGTTGAGATTTAAGAACAAGTTAATCTCACATTGGGAGGTTGACCTTGACTCATTTGAGGCTGATCGCTTTGAATATTGTTGGCATGACAATAATTATTTGTACCTAAATCGTTGTGAAGGCTATTGTGGTGTGGTTGTTTGCACACGACACAACGTAGTTTTGAGGCGCACGCAGACAACGGATGCTGACGTAAACAATTCTCGCACAGTTGCAATTGCTTGACTTTGTCAAGTCGCTGTTGTGGTGACAACTCGAAAAACTCGAAGCAGCGATAGGTTGAATGAGGCTTGTTGCAGAACAGACACAAGTTTGACCTGTCATTGTTATTGTTACTAACAGCTGACAAGCACGGCTTTGACTGGTTGTTCAAACTATAGGTATTATTACCAGGTTTAGTATAAGTCGATTTTGCTGCAGCATATGCTGGAGCACCTTTTTGGTTTACCTGTAGCTTCGATGAAGGATTCACCTTATGGTCAGAAATTTCCAAAACCCGCGCTTGCTTTTCGACAAAACCAGTTGATCGAAGTTAGGAATATCCGTTTGCTCGACTGTTTGTTCAAATTCGCGCCTCGTCATCGGATCCAAGTTACGTAATCCCACGTAAAACAATATAAACCCAGAAAGATCATCGATATCTATAAGTTTTAAAGCTTTGACACATTCTTGATAGGTTTGTAAAAACGAGTTAAGTCCGGAAGCAGATTCGGCTAACAATGGGTTAAATTGAAACAATTTATCCAAATAATTAGTAGCTAGGGTTCGTTTATTTTGATATTTTTTGACTAATAACGCCCATACAATTGGATAATTGTCGGCAGTAACTGGCATGCCTTTTACTAAAGTGAGTGCGGCGCCACTAACGGCAGAAAGTAGGTGATAATATGACTACGATGGCCCAATTTGTAGGCGCTATTTCTAACGTGAATTGAAATAATTTTAATTGGGCCTTAGAAGATGGTAAGCTCTACTCACGTTGACAGGTTCTGGATGATGCACGTCCCGGGACACTATTCAAGTACACACAATGTCTTTTTTATTCGTTTTCACAGTGATTTTCTTTTGATAATATTTTGAGACCGCACGCACCGGCCAGTAAAAAAGTTATTCTTCTCGTTCATTCGGTCCGCCTCCGCGAGAGGGCGTCCTTGATGCACCGGCAGCGATTGGTGACCGATAGGAACGGGTCGGTCTAGTAAATGGCGCGAAATTTGAACGCGCGATGGTGGAGAGCTTGTATCCAAGGCCCAATATTATACAAAGTGTAATCTATGGAGCTCGGGCGTCTCACGTCTGCTCGGGCGTCTCGTATAATTACGTCATCTATGTAACAGAAGTAAAAACTAGACTCCGGTTGACCTTCTGCACCTATCTTGCATTGTGCGTCTAAGCCTTGTAATACCGAGTTATTCATATATCGCTGAAATGTTTGCACAGCATTCCGTAAACTAAAACTCATACGCGTAAACTCAAACAAACCAAAGGGATAAGTTATCGCTTTTTTTTTCTATGTCCTCTGGTGCAATCAAATTATTGTGATACGCTCTATTTAAGTCTAATCGCGAGAATATTTTTGCCTAAAATATATGTAAAGTCATTTATTCATTATTATATATTTATTCAAGTCATTATTCCTGTCAGGTATTGTAATAGCTTTCAATGCCCTATAATCACCGCAAGGACGTATTTGCCCATCCTTTTTAGGTACCACGTGCAGCGGACTGGCCCAAGGACTTTTTGACGGCCTACATATTCCCATTTCCTGCATGCGGCGAAACTCTTCCTTAAACTTGACATATTTTTCTAGGGCTAATGGTCTAGCTCGAGCAAAAACGGGTGGTCCGTGTGTCTCAATATGATGAAACACCGCGTGTGGGGGTTCCTCCCTAAAAGACACAGGTTTCATGATCTCAGGAAAATCCGCTAGTACATATATCTGAATAAATGCAAGACTTATCAACCGTAGTTAAGGATGGCCCTTTCCACTCTAAAACTGAACCTACTGTACTTAAAATAGTTACTTGGTCTATGAGACGTCGACCGCTTAAATCTACTAGCAACATATGCTTTACTAAAAAATCTGATCCTATTATGGGTTGATTTACATCTGCTACAATAAAATGCCAAGTATACGGACGTCTTAATCCCAAACTTATGGTTAATGTTTGAATACCATAAGTTTTTATTGTTGTGCCGTTAGCGGCATGCAATGTAAAGTTTGACTTATTACTATCATAATAACTACGCGACCTATTTTTCTTTACAGGTATTACGGACACGTTAGCTCCTGTATCAATTAAAAATCTCATACCTGTTTTCTTATCGCATATTACTAGGCGATTGTATATCGTGCAAAGTCCCGCTGTCGGCTGCACCAAGTCTAGTTTCCCGCCGACTTCTCCTGGCCTTTGCTCCAATTACAGGGTTTCACACACTTTGTTGCCTAATATTACACCAAAGCCAATTAGCACTCTTTCTCTCACCAACCGCATCACCATGCTTCGATGTCTCTCTCGATCTTCGGCTGTCATTGTCCCAACGGCCACGCGTTCTGCCTCTGCCACGCTCCAGACCTACGAGACGCAGGTTGATCTTCGCCAGTTCCCCTAGGATTTGGCTGACGTTTGGTGATACATCACTCCTCTTCCGTTTGGTGCTCTTCTGGTCCTCTACTGCTTTGACTTCGGCTACTGTTGATGAGCCCTCTCCCGTACTTTCTAGCACCTTGTCTGCTATAGTAGCGAGCACATCGACATTCTTTGAGTCAGTCACTGTCAGTACCGATGTCGGCAGATTCGATTGCCACATCAACTTTAGGGTATCGTCAGACACCTTGTCTCTGGCCAAGTCACGCATTCGTCGTAGCAGATGTGATGGCCGCTGATCTAGACCTAGCTCCATTTCACTGATGAGTTTTTGCAACATCCTCGTCTCCGACTCCTCGAACACCTCAAGTAGCCTTTCTTTCAGTGTCTGATACTTCGAGACTCCGACGGAGCAAGCAATAAATCATTCACTTGCTGTATAGTTTGGCTGCATTACTCAGTTTCTGATTCTCCACCACTACCTCGAACTGGACAAACCAGAGTCGCGTTTGGTCTGCCCAGAACTCAGGAATTCGCGAAGAGACAGTTATGCTGGCCAACTCCTTTTCGTCGGCGTCCCCGGACGTGTCCCTCCTCGCATTTTGTGCACGCTGTGTAACACCTTGTTGCTGGTTCAATGTCCTGTTCCAGGATATTTAAACACCTCACCAAAAATTTTCACAGGGGTCACCACTTTAGGTTATTTAAGTTTAGTTGTGTTCTCTAATTCATTTATGTTGAGGTGCAGGGTTAACAGAAACAACCAATTACGACTGTAGTTTATTTGCGACTAAAATAAAAGCCTCTATGTATCACGGGCGTAGCCGTGCGTTATTCTAATATTAGATACTCGTACGCTGAGTAAGCTTATAGCTTGTACATTGTGTCCCTACAAAAGAAAAAATATTTATACCCTCAGCCTTAACAGCAACAACATTTAGGTTGTCACCAACGAAGGTTAGAGGAATCTGGGAGAATGATACTTTGCTATTGATGAGCAAAGTCTATCCTCCGTAGCCATCAGATCTATCATTACGAACGCTGCCAAAACATGGCAACCTGAAATTGCTAGCAGGCAAGAGCCATGTCTCAGCAATGCCACAGATTGATGGTTTAAATTTGTTAATTAAAAAAGAAAGATAAGGCTTTCTGGGAATAATACTCCTCACGATCCATTGAAGGAATGTCAAGGGACTGGGGACCATCGTGGATGTAATTGAGAATGGAAGTCAGTTTTAGGGCAACGTGGTCAGGTATGGATTGGGTGGAATTTGCAAATAGAGACATTAACATATTAGTTATTAATTCTAACATATTTTTTTAATTTGCCTGTCCGTATCGTAATGTCATACGTTCTGCAACTTCCGTTGGAAGAGCACTACCGTTTCTGGATGGGGAGAAGGAGTGGTTTTCGGTAAGGTCTAGGTGAGCTTGTCTATTATAGCCAGGGGAAAGGGGGATGCGGGGTTTAGGTTTTAAAAATACAGTTTTACTATATGAATTTTGGGATACAGGGATGAGACTCGAGGACTGGGATTGGGATCTATTTGATGCAACCTTGTTGCGAGGGAAGGATTTGAAGACGTTGGCATATGATCTCGGAACAGATGGAAACACTCCACTTGCCTCCGCATATGAAATCGATTTTTCCGCCATCAGAGCCTTGATGCTCTTCTGTTGGCCCAATTCAGGACAAGCACTGTTGTTTGCGAAATGGTTCCCAGTACATGAAACACAGAAACTATTTTCGGGGGTGACTTCACATCCATCACCTAGATGATCTTCACCACATTTAAAGCATCTTGGCTTTGATCGGAACAGAGTACGAGTATGTCCATAGCGGCAACAATGGTAAAATAGAATAGTAGGGTAGGTATATATCTCCACTGGAAGTGCTGAGTAGAAACAGTACACACGTTTGGGTAGGACTTGACCATCAAACGTCAAAAACAACAGTTTGTGTGGGCTTCCACTCAGCCACTCCAGAGGAGGACACCTTACGGCTCATCCTTCTGGCTTTGATGACGGAGCCACATCCTTCTGGGACCTTAATGTTATTAATTATCTCGTCCTCTGACCAATCAACCGGTATGTCCCTAACAGTACCCATTCTTGTAATATTAAACTGTGGGATGGCGACAATGTAGTTGTTTCGAGTAAAAAAAAAATATGCAGAAAACTATTTGCATCTTGGTGCGACTTGAATACAACCGAGACTTTATTCCTGCCCATTCGTTTGATCCCATCTAGGCGTATGTTATTGACGTTATTTGTCGTCAAAAACATACCATACTTAATTGGTTGTAGAGCAGTGCCCGAGGTTTGATTATCTTTCAGCGAAACATGCACAATGTAGGGTGGGTTGTCCTTCATCGTGTATGCAATTCTGCCGTTTTTCTGCTGTTTGGGCGGGTTATTGGCCGTAGAAGGGGGCGTTTCAGCGACCCTTTTACGGCTACAGGTTTCAATGTCCATATTTTCTTATATTAGTACTTCAGAATTATTGGGCAGCATTGTGGTGAGGACCGGGGAGAGATCAAAAAGTTCATCGGGAGGATCAGGGGGGCTTATTCGAACTCATTTTGGCTACTTTAAATTAAAAGGAAAAGAGACAGTCACAGTTAAAAAACAAACCTTAACCCAAGAACAAACACAAGGAATAGTCTCGATCAAGTTTAACACACAAATTATTCACTAAAACCGAGAAAATTCTTAGCACTGACAAAAGCACGTGTTAATAATATCTTCACCACTACCACAGACCATCAACTACTTAGCTACTTTACAATCTTTTTGGAACTCACAACCGCATCAGGCGGGTTTTCAAAAGTGGCATTGTTCTTATTTTTTAATAGGAATGCAATGGTAACTTAGCCATTCCAACACTTTCTTTAGATTGACTGCCACATATTCGGCAACTGGTATTATTGTGGTCATCATGGTGTTTGTTTGGTGCGGTACAGGTATTATCTTGTACAGTTTGAAACTTTCTCTGGATTCTAGTGGAAAAGTAACTCCAATTATGAAAATTGTTTTGCGTCGCTCTGGCTTTGCCTTTCAGTAGTTTGTAAAGATAGGTCAGTTTCTAAATTAGTGATTGGTAATGTGAGTTCGCTTGGCATCTGGCCATATATGGTTTTGAGATCACGTTTAAGTTGCGTTGGTGGCAGTAAATGTATGCTAATTTAAGTGTGGTTGCATAAAGCAAAGTGTGTTGAAGTTGTCTTAATCCTTGTAGCAAGCTGTTTCCAGACATGGCTGACAATGAGAAGTCACTGACGTATGAAATGTTTTGTATTTCACGTTAGAGAGTGCTCGCGTTTTATTGCAAGTCCATAAACTTCTTGTTTATTAATTTGTGCTGTTTGTTTACAGTGATCTCCATTCTCTTCATAAGGTTGAACTCTGCTTCAATTATGGAAGTTTGGTTTTTCCATAAATTAGAAAGATGTTTCTCATTGCGATGCTCTCAGGTCTACAAAACGCGTGTCCAACACCCCGAATAAGGACCGATTTCACCAATTATATTAAACGCGATTAGTTGAGACCGCTGAGAAACTACCAATCAGAACGCAACGAACGTATTTGCGTTAACTGAGTTCAGTTGAACTAATCGCGATTCGTATAATTGGTGAAATCGGCCTTAACTCATTCGCTTGATACCCGATACCGTTGATTAGGCTTCGCCGACCCATCTTCCCCGTGACGCGTCGCCGACTAGCGTGGACATCAAAATGATTTGTTAGCAAAAGTTCATTGTAGTATTCGAGTTCCTGTTAATCGTTTCGGGCTTGCTGCACGATAATATTACAATTTGTGTTTCAATGGTTGCGCACAATTTTTCTTGGTAATTTGCTATTTTGTTATAAGTGTTTATGCCTGACTAATTGGGTATCATGTCGCAGTACATGACTAATGTCCAGTTATCCCTGATTAATTGTACTTTAGAAATAGGATCAAAATAAAGCGTTTGGTTTTTTGGAAATGGTTTCACGGCGTCTAAACGGTAAGATGGAAAATCAGCGTGAAAACTCAGTAAAACAGTTGCTACAGTTGCGATTTTTGACCTCGGTTTTCTTTTTCTTTCTGTTAAATTGGTTGTTGGTTTTATATCTGGTTCTGGTTTATTTATATTATTCTGGTTAATGGGAAAAACTGAAAGTTCCATAATAGGACGTTTCATGACCCCATTTTTGGTTTTTAATGAAACTGCTCTGGTTAGACCATAATTTCCTGGATGTGTCGACCACACGTCCAAGAGCCCATTTTCCTGGAAGCAGATTCTCATCATGAATCACTACTAGATCTCCAATTCCGATGTTTATCTGTGGTCCCATCCATTTACCTATTTCTAGATGATAGTTGTACCAAGTATTCTGTCTTCTATCGTTTCCAATTATCTTGGAATAGCTTGTTGGTTAGATGCCACCTGATTCTAGCATATTGCTCGGTTTCTATTGCAGTTGTTCCTGATACGAAATGAACTGGTGTCAGGAAGTTTATATCATCGGGATCCTCTAATATCGCGCAAAGTGGTCGAAAGTTGAGGCACGCTTCTAGTCTAGCTAACAATGTGGTGTACGAAATGCGTTATCTATCAGTCATATGCAGTCATTAAGTTATTATCCATCATCATCATTTCAGCCGAAAGATGTCCACTGCTGGACATAGGCCTTCCCCAAGCGTCGCCACACCAATCGGTCCGGTGCGTTTGGCATCCACGCACCGCCCGCAGCCCTGACTAGGTCGTCGCTCCACCTAGAGGGAGGCCTTCCAACGCTGCGTCTTCCGGTACGCGGTCGCCACCTGTTCTGCGAGCAATGTGCCCTGCCCACTACCGCTTAAGTTTGGAAATTCTTCGGGCTATATCGGTAACCTTGGTTCTCTTGCGGATGTTTCATTTCTGATTCGATCACGCAAGGAAACGCCGAGCGTAGCCCTCTCCATTCCCCTTTGGATGACTTTAAGCTTTCTGATGAGGCCCATTGTGAGCGGCCACGTTTCTGTCTCGTAAGTAATCACTGGCAACACACACTGGTCATAGACTTTCCTCTTGGGACACTGTGGTAAGTTGGACGAGAAGATACCGCGCAACTTCCCGAATGCTGCCCAGCCGAGTCGGATTCGACGGTTGACCTCTTTCTCGAAGTTGGTCCTACCTAACTGACCGTTTGTCTCAGGTAGACATAATCGTCAACAACTTCGAGTGTAGAGCCTCCGACTTTGATAAGAGTGGGTGCAACATGGGCATTCAATATCACATTGGTTTTGTCCATGTTCATTTTTAGACCCACTGTTTCGGAAGCTCTACTGAGGTCATCGAGCATTGTACTGAGGTCATCGAGCATTATATTGGGGTCCTCCATAGTCTCAGCCATGACCACTATATCGTCGGCAAACCGAAGGTGAGTGATGTACTCGCCATTGACATTGATGCCTAGCCCTCTCCAGTCCAGAACCTTGAAGACATACTCCAGTGCAGCAGAAAACAGTTTCGGAGATATGACGTCTCCCTGTCTTACTTGTGGACATGGCTAAGAAGTGGCATGGACCTATAATTCTTCAATCGGGCATTGTCGCCCTTCTTGAAGAAGAGTACCACCACACCCCCGCACCATGCCTGTGGCGACCTTCTCCATAAAACTGGCCAGTACGTGTCCCCGGTGGTTCCGTCGTCCAAATCCAAAATGCCCCACTCGCAGCTCATTATCGTCTCGTTCACCCAGTTTCTCGTTGAAATCCCCCATGACCACGGTGAAGTGTGTTTTATGACTATGCATGGCTCTGAAAATGTCCTCATACATAGTCTCTACTTCGTCGTCGGGGTGTGTTGAGGTCGGGGCGTAGGCCTGTATGACCTTCAGCGAATACCTTGAGGATATTCTGAGTATAAGGTACGCCACCTTGATCGACACACTCTCGGGCCTCACTACGTTGGCCACAAGGGACCTGTGGACGATAAACCCGGCACCCGACCCTGGGACTGCCGGTCGCCCTCTCGGAAGTAGAGCAGGTTGCCGGAATTAAGGATTATCGAGTCCTCTCCCTCTCTTCGGACTTCAGATAACCCTATCAACTTCACTCAGAATACTCCATCATAACCCGCTCAACTCTTCCTCGAGTTCGGCTATCTTCTCATCGGTCCGGAGTGTTCGCGTGTTGTATGTTGCCAGGTACAGTCATCGGTTTTTATTGGGGTAGCGGGGTCCACTCCGGGGATTCACCGCACCCCTTGCCACGCCATCGCCTCGACCGCTACCGTAGTCGAGGGTAGACGGGCTGCCGGGCACTAGAGGCCATTTCATGGTTGCGCTATTCATCGGTTTGGGGAGGTTTGCCATAATCGCCACGCTTGGCGATCGAAGAATTGCCAAACTTAAGTGGCAGTGGGCAGGGCACATTGCTCGCAGAACAGATGGCCGATGGGCCCGAAAAGTTCTGGAATGGCGACCGCGAACCGGAAGACGATACGTTGGAAGGCCTCCCATTAGGTGGACTGATGACCTGGTTAAGGTTGCGGAAAAGCGCTGGATGCGAGACGCATGGGATCGGCCAATGTGGCGACGCCTAGGGGAGGCCTATGCCCAGCAGTGGACGTCTTTCGGCTGAAATGATGATGATGATGATTATTGGCGATCGCAGTTTGTTATGAAGTGCACAGAGAACGCTGCTGCCCATTCTCTGGTGTGTCCCTTAGTCGCCTCTTACGAAACCCACGGGCAGATATGGGATGGTGAGATTCTTAACGTCCAACACCATACTTAACAATTATCCATAATAATATAATCCATAAGGTAAGAAAAATATAAACAACTAGAGGACGCCTCGCGGTTTCACCCGCGTAGTTCCCGTTCCCGTGGGAATACAGGGATAAAAAGTAGCCTATGTCACCCGGGGATAGAGTAGCTTCCCAACGGTGAAAGAATTTTTTAAATCAGTCCTGTAGTTTTGGAGCCTATTCGGTACAAACAAACAAACAAACAAAAAAATCTTTCCTCTTTATAATATTGGTATAGATAAAATTAAGTCTAAAATATCAACAAGTGTGTGGTGCTCTTAAGCGCCTTCATAGTCGATCGAGTTTATGTACCTGTTTTCGGCAGATTTTTTAGCAGGACACTCTTGATCTCCCGTTTTATGGTTGGCTGGTTTTTTGAAGCGGGTCTCCGCTTCAAAATGTTGCTAATTTTGGCGCTTCGGTTTACTTCGTGCAGTCATGGTTAGCGTGCCCTTCTTCACAACAATGTCCACATGTGGCGGCAGCAACTTTGCACGACTTAGCCGCATGACCATTTATTTATTTATTTGTTTACCCTCGCACTGGAACGCCTTGCAGCAATTACACCAATGGAGCACAAACTTACAAATACTGACTTATAAAGTCCTGGTTTCCTCACGATGTTTCCTTCACCGATGTCTTGTCAGCGATGTCCAAGATAAATTTAGAAAGTACATATGATTTGAAAAAACTGATGATGATGATGTACTGCTGGCAATTGTAACATCTCGTTACCAGTGTGAAGCTTCTTACCGGGCAGGAAGTCCTGTCTTGTTGTGTGATGAGAGCCTTAAGAATGATCGCAGGAACTTCTAAGATATAGTTGCAGTTCTCAACATCTTTTTTACCAGATTTGTGGCTCAGTTTGATTGATGTCAAAAAGGTATCTCTGGATATAGTTGGCAGTTTGTCGGCCAAGTATTGGTCGTAAATGCATTTATAAAACTCATTTTCCGCTATTGATGCTGGAACTCCTATCACTATTATGCGGGGTTTGCGCTTTTTCGTTTCGTTGACGGTAAGTCCTGACGAAGCAGTTTTAACTGATTTCTTCAGCTTATCGAGGTCTTCTTTCGTCTCCGTGCTAATTATGAGTCCTCTTTTGCCTGTCTTGCATACGCCTTTCAGCTTTATTTCACCAGGGCATATAATTTTCTGAACGTGTCTGATGTTCTTAGTTTCATCACTGGTCCTGGAGCTAAAAGTATTAGACAAACGAAGTTGTTAGAACCCTTCTTCACCATGTTTGCAAAAGAAGATCCAGCCGTTTCTTGCCTCTTTGCACAGGATTCCTTAAAAGTCCGGTTCATCTCCATTACATACTCCTTTAGGTCCGTTACACAGTCCCTTTCTTCGGTCAATATTTTTCGGGAGTTATGGGTCTTAAGGGCATTTTGTTTAAGCGACTTGTATTACTACACATACAACCAGTTGCAAAACTCCATGTCCAACATTTCGGCATAAATTTGTTATTTTTAGCTTCTAATCGGAGTTAAGCTTTCTATCAGAAGCAATGGCACATACCTCACTCAAGTATTGTTCAATAGAACCCATCCAGTTCTGTATCTCAGCAGTTGAGACTACCTCAATACCTTCCTTGGCTTGGTTACGTCTTAGTTGTTGGGTCGGTGTAAGTGTTGGAGAAGGGCTGCGCCGGGTAACCCCGCTTCGATTAAAGGGGCTGCCTTCTATCTTTCAGAATTAATAATATATGTTCCAGTCAGTCCATTTTACAACTCAGGACTTACAAAAAGTGTCTGTATAACACGTTAATACACTAAAACGAGGTCACTATTTATGCAAAAACATAAATTTATATTATTTTTAATGCATTGATGAACACGTACAGACGTGCGACAAGTGCACAGTTGACAGTAAAAATTGTTGCCCTCAGAGTGTCCCCTATGTCTGCCCTCGCCGGGCACAGTTCTGATACAAGGGTCTTTTTTGTTGCCTTTATCTCCCTTGTGTGTGCTCTCTCAACACGTACGAGCTCTTGAGCGTGGTCACAACGTCACAGTGCCGTGACTTACCCTTCTCGAGTTTGTAATTGTGCCGTGCTCTGGAATCTAGCAGTGATAGTACTGTTTCGTACAGACCCTGAAGAATCTCGTGCGCGATTTGCTTACACTCCCGTTTCATGTTACCGGCGGCCTCCAGCACCTCGTTACCCAGCTGGAGCCTGGTGTTGGCCTCTCCCATTGCCATATCCATATTGATGCCTGTTCCTTTCTTAGGCGTCCTGCATAGGATGTTGGCTCAGCGGTTCGTTTGTCTGACTGGAGGTTCGATTTCTCCTTGTCTGTGATGATAGGTTTTAGAGGGGAGATATTACATTCCTCCCACTAAATAAACGATTCAGACACGCGTTTCTTTTTTGCATCTCCCAGCTGCTCTGAGACTTCAGAGCCCGCAGAGGTGTACGCGGTTGTTGACGTTAGCGGGTTTGTGACGTATGTGAGCTCTGCCACGTCTAACACGGATGCTGCCTTCTAGGAGTGTGTAACTCTTTACGGAACCGACTCACTGATCCGGATAATTGAAGTGATGCAAAAGATTGGTTCAGTAACAACGTTTCAAATGCTTCATTTTGAGCTGAAACATTACTTTGCTCAGCGCTCATTCGCGATTGAGCTGTGAGCGAGTCAAAGAGAGATGCAGATTGAGAGACCCAGAGCTGAGTTACTTAACTATGGTATGGACTCGCGAGTCGCGACTGTCGCGAGTGAGCAGGCGATATAATCACAATCTATACAAGTCAGAAAGAGATACCAAATGAGATTTGTGTATCACTCATACTCTCACAGATTTTCGTTATCGTTATACATGCACGTAAAAAATACCACTAAGGTGCTTACGTATCAAATACTATACGGTCGTTTTTTGCATATAATGTTTGCTGTAACAAGTTATCGTATTACGTTGATACGGCAGATTGTTTATGTGTTTATGTTCTTTCGCGCCACTTTACGAAAACACTTAAAGTTTTGTTTACGATGATGATGCAGGTCAAAGGTGCATACGGCAAAAGTATGGTGAAGTATTGTATTAATATTAATAATGCAAACGAAACTAATTAGTCTCCTCTGTACCCTCGATGGTGCATACGGTACAACGCGGTTTGGTTTGCGTAGTGATTATTGGGACTTAGTTACTTTCTGCCTCTGTATTTATAAAGTTAGAGCTAAGAGACTTTACGTGAGAATTTTGTGTAAATAGACATTGAATAACATAACTAGTTATAGTTAAGTGACTTTTGTCTCAGACTTAGTGAATAAAATGTGTAAATAAAAATTCTACGTGTTCGTACTTCGTAGTAAGTGTAGTAACTGACTTTTTAAGGTATAGGTACTACATACCTTAACTAAGACATTTTTTTTCTTATTCTGTTGTAAAATGCCTCCAATAAGAAAGAGAAGTCCATTGTGGAGCCATTTTAGTGAACTCGCGGACAATAAAGCTAAATGTGGTTATTGTTCACAAATTATTAGTATTCCCAATAAATCCATCGGCGATTTGAGTAGGCATATGAAACACAAACATCCTACTATTCAAATACACCTAAGCAGACAACAGAATACTCAAAGTCAACAGCAGCAATCATCAAAATCAACAGGCCCAGATCCAGTACCATCTACGTCATTAGTAATACCTCAAAATGAATTAGCTTCAACGTAACATAATTCCTTGCCCCTGGGCAACGTAACGGTTATGGGACTTCCTAAACAATCCACTATGACAGAGTTTATACATAAACCTGTCCCTGTGAAGAAAACAAATGAGATCGATAAACAAATAATTAAAATAATTGTTAAAAATTATCATCCATTTTCGCTGGTTGAACAACTAGAAATTAAAGAATTGTTCGGTATGATTATTCCTGGTTACAGTTTACCAACAAGAAAAACTGTATCAAACAGTCTTTTACCAAAGATTTATCAGGAATGCTTGGAAAAAGTTCAAGTTGACATAGACTCCGCCTGGGCTGCCTGTCTAACTACGGATTCCTGGACGTCGATCAACAATGTTAGTTTTGTTTCTCTCACCGCCCATTATTTGGATAATAATAATAAAATGAGATCATATCTTTTAGATTGCTTTTATTTCTCTGACAGACACACGGCAGAAAATCTGTTCCAAGCTTTGCAGGTAAAAATTACAGAATGGAAAATACAAAATAAAGTCGTTGCTGTAGTGAGTGACAATGCAGCCAATATCTCGGCTGCTATTCGCATTGGTGGCTGGAAACACTTAGGATGTTTTGCCCATTCTGTAAATTTGGTTGTACAATCGGGTTTAAAAGAAATTAAAAACACCGTAATTAAAGTGAAGTCTATTGTTAAATATTTTAAAAGGAGTTCGTCAGCATTAGCTAAATTAAAAGAAATCCAACAACAAATGGGTCTTCCAGAATTAAAATTAAAGCAAGACGTGGTCACACGATGGAACTCTACCCATGACATGTTAAGTCGATTCCTTACTCTAAAAGAGGCCTTAATTTCCACTGTGGCAATACTCGGCACAAATCTGGAAATGTTAACGCCGGAAGACTGGAAAATAGTTGACATTGCGATTAAAATATTAGAAATATTTTAGTGGAGATGAGTTCAGAAACACAGGTTACGAACGATTTTGATGCTGAACTGAGTCAGCATCTCAGACCGCGTAATCAGATGGCGGCAGGAATATGAGAACTGGATAAATATTTAAATGACGAAATGCTACCCAGGAATCATGATCCCTTAATTTGGTGGGAAAGCAGAAAAGGCATTTATCCCATTCTATACCAATATGTAAAAAAAAAAGACTGCATTACCGCAACATCTGTACCGTGCGAACGCGTTTTTTCAAAAGCAGGCCATATTTTGAATACGCGTCGTACTATGTTAAAAGACGATAAAGTTTCAAAAATGTTTTTTTTAAATTACAATTTTAAATAAATAAAAAAAACAAGAAAACAAAAAAAAAATAAAAAAATTGAACTGTAAATAGAATCAACAAATCATTGTAAATATAATCGATTTGTAAATACGCCAGCTGGCCATAAATTAAGGACTAGCCGCCAGTCCTAAGCCTGGATAAAGTATACACATAAATCAAACATCTTTGTTGCCACATACATAACATTTCTCTGACTCAGTACTAAACGCTAGCAACGCAACGTAATGTTTATGTAGGTAACATTGTGTACTTTATATCCTTTGAGCCGAAGATCCAAATGAGTCAAATGAAGCATATCAGTGAGCGGATCATTTAAGTGATCGCGATGCAAATGAACCAATCCCAAAAAAGATTCATTTTGCCCACCACTACTGCCTTCGGCTTTGGTGAAATCTCTGCCGGCAGTGGATGCGCCAGCTTTGGAAGAAGGAAATGCATTTCTGGGGAAATTTCTCAGCGTAGAGTGATGTATTCGCGACCGTAGCAAGGCGGATACTGGTTAAGTTAGGAGAGGCCTTTTTTTATCACAGTAGGGCAGGAAATCCGTTCGGCTGCCTCACAATACGAGCAAAAATTAAACACATACGTATTTAGTTGCTGGCGCAACTAACCTAACCACTACTCTGCCAGATATCACGCAAGTGTTGAACCATTGGCTTTTGCAGCCATCTCAACCACCATATCTGCAAATGCCAGGAAATGAACCCGGCAATTCACGTCACCAATTAAGTCGTCAAAAGCGTCCAAAGGCCGTCCAAGCCTCTGTTCACAGTCATACCTCTCCCGTGAGAATCTGTGACAGTGATTCAGAAAACGCTTGACTCATGGGAAGTATCGACGCAAACACAGACAGCTCAGAGTCGGAGCTCGGAGTCCGAGACGGCTAGATTGTATGGAGGTATTCACGGAAACCCTCGTGCTCCGTGAATAGTTGGGCCTTTAAATTGTACAGTGTCTACTTTCTCTGGGGTTTTCTTATACGCCTACCTCACGTCGCCAAATAATATTTATTTAAAACTTCATGCAACATACAGGTACATAGGCGGACTTAATGTCTGATGCCTTGGTCGGCTAGAGCGGTTTTCCTATGAAAGGCAGCGTGCTTTGCCAGTAGAGGCTGATTTGGCGACCTGATCGTTTGGCCTCGGAGATGGCATTCTGGATCTGCGATGTAATCGGGTTCTTTGTGCATGTAATGGCAATAGACCTCAGCGCTGACCTGGAGTCTGAGAGGATGTTGACTAAAGTTCCGGCTTCATGGGCATAGTGGTCTGACTATGCTCACCAATTAGGCTAGGAAGACGGAGCAGTAGTTCTCTAGCCTGAGTTCGAATCTAATTGTTTCACCATCCTGATCCCAACATGACACTGCAGCGCCAATTCAGTGTATAGTCGAGGCTAGTCGTTTTCAATGTTCAGCAGGTCTTGGTCCCTCAAGACGTTTTGGAACGTGATCATGGTCCTCAGAGCAGGATGTGGCAGCTCAGAGGGGTGCACACGTGGTTCCATTTTCCTGTCAGGCAATTCCTCCAGAGGCCGCCCTCTTTTTATCCTATAGAGTTCGAGATACTCCATCGCCCTCAGGTCAAGGGGAATCACCCTTGCAAGGACGGCCGTGGCGATGAGTGACGAGGTCCTAATCGTTTTTGAGATCTTAATTGCAAACATTCTAGTAATAGTGTCCAGCTTTTTCTTTACTTATACCCAGCAATTTCTGCCCATGAGCTGGCCCCGCAGGTGACAACAGGCTCCACCACTCCAGAGTATATGATCCTCAGGATTTTTGAATTAAGATCCCATCGCAATCTTGCCGCCATCGCCACCATTTAAAAAATGTTATTGGCCGTTTTCTCAGTAACCTCCTCCAAGTGCGGAAGGAAGGTTAGCCCTGCGTCTATCGATAAGTTTAACGCGATTACGAGCATGGCTCGAGTTTTGTGAGCCGCAAACTGCATTTTGTACACCCTTCCCCATTTCGCAATACAATCAAGTGCCTCGTTCACAATCTGTTCAAGCTCAGAAGCAGTTTCTGCTTCTGCCAAGACAACCAGGTCATCTGTGTATGCCTGGACGTGTGCTTTGAGGTTGTCTGCTGCCACCATGAGAGGGACAAGCTGGATGTGCCAGAAGATGGGACCGCAGATTGATTCTTGGATGCAGCCTCAATGTTTTTCTCGAGCAGCTGTTGAAGAATGGCTGGCCACCAAGCATTGTCAAACGCACCCTCAATATCCAGCGAGATCACCGCAACAATTTTCTTGAACTAATACCTCGTCTTATTTGCGGTATCAGACAGTGCGTCCTCCGTTCCAAACTGCCTTCCAGTTTCGAAGATATGACGTCTCCCTGTCTCACACCTCGCTGCAGAAGGACGGGTTCCGAGGTCTGATCCTGAACTTGAACGGACATGGTGGCGTTTTTGTATAAACACTTCAACACTTCAATGTACCCATACTGCCTTCTACTTAGTAGGCCTTCGGTCTCCAGCGTCCATGTCAGCCCGTTTGCCACAAGTTTTTCCAAGACCTTTCTCATGATTGGGAGAAGCTCGATCTTCGGGATCACCCTAATCCTAGCTTCTTTCCAGGTGACGGGGATATGTCCAATCTCAAGGCATTTATTGTGCATGGCAAGTTTGAATTCTACACAACCACGACAGAGCCACGTCAGCCATGTAACAGATATCCGGCCTTAACCGTCAGCACCTGGCGCCTTTCTGGGTTCATTCCCGCGTAGACATTGCGGAGCTCGGTTTAAGTGATTGGCGGTACTGTTGGCGATTGAAGGCTATGCCCTTGTTGATGATGCCAAATCTTTTCCTCACGCTATCCCGCATTGTCTTTTGGGCTGGAGAGTCCGTTCCGGAGTCGTCAATTGGGAAGAAAGTTGCGGCGAAATGTTCAGCTGAAGATTCGGCTGAGAGAATTCCGTTGGTCCGTGGATCCCTAAGGAGGCCAGCCTGAGTTCTAAAACAACAACCAATTGTAAGAAAACGCGCTGCGGTTTTGGAGCTCGGGCGCGCGCGACTGTCCGAAACGTGTCCCTGCGTGTACTACCCTTACGTCGGACGTTAATCGCCGCGCTAGCGTTTCGGTTGCGTTATCGCTGTCCCTCTCTTATGCCTCGAGTGTATAGTCATTAAAACGAGAGGGAAGGCATACGCGGCGGCGTCCGGAAGTGCGTGGGATTGAATTATTTGCGACAGACTTCCCCTCCAGTCTAGGAAAACGCCCTCGTTCCTGGACTGGAACGTGGACTGTCCTTGTGCTTCGGGGGTCCATGTCGTCGCTTGGGAATGACAGGTTTAGGTGGTACGCCGTTTCCAGTACCACTGTCTACAAAGGGCGTCAGATCCTGTGCATGATATTTTCCTAAGGATTCCTCAGGGTTTCCTATTGGCGAGATAATATTGGTGGTAGGTTCCACCGTTCCTTCACCGTTGTAAAATACGGTCCATCGCGTTTAGGCACAAATTTAGCAGTGAGACCTTTGCTCAGTACATGTAACCGGACCAGAACCTTATATCCAACCTCGCACGTTGCACTTGGTCGATGGGATCGATCATCAACGTTCTTAGACTGATCTTGCAGTAATTCGACTCGTTCACGAACAGCAGACATTGACTGAAGATCTTAGGTAGGGAGTAATTTGGGTAAGAAAATTCTCTTTATCGAGGATCGCCCTCAAATCATGACGAGCTTCTGTGGGGGTCCTCATTTCTCAGGCAAACATGAGATATGCGGGAGTGACACCTGTGGTTCTACAACTAGGACCTCATTCCGCTGCTGCATCACGGGCGTCTGTAGTAGTCCAGAGGATTTGTCATTAGTAGCCTTATATCGTTGACAGTCGACACAGGCTCTCACATAATCGGTAATGATTCTTTGCATCCCGGGAAAATAATAGGACTGGGAGTTCTTGTGGTTCATCTCTTGTGTAGCTTGAACCTTTTCAGGATCGGGTAAGACGCTCTGTTGGTTAATTATTATGTGCCTGACACTACCCCTGGCAAAAACGCACTTCGCCGGGTTGACTCGCAGCTTGAATTCGCGAAGCCGACTAAATACAGCCTGGAGATCTTGGAGATGCTGCTGGAAACCTTCAGAAATGATCAGCAGTTCGTCGATCAAAGGCATCGGGTAGTGGTTGGTTTTGGTCACGGCATTTAGGCGTCGGTAATCTACGCAGAAACGGGTGCTGGTAATTTTTTCCCAATTCCTAAAGCCTCTTTTTTTTTAGAAGCATGCAAGCAAGTCTTTGGTTAGATCAAGGAGAACTGGTCTGGTTACCTTTGCCAAGTTCTTCTGTGTAGTCTAACAGATTATATATCTGTTAGACTATGCACCGCATCCGCTGTAGATAATTTGTACTGTTTACAATTTTCTCTAGTATTTTAGATATTGAAGGAAGTAAAGATATTGGTCTGTAATTATTTACTAAGTTTTTGGCTCCGCATTTAAAGATAGATATTACATTTGCTTTTTAAGACATGCAAGGCAAATACCGTCAGATAAACAAATACGAAATATATGTGTTAAGGGAGGTACCAGGATGCGCTTAAAGATTTTAAGGATCTTATTGCTTATATTATCCCATCCAATTGCACAGTCATCTTTTAGTCCAGATATGATTCGGGTTATTTCGTCTTCGTCAGTGTCTAGCAAGCCAAAAAAATTTAGAACACATCTGTTATTCAACTTTTGGCAAGGTTGTGGAACATAGTAATGTTTTGGCATCTGTTCGGCAAGAAACATCCCAACATTTACAAAAAAGTTATTAACATGGTTGGCTAACAAGACAGGTGATGACTTAGAAAGCAGCAAGCTCGGATTTGAATCACGCTGTTTTGACGTATATGTGACATTTTTAATATGTTTCCAAAGTTGATTACTACTATTTCCTGGTCTATTTAATTCATTTTAATCGTAATTATTTTTCAAGTTCTTAAGGAGGTTGTTACAAAAATTTCTGTATCACTTATAGGTTGTTTAATGATTTGATTATCAGGGCTACTCCTAGATGAAGTTTATCTCTATGCCTGCACACCGAATTAGGCCAGGAGACATACAAGGTTTAATATTACGATGTTTTTTGTTTATTGTAATAACAGTATTACGTAATATTGCTAATTGAACATGTTTTATTAAGTACGATAAAGCAAAATTAGCGTCAGCAGTATTGTAAACTGGGTTATAGTCAAGATTGCATAAATCACATTCAAGTTTGTTTAATTGCGTTTTTGTCCGGGGATGATTTAGCTTAGGTAGCGTTAAGTTTAGGGTAAGTAGATCAGTCTGATGATATTTATTTATTTATTTATATACTTTATTGTACACCAAGATAAGCCAATACAAAAAGAAACATTAAAATTAAAACATACATACAACAGGCGGCCTTAACGTGCTCTGCGATCTCTCCCAGGCAACCTTGAATGGATAGACATAGCCTGGACACGACATGACAGAGAGCTTGTTGAATTAGTAACAAGCGTAACATATGATAAGTTGGATTTGATCATCATATGAACCAGACAGGGACCGATCTGACGAGTAGGCAATGTGTGTGCGGGGAGAAAACCATGGTATGAGCAGATATTAAGATAATCTTGGGTCCCAGCGTCGCAGTTTTGAGAGTTCATGTTTATATTTATATCACCTGTTAGAATAAAATTCATAAATGAGCTTAATGCTTGAAAAATCTGGTTTAAGGATGCGTGAAAAGAGTCCCAAGTTTCTATCGGAAGGTGACCTATATACAGTGATTATTGCTGTGGTTGTACCAATTTTGATGATCAAACAATTACTCACACCGTCTTGAAGGGTTGGTTCTTCGATTGTGACCATTAATGATTCCTTACAATATACAACCACACCATCGTTTTGATTGTTGTTTACTGTAGTATACAAAAAGTTGTATCCCGGCATTTCTGTGAGGTGTTCCTGGCGATTAGATAGCCGAGCACTCGGTTAGTACCATTATGTTATAATCAAAGTTAAGTCTATTAAGAAAATTGTTAAAGCCATCTATTTTCTTATAAATACTGCAAATGTTTTGAGTCAGTATGGTTAGTGAGTTCTGATATTCCGAAAGATATTGCCTACAGTCCTCAACCTCACATGACTTTGAATCTGTACGAAATGCGTTATTTTAATCGGTCATTAAGTTCCATAATGTAAGAAAAATATAAACAATAAAATTAAGTCTAAAACTATCAACAAGTATGTGGCGCTCTTAGGCGTCTTCATAGTCGAACGACTTTATGTACCTGTTTTCGGCCGATTTTTTAGCAGGACACTCTTGATCTCCCGTTTTATGGTTGGCTGGTTTTTTGTTGCTAATTTTGGCGCTTCAGTTTACTTCGTGCAGTCATGTATAGCGTGCCCTTCTTCACCACAATGCCCACATGTTCTGGCATCCTTAACACAGGTTATTTTGTAACCTAGCTATGATATCAGTTGCGATTCTTATAGTGAATTCAAAATATAATATCAAGTATAATTATCTTTTTTTTTGTAATTTGATTATTGGTCTTCTGTGTTTTTTAACAAATAAATAAATAAATGTGGCGGCAGCAACATTGCACGACTCATCCGCATGACTTTACTGCTGGCAATTGTAACATCTCGTTACCAGTGTATAGTTTCGTACCGGGCAGGAAGTCCTGTCTTGTTGTGTGATGAGAGCCTGACGAATGATCGCAGGAACTTCTAAGATATAGTTGTAGTTCTCAACATTTTTTCTACCAGATTTGTGGCTCAGTTTGATTGATGTCGAAAAGGCATCTCTGGATATAGATGGCAGTTTGTCGGCCACGTTTTGGTCGTAAAAGCATTTATAAACCTCATTTTCCGCCATTGCTGCTGGAACTCCTATCACTATTATGCGGGGTTTGCGCTTTTTCGGTTCGTCGACGGTATGCCCTGACGAAGCAGTTTGTACTGATTGCCTCAGCTTATTTATTTATAAGTTCTTCTTCGCACTGGAAGGCCTTGCTGCAATTTAACCAATGGAGCACAATCTTATAATAAAATCACTACTAAAGCCAGGTTTCCTCACGATGTTTTTCCTTCACCGTTGTCAGCCATGTCCAAGATAAACTTAGAAAGTACATATGAATTGAAAAAGTCACATTGTTACTTATCTAGGTCTTCTTTCGTCTCCGTGCTAATTATGAGTCCTCCTTTGCCTACCTTGCGTACGTCTCTCACTTTCAGCTTTATTTCACCAGGGCATATAATTTTCTGGACTATGTTCTTGGTTTCATCATTGGTCACGGAGCTAAAGTACTTCGTTCAGACAAACGAAGTTGTTAGAACCTTTCTTCACCATGTCTGCAAAAGAAGATCCAGCCGTTTCTTGCCTCTTTGCACAGGATTCCTTAAAAGTCCGGTTAATCTCCATTATATACTCCTTTAAGTCAGTTACAAAGTCCCTTTCTTCGGTCAATATTTTTCGGGAGTTATGGGTCTTAAGGGAATTTTGTTTAAGCGGCTTGTTTTACTACACATACAGCCAGTTGTGAAACTCCATGTCCAACCTTTCGGCATAAATTTGTTATTTTTAGCTTCTAATCGGAGTTAAGCTTTCCTTCAGAAGCAATGGCACATATCTCACCCAATTATTGTTCAATAGAACCCATCCAGTTCTGTATCTCAGCCATTGAGACTACCTCAATTCCTTCCTTGGCTTGGTCACGTCTCAGTTTTTGGGTCGGTGTAAGTGTTGGAGAAGGGCTGCGCCAGGTAACCCCGCTTCGATTAAAGGGGCTGCCTTCCATCTTTCAGAATTCATAATATAAGACCCAGTCAGTCCATTTTACAACTCAGCACTTGCAAAAAGTGTCTGTATAACACGTTAATACACTAAAACGAGGTCACTATATATGCAAAAACATTAATTTATATTATTTTTAATGCATTGATGAGCACGTCTGTATGCGACGAGTGCACAGTTGACAATAAAAAATTGTTGCCCTCAGAGTGTCCCCTATGTCTGCCCTCGCCGGGCACAGTTCTGACACAAGGGTCTTTTTTGTTGCCTTCATCTCCCTTGTTTGTGCTCTATCGACACGTACGAGCTCTTGAGCTTGGTCACAACGTCACAGTGCCGTGACTTCCCCTTCTTGAGGTTGTAATTGTGCAGTGCTCTGGAATCTGGCAGTGATTATTCTGTTTCGTACAGACCCTGAAGACTCTCGTGCACGATTTGTTTACACTCCCGCTTCATGTTCCCGGCGGCCTCCAGCGCCTCCTTACCCAGCTGGAGCCTGGTGTTTGCCTCTCCCATTGCCATATCGATATGGAGGCCTGTTCTTTCTTAGGCGTCCTGTATAGGATGTTGGCTCAGAGGTTCGTTTATCTGACTGGAGGCATTCGATTTCTCCTTGTCTGAGATGATAGGTTTTAGAGGGGAGATATTACATTCCACCCACTGAATAAACGATTGAGACACGCGTTTCTTTTTTGCATCTCCCAGCTGCTCTGAGACTTCAGAGCCCGCATAGGTGTACGCGGTTGTTGACGTTAGCGGGTTTGTGACGCATGTGAGCTCTGCCACGTCTGACACGGATGCTGCCTTCGGCTTTGGTGAAATCTCTGCCGGCAGTGGATGCGCCAGCTTTGGAAGAAGGAAATGCACTTTTGGCGAATTTTCTCAGCGTAGAGTGATGTATTCGCGACCGTAGTAAGGCGGATACTGGTTAAGTTAGGATAGGCCTTCTTTTTCACAGTAGGGGAGGAAATCCGTTCAGACCAGGCTGCCTCACAATACGAGCAAGTCCGGATAGTGTCGGACCAACCATTGGCTTTTGCAACTTTCTCAACCACCATATCTGCAAAAGCCAGAAAATGAACTCGGCAATTGTCGTCACCAATCAAATCGTCAAAAGCGTCCAAGCCTCTGTTCACAGTCATACCTCTCCCGTTAGAATCTGTGACAGTGATTCAGAAAACGCTTGATTCATGGGAAGTATCGACGTAAACACAGACAGCCCTGAGTTGGAATTCGGAGTCCCAGACGGCTTGAACCTACGGAGGTATTCACGGAAACCTCCGTGCTCCGTGAAGAGTTGGGCCTTTAAATTGTACAGTGAGGCGTGCGTATAAAACCCTAGAGAAAGTAGACTTTTATATATTTTTAGAGTTTTATACGCCCGCCTCACGTCGCTAAATAATTATTATTTAAAACTTATACTTGGTTCCATTTTCCTGTCAGGCAGTTCCTCCCGAGTTCCTTGACCATGAGAGGGTCAAACTGGATGTGCCAGAAGATGGGACCGCAGATTGATTCTTGGATGCAGCCTCAATGTTCTTCTCGAGAAGCTGTTGAAGTATGGCTGGCCACCAATCATTGGCAAACGCACCCTCGATATCCAGCGAGATCACCGCAACAATTTTCTTGCACTAATACCTCGTCTTATTCACGGCATCATACAGTGCGTCCTCCGTTCCAAACTGCCTTTCAGCTTCGGAGATATGACGTCTCCCTGTCTCACACCGCGCTGCAGAAGGACGGGTTCCGAGTTCTGATCCTAAACTCGAACTGACATGGTGGCATTTTTGTATAAACACTTCAATACTTCGATGTACCGGTTGTCAATTTGGCAACGTTGGAGAGACTGCAATACAGCTTAAGTCTCGATCGAATCGAAGGCATTCTCGTTGTCCACAAACGCTAAACAGAGAGGCAGGTTGTACTCTTCGGTCTTCTGTATAACGCGCCGCAGCGTATGTATGTGGTCTACGGTGCTGAAGCCTTTACGGAAACTGGCTTGTTCGGGAGGTTGGAAATCGTCAAACCTGCGCAAATTAAGTAAGCGACAACGGAAGAGTTTAAAAATAAACTTTATTTGTACCCAGTTACAGCAAGACAGTAATTCGTTAATTCTACAGAATCTTGATCTTATATACGAATCTTATTGCTAACCAATCATCTCTGCTAATGACGCATGTCCTATATCTATGCTATCACATATGCTGTCATATAGTAGTTATTCTAATAAAATATAATTATTGTCTGATGAACCTAATATTGGGGGATTGGGGTTCCTTAACTCCTTCCTCCCTAAGAGAGAAATTTTCCGAAGGCGTCGCAGATGACTTCGGAGAATTTCGTCAAAAACGAAAAACATTCAATTTGTATGAGATGACGACAGTAATTATTATAAATGATATAATCTAAAATGGTCCCTACGCTAATTTATATTGTCACTATTTGGGTTGTATCGTCACTTTCACTATATTTGGCACTTTGTAACATTTCTTTCACATCACTAAAATCCACGTTTCTTAGGTCGACTTTCTCCGTCCTTGTCTGTATGTCCTGTTGAAGCTCTGGCATCTCGATCAATGGCAGCTTGAAGCTGGAAATTGTAGTGTTTGTGATGGCACCAACAATTACTCCTCCTATTTGCGTCTCGCATTGTTGACCCAGGGTATAGGTGCCAAAGAGGTTGTATTTGCGGGTTTTCTCGTTGCAGTTTTCAGTAATGATCTGGTTCTCCTCTGTGTAGTCCAACCATTGGTTTTTCTATCTTGATACGATTCTATTGTAATTGTTCTTCATCAACATAATTTGTTTCATACAGGTCTCGACTGGATTCTGAGCTAAATTACTTTCATCGCAAAGAAATCTGTCATTTTCAATTTATGTACATGAGCTTACCACAGGCATGTATTTCAATCGATTCACCATTAGGTAAGGGTATTTCATTTCATTTCATTTCAGGGACTTCTAGCACAAATACTAACCTATTGTTATTTAAATATGATTTGACAATGATATTAAGTTCTAGTTTTATTAAATTACTTTTACTAACTGGATATATTGTCCTAGCATGTTTACTAATTATTTCTAAAGTATTGTATAGTTATGTGCTATTTATAATAGACTGGTGCAAAACATTTAATTTGCTAAAGGCGATTGCGGACTCAATTTCTTGTATGTTCTCATAACAAGTTCGAAAGTTGCTTAACATTTAGTACATAGTATCTATTATTCGTAGTGACTTGTTAAATTTTAATTCATTTGCAACTAGTTTTTCATTGCCATTAGTGTGTGAGCCTAATCTTTTAATGGTTGAATTTATGATTTCTGAGTCATTTACTAATTTATCGAAAGCTTTTTGCATGGATGACACTTAAAGTTCGACTGCATGCTCTTTATTATGAAGTAAAAGGATTTCTTTATTATATTTAATTGCATAGTCTTCATCTAAATTACCAGATATAGCTTTTACATATGAGCCCAGAGGGTTGAACAAAGCTCGTTTGTTTCTATGATTAAGGGCTAAAATTTGATACAATTTATCTGTAGTAAGTCTAATTAAATACTCTATTTGGCTAAAGTTTAATTACTTAATTTACTTTCTATAATTTTCGCTTTCATATTGCTAAAATCGTGATTATTATTATCTATTTGTAAGCTTAAGGATTCTAAATCTAAAATCTTAAATATAGTCCAATAATTATTCTTCTTCACTGCTACTTCCATATTCAACGACGCTATCCCCGGATTCCGAGTGAAGTTCTGGAGGTCCTGCGTGAATCCTGACGTCACTAGTACCAGAAGTACAAGGCATGACCTGTGGAGGACGTTTTACATTTTTTATCGCCACTCTAGTTGGTATTTTATTTAATTCTACAGGTACTATGTTAAGTTTCACCAGTGATTTTGGCTTTTTTATAGCGAGGTTTTTCCTTAGCTTTCCTGATCCTAGTATTTTTCATATAAATTTTATCTCCTGTCTTAAGGACTGGTGTTTCTTCACCTCCTTTCTTATCTCTTACTTTAACTTTATCTGTTTTTAATTTATCCGTTACAAATTCGTATAGTACTTTGAGATGTTTCCTATGATCTAATAATAATTTATTAGTTAAATTTTCTCCCTGTCGACATTAAATACGTTTCCGGCATCGGTATGCCCAAATACTAGTTCAAAAGGCGTAAAATCTGTCACTGAGTGTATGGTGTTATTATATGCCATAATAGCATACGTCATAACGGAAGCTGCATCTAAATCATTTTTTTCATATTTTGCTAGCCGGTAAATCTCGATGATAGTAGAATGGAGTCTCTCGACTATTGCCATATAACTGGGATTGTTTGGAGTCCCTATATGCAATTATATTTTGTATAGACTTAACATTTCTTTAATTAACATGTTATTAAATTCCGTTCCTGAATCACAACTTATTCTACTAGGCAATCCATATATACTAAAATATTTAATTAATGCTCTAACTATCTCTGGTGTACTACTATTATGTACCTCTATTGCCTGTGCTAATTTACTAAAAGTATCTACAATAGTTAAATAATATTTCCCTTCAATGTATAATAAATCCATAAACACTTCTTGGAGTGGACTATTCTGAGTTTGGGTTAACTGAATTTGAGGTTTGATGGGCTTTCTATCGTATATCATTAACCGACTTCCCAAAAAGGAGGCGGTTCTATGTTCGACTTCAAGTTTTTTTTTTTTTTTTTTATTTTTTTTTTTGTGTATGTTCACCGATTACTCCGTCAATTGTGGACCGATTTTGAAAATTCTTTTTTTGTTTGAAAAAGTATGTTCCGAAATTGGTCCCATTTTAATTTGGTGAAGATCTGACGAAGAACTTCGGAGATATACAACAGAACTCTTCAATAAATAACGGCAAATCTCTCGGGATTGCTGCAATCGCATGTCTGTTTGTTGTTTATAACATTTCATAACATAACATCACGCCAGTTCGCTCTTAAGGGGTACGCAGATGTCTCATTTCACCGGTTATGTTCGAGTTTCATGAAATCTATTCTCGCGAAAAAGTTCCCTTACTAACTTGCCTATTAGGTACGTACAACTAAAAAGTGAAAAATAAAAAAACTTTTTGCAAAAAAATACTACCGACTTCCAAATACAAAACTACAAAGTGAAAAAAAAACTTTTTGCAAAAAAATACTACCGACTTCCAAATACTAAACTACAAAGTGAAAAATAACTTAATTTTTTGAAGTCGGTGTCTTTCGTAGGTACCATTTTTTTGCGTTATGGACACCGACTTCAAAAAATTAAGTTATTTTTCACTTTGTAGTTTAGTATTTGGAAGTCGGTAGTATTTTTTTGCAAAAAGTTTTTTTTTTCTACACATTTCGCAGCTGTTAATAACTGTTGTAACTATTTCTTTCAAGTTTGGCCAAAATTTCCCTAATGCCTCTATGACAAGTTTTCCCGTCGTGGTATTTCATAATAACTTCTTTCTGATCCTCTTCTGATTCTGTCAAATTGATCACTCTTTCTGTACATTCTGTTAACTTAACTGAACCCTAGTAGTAGTAGTAGGGACTCCCTTTTCCGCACTTAGACTCCCATTTGGTCCGTTGTACGTGGGGGTACTGGCTAACATAGCCAGCCCAACTCCGCCCAAAAGCACAGAAGCTTCCTGGGAGCTTCACAGGCTTCACGGAGCGACCTCACTGTTCCGAGGGTTTCTTCGCGTTGAGAAGCCACGGCCTCGCATTCCAGGATTACGTGGGCGGCTGATTCTTCGGTGTTAAAACAGCCCCTGCAAAGTGGGCTGTCCGTGGCGCCTATGTTGAATATGTCGGATCTTGTCATTATTTGTTTACTTAAAACGATACACAAGTAACTTAGTTTGGTACTGGGTGGAGTCTAGTGTCGTATGGTGTCGATATGGTATTGGAGAGCGACAGTGATCGTTCGGACATGGCCGTGACAACATACTGGCCTAGGAACTGCTCAGTGTTTCCTTTTAAGTCCAGAGTAGTACTTAGTATCATAGTGATAGTAATTGACTCTGTAACGAATTAAACTGTGTAGAAGTTACAGGATATATTTCTCTAGTTTACCCGTATCCCAAATTCTGCGCCCACGACTATAATCTAACATCGGTATGTCACTAAATAGGTCAAATCAAGATCCTATATACCTGGATCTGACATCAGAAGTGAGATACGAGCGGGCTGAGAAATCTCCTGATGAGTGGAAACAGTGAGAATTGATATTAGTGTGGACTGTTTAATAACAGATCTGCTAGATTGTTGTGTTGTTACATATTTGCGTATTTATTACTTGGTCAGAGCTATTGAGAGGCTCAATCAACCTGATTGGGTTCGATTCCCATTTTGAGAGGAAGATTTCATGGGAAGACATGGGGATAGCTATCCGCTATCTTGTCATATGTTGTCAGACTGACAAAGATGTGAAATAGTGTGTTTGAGTGAGAACGAGGAATGGTGACATCCCCGGTGAGTCATTACCATTGGTTGTATTTCTTTGATGAAACGTATTCCTCGGGTTTGTGAAGTGCTGTTATGCATTTTGAAGTCTATGCTATGTGACTTTGTTATTTTGAAGTTTTATTGCGATATTACCTACACGGTTTAATCGAATTTATTGGCTTTGATAGAAAGATGCAGAAACAGCAGGTATTGAAATTCATGTTTTGTTTGTAATTTACATTTCTCTTTTATGATGATAACACTATTCAATTTGTTTCATTTACATTTGAGATTGATTAAATTGAATAATTGCATCTGAATTTGTTAAATTGGTTTGCTAAAACATCTTAGAGACATTGAACAGCGGAGTCAGTATTGCTCTGTTGTTATCACACTTGTCACAAATTTAGAATTTGTTTACTGTAAGAATCAATCGATTTATAACAATAGCCACTTACAAGATTTGGTGATATGTTTTGTACTGTCTGTGTTTTGCTTGAGTAACTCTGCTGTTCCCTAAGCACAGCGCGGGCGTGATGTTTTGTTATTATTTGACGAGCTTTTACGTATTGAAAGCAAAAAGGTGTGTACCTAGGGTGTAATGGCGACGTCGGTGTCAGCCAAGCAATTTAAGTTGTCCAAAACATCGATGTGGAAGTGATGCGAATGAAAAAAATTAGATAACATCAATGTAAGCGCTTATCTCGAGGCCTTTACAGGCCACTTAGCAGATTAACGAGCAAGCGACTGTTTGCTGCTTTAAGAAGCAGTAGGATACGGCGAGTTACCGTGCATCCAGGATGGGTGTTTATGTTGGTGAGCTGAGCTTCTGCGTGCAACTAAATTTACGTCAAGTAAAAGTACGTCAACTTAATTTGTGGTTAATGGTTGGTTGTGTGTAATTGATTAGTTTACATCGACTACATTGTTAATTTCCCCTTTTGCCTCGTGCCAACTAGCGCGACTGCTGCGTGCGGGGTCCTGGGTTCGATTCCAAGGTCGGGCAGGATTTTATTGGGTTTTCCGTTGGAAATTACTCAGTGGCAGCCCAGTCAGAAAGCATTATTATAAAATTATTTACTGAACCAATAATGGAAAAAGTATAAAGTTCACATAACAGATTTCATTGTGTGATTATGAATAATGTAAAGTCATAAGGATTAGATTTCAGCTATGTTATCATGATTGGTCATGAAAATAACAAATGTTCGTTGTTTATAAATGTTGAACCACTGAGAACTCAATGCCTAATCTAAACAAAGTTTTACAGAGCTTAATTATTATGGCGGCTTAAGTCTTTGTATTGTAGAATCGATTGCTCTTAACTTTCATAACACCAGATAAGCAACATGAGTTCCAAATAATACATCCAGGCCTTTGTAACATGACCACCATAGCTCAAAGAGCCATTGTTGCAGACTCGTAGAAACTGAACTAAGTAAGTGTTTACGTTAGCCGTGAGACTGTCGGGTCGGCATCGATAGAGCAATGGTTAGAAAGACTATAATGTAGCCAAAGTATTTACATGGTTCGTAAACCAAACGAATTGGTATTTTACTGAAAGAATTTATTGAGTTTTAAGACTATGAGATAGAATACTGTGGTGATTATAAAACTTATGCCAAATGATAGTCACTAGCTGCTTGCCATACCTTCCTGACACTGTAACATAGCTTAGACAGTTTAGGTCTAGTTGCTTATTTTGGCAAATTGATTTAAAATGTGCCTGTTGGTGGTTAATTAACTTCTTACATGAGACTTGGTTTCGACCAAATATCAAGGCTATCCCAAAAATAATTGTAACTAGTGAGTTTTGTAATTATTGTGATACTCATTTTGATGCTGTTGATCGTGATGATATGGAGCAAATACAGCCTTGTTATTACTTGTTGTTGCTTATTATAGCAAATGAATGTTGCGGAGTCTCGGTACTATTGAGTTGGCGTTTCACAGTAGCGAATGCTATTGAACTTTTAAGGCAGTATTTTACATGAATGAAAATGCCTTGTTACGACAATAAATCTATCCGTTAGGTATAGAACGACTCAACGAGTCAACTTTAGAGCTGACTTTAGTTCTAGAGTACAAAGATAGTGGTTTGGTATTAATCCTTTGAAATTGAAGTAGAGTGCCGAAAAGCCAAACAAATATTAAGTAGGTACTGGCTTTTCGCCTAAAGACAGTGGGCACGATAACGACATTGTAAGGAATTTTTGATGACAAAATTAGAAGCAGATTGTTGAAAGCAAATATGCTCTTCCGAGTTTCGATATAGCATTTTGTATCAAAGAAGAGACTGAAATAGCGAAACAAGATGTTCTGACGTAGTTTATGTTGTGATGTTATTATCAATGTTGATGAATCGCTTGTTTATCTTTGATGAAGATACCTATTGTAATTAAAGGTGAATGCTCACCATTTGCTTAAGAAGGCATGTTACTTGCAAAGAATAATGCAGAAAAATCTGTTAAGTAAAGATACTGTAAGATTAAAAATAAAAAATAAATGAGTTTCAATGGCATACTTACACACAATTTGACCTCAATATTGAAACTTAATTTATTAAAAATTAGAATATTGGTTACTAGGATTGAGATTTTGTTAATAGCTAAATCTGCAAATTCATTGTACACAATCCAAAAAAAAAAAAAAATATAGACAGATAACGACATGACTTTAATGTCTTATGATATGATGCTACCAATTTTATTGACATAAAAATAGCTCATAGGTAATGAATAATAGTAATGAATAGTAGTGATGATGATGATGCCTATTAGAGTCCCTTCCAGTATTGTGGTTGATTAAGGCAGAGTTTTATCGGATAAATTTTAAGAATGATAAACAAAAGTTAACCTTTAAAGTTTGACTCATCGCGTCTTATACGTGCAACTGGAATTTAGTGTATTGAGCATACTGATGCCTATAAAGATGCGACCGTGCCTTAAGGTCTAATATGAAAAAAAAAAAATTGTGTCAACTGTGTTTGTGTGTGTAAATTAGTACACCACTTGAACTGACAATAGACAAGAAGCGAGGCTCTTATTTTTTATGACTAGTATGTAGAAATGGAAGTTCTTATTTAGAAACGCGGTAGACAAACTGTTGAGTAAGATAAAGATGGTTTGATAGAGCATAGATAGACAAAATGTTTTTGCGCTGTAGTTTTGATTAAGAACAAAGAACTAAATAACAAAGATAAGTTTAAAGGTGCCATTTAATTTTATGAGGTCTTTTAACTATTTGTTGAGAGACTTTGTACTCAAAATGTTGTGCTGTTTACAAGTGCGCTCTATCGTGAGCATTGTAGCGTGCTGTAACCACGGGGATGGTTACGAGACCTGGTCACTGGGTTGACTATGGTTGTGAGAGTGGTCAGTGAGATGACTGCTGTAACCACGGGGATGGTTACGAGACCTGGTCACTGGGTTGACTATGGTTGTGAGAGTGGTCAGTGAGATGACTGCTGTAGCCACGGGGATGGTTACGAGACCTGGTCACTGGGTTGACTATGGTTGTGTGAGTGGTCAGTGAGATGACTGCTATAGCCACAGGGATGGTTACGAGATTTGGTCACTGGGTTGATCATGATTGGGTCACTGAGATGACTGCTGTAGCCACAGGGATGGTAATGTGATTTGGTCACTGGGTTGATTATGGTTGTGAAACGATCACAAGGATGACTGTCGTGATGGTCACATGGATAGCTATCCGAAGCCACAGGGCTGGCTGTGAGAGACTAAGGATCTTTCTTAGTTAATTAAAGTCAGAATGACCGAACGGTTTTATTCTATGTTGGAAATATCTGGTATTGCAGATTAACACACGCGGACGTGTGCCACGTAGGATGGCCGTGTCGGATCTTGTCATTATTTGTTTACTTAAAACGATACACAAGTACCTTAGTTTGGTACTGGGTGGAGTCTAGTGTCGTATGGTGTCGATATGGTATTGGAGAGCGACAGTGATCGTTCGGACATGGCCGTGACAACATACTGGCCTAGGAACTGCTCAGTGTTTCCTTTTAAGTCCAGAGTAGTACTTAGTATCATAGTGATAGTAATTGACTCTGTAACGAATTAAACTGTGTAGAAGTTACAGGATATATTTCTCTAGTTTACCCGTATCCCAAATTCTGCGCCCACGACTATAATCTAACATCGGTATGTCACTAAATAGGTCAAATCAAGATCCTATATACCTGGATCTGACAAATAAATGTTTGTTAAGAAGGGTGTGGCCCGTTAATGTCCCTATAATTATTTTGAGGTTATTTCTACTCAGGCTGAGGAGTTTCTTGGTGAGACGCGGGTTTACTATCGGCACAGCCATTTTTGACTGTCTACAGTCTGTAGCCCGTGACCATCTGTTATTGTGTAATTCTGTTGATCTTTGACGAATCCACGCACGAAATTGCGAGAAAGGCGGATAAGTGGGTACGGGCCTAGCACCAACATCTCGGAGCCCCTTTTCGCAAGTTCATCTGCGGCATCATTGCCTAGGGATCCACTGTGCCCCTTGATCCACTGGAGGGTGATTCGATTGGATTTTGATATACTCTCCAGGGCGAGGTGGCATTCAAAGATTAGGTTGTTGTTGGTTAGTTTGTTTTCTAAAGCTTTGAGCACAGCCGGACTATCAGATAGGAATCTGATTCCGTAGTTCTGGATACCTAAACGCTTTACGGTTTTTGCGGCTTGTGTTAAGGCGACACATTCACATTGGAAAATCGAACTGTGTGTGCCTAACGGTATGTGAAAGTTAATGTTGAGGTCAAGGGAGTGTACGCCAGCACCTGAACCGTTATTAGTTTTTGAGCCATCTGTGTAGATTCGCACTTCATTGGCTCCTGACTGATCCCTTTCTTCCTCTATTGTTTGTATGTTATAGTTTTTGTTGAACATAGGTTGTTTTTGTATTCTATCACACGGAGCGGCGATGAGAGGTTGATACTCAATCGCCCGGTCCAGGATTTTAGCGTGTGGGCTTGTGTGGTTTTTACCCCATATGCCTAGATGCATTAGCCTGATAGCAGCTAGCGCCGGTTCTTGCTGTATGTACAGGTCCAGGGGAGTTATATGTAGGGCTATCTCCATGGCTGCTGTTGGGGTGGTTCTCATGCAGCCGGTGATAGCTGAGCAGGCCTGTCGCTGGAACCGTTGGAGTCGGGTGATGGTGGTCGAGAGTTCTGTCCTAGTCCACCAAACCAGAGCACCATAAGCCAACATTGGCCTGATTACCGCTGTGTATAGCCAGAGAGTAATCCTTGGAGACAGCCCCCATGTTTTTCCTAACATTTTTTTACACTGATAGAGTGCGATTGTGCATTTGTTGAGTTTGTAGTCAAGATGCTTGTTCCAGAGCAATTTGCTATCAAGAATTATCCCCAAGTACTTGACCTCCTCTTTAAGTGTTAATTCTGTGTTGAAAAGTTTTGGAAGCCTATGCGGTCCAAGATTTCGTTTGTTAGTGAACATTATTAGTTCCGTCTTAACTGGGTTAACCGACAGTTCGTGTTTTGTGCACCAGCTCTCGATTATTTTGAAGGCCTTTCTCATGAGATCACATAAGATGCCCTCAAATTGCCCCGAGATTAGAATTGTTATGTCATCTGCGTATCCTACCGAGTAAAGACTGCTGGCGTTGAGCTCTGCAATGAGCTCATTTACGACTAAATTCCACAGAAGTGGTGACAGCACCCCACCTTGTGGGCAGCCCCTGCTCACGATTTCTCGTGTTGTAGTGTTCACAGTAAATTGAATAGCACGGTTTTTTAGCATGTTGTTAATCCATTCTACGAGCGTCGGCGCAACACCGTGCGTGTTGAATGCCTGACCGATGCTGGTGAAGTTAGTTTTGTCGAATGCACCTTCGATATCAATGAAGGCACCTAGGGTTGGATTTTTGTTTTTGAGAGCATTGCCTACGCGTGAGACTACGCTGTGGAGCGCTGATTCAGTTGATTTGCCTGCACAGTAGGCATGTTGGTTCGGGTGCAGAGGTTTTTGTATCGAAATCTGGTTTCTTATCTTCCTGTCCCCCAGCCTCTCCAGTGTCTTTAGAAAGAAAGAGGAGAGGCTTATGGGTCTAAAAGATTTGGGCTGGGTGTAGTCGCCCCTACCTGGTTTCGGAATAAATATTATTTTTACTTCGCGCCATTTCATGGGGATATATCGGTGAGCCAGACAGGCCCGAAAGACCTTAACAAGGTAATCAGCTAGCAGAGCACCGCTCCATCTGAGCAGAGCTGGAAAGATACCGTCCATCCCCGCTGCCTTGAAAGGCAGGAAGGTGTTGATTGCCCACGTTATTTTATCTTTGTCGATAACTTCTAACGCCACCTCCCAGTCTAAGCTGCTCGTAGACCTTTCCCTGTACGGTTCCCAGCTTTGCTGGGTGGCAATCTGGCAGCCCGGGAAGTGGGTAGTTAGGAGTAGTTCGCTAGTTTCTGCGTCGTTTGTTGTGTAAGTGTTATCTGGTTTGCTCAGGCATCCTATAGAAAGGTCTGCCTCTTGAGCAAGATAAGTTTTGACCCTATTTGCCTGGTTGTTGTTTTCAATGTTAGTACAAAAACGCCTCCAACTTGTTTTACCTCGGAGGCGAATTAGTTTTTTATATGTTTTGCGGTTTGTTATGTAACGGTCCCAGTCTACTGGCGATCGTGTGTTCCTAGCTCTATTGAATAGCCTTCTCAGTTTGTGTCGGTGTCTCTCCAGTTCAGGACTCCACCAGGACTGCCTGATTCCTCTCCTGGGTAAGGTGAGGGGACACGACTGTTCATAGCTCGATAATAGGATGGAAGTGATTTTGTTTACGTGTTCGTCTAAATTGTTTATCGTTATTTCAGCCGGAAGAGAGGGTAACCTACCCAGTTCAGTACCTTTAAGTCTGACGAACTTCGATTGGTCTGTGTTGCGAGGAACCCTTCTTGGCTGTGGTGTGGTTAAGTTGAAGTTAATTGTAAAACGGATCCAACTATGGTCTGAGCATGATATCTCATTGGACACATGCCAGTCCTGGATGGAGTTGGATACACCTAAAGCTGCTAAAGTTAGGTCTATTATTGTTTGCGATCTTGCGTTTATGAAGGTGGGTTCGGAACCCTTGTTAAGTAGTACAAGGTTATTGCTAAGAATAAAATCAAGCATTTCCTCACTTCGGTTGTTGGTTTTGACATTACCCCAGAGCGTGTGATGCGCGTTGGAATCTGTGCCGATGATTAGTTCTAGTTTCTCCCTTTCACAGTACTCCACCAGCAAGGCGAGCTCTGGTAGAGGCTCGTCCGCGTCGCCTGGCAGGTATGCCGAGGCTAGTACAATGTCTGGGCGTTCTTGTTCGGTTCTGAAAAGCCTGGTTGCTGTCAGGTCCCTTGAACAGAATTCGTTAATTAAAAGGTTAGGTACATGTTTTGGGACCAATATGCAGGTACGCGGATTACTTACGTAGGTGTCTAGCAGCAACTTACCTCCGATGTTAGCAAGACCGCATATTTTGCCACTTCTAATCCACGGCTCATGGATGAGGGCGATGGTCTTCTCTTGTTGGTTCTCCAGCACTCTGCGTAAAGTAGCCGACGCAGTTTGACTGTGCTGGAGGTTGGTCTGCAGGATCTTAGTCCTCCCGCAAAGGAGAGGAGCAGGGATCGCTGTCCTCGTCCCTACTTCTCCCCTCCGGCGGAAAGCAGTCCTCGTCCGAAGTCGCCAGCTCCACCGCCTCCCCAGCGGTCACCGTCGCGAGAGGCGACGGGGAACGCCTAGGCAGCGGCGGATCAAGCTCCGCTCCAGGCGCAGTCGAGGTCGTTGAGGTTGAAGGCGCAGCGGCATCCTCCTTGGTTCCACCTTCCTTCAGGAACCGGATGTATATACTACCCATAAGGTAGTATACTCGCCTCTGCCGGTCTTTGATGGTTTTTACCATGGACTCCGGCATACGAACGTAGAGACAGGTGCACGGTGGCTCCTGACTGACCCTTGCGTGTGTCAGAGTCCACGTGTTAATTTTTAAATTGGGGTTCTGCCTCGCCAACATCCCGAGAAGGTCTGAAGTGTCCTCGCTGTTCTCGGGGACATACAGCATGCACAATGCATTCTTGGGTATGTCGGCCTGGGGCCGAACGGTGAATCTGGTCTCCGGTAACGGGGACGGTGTGTTATTTATGACTCCCTTGAGCCAGGCCATTGTGAAGTCGTCCTCGCACCATGTTTTGAGGACGCCTTCGGCGTAATGGGCCCGACCTCTAAAGTAGATCGCGGTATTTTGGGTTGGAGTGGCTGGTTCAGGAACTGCCTTCAGCAGAGCCCGGAGCTTGTCCTCAATGGTTTGTCGGATCCCCTCCGCTTGCTCCTGCGTCATGTCCAAGAAGGGCTCGGTCATGACGGCGACACACAGCTCGTTGTTCCTGAACGACGCGGCCGCTTCGGCGTAGCTCACCAGGGTTCCATCAACAATATGGGAGCGAGCGGGTTTGCTCTTCTTGCTTACCCCAGTTGGTGTGACGGAATCCTCGGGACGCGAATGCTTCTGCGCCCTAGCCGGTGGTTCGGTGTTGTTTTTTTGCTGTTTTTTACGCCTGTTGGTGTGTCAGCCGTAGCAGACATCACCTTGGGGGGCGTCTATTTGTTTGTTGCTGTTTGCCAATTATTGGCGTTAGATGAACCTGCCATATGGCCTTCGGCCAGCTTCGTCAGGTCCCTCTCGGAGACCGCAGCCGCTAACGCAACCCGTGTTTTGGGCGCATCTACTTTTGCAGTGCTCTTCGAGTCGCCGTGAGCGAGAACTGTCCTTGGCTTTTCGGTCAGGGTAGTGTTAGGGGGCGCATCCATAGACGCAGATGAGGTTGGGATCGTTTGGGACGCAGCCTGTTGTGGTGCATCCCTTGCGGTTGCCTTCCTCATCGCATCCTTGGACGCAGCCGAGCGTTTATGTGTGTTGGGCGCATCTGAAGACGCAGCCCTTGGTGTGTTTTGTGTAAGCGCATCCGACGAGCGGGACGCAGCTTTGTTTTTTTGTTTTTTATTTTTTTGTTTGGTCTCTTTATCCATGAGTATGGTATCAAATATTTCACCGTTGGAGCTCTCCACCCGCCAAGGAGCCCTCAGTCGGGGCCACGCCGCTCGTTCAACAAGCGACGCCAGAGCTACTCCTTCGGTATAGGACCAGCTTAGTGAAAAGTAGACGAATCTGCACGCGACGGAAGATCACGGGACTGTATACGGCACGAGACTATGCCGCAACTCATTCCGAAACCCCACGCCACGCCGGCTGCCCCCCCACACTAAACCGATCCTCGCTTGACATCCCGCTTAAGGGATGCCTCAGCCGATTGATCGTGGGTAGCTACCCCACGACCTCCCGTTTGAGAGGAAATCCAGGCCAAGGTGGTGTGTTGTGTGCAGCCTGCTCCACTCAACCACCAGGATCCCTTCATCCCCCCGTACGGGTCCCCGCGCACGGCAAAAACACGCAGGAGGTCATTGCTATCCATCATCTGATCTTGTTCGATAGTGGACACCCAGGGGCATGACCTCGCCACCACTGTGATAAGTCGCCTGGTGATTTCTGTTGCGTCTATTTCATATGGAATTAGACCAATAACGGGGCGGCAACCACGAGAAGGTTCATCACCACACTTACCTTGAGGATCTACACGACCGTAGCGCTCTCCCTCAAGACCACGCCGCACGCAGTTCCTTCTAAATAGTACTATATTTTACTTCTGTGTCACTCAGAGTCCTGCTAGCATATGCTACTGGCTTGTCTGAGCCTATTGTTCCTTGTGACAATACAGCCTTAATCGCAAAATTGGATGCATCAGAAGTTAAAATAAAACTTTATACCATCCCCCCTCTAAAACGCTTATTTTATTCACTGAAAACAGTGAATAAAAAGCACTTTTAATCACTGTTTTGGTGTTTCAATTTAGAACACACCAATATATACAGGGTGTTTGGAAGGGAGCTGTACATACGCCTAGGGTAGAAACTAGGGATAGTCTGCTACCTACCCCCGCCCATTATATTGACCTTGGCCTCAAGGTTTTTTTTATTATTTTTTATTTGACTTTTTTATGATTTTTTGACTAAAACTACCTGTAGCTCAAAATCTATCCATGGGACCGGTCGGCTAATGGTCTTGTTTTAATCGTTAGAGTCTTAGGGTCCTGCAAAAAATTATTTTACACCAGAAAATTGTGGAGAAGAAAAGTTATGGGGCCTGAAGTACCGTAGTAAGGTAAAGAAATAATTTTAAGGGCAACTTTCTATGGGGTTTAAAAAAAAACTAACAGGGTTGGAGTTCTTCTGATTTTTTTAAAACATCCTCAGTCCATGCCCTTTCTAACGATATGCTAAAAGTGTAATTATCACTTTTAGTTTTAAAGTTATTAATTAATTTCCGCAACTAGGGCACTTCAAGCAAAAATTTCAACTAATGAAAATTAAATGTGTTCGATCGTAAAAGGATGGCAAATGAAACAAAAAATTTGGTAATGACTAATATCATTAAATTACAAATTTTAATTAATTACTAATTTTAATTAATTACAAATTTTGTTCAAATTGATGACCATTGACCTGTAAACATGCTCGGCACCTCTTCCTCATCTCCACGGTCACCGTTCTAAGCAGCAGTTCCTCGCGCATTGTATCGAATGCGGCGTGGATCCTGTTAATTAGAACCTCCCTTGTTGGTACTTCTTCTGCGTACACCAACTCTTTCGCCCTTCCCCAGACGTAGAAGTCGAGTGGGGTAAGGTCAGGCGACCTTGGGGGCCAGGGAATTGGCCCACCCCGACCAATCCAAGAATTAGGAAAGCAGTTGTCCAGAAGCTCCCTCACTGCTAGGCTCCAATGAGCAGGACAGCCGTCGTGCTGGAAGACTATGGGCCGATCTTCGTCAAACACTTCTTCCGCTAAATCAGGCAAATCGTTTTCGAGGAAATCTAAGTAGTTTTGCCCGTTTAGGTTGTCTGGCAAAAAGTGCGGCCCTATCAACCGATTACCGATGACGCCTGCCCATACGTTCACGGAGAACCTTCGTTGAAAACCTCTGTGCCTCTTGACTCTCGGGTTTTGATCTCTGGGTGCCCAGTGATGGAGATTGTGGTAATTTACAATTCCTTCCTTGTCAACCTTGGACTCGTCAGTCCAGAGAATACTCCGTAAAAAATTAATATCTTCCACGTCCGTATGGAGCAAGTGGCGGCAAAACTCCACCCTTCTTGCATAGTCGTTATCCTCTAAGCCTAAAACAATAAAAATATCAACGTTAGCGGTTTCCTTATGAATTAGTAGCTATGTAACATTGATTGCTATCTCTGTCTTTCCATTTCTCTCTCTCTCACACACATGCTCATGTTAATTTAAAAATTGCCTATGAAATTCACATGCTAGTTCATTACATAAGAGCTAAAAACAAAAACTTTATGTAAAAAATTACCTTGAACAGGGGTGTAGTGGAAAGGATGACGTCCATTTTCGCGAAGAACCGACCAGACTTTCCACACGCTTAAACCAAGCGTCCGGGCTACGGTTCTTACGCTTCTGGTCGGATCTTCCTCAAATTCAGCCAATATGCGTTCTTCCGCAGCCAAATTTGGTTGAAATCTGTTCACGGCTGGTTCCCGGAAATTTAAATTTCCGGTTTCTCGCAGACGCCGATAAGTTGAGCCAAACGTTTGGTGGTTAGGCACTCGCCGGTTAGGATACCGTTCTTGATAAATCCTCCGTGCCTCGCGCCCATTGCAATCAGCCATTCCATACACCACCAGCATGTCGGTGTACTCTTCACTGGTAAATCCAGCCATTTTGCCAACAACAAGGTAACAAATAACAAAACTTAACAAAAACGAAGTAATAACAAACTCAACAAAATTAACGAAAACAGTGGAGCGTCGTAACGGCAAGTACGTAAGTTAGCTAAGATGGGTAAATCTCGACTGACTAACAAAGACCCCAACGAGTTACCTGCCCGGCCCCGTCGACCCAAGAGCGAAAGAGACATGACATGACATGTTTTGTCTCTTACATGTTGCTCTCGTGTAAGAGTGAGACAACAAATTTGCCAACTGTAGGCCAAACTGGTTTAAATTCTGGAAATTACATTTGTCTTACAAATGTCGACTCGTGGTGGTAAAAGTGCCCTAGTTGCGGAAATTAATTAATAACTTTAAAACTAAAAGTGATAAATACACTTTTAGCATATCGTTAGAAAGGGCATGGACTGAGGATGTTTTAAAAAAATCAGAAGAACTCCAACCCTGTTAGTTTTTTTTTAAACCCCATAGAAAGTTGCCCTTAAAATTATTTCTTTACCTTACTACGGTACTTCAGGCCCCATAACTTTTCTTCTCCACAATTTTCTGGTGTAAAATAATTTTTTGCAGGACCCTAAGACTCTAACGATTAAAACAAGACCATTAGCCGACCGGTCCCATGGATAGATTTTGAGCTACAGGTAGTTTTAGTCAAAAAATCATAAAAAAGTCAAATAAAAAATAATAATAAATTAAAAAAAAACCTTGAGGCCAAGGTCAATATAATGGGCGGGGGTAGGTAGCAGACTATCCCTAGTTTCTACCCTAGGCGTATGTACAGCTCCCTTCCAAACACCCTGTATATTCAAACTCCAACTCAATGCTATACAACCTCCTTGCGCATAAAATATTCGATACAAACTTAGATAGAGTTAGAGATAAAAATATAGATAGAGATATAGTTACAGATAGAGATAGAGATGGAGTTAGAGATAGAGGTAAAGACAGAGTTAGAGGTAGAGTCAGAGTTAGAGTTAGAGATATAGTTACAGATAGAGGTAGACTTAGAGATAGAGTTAGAGATAAAGTTAGAGATAGAGTTAGAGATAGAGTTAGAGAAAGAGTTAGAGATAGTGTTAGAGATAGAGTTACAGTTAGAGATAGAGATGGAGTTAGAGTTAGAATTAGAGTTAGAGATAGAGTTAGAGATAGAGTTAAGAGATAGAGTTAGAGATTGAAAAACAAGGGCTGTTACCTAGCTCAGGGGTCAGGGTTTCAAATTTTTTGAAAATTTTGAAGGTAATAAACCATTTATTTACTATTATTCCTTGTGATTTTCGCTTCAATCTTTCTTTTTCTCGTAGTCATGGTATAAAATATAGTATGCAACTCTTGAATAAAACGGATTTATATCGAGGGCCATGAATCACTCGCATCGCTCATGATTCTAACACTTGAATCATCATGAGTCATCACCTTACGGTCGTGATTCAGTCAATCATGAGTCATGCGTCATGAATCATCATGAATCACTCCCTACGGTCGTGATTCAGTCGTTAGAATCCTTCACTTACTTGTGATTCATCTACGGCCCTCGCATTAAATCCGTCTTTTATTCACTTATTTTCATCATTCACTTGCCTTCAATCCTTCACTTATAATAGTGTGCCCTAAGTAAAGAACTTCCTTTCTAAGAAAATGTGATTTACCGAGTTGTATTATTAAATTTGTCGCCCGAAAACGAAAAAAAACTGTTCTAAGTTTTTCTACATGATGAGTCAGCGATTTAGAAAATATGATGACGTCATCAAGGTATACCAGGCAATGTAAGCCCTGGAGCTCTCTTAGAACGTTATCCAGCCCTCTGAAATGTTGCAGGTGCAGTTTTTAACCCGAACGGCATCCTGTTAAATTCGTAATGTCCTGAAGGTGTACTGAAAGCTGTTTTCGCACTATCTTCTTGCTGGACCTCAATTTGATGGTACCCTTTTAGCTAAATCTAAGGTAGTAAAATAGGTACTATTGCCTAACATATCAAATAAATCATTTATGTTGGGCAAAGGGTATTGTCATCGGTAGTAATTTCATTGAGACGTCTGTAATCAACTACCATCCTCCATTTTTGCTGTCCTAATGCATCTAATTTGTATGGTACTAAATGTACGGGAGCACTCCAGGGAGAATGTGATTCCTGGATGATATTGTCCCTTAACATTTTATCTAACTAATTCCTTATTTCTTTCGAATGAATGGGAGGTAACCTATGTGCTTTAATATTTATAGGATCTTCATTCCTTGTTCTAATTGTACGTTTTACTTGATTTGTAAACGTTAATGGAATATTCTCACAATAAAAGATGTCCTTATAATACTCATTACATAGCCCTTCGATGGTTCTACGTTCCTCAGAATTCATGACTGTGGTCTAACTGTAATTTTTGTTAATTATCTGTAAGCATCCTATTTCTATGTTATTTTCTGTAAAATTAATGCTAACAGATGGGTTCTGCATGTAAGGCTCGACCGTAAAAGGTCCTGTTACCACTAAGGTTCTGGTTTCATCCGTATACCTTTAACAATGCTCTAAAACTAATGCGGTGGGCATTCGAATCCCTTCCGAAAATTGTTTGAATTGTAGTATAGCTTCCCCGTCTAATAAGTTGACTAATAACCCTTAATTCATTACGAGATGGTAATTGATATACCTCTCTGGGCAACTGTAACCAGCGACCCTACTAAGATCTACAATTTTTATTGTGACGTGTTTCGGGGGTACCGCAAAATAAATTGTCATTCAGTATTTGGCGTATTATTGTTCCCGAACCGATCTTACGTTACATTGGCATTGACAGTAGCTTTTGGTGGTGCGTATATTATTGGAAAATTCGCAACTTTTAAATGCAAATTTTGGCTTTCCATAATTATTTTTGCCTGTAACTGTTTAAGTAAGTTACTGCCTATTAACCCATCATACCTATCATGAACACTGTAAACATATAATTTATGCAATTCCTTACTGCAAAACGTAATGAAAAAAAGGAGTAATTGCCGTTTCGCTATGAACACTCGATGCGTGAGTACTACCAACTTCGAAGGGTTCATATTGCAACCGATCCCTAAAGTACTAGTTTGCGATGAAAGACCTAACACTACCTGTATCTAACATAAAAACTGCATTTAATTCGGGTACAACTATGTGTGGTAAGTTAAGACGTTTATTGTAGTTAATTTTTATTCGCTCTCTAGGGTAGAGGCGGTTATACAAAAATTTCCCTGTCTGGAATCTTCAAGAATTTCCTGAAACTCATTATTGGAATTGTTAAAACTTGGTTCATTATAACTATGATAACTAATGTAATTAACACGGCGCGAACTTGTAGTGCGCATAGTAACGTCAGTGTTCGACTTTGAACCCGGCGGAGATGCTTGCGCTGCAAAAGGTGACGTTCGCGGTGCATGTGCCGTATACTGTTGGCTTTGTTGCGCCATCGGAAACTGTAACCTACTTTTACTATTGTTATGATCATTATTATTTTGATTATTGTGTTGCCTATAATTCCTAAACTGCTACGAATTGTTCGTCGTAATTGAACTACTCGTAGCGTTATTTGGTGTAACTGCACTTGATATGCTCTGCGAAATATACTTCGACCGATAAAATTAGGATTACTAGATCTATTATAATTGTGGTGATCGTTTGTCTTAGAATTATAGACTGATTGAAAGTTCTGTTCTTCTAACATAATTTTCAACGCGTCTTCTAATGTCGGAACGTTGTGTAAACGAACTAACCTAACTAGGAATGGCGGTAAATTAAATAAAAAAAACATTCATCGCCCTATAACTATAGATTATCTGCTTAGCCTTTCGTAAAGAGTCATCAGTTATAGTCTCTGATATTTAAGAAAATAAAATGCTTCTCATATGCTGTATCCTATGACATAACTCTAAGTAACTTTTACCATTGTTAATTGTACAGGATTCTAACTCCATTGCTAGACAATCTTCAGTAAGTGGGTCGCCAAAGTGTTGATTTAGCAGCTTTTTTAGCTCATCCCATGTATTTATAGAGTCCCTTTCGCCTACCAAACTAGCTGCTTCGCCTGTTAATCTACTTGTTACTACGTGAAATAAAAAATATTGTTTTGTACTACGCCCCCTTGGAATGTTGTTAAAATATAGTCACATTTTTTTTATAAATAAGGGTAACGTTCTTGCATCGCCATTAAATACTGGCATGATGTTTACCATCTCTTGTGGAACACGGTTTATACTTTCCATTATGAAATAAAATAACGAACCTTTACAAAAAAACGTATGAAATGAAAATTAATAATATATTCCTTACTATTTACTACAACTAACAATCTATAAAATATTATTACGGCGTTGTCCAATCCCTAATAATACACACAACATAGATTAATACAAGGTTAGGATGCAAATGGAAGAGCTGAGAGGAAGGTGAAAAGATTTACTCACAATTCCGCAGCTATCTTCATGCTCCCTGAATTACTGCTTGGCTTCTGGTCCTCTCGTGACTTGATGTGGCTTTTTAATGAAATACATTAAAAAGCCACATCAAGTCTGCTGAACCGTTGAAACGGACGTCGGCTGCTTCCCGTAGATGTGGATAAGTGACAGATCCTACCGGCTGCGCCAATTAAGTAAGCGACAACGGAAGAGTTTAAAAATAAACTTTATTTGTACCCAGTTACAGCAAGACAATAATTAATGAATTCTACAGAATCTTGATCTTATATACTAATCTTATTGCTAACCAATCATCTCTGCTAATGACGCATGTCTTAGATAGCTTATGCTGACATATAGTAGTTATTCTAATATAATATAATTATTGTCTGATGGAGCAAATATTGGGGGATTGGGGTTCATTAACTCGCGCGAAACGATTCGTGATGACTCTTGAAAACAGCTTGTAGACAAGGCTAAGAAGTGAGATGGGCCTATAGTTTTTCAGTAGGGCATTGGCATCCTTCTTGAAGAAAGAGTACCACCACACCCCTGCACCATGCCTGTGGAGTTTTCCCCTCGAGTATGACGGAATCAAACAGCTTCAGAAGGGCCTTAAGTACTGGTTTTCCACCCGCCTTCAGGATTTCGGCCGTAATTCCGTCATCGCCCGGTGCCTTGTTGTTCTTAAGCTGTTTCAGAGCCATCCTAATCTCATACAGGCTAACGTCCGGAATGTCTTCGCTATAGTGTTGGGTCAATCTAGCACTAGGGTCATTCGCTAGATTTGCGACGGGTTTACTGGTTGACGTGTACAAGTACCCATAGAATCTCTCGATCTCCCTCAGAAGCTCCGGTCTTCTCCATAACAAGCTACATTTCCGAATGGACGGTAGAATCAATTATTATTACATTTAATTTTTATTTTTGACGTTTGAAAGTGCCGCTTAATGGCCTAATTGAATAAAGAAATTTTGATTTGATTGATTTGATTTGATTTCAAAACTTTTCAATCTCGCACGGCTGAATTTTCGTGGCTTAATGTAGAAACGCTAACCTCAAAGCTTGTCTTTGATCCCCCTTATCTTTTAAACAAGAGCGACGACATCACTTTTTTATCACAGTAAATGGTTCCCCCTGGTGACCTTTGGGTCCCTTAGGAATTTTAGATTTGTTTTTAAAGCTGATACTCGCGTGGCTAGCCAGTACTAAAGAAAAAACACGTGTAGCACAAATAAATAGTACTTAACCTACAATAAAAAACGTGGTCTGTGATTTTTCCTGCATCCTCAGAAACAGCTGACTATAGAACTGACTACGGTACTGCTCCATATAATTATTCAATTAAGAGCTGACTATAGAACTGCTCTACTTTTCCGACCACCAGGTCTATCCGAGGGAACTCCTCAGCCCCTTGCCCTAAGTCATCCCAGTTTGGACTTATCTGGTCATTTGGGTCCCAAAGGTCACCAAAGGTTTTAAAAGTCACCTCCAATTAGGAGCTGACTATAGAACTGCTCCATTTTAGGGCTGACTATAGTACTGCTCCATTTCCCATCCACCGGGTCGATCTGAGGGAACTCCTCAGACCCTTGTCCTAGGTCACCCCAGTTTGGACTATCTGGACAGGGCGGCCGGGATATTACCCTGCCCCCTACACCCCCCCTCCCCCAAAGGTCACCAGGGTTTAAAAGTCACCTCCAATTGTGAGCTGACTATAGAACTGCTCCATTTCAGGGCTGACTACAGTACTGCTCTACTTTACATCCACCAGGTCGATCCGAGGGAACTCCTCAGATCCTGGCCCTAAGTCACCCCAGTTTGGAATTTCTGGACAGGGTGGCTGGGACATTACCCTGCCCCTCCCCACCCCCAGGGGACACCAAGGTCAAAGGTCACAAAGGTCAAAGAGGTCAAAAGTCCGAGGACACCCCCTCCTGAACTTGCCCTCCCCCTCCCTGTGTTACCCCATCACCCTGAAGGCTCAAAGTCGGGGTCAAAGGTCAGCAAGGTCAAAGGTCATAAAGATCAAAAAGGTCAGGTGGATCAACGAGGTCGCCGAGGGCATCTGGATCACCGGGGTCGACTCCCTCTCGTAAACTTGAAACCACCAAGCCCGTCGTTCTGGCCGCACCTGTCATCAAAAGCGCCGAGACCCTCTTGCAGGGGGACATCGTCCCCTCCCAGGAAGTGGACACGCGCGTGGAGGGCGACTTTCGGTCGAACTTGGAGACCTCGGAGGCAGAGGACCCGCCCCTTTCACATCTACTAAACTGGAAGAAATTGTGAATGAAGCTCTTTCAGTTGTCGCGGAGTGGGGTAATAGGCACAAAATGTGCTTCGCACCCCACAAAACCCAGGCAATGATTTGCACAAGAAAATTAAAGTATGACGTGCCCAGTTTTTCCTGTCAGGAGTCCCGATAGCGGTCTCTAACCGCCTAAAGCTACTGGGGTTGACCCTAGACTCGGGTCTGAGCTTCCGCCCTCACCTTGAGGAAGTTACTATAAAGACCGCAAATATTTTCAAGGTGGTGGCAAGGGCAGCACGAGCACATTGGGAGATAAACGTGAACATCCTGCGTACTATATATATTGGAGTGGTTGAGCCAGTGGCAACCTACGCTGCAAGCTCCTGGGCGCAGATAGCCGGGAAGGTGTACGCCAGGAAGAAATTGGACTCGGTCACCAGGATGTTCGCGATAAAAAATTAAAGGCCCACAGGACTACGTCACTGATCGCTTCAGCCGTGATCGCAAGAATAATACCCCTGGACCTTAGAGCGATAAGAAATCTAAAAATATACGAGGTAAGGAGAGGTAAAACTCTAGAAGAACTCCCAGGTAGAACCCTCGAGAGGCGAGCGCATCCCTCAGATCTGCCGCACCCCGCTTTCAGGGTGAGACTGAGGTTTCATCACATCGACTCTCATGAACACATCACCAAAATTGAAAATGACTACCTCCGTCTATACACGGACGGTAGTAAGATTGAGGGCAAAGTCGGAGCTGCGCTCTCGTGCTGGGGGCGGAGCGGGGAGATTGCCAGAATGGGCCTAAAGCTGTGTAACCACTGCTCGGTTTTCCAAGCCGATTTGGTAGCAATACGCAGAGCAATAAAATATGCAGAGGATAAAAAACCACCAATATCGGTTAATGTCATTTCTGACTCGAGGTCGGCGCTAGACTCCATTGCGGATCCTAAAACCGCGAATGGTATGGCAATTGGGGTATAACAAGCGATTGCTAATGCGAGACAGCAGGGTAGGGACGTCCAACTGTTCTGGGCTAAGACGCACGCAGGAATTCCGGGCAACGAAAGAGCGGACGAGCTGGCTAAGGATGCTGCACTCCACTGGAAGACCAGCCCCGTCTACGATGACTTCCCATTATCCTTTGCAAAGCACTCGATCAGGGAGGCTACATTGGATGTATGACAGTAGCGATACAAGAACTAGACTCAACAAGACAGAGGAATAAGACTCTTTTTGAAGACATTAGACTTGCTTATCGTATGTTAATTAATGTGGGGATGCTAAATAATCTTAGAGCGCAACTCCTCACGGGTCACGGCAGGGTGCGCGAGTATCTGCTTAGGTTTAAGCTGACGGGGGCCCCAGCCTGTGTTTGTGATGACGAAACAATCGAGTCCATAAAACATACTCACTGAATGCCCTCGCTTCATGCGGGAAAGGTTCGACTGCGAAAAGAGGCTGGGACGCCCGTTGGACAGCATCCGGGAAGTAGTTCGTGATGACTATTACAGGACATCCTTCTTCCCTAGTCGGCCTAGTTAATAATTATTAAATATATAGTCAGTTTTAATTAGACATAGGTTAGTTAATTAGTTAGTTAGTTACTTTGTTAGTTTTATCTATCTCAACAAATTATTATGCTATATTTTCACCCATGGCGCTGTTTAGCCTTATTTTTAATATTTATTATATTAGATGTATTGGATAAGTTTTACTTATGTATAATTCTAGCTATTATTTTAGTTTGTAATTATTCAGTAAGTAAGAAAAACAAAAAAACTACTACTAACATAGGATAACACAACTAACTCAATAACAAAATCCCAGATTTTAGTCGAACTGCACGAGGGACTTTGCTCGGTGACTTTATATGTTAACACTTACCGAGCTGGGTCATAGTCTGGTCTTATGCACTTAGGCTATTCATAGAAAATAAATTAGTAAAGCTTAATTGCCGAACTGAACATCGGCAATAATTACCTAGCGGCTGGAGTGGTTTTTATTCGGTATGCACCTTCCGTGAACCCGACACTGCCCAGGCTAGCTCGCTCTGGGTGTGAGTCAGTCTAGGGAGTCCTATGAGGATTTTCCAATCCTGCAAAAACAAAAAACAAAAAAACCCACCACGGTTATAGCAGTCATCTCTGACCACTCAAACCTTGTAGCCCCACCTTGGCTACAGCAGTCACCGCAGTGACTACTCATCACCGTGCAGTCAATATTTCAGGTTTTCTCTAACTCAACATGAAACAAACAAAGCCTTTAAATCAACACATAGTTGCCACCATCAGAACTCCAATAACCATAAACAAGATTCATAACAACATTCTTCTGGGTAAGCTCACTCCATCGTCGAATCTGTCTCTGTCACCTCTGACCTAGACTAGAGTCAAGAGCAAACCCATCACAAATAAAAAATAAAAAAAAACTAAACGCCAACTGTCTAGGCTATAGTGTTGTAGTATATCTGTGGTTACTGTCATGTAGTTTGTGTCTTTGAATAAAGTCAGTTGACAAAATCTCGAGGTATTCCATTAATTTATAACATTGTGGCAGCGGGTTTGCGATAAATTGCTATTTTACGTTGTTAAAGTTCAATAACATTGACAATTGCGAGCATTGGCCGCATTTTATAACGTATGACATTGATTTTTGCTGAAAATCACACGGATTACGGTGTTCTACGATGTAACACGCGCGGCCGCCATCAGAACTAAACTTGGACGGCGCTGGTTACTGGGACAGAGATTATGCGAGTTTTAGGTCTTGTGAAACGTATTAGGTCGATTGAACTTTCGAGTTTCGAAGATTTATTCAAAGGTTTTGGATGCTTACCGGGCAAGTGTGATAGTGATTGTTATAATTTTTTTTTTTTTTTTTTCGCCCTTCGGGCAGGCTATAGTCTTTCAACCATACTGCCTAGTCTTTCGTAGGTATTTTTTCTTTCGTAATATGTTTAGAAATCATGTCTTTCGTTTTTCTAATCCATGTTGTAGTCATTATAAGTTTGTCTTTGATTATTAGTTAAAATCTTGTTTTTACACAATTCCGTTTTTTTTTTCCAATTCCAACTCCAGGGTAAACGTCATTTCCATTATATGTCAATGTCAATCAATTCCAGGGTAAGTGTCATTTCCATTTCATGTCATCTTATTTATGTTTATTTTCTTCTGGTTTTTTTTTATCACACATCTTATACTAGTTTTAAATATACAAACTTTATAAATAATAATAAAACGGTAATATTTATATATACATAGGTGCATAGGAACAAGAAATAGAACCATTTAAATCTCATTTACAGTCTCCAATATGTATCTATACAAATATAAATAAGTTGAAGCGTTCTTAAGCAACTCCTGTATGCACAGCGGGACCCTATCAGGTGTTTTATAAATTTTTAGAAGCTCATCCGACAACACAAGGCGCTGAATGTTGAAAGATGAACACTCAAAGAAGATATGATGTAGTGATTGAACTTTATCTGATTGACAGTAATTGCAATACGATATGCTGACCATTTTAAGACGATGAAGATGATAATTTAATCTACAATGACCAAAGCGCATACGACAAATAATTGAATAAAACTTTCTACTTACAAATAAATTATTTTTGCAAAACCAAGGAACAGAGTTGATTTGAACATCAAGACTGTTAAACCAAGAACCTTTATTTTCAATATGTGTGCAGTGGTATGAATATTTCCCCCATGCCTCACACATGCGCCGTCTTAAGAGACTAACTGCATCTGTGTATGGTATGGGAACACTCATATCAGTGCTAGGTATTAATTCTTCCAACTCAACAATTTTTTTGGCAAGAAAATCTGCTTTTTCATTTCCTCTAACACCAATATGTGAAGGTACCCAAACAAAACAAATTTCAATATTTGACTGGGCTAATTCAACCCAGAGTTGTTTTATCAAATGAATAATGTAATTAGTGTTGGCATGTAGTTTATTATTTGCCAAATTTTTTAGAACACTCATACTGTCACTTACTACAACCCATTTGCTATGTTCAGAATTGCTATTTTTAATATGTTTTAAAGCACTCAGAATTGCAACAGCTTCAGCTGTAAAAATACTAGCATTTCTGTCAATTCTCCTACCAATACCTATGTTTGAAGACGGCTCATAGATGGCAAAAGAAACAGCTCTATCATTCTTGGAACCATCAGTATACACAAATTTATGATCTGACCACTCTGACAACATTACATATACTTCCTCTTTTGAAGGCAAATCCTTTTTCTTATTTATAATAACACTAATAGCTGGAAATTTACTGCTGAAAGTTCCCTCATAGCAAGGCAAGTTAAGCTTAGATCGGTAAATGTTAATATTTTCAATAAAGTTTTTGAATTTTCTAAGTTGCTGTAGTATATAAAAAGATTTTGTAGCAGTTTGCACAGCTAAATGCAACATATTGACTAAAAGACTATTACCCAAAACACTATAAAGCTTCAAAAAGAACCTTTCTAACAAGTAATCAAAACGAATGGCCAATGGTGGAACATTACATTCAATCTGCATTGCATTTACAGGAGTGCTTCTGAACGCCCCAGTTATAACGCGCAAACACTTGTTTTGCAAAATATTTAAACTATTTACATGTTTAGAGTCTGCAGCAAAGCAATAGAAACCATATTCAAAGTGACTACGAACTAAAGATTTGTACAATAATAACAAAATTTTAGGGTCTGCACCCCAATATGTACCACTCAAGGATCTCAAAATATTATAAGCTTTATTTGCTTTGCTAATAATATGTTTCATATAATTATTCCAGGACAAATTATGTGAAAAAATAACACCCAAAAATTTGACATCTAAAGAACTGGGTAATGCACAATTATTGTACAGCACAGCAGGCATATTATGATTATGTTTACCAAATAAAACAACTTTGGACTTCAATAGGTTGACACTAAGATCAAGGTAAGAGAAATATTTACATAGATACATTAATGCAACATTCACTATTTCAACTACTTGTGATACATTTTTTCCAGATGCATAAACCACTAAATCATCTGCAAACTGTAAGTTTTGAACCTGAGACCCTAAAATTAAATTTAATCTTCGTATATACAATATAAATATTAAAGGTGATAAAATGCCCCCTTGACAAACTCCTTTAGACGATAGCCTAGGACCATAAAGGTGTCTGTTAAATTTTACAAAGACTTTCCTATTGCTAAGAAATTGTTTTAACCAATTTATTATTTTTCCAGGGATTCCTATCTGTGATAACTCACTACATAAAATATCTATATTCACACTATTAAATGCACCTGCAATATCAAAAAACACTCCAACCAAATTTTCATTTGACGATAACGACTTGTGAATATCAAGCTGTAATTGACAAACACTTTCCCTAGCAGAACGATTCCTACGAAAACCAAATTGGTTTGATGGTAAGATATTATTTTTTTCAATATAAAACTCTAAACGCTGTTTTAAAAGTTGTTCAAATAATTTTCCAACACAAGAAGTAAGAGCTATAGGGCGGTAAGAATCAGGACACATTTTAGGCTTATCTGGTTTTAAAACAGGTACAAGGCAATCCACCTTCCAGTTAAGAGGTATAATATCATTTTGCCATAATAAGTTCAAAAGTTGTAAAAATATTTTTAAACTACTAATGCTAAGTTTTTTAAAAAGTATGTATGGCATTCCATCAAGACCACAAGTAGTATCTCTTCTGGAAGATATGGCTGATATTAATTCCTGCAATGAAAAAGGACTAAGAAGAAAATTATTGCTGGGATTAGTACTGGTTGTGAATGAAGATTTTGAGTCTTGTGATGCGAAATCTGGTGTGTATTTTTTAAGAAAATCTAAAACCCATCCATCATCTTCGAGAGCATTAAAATTGAATGTTTTATTATACTTCCGCATAAATTTCCATATGACAGATAATGGCGTAGTCCTATTGAATGTTTCACAAAGAGCAAACCAACTTTTTTGTCTTTCCAATTTTAGAACAAGTTTTTTAACCGCTCGAAGCCTTTTGAATTGTAGATAGCTTTCTTCTGATGGATTATTTTTAAAATATATGTATGCATTTTTAAAATTTAATACGGCTTCTGTGCATTTTTGATTCCACCAAGGAAGATAAGGTCTTTTAAAATTATTTACAAGACATGAATGATTCACAAAATTTGTCCTACCAGTCAAATGCTTATTATTTTCAATAGAATTTACAGCTGCTGTATGTAAAATGCTACAAAATTTAAGATATGTACCAGAAAGACTTATATTATCGACTTTAAAATCAACCAACAATTCATCAACAAGACTACTATATCTTTGCCAATCCACCAATTTATAATTTGGATAAACGGGCAAATGTTCAGCATTAGAACAATTGCTGTATGTATTACTTTTGTTAATATTACTAATCACTACTTTAATGATTATAGGAATGTGATAACTACTACCAAGAGGACAATCATGTACGTTCCATTCACAATTGAGAGCTAAAGACGAAGAGACCAGCGTCAAATCCAGCGCATTAGGACGCCAAGTTAAAGAGCCAACTGTTGTTGCATGACCATTATTGAGCAGAACCAAATCATTATCATCTATTACTTCCAAAATGTTTCGACCTCGTACAGAATCCGAGCCACAACCCCAAGACGAGTGGTGAGCGTTAAAATCACCAGCAAATATAAATGGCCCAGGAATAGATTTTATTAATAAATCAAGGTTTTCTTTTCTGAATGCTGGATTACAATTCAAAGGACTATAAAAACTGACTATGCTTATCTCCTTGTTATTTACTTTTATTTGAATACAGATGTTTTGCAATGAGTTATCAAAGAAGGTATCAATTTTAGAGTAGGTAATGGTATTGTGAATAATTATTGCAACTCCGTTATGTTTGTTACCAGTATCATTTCTCTCAATATTATAATTTTTTATTTTAAAATTTTGGTGAGGTTTAAGCCATGTTTCACTGATAATTGCTATATGTATATTGTGACTATAAAGAAAATCGATAAATAAATGTTTATTACTATTTAAACTTTGAGCATTCCACTGTACAATATTTAATTCTGAAAAATCCATCAACTGGTTGAAGAAAATTTATTACTGAACGTTGTTTTCAAGGCTTCTTTTATAGAAAGTGAATTAATAGGTTCATCTTTATTGCTTATTATTTTTGTGAGTGTTTCGACTAAAGTATTTATAAATTTATCTGATTTCATGAGATTACTAATCTGAGTGTCCAGATTGCGTGATGTTAAAGCTGGAAAAGAGTTTACATTAAAAAGATCTGAATATGTAGCATTTTTAGTTTTAATTTTATTTTCTTCTACCTTTTGCTTTTTTATTGGACATGCTGAAGAGATTGCAATATGATTGCCGTTACAATTTGCACACTTAGCATCCTTCGGGGCAACAACACACATTTTGAAATTGTGATGTTCAGTACATATTGAACAAACTTCAGTATTTCGACAAAATTTAGCTATATGCCCATAACGCAGACATTTAAGGCATTGTTTCACTGGTGGGATATATTTGTTCACCTCATGACGCCATGAGTCCAAATAAATATAAGTTGGCAAAATAGTGGATGCAAATGTCACAGCAACAGTCTGGGTAGGGGCAAAAGATATTCTACCTTCATCACCTCTGACCCTGCGCATGAAACGCCTCACCTGTATTACATTCTTTGAACTGCCGATTAATGAAAATATCTCTTTATTAGACATATCTACTGGGACTGAAGTAAGGACTCCAGTAACCTCTGTGTCACCAGCAGGGATAGATGCTTTTAGAGAAAGTTGATCAAATAATTTTTTGTTTTTTAGAAACATATTGGCGTTATTTGGTAAATCAAATGTGACACCGACCTTATATTTGTTTATTGTGCGCAAGTGCATCACACCAGACACTCCATGTTCTCGTATGCCCTTGGAAAGGGCCATACGATCTTTGTCGTTGAAAAACTTATTCTCGTCCATATGACTAAGAAAAACTATTAACTCTGCCTGCTTCGTATCTTCACTGTACTGACGCGTATACCCCTTTACCTTATATATGGCATATTTATTGTCCTTAGGTTCCTTATCAGTGGCATCTTTAAATTTAATAATCGAGTATGCTGTCGACACCGTGGACTCCGCCGTGTCAGAGTCCGAAGATTCCTGCGAATGCTGCTTCAGATCCGGAGGAATTTCCAGCTCATCCTTCCTCCGCCTCTTTTTCCCCATTTTTATGTCACATAAATATATATATACACCAAATAAGACCTAATAGTACGAATATTTACAGAATTAAATTACAATAAACACGAGAAGTTGAATTTCAAAGTAATAAATTAAAAAACGCGCCTTTCCACTTCAACCGTTTCCCGCCTTTTTTCGTGATTGTTATAAATTATTGGAACACCTCGAAATTTTGACAACAACAGATTTTTTTCTTTTTCGTCCTTCGGGCAGGCTATAGTCTTTCAACCATACTGCCTAGTCTTTCGTAGGTATTTTTTTCTTACGTAATATATTTAGAAATCATGTCTTTCGTTTTTTTTAAATCATTTTGTAGTCATTATAAGTTGGTCGTTTATTAGTAGTTAAAATCTTGTTTTTACACAATTCCGTTTTTTATTTTTCAATTCCAAGCCTAGTTTAAGTACATAAATAATTATGATTTTTTATAGATGAACTTTTATTATTATTTAATTGTAGGGGAAGATGTTGTAGTATATCTGTGGTTACTGTCATGTAGTTTGTGTCTTTGAATAAAGTCAGTTGTTGTCAGAAAAAAGGCGGGAAACGGTTGAAGTGGAAAGGCGCGTTTTCTAAATAATTATTTTGAAATTCAACTTCTTGTGTTTATTGTAATTTAATTCTGTAAATATTCGTACTATTAGGTCTTATTTGGTGTATATATTGTGAACCAGTGGTCAAGATAGGCTGGTCACAGAACAGAAACGGCACTCGTATGATTTACAAAGTGTTTATTCTCAGTTATTTTCAAAAAAACCATCTGACAAGCGTTCGCCTTACAATTCGTAGTATCAACAATGGCGGTCACCGCCAACAATTCAAACTGCCTAACACATCCGCTTTTAATATTATTCGAATAAACTTCTATTAATGTAATAATCAAATTGAATTACTTAATAAAATAACTAATATTAAATAACAATTATTGCCAGTAATATTTATCAAAGAATCATGCGTACTAATTAACTTTATTATTTATTTGACACACCGAAATATGACAAGCGGATGTTGTCCTAAGAGGTTTTAATCATTCGGAATACTTAATTATGAATATATTAGAAGATTAACATTCCCAAAATAAAAGATGAACTATAGAATTGTAGAATTAAGTCAAGCTGGTATATCCAGGGTCGGAGGTCGGTAACAATATATATATAAGTGTGCTTGAAGACATTAAAATGGGGAAAAAGAGGCGGAGGAAGGATGAGCTGGCAATTCCTCCGGATCTGAAGCAGCATTCGCAGGAATCTTCGGACTCTGACACGGCGGAGTCCACGGTGTCGGCATACTCGGTTATTAAATTTAAAGATGCCAGTGATAAGGAGCCTAAGCACAATAAATATGCCATATATAAGGTAAAGGGGTATACGCGTAAGTACAGTGAAGATAGGCAGGCAGAGTTAATCGTTTTTCTTAGTCTTATGGACGAGAATAAGTTTTTCAACGACAAAGATCGTATGGCCCTTTCCAAGGGCATACGAGAACATGTAGTGTCTGGTGTGGTGCACTTGCGCACAATCAACAAATATAAGGTCGGTGTCACATTCGATTTATCAAATAACGCCAATATTTTTTTTAAAAAACAAAAAAATATTTGATCAGCTTTCTCTAAAAGCATCTATCCCTGCTGGTGACACAGAAGTTACTGGAGTTCTTACTTCAGTCCCAGTAGATATGTCTAATAAAGAGATATTTTAATTAATCGGCAGTTCAAAGAATGTAATACAGGTGAGGCGTTTCATGCGCAGGGTCAGAGGTGATGAAGATAGAATATCTTTTGCCCCTACCCAGACTGTTGCTTTTGCATCCACTATTTTGCCAACTTATATTTATTTGGACTCATGGCATCATGAGGTGAACACATATATCCCATCAGTGAAACAATGCCTTAAATGCCTGCGTTTTGGGCACATAGCTAAATTCTGTCGAAATACTGAAGTCTTTCAATATGTACTGAACATAACAATTTCAAAATGTGTGTTGTTGCCCCGAAGGATACTAAGTGTGCAAATTGTAACGGCAATCATATTGCAATCTCTTTAGCATGTCCTAATATGATTGCCGTTACAATTTGCAACGACCTAAAACTCGCATAATCTCTGTCCCAGTAACCAGCGCCGTCCAAGTTTAATTCTGATGGCGGCCGCGCGTGTTGCATCGTAGAACACCGTAATCCGTGTGATTTTCAGCAAAAATCAATATCATACGTTATAAAATGCGGCCAATGCTCGCAATTGTCAATGTTATTGAACTTTAACAACGTAAAATAGCAATTTATCGCAAAACCGCTGCCACCATGTTATAAATTAATGGAATAAGTAAGCCTACTTACTAATTCATTAAGGTAAGTTGACATTATCAGTCTTATTACAAAAAAACGAAATAAACCATGGTTTAAACCTGTACTATCAAGTCCAGGCTTATCTGCAAAACCATGGTCTAAATTTGTTCGTATTACAAAACTCAAAAAAACCGTGGTCTTCTTAGTACCGTCATTTGAATCATTGTCTATACATCATCCACAGATTAATACAAATATCATTCGTTCACCATAATATCATTCTATCGCAACGTTCCGTATGCCCAGAAAAGAAAAAGTTTTGATAATATTAATTTTTTAATTAAAATTTCTTTATTCAGGTAACTTTCAAAACCCATTTTACATTAAATAAAAACATCAGAATAATAAAAATAATAACAGATAAATAACGTTCAAAACAAAAAGTAATGTCAAATCAAGTCACAAGTAAAATAAAGTAAAGTAATGTCAAGTCAAAACAGAATAAATTACATTCGTTACAAAAATAAAATCAAAATTAAATAATTTAAGAAGTATTAGTACCTTCTCTCCGGCATTGGCACAGTGACATGTCTGTCAGAACAATGCCGGAGGAAAGGGCAATCCAACCTATCCGCGATCATCGCCAGGACGGTATTGGTACTGGCCCGTACCCTGCACACCATAGAAGCAGCGCGCTTGCGTATAACCGCGTGAAAACCATCGGTGTGTGCCTCTGCGAACATACCTGAGGCGCTACAATGTCGGGGCAGCCCCATCACCGCCCTAAACGCATTATTATATTGCACCCGTATGGCATTTAAGCTTCTTTTGGTGTAGTGAGCCCAAAGACTACACGAGTACAGTGATGTGCAAAAGGCTCTAAATGGCGTAACCTTTACTTCGTTCGAGCATCGGGCGAATCTGCGAGCAACCATATTGGCTCTCACAGATAACGCCCTTCGCTCCCGTTCCATATCTGCATCGTCCTTGAGGTCGCCAGTCAATATATGCCCAAGATATTTGAACTGCTCAACTCTTTCCAGAGGAGTACCATTCAATTTAACTGGAGGTAAGTTCTCGGGATATTTTGCACTGGCGGTCCCAAAGACCATCCATTGGCTCTTTTTTACATTATATAATAATCCGTGGCCACAGGCATAGTCCTCGCAAGTTCGCAACAATTTCCTCAGACCACAGACCGACGCACTCAACAGCACCATATCGTCAGCATAACTCAAATTGTTGACGCACACACCGTCAATGTGGCAGCCGACATGCCGACTGCTGAGCGCCGCGATCAGACCGTTCAAATATAGATTAAACAAGGTAGGGATGTTAAGCCACCCTGTCTTACTCCACACTCGAGCTGATACGGATCCGACATTGCCCCCGCCCACCTGACACTATTGGACTGGTGCGCATACCAGTATTGGAACACACTAATTATCTCCTGTGGCAAGTCTATACTTTTCAACTTGTCCCACAGCTGGGCATATACCACAAGGTCAAAAGCCTTGGACAAGTCGAGGAAACACGCATACACAGGCGTCTTACGATCCAAGTAATATTTGACGGTATGCTTCAAACACAGTATCGCGCTTTCGGTGGACAGCCGGGGACGAAACCCGAACTGGTTATCGTGTAACGTTACGTATTTATTTAACTGTGCATTAAGCATACCGTCAAACACTTTAGCAATTACAGTGGCAAGAGAAATAGGCCTATAGTTATTTTTATCAGTAAGATCACCCGTTTTATTCTTCACTATAGGCACTACCACCGTCTTCATGAAGTCGGCTGGCAAATAGGAATGGCTCACACACAACGAGTAAAACATAGCCAAGACCCCAGCAACGTGTGGTCCGGCGTACTGTAGGTGCTCAATGCTGAGCCCATCATGTCCTGGCGACTTGCCTCTTGATATACGCCTTATGGCGTTTGCCACATCGTTCGCCAGGAAGGTAGTCTCTACCTCTTGACTACTTATGTCAGCATTGAGCGCCCCCCCCGCCGTACCTAACGGAGACTGTACCGAATAATGATTCCTAAAAAGGTTTGCTATGTCCTTTGGGTCATTCACGCCATCGACGCTCACAGGAAGGCCCGGCCGTACATTCACTTTATTGGTACCCTGCCAGAAACCACGGAAATCGCCTCTGCAATGTTTGACAGCCAGAGCGTCCATTCTTATTTGGTCCTGATGATTTTGGCACCATTTCAATCGAGACTTGAATACTCTTCTGTTATCGCACATAGAGGTCCTTCTTACAGCCAATACTTAAAACTACATTTGGCCACCCTGTGAGCCTCACTAACGTGTTTATTCCACCCCGATAAGCGCGGACCACCCCCGCCTTTCCTCGTGCTTCCACAACTGGCCACTGCCGCATCACGGAGGGCAGTAACAATGTCGGCGTAAAGCGTATCTAGAACATGTCTGACCACGGTCACTACAAAAACAGTCAGCACAGTTAACACACTCAACAGGAAAGTGGATCAATTTTAGCCGCTTATGACACTCTTTGGCATATACAGAAACCTGTTCCTCATTTTTTGTACCCCATACCACATCTTTATTTAAATCAATCATCTTTGGCGCAAACTTGGGAGTAAGTACTTTTAAATTACACGTAATTATAAGTGGAAAGTGATCAGACCATAGAGTGTCATAACTGACACTTACACCAACAACAGTCTGCTTAGCCGAGTGAGTAGCTAAACAGTGATTGGTAATGTTTGATGTTGGTAGTTATTATACCTTTCGCACTGAGGGTTTGGTATGAAATTATGAACATAAAATGGAGTTCTTGAGTATGGCTGGGTAAGAAATCCTGAACGGGAGGTTGCCGTTGTATTCAGAATAAAAATTGAAATAACAAATTTTATTTTGGTTTAAAGGTGCTGTTTATGGTTATTGGAGTTCTGAATGGTGCAACTATGTGTTGAATTAAATGCTTTGTTTGTTTCATGACGGGTTAGAGAAAACCTGAAAGATTGACTGCACGGTGATGAGTAGTCACTGCGGTGACTGCTGTAGCCAAGGTGGGCTACAAGGTGTGAGTGGTCAGAGATGACTGCTGTTACCGTGGTGGCTTACGAGGTGAGTGGTCAGAGATGACTGCTGTAACCGTGGTGGGTTACGAGGTGAGTGGTCAGATATGACTGCTGTAACCGAGGTGGGTTACGAGGTGAGTGGTCAAAGATGACTGCTGTAACCGAGGTGGGTTACGAGGTGAGTGGTCAGTAAGATGACTGCTGTAACCGAGATATGTTACGAGGCCTGGTCAGGATGACTATGGTTGCAAGATGGTCACAGGGTTGACCATCAGGAGCCACAACGATTGCTGTGGGACCAAGAACAATACTGGATTTTTGTCTGGAGCTCCCCGCTTGGTCCCTCTGGGGCTTCGGTGACCTGTTGTTTAATATATGTGGCAAGAGTATCTGGCAGTTTTGTTGCTTTGAGAGGACCGGTTGTCTGGGGGTGCCTGGTCCCTCTGGGGCTTCGTTGACCTGTTGTCCGGGGGGAACCTAGTCCCTCTGGGGCCTCGGAAACCTGTTGTTTGGTGTATGTGGCATGGTATGTTGTGTTGGGCGTTTAAGTGGTTTCTGGCACACTCAGTGCTTCAAGACCGACTTGACGTCTGTTGGGAACCTGGTACCTCTGGTGCTTCGGAAACCATTTAGAATGTGTTAGTGTTAATATGGTTGTCTAAACGGTGCGGTGACTATTTCGATAGTACGTCGATGGTTGTGTACTGTGTGGAGACAAAGATTTACATGGAGAAAACAAATGAACAGTGTGAAAGCTTTGAGAATTCAGTTTTCATGAGTAAAGAAGTACTTGATTTTTTTGTAGGCAGGTAATATAAGGTGTTGATTTAAGCTTTTACTTGGAAGATGTCACGACCACGTTTTTTTATTTGGTCAGGGGCGGCCGAACTTAACCTAATACTTTTTTTTTTCTCTCCTCTTGGTTTTTGTTTTTTTTTTTATTACATTTGAGTAACGATGTTGCTCGTCGCTCTACATCAAACGCGGAACCGTTTGAATATCAAGATGGCCGTATCGGAGGATGGTAGATGATTAATAATCAGGAACAAAGAAATATCGCTTGTAAACTATGGATATACAGGACAAACATTAAAAAAAAACACGTGTACGGCAATCTCTTACAGACAACCTTGGATGGACTGTACGATAGGAGAAGTGTACAAAAAAAAATTAGGGCTGCCAGTGTACAAAATTACATACTTAAATAATATTACTAAGATATAATTACATAGAATACATGCATATAATATACTAATACATATCAATCATATAAAAGAGAAAGGAGAATAATTAAAATTTTAATGACCTTTTACCATTTCCTTAAACGTTGGCAGTGTATGAGCACGTCTTATTTTAATTGGTAATACATTCCACAACCGAGCTGCTTGAATCGTGAAATATTTGTCAAAGAAACCGGCCAAGTACGAGTCGGACTCGCACACCGAGGGTTCCGTACAAACCTCAGCTTAAAGGTATTACAGACCTGAGTGTTTGATATGAATTTCAATTTAATACGTGTTCATGAGGTCCTTGGGTAGTAAGTTTAATTTTTTTTTTAATATTTTTATTTTATGATGTAACTAAAATTTACGGTTTTCGCAATTATTCCTTTATCTGTGCTACAAGACGTTGCTTCGTACCTAATTTCAAGATTCTGAGTTTACGGGAAGTACCCTGTAGGTTTTGATTCCCTTGCGAGTGTCGAAAATTTGCGACATACTCGTAAACGGCTGTATCGTTTGATCGCGTTGGCTTAGAAGTTTGTTTTTTTCACAGCTTTAAGGGACATTAGATCAAAGAAAGAAAGAAAGAAAACTAGTTTATTTGGCACACACAGATACACACAATGTAGGTACAAATAAAACTTAATTTTACAACATTTACATACATAGTGTGCCCCGCGGCTGCGCCAAAAAGGTCCAGTTCAGCAAAATGCCAGACAACTGGGAGTTGCCTGACGCTGGTTTTCAACTGAACCTTACGTTGAAGTGTACGGATGTGAATCAGTTTAAATTTTAGTTTTAATCAATTTCAGCTTGATACCTCCACGCGTTCCTGAGAAAAAAGGGTCTTGACAGACAGACTGACGGATGGACAGACGGACGGACAACAAAGTGATCCTATAAGGGTTCCATTTTTTCCTTTCGAGGTACGGAACCCTAAAAAGGAAGTGAAATGCAAATAAATTTTTAATTTTAGATTTTCCGATGATCTCAAGGACCTAGAATGAATGTCACAGAAAAACTGAAACCGTTCTTTGAGATGAAAGTATGTGGGCATTCCGGCGAAGGCGAATAGGAAGCCATTTGAGCTTAGTACGAAATTCAGAAACGTGATCATACTTGCGCAAGCCAAATATGAATCTGATACAGAGATTTTGAAGTCGCTCAAGCTTGTCTAATTGGTCTTGGGTCAAGATAGCAGGCATCAGCATAGTCCAGGATAGGGAGAACAAGAGATTGTGCTATCGCAATTTTAGTGGTGATGCGAAATATAAACAAAACTGAATTATTCATTCAGTTTTGTTTAATTGGCAAACATTTAACTTCTGATTCAAATCTCAGTTCGATTTTATTCGATTGACAACACTTTATTTTCTCTTTTCAAAATACTTGATTTCGTAATTTGCCGGATGAATTCTTTAGCCAATAAAAAGCAGGGGTGTCTATACAGGCGCTCTGAGTGGGTTTACCCGCCATGTTTTTCGTAGAGTTAGAGAAATAAACACGCGGATGCGCGTTTCAGAGCCTAAAGTGGCGCGTATAAAGTTGAAAAAGTGTGTTTTTGTTGAGATAAAGCGAAACGATTGGTGACCTAATCCGCTGCTTTGATAAAATTGGAACAAAGACTATCTCTAAAACGGCATAAGTTACCCGCTTTGCACATGCATTACCCACGTTGAGCCCACAAGACCGAGGGTATATTGAAGATAGCCCTCCTGTTTTCGACATCAGAAGTGTTACCAATGCACACACAAGGCGATGATGGACCAAATGAAACGAGTAATAGCTGACGCGCTCTCTTTGGTGCGCAAAAATTAACATGGAAGTATCTACCTACCAAGCTAATGGAGACGTTTTGCAACTCGCCGGCTACTGGAGACAGGAATGTCATGTTGCCCGAATTCTACCGTATAGTGTCTCCTATCCTAGACAATATGCGAAGTCGGGTTGCAGATAATGTTAATGATGACATCGATGCCCAATCCTGACTAGATACCTGGGAAACGCAACTGTGGTGGTGATGTTCAGGGTGGTATAAACTTAAGTATTCTGACAAAGATAAATACCTATCTAATGCCTTAAGCCACAATATTGTTTTTTATTGGTATAAAGTGGCTAAAATTTAAAATAAATTTATATTTTCGTTATGATGCTAAATGAAACTCAGCCAGTGTCATATTGTCAGCGGAATTCGCAATAGATTAAGACGACTAGTGCAAATACAGTGCAAGAGAGCAAACATCCTAAGCTACAACTTGATTCAACAAAACATTACGTGTGAAAACTTGCTCATAGACATGAATTTTTCAGCCATTCGCAAAATATTCAACAAATAGCATGGACTTCTGAGCCCTTCAACATGGATGTGGATACCACAAGACCTGTTGTGACCAGCTGCGAGTGGTGATACAAGTGCGGAGCTCAGGTTCTATTTTAAGAGGCATCACACAACCTGCAGCCTACAGCGCTATGAAAGAGGAAATTTTGCAGTGTTATACATGCCGCTGCGGTGAACAATCATTTTTTTTTTTTTTTTTGCCTAGGTTTCTGGACATGTGCATGGTCGGCACTGCTGCCTGACCTTTCCGGGAGTACAGCCTTAAAGGTATGATACTTTGATCTGCGTTCAACTATCTGTGCATCGGCATACATTTGCGGCAGCCGAAGTATGTATTGGGTTTGGAAGAACCTAAGTTTTATAGTTATTAATAGTTGCATTCATTGCAATTTATAACTATTGCATTATTTTGTTTCATGGAAATGTGTAATGTAAGTTACATGAAAAGAGTAGAAAATTCAAAAATGTAATGGTATTGATACTGTATGTTTCTTTCAATAATCCTCGAAATTAGATTTGGGACCTCATTAATATGCTGCTTGAGGGAACTTATTGAATAGGTTCATGATTTTATTGGGATTGTTTTTACAACTAAATTAAAGTTTCAGGTATAAGGAAAAGAAGTTTATTTTGTTTACGTTGAATTCACATATATTTGTGTAATACATTCAAGTATTTTTAAATAATATATTGGTTCATATCAAAACAGAAAAATCTAATCTCGATTTTCTAGGGTGAAATATCGATTCGCTGGTTCGATTCAGTACTGGATATCGATTGAATAATCGTTTATTTATTTTTTTGTCCTTAAAATCAGTTCGTCGATTAATCGATAACAGATCGCTATCCCTATCAGAGAGTGACATGTAAGTGTCAACATTCGAAAACGTCGGAGAAGACAAAACAAATAACTTCTAAGTGTAATATGATTTTTAACTTAAAAAGTTGAAAAAGTGTACTTAATTCTATCAGCGAAGGCGAAAATGTAAGGGATTGATCACGTACCATTTCGATAATACTTGGAAATCCTATACATTGCTGACGATTACCAATCGCTATCAAGACGCTTTTGTTGATAGAATGTCAATTATCTAGAGCGTCTATTTAACAGTCATACTTGTGTCGCAGCCATCTGGTTAAATTAGCCAGTTCATTAAACTCATCAAGTTGGATGCCTAGGCCGATTGAAAGCCAGCCCATTGAAGATGTCTGACCAAGATTCAGCCAAGTCATTAAAATTTAGTTCAGTTTTTAGCGCTTCGCTCAAAAGTTCAAACGTTACGCTCAATGACTTGGCTGGTTGTCCTTCAGCCATTTAATTGGATCCGTTTAATGAACGGGCTAGGCGTCTAATTAGCTGGCTAATTTAACCAGATGACTGGGACACTTGTCCGCTCAGGGTTGTCAAACAAGCTATCACCTCGCTAAGTTGGTAACATTTTTCTCCAAGCATATCTCATGCTGCATCCTTTAAAGTTCGTGTTTATCCGGTGACTTTTAATTCAGTGACAATATTTCAGGTAGTAAAGGTAAGGTATGTTCATGAATATGAACAACTTGTATTATGAGCTTAAGTGAACAGCATAAGTGAACTTAAAATTACGGAACAACTGTTTTTTGTTCATATTTCAGAGTTATTCCCGGTTACACTAGTCGAAAATTCTTCCATACAAACGTTGTCTGGCGATTACTCCACTGTTTGACGGTGTACGTTCAAAATAAAAAAACTGGCCAAGTGCGAGTTGGACTCGCGCACGAAGGGTTCCGTACCATTATCGCAAAAACCGGCAAAAAAAAACACGTTTGTTGTATGGGAGCCACACTTAAATATTGTTTTTATTCTGTTTTTTGTATTTGTTGTTATAGCGGCAACAGAAATACATCATCTGTTAAAATTTCAACTGTCTAGCTATCACGGTTCAAGAGATACAGCCTGGTGACAGAAAGACAGACAGACGGACCGCGGAGTCTTAGTAATAGGGTTCCTAATTTGTTAAAAATGTGTTTAAATACGGACGTATTTAAACACATTTTTGTAAAAGAAGCACTGAAAAAATATCTTAGAAGTATATGTTCAAATATACATACACCGGCAAAATTAGCGGAACAAAATAAAAATTACGATTTTTATATTAAATAAGAATTAATTTCAAAAACTTATATTAAGACATTTTTCCTTACTTAAAAATACACCTTTTAAAATAAAAATGAAGTCGCATTTAGTTAATTTTTGTGAGTAATATGACTTCATGGAAAAAGTGGACATTGTTGATTTTTTAAGGTTACCAAGGAAAGTTAAAAAAATTAATTAAAAAAAATATTTTTATAATAAAATAATATCACATTATATTGCGTGTTTTCTCCACTTGCTCTTAATAAAATTTTCACCCGCCTAAACATGTTGAGAATAATGTTATTCTTTGTATCTTGTGGTAGTTTTTATCATTCCTATACAATGGCGCTACGCAGTTAACCCACATTGATAAGTGTAGGGAGTATGAATTTTGCTCTTCGTTTTAGCAGTTCCTAGATGTGTTCTATCGGACGCATGTCTGGTGATCTCGCCGGCGCCGCCAAAACTGCGATATTGACATTATTAAGATAGGCTGGATTTGAAAAGTGGTATGCAGCCGAGGATTTTCCTAGATCAAAACGAAGTAACCACTGATAAAGGGACAAATGATACCGTGTTTTATTCTTAAATAACACTTCTATAGCGGTGTACAATAAGATGCCCTCCATCGATCATCATCAAGTCCGTACGAGCTCCCAAACATATCCTACCTGAATCTAATATTGTTCCTCTGCCATATGCCACTAGCTTAAAAACATACAGATTATGTTATTCTTGTTCATGTTCACACATTCATTGCCGTCTCTCAATACGATTTAAATTAATTCCATACTCATCACTGAACAATATTTTCCCCCATTAGTCTGTGTACTAAAGTTGATATTCCCTGGCAAACATTGTTCTGTTTCAAAGGTGATGTGCCTCAAGTTTTGGACCTTAGGCGGAGACGAACAAACCAGAAACCGCTTCTTTCATTCTCCTTCGATCCTTAAATCCAGATTCTATTGCACCTCGAACTTCCTCCAGCTCATTTTTGGCTTGAATAGGCTTTAAATGCGGTTTTTTTCGAAAGCGGAACTAAATAAAAAGAATATTTCTGTTGGAAGTTCGAGATTCCTGCCTTGTTCTGATACTCTCACATAAGCATTAGTCTCTCTAAACCATTAAAATCTGCAATAAACGGTTGAAACAGATAAACGATGAATTATGCACATCATTCTGTAGGTTTGATAATTTCTTCTCATCTCAAGTGCCCTGGGCCTCTCAGTTTGTGCCTGGGCCTCAAAGTTGGGCACAATGATGTCCTTAACTTCGAAAAAGATCTAATCATTAAAAATGAAACAAATAACTCATGTTGTTAATGAAAAATTTACAAAATTTTATATAAGACCATGAAGTGGCAATAAGCAAAATTCAAAGTGATGAAAGTTCGAATAAACTTAAAACAATCGGTTGAAAAGTGAAGTTCAATTGTTTTATCAATTAGGAACAATTGGTTTTATTGTAAAACAAAAGAAAACTACCGCGCAAAGGTAAAAAAAAGGTTTTGTGATTTTTTTTTCTTGTTCCGCTAATTTTGCCAGTGTGTGTATATGTGATATTACACTGGCAATCATAACTAATATGGTTTCCTTTCTCGCGTAATGGACTAAAATATTGTGAAGAAATTTTTGCCCTCATTAAATAAATGTCATCGTTTTTAGATTCAATGTCGCATTAAAATATCCAGTAGGAATATTACATTGAACTTTTTTGGCGTTTTTTTATATTTAATTATATTTATACATTTTTTCTTTCTTGAGCGTAATGTAATTACTTGTTCTGTTTCCTGTTTTGTTTATCCCCATAAAAACCACTGAGCTGATACACATTAAACATAAATTAACAGTTCAACATTGTTTTCGTTTCGTTTAATGCTATATACTAAATTAAGTATAATAGAACTGTCTACATTTTGTTTCATTGTGTGGTCACACTACTCTTATCTATTTTTATAGGATTAAAAAATAGTATTATCTCAGCGAAGAGGTAAGAAATACACAGTTTTAGATAACTATTATTTAGTAGAAACTTTCTACTAAAAGTTAAGTACACTAGTCTTTCTGATATTACTCTCGTCTAGCAGCTAGTACATGCACATATATCAGTGGATGTGAGGATTGAGGGACCACAGTTTAGTCGTTATATTTTTTTTTTATCTTTGATGCTTTGTGGTCTGTTATTTAGTAAATATCTTTACAAATTCGTTACTAAATGTCTAGTCTTTCTGATATTCCTTTCGTATAGCAGCTAGTACATACACATATGTCAGTGAATGTGAGGATTGAGGGACCACAGTTTAGTCGTTATATATTTTGTTATATTTGATGCTTTGTGCTTTGTTATTTAGTAAATATCTTTACAAATTCTTTACTAAATGTCTGTAGTTACAAAACCTTATTTTATCAGATACTTTCCGAGATCTGGCTAATGGTATGTGAGGATTGAGGGACCGCACTTTAAGAGCTGTAGTTTTTAATATATTTATTTACAAATTCCCAGATTTGTTCTACATTTGTTTTAAGTCTACTACTAAATCCTACGATATTTATTTTGCAAGATACCAGTGTGGTCCCTCAGTTCACACGCACATGAACTTTCGACGCTCATAACTTTCAAATATATATTTTGTTTACTTTTTTGTTTCCATACAGGGCTAGATAATGATGAGACAAATTTATATCAATTTTTATTTTGAACGTACATCGTCAAACAGTGGAGTAATTGCTAGACTACGTTTGTATGCAAGAAATTTCGACTAGTGTAACCTTAAAAGTTGTTTATATCCATGTGTACTTTCACGCGCTAAAATATTACCAATAAGTTTAAAGTCATTCTGTATACGAGAGATAAATAATCGACCAAATTTGCACGGAGTTTTTAAGCCAAAGTTTAGCGCCACAGTAGGCCGTTATAAAGAGTTTTTAAACTTGTCTCGTTCGAATATTTAATTCGGTTTTGCTTTCAAAGGGTTACCTTACCTATTCCCCAAGGTATTATATGGAATGGTTATTAGGTCTAAGTGGGTATAGGTGGTAAAGGTGCGAGTTCGTCGCGCGACCGCGACGACCGAGACGCACGACTGAGACGCAGGGTTAGGGTTGCGGCTAGCGGTCTTCAGACGCGCGTTGCAGTCGCGAGTCGCGGTCTCACCCGCAGACTCACTCTCACATACAAAGCATAATGGCGGCGATATACTCTCCGTGCGAGAGCCCGCGAAGATGATGAACATAACTCTCAGTACTGAGTTCAATCATGAAGTATTTTGTTTAAAAACTCAATGTACAGCGCTTCTTTGAGCTCTCGCTCGAGAATGTACAGCCAGCATGAGGACAAGTGGTGTTGCGAGTCTCCTACCTCGGTTCCGCGTCTCGTTCGTGCGTCTCGGTTTCTCGTCGCGATAGCGCAGTGAACTTGCACCTTTACCAAGTAACTGGGTTGTGGAGGTCAGATAGGCAGTCTCTCCATGTGAAATACTGATATTCAGCTACAGTGGAAGCCGACCCCACATGGTTGGGATAAGGCTACGCAGATTTACCTCAGATTGGAAGACTGAATCGTTTGTTGAAAAATAACTGTCATTTACCTGTAGTTCTACACAACGTGACATTGTGCAGATGATAAGGACTGTCATATTCCAAAAACTTTGGCGTGTGTAAATATTATACATTTTCGGGACTTTGACAATAGATATCGCTAATATAATGCCACTTTGTATAGAGGCTCTGTTCGGATCGGTGGATCAAAATAGCAACAACCGATCAAATAACACAGAAATGAGACTAAAATACGTTCCTAGAATCTAGATTGTTTATTAATAGATCAACAAATATTTGAATAGATATACATACGGTATTTCAGCAATGTCCTCTCTGACCTTTCAGTACTTAACGACGGAAAAGCATTCAAGAATTTCTTGACCAAAAATCTCAGCTGACATCTTCAATGATATACAACATTTTACTATTATATCTTTTTGATGACCCAAACGATCGGCATTACAGCCACAGAGAAACTGAGTCATTATAAGTACCGGCAAACTATCGGGCAAAGATAATAGTAACTTTAAAGCCATAATGTCGATAATAGCATGATTTTTGAAGCATTTGTGTTTAAGTAGACCTTTACGAGTATATTCATTAACGTTAAGCATTTCATTCGTTAGGCAACTAACCTAATTTAAATCTGTTCCACATAGGGTTGCCAAATATACTGTTAAAGACAGTATTATACTGTTTTTCACTACATTATACTTTTTGCTGTTGAACAAAAATAAAGTATACAAAATACTGTTTTCAGAATCAAAATGCTTAACACTAAGCAAATACAAATGCAAATTTTGAATATAATCATTCATTATACACAAACATATTAGATGTGCTAGCCATAATAAAAGGAAATTGTCATGCCCATATTCCGAAGAATTCAGTAAAACATACCATGAATTGTTTCAATTATGACATTGAGAACATTATATTACAATTAATAATTGTTTTACCATGTTTTTGGTTGAAAGCTCGATATTTAGGCACCGTTACAAGTGCCATGATCACGAGAACTAAAGATTGTGACCATGTCAGCTTAAAAACTTATATTATATTACAAATCTATCTATAGCCATTTTTCTGTTTCTGCATGCAGAAGAGAAGAATTAAAAAGATTTGTAACGCTTGCTAAAGGAGAGTTTCATTAAATAAAACGACACATAGGAACTCGTTGGCTATCTGTTCTACCAGCAACAGATACAATTTTAAATAATTGGACCCCAATATCTAACTACTTTGTTAGTTTGGATGTTGACTGTCCAATAGTTGTATAAAATTTATTAATGTTGGATAGGGAAATGGAAAATAATGTAGTTCATTGTTATCTTCTTTATGCTAGTCATATATTAAATGTTTTCAATAAAATAATCAAAAAATTAGAAGCAAATAATGTAACTATTTTAGATGTTTATAACATTATGACTGGTTTAAATACTGAACCAATTCAAAGAAAATGATAAGTATTTTGGCTATGAAACGAAAAAAGTATTAAAAGCTATTACAGTCTTCCCAGAAGTCTTTAATAGAACTATTTATAACTTCATACTTTTTATTGATAAGGCTAATTTATATTTAGAGAAATTGTTCGATTTTAATCAGAATAACTGGCTTATAACCATATTGAACTTGGAAGATCATCGTGTCTAACCGCATAAAACTTGAAGAACACTGTGTCAATAAGTGCGTAAACTTTGACGAGCCGATCATCCGGATAAACGCGCTGCAGATTGCCACTGTTTACCTTTCTAAACTGCCACAGGACGTGGTCGGTGTTTCTCAAACTTTCCACCAGTAAATCGAAATGTTCAAGTGTAAGAGTTGTAAAACGGAATCGCGAGATGGTGTCGCCTGCACTGCCTGTGAGGCTAAGTTTGACTTTCCCTGTGCTGGGATAACTGAGGGGGGATGGTGTAAGCTTGGAGACCGTAAATTGACGTGGAAATGTCAGAACTGCAAGATTGTCTCGGCTACTCAGGCCTGTAGTCCTCAGACTGGTATTCAGAAGGGTCCTGCAGCGAACTCGGAGACTATCATGTGCTGCTCATCAGATATCGGTTCTGTTGAAATATGTGACGGCGAAGTGTTTAAGTTGCTAAAACAACTCGATCCTAATAAATCCGCTGGATCCGACAAAATCCCGCCGGTATTCGTAACAAACTGTGCTAAAAGCCTCTGCGTCCCTCTCTCGATTCTGTTCAGACGATCACTTAACACCGGTGTAGTACCTGCAGTCTGGAAGTCGGCGTATATAACACCAGTACATAAAAAAGGCTCCAAAACTAAGATTGAGAACTACAGACCGATCTCAAAGTTGTGCGTGTTCGCTAAGGTCTTGGAGAAGATAGTCTATAGACAGGTTTATACGGCTCTAAAGCAGAGTTTTAGCGAACAGCAGCATGGTTTCTTGAGGGGTCGGTCAACAACATCTAACTTAATTTTATGTAATGACTTTCTGGCGGAGTCCATGTCAAAAAGGTCTCAAGTCGATGCTATATACACCGACTATAGCAAGTGTTTCGACCGAATTGATCACGATATTCTAACCCAGAAACTCATCTCGATGGGTATAAGGGGTAATCTGTATCGCTGGTTTACATCGTACATTGAGAACAAGTGTCAGACTATTGTCCTTAATGGTTATTCCTCCAGAGCAATGAGCATTCCTGCCGGGGTACCACAAGGGTCATTATCGGGCCGCCGAACGCAGCTCAGAGTGGACGTGTGCCGAACTTACTAATAATTCCGTACCCTAAATTCTGTGATTGGCTGCGAGTTGTGATTTTTAAATCCTTGTCACTCCTTAAGTGTTTTTACCTGCGGACGCCTCCCACTGGGCGGTCCTAGAACGGGATAGATACTGTTGTGCTTGTGACCCATCAAAAGTTGACACCTAAAGTGACTGTGATTTGTTGGATTTGAACCAGCGACGCTTGCCTTGGCGGTCGGCGAGTGACCCACCGCGCCGCCGTGTCATTCCGAGCGCGCGCCAAATTAGCGATACTGACCCCGTGCGGCTACGTCATCGACTGTGCTACGACGTGCACCAGTGCTACGAGCTACGCGCCTACGCCCCTGCTACGAGTCTTCGATCCGCTACGCCGTCAGAGCTAGTGATACAACCCAATATAACCTGTTTGACTTGTCCAACTGTATTGGCCATAATGTCGAAAATCCAGCGCACCCCGCCCAACTCTCCTTTAGTAAGTCTGAATACCCAAACACAATCGGAACCAGATATCAACTCCGCTGTTGCTATGAGTGGATTTGTAAACACTACACGTAACAAACGCTTACGCAATGATAACTCTCCGCAAGGCGGCCCCTACTACCAAATCAGCCAAGATGATGTACAGGAACCCTCCTTCTCTAAAACACTAGCGGAGCAAACTGTCTTAATGTCTAAACTCATGTCTGATGTTGCTGAAATAAAGTACCAAAATACGGCCATTCAAGCGACGAACGCCGCTATTAAGAAGTCAAACGAAGAGATTATTCAATCGATAAGTTTTCTCAACACGAAGTTTGAAGAAAGAGATAGAAGAACTAAAAAAAACACGGGATGCACAGCAAAGACATATTGAACATCTGGATAAAAAGATTATCGATCTACAGCTGAAATCACGCTAATCTGGAATTGAAATCCGTAATGTGCCTTACACAGACTCGGAAGATTGTGCCAGTCTTTCAAAAACTGTGATTAAGATAAGTGAGGTCCTGGGAACAACCATCAGTAACACCAATATACGAGACGTGTACCGCCTTCCTGGTAAACCCACAAATACCAACTCCCCTCGCCCTATTGTTGCTGAATTTGCTGCTGTTAGCACTAAGCAAACGATTGTTGCGGCAGTGCGCTCATTTAATAATGGGAAGGCTAAAGACCAGAAGCTCAACACCTCGCACATTGGAATGCCTGGTAAAATGCAACCTATTTTTATCGCCGAGCAGCTGCCTTTAAGTACAAGGAAACTTTATCACCTAGCCCGGGGTTTTGCATCGAAGCACGCTTACAAGTTCTGCTGGGTTTCCAATGGCAATATTTTCCTGAGGAAGCTGGAAGGGGAGAAGCATATTCTGGTCAGTTCTGATCAGTCTCTTCAAAATCTCGAAGTTAAATGACTATATAACCCTTTTTACTTACGACTACATAATATATACCACTCCCTATGCGTTATATATTCACATTGTCGTACATTCAACACTACAACCCCTTACCCAATTCTTACTTACACAATCACACACACTAAATCCTTATTAGATATTATTGTAAAGTATGAGCAACACATACATACTAACACTATCATACAACCATACACACTACACTTAGTTCCCCTTAGAACTTCCCTAAACGTGCGATGCATCAAGAAACAGAATTTAAAACTAATCATAATTCGCATATGTAAGCCACTTTGCTTTCTCCACTAATTTCTAATGGCTACAATTAATAATATAAATAGTGAGCTTGACTCTCTAACCGCAGGTAACTCATTTACTTGTAGTATTGATGACTGCCTCGAGTATATAAAACCATATGATACTGACATAAAATTAATACATTTAAACATTCGTAGTATAAATAAAAATTTCAACGAACTACAGGTGCTGTTACACTTGACTAAAATTCCTTTTGATGTTGTAATCCTGACTGAATGTTGGCTGAGTAAAGTCAATAACTTACCAATCTTGCAGGGTTATCAATCTTATTTAACTAACACTAACTCCAATCAGAATGACGGGATCGTAATATACGTTAAATTAGGTCTCCAGATATCAGTGTGGGAACCTCACTGTACGGGTGGCAACTTTCTCGTATGCGAAATAGATAATAAAAAAATAGCTATTGTAGCAGTCTAACGTTCCCCGTCTTACAATTCTAAAGAAAGCTTTGACAATTTCTTAGATAGTTTAGATGAGATTCATACAAAACTCTCCACCTGGCAAAATACTGTCCTGATTGGTGATTTAAATATCGATATAAAATCAAATTGTAGAAGCGATCGCAGCTTAGAATATTTAACCCTAAACCTATCCCATGGGCTGATTCCAACTCACCTGTTTCCCACGCGTCTTGCCAATTGCCTTGACCACTCGTTTGTGAAAAGTAACTTACCTGTCACCACCCTGGTTCTGGAGTCACACATAACTGATCACAGACCACTGGTCCTGGCAATTGAAAACACTAATCACAGACCCAAAACTTACCAATTTTCCACTCGAGTAAATTGCGACGCAATAAAGATAGAGCTAGAAACCACAGACTTCTCGCTCCTTTATAACATCCTCGAGCCTAATCTGTTAATGAACACATTTATATCCATATTACGCACAACTATCGCTAAACATTCTGTAGAAACTAAAACACCTAGAAAACTAAAAATTATAAAGCCTTGGATGACACCAGGGCTTTTAAAATGTATTAAAAACCGAGATAAACTACACGTTAAATCAAGAAATGCACCTGACAATCTAATTCTTAAATTAACCTACACTCGCTATCGAAATTTTTGTAATGGTTTACTTCGAAAACTTAGAATAGCATACGAGAAAAATGAGCTTGAGAAAGCAAAAAATAACCCAAGAGCCCTCTGGAAAACCATTAAAGAAATAACCAACAGTCATAAACTAAAATCTAGCCCAATTGAATTATTAAAAATGAAAGACAACCCCAAATCCTCTTTAAATAGTGTTTGTAACTTTTTTAGCAATGTAGGTAAAAACCTGGAGGATAAAATCTTATCGCAAACCAATACATCCTTATATTTCGATGGCAGACCTACCACTATGACCGGAAAAAATCCCCGTTTACCGCCATCCACCTCTCTCGTTTTGCTTGAGGTGGATGAGACTGAAGTTGAGTCCCTTATACTCCAACTACGCGATGATTGTGCGATGATTTTGAAACAATCTCGTTCTATATTAGTCCCACCTTTAACGCATATCATTAATATATGTCTCCAAAAGGGTATTTTTCCGGATGCACTGAAGAGAGCCTTAGTCCATCCAATTCACAAGGGGGGGAACAGAAACTGTGTCAACAACTACAGACCCATCTCTGTATTAACTGCACTTTCGAAAGTCTTTGAGAGGGTTCTTTACAATCGGCTGAGGAAATTCTTGGATAGATACCATATTATTGCAGACAATCAATACGGTTTTCGTTCGGGTGTATCAACGGAAGATGCAGTATTAGATCTGACGCAGGTAGTTGCTGAGAATCTTGATAGTAAAACCAAATGTCTAGGTATATTCTTGGACCTTTCTAAGGCATTTGACACAGTTTCTGTTCCGATACTCATTTCAAAGTTGGAGCTGGTGGGGATCCGTGGTATAACCCTGGAAATTTTAAAAAATTACCTTCAGAACCGTACCCAACGAGTAAAGGCTGAGGAGCACCTAAGTGATGAGGAACCAGTATATTACGGCGTTCCCCAGGGTAGCATCTTGGGCCCAATTTTATTTCAAATTTATGTAAATGAACTATGTAATATGACCCTCACAAACGCCAAGATTTACGCCTACGCCGACGACACGGCAATTATTGTTAACGGACCTAGTTGGGATAGTGTCAAAAATAGCGCAGAGTTAGCATTAGCTAAGATAACAAAATGGTTGAATTCAAATCTATTAACCATAAATCTTAAAAAAACCTGCTACATTCCCTTCGCTTTACGGCAAAACAATCTGCCAGATCACACTTTTTCAATTATAGCTCATACATGCCCACAACTATCAACTTCTTGCCCTTGCTCGAAGCTTACGAGATCTGAGGATGTGAGGTATCTGGGTGTACAAATTGATGCAGGCTTGCGATGGGACAAACAAATTAATGTACTTATTACCAGGACCTTGAGGCTCATCCACACTTTTAAATCCCTTAGAAGCGCCGCTGACCTAGATACATTAAGGATGGTTTATTTCGCCTTGTGCCAATCGATCCTCAGCTACTGCATTGTTGTTTGGGGAGGTGCAACAAAAACCAACTTCCTGAGAATTGAAAGAGCTCAGCGAGCCATTCTCAAGGTAATGACTCGTAAGCCATACCGCTATCCTACTTCTCAACTTTATTTGGACTGTAGGGTTCTAACAGTTCGGCAACTTTATGTGCTTCAATCCATTCTCAGAAGACATCGTTCTGTCCCCCGTTCTAATTCTAACAAGCGCACCAATCTTCCACTGGGCACCAGTCACAAAACAGTCTTTGCTGAACACCAGTATTATACAGGGTGTCCCAGAAATCGACGTCAAGCCGTAAATGGGTGATATACCAAGTTATAACAGTTCTCAGAAAAATACGAAAAAAAATCTATCTCATGTTTTAAAAAAATTATGTTCACTTTAAAAATTTACTAAAAAAATCAATCCCTGTAATGGTTCTTTAACTCCAATTGCTACAAATCCCATAATTTATAAAAAATTTTATTATTATGTAATCTTGAATAATGCTTGTGTAGATTTTTGCCTAAAATTTAAAGCCAACTCCTCCTACTTAGAAGAAAATTAAACTTTTTCAAAACCAAATTATTCAAATTTACTGTTTCGCCCAACTTTAACTGACTGTACTGAAAAAAAAATGTACTACGCTAGTTTGGCAAGTAACATGAAAAATTGGCGCATTTAATAAGTATTCAAAAATGGTGTAACACTTGCTAGATTACGTTTTCAATAATTGGTCAAATTTTTTTTTGTAAATAGTATCGGTTTTTACCCAAAATGTCCATACTTCCTTAAAATGACTTTAGCTTACCTAAAGCTTTGCTAAACTCCGTTTCTAATTCGATAGAGAGGGAGAGAGTCATTTTACGAAGTGTGAGCGAGATAAGAAATCGAAATTTTACGTAATTTAAGAGCAAAGTTATGATAGTGATTCAACCTTTTTACTTTAAGTCAGGACCAGTTTTCTCATCTTAGACGTAACTACGTATTACCAGTCCAGAGTAAAGCACAGGTCGTCAGAAAGAGGAATTAAACAGTCCAAATCACAAGCAATTAAGTCCAGAAAACAACGCAAAAAGTGGTAAGTACGGAATCAACATGAACGAATACGGAGATGCGCAGTAAACAAAGCAGCGTAACGTACTGATTTGTAATTGTGTGTGCGTCTGCGCTTACAAAACAGAACAATAACTACTGCTGTCTCATTCGCACTCATCGGTAAATTGTATCTCCGTTTCATGATAAAGGTTGTGTCACTGATAAAGGTGGCGTCACTCTCTGTCTCGCTCACACTTCGTAAAATGACTCTCTCCGTCTCTATCGAATTAGAAACGGAGTTTAGCAAAGCTTTAGGTAAGCTAAAGTCAATTTAAGGAAGTATGGACATTTTGGGTAAAAACCGATACTATTTACAAAAAAAAAATTGACCAATTATTGAAAACGTAATCTAGCAAGTGTTACACCATTTTTGAATCCTTATTAAATGCGCCAATTTTTCATGTTACTTGCCAAACTAGCGTAGTACATTTTTTTTTCAGTACAGTCAGTTAAAGTTGGGCGAAACAGTAAATTTGAATAATTTGGTTTTGAAAAAGTTTAATTTTCTTCTAAGTAGGAGGAGTTGGCTTTAAATTTTAGGCAAAAATCTACACAAGCATTATTCAAGATTACATAATAATAAAAAAAAATGATAAATTATGGGATTTGTAGCAATTGGAGTTAAAGAACCATTACAGGGATTGATTTTTTTAGTAAATTTTTAAAGTGAACATAATTTTTTAAAAACATGAGATAGATTTTTTTTCGTATTTTTCTGAGAACTGTTATAACTTGGTCTATCACCCATTTACGGCTTGACGTCGATTTCTGGGACACCCTGTATACTAAGTACATCTACAAAAAAATTCATAAAATACTAAACATAATAGACCTTAATAAGAATGAACTTAAATCGAAATTAACAAACTGGCTTCTTCAACAGGATTATTCAAAAACAGAATCTTTGCTTACATTCATCGCATAAATTTCGTCTTAAATCTCCCAAAATACCTAAATGCACAAACACACGCACTCGCATACACACGCCCAAATATACTACTAACAAACACACACACATACACACACCCACACACACGTGTATGTGTGTGTGTGGGTGTGTGTACACACACATACATACACATGTATACACACATACATACACACACAAACACTTACTGCATGGCTACAATTTTTAATTTTTGTCCTTATTTTTACATACTAATCCATTAAACCAGTTTTAACCTGTAAGCATCTATAAACTTAAAGGTAGATCGACACACTCTGCTTGTTGTAAAATTAAAATGTAATAATCTTTAGCCGAACACTGTCTCTTAAGATACAGGATACCCTAGTTTAAGAGGCAGGGTTTATCAGTTTTGTATACAGATTTTTCCAACCTACGCAAGCCCTACCAATTCACCAATTGTTTATAAGATTACTCTGCAATACCTCTACGTAATGGTTATATATCTGTAATTCTTGAAGCAATAAATTTATTATTATTATTATAAAAGGTCTCAAGTCGATGCTTTATACACCGACTATAGCAAGTGTTTCGACCGAATTGATCACGATATTCTAACCCAGAAACTCATCTCGATGGGTATAAGGGGTAATCTGTATCGCTGGTTTACATCGTACATTGAGAACAAGTGTCAGACTATTGTCCTTAATGGTTATTCCTCCAGAGCAATGAGCATTCCTGCCGGGGTACCACAAGGGTCATTATTGGGGCCCCTTTTATTTCATATATTTATCAATGATGTCACGTCCTGTTTCGTACACTCGAAAATATTGCTTTATGCAGATGATATGAAGATTATGAAACAGGTCTGTACGTATGAAGATGACCTTTTACTACAAGAGGACCTAAATAATTTCAAAAATTACTGCGAAACCAATAAATTGGATTTAAATGTATCAAAATGCTATGTGTGTTCGTTCACTCGCAAACCGAAACCGATCCACTTTGAGTATGAAATCTCGAATACACCAATAAGCAGAGTAAACCTTATTAGGGACCTAGGAGTAACCTTTGACTCAAAACTTATCTTCGACACGCACGTAGACAATATAGTCAAAAAGGCCTCTAAGGCACTCGGTTTTATCCTCAGAATCTCGTCACAGTTCAGAAGCATCAAGACTATTAAAATACTGTACAGTTCTTTTGTCCGCAGTCACTTGGAGTATAGCTCTCAAGTGTGGAACCTCAAATATAACATTTATATCAATCGATTAGAAAGCATTCAACGAAAATTTTTAAGGTACATTCAATTCCGATCAAAAGTATATTTACCAAATTATGTCACTCGATGCAGAAGATTTCATATTCTTCCTCTCTATGAGCGCAGGAAAATTGCAGATTTGACGTTTCTATTTAAAATAATGAACGGATCGGCGGATATACCAGAGATGGTGAATAGGATTGGACTGCGTGTACCTGGTGCATATTTACGTAGACCGCACCTACTGGATACACCGGTGGTGAGAACCCCTCCTATGGGCAAAACGCGTACCTGGTCAGAGTGAGTCGTGCCTTTGATGCAGCCTGCCGGGAAGTTGACATCGATCTGTTTAATACTGGGATTAATAAATTAAAAAGAATCCTATGTAATAACTTCTTTGAAAGCATTTGAATCCCAAGTCGTATCTATTTTATTTAAGTACCGATTGATATTGTAGTGGACTGTTCTAATGTTCTACTTAGTTTAATTTTATACATTATTGTCGTTAGTGGAGTGTTTGTAGTTACACTATAGTGCTTTTGTTTGTATTACCTATTGCCTGTAAGGTTCTTATTTGTTTTAATTTACTATAAGTGAAAACTTTTAATTGGCCTTAATCTTATTAAAGTAACGAACAATTGTTAAATTAGCTGTAAGTTTTCCGAATAAAATAAAATAAAAAATAATTAGCTGTTTGTCATTAAAGTATTTGGTCACATTTGATCATTTTGATAAATTATAGATAATTTAAATTTGTATAGACTTAATATTGGTTTGGATGATTTATATTAAGAATTAACAAATTTAAAAGTAATTTATAAAAAAGTATTAAGACAGAGATTTTCTTGAAATGAGTACCGCCCAAAAGTGGAGCCATTTATTAGTAAACACCTCAGAAAAATTAAAAAATATTACTAAAATTGTCTCATATCTACTTTCTGTTCCCGCCACCTCAGCATTTACTGAAAGAGTTTTTTCAGTAATTAATGCAAAGTGGCGGGACGATAAAAATAGAGCAACTATTAAGTTAACAAAAAATGAGCTCCTCATTTATTTAAATTTTAGTTATAATTGTGGTGAGGCGTATGAAGTTTTTAAAAAAGACTGTAAATTAATAAGTTGCGTGAGAAGCTCTAAACATATGAATTTAAAACATTAAATAAATAAAATACTGTTCATTTATCTAAAATACTGTTTAATATTCTTCTCAGACCTAAATATACTTTATTTCTTGTAAAAAAAGTTGGCAACCCTAGTTCCACAGTAGAACAGGGACGCCGAAAAATTACTCTAATATCGGTTTATTTTGGAAACTCCTAATATTAATACAATTATAATGGGCCTTGGCATATTGGCTTTTGACTCCAAAATGGAAAACTGTTTACATCCGCTTCAATGAAATTGATAAACTAATTTATACTTAAAACAACACCGATCCGTTTACAAAACACTTCAATACCAAATTCGATTCCCCTTCTAAAATTACCTTTTTACAAACTTTGATTTCATCAACATAGTTATAATCTACACTTGGGTCGCATTTTTTAGGGTTGTCTTTTCGTTCATCAAAAACGGTTCTTTCACTTCACTTGCGACCTTCTTACTGGGCTTAGGAGGTGGTTTGGGTGCAGTCCTGGACCTTCCTAAGGTCTCACTAACAACATTCACTGAGTAACCTGATCTAAAATCACGATTCTTTAGCAAGCCCTCGTTTTCCGCAAGGGTTACCTTCAAAGGCCTCTGTTCCGACTTGATCATTTGGTTCACAGACATGGCTTGTAATGTCATGAGCTGATTGTGGATGTTCGGTGAACTCAAGCTGTTCCTAGGAATCGTAGCATGAGGAGTCCCTGGGGCAGGAGACGGAGCAGGTTCCTCATCATCAACGTACGTAGGCATCTTCCCAATAGGACCCAAATCTATCTCACTCTTGTTCAAACTGTAATAGTTCCTATCGTGGTTGAAGAACCTCATATTGAAGGTATCATAGTAAGGTATGACACCATTCAGGGTAGAGAACACTTGAGGACGAAGACTGCTATCGGGAACCATTCTTGGTCTCCGTGGCAACGTAACGTAGCCTTTAGAGTTGATGAGGTGGATGGGACCGTGGCAGTTTTGGCCTTGAAACCTGCTGTAAAGGGCAGGATTGATAGCTGTCACCCCATATACTGGAGATTTGATTGGACTCTCTGTGGCTTGCGATGATCCTCCGGCTGGGGAAATTTGGGTACCTCTCAGAGGGAATGCGAGGAGGTCTGGTGGGTTCGCCTGGTGCTCTTGGGCTAGGCGGTCCATGAGCAATGCTTCGTGGGACATCTTTGGAAGTTCTACTTTTTGATGCCGGCTGTTGTCCCCGGTTGGTGCTGTTGACAAAAAACTCGATTAATGGGTAACATAATAATAATTCAGTTAGTGAAGAGAGGCTATATAGCATTTACGTCAACTTAAAAAAACACTTCTTTTGATAACGGTAATAGTTTAAACAAACTCAGTCGGTAAAGCCAGGACATAGACCTTCGCAACAATACATCAACTGCCCTACAATTTGTACAAAAACACCCAACATTTTCGCTTCCTCGAAATCAGGAAGAAAATAACACTGACAATGGTTAAAACAAATATTTTTTTTTCCGAAACCCTCGCCGTCAATTTCATAACAGTATAATCTGGAAAACAAAAAGCTGTTGACTTTTGAGGGCCTCCGACTTTTGCCGAATAAAAATTCTGAATTTTCGGCACAATTGTCGCCACCAAGTTGGGTAGTCATCAAACTTAATGTTCTATTGTAAAGGTACAGTGACCCAATGAAGATATTTCGGCACCGAAAACTCTTCTTACGAGGTGTTGGCGTGAATTTTTGATATGCTGTGAAGTTTGCTTGCTGAAGAGAATCTTACAGCATGCAGGCTGGAAGAAAAATAATTCTGGCTAGATTTGAACACTCATTCGAATTTAGAAGAGGCGAGGCTGTTGTTGGCAACCCTTGTATGGCAGGCATTTTCAATGTAGCTACTGTGAAAAGTAAAGGAATAAATTCTTGAGGCCGGTTTCTAAATTGAGTATTTGTAATTAAGACCGTATCAAAGCCTTTATTTAATGCCACAATTTGACAGGTTTTCAGGCTAAAGTAGAGTTTGACAAATAAACAATCTCAAATTCTTAATTCAGAATGCTGGAGTTAGTCTAGCTAACTACACATTTATAATTGACTGAGATCGATCCCAGAGAGACACGGTTAAAGTACACAATCTTTCCTTTCCTTACCTTAAATGTATAATAAATAAGGAAAGATTGATAAAAAACATTCAGAGCCGTTTGAGTGTTTGATGGTAGTGGATTCGGAAACTACGAAACGTGTTTGTCTTGAACTTATTATAAAAGTTGTGTAAACCTTGGGGATTTGTTTATGTTAAAGAAGCAAAGGAACGGAGAAAAAAAGGAGTATCTACTCAATTCTCGTTCATTATTGTGTTTGCATTGTTTATGTAAATATGGTGGAAGATGTAAGTAAAGTCGTCAAAGGAAATAAAGTATGAAAACTACGAATAATATTGCCCATTTAAACCCATATTTATTTCTCCGTGTAATAGTTTGATGATGTTTTTTCTTGTGTTACTTTTTTGCTGTGTGTACGTCTATGGTTGAGTATAAGTGCCATATTGATTGGGTATATAAGGGTGAGGTCCCATTGAGAGCTACTGACTTATAGTTTTGAAGTTCAAAAGACAAAGACAAAAATTATTTATTTCATCTATGCCATTAAGTGGCACTTTTGATCGTCAAAAATGTAAATTGAATTATAATAATTATTGGTACTACCGTCAAGAAAAGCTACACTGCAATTGGTAGCTCTCGAAAGCACGGGGGAAACTTGGTATGTATTAGATGGTCCACGGGCCCATCTCGGCAATCGTTATTTGACCTTGAAAATCTACCCATGCGGCTTATTATTTAGCTATGAGCTCAAGGTTAGACAAAAATGGTAGCTTATTAGTTTACTATATTTTGATTTTTAATTTCATTTCAAATTTTTTTTTAATTTCACGCGGAGCTTAGTATTGTAGGTAAGCCTCAATCATAAGTAGTTCATCGAATTGACGTGACATGACTGATGAAATACTTTTTATTAATTTTAAATACATAAACTATTAATATTGTAAAAAACAAGAAATCAACAGAGAACAAAGTAAATGCGATCGATAGAATAAAGTCTGACATAAATTAGTAGAAATTAAGTAAAGGCCGCTAGTTTTTGAACAAATGCATTTTTTGCGGTGAAATCCATTTTCGATCTATTTTGATTAATTTTCGATCAATCAGGACTCAACACTATTTTTAAGTAACGATAAAGTGGCAATCCCCCAAATGTCAGTTCATAGACTAAACTGACATTTGGGGGATTGCCACTTTATCGTTACTTAAAAATAGTGTTGAGTCCTGATTGATCGAAAATTAATCAAAATAGATCGAAAATGGATTTCACCGCAAAAAATGCATTTGTTCAAAAACTAGCGGCCTTTACTTAATTTCTACTAATTTATGTCAGACTTTATTCTATCGATCGCATTTACTTTGTTCTCTGTTGATTTCTTGTTTTTTACAATATTAATAGTTTATGTATTTAAAATTAATAAAAAGTATTTCATCAGTCATGTCACGTCAATTCGATGAACTACTTATGATTGAGGCTTACCTACAATACTAAGCTCCGCGTTTGCAACATTTAAAATTCTTAATTCGTAGAATAAACTAACAGCTGAAAATGACCGTATTTTTTCGTGGAGCATAGTTCTGTAGTAAGGCTTAATCATAAGTGAAATAAGTTTTTAAGCTGACATGGTCACAGTCATTAGAATTAATATTTGTTTCGGGATATTTACCATGCATATATAGTAGTTTAGTTTAGCTTTAGTTCTCGTGATCATGGCGCTTGTAACGGCGCCGAAATATCGAGCTCTCAACCAAAAACAAAATATACATGGTAAATATCCCGAAACAAATATTAATTTTAATCACAAGTGATTCATGGAATCGATGTGACATGACTCCACAACTTAATTTTACTAATTGATGTAAATAAATGGTTTATGAATATAAACGTAATATTTAAATATAACAGCATTCATAATACACATAGAACATAAACTTTTACTGTGTTAAATATGAAATCAACAATAAAATAAATGTGACCGATAAAATGAAGTCTGACATAAAATGAGTAGAAACCAAATAAGGGCCGCTAGTTTCTTAACAAATGTAATTTGTTTGCCGTGAAATAGTTCCTATTTCGATCATCTTCGATTTTCGATCATTCAGGATAGTAAGGTTACGACACTATTTTTATGTAACGGTAAAGTGACAACCCCCCAAATGTCAGTTTAGTATACGAAATTAAAAATCAGAGTAAAGTAAATAGCTCTCGATGGGACTGCGCACTAATGTAAAATTGGGGCGCTGCTTCAAAATTTATTTCTTTACAAAATTTTATTTTATTTGTTTCTGTTCTATATATGTACAATAATATTTACAAACTAATATTAAAACTTAAAAAAGAATAAAAATATGTACAATTACGGGGCGTCAAAAAATTCGTCTACATCGCTGTCAACAGGAAAAGTGCCCAGAAGGCTGGCAGCATTGCCACGTTGGATGGCAATGCTGATTCTTTGGCCAAAAAAAAGGCCAGCCCCCTGGTCTCGTGAAGAGTCGACCAACCGTTTGGCGATATCCCGAAAAATTAGGTGTGCACTCGGACCCCATGGCCCTAGTGTTTCAACCCCAAACGGCTCAAACACATAATTACCAATTAAGTTGTTGTATTTGCGCCGTTTGAGGTTTTCAGCACCTGCAGCAGCCGCCCCAGCGCAGCCCACCGTGCTAGGAAGATGGGATGGTGCAAGGGTGTCGACACAAGTTGCATCCCACACCAAAGACCTACCCAACTTCTATGGCATTATGGTCATATCATCTGGTCTCTTCCCATCGACGCGTGCCAGGCCATTGGGTTCTAAGACAGCTGGCACCCCGGCGGTGGTAAGAGCACGACGGATGAGATCATTAATGCTAGCGTGCCGCGCAATCCGACCTGCACTCTTACTAAAAGAAAGGCCATGGTGTCCGAGGCAGTCGACTGCTTCACCGCATTGACAGCGATGTGGAGCCCCACAAGGAGCGCCCAAACGCAAGCATGTAGCGAGTCGGAAGGTTGTGTCACCTAGCATAGTGCCTATGTTAGGCAACGGTAGTGCCTGAAGCCAGAGGCCCGACTCCCACTCACCCACAGCCAGCAGGCGGGCACGCTCAGCAGTATTGGTAGACGTATTAATTAGGTTACTCCGTACCAACCTGCAGAGCGGCTCATCCCACTGTCTCTGGGAAAATGGGTTCTCGGGCCGATCCGTATCCGGGCAAGCCAAAATTGATTGCATTTTTTTATCGGCACCGAGCTTGTATTATTTTGCGAAATTGCTTTTAAATTAAATAATATTATTTATTTTTGAATAACCGTGTACCTATTATTCGAAAATTCAAATTAAACTTTGTCTTCTTCAATCCTTTATAATAACAAAACATTTTATGAATAACCAGCGGACTCCTCGCGGTTTCACCCGCGTAGTTCCCGTTTCCGTGGGAATACAGGGATAAAAAGTAGCCTATATCACCCGCGAATAGTGTAGCTTCCCAACGGTGAAAGAATGTTTGAAATCGATCCAGTAGTTTTTAAGTTTATTCGATACATACAAAAATACAAATCTTACCTCTGTATAATATTAGTATAGATATAGATTTAACCTCAATAATTATTGTTCGACTCCAAGGAGCTAACCATCAGTTTAGTTACATAACAAATAAATTCCCCATTGAATTTCAAGTACAACAACTTTGATTGTACAAAACGCAAGATCAAAGTGAATTAAGAAGGGAATTCATCCGAATTTCTGTGCCAAAAGTTTATACGGAATAATTTTATCAGTTCCTGCCTTAATTTGTTTACTTGGAAACGGGAGAAATTAAGAGAATGATAAACAAAAGGTTTAACCAACGGACCATGACGGGCGATTTGTATTGCTCAAGTACGTAATTGTTATCTGGGGTGCTGGCTCGAATTTGTACCCTTTTTAATCTGCGGCTTGATCAGATGTAACGGGAAGGGGTACATATTAGAATATCGAAGATTAAAATACCTACGGATAAAATGCCACAGTTCGAAACATCGAAAATTAAAATAACGATTGTATCAAAATATCGAAAATTGTTACATCTAAGCATAAAATGTCTAAGATTAGAATGCCGACTGATTAAAATATCGACTGATTCAAAATGTCGATAGTCATTATACCTATGTTCAAAATGTCAACATTTAAAACACCTAAGTTAAAAATACCTACTCGTTAGAATATCGAAAAAAAATATTTATGTGGTATGAGTGGAAAAAATTTAGGTAGATTTGAAATTGTCACACTGCCAACGCATTGATATTAGTCATTAGTCTGTCCTCCACTGCAAACATTTAACGTATTGTTTAGCGAATATTATCATGTCGGAAAACGGATTAGTAGTTTTCAAGGTTGGTCATAGTTCTAACCTAACCTAACCTATTTCACCCAGTCCAAAATGACGAATCATTCACCTGCAATATGCCGCAGAATGTGCCATTGTCTAATTATCTAGTCGCAGGCAGATTGTAGGTATGATTCGTTAAATTTAAATATCGATGTCACTTTTGTCGATAATTAGATTTTAGATATATTGGACGTAGGTTATCTAACCATTCGACATAACTTTTTCCTTATTTTAATTTTCGGTTAAATGGTCATTTAATATTTAAATTTTCGATGTTTTGAACAGTGACATTTAACCGTAGGTATATTAATATTCGATATTCTAATATGTACCCAACGGGAAGAGTTACAGTCATCGTTCGGATAAGCGGATCTTTTAATTAATTTGGCATATTTTGTACTAATATGATATTGTTTCTAAATCTAAATGTGCACAATTAACACAATATTTTTCCTCATTTGAGCAGTGGTTGCCCAGTGGCAACTGCCCCGACTTACGTGTTTTACGTCGTGGGTTTGAACCTAAGCAGGCACTTTACTTTGTGTAACTTATGAGTTATAATATTACCACTGCTCTCTTATCGTGATAAAACAAAATAAACATCGTGAGGAGGACGTCATGCCCAAGAATCAAAATTTTAAAGGCATGTGACATCTATCGTTCGAATTCTTATTATAGACGCGAAAGTCTGTGACGATGTTTGATTCTCCTAACTACTTAACGGATTTCGAAGAAACTTTACAGTAATGGATGGATGTATGTTTGTTACTCAATCAGGCTGAACGGCTAAATGGATCTGGATGAAATTCACCACAGATAGATTATAGTCTGGAATAGCACATAGGCTACTTTTCGTCCCGGTATAATGTTCCCTTGGGATTAAAAAACACTTCACGCGGGTGAAGCCGCTGGCAGAAGCTATTAATTCATAAATACATAATAACACAAGGACGGAGCCGCGAGTATATCGTACGTGAACTCGTTTCGTCATCAATATTGCCTTCCTGAATACAAATTTCTAAAAAATATTATTCAGAAAAACACACGAGAAAGTTCATTTAAAAAGCAAAAACCCGACTGCTCAAGAAGCGAATTAAAAAACTGTAAACAAGAAAAAGTCATGCTGTGCAATCGGAGGATCCAAATTCGCGTACTGGGTGAACCCCTGATCCTGCGACTGCACAGCATGATTTTCTCTTGTTTACAGCTTTTTAGTTCGCTTCTTAAGCAGTCGGGTTTTAGATTTTTTTATTAACTTTTTTGTAAAGATTTTTATTTTCGAATTACTTTTAAACGTATAAGTGGTATATATGTTTGTAACCACCTCTGAAAACCCTTCATTTTTATACCCCACTCGATGGGTTTGGAAGAACAAAAATATTTGGAACCTGCACAATATGGCGCCGAAACTTTACTTATCTAAGAACACTTGAGCGGTCAAGACATATCTAACGATGTCTTAATATATAAATCCATTTAGCGGTTTGAAAGATATGAGGTAATAAAGAATATTACATACATACAAACAAACAAACAAACATACAAGATACGAGCGAAAAACATAACCCTTTCCTTGCAGTCTGGTCAGAACAAACTTCTAATATAATTTTGATTAATAATTCCTACCTCTAAGAAACTTTTGCGACTTTTGTATCGTGCTTGATATTTCCCAATATAATTATAGGAATTTGTGTTAGTACGTTTATGTTTTAATTAAACTAAGTTTTAATAACTTTAAAAGGCGGCCGTTGACTTTTAAAATCAAATTTAAAACTTTTAATAGGAACTCAATCTCTTCCTGCTTTGTTGACGTAATCTGTCGCTAAGTGGACATCTAACGTTGAGCTATTAATAATTTCACAACTATATTCCTCAAAGCTCAGGCATAGGCAGAGGTAGGCACACATACAGTTTTTAGGGTTCCGTACCCAAAGGGTAAAAACGGGACCCTATTACTAATACTCCGCGATCCGTCTGTCTGTCTGTCACCAGGCTGTATCTCATGAACCGTGATAGCTAGTCAGTTGAAATTTCACATATTATGTATTTCTGTTGCCGTTATAACAACAAATACTAAAATAGAATAAAATAAATATTTTAGTGGGGCTTCCATACAACAAACGTGATTTATTTGCCGTTTTTTTGCGATAATAGCACAGAACACTTCGTGCGCGAGTCCGACTCGCACTTGGTCGGTTTTTTTTTGTTATGTTTTATGTAAGTACCGCTTCCCTTTTTTCATTAACTGGTCATTTATCCCAACTCCAGATTGTGACAGCAAAATTCCTATAATACTGCTTATACCGGGTTATCTACGGGCAACGAACCCAGAACCAATGCAGTTTACATTTGCGACCACTCAACCAACAAGTCCATTATCATCTAAATACCTTATCTACCATAGTTTACGCAAATAATGATAATCTTTAATATTCTATCTGACTAGCCTTATCCGAACCATGTTCAGGTCGGCTACCAGTTTAACCGGATACAGCTGAACAGAAAAGCATAAATACAAGTAAAATTTAAAAAGACACTCTTTTATTTCATAAAGACACGCTCTGATCGATAATATAATATATTGAACAAGTAATTATGTCACGATATCTTGCGAAAACACCCCGTTTTACGCGGTAAAATGCCGATAACTTTTGAACGGCTGGACAGATTTACATCTATACCAATATTATAAAGAGGAAAGATTTTTTTGTTTGTTTGTACCGAATAGGATCCAAAACTACTGGACCGATATCAAAAATTCTTTCACCGTTGGGAAGCTACTCTATCCCCGGGTGACATAGGCTACTTTTTATCCCTGTATTCCCACGGGAACGGGAACTACGCGGGTGAAAACGCGAGGCGTCCTCTAGTCAAACATAAATTAAAAACACTCTCGATAAAATCACCTTTTAAATAAATAAAACGAAATCAAAATCGGTTCATCCGTTTAGGAGCTATGATGCCACAAATAGATAGGTACACAAACACACATGTACACTGTTAAACTTATAACAACCCTCTTTTTCCGCCTAAAATTGACCCTTTTTACGGTAAAATGGGTTCCCTGTTTATCTTACGAGGGTCTATATTCAGCAGATTTTAAGCAAATATGTTAATTAGGTAAAATAACACGGTATCTTGCGAAGTTGTGTTGTCGAACGAGATAACTCTGGCTTCGCTTTTATAACATGTTCAAGCTTCAGCTCGTGATATCCTGCAAAAGTAACTTATAAGTTCGTGCTTTTGGAATTGAGTTCGTTATCGCGCGTTTGGATGGGAGCTACATGGGAAAAAGTGTCCAGGGTGGTGTAGTGCGACGCTTTTGGTGTAATATGTTATTTCGGGTTAGTTCGATCCTATTTGATATTTTGAGGTCAGTTTTTCACAGGACCAGGATATTTTGAAAAGATCTTGATAAAGTGATGAATTTTATTCTCGTTCACTAAACCAATTTTGCTAAACGAACGAGAATATCACCGATCAGTTTTAAAGTCTACTTTTTTTTTTTTTTATTATACCGTTTGTTTCGTCCCGATTTTTACTTGCAACACCGTGTCGGCGGGCGGTCAACGATTTGGCAGCTGTCACTTGACAGTCAAAAGGGAAAATTTGTTGTGAGCACACGCTGAAATCGGGTTCTTGTCGAAACATATCGAATCGAGATGTGTTTCGCCCATTTGTAATAGCTAATAGCGCCCGCCGTTCGCAATCGGTTTGTGGGGCGCCCGCGAAGGTGGTTTGGAATAAAAAATCACGCGCAGCGAAGCGCTTTTGTGGGCAACGCGTGTGTGTCTGCCTGGAAGCCGAAGCCCGGATCAGAACGCGTTGGTGGTCCCAATCCAATCATTGTCCTTTATTATATATAATATATTCTTCTATCCCTAACCTCACGGCACGATATTGATCGACCCCCAGGCGTCTATCGCAGGAATCTAAGGTAAGGCCTATTGATACATCTTGTAGTCGTTCCACTTCCCACCTGTTAGATAGGTACCAGGATATCTCACAATAAGGAGCAAATCCCTAGCTTTCCACTGCTGTGAACCGCAGTTTCGTGGGGTACAGGTTCAGACAGGGTCCAGGAGTCCCAACGCCGCTATGGGCCCCGGTGTTTAACTCCTGGCTTGGGACTCGAAGACCTGTATTTACCACCGTTCCTCAAAAGGCAATAAAAATAACCCTTATAAGATCGTTGCCTGTATGTCTGGTAGCCGCACTAACGAATTTGTTCAAGTTTTTAACACCCGTAATGATAGATGGTCATCATCATCTTCCTGCTATTATCCCATGTTACTTGGGGTCGGCGCAACACGTTTTCTTCTTCCATACCATCCTGTTCCCCGTCACGCTGTCAATAACTCCCCTTTCTTTCATATCACTCTTCACACAGTCCGTTCATCTTTTCTTTGGCCTTCCTCTCCCTCTCCATCTATCCACATTTATGTTCATAACTCTTTTAGTAACATGCGTTTCATCCCTGCTCAACACATGACCATAGTATTTAAATACCTAAATATGTATCTGCGTTTGTTTCAAAATTTAACAAGATTTTTATTTTGGTGGAGAGATAGCTTGGCAACTGGTAAAAGAAAATTACAGCATTTCTATGAAATTTTTAAGCAATCAACAATGAAAATTTTTTTACTTCTTTTTCTTCCTTTAATATTATTATTCCCAAACTGAAAAATGTCAGTGACTCTAACAAACCTATTTATTTTTACGTTTCTCTCTTTACGTTCACAAACTCACTCGAAGGCACCTGGCTGGCACATATTACATTTTTCTTTGACATCAGCACGACTTCACCTACATTCAATTTCTAGTTTGCTAAGCGTACCACCGACATATAAGGGCAAGTTCACACCGCTACACGACGCAAGACGCGGCGCGGCTATTTGACCGAACGACTCGGGTTCTATACAAAGTGACATTGTATCATCGAAAGCGTGGCGATAGCGATTGTCAAAAAGGCAAAATTGTATGGGATTGATAAGCGATATCTAAAAATCATGTGATCAATCTCTTACATTTTGGCATATCGACCAGCGCTGTTGCTGACATCGAATGACACTTTGTTTAGTGACTTTCGTCACAAAGGCGAGGCTAGTTAGACTTCTAAGCCTAATATCTCATCTATATTAGTGTTGTCTTTTAATCCTTCGGAATGCACCTGAATAACTATTCCAACTAACTAACTAAGCTAGTTACACTGACATGGAGCGACTTCTTAACTGGCCCACATAATCCAGTTTCTGGATAACACGATACTCATTAGTAAAAGTGCTTGTGAAACTTTTGGCGAGATGACGCAACGTGTATACCTTGTTTCAACCGAATTCAGAAGGCAGGTTCTAAGTTCATCTATATTTTTTTGTAGTTAATAAATCGATATAAGTACTGCTACTGGCTTAAAAAATCGCGCAGCGTTGGGTCATGTCTCAGTGTGAACTGTATCTTATCGTTCGATGTTGTTCGTATCCGACTACACTAGGTAGCAAGGTGGCACGTTTGTCCAGGTGGCCAATCCGCTTGTAAGTAATTCGTAGAGGACATGGTAGTGAATGCCTTTGTTTGGCTATCTTGAAAGACAGTGTAACTAGCTTTGTTGGAAGAGTTATTTGATTTAAACAAGGACAAGGCGGACAGCGCGTTTTGCTGTCGTCACAATGTGTCCATACATAGCTAGGTTATGTCTTTGGGAGCGGTTGTGTGTGTAAGACACTAAAGAGGTCGTGTTTCTTTTATGGTGGACGCGCATAAGCAAACTTTCGGACGGTCGTATAGTATCTTTATTATTTAAATCTATGGTTCAGAAGTTGAATTGTTTCGTCCAAAAATAATATGGGTAAAGATCATAAATAAAGGTTCACTGTCCAATTAGAAAGATAATAGAATGAATCATTTATGATTAATTGGACAGGGACACTGTTAAGATAAATTAAATCATTTTGTATCTCCCAGAACCAAAATAACACCTACGAAGGAATATTTGGCATTCTGAAAGATTTGGGCTCGAAAATCATGATTGGTTTAAGAACCAGCCATCAAAAGTTTTGTAAACCTAAAACCTTCGCAAGAAATCTAGCAAATTACTTTAAGATAAAATGCTATAAACAATGTAATAACTTACCTAATACAGATTCGTTGTCTAGTAAAGTCCTATTCAGTTCCGACATTTCTGTAGCTTCACTCGTAAAGGATTGTGGCGTTTCATACTTCCTAGGCGGCTTCGATACTGGGTTCACCTCTATCTTCATCCCCTTCTCAGTTTCAGAAGCTTCTGACCCCTCTATTAACACGTCCCCATTAGAAGAACCAGCATCGTTCTTTATCAGTCTTTTAATTTCATTGTTTTGGGTTGTAAAATAACATACCACTAGTGCTGCGCCGAAAATTATTACTATAGCTGTTAGACAGCCAACTAAAATTGCGAAGGAATCTGGGTCCATACCAGCTATGGTACCTACTCCTCCATATCTTGAAAGCACTAGGGCTAAAGTCTTCTCATCACGACCTCCAGGATTCTCAGCGACGCAAGTATAGTTACCTCTATCACTATACCGCGCATAAATAATCGTCAAATTCACCCATCGAATCAAATCCATAGTATTCTCAGCTACGGTGTATCTAATCTCACCGAAAGCCTTCATTTCAATAGTTTTACCGTTAAATCGCCAGCCAACTTCAGGTGGTGGATTCCCTACTACTTTGCAAGTTAGAGTCACGTTTTCATCGTAACTTTTGACCGATGCGTCTGGCACGGGCTCGAGTATTGTCGGTCGGCACGCAAAGTTAGACGAGTCTAATTCGTTCCAAAGTTTGTCTTGTACAGGTGCTGGCTCGGCACACGACGTCGGAGGCGTGTATAGGTTGTGACTGATCACCCAATCACGAAACGTCTGGAGGTTGCAGTCACAACGCCATGGATTGTTGTGTAAATCTAACCCGGATAAGTTTCTCAATCCCATCAAAGTTTCCGGTTTCATATGACTCAAATTATTCCCATTAAACCTCAATATTTTCAACTGTGGCAAGTTGACGAATGCTTTCGTACCTACACGGTGTATCCTATTGTTGCTCGCTTCTACTTTCTGAAGAAACTTCAAATTTCGAAATATACCATCGTCCAACTTATCGATAAAGTTGTTGCTTAAGTTTATTAATCTCAGTTTCTCTGTGCCTTTGAACGTATCGGGGTGCAGTGATCGGATTCTGTTCTTCGACAAATCTAGTTCGATCATGATTGCGAGAGTTACGAACGCAGTTTTGTGGACTACTTCGATGCTGCACTCTTTGAGGAAGAGTTTCTTGAGATTACTTAGGCCTACTTTCTTGAATGCTTCTTGGTGTAGTTGTTGTAGGTTATTATTTGATAGGTCTAGTATTTGTATGTCGTTGCTGAGGTTTGCTGGGACTACTTTGAGGCTTGAGTTGAAGCAGATGGCAGCTTTATTCCCAGACTGCCATCTGCAGTCGCAAGGCCTCTGGCACTCCGTCGTGAAGTCTGCTACCGTGGTAGTGAGTAGCACGAGTGGTATGCACGCGATTCTTATCCATGCCGTCCAGGATTTATGGTCCATTTTGCAGTGATGTTGGTCATTTCCTCGTGCCGTAGCATACCTGGAGCGGGCTCGTCAGCCGACGCATTGGGTTCTGAAACAAACGGAAAATCCAATTTAAGCTTTCAATATTATTTATTCAGGCAATTCAATTTGTTTGAACAATGGCCGTTTGAGCTGCAAAAGCGAAACTCATAACATGATAAACAACTTGTATAGATCTTTGTAGTGTTTACTTAGTCGCGAGTAATAAGATCTAGCGATTTTGATGTAAATACATTCATTCATTTTTTTCGCTCCCCCCCCCCGACCGTTGTAATGAGCAGTCGTGTTTTTGTGTGCTCCGTATGTTTTTTATTTTTTAAATTCTAAAACAAACTTTCGGACTTCAAGTATACAAGATCCCATGGACCAGTACATTAACAATATAGCAGTGTAAAGATCTCATGTGTTAATGGATCAAAACAGGTTAAAAACTAAAGTGTTGTGTTGTGCCGAAACAATTGTGTTTTTTAAGAAGTGACGGGTAGCTGCAGAGATCGATAGATGAGGTCCCACAACTCGCACATCTACGATTGACATTGAACAGGTGTTGCCTATTTTGGCAGTGTCGGACCACAGGTGTCGTTAACACCTGTGGTCGAGTGGCTGTGGCAGCCGCTCTCTAAGACAGACGTTGCAGCGATCCAAGTTCGAGCCCAGCGGTCTACTAAACGATTCTTTTTGTTTTTTGCCTATATTTTCTTGGCTTATTCCCGATTTTAATTTTGTGATTTTTTGTATCTTTCTGACACTTTTTGCGTGTGGTCGGTGAGCGCTTTTTCGATATCTTGGCTCTATGGGCTGTTGAGAGCTTTCATACGTGAAAGATCCTGCTTTGATCTATTTTACTTTCGCACCTGGAACGCACAATGCACCGTAAGCAGCGCTCACCTCGGGCGAGCACGCCGAAGCAGAAACCACCCACGCCAGACCCAGGAAACACCAGTAGTCCGAATGGCACTAATGTAAACTCCGCGACGCGATCTAGTAAGCGACCTCGAGCATGTTTCTCTCCGGGAACTGGTCAGCCGGATCAATCGAACGAACCGGATCAATTACATGATTTAAAAACTGAAATTCTCCAGATGCTAGAATCATGGAAGGAGGAACAGCAAGCCAACCTTACCAAATTTTGCGATAAACAAACTTCTTCTCTGAACAAGTTAGTGTCTGAGATGGCTGAGATTAAACGCCAAAATTTGGAAATTCAGAAGACTAATAGCGAATTTGAAAAATCCCTTGGCTTTATTAGCCAGCAATACGACGGCATGATAAAACAAATCGATACATTACAGAACGAGAAAAAAGCCTTGAATGAAAATGTACAAACTCTGGAAACAAAAATTTTTGATCTACAGCGACTATCCCGGCCCTCTAGCATCGAAATCCGGAATATACCTGCCAAGGAAGACGAAGCTCCGACGGACCTACAATCAATTATTGGAAAATTGGGCTCAACGGTTGATGTCGCGCTCAATAATACACACTTGCGTGACATTTACCGAATCCCGGGCAAGTCTGGCACCGTCAGACCGATTGTAGCCGAGTTCTCAAGTGTCTCAAGTAAAAACAAAGTGTTGGCCGCAGTCCGCAGCTATAACAGGAACCATCCAAATGAAGGCCGTCTGAATACACAAGCTATTGGTTTGACCGGCGAACGTCGACCAATTTACGTATCGGAGCACCTACCCGCCAGCTCCAAAAGGCTCTTCTTTGCTGCTAAGGAATTCGCGAAAAGCAAAGGATATGTTTTTTGTTGGATTTCGAACGGAAACATATTTTTGAGGAAAGTCGAGGGAGCCAGGCAAGTCCTCATTAAATCTGAGCAAACCCTTGTTGAATTACAGGAACAATGACTAGACTTCTTACATTCGTTGTGAGGCTGACTTACAGCGTACTTTCAGGTCTGTTCCGGGTAACGGTGGTAATGTCGCCAACTAGAATTGTTACTTTTCTTTTTATTTGTTATGTTATTCCGATAATTTTTCTTAGGTTTATACATTTTAAGGCTAACAAGTCGTTTTTAGATCAGAGTTTGGTAATGGCAAGTGTCGCTATTTCTAAATTAATTATAATGTTGTGTGTGTTTTGCTACTACATTCTTTGTTTCATATCCATAAATATGTGTCTCGCGGCGCACCTCAGTAAAGTACACATGAACCAGTTTTTTAACACTGCACATTATATTTACATACATCTACATATCGTAATACCACTATATAATTTTATATACACACTATTTACAATAAATTCATCATTGTTTACTACTTATAAAAGTTTTTTAGGTTTGTTTCGATTTATTCCATATACTATTTACATACTATGCACATATTATATACATACAATATTATTTACAATTGAAACTAGGCAAATACTACTATTACTATATTATGAAATTATGATGGAAGTTATTGAATGTGCAGGAATAATTTTGAGATTGCATATAACTAGCTTATTCTTTACCTATTATTGCGATGATGGCTAAGGCAGATAAGTTTTTTAAGGTTGGCTTTCTTAATGCTGGATCATTGGGTACGGGACATGACGACTTGTGTGGCGTACTCGACAGACATAGTTTCGACGTTATGGCCATTAACGAGACTTGGTTGCGACCGGGGGAGGAGGGGCGCGCGCCCGTGGTGCCGGGCTATCGTCTGCGCCACACGCCGCGGCCGGCGAGTGTGCGCTCGGGTCGTGGTGGGGGTGTGGGCTTCTACCTGCGGCGGGGACTGAACGCGCGTACTTGTGCTGCCGCGGTCGATCCCAGGTTCGAATCGGTTGAGCAAATGTGGCTTACGCTCTCAGTGAACGGCAAAAAGATTGCCATTGGTACCGCGTACCGTCCACCATGGCTTGACCTTGTTCTTTTTCTAGATGCCATAACAGATTCCCTAAGCTCATTGGGGCGTTGTGACCACTATATCTTACTCGGTGATTTTAATGTTAACCTGCTGGACTCAAATGGAATAAAAACACATAAAATTAACGAGTTTCTAAGTAGCCTCAGCCTTACTCAGTTGGTCACAACTCCTACTCACTTTACTGCTACCAGTGAGACTCTGATTGATTTACTGTGTACCGACTTGGAAGCCAGATATACGTCGATTGAATCCTTTGGTTCAATTAACGGCCACTCTGTCGTAGTGGCGGAATTTAAATTGAGACGAGACAAATTTAAACCATATGTCGTGAAATTTAGACCACTTAAAGATATTTGCATTGACAGTTTTGAAACGGATCTTTGGATGCTGTGTCTTGAAAACATTTCGTCGCTTGAACATGTAAATGACATGGTGAATTTTTTAAACCAGAACATCATTTGCCTGTTCGATATACACGCACCGGTAAAGACATGCACTATAAAGGAAAAATCGTATCCTTGGATTACCGACACAATTAAATTAATGATGCGTTTACGGGATAAGGCACTGACTTGTTACCGGAAGACCAAATTAAAAGCAAAAGGCGAATACTACAGACAATTAAAATCCTTAGTGGTGAGTTCCCTGTACAGCGAGAGAATGGCGTACTATAAACATAACATCAATAATCAAATTAAAAACCCAAAATTATTATGGAAAAATCTAAAATCCACTTTGATGGACACTAAGTCGAAACAGGACCTTCCGTCGCACTTTACAGATCCTAACATAATTAATAATAACTTCTTGACTGTCCCGGGTAACGCCGTGGCGAGTGTGGCTCTCATGACTTATTATGATAATCATAGGCATGGCGAAGCAATCTTTTCAATCACTCCAGTGGAGCAGGCTGACATCACCCGCATTATCACCAACCTTACAAGTAATGCCCAAGGCTGCGACAACATTACCCTGGACATGATTGCTTTGACTCTGCCGCACACGTTGGGTGTTATAACGGACATTATAAACCGCTCCATAGTAACATCTACATTCCCCGAACAATGGAAGATTGCCTCAGTTAGGCCCTTACCCAAAACGTCAAATCCGACTTGTTTGAAAGACCTACGACCCATTAGTATTTTACCGTGTCTGTCTAAGGTACTGGAGAAGGTCGTCAGCCAGCAGTTAACACTCTTCTTGGAACAGAATCACATACTACCTGATTTACAATCAGGTTTCAGAAAGCAGCGCAGTACCTCTACTGCTTTACTGGACGTTACTGATAACGTGCTGTCTGCCCAGGATAAGGGGATGTGTACCTTGCTTGTTTTGCTCGATTTTTCCCGAGCTTTTGACGCAATAAATATACCACTACTCATATCTAAGCTGAGTTACTACGGTTTCGACCCTAGCGCTACGGAATGGTTCCGTAGCTACCTCAGTGATAGGAAGCAATTTGTAGATCTGCGTTTGGGGGACGGCACCACCCTTAGATCGGAACTTGGTTCTATAAAGAGGGGAGTCCCACAAGGCTCTATATTAGGGCCAATTATTTTTATCCTGTACTGCGCTGATATCATTAAGTGTCTTCAGAAATGCAGGTATCATATATACGCCGATGATGTTCAACTTTACGTATCATTTTACCCAGAGGAGTATGATGGTGCCATACAAGATTTGAACGATGACCTTCGCAGAATTGCTGCCTGGTCAGAAGATAATTGCCTGTCGCTAAACCCAAACAAAACCAAATTCATGGTACTTGGCTCAAAACGACAGCTAGCTAAGCTGCCCGCAACTTTCAAGATCGAATTAATGGGCAAACCAATTGACAGAGTCTATGAAGCGCGGAACCTGGGTCTTGTTATGGACAAGGACCTTCGTTTTGAAAAGCATGTCGCCGAGTCAGTGAGAAACTGTTTCTACCGCCTCAAAGTTTTATATAAAATGAGGCCGTACCTATCAGAAACACTTCGGGAACAACTGGTGGAAAGTCTGGTTTTGTCTAGGCTAAACTATGCAGACACGGTGTACGGCCCGCGCCTACTGGCTCGTACAGACCAGCTCATTCAGAGGGTCCAAAATGCTTGTGCTCGGTTTTGCTATAAAATTCCTCCCAGAAGTCACGTAACGCCATTCCTCAACAAACATTTTACCCTTAAAATGAAATCAAGACGCAAATTACACCTAGCCTGTCTTTTGTTCGGTGTCATTAAGCTTCAAAAGCCAGACTACCTGTACAACAGGTTGGACTGGATCGCTGGTAGACGAGAATGTGGAAGAAGGCAATGTTCGCAACAACTATCATCGCAGCCCCACAGTACAGCAGCATTCAGAGGAAGTTTCCGTTACGCAGCATCCAAAGTATGGAATAATCTACCGCCGCCTATTAGAACAATAAACACAATAAGTACATTTAGAAGACGTTTACGGCAGTATTTAACGGACGCGCAGCGGAAACTAGATTTGATAAACTTGAACCTTTCACTTATATGATGTCGATTCTGTTCTCAGTTGATAGTGCCCGGTTTTTCTTATGTGCGTGTGTGGGTGCGGTAGTATAAGTTGCATAAATTATAAAAGAGTTTATACATAGCTAAAATACGCGGGTGGTTATCGTTTCGTATAAACCGCTGCTTCACAAAGCACACACATACACTTCACATAGCTGCCTCGTACCCTAAGCCGCGGGCTGGTGTGTCATCCATCCTTGACACCTGCTTTCGCTCGAGGTTGGGAGGCCTGTGGGTAAAAATGAATATGTTGCTTAATATTTTAAATTCTAAATGGTTAATATTATTGATGGATTACACACACTTGGCTTCTATCAGACACTTACTTTCTATCCTTCTGCCAACGTCCTTATTTCACTTTGTTTCGCCGCTCTGACAAAATTTTAAAAATGATGTACATATTGATCGCAATATTTTTCAAACTACCCGAATATAAAAACAACTTCTAATATTAAAAGTTACTTGCAATCCGTCTATTTCGCTCTGCTGCTCATGGCATAATGTTTCGCACCAAATTATTATACATACCTTTACCTGTATAGTTTAAAACACACTAACTTATATTTATTTACCTATACATATTTAACACCGTAAAACTGATTCACATCCGTACACTTCAACGTAAGGTTCAGTTGAAAACCAGCGTCAGGCAACTCCCAGTTGTCTGGCATTTTGCTGAACTGGACCTTTTTGGCGCAGCCGCGGGGCACACTATGTATGTAAATGTTGTAAAATTAAGTTTTATTTGTACCTACATTGTGTGTATCTGTGTGTGCCAAATAAACTAGTTTTCTTTCTTTCTTTCTTTCTTAATTGTGTATCTATTACTCTCTCAATGTATTTTATTGTTTCACCCTCGGATTGTCAATATCAAAAAAAAAACATGTTTCAAAGTGTATAAACCATGTAACCACGTAATTTGTGTGTTTATCCGACTTCAAAAAAAGGATGATGCCTCAAGATATTATGTAACCACTAAATACCACAACATACACTACGACTGGGCAAAACATTTCACAACTAACAAAGTACTTTCCTATCCAACAACGCCTAGTATACATACACTTCCGAAATTAGTATCATTACCATTCAGTAAAACTTTTACACCAAACTACATTTACATCATAATAATAATAATAATAACGCCAAAATCAACATATAGACAATAACGCCATCATGTCTGCGTCTCAGAATGGATGTAGGAACGGGTCCCGCGGTACTAAGGAGCTGCTCCTTATAGACATTGCCATTAGCCAACAGGTTCGCCGTACCCGCAAGGATCTGGCGACATGTTGGATAGATTACAAGAAGGCCTATGACTCAGTGCCACATACATGGCTCATGAGGGTGCTGGAGTTGTATAAAATTGATACAACTCTGCGCACCTTCCTGACGTCATGTATGGAGCAATGGAGGACGGTTCTTCACTATCCAGGATGTCGACAGATTCAGGAAAACAGTGAACCTATAAGGATCGAGCGCGGAATATTTCAGGGCGACAGTCTGAGTCCTCTGTGGTTTTGTTTAGCCCTGAACCCTCTCAGTACTCTGCTGGAGGGTTCAGGTCTGGGCTATCGGTTGAGGAGAGGTGGTCAGGTCATATCACACCTCCTTTACATGGATGATCTGAAGCTCTTTGCCCCCAACAAATTGCAACTGATGAAGCTACTGAAGGTAACAGAAACCTTCAGTGACGCCATCAGGATGGAATTTGGTGTGGACAAATGTGCAGTCATGCATGTAAAGCGAGGGGAGATTATGGAATCCGTGGGAATACAACTCTCGGATTCCATACCCCTTAGATCCCTTTCCTCAACCGAAACTTACAAGTATTTGGGTATGTCGGAAGCACTAGGCATCAATGTAACTGACGTGAAACAGTCGTTGAAGGAACGCTTCTTTGGCCGCCTGCGAAAAGTATTAAATAGTCTTTTATCAGGCGGGAACAAGGTGCGCGCCTTCAACGGCTGGGTCATGCCGGTCTTGATGTACTCTTTCGGCATACTCAAATGGACTCAGACAGAACTTGACGCCCTGGATAGGAGGGTCCGCACGCTGCTTACCGCAAATCGTATGCATCACCCACGTTCATCGGTTATGAGACTGTATATCCCTCGGAAGTGTGGGGGTCGTGGCTTTTTAAATGCTAAGACTCTACACAACCGCGAGGTATGCAGTCTTAGGGAATACTTCCAGGCCGCTGACGTGGGTATGCATCGAGATGTGGTAGCAGTGGATAAGGGCCTTACCCCGCTCTCCTTAGCTAACGAGAACTGGCGCAAACCTATAGTATTAGATACTAATGACCGCAGGGAGGTATGGCAGAGCAAGGAGCTTCACGGACGCTTCTACCGGGTCCTACATGGCCCCGATGTAGATCTTTTAGCGTCCGTGGCCTGGCTGCGATTTGGTGACCTTTTCGGGGAAACCGAAGGTTTTGTCTTTGCGATAATGGACGAAGTTATGATGACAAACAACTACCGGAAATACATTGTGAAAGACGGTACGGTTGACATCTGTCGGGCATGTCACCGACCGGGGGAATCCATCCGTCACATTATCTCCGGATGTTCTAGTCTAGCTAACGGAGACTATTTGCATAGACACAACCTTGTAGCCAGGATTATCCATCAGCAACTTGCTCTTAAATACAATCTTGTGGAATCGGAAGTGCCTTACTATAAGTATGTGCCCGACCCAGTTCTCGAAAATAGCAATGTCACGTTGTATTGGGATCGGTCTATCATCACTGACAGGACTATTGTTGCCAATAAGCCTGACATAGTGGTGATAGACCGACTAGAGCGTCGCGCAATGATTGTTGATATAGCGGTCCCACATGACGAGAACCTCGTGAAGGCTGAGAGAGATAAGAAAAGCAAGTATCTTGATCTGGCTCGCGAGGTTGTCGACATGTGGGACGTGAATACAGCAATCATTGTGCCGATAGTCGTTACGGCCAATGGCATAATAGCCAAGAGCCTCGATGAACATCTGAGGAGGCTCTCGTTGGGCAGCTGGATCAAGGGCTTGATCCAGAAAGCGGTACTCCTGGGCACGGCGCGTATAGTTAGGAGGTTCCTCTCTCAGGAGCCCTGACCACCGGTAGCTTGGACCCTGTTCCAGATACCGGTGGGCTACTATTTTTGTATTTTTAAATGTTTTTTTATTTTATTTTTTTATAGAATAATATTTAAAAATGTAAAAATATGTACATAAAATGAATAAATGGAATAATAATAATAATAATCTGTGGCTCGACTTGACAGACAGTTGCCAAAAATTTTCTCTTATAAATTTCTTCCATAATAAATATTCTTAACTATCTAAATTATACAAAACAATATGAAATCAAAGAAAAAAAAAACATACTACAGTAAAATCACTAAAAGTATGGCCGAAATACAAATTCAAGAATAAGAAATGTGAAAAATGAAGTCGACGGCGACGTCATGTTAACGAGAGCTGCCGCCGCTAGACAAGCATTCCTACCACCTCCGGCCTCGTCGCCCAGCTCCGCCTCGCCGCCGCCGGAAACCAGCCCCACCGTGAGTGCTGTGACACCGGCCGTGGCAGTTGCGTCGAGCTCGAGCGACGAGTACTTCTCTCCGCCGACGACACCACCACCTGCGCGTCGACGGGGAGGACGCCGGCCGCCGGACCGCTTAGGACCTCGAGGCTTACCGGTCTCTGATAGGGTCCCAGCACCCGGCGGAAGTGTGCAGCGCATGAGATGGACACAATCCATAAACGAAAATGTCATGCGCGCATACTTTGGGGCTACAGAGGGAGGAAACAACCTGACCGCGTACCGTGTCCGGATGCTCTCTTTGTTTCAGGTGCTTGAGCCAGCCGTCAACGTTTCGGCCCAACGACTTTCGGATCAGGTGCGGGTCATCCAGCGTAATCGTATGTTGGATGATACTGTACTTGATCGCCTCCGAACGGAAATGGGTAACCGTGTCACTGCCCCATCGTCGCAGGCTGTGGTGCTACCACAGTCCAACCACGCTGACGAGGAGAGTAGTGACAGGGTTACAAACGTAAGTACCCAGTGCAATGAGGAATTGAGGAGTGCTTTGGAGTGTGCTATTCGGGAGTATCGCAACATGCCACCCGAACTTAGGCCACGATTACCTCGTTTGCCCATGCATAACAAGAATAGGGCGCTGGTGGCTGTTCTGGATTCGCAGTTGTCAAACTATTTTGATGACTGCGAAGACCTCACTGATGCACATTCGATCATGTACTGCGCGGCTGTAGCGGCATGTCGTGTAGCTCATGTCAAATTTGCAGATGACAGAGCTACACGACCGAAACCAGCCGTACCGGCTTGGCAGTGCAGGATCGAACGTCGTATTGGTGGGGCCAGAGCACTCATCGGCAAACTAATTTGTTTCAGGGAGGGCAATAGCCGCCCAAGAGTGATGCGCTTTGTGAGACGGGCATTTTCGGGGACTGATGTCAGCCCCCGAAACTATATATCCCATGTCACAGAGCGCATCGACTTCCTGAAGCAAAAAGTGTATGCATGGGCAAACCGTATTCGTAGGTACAGGCGGAGAGTGGAGCGATACACCCAGAATCGCACATTCCAAAGTAATGAAAGGTGGGTTTATCGGGCTTGGGAGCGACCCAACCAAGGTGTGACTGATACGCACCTGCCGGATGATGACGCTATGTGTTCATTCTGGCGCAGCATCTGGTCGGTGCCTGTCAGTCACACCGAAGGTGAATGGACTCGGGATGTCGAACGAGCGTGTGATCCAATACAAGAAATGGGGGCTATCACGATCAGCCCCCAAGATGTAGCCCGTGCAGTCCGTCCGTTGCCGAACTGGAAATCTCCAGGACCGGACGGACTGCACAACTTTTGGATCAAGTGGCTACAAAGTTCGCACGCTCGTTTGGCATCTCAGTACCAGGCAGCCTTAGAGTCTGGTTCGCTACCCAAGTTCCTTACAACAGGAATAACCCACCTGCTCCACAAGTCTGGTAGCACCGCGGAACCCAAAAATTATAGACCAATTACATGTTTACCAACGGTCTATAAGGTTCTTACATCCATTTTGAGAGTTAAAATTAATAAACACGTCGACGATAACTGCATCATGTCGGTCTCTCAGAATGGATGTAGGAACGGGTCCCGCGGTACTAAGGAGCTACTCCTTATTGATATGGCCATTAGCCAACAGGTTCGGCGTTCCCGAAAGGATCTGTCGACATGTTGGATAGATTATAAGAAGGCCTATGACTCGGTGCCTCATACATGGCTCATGAGGGTGCTAGAATTGTATAAAATAGATACAACTCTACGCACCTTCCTGATGTCGTGTATGAGGCAATGGAGCACAGTCCTTCGCTATCCAGGATGTCGAAATATCCAGAGGAATAGCGAACCTGTAAGGATCGAGCGAGGTATATTCCAGGGCGATAGTTTGAGTCCACTTTGGTTTTGTCTTGCCCTGAATCCTCTAAGCATGCTGCTGGAGAATTCAGGGCTAGGCTATCGGTTGAAGAGAGGTGGTCTGGTTATATCTCACCTCCTTTACATGGATGATCTGAAGCTCTTTGCCCCCAGCAATCTTCAGCTGATGGAGCTACTGAAGGTAACTGAAACTTTTAGTAGCGCCATCAGGATGGAGTTTGGTGTGGACAAATGTGCGGTCATGCATGTAAAGCGAGGGGAGATTGTGGAATCCGTAGGTATTCAACTAGCGGATTCCATAAACCTGAGATCCCTCTCTCCAAACGAAACCTATAAGTATTTGGGTATGTCGGAAGCGTTAGGTATCAGCACTACTGACATGAAGCAATCGTTGAGGGAACGCTTCTTTGGCCGTCTGAAGAAGGTACTCAATAGCCTTCTTTCAGGCGGAAACAAGGTGCGCGCCTTCAACGGTTGGGTCATGCCGGTATTGATGTACTCTTTCGGCATACTCAAATGGACTCAAACGGAACTCGACGCCCTGGATAGGCGAGTCCGTACACTGCTGACTGCATATCGAATGCATCATCCACGATCGTCGGTCATGAGATTGTATATCCCGCGGAATTGTGGTGGCCGAGGCTTTTTAAATGCCAAAAACCTCCACAACCGCGAGATATGCAATCTCAGGGAATATTTTCTACACACCGTCGTGGGTATGCATCGAGATGTAGTAGCAGTGGACAAGGGACTCACCCCGCTCTCCTTGGCGAATGAGAACTGGCGCAAGCCTGTAGTGCTTGATACTAACGACCGCAGGGAAGTATGGCAGAGTAAGGAGCTTCACGGACGCTTTTTTCGGGCCTTACATGGGTCCGATGTAGACCAAGCAGCGTCCGTAGCCTGGCTGCGTTTCGGTGACCTCTTTGGGGAAACCGAAGGTTTTGTCTGTGCAATTATGGACGATGTTATCATGACGAATAACTACCGGAGATTTATTGTGAAGGATGGCACGGTTGACATCTGTCGGGCATGTCACCGCCCGGGTGAATCGATCCGACACATTATCTCTGGATGTTCTCGTCTAGCTAACGAGGAGTACTTGCATAGGCACAACCTTGTAGCCAGGATCATCCACCAGCAACTTGCTCTGAAATACACTCTTGTGGCATCGGAGGTACCGTACTACAGGTATGTGCCCGACCCAGTTCTCGAAAATGGCAATATCACATTGTACTGGGATCGGTCCATCATCACTGACAGGACTATTGTAGCCAATAAGCCTGATATAGTGGTGGTGGACCGAATAGAGAGGCGTGCAATGATTGTTGACATTACCGTCCCGCATGACGGGAACCTCGTGAAAGCCGAGAAAGATAAGCAAATCAAGTATCTTGACTTGGCTCGCGAGGTTGTCGACATGTGGGATGTAGACACAGCGATCATTGTACCGATAGTCGTGTCAGCCAATGGCTTAATAGCCACGAGCCTCGACCAACATCTTAAGAGGCTCTCGTTAGGCGGCTGGGTCAAGGGCCTGATCCAGAAAGCAGTACTGCTGGACACGGCTCGCATTGTTAGGAGGTTCCTCTCTTTGGAGCCCTGACCGCCGGTAGCTTGGACCCTGTTCCCGATACCGGTGGGCCTCTATTTTCTATATTTTTAAATGTTTTTTCAAATTTTGTGTTTTATAAAAATATTTAAAAATTTAGTTAATAAGAAAAGAAATTAAATAAAGGAATAATAATAATAATCTTTATTCAAACTTGAAATTGGTAAAATATACTAATTGGTCTTTTACATAAAGTGGGTACAACAATGTTAGGTGCCTGTACTAGGTAATCCTGTATCACAGGCGGCGGGGGCTCAAACAATGTAATTGGAAGGACAAGGATTTTTTACAATATTTTCTTAACATTAGAATAGTGACAGATATAATTATTTATTGATAATCTTAATTACTAAAACAGATTAAAATTAAATTCTATTAATAATAATAAACATATGATTCCTTACTTAGCTAAGATAACGTTAAATTGATTGCACATAATTATTTACACACACGGACAACGAACTTTGAGCATCAGCAGATATTTGAGCTGGGTTAACCACTATTGCAAAATGTTTTAAAACCATTTTGCCAAAGTACGCACGGCGGCAAATTTCCTAAGACAGCAACAAATCCAGGCGAAGTAGGTCAGTGCAGTGGCAGTGGTTTTTGTTGAGTCGGCATCACATGAGTGTGACGCTCTAGGCGCCCTCGTAATCGACAGAGTTGATGTATCTGAATTCCGCTATCTTCCTTGCAGGGCACTCAGGATCTCCTGTTTTATGATTGCTGGGCTTTTTAAAGCGTGAGCAAGTTGCACATTTTGGTACATCAGCTTTCTTCGCGCATTCTGTCATCGAGTGCCCTATTTCACCACAATGCCCACACGTCGAGTTGACTTCTCTGCACGTTTTTGCTGCATGACCATACTGTTGGCACTTGTAGCACCGAGTTACCAGTGTAAAATCCCTGACAGGACAGGACGTCCAATTAATAAAAAGTCTTGATTGAGCGATTAGGGCTTTACGTATATCAGCTGGTACTTCAATGACGTAGTTGCAGGTCGACGCATCTCTCTTTCCAGATTTGTGGCTTAATTTTACCAAGGCCAGGAAGGATTCAAAGGGCATGTTTTCAAACTTGTCGGCTACATTTTGTTCAAAAATGCATCTGAAGACCTCATTTTCAGCCATGGAAGTCGGCACTCCTAAGATCACGATCCGGGGTTTGCGCTTGCTGGGTTCGTCGGCGGTAAGTCCTGAAGTAGAGAGCTGGACTGCTTGCTTTACTTTATCAGCGTCATGTTTGGTCTCGGTGCTGATAATTACGCCTCCGTTTTTGGTTTTCCGGACACCTCGAACATGCAGTTTCATTTGCTCCGGGCGTATGATCTTTTTAACGAGGTCTTTTGTTTCGTCACTCGATTTCAATTTATCTTGGGGATAAATTGCAACCGAGCTTAAATTATTTGGGCGAACAAAGTTATTTGCTCCCTTTTTTACCATTTCGGCAAAAGAAACATTTCCCGCAGTACCTGAGTCCTGTATCGTCTTCTTGAGGTCCATGATGTGGTCTGACAGGTCTCGTTTTTCAGTAAGGGATTCAACCGCATTGTGCATTAGAAGAGATCTAGCCTTTAGCGACTGGTATATTACTGCCATTTGTGAGGTACCAGATCCTATTTTACGGCAAAGGTTTGCTATTTTCATTTTCTGCTCCGAATTGAGTTTTCCATCCGCGGCAATAGAGCAGACTTCATTCAGATGCAGCTCAATAGAAGACATCCATTTTTGAATCTCGGGCGTGGTGATGATTTCAGGTGGCGCCTCTACAGGCGAAGCAAAGGTGAGCACTGGCCCCCCTGAATTCGAGGGTCTGTTTTCCATTTTATGCATACACTAAATCACTTTTACTTGTTCATAGTTTGTAATTGCACACATACTAAGCTAAATTAAAAGTGCAAAGTTACCAATACACTTAAGGAGGTCACTATTATTAATAATTTATTGCAACTAAATATTGCTTGTGGGCACGTCTGTATGCGACAAGCGCCAATAGCGATGGATGGATGATGCATGATATCATACTATTGCGTGTTGCGAGTATCTTATGCCTATCTTACGACAATCCCCTATGCCTTTTTAGGCCTGCATTCTCGTACATTTCTTGTGGTTTTTTATCACTTAAATTCAATGAACTAAATAATGTTCAAAACGAGATTGACACTTTTAATATGGCTGATCATTTTATCTGCGATGTGGAGGATTGCTCGTCTTTTTTACTAGGCGGTAATAAAGGTTTTAAATTTTTTCATCAAAACATACGTAGTTTAAAATGTAATTTGCCTGCGTTATTACCATATCTCGTTCAAACTAAGGTAGACTGGGACTGTATTGTCTTGACTGAGTGCTGGCTGCCATCTAACTATTGCGTACCTCCTCTTGATGGATATGACAGTCTTGCTTCTACAAACAATCGAACGCAAAATGAAGGTGTAGTCGTGTATTACAGACGGGATTTGGTCATTTCAGTAGAGGAACCTATAGTGTCGGATGCAAATTGCTTAGCAATTTCACTGAATAACGATACGATAGCTCTTGCTATTTATAGACCTCCAGGATACAAAGATACAAGTAACTTTCTTCAGTCGCTTAACAGTTTATTATTGAAATATTCAACCAAACGAAATATTATACTTTTGGGTGATATTAACATTAACATAGCTCAAAATAGTACAGATTCGAATCTGTCTACATACTTGGATATTCTGGCATTCCATGGGATGATACCTGCCTATACAAGTCCCACTCATAATAAAACATGTCTAGATCATGTAATACTAAAGACAAAATTAACTGCTCGTTGTCTTATTCTTGAAACAACTCTGACTGATCATAACAGTGTTGCCTTATATATTGCTACGAATTCTAGACCAAAACCTGCAAAAGTTAGCACGTGTATAAATTATGAACATTTAAAAGCTGAACTTAAAAACTCGGACTTCAGTTGTTTGTACACGATCAAAGATGCAAACGAAGCTGCTGCCTTTCTCAACAACATTCTCTGTATCGCTATTATGGCAAATTCTAAAGAAATCAAAATCTCTAGACGAAAGACAATCCTAAAACCCTGGATAACTCCAGGTATCTTAAACTGCATTAAAAATCGTGATAACCTGTATAAGAAATTTAAAAAAGAGCCAGCCAACGTGACACTAAAAACTACTTACAAACGATATCGAAACTTTTGTACCTCCCTTTTAAAAAACTTAAAAATAACTACGACAGGCAGCAACTTGAGAACGCGGGCAAAAACAGCAAAAAGCTCAGGAAAACTGTTAAAGAGATCGCATATTCAAATAAACTTAAAGAAGTCCCATTAGAATTATTAAGCAATAACAATCCACTGAATTCAGCAAATGATGTAAATCTCTACTTTGCAAATGTGGGCAAAACTTTAGCTGAGAACTTAAGTAAGAATAATACCAGAAACAAACCCCATACATTAAATTCGTCTTGTCACTCTTTTGCTCTTCTACCTTCTGATGAAGATGAAATTGGGACACTAATAACAGGTTTAAAAAGTGATTGCTCTGTTGGCCTGGATAAGATATCTGGTGAAGTCTTAAGTGGGAACAGGGATGTCCTGACAGCTCCGATATTATACATTTGCAATTTATCACTTTCGACTGGAGTTTTCCCTAGAGTCTACAAGAAATCGCGAATACACCCTATTTATAAAGCTGGAGACAGAGGCTGTGTCAATAATTATAGGCCAATTTCTGTTCTACCAACTCTTTCAAAAATTTTGGAACGCCTTATTAATAAGAGACTAGTTAAATATCTGGAAAATAAAAATCTTCTTTCTAAATTTCAATTTGGTTTTAGGGCAAACCGATCCACGGCTGATGCGGTATTTGAGCTGTCAAATTACGTAGTAAATAATTTTGATAATAGAAAAAAAACAATCGGGATATTTTTGGATTTAGCAAAGGCATTTGACACAGTCTCTGTACCTTTGTTGATAGAAAAGCTAGAAAACCTTGGTGTCAGAGACCTCCAGTTGAAACTTCTTCAGGACTATCTGACGGACAGGACGCAATGTGTGCAAATTGGCAATGTCATCAGTGAGGAGGTCCCCGTGACTTTTGGTGTTCCTCAGGGGAGTATATTAGGGCCTACACTCTTCCTTGTGTACATTAACGACCTTTGTCAGATGGAAATCCCTAATGCAAAGATAGTTACCTTCGCAGATGACACAGCCCTGCTTTTTTCCGGTAACTCATGGGACGAGGTTTTCTCATGTGCCCAGGAAGGAATGAATATGGTGACTAGCTGGTTGTGCAGGAACCTTCTAACGCTAAATGTTGCGAAGACTAATTACATAACCTTTGCCATAAAAACTAGTGATAGGCCTGATCCTTTGCATCGTATTATCTCACACTCATGCTCTAATCCCAATAATACAAACTGTCCTTGTCCCAATCTTACAAACACAGCATTGACAAAGTATCTGGGTGTAATGATAGACAGCAACCTTAATTTCCACCATCACATTGACCTCCTAGCTGGGAGAGTGCGTAAACTGATGGTGATCTTTAAGGCCTTAAGACATGTCGCTCCAAAAAGAATTCTCAAGTCGGTTTATTTCGCCCTCTGCCAGTCTCTACTTATTTATTGTATTACCTCATGGGGAGGTGCCTGTAAGACGCAATTTTTAAAGGTTGAAAGAGCGCAAAGAGCACTTCTTAAGGTGAGCCTGTGCCTGCCATTTTATCACCCAACTGTAGACCTCTATAAGAGATGGGAGGTGTTAACGGTTCGACAGCTTTTCATTTTGTATACGGTTCTGAAAAAGCATTCCCTTTTAAAATATGAACCAGATAAATTTAGAAATAAGCGACGCAAGGATTTGGTTATTTTAATTAAATTAGATTAAATTAAGTCAAATTAAATTGATTAAATTAGATTAGATTAGGTTAAATTTGATTAAGATAAGATAATTTAAATTGAATTGAATTGCATTGGTTTACATTAAATTGAATGGAATTAAATTGAATTAGGTTAAAAATAAATTGAATTAGGTTAAAAATAAATTGAATTAGGTTAAAAATAAATTGAATTAGGTTAAAAATAAATTGAATTACATTGGATTGGAGTATAATGATTAAATTGTATTGAAGTAGATTAGTTTGGATTGAATTGAATTGGATTAAATTAAATGCAAGCACACACATACATGCTTCACACTTCCACCCACACACATGCTTCACACTTCCACCCACACACTTGCTTCACACCTCCACGCACACACATAACCACAACTAAAACGAAGTAAATAAACTTCGTGACACACACTGTGGCGTTTTTTAATTTTTTATTCCATTTGTTTTTTTCTGAAGATAATGTTTAAAAAGTTTTTGTTAATCATTTTACTTATTTCTTCTAATAGTATTAAAAACCGGACTAAATTGAAGGTAACTAAACCAGAACCATTAAATTGTATTGCTTTTGTTTTCTGGGGTGGGGACCTGGTGATTTGTAATACAGGCATTCTTATGCCTAATTCAGACACCAGCTCCTCACACATTCTAGACTAAGAACATAACATGTACCTGTATTTTTATACCTTAGTAACTTTTAATGTCTGTTTTTGTGAGGAGAAATAAACGATTTTTATTATTATTATTTAAAATTTTGGTTTTTTTAATTGTAATACGAGTACTTAAATAGATAAATATTGTAATAGAATTATTCAATTTTAAAACAAAATCGGGTACTTTCATGTATTTTAATCAGCTATCCCAACAGATATTTTATTTATTATATACTTTATATATTTTTACATTATACAACTTAAATAATTACAGGACCAACATTAAATACAATAGATGGTCTTATCCCACAGGGCAATCTCTTAATTTTTAAACCTATTCAATAAGTTTTTTTAATCCTCTCAAAAACCTCGAAATTGATCACTTATTAGAAACTGTATTGACACTAAGCGTACCTACAAACTTCAAGAAACTATTTTTAAAGAGAAAATCTTCCACTTTTCGCTACGTCGCAGGGTGGGTGAAAGAATAACGACCTAAATACGTGATGTTGCTGTAAAAGCTTTAGATAAAATGAGATAAATAGCTGTCTGTCTGTCTGTCTGTCTGTCTGTCTGTCTGTCTGTCTGTCTGTCTGTCTGTCTGTCTGTCTGTCTGTCTGTCTGTCTGTCTGTCTGTCTGTCTGTCTGTCTGTCTGTCTGTCTGTCTGTCTGTCTGTCTGTCTGTCTGTCTGTCTGTCTGTCTGTCTGTCTGTCTGTCTGTCTGTCTGTCTGTCTGTCTGTCTGTCTGTCTGTCTGTCTGTCTGTCTGTCTGTCTGTCTGTCTGTCTGTCTGTCTGTCTGTCTGTCTGTCTGTCTGTCTGTCTGTCTGTCTGTCTGTCTGTCTGTCTGTCTGTCTGTCTGTCTGTCTGTCTGTCTGTCTGTCTGTCTGTCTGTCTGTCTGTCTGTCTGTCTGTCTGTCTGTCTGTCTGTCTGTCTGTCTGTCTGTCTGTCTGTCTGTCTGTCTGTCTGTCTGTCTGTCTGTCTGTCTGTCTGTCTGTCTGTCTGTCTGTCTGTCTGTCTGTCTGTCTGTCTGTCTGTCTGTCTGTCTGTCTGTCTGTCTGTCTGTCTGTCTGTCTGTCTGTCTGTCTGTCTGTCTGTCTGTCTGTCTGTCTGTCTGTCTGTCTGTCTGTCTGTCTGTCTGTCTGTCTGTCTGTCTGTCTGTCTGTCTGTCTGTCTGTCTGTCTGTCTGTCTGTCTGTCTGTCTGTCTGTCTGTCTGTCTGTCTGTCTGTCTGTCTGTCTGTCTGTCTGTCTGTCTGTCTGTCTGTCTGTCTGTCTGTCTGTCTGTCTGTCTGTCTGTCTGTCTGTCTGTCTGTCTGTCTGTCTGTCTGTCTGTCTGTCTGTCTGTCTGTCTGTCTGTCTGTCTGTCTGTCTGTCTGTCTGTCTGTCTGTCTGTCTGTCTGTCTGTCTGTCTGTCTGTCTGTCTGTCTGTCTGTCTGTCTGTCTGTCTGTCTGTCTGTCTGTCTGTCTGTCTGTCTGTCTGTCTGTCTGTCTGTCTGTCTGTCTGTCTGTCTGTCTGTCTGTCTGTCTGTCTGTCTGTCTGTCTGTCTGTCTGTCTGTCTGTCTGTCTGTCTGTCTGTCTGTCTGTCTGTCTGTCTGTCTGTCTGTCTGTCTGTCTGTCTGTCTGTCTGTCTGTCTGTCTGTCTGTCTGTCTGTCTGTCTGTCTGTCTGTCTGTCTGTCTGTCTGTCTGTCTGTCTGTCTGTCTGTCTGTCTGTCTGTCTGTCTGTCTGTCTGTCTGTCTGTCTGTCTGTCTGTCTGTCTGTCTGTCTGTCTGTCTGTCTGTCTGTCTGTCTGTCTGTCTGTCTGTCTGTCTGTCTGTCTGTCTGTCTGTCTGTCTGTCTGTCTGTCTGTCTGTCTGTCTGTCTGTCTGTCTGTCTGTCTGTCTGTCTGTCTGTCTGTCTGTCTGTCTGTCTGTCTGTCTGTCTGTCTGTCTGTCTGTCTGTCTGTCTGTCTGTCTGTCTGTCTGTCTGTCTGTCTGTCTGTCTGTCTGTCTGTCTGTCTGTCTGTCTGTCTGTCTGTCTGTCTGTCTGTCTGTCTGTCTGTCTGTCTGTCTGTCTGTCTGTCTGTCTGTCTGTCTGTCTGTCTGTCTGTCTGTCTGTCTGTCTGTCTGTCTGTCTGTCTGTCTGTCTGTCTGTCTGTCTGTCTGTCTGTCTGTCTGTCTGTCTGTCTGTCTGTCTGTCTGTCTGTCTGTCTGTCTGTCTGTCTGTCTGTCTGTCTGTCTGTCTGTCTGTCTGTCTGTCTGTCTGTCTGTCTGTCTGTCTGTCTGTCTGTCTGTCTGTCTGTCTGTCTGTCTGTCTGTCTGTCTGTCTGTCTGTCTGTCTGTCTGTCTGTCTGTCTGTCTGTCTGTCTGTCTGTCTGTCTGTCTGTCTGTCTGTCTGTCTGTCTGTCTGTCTGTCTGTCTGTCTGTCTGTCTGTCTGTCTGTCTGTCTGTCTGTCTGTCTGTCTGTCTGTCTGTCTGTCTGTCTGTCTGTCTGTCTGTCTGTCTGTCTGTCTGTCTGTCTGTCTGTCTGTCTGTCTGTCTGTCTGTCTGTCTGTCTGTCTGTCTGTCTGTCTGTCACCAGGCTGTATCTAAAGAACCGTGATAGCTAGAGACTTGAAATTTTCACAGATTATGTATTTCTGTTGCCGCTATAACAACAAATACTCAAAACAGAATAAAATAAATATTTAAGGGGGGCTCCCATACAAAAAACGTGATTTATATGCCGTTTTTTGCTATAATGGTACAGAACCGAACCGGCCAAGTGCGAGTCAGACTCGCGCACGAAGGGTGCGCGAGTCTGACTCGCACTTGGCCGGTTTTTTTCATTTATAGTTATCAAATTTGTATAGGCCTCTGTTGACAGCGCAATTATGAACATCTTTTGAAGATAATGTTTCATCAAAAAGGAAAACATAGGGCCACAGTATATATCTTTCTTTTTCAGTTTATGTAAGGGGCTTGTGACGTCACTTTCCAGTATAAAGTGTAGGACGGCGTGACGTCACACGATATTTCAAAGCAGTGTATCATCGTCATTTTTTGTTTCAAAAGTGTTTGTCTGTGGTAAAAGAAAAATACGTGTCAATTATATTTAGGTAATTGACGGACTAAATACTTTTTTTTGTTTTTAGTTTTTGACACCACAACTCGGTTGGATGATCTTGGATCTAAACGATTGTTCCGTCTACATCTATCCACAAATAATATTATATCAATATATATAATCCAAATTTAATTAACTTATATACAAACTCCAACATTTGAGCAAATATTTTCACAGTTTCGTCTAAAGTTATAATAATTATAAAACGTTTAGCAAAATTCTCAATACTTGTATTTGATAAACTTCGCAGAAACAGCAAAAACTTAGGCAAACGCCTAAACAACTTAATTTGGCTTCTAATAAAGAATGGGTCAGACGTAAGTAAACTTACTTTTTTGCGTCGCCTTAAATCGACTGCGGAAAATACGCCGCCTTATTCGCAAAATTTAACGACCTCATTTGAGGAAGTACCTGAGTAAAAATTTTAGGGTGTCATTTTCATTTAACGACCTCATTTGAGGAAGTACCTGAGTAAAAATTTTAGGGTGTCATTTTCATTCAGTAATTTGTTAATAACACTTGCAAACTATATACCTACCATGTGCCACCATGGTCTCTAGTCTGAAATGGTATCACACATGAGATATCTGTAGTATTGTAGATATCCATCTAAGCAATTGTGACCACTTTTTCCAACGGGTGGGCAAACTGCTTATTCAAGTTCTTGGGCATAGTCACAGAACTCTTTTATTGTAGAGTTTTTTATTTATTTATTGGCCAATCTACAATTGTTACACTGTATGAGAGAGTTCCACTCAAATCTGCGTTATTATTTCCTCAACAAAAACTTTTGACCTCTGAATTTGTTTCGGTGATTTTCATAGGTTATTCGTATCGTACACTGACCTCAGTAATATCTAAAATATGTTTTAAAGAGATTTTCCTTTATTGAGATACAAATTATCATTTACAACCTAATAAAAAGTTAAGTCAGTTTCCAAAATGTCTTAGAGAAAAATAATTTTTCTCAAAAATGGTATGTAATATTACCATAACATCTCTACCGGAGACTTATTCACAACTGTCCAGTAAGAAGCGAGATTTTAAATTTGGAATCTCCTACTGTCACTGGACTGTTACTGAAGTAAGTATGTAATTTACTTAATGGACAGTTAAGTCATCCTCTTTATATCTGCTTAGAAAAAAAAACATGGTACCAGACACATATTAGTTTTTAAATTTTATAGTCTGTGACACTTAATGCGACGCAGAAAAAGTATGCACGTTGCGTTTTGTACTTAGTAATGTTGTAGAATTATAGTGTGGGATTTTATGTTTGTATTTAGTAATTTCAGTTTGTAAATCATGTTGGATTAAAACTTTCCATTCTAAAATTAACATGGAGTTTCAAAAAACAATAATTTACATTTTTTTACTAACACATTCATGTAATGTAAAAATAGAACAATGTTCAAAACTAAATGCAAACTGTTTTAGTAAATAAAAACAACCACTAGCGGGATTTCACATTAAATTGCGACAATTGTGTTTTAATATACCGCGTGAACATAGATAAGCCCAAAAAATGAGTTCAAGCGAATCTGATTCGGAAATAGATGGCACTCATCCTGATTTAAAAGCGGAGGCCGAATTAGCAAAAAACAATTTACTTCCTCCAAAAACCAAGGAGCGATATATGAAAACTTATGAAAAATTTATGAAGTGGAAGGCAGAAAAACAAGCCAACAGTTGGTCTGAAAATGTATTTGTTGTTAAACTTTCTTTAATTTTTGAGAAAAGCATTATACAAGCCTCAACCAGTAAGAAAGGCATCCTGGCCTCGTATATAACCGGACCTCACCTGCGGTTCGGTCCGGTTAACTCATACTTGGCCAGGAAGGCTTACTTACTGGATTCTGCAGTAATGTACTATTACGACGTAAATTACGCTAAAATACGATAGTCTGGTCTCGTCTTAAGCATCGTCTTACTTAGTTACGTGTAAGATTCAATTAAAAAGTGGTTGTATAAATCATTTTAATGTTCAAAGCGTGTAGGCAGCGCTCAGACTTAGTAGAAGACTTGAAAAACTAAAAACTTACTTAATTAAATTTTTCAGGCTGGATTTTTTATTATGCTTTATTAAGAATTTAAGATAACTTTAGTGATTCCGATATACTGAATTTTATAATAAATTTTTCCACGACGTTATTTTAATGTTAAACATAATAATTTATTTGTTTTCTGGAGCCCGGACTCGACCAGTATCTCATTACCGTTGAGCCTCTTGGAGCGTTTTTCGCTCGACTCTAGTGCATCCAGCTGGTACTTGGATCCGTCCCAGAGATGATAGCAGTATTCCAGTTTTTTTTTTCGGTGTTTCGGTGATAGATTTGACTTTTGGAGGAACAAGATGCTACGTTGTAAAAGGAGAAACCTCCAGTCAGATGGGAAAATTAATTTAGAGAGTTAATATTTGCCTATAGTTGTTAGCACAATGTAGGCGATCAATTTGCCTAATCCAACAAAGAGTTTATTTCAGGTGTTACTAGTCAACAAAGAGTTTTTTTCAGGTGTTACTAGTGTAGGTGTTTGATTTACATTGAGGTAAGAGAAGGCGTTTCATGGGCTTTGTTTGATAACGTTATTTTAATTTTTGAAACATAAACAACTAGAAATAAACTGCTCCAAACTTTTTGTCTATTTCAGGATAGGAAAAGTATTTAGTTTTGGCTAGGTAAAGCAACAAAACTGCGGTCTCTGTCTTCTTTAACTAAAGTGTCTTAAATGTTTTTGACTATGAGAAATAACAGCCCACGACAAAGGAGATCATTCACAATTCATACATTTCAAAAAAATAAATTAAAAAGTCATGTAATTTGCCAGCACGCAATGGAACGCAGCATTCTGGGAGTCAGATAAACGGACCGCATCAGAAACACAGTGCTGCGCTCCAAAACACAAATCGCCGTCGTCACCCAAAAAGCAGCCAAGTTAAAATGGGACTGAACCGGACACGTCTGCCGCATGTCAAACGGTTCATGGGCTACATCAATCACAATGTGGGTACCGGAAAATGTTAGGCGACACCGCGGCAGACCCAGACGATGATGGCGGGATGAACTTGATGCCTTTCGACAGGGTTGATCGGCAATTGCCCTACACCGAGAGGATTGGAAGGAAGAAGGGGAGGCCTTTGCCCTGCAGTGGGGCAGAATAGGCTGAAAATAAATTAAAACAAACTACAAACGATCACCGATTAATTTTACCCATAGATAAATATGCTCCTACTAATTTTACCAATCGTGATGATTAAAGTAGAAAAAAGTCCCTCCATAGTATCGGCCATAGAAAATCAAATTACAGTATTCGATGAAAATAATAATACATTAGAGGTTTACCGATTTCCATTCAGCAGTCAAATTCGAGTCACAATAATGTTAAATTATGGTATTTTGAACTAACATGACTTTCTAATTTACTAACTGATTAAGGTCAGTGATAGTTTAATTACGGTGCTATTCTGTCTGTAATTATTTTACAAGGTACAAATGTTAGTTCATAATTTTGTTGAAAAAAAAAGCCTCGAATTTGCTGGTGATAATTTACGGTCGCACTATGTCCTACTTGCTGAAGTGTCCTGGCAGTCCCATTCTCTTGCACTCTGGAAGACCTGTAGGTACAGTGCTTCTGACGATGCAATAAGCGTGGCCGCCTGCTGGGCCCAGAAAATCAGATTAAATGTGCCATCAAAGGAAATTTTACGTAAACAAATAATAATAATCATCATCATCATCAGCGTTTTAATGTTCCCACTACTGGCATACAAGCCTTCTCTCTGTAAGAGAGGGAATGGGCTTTAATTCACCATGCGGACCCAGTGCGGATTGGTGGATGCCACATGTCTTCGAATTTTTGGTTCTAGGACATGCCGGTTTCCTCACGATGTTTTCCTTCAACGAATAAAAATAACGAAATCTCTAATCTAGACTTTTTCTATCTAGGTTGGGGTCAGCTTCCAGTGAGTACCAGTATTGATAATTGGGTACAGCCTATCTGACTTCCACAACCCAGTGATTGGTTAACACGATTCCCCTTTTCAAACTGTTTTCAGATTTCATGGCTACTGACTACTGTAAAGACTGTCAACGACCGTCAATGGCAGCCTTAATATGCTCACCGAAGCACGTAGAACTCTCGGTATGTAATGAATGGTCACCCATCCACGGACCGACCTCAGCAAGCGTTGCTTGCCTTGAAGATCGACCCACGCGGTTAATATTACTTAGCCAAAAACTCTCTGATTGATTTAACGTCTTTGTATCTTAAGACAGTTATATGATAAATTAACATATATTACTGTATGATCCATACTTATCAACCATTAGACATAAAAATCAAACCTAAGCACTTAGTACAAAGTCAAAATCACAAAGTCACAATTTCACATTCAATTTCGTCAAGTATCCAAAATCCTAAGGCAAGCAAGCGGAAATCTGTAATATTACTCCAAAGTCTTTCGTTTATAACTTTGAAAACGATTATGATGGCGAACTTTACCGGGCCAGAATGCGACTGTCTTAAAAGGGAAGCTTTTTTCAGGCAAAATCCCTAAAACATGAAAGCTCTCATGGACTGAAGTGTTGAACTTGTAATAAGTTTGTACCAACACGGGATGTTAAAGACGCGTTAGATTTTTACGAGTGAATTCGTTTCTGATCGGTTTGGAATACGCTTTGTTTTTATCTCTTTGGATTTTGCTTTGGACTAAATTGGTTGTGTGTGTGCAAACACAGGGTGAAACGGTGTACTTCTTCGGAGATGCACTGGCCCAAGAGTTAGAGAAATACTACGAGATCAAAATTCAAGGATTATTGATTATAAAGATCGACCGCCAGATCAAGCGTCAAAAGTGGAGATGGATTGGCTACACTCTCCGGCTGAATTCCAATAACGTTCATGAACAGGCCATGTGTCCCCAACGAAAAATAAATCGTGGCTGTCCCCGTCAAACCTGGTGTTGGTCTGAAGCGACGAGCATTGGAATGACGTGGAGTGAGGTGAAACGTGAAGTGCTACTGTGGAGGAGGACTACTGTGGAGGCTATAAAGCCTCAACTACTGAGATGCATATTTATGTATTGCTGCGAGACCCCCAAGGGGTTAATACCTCATTAATAAGCTTCGGTACCTAGAGAGTTATTAATACACCAAAGACTTAATAAGAAAAATAAAATATTGCTTTTGAATATGGAAGACCTACGTGAACGTAATTGAAAAAGTAATCTCAGTTTTTATTAGGTTATACATCATATATATAGTTTTTTTTGCATGGAGAAATGTTCATGCACACAGCATACTTTGCTACCATGAGGAGATATCGCAGGTATGTGGGGACTACAACCCATTAAAACTTCACGGTGTCCTCTTGTGCCACTTATGTTGGGAACCCGAGCACGCGTTGCGTTAGCACTCATCCGTGAACCCGCCGCGGCTGTCCGTCACCGGACCCTCCTTTGGGGAGTTTCCCCCATCTCCAGCGTACCAGAACACATTGCACGCCCTGAACAGTTCGCCCTGTTCAGGGCGTGGACCAGAGGACCTCGTGTATGACACCCTTGGTCCCCCTGCGACGGGTCAGGTCAGTAGCCTCGCCGCTTACCATTTCTCGGCCGCAAAAGATAGGGAGAGTGGCTTACGCTATTCCGACAATCCTCCTCCCCTGCGGCCCCACCGCAACCGCCATCAGACGGTGGCAACCCCGTCTATTTTTTTTTTCCGTATTTGAAAATCCTCATGCGCGCATGCTCAGCCGCGATGCCCTCCATAAGACATCGCGGCCCGCTTCAGTGCGATGTCGCCCAAGCGGCACCGCAACTTGTTGGCCGCTACGTCATCGGCTTATCGGCAAAAGCCCTGACGAGCGGCCCCTTCTCCTTTTCCTCGTCGCTTCACCGTGGGTGATAACGGCTACTGTGACCTCCCGCCTCATCTATACGGGAACCCACCGGGAAGAATCATCTTGCTAGCCTTTTCCAACTATGTTGGAGTCGGTTTAAAGTCTAACTGGACCGAGTAACAGTATTATACAAGGAGCGCCTACTTATGTCATGTCTAGCTTGTAGCATTTTATTAAAATAGGTATGAATATAAATGTGCATGGATAAAGAGGGAGAGGAAGGCCAACAAAACGACGGCTGACAGGACGAGATGGTTGAAGAAAACTTGTGGTGCCAACTGTAAGTAACATGGGACAAGAGTCACAAGATGACGATGACTACTTTATAACAAACCCACCGCACTGTACCCAAACCACTGCAACTGCTAAAAGCCAGAATCAACAGTGGCACACACCAGAAAAGCGTCAAGGCAATTAAGCTTGACAAAGTCCCGGATAATGAATTTAACTGACTTGGATCCCGCATCGAAATTAATCAGAAAATAATGACGGAGCAGTAGGAAAAACAAACGTAATTTCCATTTTCCTCCATATCAAGCAAGAGACAGAACAAACAAGGCCAATAGGCACCAAGGGTCGTTTACAACTGGATAAGCCCAGACTGACTGACTGGGATGCCTGCTTCATGTCTATCGGAAAAAGTAAAATAAAACATCTTCAAAAACTCCAGGTATATTTTAAAACCAATAGGTAAACGAAAACCCAGCAAAAGTCATCACACTTAAAAAAAAAGACGACGCACTTCGACATGTCGGTCGGGTGTCCATAAAAAGATATATAGCAAATTTTAGGGCCAATATCACACAAAGCAAAGAAGAAATTACGACCATCTTTTACCACACGGTGGGGGGAGAGGGGAATGGTTTTTCAGATGACACACACGATCATAACAGCCGAATGGCTATGGTGGCCATGTTCTTGATGGTAGTTTACGTTTTTGTAACTGTTATATGCGTTTGGAGACTTTAGAGATCGTCTAAGTGTTCTGGATAAATTATTTATGATTATAGTAATAAAGATCGAAAGAAGTAAAGCATTTTTAATACCTAATATTGAACGTATACGTGTAAACTGTGTAGTGAAGACGCATGATGTTATTGGTGGCAATTTACAGACATTAATTACGTTGAATTTGCAGATGTTTGCGAGATTTGAACTTTTAAATATGTTAGGTTTTTTATGTATGATTTTATTGTACAAGTAGGTTTGTGGCTGCTTAATGTTAAATGCCACAACGGACGTTTCACAACGAGCTGCGTAAGATTGTCTAGTTGAGAAATTAATTCGTTTTCCTCCTAACTTTGCTACAACACTGTTAAAAACCGCTGCTATATTACTATTGACTTTATAAATTAAGCTTTTAGCATTGTTGACTAATCTTGAGACAAGTTTCATTACGGCATTATAAAAGATGTAAGCTTTCATTACCGGCACAAAGTTTTTATCAGTGCCAATGTCACCATCTATATTTGTTGAATTCAGATGCTTGTAATAGTATGGCTTACAAGACTCATGATTACCAAAAACATGATTTGGTCCATTTAAAAAGTCAGTCTGTCTTATTTCTTGAATAGTGCTGCAGTCATGTCACGACACTCGCGACTCACCCTTATGTCTATTGTGTATGTGTGCGTAGACGTTTTGCCAACTCGGCTCGGATAAGAAAACGGACGTGCTCTCACCTTGGAGTCTAAGACGGCACTGATTTTTTTTTTTTTTTTTTTAATACGTGGCGTCTCGCAGTTCGACCAAAGTAGCCGTCTACTGCTTAACCGGACTAAGCTGTGGAGACTAAGCTATGTAGCCTCCGGCCAGGCTTTAAATTTCTAAACCTAAAGCTACAGCACTAAGGGCTACCCCAGTTGGGGTCGGACCTCGGCTCAGGGCGTCGCTTGGGGGATGGCAAAGGCCGGATCTGATAAAGTGATTCTACCATCCGTTCGGAAAAGCCTACGTGGAGAAGAACGGACAAGAAACTCCAATAATATCTGACTTGCATTTAACTATGGCTCAGCACGCGGGCTAGCTTATAGAATCGAAAAAGATTACGCGACGAGCCTCTGCGGTGAGGACGGAACGAATATGTAAATTAATTTTGTATGAACGGAGGGTTCGTACTATTTACGAACCCACTGACCGTCCTTGTAGACAAGGCTATCGAGCTCCTTAGTGATGGACTCATACCTCGAAAAGAGGTTGGCGCATTCAGCGGGAAGGAGAGAGCCCGCATTCCGGATTTCAGTATCCAGAGCACGGGCTTGAGGGGTCATAAATATTGAGTACGCGCTAATTATATTTTTAGCGACGCACAAATATGGCTTTTGCCCGGAGGGGGCGACAGGGGGCTGGCACTTAGCAGCAGGGGTGGTGGAAGCCACCTTCTGGCTTTGTGCGGTCATAGGGGCGGTGGGGGGCATTGAGTCGGGGACAAGAATTGGCGCTGCGATGGGAGTAGCCATCAGCGCTGGAATCGGCTGGGAGCAAGACTGAGGAGCCACACTTTGGTGGTTCAGCTTACCCCAGGGTGAAGGCCTCTGAGGGGCTAGTCTGGGGGGGGGTTGAGAGGTAGGGGCTACGCGCGCTTGGCGCGCGTCATTACGCTTGGCCATTTTAGGCGCAAGTTTAGGGGCTTTAGGGCAACCACGGTAATTAGCCAGGTGCCCGACTTGTCCACAAAGCACGCAGCTGGGAGGCTCCGTGCATTGTGATCGGTCCTTTGGACGGGAACAGTCCTTGGTACTGTGCTCTCCCATGCACTTAACGCACCTGGGAGGAGCGAAGCAATTGGTCTGAGAGTGACCGTAGAGTTGGCAGTTGTGACACTGACCAACGAGATGGGGACGGTATGGCTTTTCAATGGAAATGCCTGATAAGTTACATACGGTCCGGAC